>CAWUFW010000195.1:1387500-2721098 GCA_963921515.1 Calotriton arnoldi | reverse complement strand
GGCACTGGAGCAGGGAGAAATAAACACCAAGGCAGTAAACACAGAGTAGAAGCTGGGGATATTGATTTGAGGCAAAAACACGGGGGCAACAAGAAAATGTGGCAGAGAACACCAATACATCAACTAGGAGACAGGATACCCCTTTCCAAGACATGCATCAACTGTGGGCCAGGGAACACACAACAGACTGGAAAGGAAGCAACTCTAGAACACACAATGCACTAATAATGAAATAGGGACGGGACAGGAGGAAGCAGACATCTAAATAATGCTGTACATTTGAATGCCTGTTGGTAGGAGGATGCAAGACCAGACTTGCCTCCCTTTCCCCAAATGGACCCTGCATAGTGTCACCAGGTCACTGGCACAGGGATAAGGAAAAGAGCTTCACTATGTCAGAGAACACACTGACAATAGAAACGGAGGCGTGTGTTTCGCGGACAAAGAGACAAAAAAACTGAAAAAGGGCCCTCTTTGAGACCATGTTACCATCTGGATAGATCAGAAAATACGTAAACACCAGCTCAAGGAATACGCACACACCGTCTTGGGGTCACAAAAACCGCCACCAATGCGTTGTGCCAGTGAATACACCGACACTGCCCCGGAGCCAGGCAACATGCTGGCATCAGGCTATGGAATACAGAGGCACCAGGCCACAGAATCCTACAGCGCCAAGAAGCCATGAGCACCAAGAAAACATTAGTTGTGCAAATGCTGCACTACTCAAAAGTTGGGTAATTACATAAGAATGCACCATCTCCCATACTACTACAACCTGTCATAAGTGCAAATACATTCACTGAAGCAGAGTAATTCCAGCATTAATACTAAAGCACACAATGCACCCTGGTTTACTCATGCATGCCTCCTCCATGAAATAATGGGTTATCATGAAATGGCCAGCTTCATCGATGCCTCAGCAGTCTTTCTATGAAGTGTTTCCTTTATCCCAAGGGCTGCTCTATTCCAGAGCAGTCAGACAGCCTACATCCCACACATCTGCCTGTATCCTCCACACCAAAGAAATACCTCCAGTCATAGCCGACTACACTTTACAGTGTTAGATGAAAGCAGTTGCTCAGACCACAGTAGCTCTTCAAACTAAGCAAGAAAATAAGGGAATATCAAAACTTCGCACATCACATAAAAGAAGCCAAGCCACCTCACCAACAATCCACAAATACCTCTGCTGAACCATTTCCAGTATATCACCTACGGGGCATGGCCATGAAAGTCGTCAGCCTGTTGCAATAAGCATGACATTTGCCTGTTTTCAGATTAGTGGCTCTTCCCAGTGTTCTCTGTGAAAGCAACGGATGCAAGCCTAGAAGGCAAGCAAAGACACACTAATCAGTTTGGATCCAATGCATGGGCTCGGTTTACCTGTGGAGTTGGAGACATAGTTCTTCCCGAGGCTGAATTCCGGCTAAAACCAATGGGAAGGCAGCATTTAGCACCTAAGCCAATCAAAAACATGGGCGGAGAGTGGGCAGAGCTTCCACGAAGCTTCCAGGCTATAGTGTATACTGCAGGACCTAAAAATTACCCTACAATGTCTCCAAACAATATGCCTTATTAAAACCTTCACACGCCCCTGTTAAGAAAACTAAACAGGATAAATGGTCAGACGAGTGGGCTATAGATAATTAAACACCCCTCACAAAGAACATGTGGTTTAGGATTTGACCTTTTACTTTTTTTTTTTAAGACAATTACATCCAATCTTGCACAGACCAGACTCCTTCTTTTACTAAGAACTTTTTAGACACGTGAAAGACTCAAAAAACTCCATCTTTCACCAGACGATACTTGCTGGAGTTGTAAATCAGATTCAGGTATCCTATCGCATATGTTCGATTGCCAGCGTTAATACCAGTTTTGGGATAGAATTTACACCTTTATTCAAGAATTTTTTAATGTAACACCTCCGAAGAATTTCACGTATACACTAGTAGGCCATGCTATAGAGAGGCGATGCACATTTGGAGAAGTTTGACTTACTAGTACTAGATCTCATGTTTACCTTGGCGCACCAAATGATCTTAAGTAACAGGAAATATTTGAGTAACACTTTAAGTTAGGCATGGTGGAAATGGTTACAGAGTGGCTGATCGATCCTGACAAAGCAATGTCCCTGGATATCAGTAGACTCCCATATTTGGAATAAACTGGATGAAGATTTGGAAAAATGAACCCCCCCAACCCCCATGAATTCATGTTTTCCTTGTATTAATGTATCCCCTTCGCACATCTTGAATTCTTATCCCACTAGCTACCTACTATAGTGCTGACCTATCATACACATACAAGTTTAAAGTTATAAGAATGGCTTTGTTACCTTGTTCTTATTGGCTTATTACTTATCCTTTCTTTATTTCTTACTGTCAATATTGTGGTCCATCATTCCAGTAGGAATGGCATTGGCACTGATCTTTACGTCAAATAGAATCTTCATTTTTGCTTATGTATGTCTGTACTGAACCTGTATGAACATAATCAAGAGTTGTTTGGACAATGCTTATTACGAATGATTCTAGAAGCATTGTTCCATATTTTCTGACCATCACCTGGAAGACAATGAGACCTGTACCTAAGTAGATTAAATTCTTTGTCATTTGTTTGTGTACTGTGCTTTTCTATAAAACTCAATAAAATATCTGCAACACAAAAAAGCAAATGTTCAAATCCCAGAATACTAGGACTATAAAGCCAGTAATTACTTAGGGAGTCACGACATGGGGCCCCTTGGCAACTCAGTGAATTCTTAAATGTAGATGTATAGGTTAACGACGCTTAAATGGCATAATGTATGTATTACATGCAGTTTATACTGAATTGTGTTCTGAAATTACAAAACACGTTCGTGTACTTTATTTTGGTCAATTCACAGCAATACTGCTTTACTGTGATTCTGGCGACCATGAATCACTTAAAAAGTAAAATAACTCTGTTTTACGGAAGAGCAGACAAGAGGCACATGTTGCCTCAGTTAAACAGTGTTATTTATCACACTCATTATATACTATTACCCCGGGGAGGGGGTTGGGCGGTGGGGGGTTGAATACTGAATGTGATCTATACATCTCCATACTCAGAGTTTGTCAGGGAAAATGAAACAATGTGGAATCTGTGTTTGCCTTTCTGGTTACCTGAAGAAATCTGGCAGGGGGAAACTGCGAGCATGCGGTAATTATCGCATGTGGTAATACACCATATGGAATTTGCCGCATGACTCAGAAATGATCACTTAAATCATAATCTGGCCAAAACGGTCACTCACAACTCCTCCACCCTCATGAAAACACCCTCCAAAAAAAAGTAAAACACAAAAGACTTCCCCCTTCCACTCCCTAGAACCACCACATCTAAGAGAACATACATTAAATTCCACACAAGATAACTCAGTCCTCCAAACACCACTAAGCTTTCGTCAATCAGAACGCAGCATTTGTTACCTTAACCAAGCTCTGAAACCTCCGCCCCAAAAGAAAAAGGACTCAATAACGCGCATATGCAGAACCCACTCAACACGCACCAATGAAATATCAAATACCTACTATTGAGGAATCCCTTAGCAGCCCCCCCCTCCGCCCCCAAAAAAAGAACTGAAATCGCCACTGCTCATAGAGCTCAATATAACCCCCACACAAGACCAGACGCTGCTACGAAGGAGCACTTGGGCGCACAAAAGCATATAACCCCAAAAAAGCACAACACATTTTCAAAGCATTATTTAACCTCACCCGAAGGAGTACAAAAGTCCCATAACTTAACGAGCACAAACATCGACTCTCCCTACCCCAAGATGAGACCCACTCCCTAAACAGAACATACAACCCGCACCTCACAGAAAGGAGCATAAGACCCACAAGTATACACACACAATAACGCTCCGCCTTCTTTGCGAAGCACATAACACCATCCCCTGCCGCTGCACTCACTAGTGCGAGCTCTGCCAGAAGTTCCCGGCCATGGAAGAACCGCAGGGGCTTTGCCAGCCCGAGGCTGTGGTTACCGGGGTAAGGCAGCGCTTGTAGCACCTCACGGAAGTAGAACACCGGCTCCGGTGCTAACGGGAGAAAGGGACTGAAGACGTCCAACGTCACGGAACAACGTCTAACCGCCCTTACTGCGCATCATCAGCTATTGCTGTAGAGTACGTTGTGCGCGCTTCGGGTGTCTGGTGTCACAGCAGGGTAAACTGAGCACCTAGATGCGGTTCTCAAAAGCAGTAAAAAAAAAAGCATTGGCAATGCAAAGACCCACAAGTATACACACACACAATAACGCTTCGCCTTCTTTGCGAAGCACATAACACCATCCCCCGCCGCTGCACTCACTAGTGCGAGCTCTGCCAGAAGTTCCCGGCCATGGAAGAACCGCAGGGGCTTTGCCAGCCCGAGGCTGTGGTTACCGGGGTAAGGCAGCGCTTGTAGCACCTGACGGAAGTAGAACACCGGCTCCGGTGCTAACAAGGAAGGGACCGAAGACGTCCAACGTCACGGAACGACGTCTAACCGCCCTTACTGCGCATCATCAGCTATTGCTGTAGAGTACGTTGTGCGCGCTTCGGGTGCCTGGTGTCACAGCAGGTTAAACTGAGCACCTAGACGCGGCTCTCAAAAGCAGTAAAAAAAAAAACAAGCATTGGCAATGCAATAGGACTCCTTACGTGAGCCCTATTGCATTGCAAATGGCAGTGCGTGCGGGCGACGGCATCGGACTGTGGGAGGCGGGGCGGCCATGAGAAGAAAGTAGTCCGTGCGTAAAGGGGCCAGTAGCCGTGGAAGGACACAAATGACGAATTGCTCGTCATAAGGCGGGACTAACAAGCCCTCAACCAATCAGAAGGCAGCATTTAACAGACAAGCCAATGAAAAAGATGGGTGGAGAGTGGGCGGATCTTACACAGCTATACTGTATACTGCATGTCTCAACGAGACAGCGCATGCGCTGCCTAGGCGAGACCTAAAAAGGATGCTCCACAGGGAGATAAGAAGAATTCGGAGAAACACACCGACAAATGGCGAAAACGTGAATCTTCAAATCAACCTGTTAAGGCGTCAATACAAAAAGGAAGTATGGACAGAAAAGAAATTACACCAAACAAGCATCTGGTTAAAGATGTTGCAAACAAGCAAATCAAACAATAACAAGAAGTTCTGGGCAGAAATAAACAGCATAGCAAATGGCTCTTTTCGACACCACAACGCGAACATTCTAAGGCCGATTGGATAGCACATCTGAATATGCCTGACAAACAAGCATCAGCGGACGAATGCCACCAAGCTCTGTTCAACCAAAAAGAGAGCCTGTAGAAAATCTGCCTAAAGGAAATTGGCTTCAAACAACTCCAGTTGAGAAAGTCCTAAAAAAACTCAGGTCTAGCGGGGCCCCGGGCCCAAACGGCTTGCCGAACGCACTATTTAAATCTGATGAACGCCAAAGTTACTAAGAGCCATAATAAATTTGTATTCAGCTACTTGGGTACAGGTAAAGCTAGGAAATGGAGAGAGAACTACAGCGAAGATCCCAACGTATAGATGCTTAAAACAAGGGTGCATGTTAGTTCCCAGCTTATTTAACATCTTCACAGCAGATCTAGATGCCAGGCTGACAGAAGTCCAAAGTGACCCTCCTAAGCTAGCTAACTACCAAGTTAGAAGTCTACAATATGCTGACGATATCGTTCTATGCAGCCAGACCCCAATTGGCCTACAGCGTTTGATAATGAAACTGCTGGAATACACAGAGGCACTTGGATTATCGCCAAATTACAATAATGCAATGGTCATCTGTTTCGCTGCAAATACCAGCAGCCATAACAGAAAACATAAATGGTACGCAGCAGAGAACAGCATAGAGCAGGTCGGCGCATACAAATATCCAGGACTGATGGTAGACTCCAAATTTACACTCAAAGACCAAAAGACGAGCCCAGGGGAACAAACTGTGCTTTGCACTAAACACACTATGATCAAAGTTAATGTGTCCATCTAATTCCCATCTTCTTCAAGTAATTGCTGCTAAGTTTCTTCCAACGCTTACTTACGGCTCCAACGCATTTAAAGGCAAAGATGCAAATTTTTTGAACTTACAAAATCTGACTTTTTTAGACAAATTTTTCAGATTCCGCAATTTACCTCCCAGGCGCAGGTTCGTTTGGAATTTGGGCTATTCAACCAACTCCGGGTAAGGTCAGCAGCGTTACTTAAATTATGCTGGAAGATGAGAACAGCTCATGTAGAATCCTTGTTAGGTCTCTGATGGACGGAATTAAAGAACCAGCCTAAAAAGTAAGAAAGACTGGCCTACCGCGCTTGAACAAGCGTTAACCACCCTCAACATGCATGAAGTATGGGGCTCAAACATAAACTTCCCCGTATTTAAAAAAAACAGTAAATAATGCTGCTAAACACAAAGCCTGGCTACTGGATAAAGCTGCGCTCTCAAAGAAGAAACACGGATGGATGGTTTTATCCTCGTATGGGGCCCGGTCCCCGCAGCCGTATCTCGTACATCACATATCTCCAAATATACAGCACTTACTGCTCTTGACTCGTCTGGGAGCTTTTTGCTCAAAGATCAAGTCCCAACATGGAACCAAACATGGCTGACTAGTCTGTGCCGACTCTGCGAAAACGCGGAAGAGTCAGTTTTACACTTCCTGTGCATTTGCCCAGCCGTCAGCCAATGGAGACGGCACTTTCTACTTCCAGCCCTTCGATCTCTTCGGATAAGATCATGCCGACCTGCCCTAATGGCGTAACTAAATAACCAGACGCTATGGCTCTCATGCATGACAACTACGTTTTTGCAACAAGTCAGCAAACTGTTACAAACCTCATCTAACCCACTTCACTGACTATAGATTATAGTTTTGCAGCTGCTCTACATTACATAGTGCAACTCTATAATTATTGAAAAAGAGGACAGTGGACATCTAGCACACTTTTGCACACAGATCCAACTGTATTGTTTTAGTTGTAAACACGCACAATTGCTTACTTTAAGATCGTCACATGAATTGGCACTCTTGCATATCAAATATTAGTTTTGCGGTAGCCATAAATTGCACAGCTCATGTTCATAAATATTGAAATGGAGGACAGTGGACATCTTGTACATAGTTGCACATAGTTTGTTTCTCCATTTGATTTTAGACGTCACGTGTATAATGCCTCATTTTAAGATCTGTGTTTGAAAATGAAATTATTTATTAGCAGGGACGCTTTTAATACTGAAATGGCAATTCTTGCACATCAAACTTTAGCCCCGTGGCAGATCCAAATTGCACAGCGCATCCTTACAATCACTGAAAATGAGGACAGTGGACACTTTGCACATTTTTCACACAAAATCGTCGTCTTGGTTCTTAGATGTAACATGTTTAATGTCCCATTTTAAGAAGGTCGAATGAACTTGTAATTTTGTACATCAAACCCTTGTCTTGACCTAGCTATAAATGGCACAGTGTATTTACACATTCATCTAAAGCAATGATAGTGGACACTTTACATACGTTGGTACACAGATCCCACTTCAATGCTATAGACGGAACATGTATAAAGCCTTATTTCATATTTATGCTTGATAATATTTTAGTATTGGCCCGGATTGCGCCACCTGTCGTTTCAAATTCTATAACGGCGTGGAAAACCATAACATAAGGAAATAACGCCTCATGCGATGGTAAGTAAGCGCAATTTCAAAGTGTAAATAAGAACTCTGCTGTACTTTGGTGCATTTTATGTTAAATTGTAATGTTTTTATATAACTACTCAATAAAGTCATTTTCACATCCTCCTTGTGCACAACAGAGTCCTCTGGCAGTGTGCACAAAGCAGTCCAGGTTCTCCGGTCCTGCATCACCACAAGTGGATCTCTCCCCCCGCAGTCGGGTGGCACCAGTAGTTATACTGTAGCGAGCCTTTGAATTTGGGGGGGGTTCAAAGGGTGTCCCTTTGAACCGTAAATTTGTCCCCTAATTTTCCTTACTGTCTGCCATGAGGCTGGGGAATACAGATCTCTATTTTTATGGGGGCCATGATCTGGCTCCAGAGGCCAAATGTCACAACCTCTTCCTTTCACCTATTCCACCAGGCCCTCAAATGGCAGAGGTCAGCCATTTCAGTTGCATGCCCATTGGTTTATGACTTTCACTGGGGAATGCCCAGATGTGGTCCCCCAGTCTTCGGTTTTGACCGGTGCCAAGTACCAGGGCACACAAAGAGTTTTAAAGCAAAGAAATGTCCACATTTCTATAAGTGACATTTCTAAGCGAGTTATGCCAAGTCCACCTTTACCACTGGAACGGGTTTGGCATTGATAGGAAGCATCATGAGGCTGTGCCACTGCAATCCACTATTGCAGCATCAAGTACTGTCAACAACTTCCCCATGCTAACCTATGAGAAGAGCTAGTCTCATAGGTAGGGAAACAAGCATGGGTATTCCCTACTGCTTGGGCAGGGAACATATGTCTGTACCTGCCCAGCCCTTCACCTTCCACTCCGAGTGGAAGTGAAAGGACCCATAGGGTGGCCAGTGGTTTTGAAAGGTCAGCCTGAGTACACGTACAATGGTGCCACCACAGACCCCCCTTGGCTGGTTAGACACAAGGTTAAAACAGGATCCATCAATTGTGCACACCGGCCTGCAATGGCTGGCCCGACACCGTTCTACAGTCACCATTGGTGCACATGCACGCAGGCAGGTCTGCAATGGCAGATCTGCCCCATGTTCAACACCATCAATGGTGCCCGATCACGGTCCGACCTGCGAGGGCAGGTCGGACGCCTGCAAAGCCCATAGTTGGGGCCATGATGCACACCCGCCTGAAGTGGCAGGCCTTTGACCTATGTCTCGAAAACATCATTGGTGTCAGTGTGCCGACTGGCCTGTAATGCCAGTCCGGACACACACTAAGCAAATCATTGGTGCCAGCGTGCACACCAACCTGCCATGGCAGGCTGGTGGCATGGGTCTAGTAACATCATTGGCGCAAGTGCATAGACTGGCCTGCAATAGCAGTCCGGACACATGTTCAGCACATCATTGGTGCTAGTGTGCATAACGCTTGCAATGGCAGGTGGGTGATCTGTTTCACCCCATCAGGTAAGTACCATTCCCTACCATGGGTAGGATGGGTGCGCGCACTTCCCCACAGCACCAACAGTGGGGAAGTGACCCAAGCCCTCCGGCCTCAACAGGGGCCTCGGCAACCCTGGAAGGTGTGCCACATGGGGGAGCTGACCCCTGAGGTATAGAAAACCCACCTGGGGGTTCTTCCCTACTCAGGCAGTGGACACGCTGGTGTCCCTGCCCAGCCACTCACCTACCCGAGCTTCACCCCTCTGGACGTACCATTGGGCCATTCTGGCAGTAGGGGAGGTCCCCTCAGTGTTGGCTCACCAGTAGAGAAAGCCAACCTCAACAGTACACATGATTGGCAGGCGAGTCCAGTGGGGGCAGGGTCAGTGCCACGTCCTACTACTAGTCAATGTTGTACCAGCCCTAGGTAGGTGGGTACCTTTTTACAGTGTGCTCTCAGGGATGGCACCTAACCCAATCACGTAGTCACCCTGTTCCTGACCTGTGTAGGAAGGATGCTCGTACCTTCCCACTGCAGTACAGTGGGAACGTGCCCAGAGTCCTAGTGTCATGACCAGAGAGTAGGCAAAGACTAGGAGGACAAAATGCAAAATGTTTTCAGTAAATCCCCCTAAGAAGGCCATGCCCAACAGCGGCAATAATATGGAATTTGTATTTATATATTATGCACATCAAAGTGTGTAATCCCTGAATAAAAAAGTGGTCTCTAATTACATTATTAGACATCTCTAGTCACCGGTAATAAAAAACATGATGTAGCTGCTCAACTGTAATAACATATTGCTGTTGATTTGTGACATCATAACACCTGCTGACAGTAGCTAAAGTGAAAGGCAGGTGAAGGAGCATCTCTACAACTCCTGTTTAAACAATCTTCCTTCTTATGATCGTTTTTTCAAAATTGATCAGTGATCAGCGCAAAGGAGAGATTAATGGCAAAATGTATATGTGTGTATATATATATATGCAACAATGTATCCCAACACGAGATAGCAGGATACGGACGAACTCCACAGCAAAATGTTCAAGCAAAGGTTTATTAAAGTGCGTGCAGAGTGACTGTTTACGCGTTTCAACTGCTCACAGCAGCCTTAATCACGACAGTGAGCGCCATCATTTACAAAGCATATATATACAGCCCTCATTATCTGAACAACCATCAAGACTTATTTTGACCTACAGTAACCAGCATAAGGCCATCCGTAGAATAGTAAACAAAAATTGGATCTTGGTAAAAAACTATCCTCTATTGGGTGTGAATCTTACAAAGTCACCTAATATAACATTTAGGAAGGCAAGGTCTATGATTAACTCATTGGTTTGGGGCAGCCCAGAGTTAAAATCAAGCAGTTCTTGGCTGGATGCTAGCAAGGGCTTCCGCAAATGTGCAACTTTCAATTCCTGTAAATACGGGATTAACAAAACAGAATATGAAACACCATTTAAAAAAGAGCCCACTTGCATAAAGAAAAAACTAACATGCAAAACAGAGTTTGCAGTTTATGTGCTGGAGTGTCCATGTGGCCTGCGCTACGTGGGTAGTACGAAGTTGCAGGTCCACAAGAGGATACTCCAGCACATACGGGCAATTAACAATGGTGATCAAGCCTATCCTGTTGCCAGGCATTTTGGAGAGTATCATGAGAAGGATGTTAGTGTCCTCAGATATTTTGTGGTGGACACAATCCCCCCTTTGAGACGAGGGGGTGACCGAGAAGCTCTCCTCAGACAACTTGAGACAAGATATATACTAGAGCTAGATTGTAAAACACCTCATGGTCTTAACTCTAGTGAGGATTTTTATACTTGTCTTTAGTTCCCAAGCTGTGATCAAACATGTACATATAATTCTTTTTCCGCTGCCTCTGCAATTGTTTTTATTATCATCTATTTATTATTCGCATTTTTTGCACATTTGTACCTTTTAGTGGCACTTTATGATATCTGGCACTTGCACTTTTATGGAGATTAGACTTTGAAGGTCAAGAATGCCCACTTGGGCATAATTAATCTAACATCTAGCACATCAACAACTTGAGATGGTTATGTACAGATGGAAATATCTACTGTTGAAGAGGTTTTTATTGAAGAACTTTTTTTTAATGTGTATTTTACCATGTATTTTACCATTCAAGCTGTAGTTTGCATTTAACAGGTTTTAACAGTTTTTGCACCTATTTAAAATATTTATTTTTTATGGATGCATTTTTATTGATATTTCATCAAGCTGTTTATAAATGTATTTTACATTTATTATTTTACCGTTATATGCAATCAAATGTTGTTGATGTTCTGACAGACTTTTCTATGTCTATCTTTGGTTTAGTCACGGGTTACTTGCACTGTCACTTTAAATGAGAGCAAAGTATGATGAAGCGCGTCATGTGATCAAGGCCTTTGGAAGGCCGAAACGCGTAATGGCGGTTGGTGCAGGGCACATAACAAAATAAAATATAGCACCAGCAAATCGGGTCGCATCGTCTTTTTTCTGAGTCAAGGGACGCGTGTGTGAGACGAGGAACTTGGGATATATATATATATTTATATTTATATATATATATATCCCAAGTTCCTCGTCTCATATATATATATCTATATATATATATATATATATATATATATATATATATATATATATATATATATATATATATATATATATATGTATGTATGTATGTTGTATTTTTCTAGTGCACACCTAACCAAAAGGCAGTGGAGTGCTGTATGGGTTCAAAGACCAGCATCAAGTAAACAAGTGATAGGAGAGGTAGCTGCTTTATGGGGTTTTAATGCATAGTGATGTAGAGGTGTGTCGTCCACTCTTTCCCAAATTGGAGCAGCATTGGTGTGATCCTGATGGCTGCTTAAATGGAAACGCCTTCTGCCTGTTTTTTTTTCTTGTTTTACACTTCATTGTCTGCACTATATTGGTGTCTTGGCTGTTGGTGTGCTGGGAACCACCAGAGATGGTGAGCTTGTATGCAAAATAAGCGAGGGTGCTGATTATATTGGCTTTATAAATGATGCATCTAGTTTTGAAGATGGTACGGGTTGGCAAGGGTGGGCAGTGGGGTTCTATCAGTATGGGGGTGAAGTGATCATACTTCTTCAGGCCCTGGATGTGACATGCTCCAGCATTTAGGTGACAGTATGGAGTCTGGGAGGCCATGAACCAGGGCATAACCACCACCCAGATGCAAGAGTACAGGGGATTGGGCAGCAGTTCTGAAGTTGCTTTCTGGAAGAAATTATTTCATTTCCTTTAGAAGAGAGAGCTGATACCAGGTAATATTTATGTTTTTACCAATGTGTTCCTTGAGGGTGACATTGCTGTCCAGGATGAATCCAGCTGACTTCATTGAAAGTTGGGGTGTGTCACCATCATGCTTCATGCCATTAATTGCCAGGTTTGTACTGTTTCTTATTTGTTGTTCATGGCAACCAGAACGAATTCTATGTTGAATGGGTTGAGCTTCAGGTGGACACCGTTTGGATGAAGTAATGCAGTGTTTCATGAGTTGGATTTCTGTAGCAGAGAAAACTTTCAAGTAGAGTTGTGTATCAATGACATATTGGAGAATCTTGACACTGTTATTTGTGAGTAGAGCAACAAGCAGCTCCATGGAGAAGTTGAAGATGACAGGGAACAGAATGAAACCATGGAGGACTCCTCTGGTGATAGGGATGTTTTGCGACCTGGGGGTGCCCATGTGAACAAACAGGTGGTGGTTGGAAATATAGGTGTAGAACCAGTAAAATACATTGCCAGAGAATCCCATACAAGACTCCAGGGTGTGTGTGCGCCGGTAAGATGGTCGGCTGTGTCAAAGGCACCTGAGAGGTCCAGCAATATCACGAGGCATGGTTCAACTTCATATGTGGACAGGAGGGCATTGTCTGCCATGTGTAAGGTGGCAGTCTCCAGGCTGCAGCCAGACTGTTGGTTATTCAGGAGATGGTTAGCATTTATATGATCTTAGAGTTGAACAAAGACTTTTTCAGTGATCTTGCCAATGAATGGTGGATGAGTGATACTTATCGGGTAAGAATAGCCACAAACGATATCACGCAGGAGCGTGCAACTAATAGAACCCTAATTATTACAGGGGAACCTGAACCCTTACACTTCAAGAAGGCGACAGTGGATATTAATAAATATACCCTTTTACCAAGAAGGCAAATACGTCCTGCCACTGCCAGAATCAGTCATTGGGCCAGAAATTTCGCACTCTACGAGTGGCAGATAGATTGATGCCCCTATATAGAACTACTCCAACTAGAAGAGACAACCTTCGCCCACCATCATCAGGTTAAATAAACTATAAAACCAGCCCTGATTTTTAATCGCTCTGTGGGACTGTTTTAGATTCATATAACCATCTTCCTGCTGATTGTAGACCAACTCCAAGGATTGAATTACAATCCAGATAAGAAGCAGGAGGCATCGACCCCCACTACCCGAGAAGCATAGGCTTAGGGTTAAGGGAGCAGCCACCGCCGCCTTAGAGAGTTTTTTTTAACTGATCAAATGTCTATCGTACTTTTTTGAGAGTTCCAAAAGGTTTTTTTTGTCTTGAAAAAGATGGTGTTATAAGAGTCCATCGAAACGCGTCGACGCCTTGTTGAAAAGTACACAATCCGCCAAGTGGCTATGGTCAAAGAGTATTCTATAAATTGAACAGAACCAGGCACTAGTCCCTTACAAGTTTTCCCCTATGGATGTGTACGTTGCCAATGACATAGGGGTCGATTCCGAATCGGGCCGGAAATCTCTCCGACCGAGCCGGACCCGGAGAGATTTCCGACCGAATCGGACCCGTGCAGTCCGACCGAACGAGTCCGATGCATTCGTATGCCACCGGACACGAGTCGGTCGGACTCCCATTGAACTCAATGGGAGCCGGTCGTACAACGCGTACGCGGGCTCCCATTGCCTCAATGGGTGCGAGGCGGACAAGGGCGCCCCTACAGCGAGTACGCCGCGAAGCGCTCGCGGCGTACACGCACAGGTAGGGGGACCCATGGGTCCCCCTGTGTGCGCCTCGCGCGGGTACGCGTACAGGGGGTCCGACACGGACCCCAAAGTACGGCTCCGACAGCGAGTTAGAGTCGGACGGCGCGAGTCGGTCGGAGCGGTCGAGGTGCGCATCGTACTTACCCGGCCGGAAAACGTCTCCATTGCGCGGTGCGGAATCGGGTCCGAGCGAGTCGGTCGGAGCGGTACGATCCGGGTACGAGTCGGTCGGAGCGGTCGGGTCGCCCGGACGAGTCGGTCGGCGAGTCGCATCGTACTCGCTCGGCCGGACCCGCGTACGATTCGGTCGGGAAAAGGGCTCCGAATCGGATCCGGTAAAGCCGAATCCTATTCGGAGCCCTACCGGCCGAGATCGGAATCGGCCCCATAGTGTTTTTTGTCTTGTGATATGTACTCTCTTTTTTATTTAGAGTGTTGATTTTTAAATGTGTAACTAGGATTTGTCTAAATGCTTTTGTTACAATTGAATGTAAGACATCAATGATATTATGTAAAACTGTCTTTATTTTTAAACTGTGTATTCTATGAGGTTTTTTTTTAACTAATAAATCGATTTGTACTTTTTTACAATTGGAGTTATCACGATTATCTGTAAGGGATATATGGTCTCACTTCCAATGTATGCAGAGGATGTTAGTGACTGGGAATGAATGGAATAGATTAAATATATAGGAGTCTTAGGATTAAATTGTATCCAAAGGAAAAAGCGTTTGTGATACTTGGATGAGTGATAGGACAGTAGCTGGTGAGGCCATCAGTCAAGTGTAGCAAACTTTAGGATTGGGAGGTTCTGTTCTGTCATGAGAGCTTCTGGGAAGATGCCTTGATTTAGGGACGCTTTAACAATGGTGAGTTGAGTGAGAAAGTGTCCCCAGAGAGAGCTTTGATGAAGGACTAGGGTAATATATCATCTTCATAAGAAGTGGCTTTGAGGGAGGTGTGTATGTCAGTATGATCTGCAAAAGATAGAGCTTTGAAGGATGACTATTCAGGATTCTATGGGAAGAGGTGGGTGTAAGTGATGAAGCAGACTTGGTGTTGTCGATGTTCTGTCAGAACTTCTTTATCTTTTCACTGAAAACGAGATTGATGGCATTGCATTTTTCTGGGAACTGAAGAATAGATGTCTCCAACAGGGAGTTGATGAAGTGCTTAATTGTCTTGTGAAGTGTTCTGATTCTGTTCAAGGCTTCATTGATAGCGTCGATATCATACTTTGCTTTAGCTAATGTGATGAGCTGTCTGTGTATTGCTCAGAGGTTCATCATTATGGTGACGTCATCAGGAGTTTTGTTACTTTAATTTTCATTCCTGTCTTCAGATAGATCACTTATTTTAAGCAGGGTCTTTAGAGTACTAGGGCTTTGGTTTGCATTTATATGCCTTAATTGGGGCATTGTTATTCACACTGTTTTATATAAAAGTGTTGAAGGTGTTTAGGAGGGTGTTGATGTTGGACTTCGAGTTGATAGGGTGAGGCATGAGTTCAAGGATTAAGTTGTCTATGGAGAAGTCTTTGAAGGATCAGAAAGTCTGGTCTTCTCTTTTGGGTTGAGCTTGGTTTGTTGGTAGGATGCTGACCAGGGAGATATGGACGGTGAAGTAGTCCATCTAGACCAAAGGCTATGGGTGGTTTGCATTGGATTGTTGGTGATGTTGAGAAGTAAAGGTTGTGGATTTTGTCTGTGGAGTGTATTGGTTTTGTGATACACTGTACCAAGTTGAACCTGGCAATGAGGATGATGGGGCTGTTTTCTGTTTTTGTTGATCTTGTGTTGTCTGGTAGGTTGAAGTCACCCACGAGCGTTATATGTTACAGTTTGGTAGTAGTGGTATTCAATTGCACCTCTATGTACATATGTATATGTGGGTAGAGTATAATATAGCAAACACTTGGAACATTCTGGGTTGGTGCTCTATTGGTATCAAACACCCTAATACCAGAGGTGCAAAGTCACATCGGACCACTAAGCCCTATGTGTATACTAAAGATCAAAAGATACCACAGCACTCAAATGGAAGCCCAAACAAAGTAAGAAAGTCCATAGATTAAGGATTCACTGTAATGATTCAATTGTATATGTTTATTGAAGAAAGGGAAGTTCTGTAGTCTTCTGTACATTTATTAGTGGAGCAGCCAATCTTCAGTATATTCAATATTGGATAACAGCTGACACGTGTTTCATCACAAAGTGACTTTTTCAAGGCTTTGAAACCATATATAAATACATATTAGTCAAAAGTGTGAGGAAAGTGAGACAAACTTAGTTAGAATACGTGCAACAAGACAGAAAGCTTGCTGAACCAGTGCTGAACAGGAAGGATGCGATAACACATTATCTTATGTGAAACTTATCACAGAAAAAATGTTGTTAGTGATGAGTCGTAGAGATCCAATCCACCATGGGAAAATGTCCAAAGTGCAAACAGTAAGATAAAGGGAAGGAAGAAGAGACTACAGAAAAGTTGCCTAAACGCCACACTGGAACACAAAATATGCCACCGAGTAAAGTATATAGTTGTGTGCTAAGCGTTGAAGTGATGGTAAAAAATAATATTAATGTAAACCCACCAAACACAAGGTGCAGTAGGTTTGTAGATGTAAAGGCTCCAATGAAAGTAGACCTGTAGTAAGGTAACATATGTAATGATGAGTAAAGTAGGAACATTGTTGTCTGAGATGTCTGTCTCTATATATCAATGCCAAGCAAGTATCATCTGAAAAAGTGACCAAATCATATCAAATTACAGTAGATTTCGTTCCACAGTGTATGGTCTAAGGACATATAAGATATGACTTACATGTGGTCCTTAAATCCGGGAGCCAATAATAGTCAGGTTCTGCAGCTCAGGGTACATCCATAACTGTATTGCAAGAGATCCAGATGTAAGATATCTGGCTTAATACAGATACATGATATCAGTGTTTCAAAAAAAGAAGAGCTAACTTGTCCAAAAAAGAAAAGTAAAAATACCCTAAGTATTTGGTGACAAGTAAACGTTCACTATGACATATAGAAGAAACCTGTCGCCAAAAGAGAATGCCTATCAAGGGGCCTTACCTCTGACTGAAAAGTTCCAATGGTACAACATAAAGAACGATATAAAGATCTATGAGTTTAAGAGAAAGGACGAAGAGAGGGCATAGCATAAAAATCATCAAAATATATTTGCCTTATTAAAGTTTGCTGTATTTGGGTGAGACAGAACAACTTGTCAGGTGTCAAACCCTTTTTTTTTTTTTACGGAGTTTTATATAGCGCAAACTTGACCCAAAGGTATCGGGTATCAGAGCGCTTTACATAGCATCAGTTGCGTTACATGAGGACACATTAATTTTTGTTAGGCACGGGGAGTTTAAGTGATTTGCCCAGAATCACAGGATGTTCAATGTCATTGCCGAGATTCGAACCCGGTTCCCCGGATTCGAGGTCGACCACCCTAGCTATTAGGCCAACTCCTCTACCCTTGGTTTTACTGATGAAATGTGAGGGGGTAGCTGTATGATAAAATCATAAGAAAAAGGAAACAGTCAGGACATATAATATACAGGGCACAAGGCGGGGGTACATGCGGGTGGACGGCGTCCACCCACTTTTTTCACAGGGTGAACGCCATCCACCCTGCTAAGAATTTGGGCCCCACTGAATAATGTGCTGAACTCGTCCCAGTGTAATTTCCAAACACCGGAACACTTTCAGCAGCGCCTGCACGTTGTCTGCTTTCCATCTGCAACAAGCAACAACATGCAGGTGGGGATGGGGCTTTCCTATTTAAGACTCCTGCTGGGCCCATAACAAAGGCCGAATTTGAGGGCTCATTAGGCCTCCTTTTGTTCGAGTCTCTTGGCTGGGAGCAGTCAGGAGCCTCACACCTGATGCAAATGAAGTGCAGGGGAAACAAAGGCTCACACCTTGTTAGCACTTCACACATACTTAAGAGAGGCATCTTTCCACTTTGCTCAGTCCCTGTTTAGGAGATATGCATGCACTGTAAGAATATCAGATGTGTTGTTCTTTCCCAGTATTTACACAAAGCAAATTGCATTTATATAGAGCTTACTTCCCCTGAGGAGGCATTGAAATAATTTAAGTACCACTATTTTTCTTGTATAGCCCTACTCATTCCAATGCAGGGTGTCAGAGCGCTTTACATCAACACTTGCATATTACATGTACAATAAATTATATGTTTGTAAATGAATGTATAGGATGTGTTACATAAAACTGGGGGATTGCAAGGTGTAGAAGTCACATATCATCTTCCATAGCTCACTGCGCTATTATCCTCCCAATGCGCTCAAACTTACATATGATAGACCTGCTAAACATATATGTGAGGGCTTTAGATCTGATGTCACTTCTTGTGATGCCACTTCCTGTAAAGTCGTGGCTTGTGATGCCACTTTCTATGATGTCAATTCCTGTGATGCCTTTTGTGATGTCGTGCGCCATGATGTCATGTGCCGTGATGTCGCGCGCCGTGATGTCCTGCGCCTTGATGTCACTTGCATACTGCCAAACTAGTTCATTCCCCCACTTCTTTTTTTTGGACTTGTGCCCTGATAATATATAAGGTCTATCGAAGGCCACTGATTCCAAATGAGCACAAGGACTCTTACCTAAGGACCGCATGGAAAAGTGAAAAGGACCAGAGTGTACTGTGTCTGATAGATCAGGTGGAAACCAACTATGGTTCCTACCTACATAAAAAAATAATATAATAGTGAGTTCAACATGAAAGAATATCCTTATTCATAGTAATAATAGTGAGAAAATGCCTTACCCATAAAACCGTATGCAGGTATGACGGTCGAGGTGTCAAACGATGTCTCAGGTGGAGACCTTGATAAGCTCCTGCCTCATAAGAAATATCACATTGACGTGAGAAATAAAAATAAAACCTTAATTTTGTGTCACACAGTAGGTCCTACACGCGCCAATCATAGCCCCAGACGTCCATACTGGCACTCTGCAATATAGCACCTTCTACGGCAGAGGTCTTCAAACTATTTTGGTCCGAGCCCCCCTTAAGCAAAATGTTTTGAAGTTGGGCCCCCCTCCAAACCTATATGGCAAGGATTTGGGGAGTGGGAGGGATGATCACAGGGGGCAGGGATCATGAGACCATTTCAGTGGTGCTTTTCTGTAGCTTGTAATCCACACTAAATGTGCAGCATCAAACAAGAACAGAATTGACCACAAACACTACTGCCCATAATTGGGGTGCCATGGGCCCCAATGCACTCCACCTGCTACACTAATGATGGATGTAGCCCTGAGAAACAAAGCTATTTCCTCTTCTTTCATTCCTTCTCCACCATGTCTGACCATCACTTCAATCTAGTGGAGAAGTGTGGCTCAATGGTTAGAGCGGCAGACCCTGATGCAGAGATCTGGCCCGGGACCAGCGTTCAATTCCCGCCTCGGCGGGTCTTGGGCTCAATTTCCTCGGACCTGATCATTCTCGCCTCGGTGCCTATTCTAATCATGGGTCACTCTGGGCAATAGCTTGCTTAATCTCCACAACGGCCCCAACAGCGCTGGGATGCCTGGCTTCACCTTGGGGGTGCCCAGGAGTGGACATTTCACAGGGAAAAGCCAGGAAGGGTTCCACAGCGGTATGCGTACAGCGCCAGGACACCCCTTTGGGGGTATAAGTGCGCTTTACAAGTACAAATTTCATTTCATTTCAATCTCAAAACAGGTCCAGTCTCTGTCTGAATGAAAATGAGCTACTGCATGCTTCCCCAGTTGTTTTACGCCAATGGCGTCATCTTCCCTAATGCTAGCAAGGGAAATGAGCCCCCATGGCCAAGTTCTATTGTAAAACATTCATAATTGTGATGCAGTGGGCCCCTTGACAAAAATGTCACTGTACTTGCTTCACTAATATTAGCTGCTGCCTTGCTGTTGCCTCTGACCTTTAACAACATGGGATCCCATCTCACACCAACCCTCTCCCTCCCATCCCTCCTCACCCTCTCGTCTCTCTGATGCTCAAATCAAGGTGCTGCCTCTGTTTAATTTCCCCCCTCCCTTGGGTCATTGCTCCAAGGCTCAAAGTAACACTGGCACAGGAAGTGTGCCATAGGCCTCTTATGCAGCTGCAGCATCAAAGATGCCTACAGCTCTGCAAAGCAGGCTGTCTACTCTGCCCACTCAGCTGGGCTATTACTTATAGGTCAGATGCCCAAAGCAGGCTTTCTGCAAAAAATAACCACACGAATAGCACATTTAGCCCCCCCTCCTTCCGCTGCTTGGGCCCTGCCCTAATGCTAGCAAGGAAAATGCACCCCATGTTCTTTTTCATAGCAAGACTGCCATAACTGAGATCTAGTGCCCACTCACAGAGTGTCTGTGGAGGGGGAGGGCTCCTGTGCTGCAAAACAGATTGAGAACTAAAGAAGTAACATGCCTTCTCACCAAGGTGCCCGCTCCCTGAAAGAAATGCAAATGTGTGGAATGGTTGGAGCCAGTGTAGACTTTAATTAATAGAGTCACTCCGTTTCATGGTGACAAATATTTATTCTTTCTGAGAGGAAATATATGTGTCCATTAAAAGGAGTGCGCCCTTTAATGGGCATATATAAAAATATTTACATTAGATATAGTCTGGATTCTTATCACTAAAATGTATATTTTTAAAGCACTTGTTTTTATCTTAAACAGTATTTTGCTACAGTCTGTTTTATAAAGTGTAGTACAATTTAAAAAAAATGACATTCACAGTGCTGTCTGTCACTGACTGGGACCTTGTAGCACTATAAACAAGCCACTATTCCTCACTGCACCAATCAGGATTTAATTCTGTGACTCAGTCGTCACACACAAAGACCGCTGCTGTGATCACATTAGCTAACTGAGGTTTCATAAAGTAAAAGAGTATATTTCCTTTTGGTTAGTTTAACTTGCATTTATTTTTCAACTGAGGTGTGTGCGTCTTTATTACAAATATAGTTACATCTTCAAAAATAGAAAATAAATTAGATATTGCATTTTGCAAAATGTAATGTAGTCTCGCAGATAGTAAGATGTAGTTATATGACAAACCAGACGTCTCTAACTGCATAACCTCAAAGTCCTTTTAGAATGGTCACTGTGGTGCAGTAATTGTGTGCAGGACAAGTGACCATCATGTCTGTCAATGTCCCAACGAGCATGCTAGATGACAAATGCCATCCATTTACCACTCTCCTGCCTGCAATCTCCACACTTGAAAACAATATCGGAAACATTGAGAGCACTTTATCCTCACCAGCTCCAAAATACAAAAATGCAGCATTATGTCCTGTGAGGTTCTAGTCGTGCAAAGTTTATTTTTCACAAAAAGAAAAATCCCTGTTTGTTGTGCCTCCCAACAAGTAGTTCTTAAAGACTTGATTCAAAGTCCTCTTAAGTAACAGCTTCAAAAGCATACATTCATTTTAGTTTGGTAGCAAGTGTTCACAATCCTCAAAGGTGTACAATGGCTATAAAAAAGAGCATTTTCTCTGGATAAAACCTGCTTTAATGTTAAGCAGTCTGTATTAGTAAGTGGCAGTCTGTCTATTTCTGCTAGTCACTGGTCAGATTGCAGCCAAACATCTCCTGTGATGCATGGGTCATGTATAAGAAGCCATCTTCATCCTTATGATCCCAATACACTTCTGACATTGTGATAGACTTGGACGGTAAGGTCTTGTTATTCACCATAAAGAAAATAGCCTGTGTTGAGGATAAAGCTAATCGGCATCAAACAATGGTCTTAAATTTCGTCATGGTCAGCTCTTCTGGAACAAGAAATTTCCTTTGTCCAATACAGGCAAATACTTTTCTCTTTGATACCTTTCAATGGCCACCAGTAGTTTGGACGGAAACTCTCTGTTTATATCACCCACCTCACCTTTCCGAGTTGCTAAACACTTCCACATTTTAAACGGGATTGGGTTTTAGTTTCTCTGCAGACTTTCCATGCCATTCCCTGACAGATGTACGCTGTTGCCTGCTGAACAGGGCACTACACCACGCCCTCTATGCCTAATTGACAGTTAATTGATGATTTGTCCTCGAGTGGTGTTCGTGTTTTTATATGCAGTTATTCCAAGGTGAACAGCAAACAATGGAATGCAATTTTCTTCTTCTTTTTAGCCTGGTCTTTGACCCCAACTTCACACTCGCTGGCCTCCCCAGTGCCACTTAGTAGTACTGTCCTTTCACTTTTTTTGTGGCACTTAACTGCAGCATGTAAATGAAGACAGCCTAGAACGGCGCCTTTTGCGCTTCCAGGCTATCTTCATTTACATGTAATTGCAGACCTATTTGCGCCCCCCTGGCAACACATCCACGCCCCCCCAGGGGGGCGCGCCCCACAGTTTGAAGACCTCTGTTCTACGGACTTGATCCGTGTTAGGTTTAACTACATATGCAGCATTTTACTTAATGAAGAGAAGTGTCAGCAATTCTACCTGCCTCGTTTATATAGTGTACGCACTTGTCACATGTAAAATAGGATTGTCTACGGGCTCGACATACTAACCCATGCTGTCAAAACTGTCCGTGACTGTAGTTTGGCCACGCAACTAGTCTTTTCTTTACAGATGTTACGGTCACTTTTATACTGTTCTTTTATTCATGTTGTGGCACAACCTGATACGTTTATTATATACCAACGAGTTATTCACTTTAAAAAAAAATTATAATTGCATAGATGCTATGGCATTCTGCCAGCCAGTACGGACGTCTGGGGCTCGCCGCCACAAGGACAGTGAGGGGAGGGCGGCTTCCCCCGCTGTGTATTCCGCTGTATCTACCCCGCAGTGCCGCTGCCCCTACCGCAATGTCTCCTGTGGTGTCATGCTGCTCGCGGCTTAACACTGCCTGCTTAGGTCAGGCATTCACCTCAGCGTCAGAGTCCAAACGTCTGGGAAAGGACTGTTAACATATATATGCGAGAAAATGATCTTCCCCTGCATCGTTTTTCTGCAGGATTAGAACTGGCGACAAGTACTGCTGCCCCAGTGTGTTTTTTTCAACGCGGTTCAGACGCTGCCTGGGTCCTGCTCACAAATTCTTCTGTGCAGGAGGAGGACAAGGGCAGCTGCATTTGCTGTTTGAGAAAATCGTCTCACGCTTGCGAATGGTCTGGGCCCATTAGCATGTGTTAGTGGAGATCCCCAGTCTTAGCTCATCTATTGCTTGAGTAAGATAAGATCGAAAAACATTGGGGAGAGGATGTCGTCTGACGGCTAGAACTGTCGAATTTGGTGCTGGAAAACAAGGTTGGATCCTCGGGGTCGCGTCCACATCCTGTGATTCTGGGCAAATCACTTAATCTCCCCATGCCTACCAAAAAAAATAAAATAAATGAATGTGTCCTTGTGTAACGTAACCAGTGCTCATGTAAAGCGCTCCAATACCTTCGAGTCGAGTTCGCGCTATATAAATCTGCAAAAAAATAAAAAAGCTATGGTGAACCACTCTTTATGAAAGCCTCTGAGAAGGGGGCAGCAGAAAGTCGACATCTGCATTTGCATCCACGTCTGCAGACGTAAATCACTGAAGGATTACCAACATTTGTAAGATGTCGGTATCCAGTTCTGCAGCCGAAGATGTTCATGAGGGACAGGTTGACTCGCTAAAGTCCTCACCGGGCATTGGAGGAAGCAGACAGAGGTCCATGGGACTGCTGAATGCCAAATCCCAATGACATTTTTGCACTGTGCATCACAAGAAAAGGTTCTGGTTACATCACAGACGCTGTGCAAAAACAGCATCTGCCATTTGAACTGACCCTCCTAATATCAGGAACTTCCCCTTGTAAATCGCAAGCTTACATTTGTTTTCAGGGTGTCAATCGGGCAAGAATAAATCACAATTAAAGTAGCTTTAGGGGAATAATTTATCCACAGGGAAAAAATCATTGTGCGAAAAGAAAGCAAACATGCATTGGCATAGCCAATAGGTCTCGCCCTTGGGAACTTATATTTAGCCATGCAGCACATTATCCTGTTAATAATCCGGTCATTCCCATAATTTAAAGGAAGAAATATTAAACCCACTTAATTACTGGGCAAGTGGTGCATTATCTACGTATTAAAGTATTGCGTTTCCTTACTTACACTGAAGTCCTACCTGTTCAAAACTAACAACAAAGGAAAAAAATGGCTAATACAAAAAGTAGGAAAATAAGTTTTGACTAAAGTAAACGAGCAAAAAGACACTCACTTTTATGCCATGGTAGCTTGTAAGCTTGGAATGCTGCTCACATTTTTTTAAAAATAGCAAATAATGTGTGTTGTAAACTATGTTGCTAGGTAAAAATTAAAGTTCGAGCTGCTAGGTAGCGTGTTGCTGTTTGGTCTGTAAAAGTAATCTGTGTAGAACCGAAGGTTTCACAATAATGTTTTTTGGCGAAAAGGTAGAATAGCCTTTTCTAAGGACAATTCCTGTTTGCGTATATGTCTCCTCGAAAAATACACCTCTCCTCCGGTTTGTTGCTTCATCAAAAAGCCTCTCTCGCATTCTGTTTGCTCCCTGGTGCTCCCCTCCCACAAGGCCTTTCCCCACTGTCTCCGTTCCGCCAACTTTAAATAAATACAACCCAAAAAGCCCGACTCGTTTTCATGTTGGATAATTGGAGGTGCCGTACCTAAGGTTCAGCTTCAGGGCATCACATCCTAATTAAATGAAGACGCTGTCGGAATGTGTGTGTGCGGGGAGGGGATGGGGGCGGTAGGGAGGGCTGGAAGAGACAAACTCAACACCGAGTTGCGAGACTCGATTTGACTTCAAAGAGAATATCAATGGCGTAGAAAAGTAAACAGCTCTCTAAAACAAACAACGGCTCCAGCAGCAGAGAGTCTCGCTTCACCCCCAGGGCGAGCAGGAGGAACACCGCTGGCAGCCACAGACCCTTCAGCACCACGTAAAACAATCAAAAGCTAAAGCACTGCGCGTTATGTGGAAAGAGTAACCTGACCCACGAAGAATGCAGCTGCCACCCAAGGAGGCACTGCAGCTGCCTCCCTGCGCACTGCTGCTCGCTCCCGCAAGCAAAACGCTGTGGGAGTGAACCTTTGCAAAAGAGGTGGGACATGCACCCACCTTTAGCCATTTGCAGGCTACGATGACAAAATGACACAGGCAACAACCAACCCAATGCGTGGGCGGAGTCAGACCCACACAGAGTAGTTTAGAGTGCTTACAAGAAGCCTCGCAGAGCAGCGCATGCTCGCTGACTCAGGCTCGACCTAAAAATGACAAAGTGCAAATGCACATTTCTATTCGGTTTCTGTATTTGGTAATGCATACCTGTACATTTCCATGTGCGTTAAAGTATGCTCATGTTTCTGAGCCTCGGAATTTGTGATAGTTACAGATGGTTATGAGTTCACTGATGAGGAAGCATGGCACCCAGAGAAGTGTGTGAGGCCTCACCATACATTTTTGCATGAATCCCTGGTCCTTAAATATAGGTAAGCATAGATGACTCTCAGATTCCCCTAAAGAGTGGGACAAAAAGTCCCCGGGTTAGAACCCTTGATGGTCTTCATAGATTGGTCTCATCTGTTCTTTTGCTAGAACAGACTGTGATAAGGGAGGATGCAGAAGAGGCCAGCCCGGCTTTCCCTCTCATTCCTTGATTCCAAATAGTGGGGATCTTAGGGTTTATGGCATTTGGGCTGACCTCAAGGAATCAACTTATATTTGTTACGAGGAACTTGGCATGAACTATCTGGAAGATAAGATCAGACTGGCTCCACTTCTATTATGGCTCTCAGTATGATCTAATCTACAACATTTAATTGTGATGTCATTTCTGCTTGTTTAAGGCTGGATAAAATTCCTTGGGCTAACCACA
Source organism: Calotriton arnoldi (assembly GCA_963921515.1). Lineage (NCBI taxonomy): Eukaryota > Metazoa > Chordata > Amphibia > Caudata > Salamandridae > Calotriton > Calotriton arnoldi. The sequence continues at coordinate 2,695,106 of CAWUFW010000195.1, read as the reverse complement.
TTAAACATTAATTTAAGATATTGACTTGTTAGATTGACATAACAAGCAAGGAGATGTGTTGGATCAAGAAAAAACATGTCTATCTGTCTAGTATGACTAGGAACATGAGGAACTTAAAAAAAACCTTGTCACAGATTTTCTTTTGCTTAAGCCAACTCCAGGCATAGAGCCCTAAGTAACTGACGTTATTTCCAATTATGATTAATGCCTATCGTCTAACTTTAGATTTGACTCAGTTAGCAATTTGTTGTCTTTCATTAAGGGCTAGAGCAACTATGCATGAACCTTGCCTCTGTGATTACTTTTTCCCATAACATTTTCTTGTCTTTTGTGATGTTTACAGAGAATCTCGAGTAAAAATTTTAATACCCCTTGTGGGTCCTTTGGGATTTACAAAATTCAGGTCAGCCTAGGTGTATTTACAACTTTTAGAAACTCCTTTAGCTTAATTATTTTGTGAGTCAATTGTATCAGCTGCTGTTCGTTGCAGGAATGTTTTATCATTATGGCATTCTGCTTTTTTTTTTATAGCTTTATGGTTATTATAAACACCTTTTAACATCATATATTTATTTACTTCTGTAGTGTGTAATCAATTTATGGGATCTGCTTGTTGATATTTCTATGGATAGTTTTACATTTGAAATAAACAAATTCACTACTACTGATCCAGCGGAAGCCCCCAGGGTTGAATATTTCACATAAAACTGAATATTTTCAATGGGCCCATATACATTCATGCAAATTTTTCATGCACACTCACTGGACGCTCCGCTGGGGGGGGGTCAAGTTTTTATAATTTACTTCAGTTCTGATTAGTTATGTCCCTGTAACCACAAATCAGGTTAAATTGACATTTCAATGCCTAACTAATCTTCACGAATCAACACTCTTCCTCTGGTCGATGGACCATTAGTTGAGTTAGTTGATGGTGACATTAACAACTTCTTAACTAATTCGCGGCTCTTAGTGAAATGACCACAGACTCTGAGTAAAATTATTAAGCTTTATCTAAATCATAAAGTTGAACGCTCATCATTACAGATTCACAGTGCAAATTCCATCATTCTTCAGTGGGAGAGAGAAATTTCATTTAACAAATACATTCAATAACACAACCTCATTCAACAAAATCAATGCATAAGAGTAGATAGATGTAGAGACAAAAGGCACATATTAACGTACATTTGCAAAGAAATATGCAAAATTTGAGATAGAATATCATTTACCTAATAAGAGATAACCGGAAAACCAACCCTCTGGCCAAAGGAGTGGTGGAGATCCCCTGACTTAGGATCTGGAAACAAAGACTAAAGGACAGGATCAGGACAGGACAAATGCTTACTAGACTCTTCTACAAACCCGACGCACCAGTGCGATTCTCTCTCTTACACTCTCTCCATCCTCGATATTCTTCCGCAAATCTTCGAATCTAATCAGGCTGTCGTTTCGGATTTAAATCTTCCCAGTCTACTCTCGCCTCTCTCTCTTTCTCTATGATGATCTTGATGCTCTCGGCGTCGATGATGCAAGCATACTAACTAACCTCAACTTACTCTAGCTATAGGCTTTATTTCTACATGTCCCACCCTCAGGAGTTGCAAATTTCACTAAAATACGGAATATGATTGGATGGGGGTAGGGGAGTTTTCATCACACCATACTGACATATTCATTTCTATTAAGGCATTTATTGTTAGCTAGCCCTTCCCCTTTAGCTCATTCATATTGTCCTCTTCCCATGCATATATTGTTGCCATTTGCAATAATTTTCATTCAATACAGACTACATAGACGAATGATACATGTCTTCTTTTTCTCATGTCTTCTGTCCTTGATTCTTGGCAGTCATTCAGCTCTTTCGGTCACCGGGTCACATCATGGACTCTCTGAGCATGCGCCACTTTCGGTCATCCATCGCCATTTTCTTTTTCTGCCAAGCTCTTAGCAGGCCCGAATATACACTATTAATAAAGGAATCATAAACAGATGTTATTTTCTTAGACATATGATTCTCACTGTTCACCACCCACTTCTACTCTATCCCATGTTATTATCTCTTTTAGGCAAAAGCGTTAACAACAGCAGCTTTCTTTTAAATTCAAGCAAGCAGATGACGGGCACGCGGTACCTCAAGACCGCGTGTTAGCTTTTCTTGCGCATGCGTGAGGTTTTACCTCTCAAAGCGAGTTAGTCACATTATCTCTACGTAATTCAGTTTTCGCACATGCGCAATGCGTTTTTGCAAATTAAAGCGGGTTTTAGATGCGTTGCTTTTTATTCTTCATTAGTTTAGGCATGCGTAAGCTTCTCTCCCATGTGTCGGTGTCTGGTGTATATTAGCCCAGTCTTCTCTACAGTTTTAATGATTAATGAAAGTTAATGAGGATTTCTTCGAGCAAGTTTCATTTTTTTGAAATCTTGCTCCATCAATCCCCCCTCTGATGGCATTTTTGAGCCATCATAACGCATCATTACCAAGTGCCAACTTTCATTCATTAAATTTTAGTGTCTTCCTCTCTTTCTACTAATTCTTCGGGTTTCTTTTTCACGTCTAATTCTTTCATTTTATCATATAAACTTCCTTTCATTTCTTCTAACTCAATCTCTTCCCTTTTTCTCTTTCTTTCCATTCTCTTATTCTTTATTTCTGCCAACATTCTTTCTCTAGTTTTGCTCTTACAACATCTATATGTCAACATTATTATCAGAGATATTATTACTATCGAAATTACAGGTATTAGGATCTTCTCTAATAGACTATTCCCTAAAGTGGAAAACCAACTACCTATAGTAGAAATACTTTTACTTAGTCTTGCCCAGACACCGTCAACCTCTAGTTGGGTCAAATCTTCATGAATCTTTGTAATGTTCTTAATATATCCCTCAATACCTTTACTTTTGTCAGGGATATATGTACAGCAATGTTGGATTTTCAACATGCCACAGACTCCACCCTCTTTTACCAATAATATATCAAGTGCAAGTCGATTTTTCAAAACCATAGATCTAATTGCAACCATTTCGGTATTAATCATTAAGAATCCCCCAGCAGTATCTGTTGATAGACGATCAACTATTGTCAACAATTTTCGTATTTTATGTGAATTCAGTATGACTCCAACTGTCGGTATCCCCTGCTATTTCTGAAAAGCTTGTTCTTTTAGTTCATTTTAGTCCTTGACTTACTACATCCATTTCATTGTTCTTAGTAATGTGATATACCTTTGGAAATACTATTCCAACATAACAGCTACCATACCATCGCATGGGCAACCTATAATAGGCATTTTTACCACACACGTAATAAATCCTTGGAAAAACAGGATCAGTTCCACCTTTTAGTCCCCATCCCCCCATTATTAGGAAGGTATGTTCACATTCACTAGAACCAATGAAAATGTTGTTATAGTCAGTTTTTAGTCTATGCAGACAGAATATTCCCACTTTTGACAAATCTAGGGACATTGCAGCATGAGTCTCGCCTTTCTTATAGTCCCCTTCCTTATTAGCCCATTGAGGTACATGTGACTTCTGTTCAACAGCCTTCTTTTGAAAATCCTGCCTTCTTTCTTCTACTAAATTTAGAAAATCTTTTTCTTCATCACGCAAAATACATGTTAGATTATTCTTATGAGCATATGTTATGTCTATTGGGTTTGTTGTTAAGAAGAACTCACCCATGAATTCTGCATCTTTAGCACTAAGCACTGGGTTCAGGTTTCTTCGATAAGGGATTTCTGAAAATACTAAATCCATATTCGAATAATAATACTGCAACTTTCCTGTTACATAGAACAAACTGGACACAACACTACATGACACACCATATGTTAAAGGAAGATGGTGATATGTCACCCCTTCTGAGACAGACAAAGGTAATTTCATGCAAACATAACAATCACTCAGATCCATTGTATCTACGTTTTCGTAAAGAAGTTTAGTAAATACATTTAATGACGAATCACTATTTGACTTGTCATGATGATACATGTTCTCATCCATTTGCTCTAAATTTGTGGTAGTTGTTCTTTTAGTAACTGCATTCACTCAATCCCTTGTATTAGTGTTATTTCTGTTATTATTTACCATCAAAATAGGTATCATAACAGTTAGCAACAACCACATTAACAATAGTATTAAAACACTGCACAAACAACATTTAACACATCTTCGTTTTAAACTAGATTTCGAATGTTCAGTCACTTTTGTTTCTGCCATTTTTAGTATTCTAAATTGATCAATATCTAAATTATTTCTTCTAAATTCTAAAATTCTAAAGATTTAAATATAAATATAAAATCTTTGTGTGATCCCACACTTCAAAAGCTTTCTGTCTTTGTTCCCCTTTGTCTTTATCTTCTTTTCTTCTTTGGTTTCTTTCTTCTTTTCTTTATTTATTGGTCAATTTCCACCCTTTGTGTCAAAGTCTTTTCCATTAAGTTTGTCTCAATTTGCTTTCAGCAATTTCTTCAATAGCAACATTTTCTTGTTCTTCATTCAGATCAAGATTCTCAAAGTCCTCGAGGAAGATATATGTCCATTCAGGAGCCTTATATTTTCTGCTCGGAACTCTCACTCTTTTTGATTTTTGTAAAGAGTTTCTTCTTGAATGTTCTTCTTCAGTTTGACTTGATATTTCATTTACTTGTTCTAGTTCTTTCCCTGTTTTTCTTCTCAAAACATATCTCAGTCCTTTTACTCCACTTGGCCAGTGATCACCTTTTCTGATCCTCTTTGTTTGCACTGCCTTTTCACCTTCTTCGTCAATTTCTAACGTTCTTTTGTTTTCTCTTTCTTTTAACTGAGCTTGTTCTGGACTTTCTGATCTTTTTCTTTCTGTTGATTGATTTTGTTCTTGATCTTTAAACCCTTCTTTTTCTAATTCTGATTGAGCTTGATCAGAATTTCCTGTAGTAGATTCTTCTGTTGACTGAATTTGTTCTGAACCTGTCAGTTTTTCTTTTTTGTCTTCTGATTGAGCTTGATCTGGATCTTCTGTTTCAGTTTGTTCTGGTCTCTCAATCTCTTGCTCTTCCTCGGCCTCTACAACAGCCTCTTGAGACCCAGTAACTGGTGCCCACTCTACTTGACTTGTACTTGGTTGTTCACCATCAATATGTTCTTCAGAGTCTGTTTCTCTGATTTATTCGACTTCACAACTTTCAGCTTCTGGTTCTTCTCTTTGTTCTACCGGTTGCTGCTCTTGTCGTTCAAGTGGACTTGGGACTCTTTTGGTATGACTGGCATGGATCCAGTTTGGTAAGCCAGCACACTTTACTGCTGTCGTCGTGACCAATATAACTTGATGAGGTCCTTTCCACCTGGGTTCTAAGCATGATTTTCTCGTGTGCTTCTTTACCACAACCCAGTCTCCTGGACAAAAATCATGAGCTTGATTCGGCTGTGCTGCAGTTGCATCTTCTCCAACCTGGTGCGACACAGAATCGACCAGATCAGCTAGTCCTTTACAATAGTCCAACACTAGATCATCAGTTATATTCATCAGTTTGTTTCCAGGTACAAATGCTTGTCTCATTGCTCTTCCCATGAGAATTTCATGAGGACTCAATCCCGTCCTTCTGTCAGGGATGCTTCTAAGGCTCATATTGATGAGGGGCAAAGGGGCAAAGCATCAGGCCATTTCAGTGAAGTGGATGCACACACCTTCCCTAACCTGGATTTTATTGTACCATTGAGCTGCTCAACCACTCCAGAGGCTTCTGGTCGATAGGCACAATGCAGTTTCTGCTCAACTTTGAAAGCTGTACAAATTAATCTAATTATCTCATTGTTAAAATGGTGTCCTCTATCTGATTCCAAAGTGACTGGAAATCCGAATCTGGGAATGAGTTCTCTCAACAGTAGTTTAGCAACTGTGAGACTGTCATTCCTTCTCGTGGGATAAGCTTCCACCCATCGAGAAAACAGACACACAATGACAAGGACGTAGTTCAAACCGTTGCACGGCGGCAGCTCTATGAAATCAAGCTGCAGTCTTGTAAATGGTCCCTCTGCCTTTCCAATTTTTCCCCAACTGACAAATGTTTTTCTACCTGGATTCTGCTCTTGACATGTCAAGCATCGCTGGCAGAGACTCTGCAATTAGCCTAAATTTGGGATTGTACCATGTCTGCCTGAAGTGTCTAATCATGGCATCTCTCCCAATGTGTGTAGCTCCATGATATACTCTTGCCATTTGTGATAGTAAACTGTCTGGCATTACCGGTCTACCATCTGAACATACCCATACTTCATCATCTGTTCTTCTTGTGCAACCTGTGTTGATCCAGAATTCCCTTTTCTTTTACATCTGCCTCATCCTATAACTGTCTAACTTCATCCCTTGTTTCAAAAGCAGAGAAAAACATTAGTTGGCAATTGGTAACTTCTTTTTCCAACCCTCTGTTTAAAGACATTGTATTTCGAGCACAAAATTGTGCAACTTGGTCAGCATATTTGTTGCCTTGTGTCACATAATCATTTCCTGACTTATGTGCGGCACATTTGACCACTGCAATTTCTTTTGGCAATTGTAATGCTTCCAAAAGTTCTTTGACATTTTTACTATTTCTGATAGGAGAACCTGAAGAAGTCAGAAATCCCCTTTGCATCCATAATTGGCCAAAGTCGTGCACTAACCCCAAAACCATATTGACTATCCGTGAATATGGTTACTCTCAATTTTTTCCCAATTTTGCATGCTTTTGTTAAAGCTATCAATTCAGCTATTCATGAAGACTTGACTCCTTTTAGACAGGATGCTCATAGAATAGCAGATACAGTACACACAGCATAGGCAAAACTCAGTTCTCCATTTTGTTTTCGCACACATGACCCATCGACAAACAATACATAGCCTGATTCTTCCAATGGGACATCAAAGATGTCCGGTCTGGGCTTTGTACACATTTCTGTCACATCCAAACAATCATGATCAGCCTCCTCTTTTATTTCTTCACAGTATGGATCTGGCAGCAAGGCTGCTGGATTCACTGTGATGCATCTTACCACACTTACATTTTTAGCACCCAGGATCACCCTTTCATACTTAGTCAGCCGACTAGGGGTCAAGTGCTGAGTATGAGTCCTTGTTAAAAGGATCTCGACTGAATGTGGCACATACACTTTTAGGGGATGTCCCATTACAGTCGATTCACTCTGCTCCAGACTCACACAGGTAGCAGCTACTGCTATTAAGCAGCCAGGCAATGCCGCAGCCACTGGATCCAGAGTGGCAGAAAAATATGCCACTGGACTCCGTGACAATCCATGTCTTTGTGTCAATACTGAAAGTGCACATCCTTCTCTCTCACAACAGAACAAAACAAATTCCTTCGTATAATCAGGCATTCCTAACGCTGGTGCTTGACACAGACAATCTCTCAATTTTATGAAGGCATCCTCACTTTCATCATCCCATTCAATTGGGTCTGTCACATCCTTTCGTGTCAATCTTAGTAAAGGCTTTGAAAGCAATGAAAATCCACTGATCCACTGACGACAATATCCAATCACTCCCAAAAACATTTGTACTTCTTTCTTAGTTTGAGGCAGACTCATTTGTCGAATCACTTTTATTCTCTCTGGTGTCACTTTCCTGGCTCCCTTTTCTATCTTGTGTCCCAGATATTGGACTTCTTGTTGGCAAAACTGTAATTTTTCTGGTGACACCTAGTGTCCACCTCCTGCCAAATTGTTCAGTAAGGCCATTGTGTCAGTGACACAAGCCTCTCGTGTCTTTGATGCCACTAATAGGTCATCAATGTACTGAACCAAAACTAAATTTTATGGCATAACCAATGTTTCCCCAAAAATTTCAGGATCTGATTGAAAATTGAGGGACTCTCTGTGTACCCTTGAGGAACCCGACACCATGCCAAAACACGGTCTCCGAACCGGAATGCGAAAAGGTATTGGCTATCCTGGTGTAATGGGATCGAAAAGAATGCTTGGCGCAAATCAATCACCGTGTACCACTGTGCATCCCAAGGTATCTGATAAAGGATCACTGCTGGATTTGGTACTACTGGACAACAGGGTACTACTATCTTATTAATTTTCCTTAAATCTTGCACTATTCTATATTTGCCACTAGGCTTCTTAAGCCCCATGATTGGCGAATTACAAGGACTGCCCATTATCTCTCTCAAAATACCTTGTTCAATCATTTGATCAATTACTGGAGCAACTCCTGCTTTTACTTCAGGGCTCATTCTGTATTGGGGTGTGTTCGGATAAATTGCACCTTCTTTTACCATTATTTTAATTGAGTCTACATTTGCCATCAGACCAATTTCTTTTCCTGTAAAATCCCACACATCTGATTTCACTGTGTTTTTCAACTCATCAGGTAAACCATCTTCAGTAAGAAGTGAAAACATCTCATCCACTTCTGTTCCTTGTTTTGCTAGCATCATTTTGAAAGCAATATCTTCATCAGGTGTTTGGAAAGCAATACCATCAGGTGTACAATAGATGGTACAGTTCATTTTGCACAACAAATCCCTACCTAACAAATTCACTGGACTTGAATCACATACCACAAACCGATGCATGTCTTTGAAATTTCCAATATTCACTTCTATTGGTTTAGTGAGTGGGGTTTTTATTTGCTTATTTGAGACTCCTACAACTTGGATAGTTTCTCCCGAGAGGGGTAGGTTTGGAATTTCTGCTGCTCTCACAGTAGAACGGGTAGCACCAGTATCCACTAGAAAAGTGATGTCATTACCTTCCACTTTTCCATCAACAAATGGACCTGACTGATCTACCGCCAAGGATGCGCCAAGCACGCATTCTTCCTCCCCCCTCAGGCACCGTCATTGAGAAGCATCTGAATCACTCTCATTACTTTGCATCCAATATTGTTGAATCGTTTGTGTATTCTTACCACTCTCTCCACGAAATCCGGTGTTCACACTGTATCTCTGCACCTGAGCATTCACATGGTTGGGCATAGGGGCTTGTGGCATCTGTAATTGCGGAGTAACTACCTGTTGCTGTTGCTGCTGGTTCACAACCACCTCATTCTGCATCTGTGGATTTAAATTTTGATTTACCCCATTACTCTGTTGAACATTTCTACACTCATTCTTACAATATCCATACTTTCTGCACGCATGACAAGGAAACTTCTTTTTCGCTTCTTCTCTACTCATTCATCCTTTTCCTTTGTTTCCATTTGATCTTTGACTATTCTGATTCTGATCGTTCATCTGATTGTCATTTTGAGAACCAGAATGTGCCTCTTGGTGTTCTGCTAGCTTTACTTGTGCCCACATCATCTTTTCTTTCAGTTTCTTGTGTTTTGCATCAATATCATCACTACAATACTTCGCATACTTCAAAATATCATCAATAGGCTTGCTCTGCCAGCAAAGCATATGCTGCTGAATCATCTGACTAATTTCCGATCTCAATCCATACACAAATCTATACACAAAATGTCCCATATCCTTGTCACCAATATTTTCAAATCCACTATACTGCTTGAATACTTGCAATAGCCTTTCATAATACGCATGCACTGACTCTTTTGGTTCTTGAGTTGTTCTATCTATTTTAACCCAATCTGTTTCTTTTGGAGGAATTTTCCCTTTCAAGAAAGTAATCACCTGTTGATACTTTTTCATCCCAGAGACGCACCTGTCCTTGCGTCTCTGGGATACTCTTCAGTTGGCCAATCAATCGTAATTTTACATTCTGTCCACAAATCAGTTGGTACCACTATGTCAAACAGGCCATCCAAATCCTTTAATAATACTTTTGAAACTTTCACAAATCTTTCTACCTGCTTGTACCATTCAATTGGTTTCTCTCTCAATCTGGGGAAATCATTTGTAAAAGACAAAATATCCTGTCTTGACCAAGGAACATGAACATATCCACCACCAGGAACTTCTCTCATTGGACACACTTTTTCAACCTGTTCTGTCTCTCTTAATGGGAATGCAGATGTTTCCTTTGTAGCTGCCTCATCCCTTTTTCTTGTCCATCTACCTCTCCATCGTTCTGCATCTCCCCATTTCCTCAAAATATACATGAATTCTTTTATCTGTAATCTCCTTCCTGACGCATTCAAACTTTCTAAATCCTTCTCAGTAAATTCTGCCCTATATGGTTTTTGTAATATTTTCGACTTTTCTACGTCTATTCCAAATTCTGAAGCCACTTCTACTATCTTCTCATGAAGATTCTTTGCTCTCCAGGTTATACTTTTGCACAAAAACAACAATTCATCATCTCCATATGAACCTAATCTGTCTGAGTTTATAGTACCAATAATCATTTCTTCTTAATCCACTTTCAACTTGCCTACATCTATATTGTATTGGAGTTTTTTCTTGTCTAATCCTTTTGCCCACTCCTCTAGGTCTTCTGGTGAAAATCCTTTAGAGTTCCCTGCTACTGGAGTGACATTCGGTCCTTTACTCCTTGTATTTACTGGTGTAATTCTCTTCGGGGTCTCAGTCACCGTTTCAAGATTAGGGAGATCTAGTACCGAGATATTCGAATCACACTCACTAGTTTGATCTTCTAATATTTCTGCCTCTTTTCTAGCACTATTCTGTGGATCTGTCACTGTTTGTAATCTCGGGGTATCTCGTTTATCACCATACAATGGAATAACAGGACCAATTGTTACCGGTACTGTCACGGCTTCAGCATTCAAACCTAACTGATTTATTTTCTGAATTATCTCTTCTTTTGTCTTATTCAACGCATTCCTTTCTTTTTCCTGTAATTCTCGGGTGACTGATGAATCATATAAAACTTGTGGAACTAATGGAGTTCCCATCATTGGTGCACTTGGAGTTGTATCTCTAGCATTTTCTTGATAAGGTGGAGATCTTTTAACTAAAAGGTCTTCTAATAACTCATCATCAGATTCTTCACATCCTGGTCCCTGTCATGCCTATGTGTTTCACTTTTTCTTTACACTTACTCCCTACTTGATCCTCAGCCATCAACACTGGATACAAGCCTTCCGTTACTTCAGCTCTTCTCCATCTTTTCATCTGATCCCCTCGAGTATCAAACGGATATCTGGGTAAAAACCCTCTATTTATTCTTCTACCTCCTCTGTATTTCTCTCGTTCAAATGCCTCAACTTCGCATTCCTCCAAAGCTTCATACTGCGTTAACCTAGGCCTTGGTTCATATGAATTCATTCGATTTCTCAATATCTGAAGAATCCTTACATTAAACGTACAATGTTCAGGGAAAGCTAGAACACCATCACCTTTCGTATACTCTTTCAAATTTTCCAACCAGACACAAGTATGATATCCTCGTTCCAACATCATAAAGGAAGCAGGCGTGTTAGGGTGTGGCATAAGAATTCCTTCTCTCGTTACTACACGCTTATCTTTCTTAAAGACATTTTAGATTTTATTAATCCACTTCATTCTTTCGATCCCTGTGACTAATTATTTTCAGCAGGCTAAAACTAGAAACTCTTCCGTATTCTTACGTATCCTGTTTCCCAACACTCGTCCTATACCAGCGCGACTCACACCAACAGTCCAATCAGGGCTCACTACGTATTCTCTTCCGCAACCAATACCAGCGCTATTCTTGTCTACCAACCAATCAGGGTTTTCAACACACCCACTTGTCTGACCAATGCCAGCGCGACTCTCTGTGACGTCCGTACGACTCCAACTACTGACCCTCCCTTTATAATCTGCACTTGTTACACGCCCGCTGTCTCAACCAATACCAGTGCGGCTCTTTGTGACGTCAGTATGACTCCTGCTACTGACCCTCCCTTTACAAGGTAATACGACAATGCATTTTTCTAATTTTTCTTTATAAATTTCTGTTAGTTACAACGTAAAAACAGTGCTACTCTGTCTGCCCCACTAATCCAAAGATAGTTTATTCACTTGCTTCAAAGAGAAAGTACTTCCTTACACTGCGAGTAAAAACCACTGTTTACCCTTCACTTAAGCTCGGGGAGGACCTATTACTCCTCTAGGTATACTCCTCCTTCGGGTAAGGCCAAAGTTTCACAGGTGGACCCCTCGCTATCACTCACACTCTACTCTTTACGATATAGTCCCTAATATAACACCTACAGCCCTCCGTAGCTTTTAGGTATTATGACGACAGACGAGTAACCTTCTGCAGTGTGATTTCCTTACCACACTCTTCTAAATTCCATTCCCGGGATTCCCAGGTATCTCTGTACCTGTACTTCTAGACAACATAAAACGCGACACTAACTCTTAGTGTTAAAACATGTAGTTATAATCAATAATCAATAATCACCAAACTAATCAATAATAACCATAACTCTGCTACCAGAAAAACCGATCCAGCGGAAGCCCTCAGGGTTGAATATTTCACATAAAACTGAATATTTTCAATGGGCCCATATACATTCATGCAAATTTTTCATGCACACTCCCTGGACGCTCCGCTGGGGGGTCAAGTTTTTATAATTTACTTCAGTTCTGATTAGTTATGTACCTGTAACCACAAATCAGGTTAAATTGACATTTCAATGCCTAACTAATCTTCACGAATCAACACTCTTCCTCTGGTCGATGGACCATTAGTTGAGTTAGTTGATGGTGATATTAACAATTTCTTAACTAATTCGCAGCTCTTAGTGAAATGACCACAGACTCTGAGTAAAATTATTAAGCTTTATCTAAATTTTCAGTCATAAAGTTGAACGCTCATCATTACAGATTCACAGTGCAAATTCCATCATTCTTCAGTGGGAGAGAGAAATTTCATTTAACAAATACATTCAATAACACAACCTCATTCAACAAAATCAATGCATAAGAGTGGATAGATGTAGAGACAAAAGGCACATATTAACGTACATTTGCAAAGAAATATGCAAAATTTGAGATAGAATATCATTTACCTAATAAGAGATAACCGGAAAACCAACCCTCTTGCCAAAGGAGTGGTGGAGGTCCCCTGACTTAGGATCAGGAGACAAAGACTAAAGGACAGGATCAGGACAGGACAAATACTTACTAGACTCTTCTACAAACCCGACGCACCAGGGCGATTCCCTCTCTTATACTCTCTCCCTCCTCGATATTCTTCCGCAAATCTTCGAATCTAATCAGGCTGTCGTTTAGGATTTAAATCTTCCCAGTCTGCTCTCGCCTCTCTCTCTTTCTCTATGATGATCTTGATGCTCTCTCTCGATGCAGCATACTCGTCTCTCTCTCAGCGTCGATGATGCAAGCATACTAACTAACCTCAACTTACTCTAGTTATAGTCTTTATTTCTACATGTCCCACCCTCAAGAGTTGCAAATTTCACTTAAATACGGAATATGATTGGATGGGGGTAAGGGAGTTTTCATCACACCATACTGACATATTCATTTCTATTAAGGCATTTATTGTTAGCTAGCCCTTCCCCTCTAGCTCATTCATATTGTCCTCTTCCCATGCATATATTGTTGCCATTTGCAATAATTTTCATTCAATACAGACTACATAGAAGAATGATACATGTCTTCTTTTTCTCATGTCTTCTGTCCTTGATTCTTGGCAGTCATTCAGCTCTTTCGGTCACCGGGTTACATCATGGACTCTCTGAGCATGCGCCACTTTTGGTCATCCATCGCCATTTTCTTTTTCTGTCAAGCTCTTAGCTGGCCCGAATATACAGTATTAATAAAGGAATCATAAACAGATGTTATTTTCTTAGACATATGATTCTCACTGTTCACCACCCACTTCTACTCTATCCCATGTTGTTATTATCCCTTTTAGGCAAAAGCGTTAACAACAGCAGCTTTCTTTTAAATTCAAGCAAGCAGTTGCCGGGCACGCGGTACCTCAAGACCGCGTGTTAGCTTTTCTTGCGCATGCGTGAGGTTTTCCCTCTCAAAGCGAGTTAGTCACGTTATCTAAATGTAATTCAGTTTTCGGACATGTGCAATGCGTTTTCGCAAATTAAAGCGGGTTTTAGTCGCGTTGCTTTTTATTCTTCATTAGTTTAGGCATGCGTAAACTTCTCTCCCATGTGTCGGTGTCTGGTGTATATTAGTTTAGTCTTATCTACAGTTTTAATGATTAATGAAAGTTAATGGAGGATTTCATTGAGCAAGTTTCATTTTTTCGAATCCTTGCTCCATCACTACTACAACATGACTTGCAGGGAACTTTGTAAGCTGCGAGTGCTTGAGTCAATGGTCCATCTTGCTGTTATACCATATTGTTTCAAACCAACCACATAGCTACATTAACTAATTATTTGATATTTATCACGATTCACTTTGTTAGGTTGGTAGTCTGCATGGTTGACGAGTAGTGGACTGGGTGTTTAGGGTGAGATGAGGCAATTATGCAAGGGTTCTATCTTGCTCGGGCTCTATGCTGCAAAGGATCTGCCCCACGATGTTTTATGTAGTATTGGGAACAGCATAGCCAGATAGCTTCAAGAAAACAGCACATTATGATCTTTTTTTAGAAATCAGATTTATTTACAAAATCAGTGGCTTTTGATCTTGATTTTCCTTCATATGAAACAACTCGCAAATGTAATGTGTAAAACATGAGATCCTAACAATATGGAACAATTTGGCAACTCTAGTTAGGCAACCTAAGATACGATAAGCCACATAACCATGCTTGGTCAGATCCAAGCTCAGACACATTTTTGTGTATGATTGGTCCTGACTCATATTATGAGAAGCACAGTTTCGTAGTACTTTGTTGAGGAGCATTATTCCATTGCAGAGAATTCAAATCAATCAATCAATCGTTTGTTAAGCGTGGCTACTCACCCATAAGGGTCTCAAGGCACTGGGGATGGGTGGGGGGTGCAGGTTCCAGTCCATCAAGGAGGGGGTCTGTCGAAGAGCCAGGGTTTGAGGTTTCTAGCGAAGATGGGAAGCGATGTTGTCTGTCTGAGGTGGAGCGGAAGGGCGTTCCAGGCTTTGGCCGCGAGGAAGGAGAAGGAGCGGCCTCCCGATCTGGTTTTTCTGGTGCGGGGGACCACGGCGTAGGAGAGCTGGGCTGATCGTAGGGTCCTTTGGGGTGTGTGGAATTGGAGTCGGCTGTTCAGGTATGCTGGTCCGGTGTCGTGGAGGGCCTTGTGTGCGTGGGTGAGCATCTTGAAGGTGACTCTAGCCTCGATGGGGAGCCAGTGGAATATGCGCAGGTGCTGGGAGATGTGGCAGTGTCTTGGCAGGTTGAGGACCAGTCTTGCGGCGGCGTTCCGGATGTTCTGTAGCTTGCGGGTGAGGTTTTTGTTTCTTCTGGCATAGAGTGCGTTGCCGTAGTCGAGTCTGCTGGTGACCAGGGCGTGAGTGACGGTCTTTCTGTGTTCGAGGGGGATCCATTTGAAGGTCTTATGTAGGAGGCGGAGGGTGTGGAAGCAGGAGGACGAGACGGAGTTGATCTGGTGGTCCATTTTGAGCTCGGAGTCCAGGATGATTCCCAGGTTGTGTGCGTGGTCCGTGGGGGTGGGCGGGCTTCCGAGGGCGGGGGGCCACCAGGTGTCGTTCCAGGCATCGGGGTTTGGGCCCATGATGAGTACTTCTGTTTTGTTGGTGTTTAGTTGTAGGTAGCTGTTTTTCATCCATTTGGCGACGGCTTCCATGCCTTCTCGAAAGTTGTGTCTGGCGGTGTTGGGTTCGTTGGATAGGGAGAGGATGAGTTGGGTGTCGTCTTCGTATGACACAATGTTGAGTCCGTAGGTTCTGACGATGGGGGCGAGCGTAGCCATGTAGACGTTGAAGAGCATAGGGCTGAGGGAGGACCCCTGGGGGACTCCGCAGGTGGTTGGTGTAGGGTCCGAGAGGAAAGGGGGGAGACTGACCCACTGCGTTCTGCCGGAGAGGAAGGAGCGGATCCAGTCGAGGGCCTTGTCCTGGATCCCTGCGTCGTGGAGTCTGCGTATTAGGGTGCGGTGAGAGACTGTGTCGAACGCCGCTGAGAGGTCGAGGAGGATGAGTGCTACTGTTTCTCCTTTGTCCAGTAGGGTGCGGATGTCGTCTGTTGCGGCGAGGAGGGCGGTTTCTGTACTGTGGTTTTTTCTGAAGCCGGATTGGGAGGAGTCGAGGATGTTGTGCTTTTCACTGGATTACTATGGAACATTATTTTTACTGGAAACACAGTACTTCTGATGCCAGTACCTGCCTTCCACTGTACCTACTTAGGTTTTTGCTGTCTCACTGCTTCATAGACTGGCCTTTAGTTTATCCCCTTGTTCATGACTGTATAACATTCTTTACATCTCAGTTTACTCCTCTATATAGAAGGCTTTCCTCTATATTCTTGTGTTTGTTCCAACCTGAGAGCATCATCTTTACCCCTGCTTTTGATTGGATCATGTGCATTCTTCCACTGCTGATGTCATGGATCTACTTTTCTTTTTTAAAACTTTTTTATTTAGCACTCTGTGGGAGTGCATGACCTCCACTATCCTGTTTTTTCTGCAGTGACAGCGCTTGTGCTCTTTCATTTGTTCACCAGTCCTGCACCACCACATCTCTTCCCTACAGCTGTTCATGCAAGTACTCCTCCGGGGGTTGTCAGGTGCTTGATGGCGTGCTTGTTGCATGTTGTCCTGCAACCCTGAACTTAGCCCACCCCATTCCACTTTCCCTCCCTGTACTGTTCCATGGCGCATCAGGTGACAAATGGCCGCCCTGGTGATGCATTTTGGTGCCTATTTTGCCTTGACTTCTCTCCCTCTCCCGCCACACCTCTTCCACGCCATGGTGGCCACCGCTATTGGTTTTACCAATGCTGAATGCTTTAGAAATGCACTGGCATTGGCAAAGACAATAGTGGCAACGGCTCATCCTCAAAGTAGAGAAAACATAGTTGTCTATATATAATAGTATAGAAAAAAATATTTTCAAAACTTGAATGTATAGAAAACGTTGTTTTTATTTGTTACCCTTGGTCTTTATGTAACACCAGAAATGTGTTCCAATGTGTCTATAAGTGAAATAAGCCACAGCGTCTAATCTATCACTTCCTATTTCATGTTCTTTCTATAGTTTTGTGCAACAATCTTCTTTTACTGCACCTTCTGATTACACAACGCTAGAATAATGCTGACGATAACATGTTCTGGCCATGTTTCTAGGACGTTAGGCCAAGGCTAGCTGGTAAACAAGACTACTCCATGCTCTACGACATGAATGCCAATGAAAAACAACTGCCCTTGAATTTCTTGCTCACACTATAGAAAAAAACACACATTTGCTCGTCCTCTTACCAGGAAAAAAGAAACTAACTCATGAGATGCTGACATCAAGGCTCCAGCATCACATGCTCACTGTTTTGCTGCTTGCATGGGCAGCTCGTACTAACCAGTGGTCTCCACTGAATAACAACAAGCCTTAGCATTGTTAGTATTTGCTTTGATTTGTTATGGTTTTGTAAAACTATTGTTTTGGGGGTGCTGCTGGGCCCTCATCAATATAAAACGATTTGCTAAAATCAAAAATAGTTTTGCCCACCTGAAGTGCATTGCCATAGTAATCTCGGGCACCGAAGGGAAATATATTGTGTGTGGGATTCTATGACAGAATATCGAGAACAACTATATCATGACACCATAATATCGTGTCAAAAATATAATCTACAAAAATATCCAGTTTACGTTCTTTAACTCTTTATATGTAAACTTTCAAAATAGCGAGACAAAACTATTGTGAAACAGATTATCATTAACAAGAAGGTATTTATATTGAAATATTCTTTATATATATATATGGATTTATATATACTCAAGGTATTCCGCTTCTAGTATACGTATTTCCTTGCCAGAAATCGGATACGGACCACAATCTTAGTGCAAAGTTATTTTATTTCCGTGCAAAATGTCACCATGACGCGTTTCAGCCCTTCCCACGGGCCTTGATCACATGACACAGTACAACATTGCACATTGGTTTAAATAAGTGAACATTGTGGGCGTAATCATTGGTTACAGAAAGCATACAAGGCCAGTCAATATTGTAGACAGACTCTTTAAAACTACGAGTCTTTTCGCTTGTTTCTTTTTGTCAAAACATGATTGCCTCGGCTGTATAATATGTGAACAAAAGCCACTGCTTTTAAAATAGACAGTAATATCATGTGCTAAAATCAATTCATTGTCATACACAATGAGTTGAATGCATATACGTATCCACAATTAATGAAATGTGCAAAAGTTATCAGTTGTGCAAAATGTGCAAAAAGTGCTAAAGTGCGATAAAATTGTAAATTTAAACGGTAAATCCAACAAGGAGGTTTTTTTGACAATTTAGCATCGCAAATATCCATATAAATACATAAGTAACTAGTGCCTTTATAATGAGCACTAGTAAGTACATGGGTTACTGGAGCCCCAGTAAACCTTAGCAAAGCATGTTGGGCTCAAAGTTACCAATAGATAGTAATTTAGAAAATTGCGGTGGCCCCAACATAATTACAGTTTATGATCCCAATTTAGATCAGAACAAGCTAGGATATCGGTTTAAATACCAAAGAGCCTTACTAAAGGAGCATATGAGATAATAAAATATACATAGTTGCTTTTAAGTGGTGGAAGATAACGTGTCCCATTGACTCCCATTGACACGCCCAGATCCTCACATACATAAATAGCTGAATATATATATATATATATTCCAACAGAAAAGCACTCCTTAACTTCCTTGCGGCGATAAAGACTGCACGAACTCCTCTTGCTTCCTTATATATATAAATACCAGTACCAGCGGTTTTGCCTGAAATAAAGACTTGCCACAGTCAGCGTTGATCGAGTGCGCTCTTGTGCGTGGGCACTTTTGTGAATGAAGATATACACAGCCGCCCAGCCGTGGAGAGCAGCACCACCCCAGGGATCGTAAGGGGGCCGCGGGACTTGGTATTTGCCGAGTTCTATGGAGCAGCGCTTTGGATGATTACAAAACCGCAGTACCTTGAGAGGCCCATGCAGGGCTATATGCCTACAGTAAGCAGCAAATAACATTGTGGCAATACTAATACAAGCGCACTGCAAGTCCCAGAATGCAGCAGGGACCTATACACCTGGATGGCCCATTGGAGGGCGATAAATTGAAGGCAGGTGCGCTTGGCTGCACGTTTACCATGTGACACCAAGAAGAAGGGCGCAATGCCCTAAACGAGTCGTGATCTATACATCGGAACGAGGCTTGATTGACTGGCAAAGTACCAGCGGTTTTGCCTGAAATAAAGACTTGCCACAGTCAGTGTTGTTCGAGTGCGCTCTTGTGCGTTGGCACTTTTGTGAATGAAGATATACACGGCCGCCCAGCCATGGAGAGCAGCACCACCCCAGGGATCGTAAGGGGGCCGTGAGACTTGGTATTTGCCGAGTTCTATGGAGCAGGGCTTTGGATGATCACAAAACCGCAGTACCTTGAGAGGCCCATGCAGGGCTACATGCCTACAGTAAGCAGCAAATAACATTGTGGCAATACTAATACAAGCGCACTGGAAGTCTCAGAATGCAGCAGGGACCTATACACCTGGATGGCCCATTGGAGGGCGATAAATTGAAGGCAGGTGCGCTTGGCTGCACGTTTACCATGTGACACCAAGAAGAAGAGCGCAATGCCCGAAACGCTTCGTGATCTACACATTGCAACGAGGCCTGATTGACTGTCAAAGTACCAGCGGTTTTGTCTGAAATAAAGACTTGCCACAGTCAGTGTTGTTCGAGTGCGCTCTTGTGCATTGCCACTTTTGTGAATGAAGATATACAAGGCCGCCCAGCCGTGGAGATCAGCACCACCGCAGGGATTGTAAATAGGCCACGGGACTTGGTATTTGACGAGTTCTATGGAGCAGCGCTTTGGATGATTACAAAACCGCAGTACCTTGAGAGGCCCATGCAGGGCTATATGCCTACAGTAAGCAGCAAATAACATTGTGGCAATACTAATACAAGCGCACTGCAAGTCCCAGAATGCAGCAGGGACCTATACACCTGGATGGCCCATTGGAGGGCGATAACTTGAAGGCAGGTGCCCTTGGCTGCACGTTTACCATGTGACACCAAGAAGAAGGGCGCAATGCCCTAAACGAGTCGTGATCTATACATCAGAACGAGGCTTGATTGACTGTCAAAGTACCAGCAGTTTTGCCTGAAATAAAGACTTGCCACAGTCAGTGTTGTTCGAGTGCGCTCTTGTGCGTTGGCACTTTTGTGAATGAAGATATACACGGCCGCCCAGCCATGGAGAGCAGCACCACCCCAGGGATCGTAAGGGGGCCGTGAGACTTGGTATTTGACGAGTTCTATGGAGCAGCGCTTTGGATGATTACAAAACCGCAGTACCTTGAGAGGCCCATGCAGGGCCACATGCCTACAGTAAGAAGCAAATAACATTGTGGCAATACTAATACAAGCGCACTGCAAGTCCCAGAATGCAGCAGGGACTTAGACACCTGGATGGCCCATTGGAGGGCGATAAATTGAAGGCAGGTGCGCTTGGCTGCACGTTTACCATGTGACACCAAGAAGAAGGGCGCAATGCCCGAAACGCGTCGTGATCTACACATCGGAACGAGGCTTGATTGACTGTCAAAGTACCAGCGGTTTTGCCTGAAATAAAGACATGCCACAGTGAGCTTTGTTTGAGTGCACTCTTGTGCCTGGGCACTTTTGTGAATGAAGATATACACGGCCGTAAAGATACAGGAGGACGAGGCAAGATGGCGGCTGAGTGAAATCCTCTGACACTCACCCCCGTATATCTCCCGAAGATTTCCCGTGACCGAGTGATTCTTTTCCCAGGCGGCGCGGGCTATGCACGGAGACAGCAGCGGTTGGCCTCTGCTGAGTGGATGGTGCAGAGGCTGCCGCAAATTGGCTAATCGACGATCCCTGGTGAGGTGTGTGCGGGACGAGAGCCGGTATAGACGGCGGGAGTTTCTTGTGCGGCTCCTTCTGACGGCGGCCGCCGCTAGCTGTATGAGCACGGACGTAGGAGCGGCGTTGCTTAGTAACACAGACGCCGGAAGACACGGAGCTCAGCGAGGAGATCAGATGGCGGCTCGTAGTGCACGGAGCAAGGCGCGCTCAACGGTACCGGTGGCTGCATCTACACAACCTGAGCAGAACAAGAAAATAGACAAAGACCAGAAAAAACAAGAACTGTTTTCGGGTAAGGATGGGAAACAACTTACCAGCAAAAATACATTGCTAACAGGTGCTGTAATCGGGGACCAGCATAAAAAACAGTTAGCTATAACGAGTTTGTTTCCAACTAAAGGAGTAATGGAACTTGAAAAGGGACAAGAGCATCAAAAGGACATCAGCGGTATAAGCGATATCCCAATGGGAACCATTACTGGTGTCGAACCATCGGTTATAGCCAGTCTTGGCTCCAATACCACCCCTGACACAATGACGGATAATAATAATGGGCGGCTATCGTGGGGATCTAGTGTTGAGACAACCCTATTAGCCATGCCTGAATTACCTTTAAAGGAACACCCAGGAGGGGCGGAAGCTCTATTCAAAGGCAATACCCCAGATACAGCCCTCTTAACTGTAATATCAAGCATAGCCAAAGCAAGCTCAAATGGCCTAGAGATGACTCTTGATAAAAACTTAACCCTTCCCATTCTTTTTACTGAAGAGGAAAGGGAGAGGGAAATACAAAGGAAAAAACAGAGGGAAAATAATTACGAGACGGGTTCTTTGTCTCCAGATCCCTTGGAAAATTTTTATTCATTGAATGAGGAATCTGGGGAATCGGAAAACCTAGCCTCAAGCTCAAGCAGTGTTGAGGAACGTGGTGAGGATACATCCACTAGCTATTGTAGTCAACCAGGAGGGGAAAAAAAAAGGTTACCCAGGAAAACTAAAAGACTATCGGATGGAAAAAGGGTTTATCAGAGACGGAAAGCGACAGAGGAAGCGGGAGAACTTGGTTGGGATTACTCGGACACTCAGACACTATTAGGAACTGAGGTACCTGAGATCGTGCAATCACCTAATGAACAATTAGCAAGTCTACCGAGACAGAAAGACTCAGGTTTACTCGAAGAACCATCCTTATCCTTGATTCTACAGTCTCTCAGGTCATTTCAAGACGAAGTCAAGCTAGAGAATCGACAAGCCCGACTAACCTCTAAAAAAATACAGGGCTCAATCAGAGTAGTTGGGAAAACATGTACTGAGATTGTGGGCAGATTAAGTACATTAGAAAATTGAACTGAACAGCTAGAGACTACGGTGGATACTTTGAAAAAAACAACAATGGCTCAAGAAAGTAGCCTGAAAGATGTAATGTGGAAGTTGGAGGAAGCGGAAAATCGGCAACGCCGCAACAACTTAAGGCTTTTAGGGATACCTGAAAACAGTGAGGGTGAGGACATCAGGAAGTTCACAATTAATCTGCTAAAAATTCTCTCCCTGAATTGGCACAATGGAACTGGGATACAGAAATCCAGCGGGTGCATAGATTTCCGCTAAATATATCAAAAAGACGATCGAATGACCAACAATATCCTAGAGCAATCTTAATTTTCTTTGGAAATTTTCTTCTTCGACAATCTGTATTTGAGCTGGCGAGACCTGACAAGAAAAGGAATTGGGAGAACTTTTCGTACTTTGTCCGTCCAGACTTTGCCCATGGTACGGTGGAGAGGAGATGGCGACTAAGACAGATGATTGCGCCATTTCAGAAAACGGGTGCTATTGTTTATTTACAAAACCCTGCTAAATTGAAAATTAATTTCCAAGGACAGTATTTCTATTTTACATCCGAAATACAAGCGCAAAAAATGTTAGAGGAAATTACTACAGGGAAAAAGGCGCAAGGAGAATAATAATTAGAGACTGGATCGGAAATAAGGCTGCTATCCCTTATAGATTTAATACTTAGTAATCACTGCTGATCTGCATTATATGTTTTTTTTTTTCTCTCTTCTCAGTAGTTCTGGTCAGTAACAGTTGGTAATGATCATTGATCTGGAGGCGGGGGGGGGGGTTTCTCTCTTTTTTCTTTTTTTTTCTCCCTTTTTTCTTTTTTTTTTTCTCTCTCAAAAAAAAAACAAAAAAAAAAAACACAAATAATAAGATAATAATTTTTCTCGGGAAATGTGCAAAAACATTTTTTTAGATAGAAACTGGTTATTTTTTCTTGGCGAAAGCTGCGGGGGGGCTTAGGAGAAAAGGAAAGGGTTGTGAAGTGGAAAGGAAAAGAAAACACCAAGAATCGGGGGTAACGGGGTGAGGTGAGGACGAGACAGACGCCATCAAAACAGGCTCAGGACTGAGCCTGATTGCCCACATACTGGTGGGGGTGGGGGTTGAAGAAAGGGGTGGGGGAGGGGGCTCAGAAGCTCAGGCCTGGGGTAATGATGATTTCTAATAACTTTAAGTCTAATATAGAAAGAAATAATAAGGAGAGAAAATATTTCAATAGAATAAATACAGAGAAGACAAGCAAATATATATTGGGGATTGATAAATACCAGCATGGATAAATTAATAATTTTGACTATTAATATTTGTGGCCTTAACGATGAAAAAAAATGCAAAGAGTGGCTACTGGATTACAATTGATTGGAGCTAATATTCTTTGTATACAAGAAACACATATTGAGGGATCTCAAATATATTTACTTAACAAACTGGGTTTCAAGGTGGTCACTGCCACAACACAAGGGGTAAGGACAAAAGGTGTAGCCATATTGGGGAAAGCGAGCGGGACACAATTCATTCGTTCTATGTCGGATAAAAATGGACGATGGGCTATTACTGAGTGTCAGCAAAATAATGGGGTTAAAATGACTGTTTGTACAATATATAGTAATATTAGTGACGACCCAGCAGTTTTAGACTATATATCGAATGAGCTTCTCCATTGGCCACTTCCAGTAATTATCTGTGGAGATTTTAATTTGAATTTACCTAGCAATTGGTCAGAGGATTTGGGCTTTCAATATAAGGGTAGGAAGCCAAGAGTCTTTCAAGCTTTTAAAAATCTATGTCAAACTCATGGTTTGATAGACAGTTGGCAATTGATGTATCCAAAGAACCCCGGCTTCACTTATTATTCCTACCCACATGCACGACATGCAAGATTAGATTATTTTTTGGTCTCTAAAACATTAGCCACTATGTACACTATTGAAAAATTACCAAGGGTGCTCTCTGACCATAATCCGCTTCTTTTAACCATCGAATGTGGGTCAGGGATCATTAGGAAAACATGGACGTTCGAAAGGGCATTATTAATAAACGAGAAATACTGTGATTCTATGCGACAGTGGATTCCTAGATTTATAGAAGAGAATATAGATAGTGCAACAATTGATATTGTTTGGGATGCCCTAAAGGCGGGTATTAGAGGTGAAACACTTCGATTCTCATTGAATGCTAACAAAAAAGCAAAACAAGATATGAAATCACTTCAGAATAACGTAATTATTGCAGAAGAAGGTTTAATAAAAGCTATACAAGAGAGAAGGGACATCGATAATGAACTTAGACAGATTGCGATTGCAAAAAATTGTATTATAGAAGTATTAATGGTTAAAGCTATCGATAAAGCTACAATATATAAGGAAAATGTATATGAATTAAATGAACAGGTGGGACATTAGCTGGCGATGCGAACTCGAGAACAAAATACTGCTAATTTTATTAAGGAGATTCGGGATCAAGAAGCTGGGTTAAAGACAGATCCTGACGCAATTAGAACTGCATTTCATAAATATTATCAGGATCTGTATAAGGAGACTAATATATCACAGCAATCAATTAAGGAATATATCGATCAAGAGAAATTTATTAGACTAGAAAGTAATGACATAGAAAATATGGATGCTATTCTGCAATGGGAAGAAATTTCCCTTGCATTAAATAGCCTAGCTCCAGGTAAAGCGGCTGGATTGGATGGGATTCCCGTCGAATTTTACATCAAATTTTCCCCACAAATAAACAATATACTGGCTGGGCTAGTCGCACATATATTTCAGGGGGGACGACCTCCGGGATCTTAGTCCATGGCCAAAATTGTGTTTTTTTTTAAAAAACATAAAGATTCTACGGAACTCGGGTCGTATCGCCCTATCACATTAATAACCAGTGATTCTAAAATTTATTCCAAGTTATTGGCTACACGATTAGCTCAGCATATACACAAAATTGTATCGGTACGGCAGCATGGGTTTATTCCCGGCAGGGCAACTACCGATCATATCCAGAGGGTAATCTCATTGTTTGACTGGTCTGAGATTGCAGGAGACCCTATGGCACTTATACTGTTAGACGCTGAAAAAGCTTTTGATAGGGTCTCCTGGAAATATCTCTGGACAGTCATGGCAAGATACGGTATAGGGGAACCCTTTATCAAAGCAGTACAGATGCTGTATTGGGAACCATCCGCTGTTATTATGGTGAATGGAATATTATCAAAACCATTTCCTATTACTAGAGGTACAAGGCAGGGATGCCCGTGCTCGCCTCTTCTATTTGCTATATACATCGACCTATTTATCCGGAGATTGGATAATAATGTATTGATTCCACCTGTTTGGGTAAGAGACCAAGCGACAAAAATACTTGCATACGCAGATGATATCGCGTTGGTCACTAGCGACCCAGAGAATGCAATCGGGGTAATTGAAGAAGAAGCTAGGATCTTTGGTGAGATATCCGGCTATAAATTAAATTAAACCAAAACTCAAATTATTCTGAATAGTAAACTCGAGATGATCGATAGCCAAGTTACAGAGAAAGCTATATATCTTGGCGTTAGCATAACCGCCAAAATAGAGAATTTAGTTAATGATAATATCGCTCCACTAATGCAACGTACAAAAAAAGATATGATTCGCTGTAATAATCTCCATCTATCTATCGGAGGGCGGTGCAATTTGATTAAAATGCTTTTTTTGCCCAGATTTTTATATTTTTTAGATCAATTTGTCTGGAATTCCCACCACAATTATTTAAAGACATGGATAGTATGTTTTCTAGATTTGTATGGGGATATAAGAAACCGCGAAGAGCACTACGAAACATTACTTTACCTAAAGACAGAGGAGGAATGGCATTGCCCAATTTTAAACTATATTATTGGGCTACCATACTGAAATATTGTATTAATTTACTATTTAAGACTGATGTCAGTAGTGTAGGGAATATTCTAACACCGCAAGAGCTGCTATTAGGAAATGAGTCTAGAGAATGTCTATGGCGCCATATGAACGATAGTTATTTAAAAAAATTCAGATTTAAGTCTATATTTGATATTTATAAGGCTTGGAATTTTATCCGTAAATTAGTCGGTATCGGACGATTATCTTATTATACCCCAATTTATAATAATAGTAATCTTCCCGGGATTTTTAACAACATATGTATGGAAAGATGGATATCGAACAGTATTACACAACTGGGATGTTTTTATACGACTTTAGGACTGAAATCCTTCGGGGAATTACAATTGGAATACAATCTAGATCATCGGGATTTCTTTAAATTCCTTCAAATTCGGGATTTTCTCATGAAGAAAGGTGGGGGGGAACTTAAATTCCAAATAGCTCAGATTATGGAGAATTTGTCTAAAAAGACCGATATAAAAATAGGAGAAATTTACGAATCATTGATTGATAAATACATTAGGAAATGGCAGGATAAACTTGGAGTCTCGGCTAAAACAGTTCACCATTCCTTTGTAAAATATCAGTCCTGTTTAATGTCTATCAAGCTACAGGCTCAATATTATAAAACCTTTTTTTCCCTATATTATACCCCCTATAAAATTGCTAAATGGGGGACGGGGAAAGGAACTAGTTGTCCTAGATGTGCATTACCTGAAGCTGATAGTATACATATATTTGCTACCTGTACAGTATTAACAAAAGTATTGAATGATATTTCAGCCTTTTTATCTGAAATATTTAACGAAAGAATAGAAATTCTAAACGATGAGATTATGCTAGGTGTAGCTAATATCGACCGGCCAAAATATATGCGTGGGCTGATATTTGTTGCTATGGCGGTCTATAGACTATGTATCGCGTCAGCATGGCAGGACACAAACCCACCTGTTTTTCAGCAGTGGAGATCCCGATTATTGGCTACCTGTAGTCTAGAAGTTGCAATATATAAGAGAAAGGGGCATGGTAAACGTAAAAAGGACTGGCAATATGGGATCCGCTTTACAATGGTCACAATTACAAAGACCAATGGACAAAAATTAAATTAATCCATGATAAATTTCCAATATAGACTGGAACTGCTTAGGCTTGCATATTAAGCAAAATTCTGTTTTTTTGGTTTTTCTTTGTTTCTGTTTTTATACCATAATATTATCGATAATATGGAATGAAATGAAATATTGTTTGTTTTTGGTAATATTTGGCATGTCTGAGCTTTGGTCGGGGTGGAGGGTGGGATATCTGTGAGGGTGTAAATGTAAAAAAAATTTTAATAAAGAAATATTTAAAAAAAAAAAGAAGATATACACGGCCGCCCAGCCTTGGAGAGCAGCACCACCCCAGGGATCATAAGGGGGCCGCGAGACTTGCTATTTGCTGAGTTCTATGGAGCAGCGTTTTGGATGATTACAAAACCGCAGTACCGTGAGAGGCCCATGCAGAGCTATATGCCTACAGTAAGCAGCAAATAACATTGTGGCAATACTAATACAAGCGCACTGCAAGTCCCAGAATCCAGCAGGTTCCTATACACCTGGATGGCCCATTAGAGGGCGATAAATTGAAGGCAGGTGCACTTGGCTGCATGTTTACCATGTGACACCAAGAAGAAGGGCGCAATGCCCGAAACGCGTCGTGATCCACACATCAGAACGAGGCTTGATTGACTGTCAAAGTACCAGCGGTTTTGCCTGAAATAAAGACTTGCCACAGTCAGCGTTGTTCGAGTGAGCTCTTGTGCATGGGCACTTTTGTGAATGAAGATATACACGGCCGCCCAGCCATGGAGAGCAGCACCACCCCAGGGATCGTAAGGGGGCCACGGGACTTGGTATTTGCCGAGTTCTATGGAGCAGCGCTTTGGATGATTACAAAACCGCAGTACCTTGAGAGGCCCATGTTGGGCTATATGCCTACAGTAAGCAGCAAATAACATTGTGGCAATACTAATACAAGCGCACTGCAAGTCCCAGAATGCAGCACGGACCTATACACCTGGATGGCCCATTGGAGGGCGATAAATTGAAGGCAGGTGCGCTTGGCTGCACGTTTATCATGTGACATGAAGAAGAAGGTCGCAGTGCCCGAAACGCGTCGTGATCTACACATCGGAACGAGGCTTGATTGACTGTCAAAGTACCAGCGGTTTTCCCTGAAATAAAGACTTGCCACAGTTAGCGTTGTTCGAGTGCGCTCTTGTGTGTGGGCACTTTTGTGAATGAAGATATACACGGCTGCCCAGCCGTGGAGAGCAGCACCACCGAAGGGATCGTAAGGGGGCCGCGGGACTTGGTATTTGCCGAGTTCTATGGAGCAGCGCTTTGGATGATTACAAAACCGCATTACCTTGAGAGCCCCATGCAGGGCTATATGCCTACAGTAAGCATCAAATAACATTGTGGCAATACTAATACAAGTGCACTGCAAGTCCCAGAATGCAGCAGGGACCTATACACCTGGATGGCCCATTGGAGGGCGATAAATTGAAGGCAGGTGCGCTTGGCTGCACGTTTACCATGTGACACCAAGAAGAAGGGCGCAATGCCTGAAACGCGTCGTGATCTACACATCGGAACGAGGCTTGATTGACTGTCAAAGTACCAGCGGTTTTGCCTGAAATAAAGACTTGCCACAGTCAGCGTTGTTCGAGTGCGCTCTTGTGCGTGGGCACTTTTGTGAATGAAGATATACACGGCCGTCCAGCCGTGGAGAGCAGCACCACCCCAGGGTTCGTAAGGGGGCCGCGGGACTTGGTATTTGCCGAGTTCTATGGACTAGCACTTTGGATGATTACAAAGCCGCAGTACCTTGAGAGGCCCATGCAGGGCTATATGCCTACAGTAAGCAGCAAATAACATTGTGGCAATACTAATACATGCGCACTGCAAGTCCCAGAATGCAGCAGGGACCTATACACCTGGATGGCCCATTGGAGGGCGATAAATTAAAGGCAGGTGCGCTTGGCTGCACGTTTACCATGTGACACCAAGAAGAAGGGCGCAATGCCTGAAACGCGTCGTGATCTACACATCGGAACGAGGCTTGATTAACTGTCAAAGTACCAGCGGTTTTGCCTGAAATAAAGACTTGCCACAGTCAGCGTTCGAGTGCGCTCTTGTGCATGGGCACTTTTGTGAATGAAGATATACACGGCCGCCCAGCCGTGGAGAGCAGCACCACCCCAGGGATCGTAAGGGGGCCGCGGGACTTGCTATTTGCCGAGTTCTTTGGAGCAGCGCTTTGGATGATTACAAAACCGCAGTACCTTGAGAGGCCCATGCAGGGCTATATGCCTACAGTAAGCAGCAAATAACATTGTGGCAATACTAATACAAGCGCACTGCAAGTCCCAGAATGCAGCACGGACCTATACACCTGGATGGCCCATTGGAGGGCGATAAATTGAAGGCAGGTGCGCTTGGCTGCACGTTTACCATGTGACATCAAGAAGAAGGGCGCAGTGCCCGAATCGCGTCGTGATCTACACATCGGAACGAGGCTTGATTGACTGTCAAAGTACCAGCGGTTTTCCCTGAAATAAAGACTTGCCACAGTCAGCGTTGTTCGAGTGCGCTCTTGTGTGGGGGCACTTTTGTGAATGAAGATATACATGGCCGCCCAGCCGTGGAGAGCAGCACCACCCCAGGGATCGTAAGGGGGCCGCAGGACTTGGTATTTGCCGAGTTCTATGGAGCAGCACTTTGGATGATTACAAAACCGCAGTACCTTGTGAGCCCCATGCAGGGCTATATGCCTACAGTAAGCAGCAAATAACATTGCGGCAATACTAGTACAAGCGCACTGCAAGTCCCAGAATGCAGCAGGGACCTATACACCTGGATGACCCATTGGAGGGCGATAAATTGAAGGCATGTGCGCTCGGCTGCACGTTTACCATGTGACATCAAGAAGAAGGGCGCAATGCCCGAAACGCTTCGTGATCTACACATCGGAACGAGGCTTGATTGACTGTCAAAGTATCAGCGGTTTTGCCTGAAATAAAGACTTGCCACAGTCAGCGTTGTGCGAGTGCGCTCTTGTGCGTGGGCACTTTTGTGAATGAAGATATACACGGCGGCCCAGCCGTGGAGAGCAGCACCACCCCAGGGATCATAAGGGGGCCCCGGGACTTGCTATTTGCCGAGTTCTATGGAGCAGCGCTTTGGATGATTACAAAACCGCAGTACCTTGAGAAGCCCATGCAGGGCTATATGCCTACAGTAAGCAGCAAATAACATTGTGGCAATACTAATACAAGCGCACTGCAAGTCCCAGAATGCAGCAGGGACCTATACACCTGGATGGCCCATTGGAGGGCGATAAATTGAAGGCAGGTGCGCTTGGCTGCACGTTTACCATGTGACACCAAGAAGAAGGGCGCAATGCCCGAAACGCGTCGTGATCTACACATCGGAACGAGGCTTGATTGACTGTCAAAGTACCAGTGGTTTTGCCTGAAATAAAGACTTGCCACAGTCAGCGTTGTTCGAGTGCGCTCTTGTGCATGGGCACTTTTGTGAATGAAGATATACACGGCCATCCAGCCGTGGAGAGCAGCACCATCCCAGGGATCGTAAGTGGGCCGCGGGACTTGGTATTTGCCGAGTTCTATGGAGCAGCGCTGTGGATGATTACAAAACTGCAGTACCTTGAGAGGCCCATGCAGGGCTATATGCCTACAGTAAGCAGCAAATAACATTGTGGCAATACTAATACAAGCGCACTGCAAGTCCCAGAATGCAGCAGGGACCTATACACCTGGATTGCCCATTGGAGGGCGCTAAATTGAAGGCAGGTGCACTTGGCTGCACGTTTACCATGTGACACCAAGAAGAAGAGCGCAATGCCCGAAACGCGTCGTGATCTACACATCGGAACGAGGCTTAATTGACTGTCAAAGTACCAGCGGTTAATAATAAAGACTTGCCACAGTCAACGTTGTTCGAGTGCGCTCCTGTGCGTGGGCACTTTTGTGAATGAGTATATATTATCTACTGGCGGTCGCCAGTAGATAGTTATAGTTAGGACCTATTTTCCATAGGAAATCCGCGACATTCTATTTGAAATAACTCTTGCGTCGGTTGACGAATCTTCGCGAAATTTTCAAACTTTATGGCCCGCTCCGGTCCGCTCCTACCCTGAAAGTCTCGGGGTGATTCGTCAAGCGGGGGCCGAGAAAAAAGGGGGGTACCAAAACGTGTTTTCCCCATTCATTTTCCCATAGGAAACTTTAGACACGGCTACAGCCCGAACTGCTGAACGGAATTACACCAAATTTGGCAAAGAGGTAGTTCTTGGTTCAGAAAGAACCATTTTTGTTAAATGGTGTAAATCCGTTCAGTAGTTGCAGAGAAATTAAAAAAATAAGAGTCAAAAATCAATTTCCCATAGGAAACTTTATGCAAGGCTACAGCCCGAACTGCTGAACGGAATTACACCAAATTTGGCAAAGAGGTAGTTCTTGGTTCAAAAAGAACCCTTTTGTTAAATGGTGTAAATCCGTTCAGTAGTTGCTGAGAAAATCAAAAGTAAAAACACATATATATCTGGGCGGAGCCTAACCACACATGTCATCGTGAGATCTGATTGGCTGTCAGCACTTCATCCTGGAATTGCTGGCAGCCATCTTGGGACCAATATAAATGATAGTACCCCATTGAAATGCATTGTAGTGAATCGAAGATTTTGAGGGTTACCAAAAGGAGAACTATAACGGGTGATAACAGACTTTAGTTACATTAGAATTCATTTGTTGATGGTACCATACTAATTTCAGGAATTGTGGTGTGTTCTAAGGTGATTTTACCCTGTGAAAAACCTTCTGCTGGGATATCATGAATCATGTTTGAGAGAAAACTATTTTCACATGCTTGTCCCATACAGTTTTGGAAGGTGCCCCAGAAGCTAAAATGAGAGCATATTTTCTGTAAATTCACATTATCTTTCTCAGTCATGTGAGAAAGAAGTCTGACATTCTCAGTAAAACATGTACATCCATCAAGGGCAGAGACTGTCAGTTGATTCCTTTGTGTTCTACTGCAGCTTCCCAGAGTGTTCTAAAGAACAACTAGAGTGCTAACAGCCTTACTTATGACAAAAGTATGGCACACCTGAAGCCATCTTGATTGGAATAAACTGGTAACACTTAAAACATTTAATTTAAAAAGGAACAAAATGATGGGGTTCATCTTGTCATAGAAATTATGGTTAGTGCTCTGGAAAGAAAAATTAGGACATGTTTCAAGTGTGATCTCAAATATCTTCCTGTTATATTTCAACAGGAGCAGCCTGTCAGTTGATGCCTTTGTGTTCTACTGCAGCTTCCCAGAGTGTTCTAAAGAACAACTAGAGCGCTAACAGTCTTACTTATGACAAAAGTATGGCACACCTGAAGCCATCTTGATTGGAATAAACTGGTAACACTTAAAACATTTAATTTAAAAAGGAACAAAATGATGGGGTTCATTTTATCATAGAAATTATGGTTAGTGCTGTAGAAAGAAAAATTAGGACATGTTTCAAGTGTGATCTCAAATATCTTCCTGTTATATTTCAACAGGAGCAGCCTGTCAGTTGATGCCTTTGTGTTCTACTGCAGCTTCCCAGAGTGTTCTAAAGAACAACTAGAGCGCTAACAGTCTTACTTATGACAAAAGTATGGCACACCTGAAGCCATCTTGATTGGAATAAACTGGTAACACTTAAAACATTTAATTTAAAAAGGAACAAAATGAGGGGGTTCATTTTGCCATAGAAATTATGGTTAGTGCTGTAGAAAGAAAAATTAGGACATGTTTTAAGTGAGATCTCAAATATCTTCCTGTTATATTTCAACAGGAGCAGCCTGTCAGTTGATGCCTTTGTGTTCTACTGCAGCTTCCCAGAGTGTTCTAAAGAACAACTAGAGTGCTAACAGCCTTACTTATGACGAAAGTATGGCACACCTGAAGCCATCTTGATTGGAATAAACTGGTAACACTTAAAACATTTAATTTAAAAAGGAACACAATGATGGGGTTCATTTTGTCATAGAAATTATGGTTAGTGCTGTAGAAAGAAAAATTAGGACATGTTTCAAGTGTGATCTCAAATATCTTCCTGTTATATTTCAACAGGAGCAGCCTGTCAGTTGATGCCTTTGTGTTCTACTGCAGCTTCCCAGAGTGTTCTAAAGAACAACTAGAGCGCTAACAGTCTTACTTATGACAAAAGTATGGCACACCTGAAGCCATCTTGATTGGAATAAACTGGTAACACTTAAAACATTTAATTTAAAAAGGAACAAAATGAGGGGGTTCATTTTGCCATAGAAATTATGGTTAGTGCTGCAGAAAGAAAATTTAGGGCATGTTTTAAGTGAGATCTCAAATCCTCTTCTATTTCATTAGAAAATTCTGACATGCAGACTGAAACAATCACTTTCAATTCCAGCAGTAGACTTCCAGTTAACTCCTTGGTGAGCAGTAGCTTTACTACAGTGATCTAATGAACAACTAGAGTAATAACATTCTGAATTTATGGCAAATGTGTGACACATCTGAATGCCTTCTTGATGGAATCAAAGTAAAAAACTGAAAGCATTTCCTACTGAGGAGACTGCAGTAAATGAGGAAATTAGGAAACTTCATAACAAAGAAGTCTTCCAAGATGGCCACCAGTGAAAAAAGAGCCCAAATGTAGCACAAATATTACCCAGATGTAGCCCACATATAGCCCAATGACAAAAGTGTGCAAAACACTTTTTATTTTTAGTTTTTTTGCAGTTTTATGTAGTGCAGACTGGTCAGGTATTGGAGCGTTGCATCTTAAAACATGACCCCCCTACACTACAAAAACACCACTGCACTACCCTAAACCCTAAAACACTACCCCAGCATGACCCCCTACACTACACAAGCACCACTGCACTATCCTAAACCCTAAAACACTACCCCCAGCATGACCCCCTACACTACACAAACACCACTGCACTACCCTAAACCCTAAAACACTACCCCAACACCACTGCACTAACCTAAATCCTAAAACACTACCCCCAGCACGACCCCCTACACTACCCAAACACCACTGCACTACCCTAAAACATGACCCCCTACACTACACAAACACCACTGCACTACCCTAAACCCTAAAACACTACCCCCAGCACGACCCCCTACACTACACAAGCACCACTGCACTACCCTAAACCCTAAAACACTGCCCCCAGCACGACCCCTACACTACACAAACACCACTGCACTACCCTAAAACATGACCCCTATACTACACAAACACCACTGCACTACCCTAAACCCTAAAACACTACCCCCAGCACGACCCCCTACACTACACAAGCACCACTGCACTACCCTAAACCCTAAAACACTGCCCCCAGCACGACCCCCTACACTACACAAACACCACTGCACTACCTTAAACCCTAAAACACTACCCCCAGCATGACCCCCTACACTGCCCGAACACCACTGCACTGCCCTAAACCCTGAAACACATACCCTAGCACGACCCCTACACTGCCCGAACACCACTGCACTGTCCTAAACCCTGAAACACCACCCCCTTCACGACCCCCTACACTGCCCGAACACCACTGCACTGCCCTAAACCCTGAAACACCACCCCCAGCATGACCCCTACACTGCCCGAACACCACTACACTGCCCTAAACCCTGAAACACTACCCCCAGCAAGACCTCCTACACTGCCCGAACACCACTGCACTGCCCTAAACCCTGAAACATCACCCCCAGCAAGATCCCCTACACTGCCCGAACACCACTGCCCTAACCCCTGAAACACCACCCCCAGCATGACTCCCTACACTGCCCGAACACCACTGCACTGCCCTAAACCCTGAAACACCACCCCCAGCACGACACCCTAAACTGCCCGAACACCACTGCACTGCCCTAAACCCTGAAACACCACCCCCTGCACGACCCCCTACACTGCCCGAACACTACTGCACTGCCCTAAACCCTGAAACACCATCCCCAGCACAACCCCCTACACTGCACGAACACCACTGCACTGCCCTAAACCCTGAAACACTACCCCCAGCAAGACCCCTACACTGCCTGAACACCACTGCACTGCCCTAAACCCTGAAACACCACCCCCAGCAAGACCCCCTACACTGCCTGAACACCACTGCCCTAAACCCTGAAACACCACCCCCAGCAAGACCCCCTACACTGCCCGAACACCACTGCACTGCCCTAAAGCCTGAAACACCAGCCCCAGCACGACCCCTACACTGCCCGAACACCACTGCACTGCCCTAAACCCTGAAACACCACCCCCTACACGACCCCCTACACTGCCCGAACACCACTGCACTGCCCTAAACCCTGAAACACCACCCCCAGCACGACCCCCTACACTGCCCGAACACCACTGCACTGCCCTAAACCCTGAAACACCACCCCTGCACGATCCCCTACACTGCCCGAACACTACTGCACTGCCCTAAACCCTGAAACACCACCCCCAGCACGACCCCCTACACTGCACGAACACCACTGCACTGCCCTAAACCCCGAAACACTACCCCCAGCAAGACCCCCTACACTGCCCGAACACCACTGCCCTAAACCCTGAAACACCACCCCCAGCAAGACCCCCTACACTGCCCGTACACCACTGCACTGCCCTAAACCCTGAAACACCACCCCCAGCATGACCCCCTACACTGCCCGAACACCACTGCACTGCCCTAAACCCTGAAACACCACCCCCAGCATGACCCCCTACACTGCCCGAACACCACTGCACTGCCCTAAACCATGAAACATCAGCCCCAGCACGACCCCCTACACTGCCCGAACACCACTGCACTGCCCTAAACCCTGAAACACCACCCCCAGCACGACCCCCTACACTGCCCGAACACCACTGCACTGCCCTAAACCCTGAAACACCAGCCCCAGCACAACCCCGTACACTGCCCGAACACCACTGCACTGCCCTAAACCCTGAAACACCAGCCCCAGCACGACCGCCTACACTGCCCAAAACCACTGCACTGCCCTAAACCCTGAAACACCAGCCCCAGCAAGACCCCTACACTGCCCGAACACCACTGCACTGCCCTAAACCCTGAAACACCACCCCCAGCAAGACCCCCTACACTGCACCGAACACCACTGCACTAAAGCCTGAAACACCACTCCCAGCAAGACCACCTACACTGGCCGAACACCACTGCACTGCCCTAAACCCTGAAACACCACCCCTGCACGACCCCCTACACTGCCCAAACACCACTGCACTGCCCTAAACCCTGAAACACCACCCCTGCACGACCCCCTACACTGCCCGAACACCACTGCACTGCCCTAAACCCTGAAACACCACCCCTCAGCACGACACCCTACACTGCCCGAACACCACTGCATTGCCCTAAACCCTGAAACACCACCCCCAGCACGACCCCTACACTGCCCGAACACCACTGCACTGCCCTAAACCCTGAAACAGCACCCCCTGCACGACCTCCTACACTGCCGGAACACCACTGCACTGCCCTAAACCCTGAAACACCACCCCCAGCACGACCCCCTACACTGCCCGAACACCACTGCACTGCCCTAAACCCTGAAACATCAACCCCAGCAAGACCCCCTACACTGCCTGAACACCACTGCCCTAAACCCTGAAACACCACCCCCTACACTGCACGAACACCACTGCACTGCCCTAAACCCTGAAACACCACCTCCAGCAAAACCCCCTACACTGCCTGAACACCATTGCTCTGCCCTAAATCCTGAAACACTAGCCCCAGCATGACCCCCTACACTGCCCAAACACCACTGCACTGCCCTAAACCCTGAAACACCACCTCCAGCACGACCCCCTACACTGCCCGAACACCACTGCACTGCCCTAAATCCTGACACACCAGCCCCAGCAAGACCCCCTACACTGCCCGAACACCACTGCACTGCCCTAGACTCTGAAACACCAGCCCCAGCATGACCCCCTACACTGCCCGAACACCACTGCACTGCCCTAAACCCTGAAACACCAGCCCCAGCACAACCACCTACACTGCCCGAACACCACTGCACTGCCCTAAACCCTGAAACACCAGCCACAGCACAACCCCCTACACTGCCCGAACACCACTGCACTGCCCTAAACCCTGAAACACCAGCCCCAGCACGACCCCCTACACTGCCCGAACACCACTGTACTGCCCTAAACCCTGAAACACCAGCCCCAGCACGACCCCCTACACTGCCCGAACACCACTGCACTGCCCTAAACCCTGAAACACCACCCCCTGCATGACCCCCTACACTGCCCGAACACCACTGCACTGCCCTAAACCCTGAAACAACACCCCTGCAGCACCCCTACACTGCCTGAACACCACTGCACTGCCCTAAACCCTGAAACACCACCCCTGCACCACCCCCTACACTGCCCTAACACCACTGCACTGCCCTAAACCCTAAAACACCACCCCCAGCACGACCCCTTTACTGCTCGAACACCACTGCACTGCCCCAAAC
This sequence comes from Calotriton arnoldi, assembly GCA_963921515.1. Taxonomy (NCBI): domain Eukaryota; kingdom Metazoa; phylum Chordata; class Amphibia; order Caudata; family Salamandridae; genus Calotriton; species Calotriton arnoldi. Next base: position 2,657,442 of record CAWUFW010000195.1, on the reverse strand, counting down.
CCTGAAACACCACCCCCAGCACGACCCCCTACACTGCCCGAACACCACTGCCCTAAACCCTGAAACACCACCCCCTGCACGACCCCCTACACTGCCCGAACACCACTGCACTGCCCTAAACCCTGAAACACCACCCCCTACACTGCCCGAACACCACTGCACTGCCCTAAACCCTGAAACACCACCCCTGCAGCACCCCCTACACTGCCCAAACACCACTGCACTGCCCTAAACCCTGAAACACCACCCCCAGCATTACCCCCTACACTGCCCAAACACCACTGTACTGCCCTAAACCCTGGAACAATCCCCCCAGCACGACCCCCTACACTACCCGAACACCACTGCACTACCCTAAACCCTAAAATACTACCCCCAGCACAACGCCCTACACTACCCGAACACGACTGCACTGCCCTAAACCCTCAAACACTCTCCCCAGCACGACCCCCTACACTACCCGAACACCACTGCACTGCCCTAAACCCTAAAATACTCCCCCAGCACGACCCCCTACACTACCCGAACACCACTGCACTGCCCTAAACCCTAAAATACTCCCCCAGCACGACCCCCTACACTACCCGAACACCACTGCACTGCCCTAAACCCTAAAACACTCCCCCAGCACGACCCCCTACACTACCCAAACACCACTGCACTGCCCTAAACCCTAAAACACTACCCCCGCATGACCCCCTACACTACCCAAACACCAATGCACTACCCTAATCCCTAAAACACTACCCCCGCATGACCCCCTACACTACCCTAAACCCTAAAACACTACCCCCGCATGACTCCCTACACTACCCAAAGACCACTGCACTACCCTAAACCCTAAAACACGACCTCCTACACTACACAAACACCACTGCACTACCCTAAACCCTAAAACAGTACCCCTACACTACACAAACACCACTGCACTACCCTAAACCCTAAAACACTACCCCCAGCAGTACCCCTACACTACCCAAACACCACTGCACTAACCTAAACCCTAAAACACTACCCCCAGCAGTACCCCCTACACTACCCAAACACCACTGCACTACCCTAAATCACTACCCCCAGCACTACCCCTACACTACCCAAACACCACTGCACTACCCTAAATCCTAAAACACTACCCCCAGCACGACCCCCTACACTACCCAAACACCACTGCACTACCCTAAACCCTAAAACACTCCCCCAGCACGACTCCCTACACTACCCAAACACCACTGCACTACCCTAAACCCTAAATCTACCCCCAGCATGACCCCCTACACTACACAAACACCACTGCACTACCCTAAACCCTAAAACACTACCCCAAGCACGACCCTCTTCACTACCTAAACACAACTGCACAATTTGTTACAGGCGTTGCAACGCAGGCCTGTGGTGCTTACTGGAAGTACCTAGTGGGCTAGTTGGGCCCCAGGGACCCTCAGGATTCAAGGTGACCTAATCCCCCAACTTAAAACGCACCACGGGGCGCGTTTGCACAGTGGTGAAGGGAGGGGCGGGGCCTCAGGTGACATGTGCGCAAACACGCCCTGTTGTGCGTTTTAAGTTGGGGAATTAATTCCCTTTGAATCCTGAGGGACCCTGGGGGCCAACTAGCCCACCAGGTACCTTCAGTAAGCACAACAGAGTTGCGTTGCAGAGAGGTGAAAAAGGTGCGTGGCCTCGGAACGCCTCTCTGCAACTCAGCTCTGTGGTCCTAACTGTAGGTACCTGGGGGCTAGTTGGGCCCCAGGGACCCTCACAATTTAAGGGGACTTAATCCCGCAACTTAAAACGCGCCACGGGGTGCGTTTGCACACATGTCACCTCAGGCCCCCCCCCTCCCTTCACCACTGTGCAAACGCGCCCTGTAGCGCGTTTTAAGAGGTAGTTTTAATCCCCTGCCCTATTATGTACTAGGGACTTGCAGAGGAGGTCATGCTAATCACAGGGGTACCCCAACGCATAGTGTTCCCTAGTGTATGTAGGTGTTTTCACTGTATTCTAAGTGTCTTTTAGCATAGCACTGGCTCTGGTTAGTCAGAGTCAGTTACCACCAGTACCCGTCTGAAAAAGTTGTGGGCACAGGATGATTTTGCAACAAGGCCTCTTTCTGCTCCTCTGTTGGTTCTTTCTGCACATCTTTTGCTTCTTTCTGTGTGTTTTTTCTTCTTTCTTCACATGTCCTACCTCTGTAGGCATAGTTAGAAATTAGCATTTAAAAAACCTTTGAAATTCACTGAAAAAACCATAGGTTTCAGACACGTTATAGTTAGAAATTAGCATTTAAAAAACCTTTGAAATTCACTGAAAAAACCATAGGTTTTAGGGACAGTTATAGTTAGTTGGACATTTCACTCGTACAAAACCTTAGAAATTCCCCCGTTATAGTTAGTTCAGCTAACTATAACTCGCGCCCCGCAATGCACTGCTGATGACGTCACATATTACATCACTCATGACATGGTCGATGACATCACTGATGACATCTCAAATGACATCACTGATGACATCATCCATGTGATAATTTCATGCATCTTCTCACACCCTAATATAACTTTTGATACACCCACTCTAAATTACAGACTGCCATTCTCAAAACCATAGACACTCCAAAACCAAAAACTACATACCCACTCACTGATTCTTAGGTCTACACACACATCCACTCACTCACCCGTACAGTCACTCATACTTAGTCACTCAGTACAGGACTATCATATGCACTCATACACCTATATAAACACTCACACACCGCCACTCATCCATAGAGGTACTCACACACCTAGTCAGTCATGCAAAAAACTTAATCACACACCCATTTACTCACCTATACAGTTATACACACACCAGCTCACTTTCTCATACAAATACTAGCACATTCTTACACTCTTATACAATCACTGATACAAGTACACACTCATCCATACAGCCACTCTCACAATCACACACTCTCACTTATAGCCATTTATATACTCCAACACACATATATACTGCCTTTCACATATGTAGTTACTCACACATGTACCACTGAAATATACATTCAATAACTAACACACCCATACACACACTCACCCACCCATACAGTCCATCACAGATGCACTCTTGAAACCATGCACCCAGTGAATCACCAACTCACACATCTATGCACAGAGTCACACACACCCCACCCACACAAACACTCAGGCACCCATACAGATACTCAGACAATCAATCAATAACCCATGTAGACACTCATGTAGCTATTCAGAAAGCTCATGCAGCCGCTTACAAACCAACAGACAGACGGATACAGACATTCACACAGTTTAGTCACTAACCCATGCATTCAGTAAGATACATTTAATCACTCACTTGTAGAGTCAGTCACTCACGTACTAAATCATCCATTCAGACACTTATACACCCACTCATTCTTCAATACGCCTTTCCCTATATATATTAAACATATTTAAACTTTACAGAAACACAGTCACTGGATGATGTCATCAGTGATGTCATTTGAGATGTCATCAGTGATGTCATCAGTGATGTCACTGACCATGTCATGAGTGATGTAATATGTGACGTCATCAGCAGTGCATTGCGGGGCGCGAGTTATAGTTAGCTGAACTAACTATAACGGGGGAATTTCTATGGTTTTGTACGAGTGAAATGTCCAACTAACTATAACTGTCTCTAAAACCTATGGTTTTTTCAGTGAATTTCAAAGGTTTTTTAAATGCTAATTTCTAACTATAACGTGTCTGAAACCTATGGTTTTTTCAGTGAATATATATATATATATATATATATATATATATATATATATATATATATCTACTGGCGGTCGCCAGTAGATAGTTATAGTTACAACCTATTATCCATAGGAAATCCGCGACATTCTATTTGAAATAACTCTCTTGCCGGTTGACGTATCTTCGCGAAATTTTCAAACTTCGTGGGGCGCTCCGGTCCGCTCCTACCCTGAAAGTCTCGGGGTGATACGTCAAGCGGGGGCCGAGAAAAAGGGGGTCCCAAAACACGTTTTCCCATGCATTTTCCCATAGGAAACTTTAGACACGGCTACAGCTCGAACTGCTGAACGGAATTACACCAAATTTGGCAAAGAGGTAGTTCTTGGTTCAGAAAGAACCCTTTTGTTAAATGGTGTAAATCCGTTCAGTAGTTGCTGAGAAAATAAAAAGTAAAAAGTTAGTGATATCTAGGGACGAGTAGGGTCCGCGTACCCTCCCGATCACGAGCTGCATGTTAATTGGTTGTCAGCTGGCTGTCAACATTCCGATTCAGGAAATGTTGGCAGCCATTTTGTCCCTCGGTAGAACCGAGGGACAGAAACAAGTGCGCAAAGCGCACAAAGGGGGCAGGGTAGAAACACCCTGACCCCCTAGGTTTGCTCAGGGGTCCCACAAGGACCCCTGGGCAAAAAAAAAAAATTTTTTAAAAATCGGCAGGATGCGCTCAGGGTGCGCGAATCCTGCCGGGAAATCGAAGCGCGGTCTCCGCGCTCGATGAGCACTGGCCCCCGGGTGGCCCAAGTCCCGGGGGCATGGTGGGGGATAATTTAATGTGTGGGGGCCTCAAAGGCCCCCCAAGCCCCGGGGACCGCCACCCCGGGGCTTTTTTAAAAATGGTGCGGGAGGGCTCTGAGCCCTCCCGCAGCCCCGGGACCAGCACCTCCCGGGGCTTTTTAAAATAAATTATTAAATCCTGTGTGGGGGCTCCAGCCCCCACACGCCCGGGACCACCACCTCCCCGGGCACTAAACATTTTAATATGGGGGTCCGTTACGGACCTCAGAGCCCCGGGACCACCACCTCCCGGGGCTGTGTACTGAATGGGAGGGGGCTGCGCGGCCCCTCCTGGAGCCCTTGATGGCCCTGGGGACCACCACCCCCAGGGCCGGCTTCCTGCAGTGTCCCGGGTGCCTACCCCCGGGACACTGTAGTTTGCTATGGCAGGACGGAGCCTCGCGGCTCCCGTCCTGCCATAGCAAACTGCTTTGGATATTGGAAGAGAGAGCAGGGAAACCTGCTCTCTCTTCCAATATCCAAAGCGATTGCTTTTCCACATGGGGAGCAGCATGTCAGCTGCTCCCCATGTGGAATCAGCAATGCCGGCTCCCAAGGGACGTGGGGAGCCGGCGGGACTGTGGGGGATTGGGGACCCCCCACAGTCCCCAACGGAGAGGGCCAGCCCCGGGGGATGGGGTCCCCGGGGCAAGTAGTGGCTCGGGAGGGCCACGCGGCCCCCTCCCCAAAAAAGAGGAAAAATTAAAAAAAAAAAATGGAAAGGCCGGCCCCGGGAGATGGGGTCCCCGGGGCCTTAAAATGGCCAGAGGAGGGGGCCACGCTGCCCCCTCAAAAAAATTAATATAGAGGCCATGCCCCGGGGATGGGGTCCCCGGGGCCAATACAGGCCCAGGGAAGGGGGCCACGCGCCCCCTTCCCGTTTTTTTTAAAAGGTAATTTAAAGAAAGGTGTAAGGCCCTGGGGGATGGGGTCCCCAGGGCCCAAAAAAGAAAAAGGAAGGGGGCCACACAGCCCCCTTCAGGGAGAAAAAAAAACGATCGGGCCCGCAGGCCCCGCCCCTTCCTTCACCACTCTGCAAACGCGCCCTGGCGCGTTTGCAGAGGGGAAACGACCCCTTGAATACTGGGGGTCCCTGGGCCAACTAGCCCACCAGGTACCTCCAGTATGCGCTAGGGGCTGCCTTGCAGAGAGGTGTACAGAGGCCACGCCCCTTTACACCTCTCTGCAACGCAGCTCTGTGGCGCTTTGGAGGTATATGGTGGGCTAGTTGGACTCCGGGGACCCTCAGGATTCAAGGGGACTTAATCCCTCAACTTAAAACGCGCCACGGGCGCGTTTGCACAGTGGTGAAGGGAGGGCGGGGCTTCAGGTGACATGTGTGCAAACAGGCCCCGTGGCGCGTTTTAAGATGGGGAATTAAACTCCTTCAATCCTGAGGGTCCCTGGGGCCAACTAGCCCAACAGGTACATCCAGAATGCGCCACAGAGCTGCGTTGCAGAGAGGTGTAAAAGGGGTGTGGCCTCTCTACACGTCTCTGCAACGCAGCCTCTGGCGCATATTGGAGGTTCCTGGTGGTCTAGTTGGCCCCTAGGGACCCTCAGGATTCAAGGGGACTTAATCCCCCAACTTAAAACGCGCCACGGGGCGCGTTTGCAAAGATGTCACCTCAGGCCCCGCCCTCCCTTCACCATTGTGCAAATATTCCTCTAAAATCAGCCGAAATAGGAATTCCGATTTACTCACCTGTTATCAGGAGAGACCTCAGTGCTGCATCTTTCAGCCCAGTACTGATCCTGAAAAGTAATTTTAACCGTACTTACCGGTAACTTGAATTTCCTTCATAGGCTAACATTGACTGGTTTCACTTGGAAATTCTTCTAAGTGTGGAGTTTTGGAACTTTAAAATATTCCTCTAAAATCAGCCGAAATACGAATTCTGATTTACTCACCTGTTATCAGGAGAGACCTCAGTGCTGCATCTTTCAGCCCAGTACTGATCCTGAAAAGTAATTTTAACCGTACTTCACCGGTAACTTGAATTTCCTTCCATAGGCTAACATTGACTGGTTTCACTTGGAAATTCTTCTAAGTGTGGAGTTTTGGAACTTTAAAATATTCCTCTAAAATCAGCCGAAATACGAATTCCGATTTACTCACCTGTTATCAGGAGAGACCTCAGTGCTGCATGTTTCAGCCCAGTACTGATCCTCAAAAGTAATTTTAACCGTACTTACCGGTAACTTGAATTTCCTTCATAGGCTAACATTGACTGGTTTTCAGCAAAAAGTTTCAAAGTGTTGATTTTCACAAACTACAAATATTCCTTAAAAATCGACAGTATGACTTAAACGCATTCTTTCAACTGTTTACAGGAGATGCACCAGTGCTGGATCCAGGATCCAACACTGAGTAAGAAAAAGTAACGATAACAGTTTTTACCTGCTAAGTGAATTTCCTTCCATAGGATAACATTGGTGATTCTATGAGAAAAAGTTTCAAAGTGTCAACTTTTAAAATACAATAATATTCCTTAAAAATCACGACTGTAACCAAAACGCTTTTACTCAACTGTTTACAGGAGATGTACCAGGACTGAATCTAGGATCCAGTCCTGTGGTTACAAAAGTAATCCATAAAGTAACTAATTGCATTTAACTAGAAATTCACATTGAGCTGAATGTTGCATTGTGTTTGAAAATGTGTTGCCCATTGCAACAACTGTAACTACTGTACTTAAAAGTCTATTGCCTATCTGCAAAGTATTTAAACTAAAGTAATTCATTCTGAGAAAGTATTTTTTGTAATGTAATGTATAATGTAATTACAATGTAATTTAAAAAATAAAATATGTAAAAAAAATTGTTTCTAAAAATGTAGTAAATCAGTATGAAAAAAATTAATATAACAATTAATACATTTAAAAATTGTCATTTACAAAACCTTTGAAATTTACTGAAAAAACCGTAGGTTTCAGGCACGTTATAGTTAGAAATTAGCATTTAAAAACCTTTGAAATTCACTGAAAAAACCATAGGTTTCAGACACGTTATAGTTACAAATTAGCATTTAAAAAACCTTTGAAATTCACTGAAAAAACCATAGGTTTCAGACACGTTATAGTTACAAATTAGCATTTAAAAAACCTTTGAAATTCACTGAAAAAACCATAGGTTTTAGGGACAGTTATAGTTACTTGGACATTGCACTCGTACAAAACCCGTGAAATTCCCCGTTATAGTTAGTTCAGCTAACTATAACTCGCGCCCCGCAATGCACTGCTGATGACATCACATATTACATCACTCATGACATGGTCAGTGACATCACTGATGACATCACTGATGACATCTCAAATGACATCACTGATGACATCATCCACGTGATAATCTGATGCACCTCCTCACACCCTAATATAACCTTTGATACACCCACTCTAAATTACAGACTGCCATTCGCAAAACCATAGACACTCCAACACCAATAACTACATACCCACTCACTGATTCTTAGGTCTACACACACACATCCACTCACTCACCCGTACAGTCACTCATACTTACGGTCACTCAGTACAGGACTATCATATGCACTCTTACTCCTATATAGACACTCAAACAACGCCACTCATCCATAGAGATACTCACACACCTAGTCAGTCATGCAAATAATTAAACACACTGCCATTTACTCACCTATACAGTTATACACACACCAGCTCACTTACTCATACAAATAGTAGCACATTGTTACGCTCTTATACAATCACTGATACAAGCACACAATCATCCATACAGCCACTATCACAATCACTCACTCTTGCTTATAGCTATTTATATACTCCAACACACATATATACTGCCTTTCACATATGTAGTTACTCACACATGTACCACTGGGACATACATTCACTCACTAACACACTCTTACACACACTTACCCACCCATACAGTCTATCACAGATGCACTCTTGAAAACAACCACCCAGTGAATCACCCACTCACACATCTATGCACAGAGTTGCACACACCCCTCCCACACAAACACTCAGGCACCCATACAGATACTCAGACAAGCATTCAATAACTCATATAGACACTCATTTAGCTATTCACAAACACATGCAGCCACTTACACAGCAACAGACAGACGGATACAGACATACACCCAGTTTAGTCACTAACCCATGCATTCAGTAAGATACGTTAAATCACTCACTTATAGAGTCAGTCACGCACCTACTAAATCATCCATACAGACACTTACACACCCACTCATTCTTCAATACGTCTTTTCCTATATATTTTAAAAATATTTAAACTTTACAGAAACACACAGTCACTGGATGATGTCATCAGTGATGTCATTTGAGATGTCATCAGTGATGTCATCAGTGATGTCACTGACCATGTCATGAGTGATGTAATATGTGACGTCATCAGCAGTGCATTGCGGGCGCGAGTTATAGTTAGCTGAACTAACTATAACGGGGAATTTCACAGGTTTTGTACGAGTGCAATGTCCAAGTAACTATAACTGTCCCTAAAACCTATGGTTTTTTCAGTGAATATATATATATATATATATCGAGAACCACAATCCTGATGCAACATCCTCATAAGAACGGGAAATCAGGTACGGACCACCAAATAACTTAAATATTGCTGTGCTTTATTGTGATTGTCAGCAGCATGACGCGTTTCGACCGAGTTTCCCCGGTCTTGATCACATGACATGTCAGGACCCAATAACATTTATATACAGATGCACCATGAGAGCAGTCCCTCCCATATCCTTCATAGAGCTAGACAACAGACTATTAATTCATAATGTTCAAGAGGCTACTTATATCATGGCAATATTATATCAATTCATGTATAAATACAAATAAATAATTTCTTTCTCTGCTAATACTAGATACAAATCATTGCACATTTTACTACCAAAATCCGGTTAATACAGAAACATTGTTTCTACAAAATACAGGGCCAGTGCCCAATGATATGGTAGTTTCAAGTAACCAAACTTCAACATATCGCTCATTGTGGCTCACATCTGTTATTCAACTAAAGTGCATAGTGCAAAGTTCATACCAAAAAAGTGCAAATAGTGCTTAACAACTATAATAGTGATAAAAGTAAAACGAGTCAACTATTAAGTCATAGTTGATTCACTTACTAAAATAATAAAATATCGTAGGATGGCTGGACATAAGCTCAAAACCTTAATATCATAAGTATAAAGTGCAAGTGCAAAACATAATAAATATACACATCAATGTGTTATGCCTAATACCTGAGACCTATATTATATCAACTTCATTAATTTCATGGGCAATTTTATCCTTTCACTTAAATGTGCAAAAAACAGCAGTGCAAATACGCAAATTGGAGATAACCAAAATTAAGACATCTTATTCCAATACATTTCATTTCACCCTGATAGAACATCAGTCATTAATACAACTCTATAGCCTAACCAATAATCACCAGATCATACACCTCACAGAAACCGAATAAAAACCAGTAAAACCAGCTAAAACACGGTATAAATAAGGCCAAAATCCACCTAAAAATCAGTCAAGCTAAAAAGATGCATAAATACTAAAACCTCATTTCATATATATAGCAGCAATAGAAAACAACAAATAAAAATAGATATAGAAATATATGTAGGTCTTTGATCGGGGATCTCCACATGACTAATACCTATTTAATAAAGGCTCATTCATTAATAGCGATGTTATAAACAATGTTATAAAAAATTATAGAGATCCTCTCCAGTATTCAGGCCATTTGGCATCTTTGTGTCAAGTTGTAAAATATATTGGCTCTCCAGCTGCCGCAACTTTCTTTCCCTGTTACCCCCTCTTATGGACCTGGGGACTGCATCAATTACAAAATAACAAAGATCATTTAAATTATTTTGATGAACAAGTTTAAAATGGCGAGCAACTGGATAGCTGGGATCTGAATTTACAATCGCACGCAGGTGTTGTATATATATATATCAAAGAACACCCTTCTCCTTCACAAAAAGAGTCCTGTCACTCTAGGGTGGGCGTGGCCAGAAACCAAACTTTATTGGCTGTTTACCAGAGACGCGTTTCGGGATCACTCCCTTTCTCAATCTGGAAAGCGCTTTTGTTCATTTATTAAAGGCAAGTATAAATTCATTTTTGTAAAAATGAGGACTGTGCTCAGAGTCATTATTTCCCTCACAAGCTGGCGTTATGGGTTAACGTGATGCTTCCAGCCTGCACTCCGAGAGAGTCAGTGTTCTTTAGTGCAATTAAAACAAAAGCGTAAACAGTCTTTCATTTAAAAACAGCGCTGACATTTTTCTTGTTTCCTTCCTTGGTGGTTTGCCACTCACTCACCACTCCACTGCCACAATGCAGTGCCCTGTATATATATATATATATATATATATACACATCCACTATTAGATGAGATGTATTTTAAAAAATGGAAGACAAAATAATATGATTCAAAATAAATACATGTAATTAGTAATGTAAATTGAATATTCATATAACTATATAATAATAACATTTCTGACACTTAAATAGAAAATAATATAAAAAGTAGATTTAATATGAGTTACATATAATGTATATTCAAAATAATATGAAAACCATATTTAAACAATTTCAAAAATACATAAAAATATTAACACATTTTTAAAAGTTCAAATGAAGCAAAGTGCAAAGTCACAAAGAGTGATGACATATTTACATTTCAGGGCAAATTGGGATGTACTTTCTAGTGCAAAACTTAATTGATATGGGAAGTTGCCTAAAAGTAGTTCTCTGCACTGCTCTACATTACTTTTGGGCCAAGGGGTGTACACGGGTGGTACATGTGCATTCCCATGCAACCACCAATGATTTTTAATGTAAAGTCTTATTTACTAAAAAGGATAGACGTTAGTTTGCGTCAAAGCTTTTCTATCTTTGCATGTGTGCTGTAATGTACAGCATACTTACAAATTTAGAAAAAGCTTAAACTATGTCTAAGCATAGTATTTTGCACTGGAAGGGTACCCTTCCGGTACAAAACCTATGCTCGACATCATGCAAACACCCTTGAATTATGGTGCAGGGGTGTATGCATAATGAAAGGCAGCTTAAAGTACACCGGCGCACAGTGAGAGACCAACAGTGCCTTATCTTAGTAGATATCACACTGTCCTGCTTTTTCCCTATCACGCATCACAGTGCAGCAACTTTGGTTGCTAGACAGCGCTGCATGCTTCTTAGTAAGTATGCCCTTTAGGCTCGGATTTGCTAGCACTCGAGCAATGAAATGAGCACTGAAAACCAGCTCAGCTATCTTTCCTTGCTTATCTCTCCTTTTGATTTCAGGGCCATGATACATTCGGATAATAATTGTGGTCTATAAATACATAACATATAACACATAACACATAACATACCATCTTTGTGAACTCCATAAATGTATATGTACTGTAAAATAGGAACCACATAATAGTAACACATTGATATATAACCCCCCAACAATACATTTGCAACTCTTAGCATCCATGTTGCACACAATATATACTGCTTATGATCAATGACTGACTGCAAATGCTTTGTTGTTTGTAATTATTTTAAGAACATGGAGGATGGTTAACCACCTTTAAAACAGTTCTTACACTAAAATACGTCGTATAAATGATGCAAGTTGTGGGTAAACAAAATATGATTCTAGTGCAATTACACTGAGTCCATCAATTTTTCAGGTAAATAGTTAAATTAAACTTGGATTTCTGGTGACCCAAAAGTGATAGTCACAGGCTCCATATCCACATAGAGACATATTTTAATATTAACAACTAGAGATATAGAGTTCATGTCCTTGGAGAAGGGTTGTGAGCTGCATACCACTTGTAGGAACAAAGGATTAAGATGGGGCAGATCAATGGGATTGACTGACCTTGTTGTTTGTGTGTGGAGAACAGCCATCTACTAACCTATATTCACTGTTTACACAAAAAAGATGTTTCCTATAATCTGAGTAATGCTAACAAAAGTTGCATGAGTTCTTTTGCCATCACTCTTCTGATGTTCATCATTGCAATCCAAATAATGCTCATGAACATTTGCATAAATTATACAATCGCTCACAAATGGATCCTATATACCCATCACTTTATTACATGGCAAAGACAGTGATTTTCACATCTATGTGCAGCTATTACACCATTCATCTACAAAATACTGCTACCATCCAGGGCCTTAGTAAAATGTTTCACCTACATGTACCTCTATCCTTGTCTCCCACTCTTGCTACAAATGAAAATCTCATCAGTATGATAGTTACCTTTGTTGTCAGGGGAGCACCATCTCTCCTATATTTGGCATAGGGGCTGTGAGATGCATTGTTTAGTTGATGATCTCCTTAGCCAAATGATTGAAATGATTGATGGTTACACTTCATACATCCTCTTCATAATGAACTCCATCTCTGGGAAGATCAGAAGATCAGACAGTGAAAATTAATATTATATTGTTGTTGGCCCACCCTATTGTGGTTTATTGTACTGCAACGTTTATATAGCGCTTACTACTGCTATATGGGGCACTGAAATGCTTTCCTCCATTGGTACCTTGATACACTCTGTAGGATGTGTGGTGGGGGGGCATTGTCTTTGTCTTCAGCCTATGTGGGAACTGTTTCCATGTCATGCATGAGTACCACTGAGGTGCGGTTATCGTGCAATGGGATGCAGGTCTTAGCAGCGTATTGGATGAGGAAATGTGAGAGATGGGCCCATAGTTTATGGTTTTCAGTAAGCTGGTAGCTTTGAGCAGCGCTACAGGTCCCTTTATGATATTTCTTATTTTCATAGTCCACATTTCTGGTTACTGCACTGAGTTTGCCATTCTGAGATATTGATTTTAAAGGTTATCGTCCTGAGCAGGCATAGCTTGGCCCCTGGAGGCTATTGAAGGAGAAGGGATAGAGAGTGACAAACTATCACAGGATTTGGGTATCATTCTTCATTTTGAAGTAGTTGTGTAAGAAGAGCACTGTCATCCATCAGCACTGTCATCCGCTGCCTGTGGACGCGTGCAGTGGGCGAGCCAATGACGTGCCAAAGGCAAGCCCGTCTGCCCCCGTCAGCATCCCGGAAGCGCCCAGCGCCAGCAACTATGCTGGTTCCTTGTTAGCAGACAAGCACAGAATTTCTTTCGATAGGACCTCCTTACTTTGCATGGTCCCTTCTAGTAAATGATTGACCCTCTGGTATCCTGGCACTGTATGCGAAGATTTTACATGTCCTTGCTGTGCCTGGACCCCTAGAGGGCCGGCCTCTTTCAAGACCTATGGCAGCCCTGATAACGCAGTAAAAGCACATAAACAGTTTAGGGCTGCCTTACTGAACACCAGATCCCTACAGAAACACGAGCTGCCAGCATTTGATTTACTAACTGATGAAGAGTTGGATGTTCTTTTTCTCACAGAAACTAGGCTCTCGGCCTCGGTCAACCCCACATTAGTGTTCGCCATCCCCCCGCACTGCAGCATTTTGAGGAAAGACCGCGAAATAGGTAGAGGGGGTGGGACAGCAATAGTATATAAAAAAGAGTACGAATGCTCATCCTTCAATCTCGAAGGCCTCTAGTAGGTGGAAGCAATGGGTTTCTGCCTGTCTCTCACTTCCAACCAGTCGTTGGCAAGGGTTCTTCTTTATCGCCTGCCTGGCCCAGCCAGTAGAAGCCTGCGCTCGTTGGAAAGTGCACTGGCCCCGTTGGCAATGAGATATTCCCACTTCCTGGGGCTTGGAGACTTTAACGTCCATTTGGACAATGTATCAGGACAAGAAACCAACGCTCTCTTAGAAAACATGAACTCTCTCACTCTGAAACAACAGGTCTTTGGCCCCACACACCAGGCCAGACATACTCTTGACTAGGTTTTCGCTAATCTGGACCTGGTGGTATCTCAATCTACCCCTCTTCCTTGGAAAAACCTCTATTTTATCCCCTTTGCATGGTCTCAGACCAGCAATAAGCCAACTTCGAAAGATAACGCCCCATCCACCTGTCGGGCTTTTGCTTAAGTTACAGCCGGATGCTATTAATCAGGCTTTTCCTACGAACACTCCAGTCCTGATCTGCGGCATGGACGAGGACACCGCCCGGCTAGATAGCTGGATCTGTGAGGCTGTTAACTCTATAGTCCCCATTAAAAAGAAATCTCAGACCAGATCATACCCATCGGCACCTTTGTTCAATGCTTAGCTCAGCGCATGCAAGAAACACTGCAAGCAGCTTGAGAGAACATGTAGATGTAAGTATCACTCTGATGTTAAAGCCGATTATAAGAGCGCTCTGAAGGAGTATCAGGGAAAGCTGCATCTAGCTAAAAAGAGCTTCTATGATACTAGGATTCAGGAAGCAGACAATAAAGCAAAGGAAATCTTTAAAATCATGGATTCCTTCCTTCGCCCCGTTGTCACATCAAGAGTCTGCACCCCTATGGCTGAGTGGTGCGACAAACTAGATTCTTTCTTCCACGATAAAACAAACAGCTTCCAAAACAGCGCTCAACCTCGCCACACACAAAGCCCGGTGCATAGGGAACCTGCGTCTCATCTCACGTATCCAACCTTAGAAGCATTCTCTCCCGTCTCTCTCTAAGGGGCCGATTCCGATTCCGGCCGGAAATCTCTCCGACCGAGCCGGACCCGGAGAGAATTCCGACCGAATCGGACCCTAGCAGTCCGACCGGACGAGTACGATGCATTCGCATGCTATCGGACTCGAGTCGGTCGGACTCCCATTGAAGTCAATGGGAGCCGGTCGCACAACGCGTACGCGGGCTCCCATTGACTCAATGGGTGCGAGGCGGACAAGGGCGCCCCTACAGCGTGTACGTGTCCATGCGCATCGCGGCGTACATGCACAGGTAGGGGGACCCATGGGTCCCCCTGTGTGCGACTCGCGCGGCTACGCGTACAGGGGGGTCCGACACGGACCCCCAAAGTCCGGCTCCGACAGCTTTTTCGAGCCGGACGGCGCGAGTCGGTCGGACTGCTCGCGGCGCGCATCGTACTTACCCGGCCGGGAAACGTCTCCATAGCGCGGTGCAAGTCGTGTCCATGCGAGTCGGTCGGAGCGCGTTGAAGCCGCGTTCGAGTCGGTCGGCGATTTCGCGGGTGCTATCATCATACTCGCTCGGCCGGACCCGCGTACGATTCGGTCGGGAAACAGGGCTCCGAATCGGATCCGGTGAATCCGAATCCGATTCGGAGCACTACCGGCCGAGATCGGAATCGGCCCCTAAGTCTTTTGCTGCATTAAAGAGCTTAAAACCTGGCTCCCCTCTTGACCGTTTCCCAATTACAGTGCTAAAGATGGTGGCACCTTCTATCAACGCTCGCTGGCAACCGGTGTGGTTACACTAGCTTGGGAAAAGGCTAAAGTGCTCCCGCTGCTAAAAAAACCCAGCAGCGGACCCCAAGCAAGCATCTAACTATAGGCCTATTTCCTGATTCCGGCTCTCTCCAAGAAGGAAGTTAACTACCAACTCTCCAGTTACCTGGAAGACAATGAAATACTCCACCCCAGCCAATCCAGTTTCTGCCCCCACTTTAGCACGGGCACCGCACTTCTCGAAGTGGTGGAGCATGTTCGAAGTACTCTAGATACTGGGGGCAAAGCCATGTTTATACTACTGGACCTCACAGCAGCATTTGATACCGTGCCCCACCTTAAGCTGCTCAAGCGCCCTTATGAGATAGGGATCAGGCAGTCGTCCTTAAACTGGCTATCATCATTTCTGGACAGATGGACTCAGAAAGTCTGGCTGCTGCCTCATACCGCACAAGCCAGACCCCTGACGGTGGGCATTCCTCAGGGCTCGGCTCTCAGTCCCACCCTGTTAAATATATATCTGACACCCTTAGCAATTCTCACTGAGTCCCTAAGCGTAAAAGTCATCTCTTATGCAGATGACCTGCAGCTTCTGTTTGCTTGCGAGAAGGATAAGGACTTAGATGGGAAGCTGATTTCACAATGTCTCACCAAGGTATTTCACTGGCTGGATTTGCACCATCTGAGGTGCAACCCAGACAAAACAGAGATTGTGATTTTCGGAGATGTTCCCCACAATTTTGTGGAAACCTCCTGGCCGGGCAATGTGCCACACCCTGGTTCCCCACAAAATTGCGTAAAGAACTTAGGGATCAAAATCGACAGGTCCCTTTCCTTCCAACCTCAGATTCAAACCCCAGCTGGGTCCTGCTTCAGCATGCTTTGCATACTGACAAAAGTTCAACCTCCTCTATCTGAGTCTGCTGGTAGAAATGTAGTGCAGGCCCTGATCACTTCAAGGCTTGACTATGGGAACGCTCTGTACCTTAGTCTCTCAGACTATCTCCTTAACAGATTACAGGTGGTGCAGAACTCAGCTGCGAGGCTCCTACTTAGACTCCCACCTAGATCACACATGACCCCGCACTTGAGGGCCCTGCATTGGCTCCCGGTAAAAAAGAGGGCGGTCTTTAAGGCTATGGTCCTAGTGCACAGGGCCTTCCAGGAGACGGGCCATCCTATCTCAGTGGGAGGATCAGCGCATACAACCCTGCACGCACCCTTCGTTGGTCCTCAGCGTCCCTACCTGGGACCACTCCATTGAAATAAACTCCCACTAGACCTTCGGCTAGCACACAGCCTGATATCTTCAAGAGGAAACTAAAAACCTGGCTTTTTAACAGCTAAATCTAGTTGCCTGGTCGGTCTCACTCTGCCTAGCGCCAAACACTCTGCTGAGTAGCTGCGCACTTTACAAAACAATATAACATAACAGATGGTTACAGCCTAGAAGTAATCATGCTGATTCTTGACAACCTATTCAATGTTTAGGAAATCCTTCTAGATAACTGAGGAATGGAATTAGCTGGACAAGACTTTGAGGCTGATGAAAAGCAGTTGATCTAAAAGCCATTCAGCCTGGATGTGTGTCTCCTTAACTTTGCATGTTGCCTTAACGTACAAAAGTGATGATCTTACAGCCTTCTGCCACAAGAGGAAGCATTGCTGCAGAAATGGTGCAAGGGAAAAAATATCCCTTTCCTCTAATTGCACTGATCCCTAGGATATTGATCCAGACGCCAAAGAAAAACCCATCATGATTCAAGTAACTCTGGATGGCTAAAGTCTGGTTTCCACCAATGTTGGACACCTGGCATGACACTACCACTAACTCATTGATCTGTCTGTACTGCACGGTCAAGCTCAGAGGCGTAGCTGTCAAAAGTGGAACCAGTGCAGTGGCCCTGGAGTCCAGGAATGTCAGCTATCTACTGCATTCTAAATATTTTTAACATTTACTGTCCAACTACCAACTATGAATGGGGCATGGTCCTTGCTTGTATTTGGGTCTGGGGCAATCTCACTATGGCACTGGACAAACTGTTGTATGGAGAAACATCTCCAGACCTATCCAGTATATGAAGAGTACTGATTTTTTTAATGTCAACTATAGCAAAGGAGGAACAATAAGCTCAGAGAATCGATGATATGTGCAGGTAAGCAATCTTCTAGGGACAAAATTATGTTTCAGGTATCCCAGCAGGGGAATACAACTTATTCAATAGCTTTCTTAGTGACACATGCAGCCTGCTATGAATGTATACTTGCGCTGCTTTCTATTTGTTGAGAATTCCTTAGTTTTAAAAAATTGTAACAATCAGTGGTTAATAGTGTTTGCTATTTTTCGACCACAAAAAATCACAAAGATGGTGATTAAGATTTGTGCTCTTATTTCATTCCTTCCCTCATTCAATTCTTTTTGTTATTAGCTTTTTGCCCGAAACGCGTCATACGGCTACTTTGAAATAAATACCATCTTTTTGCCACGAAGTCTGGGTCCGTGACTCTCTTTCTAGAAGGAAGCAGGAGGGAGTTCTTACTTTGTTCGAATATATATATATATATATATAGTTACCTTCACAGATATGCAGATTATTCATGTGATATGCGTGATATGTATATCTCCATGGATGTCTATACACATATATATATATATATATATATATATATATATATATATATATATATATATATATATATATATATATATATATATATATATATATATATATATATGTGTATAGACATCCATGGAGATATACATATCACGCATATCGCATGAATAATCTGCATATCTGTGAAGGTAGCTGGTCTCATGGTTTGACTGAAAAGTAGTCCAGTCACTTCCCTCACACTTTTTATGTTTATTAGCAGGACACCCTTGGTTTCTGTAAATCAGAAATTCAGCCAGTGCACAGTAGTCCACCCCTCTAAGTCACTTTAACAGGCATGGGGCAGTAGTGGTACACCAATGCTTAGTAGTGTCCTGTTCGCCACCATTTGGCTCATCATCAGGAGTAATTTGTCACACAATTGCAATCCCATTCTGAATACCTACCCAAGATGGTGATTTTGGAACATTGCTGAACACAGGGTACATGAAATTCAGGTCCAGTATGCCTGAATTACCAGGCAGTTCCATATTACATGTAGAAATTTCCCCCCCAAAAAGTTGTATCTTAAGCAGAGAAGATTACTAGCCCGACCTATGTTGTATAGTTATTCTGGCACACCAGATGAAAAACTTAAATTAATTAAGATTAATTCTGTCTGATATTGCTGACACTCATGCAGCTATTTTTTCTTCCAGGTAGTCTTAGTCTTGGATGTCGGCCATATCTTTCTTCCACCTTTCCCTAAGTGCCACGAAACAGTCAGGAGTTTTTACTACAAGTGCCATACACATCTTCGATATCCATTTAGCTTCTCTTCTATCATTTCCATGATGGATTTGGACACCAGGGGGTTAAAGTCTGAGATGAGATTCAAAGTGCCTTTGTTACTATCTAGGGTGTGCCTGAGCTGTAGGAACCAAAATAATTGTCGCCTGTGATGGTTGAAGTCCTTACTATGATCCTGATAAGATTTGATTTGTGTTGACCCCAGATGTCCCCAAGCTTAGAAATACCAATTATATCAATTCTAATCAGATGGCAGGTTCAGACCTATCCCCAAATAACTAGTCATTGATAAAGATACTTTTGGCCACCTAGTAGTAAACCTTTAGATCCTGGAGACCCATCCCACCATGGTGAGGTCATTGGACACATTTGTTTTGAACCCCTGGGTGGTGGTCCCCCCAAAGATATGATGTTAACTTGGAGTGTATTGCTTTGAAGAAGGTTTGCGGGTCCCTCGTTCATTTCTATTGGAAATTATTCCTTGCTTAAGCTCCTACCTCCCTTCTGTATGTTTCACTGAAATTTCTATTTTAAATAATTTTCCATTATTTCCGTTACACTCCTTCTTATCTAATTTCTCAGTACCTAAATTCTTCTTTCCCGTAGTTCAGTCCCATCCCTTGTCAAGGATTTGGTTGGATGGGGTTATGCTTGTACATCATCAACATTTGAATGTGTCAGATAAAAAGTTAATGATGGAATTTTAACACACCTTTCTGCTTCTCTTTGCTTCAGACAAATATGGAAAGAGCAGCTGAATGACAATTTTACATTTAAGACATAAGATTTATATTGTGGGGTGCTTAGTGCTCTGCTATTGCAAGCAGTGTAACACTACCCCAGTGAAACACTACCCTCTTCTTTGTTTTGATACTGGGATAATAAATGCATCATTACTCTCTGTTCTGGCAGTATTACTGTGTGACCTGGTCACAGGGGAGAAGCCAGCTATGTATTTATCATGCATGATGTTAGCTGTAGGACCTTTGGTGACAGAAAAATGTGTTGCTGTATGAAGAAGCAGCTTATGTAGTAAAGACATCTCATGACCGGAAGGATGCCTTGTGTCATTTGCCTATGCAGTTCACTTTATAAATGAAGTACATTTAGCATTGTTAGGGTTTTTGTTTTCATTTGAAAGCCAGTTGAAGGGCAGCTATGCATTAATTTTTCCTATGCATATGGGCCTTTGTTCATTTGATAGCAGTGCAAGACCTGTGCTTCTTCCAGGCACGTGTTCGTGTTGCACAATGCACTTTATCATTGTATTCTGTGCAGCGTAAACTCTTCTAGTTCATTTTCTCTTTGTGGGAGAACAAACACAGCTCAATATATTTCCATTTAGATGTGATCATGGTGGATTAGCAGCTGATTTTGCTAAGTGTCAACCTTGGTTTCAGCATCATAAGTTCAAAGCTTCATTTTGACATGGAAGTAATACGTGCGATGTGTGATGATCCTTGGGCTCTATCCCAAATGTTTTCTATGCTGACGCGCAAGCTAAGAATGGGTTTATGCACATAGTTTTGCTCAGATGGCGCTACTTGCAGCACATGCTAGGACACAACGAGCAGTGGTTGTCTTCAGGTGTCTGACCTGTACTATTAACAGATTATGTATTATGTTTTAGAATTTCTGTGTTAATATATGTACTGTAGGCATGGCAGTTTCTGCAAAACTAGTGCATGGGACCCTTCTGGGCCTGTTCATTGGTGCTGAAGATGTTCATGATATGGGCCCTCATTTTTTCAGACCATCATGATTTTATAGCAAGAATGGGAATGTTGATTACAAAGCATTATGGGATTGCATGGATTTTGTAAGCGTCCATTTGCACAGTAATCTTTGTTGCCACAATCCTGATACCAGAGCTTTTAGCTGTGAGACCAATGTCCACTGCACAGCAACATGCAGTGAACAATAAGCTGAAGCCATATGAGGCGAGCTGTGCTCCCAAAATAGGAGTGAAAGTATGTGCTGGGGACCCAGGGACCTTGTGGATGGTTTCAAAGTAACATTAAGTGAGTTATTATGGACTGAGTGAGTCCTTCATCACCGAAAAGTGTTTCAGGGTAGAGGCTGTATTTATATTGCTTTGACACCAAGGTGTGCTTTAGAAGTAAAAGTATAGCCAAATCTGGTGTTTTGCGGTTTCTACTAAGAAATGCACATATTCCCTTCAGTGGTATTTTGTAAGTTACAATCTGTTTTAACTGATAAGCATGAATTCTAATTAACACACAGAGATCTGAGCTTTCTTTCTGGTTAGCTTTGCACTAGGCAGAACAACACATGTGCACTTTAATGTCTGTACTTTTCACATTTTTTATTATACTAGTGATACATAGATTCATACTTTTAATGTCTGGCGCTACCCAAGACTATTTGATTATAGAAAAGTAATCTGAATAATAAACTTATTGTAAGAAATAACCATCTTTTTCATGATGCACCCTACCAGATGTTTGCCTTATCTGTTTTTGCTGGCTGTAGAACTCTGTGCACTTTGCCCCTGCTAACAAGTATTAAAGGCCTGTGCTCCCACTTTTAACAAGGTTGAATTGGCATGCTCCTAATTGGCATACTTAACCTGCATATAAATTCCTAGTATATGGAACAAAGTGTATCATGGAAGTTAAATTTCACTAGTGGATGGCAGCACCTATTGTGTCATCCACTACAGTGGCAATGCAACCATTGCTTCAGGCATACCAATCTATCCTGACTGGCAAAGTGTATAAATTGCAATTAGACCTGTCAACATAAACCCTTTTGATAGGTCTAAACCTTCCTTTCAAATATTAATTAGTCACCCCTAGGTTGGCCTTGTAGCCCACAAGGCAGGGTGCTTGGTAATTAAAGTATTACAAATCTATTTTCAATGTAGGAAGGTTGGCTGGCCCATAGATAAATACTGGAAAGCAATATTTAATATTGATTTTGCTATCTCAAGCTAGGGAGCAGCTGGAAACACGATTCAACAACTATTTTGAATATTTATTAAAAGCCCAACTCAATTATGAAGTCGAATTATTAATAAATATTAAGGAAATGTAACATATTTATAGATAGACAGAACCATGACATACTCCAAATATCTGAAAATGTCACACTAATCCACCTCTTGGGGTCTCTGCCTTATTTAGAGGTGGGAGAACTGATCAAACACCAGAAACATATTGACAGCCAGGCAATGTCCAGACATCCACATCAGGTCAAGCAGCAGAAGGCAGACATGTTTTGGGGGATTCCAATGTCATGTACACCGTGTGCTTACCTGTTGGTGAGCACAATGCATGCAAATCTCATCTTTGAGGGTTAATCTTTGACAAATGAGAAAATGATACCTGACTGTCAAACCATCATGACCTGGTGGATTAGAAGGCCCTTTGTTGTTTCAGTGAAAGTGCTCCTACCGTGTTGGTGAAAATTTCCCACCATACTGGTTGTAAATTTTAATTTGAGTCATATATTGATCTGTGTGACTGTGCCTAACAACACCAGACAATGCACTTTAGGTGTAGAATCTAATTTATATTTAGAACTATATCCTTGATGTGAATGATTGCATACCCTAAGAACAGGGTCTATTGGGTTCCATGATGGTTGAGGTTGTTTGCCGCTGGTGTTGTGGGGTCCATCTTGCTATGGCTCTACAAACTGGGCCAAGTATTCCCATTCCATGCTGACTGTCAGGGTAGTGTGAGCAGACAGTCAAAGGCTTCTCAGGGAGCTAGTGTTGAGGGCTAAGTTCAGAACTCCATAGTGAATGAACAGATACAGCCCAGTGCTAGTCTTTTGGGTTAAAAGAAAGTAGTTTAGTGACACAGCATAAAGTAATACTGAATAGTGCAATCAGGGGATTTAGAAATATAGTTATAATCCTGTTTTTGATCTTTCCTGAAGCACTACACCCTTCGTTATGCTCTTTCTGCTAATGGAGTTCCCTAGCATCTGTTATCCTTCATTGATAACTCTGGGGCAAGGTGCATATTAAGCAAGGGTGCAGTTCACTCAAAACACCCCCACTGTGTACATACACAGCATTATTCAATTCACTTTCAATGTTTTAGATTCATCCAGTAGAAGTCTTAAGTTCTGTTCACAGAACTTGATCTGCTTCTGCAGTATCTTGTTCCACTCAAAGTTTTTGGTACTCCAGTTACTGAAGTCTGTTGGTGCAGTGCAGGTGGTGTAGAACAGACGCATCAGTCCAGATCCTACTGTAGTGTAGCTCCTATTTCCCTAATAGGCTCTGCGCATTGGAATAATATACCCTATAGGCTTGACATAGGACTGAGGTCGGTATGTCCCTATCGAGTATATTAAACTTAATTACTTGTGCCAGCTAGCTCAGAGGCCACTAGAAACTCCTTGACAAACAAGAAGGGAGTAGTTTCTGGCAGCCGCAAAACATGACCACTTTGTTTCCCTTTAGAATCAGAACGTGTCCCAGAGTCGTGGAAACAATAGATAACCGTTTCACTCAGCTCAATCGTGCATGCTTAGTTTTCCTCAAAGTTACACAGAAAGAATAGACGGGCGTTTCAATAAAAGATTTATTGAACAGTCTTGTTTCTCGTGTAAGTAATATGTGCTGTTACGATCACAAGACAGTATGCAAGATAAATAATGTACAGCGTAAGCAGTAGAAATAAATAATACTGCGCTAGCATGATCTTTAGTAGATATTCATTTACATAAATAACACATACTAAAAATGCGAGTACTCGTACGATGCGTTTCTAAGCTAGTTCTACCCCAATGTACCTAACCTAACCTAGGTATAGGGAGAGGTATGAAGTAGGTGGAGTATTCCTTACTATGGTATACTAAGAGTATGTTACGCCTAGTATGCCTAGTATGCCAAGAGTCCCTCTAGGTTCTAGTCAGCTCCATACCTTAAGAATGAGAGAGGTAGGAATCTCTTGCCAGACTTGAACTCCAACACCCCGCAAGGGAAGTCAGATCACTGGAAGCTGGGCTCTCTGCATGCAGGGATGACAGCGTCTTCTCAGTGCGTCAGGCCGGGAAACGGGCTCCTCTGAAGTCGAGGTCTCCTCTGATTTAGAAGGGCTAGGGAAGGTATATTTATTCCTGAGAGGTACCTCAGAATGTTAGTATTGACGTGAATCGGACAGCGGAAGACGTCATGAATGAACCCTTAAGGTATAACGGTTCATGCATAATAGATGAGTCCTTGAAGAAATCAATAGTCCTGTGCTAGGGAAACTCCCGAAGCCTAAGGGTCTGTTCTTCAAGAACTCGTTGTGACGTTAGGGTGGACGGATGTCGGAGACCATGCCTGTATTTGGAGTGCACGGTTTAATGCCTAAATAAGGACTGGGATTTTATGCCTATATAAGGGCAGGGCGAATTGTGCCTATATAAGGACATGATACAGGAAAACCTATATACGGAAACCCTAAGAGGAATGCAACACCCACTCCACTTTCGTGTGTACGATAATAACATAAATGCTAAACATTTAAAATGCTAAACATAAAATGGAGTACCGCATATTGCTAAAGATAAAAAGCATTAAAAAGTATTTTAAAAACCCATTAAAATGCAAAAGGTACTGTACATTTTAAGCATTGCTTTTTCATTTCAGGCATATATTTGAAAAAAAAAAAAATGCAAATTGAATGAAATAAGCAGTAATATTTACATTTGACAGAAAAATGATCGATTAGATTTGTTCAAAATCAAAGTCTTTTCATGTCATGGAAATTAATGAACTTTTAGACAAACAAGATGACAAAGTGTCTGAGGAAGCACTGCGAAGTCCGTACTATAAGAATAGTTCTACTTCAAGCAGATTGATTTGCCATTTAATTTGAAAAACGGAAAAAAAGGGAAGAGTTCCAAGCTTTTGAAATATGAAGGCCAAATTGTTATTGCATCTCTGGAACACTGTGGGCTGAATCAGAGTCAGTGTACGGGTCTGGTGTAAACATGAGATCATCTATTTCTGTAGACAAAATATCGTCCACTGTAGTTGGTGACATTCGAACACCTCGTGTAGTAGATTAATTGCACAGAGATGTGAAGCATCACTTTCAGCATAGGATGCCGCAGCAATGTTCGCGTCCGTTGTTACCTGTGTGCCTGTAGAGCCGGAAGCGTCTGTGAGATCTCAATGAATGCCGTCATCAGGATCGGTAGCCTCTGGGGACAACATAGAGCATGGGCCGTTATCGGGTCCAGCAGAGTATCGAGATCCGTTGGCGTAGCTGATGGAAATGTTAGACAGGTGTCCAAAACGCATTCTTCACCGCATAGCAGGCATCGTAGAACAGGTAAGATGCAATCTTGCCAGATTGGTCTGAACGACAGGAACCACGTGGTATTAAGTTCCCGTAGGCGATTCATGCCCAAAAGCTGTACTATTCGCTCACGGCACTTTCGTTCAAGGAGAGCTTTCTCCACTTCGCTCGGAGTGATGTCTGCGAATAGGCTGGCCATAGCGTAATAGCAGGAAGAGAAATAGAATTCCGGCAACAAGTGCTAGAATTAATGGTATGCCACCAAACACCGAATGTGCAAAGTTCGGGATTATTCCAGTATTGCCTGGAAAGGTGCTAACAGACCGGAACAGATGCTCTTAAATACATGTACAATTCCGCTTGTATCAGACATGTTAAAGATATGTCCTATCATTTCCACGAAATGTATAGGGCAGTTTGTACGTATTAAAGTCTGTATCTCTGCCGAAGTCCTTGCGACTTGTAGATCATAGGTTTCTTTGGCCGAGGTCAAAGGCACTGTTTGTTGTAAAAGCATGGCTTTCATTCTGCTTAAAGTATCAAATCTTATAAAAGAGACGTTCAGCGAAGGCCACAAAGGCGACTCCCTGACTGTGTCTATTGGGGCAAACAGTACTTGCATACAGCAAGTGACCCTGGAGTTGACCGTTGCTAGATATGGGATGCCTGGCAACATGCCGCAGCAACTCTGATCATTCAACATGAGGTAACTCCCATTAGAAAGTTGTCCAAACGTTGGATTAATCACAGCAGCTGGTGTACCCTGCTGGTGGCAAGACAAATTTGCCACAGAACCATTACAAGCCCCGTGTAAAGAAATGTCCTGACATATTAGTGAACCGCTCAGTGCATTTTTACAGTGTGTACCGCTCAGAAACACTTCACGATCCCCACTCCAACATCTATATGTGTATGGTAAATTCCAAGATGTCTTAATGTATTCCTTACCCAACCTTTCATATTTGCCTGCTTGCATTTGTTTGAGGCAATACAGAAACTGAAAAGTAGTCACAGGTAGTGTGATTTTGCCATGAATAAGCCATTCTGTAGCTGGTTTCTCTGCCACTGAGAATGGTAACTTTTCCAGTTTTTCAATGCCCAGCACTGTATACTTTGCTCCTTTTTGTGCCAGTTCGATCTGTTTATCAGTTAAATTGTATTCTGCAAACAGAATTGACGTGTTGATAAAACGCCAAGGCACATAGCCCGCACGCAAAGATTGCAGCGTCCAGCTTAATAACACAATAGAACGTAATTGAGATTGGCCTTGTTGTAACATCGCCAAATCTTGTTCCAGTATGTCGATAGCAGAGGATACAATGCCGTCCAATGAATATATTCTGGAGGACAAAGTTGTTAACCCATTGTCGACCACAGAGAGAGTTTTCTCTAAATTAATACGATCAAGTTCACGTATTCGTTCTGCGGCCTCCATCTGTGACACTTTCCATGCTTCATTATAGGCAGCATAAATGCCGGCATATATGAAACGTTTTTGACGCGGTTTTCTTGGTCCAAGCAAGAATTCCCTAAGGTCTGCATCTTCTTTACGTAAGGATAAGTGTTGTTTCACATCCTGTAGTGTAGATTTCTGCAGCCAATCGAGGCATAATTTGCCTACACTGTATGTTGTTACTACCCCCGGATGCTGTCTTTGGACGTATCTTGGGTCTGGCCTATGAATAGTAAAGCCCTGAGTTTTATTCAGGAATCTTTCCTGACAGTTGTTCGTGTCTGTGGGCCAGATCAACCATTTTCTCCAATCAGGATTAGATCTGTTGAGTTGTAGTATTTTGTCAACTGTAACCGCTGCCTGTGTATTGTTATCACTTGCAGGTGTTGGTACAGAAGGTGTTTTCATCTCTTTGATCTTGGCTAGTCCAAGACAAGATGTTTGTTGGACAGTTTCATTCAAAAACATTATTTGTTCAGGGATGATGCAGGCTCTAAATAAAGCTTCTATCCCCTGCACTTGCCAATCTTTAGTACCCCAGACAGTTTTTGTGTCTATTGTGTCTTTCCAAAAGACGAAACCCTGTCTAGACAGTTGGGCAATAAATGCTGCAGAATAAATCTGTTTTGTATTTGTTAACATAATTTTCATTCCTGTTTTGTTTACATTTTTATAGTAAAACGTTTCTGGATCAGATGTATTGTAACCTGAAAAATATGGAAACTTATTAACAAATGTTTTTGAACTACCTTTTGGTGGTGTAGGACAATGCTCCCATTGGTTAAACATAAACACATTTCTAGGGTATGCAGATTTATGCAAATAATGATAACCATAGTGGTTATAGCAATACAGCTGTTCATAGTCTGATGAACCCTCTAAATATTAATTTTTAGAAAATGCAGCAGATTTTTCTAGGTCAAACATTATGTTGTTAACAGTCTCAAAGTCCCAATCATCAGAATAGGTACTGGACGAAATGAGATCACTTAGTGAAATTTTAAACAAATGTAGAATGTTCAATTGTTCCGTCGGGCCAAAAGTATCAAAATCTGTTTTGTCCCACACTATACCATCCTGTATAGGAACGGCTGTGATGTTCACTGTTGACAAGTCTCTTGCTTCACGATGGGAAGATTTATGAGGTTTCAAAAGTAAGTTCACATCTTTTCTTCCAGTGTTCACATGGATGTATCTGCCATTTATAAGCACGCTCATAGTCATAACCAAAGCTAGCCAAAGCAGGAAAACAAATATTCCAGAAATAATCCAGAGTTCAATCCATGGTGAAACCAGATAAGTTTTTTTCAGAAAGTGAAGAAATTCTTGTACTTGCTGCTTGAATGTTAATGATGCTGGCGTCGTTTCAGGTTCACTCGGATCTTCTGAGAACGTATCAAAGTTAATGAAATAGCCAGAAGCAGTTCTGTCAATTGTTGAAATTGCATCAGGATTTGTAGAAATCGCTGGAACCAGTTGATCACTTGCTACATTGGTGTAGACAGGTGTATTTGGACGAACTGTTACTTGATTTTCAAGAGGGATGAGTTCCATTGCATTGTTGCTTAGTCCTTCATCTGTTACTGCGGAAGTCTCGATGGTTATCAGTCTTTCAGTCTGAACCTCTTGGATAGTAGCGAGAGGAGTGTGTCTGCTACTAGGTCGGAGTCCACGAGGCCTACTATTTAGTATTGGCAACATACTGTGGTTTGATGAGGTCGATTGACACAAATCTTTTCTCCTTTTTTCCAGCAAGGGGCGGCAGAAGTACTGTTCTTGTTCCTTGAACTGCTAGGATAGGTACTGGGTGTCTGTAAGAAGGTCCAAATTCCTTCTTGTCCGCAATCTTTTCTCTGACTAGATCCCCAACTTTTGGAATCCAGACAGGTCTTGCTGGGACCGCCGGTTTTTCCCCAGTGGTGGTTGGCTGCAGGACTACGTTGCTTTGTTTCGATCTTAGTTCATTGAGTTCCTGTAAAACAGCCAAACGATCTTTGATATCAAAGGGTTTATTTTCCACCACTGTGCCTACGTGATCGAGGTCTGGTACCCACATTCTTGTCCCAAATAGGACCTCATATGGAGTGACCCCCCCTAGAGAACGTCTTGGCAGGTTGTTCAATGAACGTTGGACCCCATAAAGATGTTTGACCCACCCATCACCCGAACCTAATACCCTAGCTGTTATAGACTGCTTTATGTCCCGGTTTTTCCTTCCCACAACCGAATTTCCCTCAGGATGGAATGGAGAGGAGAACCGCAATGCAACGCCCAGACTGGCCATGGCTTCTTTGTAAGCCCGAGAGCTAAACGCAGGGCCCTGGTCAGAATGTAGTGTGCCTATTGCGTATGTGCCGATAAAGACTCGCAAATCTTTTATAACAGTTCGAGCGTCAGCCGATCGCTGAGGCCATATCCATAGGAACCTAGAGCATGAATCCACTGCAACCATGATATATTTATAGTTACCGTCCCTTTGCAAGGGACCGCAGTGGTCCAGGTAAACACAAGCTAATGGTTTGTCTGAAATTAACAGGGGTGTCTGCGCAGGGCGTCTCACTGTGGAGACCTTCATCTGTTGGCATATATCACATTCTAAAACATGGGGGCATATTAGCAAGGGCACTATCGCCGCTTTAGCGGCACTTTTTGCCGCTAAAGCAGCGATATTTATATCGCCCTATCAGCAAACTGTCTCTAACAGCAGTTAGCGACAGTTTGCAGGCATTAGCGCCCGTTTTTTTACCGCTTTGCATGTCAGCGATATTTATCGCTAATGACATGCAAAGTGGGCGTTCCCGACAAACAAACCTGGGAATCACTCGCTAACAGGCCTATCGCCTATTAGCAAGGTGGCCATGGCCCCAGTTAGCGACGTGAAAAGTCGCGCTAACCGGGGTCATCGCCATTTATTTAACACCTGCAATTAGCAGGTGTTAGCCATACCTAACATGGGGGGTGGATTATGCTGATACGACCACAGGGTCGTATCAGCAAGGTGTTCTCCCTTCTCCATGCAACATCGCTGGTTTTTCAGCGATGTTGGCCTATTTCCCCGCTATCGCTGGAATATTCATCGCCATAGCGCTAATCGTTGCTAATACAGCGTTAGCGTGGCGATATATTCCAGCGATAGCCAGCGATAAAAAAATCACGCTAAGCAGGGTTAGCGATGATTATCGCCTCTTCTTGCTAATATGCCCCATAGTTCTTTGTTTGTTTTCTAATGCCAGGCCACCAATATCTTTGCTTGAGTAAAGATACTGTTGCAGAAACACCTGCATGGGCAGAAGCTATCCCTTCGTGTGCTGCTAGGATTAGTCCTAATCTACGTTCCTTGTTTGGAATTACCCTATCCCCCACTCCAGGGATTCCAGCAAAAGGAACGTTGTTCGCATCAATTACATAAGAGTACTTGAGTGGAAACTTTTTTGGTAACGCTGCACCACTGCCTTTGCTTGTGGCATTGACAGCCAACATTATCTCACTGTCTATTTTTGTTTTTGAACGAGTGATCGCAGCTACGGAAGCCGTCTGAACAGCCCCCTTTGCGGCTTCGTCAGCCAATGAATTCCCTGCAACGTGAACGCCATCATGTTGATGACTCAGTGTGTGGATCACGTGAGCCTTTGGTAGTTTGTTTTTTAACTGAACTATTTGTTCCCAAAGCGTTTTATGCTTTATTGTGCCACCTTTCGCATCTTTGAATCCATTTTCAAGCCAGTTTTGTATATATTCATTGTACGACTGAACACAGTAAAAGGAATCGCACACTATAAGTGATTTGTTGCTAACATGTTAGCCTGTAGTGAACGCAAGATTTCTGTGTGTTCTTGTGTCCAATTCTTGATAGAAAAATCAGGTTTGATTAATGTGTAAAGAGGTTTAACCCTTACTGCGTAATTT
Source organism: Calotriton arnoldi (assembly GCA_963921515.1). Classification (NCBI taxonomy): domain Eukaryota; kingdom Metazoa; phylum Chordata; class Amphibia; order Caudata; family Salamandridae; genus Calotriton; species Calotriton arnoldi. The sequence goes on along the minus strand of CAWUFW010000195.1, from coordinate 2,626,500 downwards.
AGAATGTATGTTCTTCCAAAGTTTAGGAAACCCAGGATGGATTGTAAGTTTTTAGCGTTTTGGAGGTTGGAGCAGCGCACACTTTTCTAAAAAGTTAGCTGCCAAGCTCTTGCCTTCACTTGAAAGCTCATATCCTAGAAATAGGACATTGAGATGGGCAATTCGGGACTTTTTAAAGTTGAACTTGTAGCCCTCAGAGGCGAAGCCCAGTATAATGGTGCTTACCCTGTTCAAGTGTTTGTCCAGGTCATCGTCCGTCAGATAGATGTCATTGACATAGGACAATGCCTCATTGTCATATATTTGTAGTAACTCTCTTACTCTCGCTGAGAATAACCCCGGGCTGTTCTTGAACCCTTGTGGGAGTCGACAAAATTGACGCTGGGTCCCCATTATGGAGAATGCTGTTAAGTACCTGCTTTCAGGTGCTATGTTTTGACAAAAGAAACCATTTGAGATGTCCAATGTGGTTTTATATTTTTTACTCACAATGTTATTCATTAATGCTGTGCTATGTGCATTTTGCACTGCAAATGTTTTACAACAAGTGTTTAAGTGTCTGTAATCCAAAACTAGACGATAGGTGTTGTCTGGTTTGGAGACAGGAAACAAAGGATTGTTCATTGAGGAGGTGCATGTTTCAATCACCCCTTGGTATTCAAGTTGATCTAAGATCTCCCTGACCTGTTTTTTAGCTTCTTGCTTTATTGGATACTGCCTTGGTGCAGTTGGTTCATGTTTCAGATGTATTTTATGGTGAGGTGAGTCCTCATCCCATCCTACATGATTGTTATATAATGCTGGGGCCTGGGCTACTGCCCATTTCCTGGCATAAGTATATTTTAGATGAATTGGAATATGGTTAGAGAAGGCAGGCATAATAATGTCCTCGCCATGTGGGCACTCCCTGACAAATTGTGGTGGCCAGTCTTTTTCTGCTAGAAGTATGTCATAGCCCCTTGAAAGTTTTTCCCAAAAGAGTGCTTTCACCTGTCTAGGTATGTCGCCCTCCATTCGGAGTGTTATTTCATATAACCTTTGTGGAGTACTAACCCTGGTGTCAACAGTATCAACTGTAATGTACTCATTCAAGTCCACTATCTCCAGAAGTTCCTTCAGGTTCTGGCGAACTATTGTGACTTCTGCTGCACTGTCCAGCATTGTCTGGGCCCATTCTCCGTTCTTGAGTTGGGTTCTCAGTATTCTCGGCATGTCTGATCTTTAGACCTGCTACTTTCTTTTTGGAGAATTGAGGTTTTGTTTTATTTTTTGGAGCGTGTTTATCTTCCTTGGATTTCACGCGTTCTTCTCTATTTTCTGACCGTCCTCTTCTTTCCGAAGTCCGTGACAAGATCTGAAAGGTACGAGAGGAACGTGTATCAGTATCTTGATACCTGTCAGGTTTTCTCAAATTATCCCTATTCCTGAAGTTATACCTCCTTTCAGAGGGCTCCTTTTGAGGAGACCTACCTCGGGATTGAGAACGTTTCTCGTTTGAATTTTGTTTAGTAGTTTCCCACTTCTTTTTAGAAGATGTAGGAATTTGTTTAATAGAGTCCTTCTCAGGACTTTCAGATAGTTTTGGTTTCACTGGTCTTCCACCCAAACTATCTCTTCCTAATTCTGCATATGATTGTTCAATTATTCTGGGTAGCTCAGTTTGATGTTCTGTAACATCGAATTCCCTTAATCGTTGGCGTATCGCCACTGCTGCTGCCTCCCCTTTAATATTAGATAATATTATTGTTGAGACCTGGTCGAAATTTTTCAGTAATTTCATACCTAAATTCAGAGCAGGTTCTGCCCTGTATTCGTTTTGAATTTGTTTCAGGACATCTGGTATTACCGCAATTGATGGAATACCATGTGTTTTAGTATAGATGGCAGCAAAGACTGAGCCCCAAGTGGTACAGTCTTCCAGTTGTGGTGTGATCCCCATTGGTAAACTGATTGTTAGTATTCTGTGTTTCTCATATAGGCTAGTATTTGGAAATACTGCTTCGATTTGAGTAATATTTTGAGCTATCCAGAATGGAATTTGCTCACGTTTTGTGGGCATTTTACCCATGACTGCGTATAGAGTCTGTGGTGTAATTTTTAGTGCAGTCCACGATTGAGGGGTCTGATTTGGAATGGTTAATGGTGGTTGGACTGTGAAAGTCCGCATGACATATTGGACCAATTGTCTGTAGATTTTTATTAACTCTGTGATTTGAGTAAGTAATTCCTCATCTGACATTATATCCAGTTCAGGATGAGGTGTGTAGCCGGCTAGAATCGGCCATGTTGCTCCTGGTCTACCTAGTGGACCGAGCCTGGTAAAGTTTCTGTGATGTTTTAGGGCGCTTTTAAACCAGAGCTGAAGCTCCTGGTATGTTAGTGGAATTTCAATATCCTCGAAAGGAATATATTCCTCTGGTGGTTCATCTTCTTTGTAGAAGTGAAACAGTTTTGTAACTGGATTGGATTCAGGAAATATTACCCATGAATAGAATACCTCTGTCTGAAAGGATTCGTGTGCCTCTATCACGAAAACTGCTCTACCGCCTCTTGGTGGTAGGCCGTGTTTTATGAGTTTTAGAGTTTGGAGGGATGTCTATAACACCTTCCTCGGTTTCATTTAAACCTGTAATGTTAAAAGCTGTTGCTAGGGCTGGATCAGCCGCAGCTCCACCGGTGTCGGTGGCATTTTCCCTGTTGGACATTTGTTTAAAAAAAAAAAAAAAAAAATGCAGAACAAGTTTCAAGGAAACAAAGATAAGGTGCACAATATTTTGGAACACTGTATCCTTCAACGTTGAGCAAACCAAACAGCTAATATATAGGGTGTTTCCCTATGTAGCCGTGGTGGATACTTAACCCTGCCCACTCCAGACGTCTTTTGGAGTATATGGGTAGGGGTCTCTGAGAGAAAAGGCACGGCTGAGTTACTCAGTATCTAACATTAAATTACCGCCTGACCAAACCGTTGGGCGCCATGTAGTGTAGCTCCTTTTTCCCTAATAGGCTCTGCGCATTGGAATAATATACCCTATAGGCTTGACATAGGACTGAGGTCGGTATGTCCCTATCGAGTATATTAAACTTAATTACTTGTGCCAGCTATCTCAGAGGCCACTAGAAACTCCTTGACAAACAAGAAGGGAGTAGTTTCTGGCAGCCGCAAAACATGACCACTTTGTTTCCCTTTAGAATCAGAACGTGTCCCAGAGTCATGGAAACAATAGATAACCGTTTCACTCAGCTCAATCGTGCATGCTTAGTTTTCCTCAAAGTTACACAGAAAGAATAGACGGGCGTTTCAATAAAAGATTTATTGAACAGTCTTGTTTCTCGTGTAAGTAATATGTGCTGTTACGATCACAAGACAGTATGCAAGATAAATAATGTACAGCGTAAGCAGTAGAAATAAATAATACTGCGCTAGCATGATCTTTAGTAGATATTCATTTACATAAATAACACATACTAAAAATGCGAGTACTCGTACGATGCGTTTCTAAGCTAGTTCTACCCCAGTGTACCTAACCTAACCTAGGTGTAGGGAGAGGTATGAAGTAGGTGGAGTATTCCTTACTATGGTATACTAAGAGTATGTTACGCCTAGTATGCCTAGTATGCCAAGAGTCCCTCTAGGTTCTAGTCAGCTCCATACCTTAAGAATGAGAGAGGTAGGAATCTCTTGCCAGACTCGAACTCCAACACCCCGCAAGGGAAGTCAGATCACTGGAAGCTGGACTCTCTGCGTGCAGGGATGACAGCGTCTTCTCAGTGCGTCAGGCCGGGAAACGGGCTCCTCTGAAGTCGAGGTCTCCTCTGATTTAGAAGGGCTAGGGAAGGTATATTTATACCTGCGAGGTACCTCAGAATGTTAGTATTGACGTGAATCGGACAGCGGAAGACGTCATGAATGAACCCTTAAGGTATAACGGTTCATGCATAATAGATGAGTCCTTGAAGAAATCAATAGTCCTGTGCTAGGGAAACTCCCGAAGCCTAAGGGTCTGTTCTTCAAGAACTCGTTGTGACGTCAGGGTGGACGGATGTCGGAGACCATGCCTGTATTTGGAGTGCACGGTTTAATGCCTAATTAAGGACTGGGATTTTATACCTATATAAGGGCAGGGCGAATTGTGCCTATATAAGGACATGATACAGGAAAACCTATATACGGACACCCTAAGAGGAATACAACACTACAGAGGAGGCTTGTGCACTTTCTGGGCCATGCATATCACTTGGCTCTGAACTTGATAATTGGGAGATTTTGGCGCAGTAGATCATGTGCATCTCATCTTCTGAAGTAGTAGCCTAACTTATAAGGTACAGATGAAATACTGGGATGGTAGGTGTAGCCTCCAAGTCTACTTTTATCTTGTGTATGTCTTCGATTAATGTGGGCTTTGGAACGATAAGGGATTCCACCTTTGTGGCGAAGGGTTTTGATTCCATCACTGGCAGTGCCAACACCAATCTATCAGTCACACGGAGGGCTGCGGATCACACATGATGCTTGGCATTTGATCGAAGACTTAATGCAACTCACAGCAAGAACTGCTGTCATGGGAGAATGAGATACTCCTCGACGCATGGGTCAATCCTGGCTACGCTCCCTCATAGTCTCTCGCTTTCTCTGATAGTTCTCCATGCTGGGAAGTCTCTAGAATTCTCCTTTTGGGTAGTCTCTCCTCTTGCAAGGTTATGTATTCTCTATCATTCTTTTACAATGCAGACAGGGGGTTCCCATGCCTCCTGTCTGCATGCGTTTGTGTAAGGCAGCAAGCATATGTTGCCCTGTCCTTCTTACGAAAAGGCTTTTGTTTCACAGCAACACAGAAAACATGTGAAAATAGAATGTGGAACCATTGCTAATCGTAGAGCAAATATTTATAACACATTTTACATGGGTAATGCGAAATGTAAAGATGCATTGGCAAAGCCAAAATGTTTCACCTTTATAATAAGCGTGGCAAGCTATAAAAATCAAAATACTAAAGGAAAAGGAAATGCATCTTAAGGTATATCAAACGATACACTAAGGAAACTCAGAACAAAATTTAAAAGTAATACAGACATTTAAAGGAAAATCCTTACCAATGCCGAAATACTTTCAACAGGACTTGGAACTGAAACATGCTCCAGCCATTTAGTCCTCTGCAGTAACCCAAGGAGGTGTTTTATTTGCCTTCACGGTAAGAGACATCTCCTTTGCAGGTATGCAAATTATAACTTCTGCCTCAGAATCCAGCTGAGCGAATACAGCTGGCAGCAACTCCCCCAACAGCACAAAAGCCATTGTGTGCCAAGGCCTGAGCTTTTTTGCAATATGTGGAATGCAGATGATAACATAAAACAACCCTTAAAGTCTGTCTTCTAAATATACCCTAGAATATAAATATCTGCTGCTGTGCTTTTATAGAAAAGCAGACGGGGTGGGGAGAAATCGAGCACAGGCTGGTATTTAAGCGGGGAGCATTACACTAAGGACAGAGAGCAATAACACATGTGCTGTCACTGAGTGATGAATGAAAAAGAAAAAAGTAGTACCCTAAATGTTAGCAGTGGATGGATGCAAGTCAGCAAAACAAAAGGATGGTAAAGATGGTATGCTCAGAAGAGGTACACATAGCTGCCAAGTTTTTAGGTTGCTTATGCATGACATTTCCATGGATTCAGTGTACTTTTGAGTGACATTCAGCTGCTAAATGTGTGACACTTAAAGTGACACTTTGTCGCAAGTAAAATCAAGTAACAAACTGCATGGAAAGCAATAGATGTCAGAAATTGCAACCTTTTGAGCAATGAGAAGCTTTATAAATGTCTTGAAACTCGTGAAATGAAAGGTTACTAACCTACTACCCCTTAATGTTCCGGTCGGTACAAAAATTAATAAATCGCCAAAAGCCAATAATTTTTCCCACTTATTTGTACATACTTTAAGAGTAATTGTAAGAAGAAAGCTTCTGCTGTGTCGGCCATGGGGCAGGGGTCTTGTTGCAATGGGGAAAACAGCAACATGCAAGACGCTGCCCCTGAATACATGTGTGGGACCAGAGCACTCTCTGCGGCTAGTGGTGTAGCTACACATTTGCCGCCCGTGGTGGTTTCTGTCTTTGCCACCCTGTGTTTCCGGCGGCCGCTTGTAAGAGCGGGGGGAGGCCGCCGCCCCCAAAACTCATGCCACACTGGGAGAACCACCACCCCCAAACACCCTTGCTACGCCACTGTCTGCGGCAGGTCCAGATTGTCAATTGAGGAGCAGGTGCTTAAAAAACAGAGACCATGTAGCACGCTGACACCGCTCAGCAAAGGACTAGACTTCAACTGCCTTGTATATGGGACTTATTTTATTTCCTGGCCATGGCGCGGTGCATACATTAATATAATCTAATGAATAAGAGTAAATTAAGATTCAGGAGGCCTCAGGTGTGACAATAGAGCATGCACCTGGGCAGCACAGTGTGATCCTTCCTGTAAATGCATTGTGGCATCCCAGGACCTCGGGTGGTCCTTGGGGCGCTATAATTGCGTGACTAATGCATTTAGTGCGGTGATGCGGACATCAGCACTAAAATGCGTTAGTCTAACCCCTGATGCATGGTACTTGACAGGGCTGGGAACACACTCATTAAAAGGAGGAAGCAAGCCAATTGGAGGAAAGTAAATGAGATTTGCTATAAAGCCAAGGAATGTAAGGCAATGTACCAGCTGTAAGCACATTGTATGTTTTTGATGTGGTCAAAATGAGGCTTTCGTATGTAGACAACTAGAAGGTGTTTGGTATGTGAGACCTAAAAAGAAACAATTAGTTCTTGCTCAAGGTTTTTAAAAGATGAAAGCAAATTGAATTTATGCGACGGTTGCGATTTATTTATTTATACAAAAACGACAAAGTGAGTTTACATCAAACATAACCCTATCATTTTCAGGTAAAAATTGGAGATCATGGCAAATTATCTCCACTTCATGTGAATTAATATAGCAGAAACCAGTTTCGTCTTTTTTGACCTGGTACAAATAATGATCGATCCATTCACACAGCACCAAAAATTATGCGCTTGCATTTGCCCTAGCTTTTCGTAACTAATATTATGCTCTGAATTGTAGAAGTTTTATTCATAGAAAATGCCCGCCTACTTAGAAACAGAAGCTTAGAATCCCAGCATTGCAAATATTCGTAGTATTCTCTGTGGAAAAAAAGTTAAATTTCTTGAGTTCTGTCATTATATGAGCATGTCCTAGTTGTTTCCTTGGCAGTAAACGTATATTTAAATGATAATTTACAGAACAGTTATAATGCTTGTGCAAGAGTCACACTAAGGCAAGGTTGCAGTATTGAGGATTAGGGGCCAGATGTACGACCATTTTATTTTGCACCTTGCACTTTGCGACTAATTGCGAGTCGCAAATTGCGAGTCGCAAAATAAAATGTACAACAGTGTTTTCAACACTGTTTGCGATTCCCAATGGGGTCGCAAATTGCGAGGCTCATTAATATTAATGAGCCTCTCGCAATTTGCGAGCCCATTGGGAATGACAGGCCCTCCCAGGGATGGTGGCCTGCTGGGCTCAGCAGACCACCATGTCTGGGACTGCTTTTAAATAAAGCAGTCTTTTTTTTTAAATGCAGCCCGTTTTCCTTTAAGGAAAACGGGCTGCATTTAAAAAAAAAAAAAAAATGAAACATTTTCGTTTCATTTTTAAGGGCAGGCAGTGGTCACTGGGACCACTGCCTGCCCTTAAAAATATTTTCGCATGCATTTGCAAAGGGAAGGGGACCCCTTCCCATTTGTGAATGCATTACCACCTACTTGAAGTAGGTGGTAATTGCGAGTGTTTTGTGACCGCAATTGCGGTCGCAAAACATTAGTACATGGTTTTGAGACTCGCTAAACCTATTTAACGAGTCGCAAATAAGTTGTGACTCGCTAAATTGGCTTTGTACATGGCCCATGATGTTTTTGCATGAGCAAACAGGTTCGTAAACCCCTTTACGCATGCAAAAACGGGTCGTACATCTGGCCCTAAATGTGCTGCGTCATTAAATGCAGTATGAAAATAATCGGCAAAGTCTTTCGAAGAAAAATGCAAAATGCATTAAAACCGATTGTAGGAGAAAGCTGGTCCGCAAGAACGACGGTACCTTCTTTGGGCACCTTTTAACAATGGTTAGTCATGTATGGAACACAGGAACTCTACAAATGACAGGCACAGAATATATTCTCAGCAGCAGCAACTGCTCGCAAAATAAAATGGTGGGGCAGCGCAGGGGCAATTCATTAAAAAAATGCACTCACCTGCTTCTCCTGCTGCCGCTCCAGCTACCGGACGCCTCAGTGCTCCTATCTTCCAGAAGTCCCTCACTCCCACACTCCACACCCAATCCAGACGCTGCTCTCATGCTGTGAGAGCAGAACCTGGATTGATCTGAGTGGCCTGGTTAGGTGCTCACGAAGGAGTGGGAGCCTGTGCAATTTCTCCACCCAGCTGTACAATACAGCTTGGTGGAGAAATGCTGAGTGTGCATGTCTGTTTGGCTGGCCCTCCATTTCTCCTCCCAGTCCCTGGCTAGTGTTGAGAGGATTGCTTGGCCCTGCCCTAGAATCTGCAGCATCGGCTGGCAGTGAAAAATAAAACGATAACAAAATAGTTTTATCATTTTATTTTTCACTCTCAGTGGGGTGAAGCTCCTCTGCCATTGCGGAGGAGCTGCCGCTGATTCTCAGTAGATGCTGAGGCTTTCAAAAATCCTCACAATGATTCTGTATTGTGTACAAGTTATAAGATTTTTTTTATTAATAAACAGACTCATTCACAGAGTAAGGGTTCAAAATATGGTAAATGTTACTTTATCTAAACAAACTGACATGGTAATTTAGATTTAGAGCTCAATTTAGAGTTTTGGCAGACAGGCTTACTCAATGGCAAAGGCAATGAAGTACCCTGCCTGCCAGACTCTTGGTCCACCCTCCTCATTTAGAGAAGACAGACCTTAAGTATTCCGTTGACGAATCCCCTGGAGGCTCCATAGTTAGAATGCTTTCTCCGATGACCCAATAGAGTAGGGGCCATCAGAAGGACATTGCATCATCTACCCGATTCAGGTCAGATGGTGTAATGCCTTTTGTCCCCTGTTCATGTCTACCAGGAAAAACCTGGCAGCGAGGGATAGGGAAAAATAATAATGAACCTGATAAGAAAATGCCTCATTTTGCATGAGCACACCCATTTTTAGGTCTCGCCTAGCGACGCAGTGCAAAGCGCTGCTCGCTATGCGAGATCTATTGTTGTCGACTTGGGTCGGAAGGGGGACAGGACATGTGCACGCGTACGGCACGGCCTGGACAAGAGATGTGCACGCGTATGGTGCAAGCAGGAGTTGTAATAGCGCTGCAAACCGTACGCGTGCACATCAACTGTCTGTGCCGAAGCTTAACACACAGGAGATGTGCACGCGTACGGCTCGCGGCGTTATCACAACTCCTGCTCGCACCATACGCGTGCACATCTCCTGTCCAGGCGCAGCGCGCTTGCATGCACCACTCACCGGCTCTTGAATCCTGCTCCGGCCGCATCATGCGACATTCACGAAGGCGGGGTGGGCTCCCGCCGGACTTCCTCTACTGCTTGCCAGTGCGGGGTGGGGTCCCGCCTCGCTTCTCCGACACGCGGGGCTCCCTCAGCTCATGGGAGCCCCGGACACTTCCGGACACGCGCTCCATGCCCCGCCCATGTCCCAATATCCCGCTGACATTTAGTCATCTCGTAAACCTGCTCATTTAAAAAGACATATAGCCAAAACATTGTTAAACTGTTTGCTGTCCCCGCTGAATTAGATTCATGCAATTCTCAGAGCTCTCAGGTGACCCTGGTCCTCGCATGGGTAACTCATTCGGTCCTATTTCTTCTCTGCATTCTGATGTCTTGTGGCCTATTATACTACAAGTCCCAGACCGCTAAAAATCTGCAAAAATAAAAAGCAACTACATGCGCCCAGATATGAAAAACTCGAGGGCTCTGCGAGCTCAAAAGCAAAGTAAATTAAAACAACGCTGCTGTTACATCCTCTGATTTTCGAACACCGGTTCACATACAGCTGAGGGATAACTTCCGGGTGCACTGGTCAATTACATACAAAGCTGCAGCACGTTCACTTCCGAGGCAACAGTGGGTGGTTTGTTCCGGTGAGCGGTGCTCGTATTTTTGGGGGATGGGGCTTTTCTTTGCTAACCAATAGTACTCTTAATGAGGGCAGAACAGCAACCGAGCCCCTCCCAGGACGGCTCTTTAGTCTGTCAATCACATTAAACGAGCTTTCCGATTGCCTTTCCCTGCCTTCACTTATTCAAGTCGATCAGTGTCTTTCATGCAATTAAGTCGGCAAAGAGTCTAAAGCAGTGCAGAGAAACCGGATTTTTGGGATCTTTTCTTGGGAGGTAAGTCTCAGATACGATATCCTCCCGTCTGGTTTAGGGAGGGTTGCTTTGCACGTTTCACGACTGTAGGTGCACTGAGTTACACCTCCTGTGTTGTTGGTTGTTTTCCATCCTTTGAAGGCTCGCTGCTCTTATGTTTTTCCTTAGGCAGATGTGCGGCTCTTTCTCCGGAACCTTCCAAGATTTTACATTACCCCTTAGTAACCTATGTGTGCACTAGCCTATGCCGGTTACAGGTATTCGAAACCTCAAGGCTTTCATTGCCAGGTGTGAGTAGGTTATCTAGTTAATGTTCTGTTTTGTTGTGCCTAAAATGCAAGGCTGCGTGTTCCAAAATGCAAAGAAAATAGTCTATGTATGTGCTCACGCCTGACCAGGTACAACATGAGATTTATAAATGTATTTCCCTAATAGTTTCTACATCTTAAGTTATATGCGCTTCTTCTGCGGTCTGCATCTCTCCCAGTTCATGGTTGATCTTTTTATTTGCATTTACATAGCGTTTACTGCCCCTGTCGCGGCATTTTAGCGAGTGGTCGTTCTACGTTCTCAGACGATTGCGCCCTGGGGGTTCCTTACCTTCCGCTTACCTAGTGTTTGAGGGTTTGGAGTTTGGTCACTGTCATACCTTGTTTGTTGCGATTGCTTATCGGAGTCTCTGCCCTTGTCATTTCTTTGTTGCAGGGTTCTTGGAGTTTCACAACTTTTTCACTTTTCAAGGTCTGAATGCGGTCTCTGGGCATGGTTCTGTTCTCTGTGTGGTATGCTTCCCTCACTTCTCGGAATCTCATGTTAATGAGACTTTTCACTTCCACTTTTCTGGTTATTGTCTGAGAAGCAGAGCCCAGAGTAAGGTGTTTTGTTGGCTTTCTGCTTTCTGTTTCCACAGTCATAACGGTACTTTCTTCCTTCCGAGGTCGTTGTGTTCCTTGCCGAGCTACCTTTTTTCGGTGCCCTGCTTCTCTCCGAATTCTCTACTGGGTGTTGCACTCTTCTGGATTTTGTTTCAGGCTGTTCTCTGATTATGTTTCAACATGGATTCTCTTTCAGCATTGTCTATTATTGTTGCATTGTGCTAGCTGGTCGAATTTGTATTCAGTGCTACCTCTGGGAGTTGCTTGACTCATGGGCCTGCTTCTCTCCTATATTTTCATTATTATTATTTTTTTTTTTTAATGTTGTGCTTATTTTTCATTTAGTAGCGACCTGATGTTTCATTTTGCTAGTATCTGCTTGTTTGCTGGTGCTTTTTTGTGGTTGTTGCATTTTCTGCGTCCCTCCCACTATTGATTGTGCTCGCTTCTGGGATTTAGTGTTTCAGTGCCCTCTGGGAGTTAATTTTCCCTTTGGGCTTGGATTGTCTCCCACTGTTCTCTCGGTGTTTTTTCGGTTTTCAAAGTTACACTGTTTCTCGGGTTGTTCTTAGCTGTATTTTTGCGATTCTGCTTTTCTCTTAATTCTTTGGTCATTGGGTTATTTGGGCTCTGCCTCCTAGCTCGTTATTTTCTTCCCACCTTAGATTCCTTTTAGGTCGAGCCTGGGCAGTGCATGCGCTGCTCTGCAAGGCATGCTGTATTGGAGTATGCACTTGAAGCTCTGCCCACTCTCCGCCCATATTTTTAATTGGCTTGTGTCTTTGTCATTTGTAAATTCTGGCTTCTGATTTGGTAATCGACTTGTTAGTCCCTCCTTAGTACAGCCTTTCTTAATTTGTAACTTCCCATGAGGACTGGCCTTTTTACTTCTGTTACACCGTCTGTGTTATTTAGTCAGTAAGCACTATTTCTTTAGTGAGTTTTGTCTTACTGCAGGTACGATGTGCTTTGCAGCAACATTCAGTGCGCCATGCACGCTTTCACTTTCCAAGCAGCCGGGACAATGGCGGACGCTTATTTGCAATGCCATAGGTCTCGCATTTAGGAGAGTTTGTGCTATTGGCATTGCAAATGACAATAGCTTAAACTCTTGCAAATGCCTATTGCTTTACAAATATTTTTTGGGGGAGTTGTTTCCAAGCGCCCCGTGCCGCGTTTGCACTTAATAGAGGCCACGCCTGTTTCTTTAGACGCGGCTCATCTAGGGAAAGGGGTGTGGCCTCTAAGTGCAGGCGCGGTATGGGGCGATTGGAAACAAATAATATTTGAAATTCAATAGGTCTCGCGTTTGCGAGAATTTAAACTATTGACACTTACAGTGCCAATAGCTCAGTCTCGTACATGCGAGACTAATTGCATTGCAAATGCTTGTTTTAAACTGATTCTGGTGGTGTTTGGACTCTGTACACAGAAGTAACCTTGCTAACCAGGCCCCAGTGCATGTACTCTGATTCCTAAAAACTTGTCAAATTGGTTAAACATCCTAATTGACAGCTTTACCATATCTATAAGTCCCTAGGATAAGGTACGCAGTGTACCCAGGGTCTGTAAGCTCATTGTCACTAGTAGACTGTAGCACATATGGTGCCAGTATTCAAGTGACAACGAAAAGCATATCTTAAGGCCTGAGTATGCAGTTTTAGAAAATGCTAATTTTTCCTTGCTAAATAAATCTTTTGACAGGCTTAAACCTTCCTTTTTATTACAGGTTAGACACACGTAAGATAGGTTCTAAAATGCCCATAGGGCAGGGTGCATGGTATTTAAACCCCATTTTCCAGTGCATAATATGTATCTGTCAGACTGAGCAAATGTCAGTATGCCTGATGAAGAGAGAGAGTTTCACTGACAGAGTCAGCCCTGTAGAAAAATATAATCTTGTATTCCTATTGATTTAACGTTCCCCTGCACCTGTATATCAGAACATGCATTGATTTAATCAAATGTGGATGTCATTTTCTAATTTATTTAAATTGCCCTTTAGTCTCAATATCTTTGCTTAGTTTTCATGCCTTTAATAGACCTAGAAGTTATTTTATTAAAGGTAGTACATTTGCGTATTTCCTGCATCGTTGTAAAAAAACATAGCCTCACTTTTCATATTGCCAACCAGAAGGGTGAGTCCAAGAAATGAATGAAGGTAGCAGTGTCTTAAATTGTATTTCGTTTTAAGCACATCTTGCATTTTCTTTATGAGGGGAAACTGCCACCTGCTCATTTGATACATTTTGATGAAAGTAACACATTTATGTCTTGTGTTTACGTTCCAATTGCACTGAGGCAAAAATGTATAAAAAGTGTCCTAATGTGCATACATCTTAGCATTATATGATCCCCCTGTTTTAAGCGAGAGCTCTGGTCGGTTGAAATGACAGTTGTCTCTTAATTATTTGCTGTGCTGTTTGCTATTTTTGCATTAAACTCATGTAAGAGTTTTGGCTTCCTGACGTGTTGTATTTTAGTTTAACAACTGGGTGCTTTAGATGTCAACCCTAAAGTACCCAGGGCTGACTGTTAATCAGTGGAGCCTCAAACCACCCTGCTCCCAACTTTCCACAGAATGAGATAAGCTCAGCAACTTTCACTACCCCACTAGACCCTGTGATAAATTAGGGATAATCCCCCTATCATTGGCTGACCCTGGCTGACAAGGTTAGAAGAGGAGGTAGCTTCATCCACCAGTTCTTTCTTCCCTACCGAAACCTCCAGTTCCCTCCAGGCTCTTTTGCTTCTCACTCCGCCAACTTCTGGTTCTACCATCTACCACTGTGGCCTAGCAGGCATTTCATGGAACGTTTGGGTGTATGTGTGTATGTATGAATATGTGTATTTGTGTGTGTGTGGGCTTGTCAATGGAAGGGTGTAGTATGTGGACCTGTGTGCTTGTGGATGGCTAGAAGAGAGTATGTGCCTTGTGTGGCCCCATGCCAACTTTTAATATTAAACAACTTTGCTCAGTCTGACAGATACTCATTATGCACTGGAAAATTGGGCCGGGCGGAGTGAGGACACCTTCATTGATGGGCTGGCACTATGTCACCATTCCATTCATTGGCATGCATCATGGAGGAGAGCTGCTGTAGACCATAAGAGATGATAATTTCTCCACTGTCTGCGCACACCTAGAAATAGACTTTCGTCTATGAGGCAGAAAAAATTCACCAGACTCCCTCATACACCTGGTCAGTTGACAGCACACCACTGATCTACCCTGTGGAGTGCAGTTCAGTGGGACAAATGAGACAAGGAAGTCGTAGCCAAAAGGAGAGAGTCTTGATATTGACAGAGTCATACTTGGAGTAGGGAGTAGGCCTTTTTCTATTGTCCCTATTTACAGTTTCTGGCACCCTATTGCAGCATTTTGGAAAATTCCATGTGAAAGTTCATTTTAGGTTAAAATCTTTTCCCTGCACTTTACAGATGACTGAATTGAAAAGTGACTTGCTGACACCCTCAATTGCATCCTATCATCCACCTTGCACCAGGACTCAGCAGTTCATTGGCATTATGCCATCTGGTGCAAAGGATGGGAATGGTGCTATGAAATTACAAGGCATCAGGATGTGCTCGCAGTCATCATCACAGATGGGTGCTTTGCTGCTTTGCTTGTGCTGCTGACACCTTCTCAAGTTTTCACCTATTGAAAAGTCTGTGAAATACTCCCATCAACTTCCCAGATCACAACCTAAAGAAACTCATAAAAACGATACCAATGAGACTTGAATGAAGAGGGCGCTCAGTTTAGCTGGCTTACAAATTCGAGGAACTCTTTTTTTCCTTCATATTGGTGATACATTTCCATTTCCACATTCACTGTGCTCCAGGCTGTGAGTTGTTAGGCTGGGCAACCCTTTGCTGCATGGCCCCTGTGCATTATTGCATGTAAAGGCTTCAGCTGCCTGACTTTGACATGAAAAGTGTCTGTCAGACTGACCTTTTTCTCTCTTATTTATGTAATGCTTTAAATGTATGTAATAAGTTACTGTTAATGATTAAAGGGAGAGAGGAGTGAAGCGTGGTTATACTTATGATCAATGTGATGTTATTGACATGCTGCTGATATGCTGACCTACATTGTTTAGATTGCTTTCAATGTGGTCTGAATCATGGAAGAGCACGGATACATAGTAGCTGAGGGTAAATGAGCATGGTTAAAGTAGTGAAAAATTAAAGGGTGACAAATTCCTAAATATAAGGGTACAAATGTGTTCATAGTTAGTATATATTGATGCTGATATTGCATATATCCAGTGGACACATCTTTTTCATTTAGACTAGAAAAAGCTAACAACAGATTATACTCACAGTCGCACTCCTTGTGGGCCCAAACAAACACATGGTGGTGCCTTTTTTAGCAAAGGTGCTCAATCTACTAAAACTGAGTTTGAACGAGTCAAAGAAAAGGGAATGGTAAGGTCAAATGAACGTTTCTGGACTGAGTATTTATAGAATCAACAATATATGCCCACTCCCAACCAAGAGAGTATTACTCACATTGTTTTGTGATGCCTTTCTATGCTTGCTGAGGGTGAGATCATTCTGACAGGGGACTTCAGTCTTACACAACATGGGAAACCTAGCTGCATGCTGTAAGTATTTCGAAACTCTGCAAAGACAATGTCGAAAAACTCCAAGCTGGCTTTGAGTCATTATTTCCTCATAAATATTTAGCAGGCAAAGTACCAGGAGTGGCAGAGTTACTCATTCTTAAAGCATGTACACAGATATACTCTAGGATTGATTACAGCAACGTAACTTGCAATGAAGTGATCTCATCCATACACCTTTCGGGACAAATGGTTTCCCGCTTTCTGACCATACCCCACCTTTGGTTTCTCTAGATAGAGGCATGACTATCAGGCATCAAATGGTCTTTCTAGATGATCCAATATTGAGAGATGGGCTACAAACTCAGGATAGAATTCCTGGAACCGCACTGTGTATAGACCCATTGCTCTTATGGCTGCAAAGTCAAAATTATTCAAGATGATTCTTGCAGCTTGGCTGAAGGCCTTGTCGCTCAAACTGATGCACCTGGCTCAATCAGAGTTTATACATGAAAGAACGACACATGGTAATTTACAAAGCCTCATCAATGTAATTGAAAAGTAGGAAAATTAGAAGATTCTGGTGATTTTGGCATCCTGGAATGCTGATAAAGCCTTGACAAGGTGGATTTGGATGAAGGTACTTCAGAACAATTAGCTACATCATTATTTTATGGTTCTTTGCAAATTACATCAATGCATCGGCTAAGATGGTCCTCGATGGTTGCACCTCTACCTCATTTCATCGAGGGGCCTAAGATGGTTGTCCTTTGTTCATCCTTCTCTTTATGCACAGTATTGAGCCATTGGCCAAATTACACAAGACTCCTGCATTTTCTTGACTCTATTTGGCACTTATATGTATAATCTGTCTGACTTTAGCAGTGAACTCGCCAGATCAGTTCCTCCGATATCACAGTGAACAATAATTGGTATTGTTTGAGTGTTTAAGATTAACATGGAGAACCTGAGGTCCTCACCCTTACTTTACATCAGCATGAGGGTATACTGATACAAGAGGGCATGGTCTTTCTATGGGGAAAAAGCTGAATCTCATATTTGTTAATTGTTCATCCTTAGCTGTCTTCATGGGAGTCAGTCATGGGGAGGTGGACGCAGATATTCCTGTCTTAGTTTGGAAAGAACAGTATAATCAAAATGAATGTTCAGATCAGGAAATTATATTTATTCCAGGTGTTTCCAAATAAGGTTGAACAAGAAGTCTGTGGCAAATTATAAACAACAATGACGAAATGTATTTGGAATGACAAAATAACTATACTTTCGATTGTTACTGCAGAAACTGAAATTACAAAAGAGATTGTAGTTACCAACTATTTATACTATCAGGCTGACCAGCTGAGGTTTCTGACTGCCTGGGCCATGAAAGAGCTGGGCAAACTATGGATCTACATAGACTAAGTGATCATGGGAAGGTTATTAATGGACATGGCATGGCACTCTAAAGGAGACAGAACAATGAATTTATAACTTAGCACCCTGACAAGAAGGGTCATAACTGTTTGGGATAGGACAGCAGTCAAACCTGGTTTAACAGCGTTGCTATCATTCTATACCCCCATTCATTTTAAGAAGCTTAGCCTAACCATGATTTCTGGTCCTTTATCACTGCTAGAGATGGGATTACTACTGAATGACCTCTGATATATTTAAGATATGAAAAATGTAGTCTTTCGTGCAATATAAGTGAGAAAATGGGAGACGGAAGTGGGATTTCTGCACTATGTTCAGATAATACATTGGATGATGTATTCACCAATGGAACAGTCAAAACTGAGAGCCAAGATCTGATTTAAAAATGTTTTAGCTTCATGCCCAGTGACCAGGGATACCATCTCAGATAGTTGTGATGTAATGATTTCTTCTGCACCCACATCTCAGTCGCCACACAAGAATAAGTCACATTGTGATTGGGGAGCAAGGGTATGATTCACATTTGGAAGATAGAGCTAGGAACATGAGAAGTGCCTGCAGCTAATAGACATATGTAAGAAATTGGATTACTATTTGGGGTGGGCGACTGCTCTCCTCAAGCAATAATCACAACTCTTGTCAGGGGAACCCTCAAAAACACTAAATGAACCTTAGCTCAACCGCCTGGTAGCTATGGCACAGACCAGACAGGCTTAACCCAGTGCAATGATGATTGCAATGGTGTTGCACCCCTTCTATAATTTAACCATGTAAACAAAGTAGCATTTCTCTTGTGTTACTACATATGTTGTATCTTTAATGAAATTCTGGTGGGCCTTGAGAATCTCTCTCCCTTAGGGAAATTTTGAATAGTGGCGGGTTGCGGACAGCTGTTGGCTGTGAGAGTGGACATAGCTGCTGGGATTTTACAGTGTCGTTTTCCTTGTATTATATTATTGTGCACATATATTGTAATGTCTATGACATCAGCCATATTCTAAGATATGTCAGAGGTGAGGTTGGTATTCATGTTATTCTGAGTCTACTGAGCAATGTATCTTTACAGGAGGGAAAGTTCTCCTTGCCAATTTCAGAAAATGTCATCAATATAGCATCACAAGTAGATCACATGAGGTCTGTATTCAGAAAAATCGTAATTCCATAGTCAATATTTCTATGCTTCTACCATAAAGATACATGCATACAGCGGGGGAATTTTATGGCCATCGCCATTCCTTGTGTCTGAAAACAGAATTCTTTATTGAAGACAAAGAGTGGTGTTGTGGAGGCAGTAGTTCAGTATTTCACAAGTCCCTTTGTTCAGTTCCCACAAATGGATAGATCTCTATGTAAGTGCCATTTTAGTTGTCTTCAGGCCATCGACGTTTCTAAAAGAAGTATTTAGGCTTGTCACATCTATGGTCACAAGTAGGCAATCTTGTTGCCATTGAATGATTTTCAGTTTTATGAGTACATCTTTGGTGGCTCTCATGGAGAAAGGTAAGTCCTTCATTAAAATGTACTTTCAGTGCTCGACATTCTCACCTTGTTCTTCCTCACTTCATAACCAGCAGGTTGGACAGTGTGCACAACGTTCTTCTAAGTATCATCACGTTCAATTACATCTGCACTAAATTTTCAGCCATCTTTGTCTGCAACACTGTTTTCTTGTGGTCTGTTTAATCCAATCTGTTTTGTCTGCCCCAATCAGAGTGTTTTCCACATCAAAGTCTCCTGTTTCTTAACTCTACAATTCTCCCACTATGTATCTCCAAACTCCTGTGAGCCACAACTATTGCACCTTACTGTCTACACTTCTTTATTCAGACAGAGACAGTGGCTGCATCATGCTGACTAATTCCAGAACTCCCTCACTCAGCTCTTCATAGACACTGAGAATCAGTATGCTTTTGTAAAGACTTGAATAATGTTGTTGTAGGCCTTTACCACCTATCCTTGCCTCTTAGGCTTGTGACTTTGCCTATAAATTTTCTTACTATTAGGCCTGCTCATGTATAGTAATTCGACCGTGATGTGCTTGGGGATGTTGGGATACATCTACATGGTCAAAAATATATAGGTTTGTGAACAAAAAATGCTAAGAATTTTGTTATAAGAGACTTGTCATGATGAGTCCATTATTTATTTGCAATACACGTTTTGTTTTTTCACACTTGATTAGGGAAGTCAGACTCTCATTCTGATTTGTTTCAAATTTTCCGACTCCTGCACCAACACCTGTTTGCACAATGGGCCAAAATTCTGAGTTGGGGGTATTTAAAGAATTTAAAGCAGCCAGCAATTATGGGGTGTGTTAAATACTTCATCCCTTCTTAAATTTCGTCAGGTCAAACTTTGTAGAATTTAGAAGGGCAAAAGTGCACGCGTTAAGCACCAAACATCTGCATGTTATTTCCTAAAAACTCATTAAAGGTGTCATTTAACTCACCCGATAAATAACGTGACCAGGGTGTCCTTATATATCAGGTGCATCTTCATTCCGACCAACTCAGAATCAGGGCCCAAAATCAGGGCCCAGTCTTTACAATATTACACGCAGATTTATGCAGATCAAACCTCCACTCATTCGAACGTGGAGTAGCGTGACCAGATCTTGAGAACCAAAAACTGGGACATTTTGCAAAAACAGAAGAAGGACTACAATTTTACATCAACGGAGGGGCGCAGAATAACATCTCTCTTCAACATAGGAACACAGAAGAGGAACTGAGAAAATAAATAAAATGTACTTCTAAAGCCAGCATCATACCTGTTAATTAAATTGCTTACTTAGAACAGCTGCTAACTAGCACAGCTTCAGGACACCTTAAAGGTGCCTCTCATTGTTTTCAGTTGACTCCCTCTAAAAACCAGGACATGAGCCAAAATTGACAAAATCTGCCGGGACAGCTGGTGAAAACCGGGACTGTCCCGGGAAAACCGGGACGCCTGGTCACCCTAACGTGGAGGTACTATTGACTGAGAATCAGCCGTTGGCAGTTGTTCCTAGTATTTCCATGGATTATGTCGACCCGACTGACCATGTAAAGTAATATTCTTTAATAGTAAGCTGGAGAGGTTCATTAAGTACATAAAGATACTCTGTGCCCCTTTACATCTCCTTAGAAAGACCTTTTCCAGTTTTCACTTTACATTTACCTTTTGGAATTATTTCCTCCAATTTAAAATCCAGATTGGAAAGTGGTGACTTCGGCAGCGCATTCTATATTTCTATATAGCAAAATGGCTCTACCTTCTAGTTTTGTAGCGATTTTTTTTTCTTTGTGTGACAGGCATGGTGTCACATGTTGATGATCGATATACATTATTGATCAGTATTTTGTACATTAGGCGGTGTGCTGCAGATAATTGCAGGACACGACAGACCCTTGCTTACTGTACCTTCCCACTGGGGGTGGCACTTTATTATCTCTGAGATTATATAATAGCACCCATGTGTTCGTAGGTAGGTAGTTTAGGGTCTGCTAGAAAGGGTACAGCTCTGTTTTCATATTCATAGATCTTTTAAAGGCCGCTTTGGGCACTTCTATGAACATATATACATTCCATGTTAGTGGGTATTTCCAGGGGATATGTGGTCATATCTTCTCAGGGCTAGCATCAGATTAATTTAGCCCTGTTTCAGAAGTCTTTGTAATAAGCATAATGTGAATTAGAATTGGCTATCAGGACGGCAATTGAGTACTCTCGGTTACATCTTACTGTACACATTCAGACATGAAGAGTGGCACGACGCTAGTAGGTCAGGGAACTGGAAGTCCTAGGAACTCTTTTTATCACAGAGGTGATTTTACACAGCTCTGAGTTGTGGACTTTGGATATGATGGTTAGTTCTTGGTCTGGTGTGGAGGGTCACAAGAATGACTGTGAGCTCTTATTCTTAGAAAAATTGAGGCATAAGCTCTCCTGCAGTCAATATGATGAACATGAGACAACGCATGGGTATTTAGAGACATTTAAGTGTCCATGGTCATGTCTTTGGGCTTTTTCACAGCATTATACCACAGAGTCCCATTTTCTTTTAGTATCAGAGTGTCATCCATGAGTCATGTATATAATACTACTGCCCAAAATGCATAGTGGCTCTTTTCATTTACAGGAAACAATTCCCCACTTACCATTCATTTAATAATTTTTTCCTCACATCTCACAATATCCCCTTCTCTGTATTACTACCTTAAGTGCCAGAGTGCATGTATATCTGGCTTCCTAATTTTTATGTTGGCCCTTGGGGTCATACTAATCTAGTATGTGTGCGGATACCTAGGCCTATCCGTGGCTATGTGAGTTCCGGGACCTGTCTTGTGACCTGTACAGGCAGAAAATATCAAGTAAAGTGGTCATGACAGCATATTGTGTTTTAGAAGGATTGTTATTGTGACCAGTCCTTTATATCTGCATCAGTGGGAAAGAGGACTACAGGCACACTTGTGTAAAGTCCTGCTATTTTGTGCCCGATTATGAGTCTGGCAGTCCGAGGAACGAAAATACTCATGGTAGTGTGGCGGATTCTGCCACTGCTGCACTGGCGGTCAGAACGCCCCATTAGCAATTGGGCAGTCGGACCACCCTGGGACCGCCGGCACTGCCAGGGAACCGAGCATATTACGAGTTTCCTCTCTTCTAGGGTTTACATGGAGCTTCTTCCACACAAGGGGGCATAACATGTGCCCCCCTGTGTACATGTACATATGTTCCTGCACGACATGGAATTTTAAGTCCATGCTGTGCAGGAAACTTGTAGTGCAGTCCCATTGCAGTGCCTGCTTCAAAGGCACTGCAGCCTTTGAAAAAGGCACCGCCACCCTGCCTGCCTGCCAGACTACTGAAAAGTCGTAATCTGGCGGGTGGGCGGCAGCGACCTTCAAGGAGCGGTGGTGTGGCAGTTTGCACCGCCGCACCACCGCTCCGCCAAAAGTCGTAATTGGGCCCTTTCAGTATGCCAAGCCCATTGTGCTGGCATCCTGTGTGTATGTCAAGTGTGTGTGCTCTTGTAGTGCATGCAATACATGTGTGGCCATGGACTGTGTGTGTGAGTGAGCCTGAGTAACAGAGGCCAGTGTGATCCACTTTGGATGCCTCTGGCCATGCATCGCTTAAGTTAGAGGGTGAAGAATGTGTTCCCAGAGAGTGGAATTGCATTGCCTGCATTCCTATGGCTAAATGGTGGAGATCCAGACACTCAAGTGATGAGGTGGAGATAGAAATTACATGAGACCTTTTGTTTTCAAAGAGCTGCTGATTAGCCTTCTGAGTTTTTTGTTTTCAAAGAACTGCTGATTAGCCTTCTGAGTACTGCCATTTGGTGGATGCTGGAATGAGGAGTGGGACTGCAGTCTGTGTGAGAGGACATTTCAAAGACATTCCTAGGTGAGGTCTGCCCATATTTGTGGAAATGTGGTTAGTTTAGGTGGATTGGTGTCCACCATAAGTAGTAAAGTCATTATCATGATAGGTCCAGTCAATGTTTTCAATAATTTAAACATGAGCTCAACCCTTGGTAGCTATGGCACAGCGCAGACAGTTTTAACTTAGAGAAAATCTATAAAGCATTTAAAGCACCAAAACAGTTTAAAAAGTCAAAAACACGAGTAAATAAAAAACTCACTCAAGATTATAAAAATAGAGAATAAGGTAATACGCAAAATATCACCTAAACAACAGAAATCCTATAAGAGGAACCAGATATATGAATGTTTAAAGATATAAGTGACAATAGCACCAAAAAGTGTCAAGTGCCAATGGCGCCAGTAGCCAATGGTCGTGGTAGTCTGGGACCTAGGCACGATTTGAGGGTGACCGCGATGTAGCCCCGGGTCGGATACACCAGGTAGATTGGCCGCGCTAGCACCAGGAATTAGCGAAATTCTGAAAAAGTTTCCATGTCATAATCTGAAAAGGGATTTTGTGGTTTTCTGTGGAAAGACTCTTCTCCAAGTGGCACAAACCTGAAAATCAATCTAACACTGTGGAATTGCCAGTTGAATACCTTTTGCAGTTTGTCCCCTTGAAGCTCTGGAGCAAAGTTTTGAAAAAGTTCCTAAACGTCTTTTGGTTCCCAAACCACCACAGGAGTACACTACCAAGGCTCCGAATACCTCAGAGAAAGTACTTAGAAACTCTCAGGTTTTCAGGCAGAGGGCATTTAGTTTTTTTATGGACAGGTTTTACATAAGGGCCCGTGGTAACTGAAATAACAGTGAAAGATATAAACTCCTTCCTCTGCCAGGCTCTTAGCAGTTGCTTAGCAACTTTTTCTTTATCTAAATTGAAGCCTGCTGCTGCCCATTGTTTGTAGAGTGAGTTGTATCTATATGTTATTTCACTCCTGGAAGGCCTTTTCATCTAAAGTACAAACACTCATGCATGGGTGGGGCTTATCCAGTTTTTCCTGTTCCAATACACTCTCACTCACTTACACACATGGACACACACACACACACACACACACACACACACACACACACACACACACACACACACACACACACACACACACACACACACACACACACACACACACACACACACACACACACACACACACACACACACACACACACACACACACACACACACACACACACACACACACACACACACACACACACACATTGTCACATATGTTACCACAGAGATATCTTAGATGTCTACAGCCTGGTAGACAGAGGGAGAGAAATCCTGCATTGAACTAGGGGAAAGAGCATCGTGGGTGAGGGCTGAGGAGGTGATAACAGACTGTCTGTGTATACAGTTAATGGAAACACCTGGCAGGTGCCCAGTTAAGCAGCAGCAAACACATGAAAACTCGTGTCAGACAAATCAGCTTTCAATCATTGTGAAAAGCATAAAAATATAACACAAGGGGGAGGAAGTTTAACTGAATTACCTGTGCTTTGGAAAATCTTTTGATGCGCTACGATATGGCAAACTGACACAGTGAGGGGAGATCTTGGCATGAAACCTGTCGCATTAATCAAGGATATTGTAGTACTCAGTGCAGAACTATACAGTCGAATGGACAAATAGTCCAGTGAATACTCAGGTGAGTGCTGAGGTAACTGTTACTAAAACATGGATGAATTAAATCATTCTCCAAAAAGTGAGTTCAAACTGGACACATTTAATGTAGCAGACAGTCCAGTGATTACTTAGGTCAGTGCTAGGAAAAGTAATGCTAGCATGCGGGTGAATATAATCATTTTCCATCAAGTAAAGTCACTCCCGAATTTCGACACATGCAGTTCATGAAATGGTGGCCTTGTATGACTCAACTGAAGGGCACCATTCGGTAAATAAAGATTAAAAAAACTCAGATTAGATTTCTGCATTTAATCATCTATTGTCAATATTTCTTTACATGTTTTCACAGTTGATATACATTTTTAATACTTTCATACAATTCTTAAAAAAAGCACTTACAGTAAGATGACAGAAATCTCTGAATAAACACAGCTAAAGTAAATGACCTTACTCCTGACTCCAGCGAAATAAGAAGTCTGTCAAAGACAGGGCCGGCTTTAGTGCTGGTGGCGCCCAGTGCAAGCATGTTTGTTGGCGCCCCCAATGACCTCCTTCTCCATGAATTCCCTCACTTACCACCCTTTAGCAGTGACCCTTAAGTCTCCATAACGACTCTTTCACATGTTTTTATTTTATTTTATAGAGCTACTCATACCACTGTAGAGTGTTGTAGCACTTTACATTGCACAGAGACAACGAATCACACGCGTAAATCAATGTTACATAAGAAAGAGCACTACAAGGTATAGGTGTCACATGTCATTCATACTGGGTATAGTGTAAGAGTGCTTGATCTGGAGAAGCACCAATTCAGAATTTAAAACGTACCGCCATGGTTGGGAGTTGTCTTTACTAATAAGAATCGATTTCTACCCAAATGAACTCTTTTTGCAACATTAGGATAAAGAAAGACTGGGGAGAAATCAATGCTTTAACCTACACCGTCTAGTTTCCACGCAGCTCTTTGATGACAGTTAATAGCTCTCTGTTCTACATTAGGATTTTAATGTATAAATTGCAAGCAATAAAAGAATCTCTCCGACAAAAGCAGTAACCCCCTGAACACGTCTGTGATCTTCATGGTGCACGTGCTTTGCAGCAGGCATATTAACCCTCTGTGCTACATAATGAGTCAAAACTTCCACTAGACAAAACTCGATCGATCCCCAGCAGATCCATTAATCACCAGAGTTTTCTTGACATTTTTATTATTGCCTGAAAATTGATGGATGGAAGGAATGCTGCAGCATGTGCTTTTAAATCCACTATATATGTGACAACACAGCGCCCGCTAAAGTCAGCGCCCGGTGCGGTGGCACCGATCGCACTGCCCTAGAGCCGGCCCTGGTCAAAGATGTGGTTCTTCGTGCTGGGTGGAAGTCATGGTTAGGAGTGGAATAACGCATTCCTTTAGGAGTGTTGTAAAGGGTGGGGCAAGGGCTCCAAAATGGCTATGGCCTAAGAAACGTATTTAATTACCTCGTCATATGGTTAGTTTAGCTGCTGTATTGGGGGATCAGTCTAAAACATGAACTAGAAATCTGTGTTTGACAAATTTAGAAGTAGAAGCTTAGTGGGCAAAAAATATTCAAAACCATGAGACAACACAATATTCCTTTAACAGTTCATACATCACTGGCCATAAGCAGTAATGCTTGACAAGTTCAATATAAATGTAAACAGCACCTCTTTCTATTGCTACCCTTGGTGAGTCACGTGTATAAAGAACATAACTTAGTTATTAGATGGGAGTGAAATAGACCCTCAGGTACTTGGGCACCATGTATAAATAGAAGTATTCACACTGTTGCTTCTCAAAGGGGTTGTTGTATTGAAGTTCAGGCGTTTGGCAGCCAGGCAGCTATTTCTTTATTTTTCTTCAGTCAGCCAAAAACAGTAACAGAGGGTTCAATAATGCTCTAGTTCAATATCTGTTTTTTGGTTGCTTTCTGAGGGATCAGCGATGGCAGGTCTTGAACCACCTAGACTAGGACTTAAGTTGACTACCAACTACCCCAAAAACTGGCTTATTTTAACATATGCTCTTCACAATCAGTATGTTTGGACTGCTGTGTTTCTCTTAACTTATCATAATAAACAGATCAGACCTATGGCACCAGAAATTGTTTTTCCTAGTGAAACAACCTAGTCTCTAGCTGTTATAATTGACTTGTCCCCATAACAAACAGAGTCATCCTGCACTGAATGTAAGCTTTCCCACAAGGCAGACAAAAAGAATACAGTCATACAATCACATATACAAAATTACAGTTTTCCAAGCAAAATACTCTCTCCTAAGAAGGTCTAGCATAGATTCTGACAGTACAAATGTTTAATAATCCATCTTGGAGCCATTAATGGCCCTGGAGACCCCATCTCCCAGTGCCGGATCATGCTGTGTCCTGGGGTGCCCACCCCCAGGATATAGCGGTTTCTCTGCCTACACAGGGTGGGAGCAATTTCAAAGCTCCCGCCAAGTGAGAGTGAACACTAAGTCAGCTCCCTGTGGCTGGAAGCATGAAAAATGCGACCGCCCTCTGGGAACCGACTTTTCATCTGTTTCCTTGCCCAGACTGAAGCGGGCAGGGAAACAGATGAAATAATTGCTGCCACTCAGAGGGTGCAGTATTTTTAGCTGCTCCCTATGGGTGGGAGCAATGCCAGCACCCGCTGGAGACAGGGAGATGGCTGGGGCTGTGGGAGCCTTGGGGCTACCACTGCGGCCCCCAACAAGAACATGGTGGGTGCCCTGGATGGGCTCCAGGGTATGCATCCTTTATTGGCTGGGCTCTGGGCAATGGGGTCCATGCGTCCGAAATCGGCTTGGGGTGGGAGGCCTCCTTCCCCCTTGAGTAATTAGCCAGGCCCCAGAAGATGGGGCCTGGCTAGGGTCAAAATCAGCCACAGGAGCGGGGCTGTGTGCTACCTCCCCATTTACAATATGGCCAAGACTCGGGAGATGGGGTCCCGGGGGCTGAAATTGGCCCGGGGAGGAGGGCTGCGTGCCCCCCTCCTGGATTGGCTGCCTTTGGTGAGTTGGCCGCAGCGCCTGGCCTAAGGCCGGGCCCTGTAGCCAACCCCCCCTTCCCCGTGGTACTGAGACTAGAATGAAGAGGGTGCTCAGTTTAGTTGGCTTACGGATTCAAGGAACTTTTTTTTCCTTCATATTGGTGATACATTTCCATTTCCACATTCATTGTGCTCCAGGCTGTGAGATGTTAAGCTGGGCAACCCTTTGCTGCATGGCCCCTGTGCATTACCACATGTGAAGGCTTCAGCTGCCTGACTTTGACATGAAAAGTGTCTGTCAGACTGATCTTTTTCTCTCTTATTTATGTAATACTTTAAATTGATGTAATAGGTTGTGTTAATGATTTAAGGGAGAGAGGAGTAAAGGGTGGTTATACTTATGATCAATGTGATGTTATTGACATGCTGCTGATATGCTGACCTACATTGTTTAGATTGCTTTCAATGTGGTCTGAATCATGGAAGAGCACGGATACATAGTAGCTGAGGGTAAATGAGCATGGTTAAAGTAGTGAAAAATTAAAGGGTGACAAATTCCTAAATATAAGGGTACAAATGTGTTCATAGTTAGTATATATTGATGCTGATATTGCATATATCCAGTGGACACATCTTTTTCACTTAGACTAGAAAAAGCTAACAACAGATTATACTCACAGTCGCACTCCTTGTGGGCCCAAACAAACACATGGTGGTGCCTTTTTTAGCAAAGGTGCTCAATCTACTAAAACTGAGTTTGAACGAGTCAACGAAAGAGGGAATGTTAAGGTCAAATGAATGTTGCTGGACTGAGTATTTATAGAACAATATATGCCCACTCCCAACCACAAGAGTGTATTACTCACATTGTTTTGTGATGCCTTTCTATGCTTGCTGAGGTTGAGATCATTCTGACACGGGACTTCAATCTTACACGATATGGGAAACCTAGCTGCATGCTGTAAGTATTTCGAAACTCTGCAAAGACAATGTCGAAAAACTCCAAGCTGGCCTTGAGCCATTATTTCCTCAGAAATATTTAGCAGGCAAAGTACCAGGAGTTGCAAGGTTACTCATTCTTAAAGCATGTACACAGATATACTCTAGGATTGATTACATTTAACTAGCAATGAAGTGATCTCATCCATACACGTTTCGGGACAAATGGTTTCCCGCTTTCTGACCATACTCCACCTTTGGTTTCTCTAGATAGAGGCATGACTATCAGGCATCAAATGGTGTTTCTGGATGACCCAATATTGAGAGATGGGCTACAACCTCAGGATAGAATCCATGGAACCGCACTGTGTATAGACCCATTGATCTTATGGCTGCAAAGTCAAAATTATTCAAGGTGATTCTTGCAGCTTGGCTGAAGGTCTTGTCGCCCAAACTGATGCACCTGACTCAGAGTTTATACATGAAAGAACGACACGTGGTAATTTACAAAGCCTCATCAATGTAATTGAAAAGTAGGAAAAGTAGTTGATTCTGGTGATTTTGGCATCCTGGAATGCTGATAAAGCCTTGACAAGGTGGATTTGGATGAAGGTACCTCAGAACATTTAGCTACACCTTTATCTTATGGTTCTTTGCAAATTACATCAGCCCATCAGCTAACATGGCCCTCAATGGTTACACCTCTACCTCATTTCATCGAGAGGCT
Organism: Calotriton arnoldi; assembly: GCA_963921515.1. Lineage (NCBI taxonomy): Eukaryota > Metazoa > Chordata > Amphibia > Caudata > Salamandridae > Calotriton > Calotriton arnoldi. Next base: position 2,597,489 of record CAWUFW010000195.1, on the reverse strand, counting down.
TAAGATGGTTGTCCCTTGTTCATCCTTCTCTTTATTCTCAGTATTGAGCCATTGGCCAAATTACACCAGACTCCTGCATTTTCTTGACTCTATTTGGCACTGATAAGTATAATCTGTCTGTCTTTAGCGGTGAACTCACCAGATCAGTTCCTCCTAATCACAGTGAACAATAATTGGTATTGTTTGAGTGATTAACATGGAGAATCTGAGGTCCTCAACCTTACTTTAGATCAGCATGAGGCTATACTGATCCAGAGATCCTGCTCTTTCTATGGGAAATAGCTGAATCTCAGCTGAATCGTTCATCCATTGCTAGCTTCATTGAAGTCGGTCGTGGGGAGGTGGTTGCAGATATTCTTGTCTTAGTTTGGAAAGAACAGTATATTCAAAATGAATGTTCAGATCAGGAAATTATATTTATACCAGGTACTTCCAAATAAGGTTGAACAAGAAGTCCTTGGCAAATTATAAACAACAATGACAAAATGTATTTGGAATAGCAAAATAACTATACTTTCGATTGTTACTGCAGAAATTGAAATGACAAAAGAGATTGTAGTTACCAAATATTTATTATACTATCAGGCTGACCAGTTGTGGTTTTTGACTGCCTTGGCCAGGAAAGAGCTGGACAAATGATGGATCTACGCAGACTAAGTGATCGTGAGAAGGTTACTAATGGACATGACATGGCACTCTAAAGGAGACAGAACAATGAATTTATAACTTAGCACCCTGACAAGAAGGGTCATAATTGTTTGGACTAGGACAGCAGTTTAACCGTGTAGCTATCATTCTATACCCACATTCGTTTTAGGAAGCTTAGCCTAGTACTGAGCTCTGGTCCTTTATGACTTCTAGAGATGGGATTACTACTGAAGGACCTCTGACATGTTTAAGATATGAAAAATGGAGTCTTTTGTGCAAATAAGTGAGACAATGGAAGACGGCAGAGGGATTTCTGCACTATGTTGATGATGTATTTACCAATGCAACAGTCAAAACCGAGAGCCAAGATCTGATTTTAAACATCTGTAGATTCATGCCCAGCAAGGGTTTGATTCACATTTGGAAGATATAGCTAGGAACATGAGAAGTGCCTGCAGCTAATAGACATATGTATGAAATTGGATTACTATTTGGGATGGGCGACTGCTCTCCTCAAGCAATAATCACAACTCTTGTCAGGGGGAACCCTCAAAATCACTAAATGAACCTTAGCTCAACCGCATGGTAGCTATGGCACAGGCCAGACAGGCTTAACTCAGTGCAATGATGATTGCAATGGTGTTGCACCCCTTCTATAATTTAACCATGTAAAGAAAGTCAATGTAGCATTTCTCTTGTGTTACTACATAGGTTGTATCTTCTATGAAATTCTGGCGGGCCTTGAAAATCTCTCTCCCTTAGGGATATTTTGAATAGTGGCAGGTGGGTGACAGCTGTTGGCTATGAGAGTGGACATAGCTGCTGTGATTTTACAGTGTAGTTTTGCTTGTATTACATTATTGTGCACATACATTTTAATGTCTAGGATGCCAACCAGATCCTAAGATATGGCTGAGGTGAGGATGATATTCATGTCATTCTGAATCAACTGAGCAATGTATCTTTACAGGAGGGACAGTTCTCCTTGCCAAATTAGGAAAATGTCATCAATATAGCATCGCAAGTAGGTCACATGAGGTCTGTATTCAGAAAATCATAATTCCATAGTCAATGTTTCTATGCTTCTACCAGAAAGATACATGCATACGGTGGGGGAATTTTGTTGCCATCACCATTCCTTGTGTCTAAAAAAACAGAGTTCTTTATTAAAGATAAAGAGTGGTGTTGTGGAGGCAGTAGTTCAGTATTTCACACATCCCTTTGTTCCCACAAATGGACAGATCTCTATGTAAGGGCCATTTTAGTTGCCTTCAGGCCATCCATGTTCTAAAACAAGTGTTTAGGCTTGCCACATCTATGGTCGCAAGCAGGCAATCTTGTTTCCATTGAATGAGTTTCAGGTAATTGAGTATATCTTTGGTGTCTCTCGTGGAGAAAGGTAAGTGCTTCTTTAAAATGTACTTCCAGTACTCTACACTCTCACTTTGTTCTTCCTCACTTCATAACCAACTGGTTTGGCAGTGTGCACAATCTTCTTCTAAGTATCATCACGTTCAATTACATCTATGCTAAGCTTTTCAGCCATCTTGGTCTGCGGACATTGATTCCATGTGATTTGTTTAATCCAATCTGTTGTGTCTGCACCACGTAGTGTGTTTTCCACGTCAAAGTCTCCTGTTTCTTCGTTCTATAATTCTCCCTCTATGTATCTCCAAATTCCTGAGCCACAACTATTACACCTTACTGTCTACACTTCTTTAATAAGACAGAGATAGTGGATGCATCATGCTGACTAATTCTAGAACTCCCTCACTCAGCTCTTCATGGACATTGAGAATCAATATGCTTTTGATAGGCTGTAAAGACTTGAATAATTTTGTTCTAGGCCTTTAGCACCTGTCCTTGCCTCTTAGATATGTCACTTTGCCAATGACTTTATTTACTATTAGGCCCCGCTCACGTATTGTAATTCAACCATGATGTGCTTGGGGATGTTGGAATACATCTACATGGTCAAAAATGTATAGGTTTGTGAACAAAAAATGCAAAGAATTTTGTTATAAGAGACTTGCAATGATGAGTCCATTACTTTACAATTCTTTTTGTATTCATGTTTGGAAATGTACTCATGTTGGGCCCAATTTATTTGCAATACACATTTTCTCTTTTCACACTTGATTAGGGGATTCAGACTCTGATTCTGATTTGTTTAGAATTTTCTGACTCCTGCACCAACACCAATTCTGAGTTGGGGGGATTTAAAGAATTTAAAGCAGCCGGCAATTACAGGGTGTGTTACATACCTCATACTTTCTTAAATTTCGTCAGGTCAAACCTTGTGGAATTTAGAAGGGGAAAAGTGCACGCGGTAAGCACCAAACACCTGCATATTATTTCACAGAAACTCATAAAAGGTGTCCTTTAACTCACCGGACAAATAACATGACCCAGGGTGTCGCTATTTATCAGGTGCCATCTATAGCACTTTCATTCAGACAAACTCAGAATCAGGGCCCAGTCTTTACAATATTACACACAGATTTATGCAGATCAAACCTCCACTCATTCGAACATGGAGGTACTATTGACTGAGGATCAGCTGTTGGCAGTTGTTCCTAGTATTTCCATGGAATATGTCGACACGAGTGACCAAGTAAAGTAATATTCTTTAATAGTAAGCTGTAGAGGGTCATTAAGTGCATAAATATCCTCTGTGCCCCTTTACATCTCCTTAGAAAGACCTTTTCTAGTTTTCATTTTACATTTACCTTTTGGAATGATCTCCTCCAATTTAAAATCCAGATTGGAAAGTGGTTACTTCGGCAGTGCATTCTATATAACAAATGGCTCTACATTGTAGGTTTGTAGTGATTTTTTTTATTTTTGTGATATGCTTGGTCTCACATTTTTATGATTGATATACATTATTGATTAGTATTTTGTACACTAGACGGTGTGCTGCGGTGCGGATAATTGCAGGACCATGACAGACCCTTGCTTACTGTACATTCTCACTGGGGGTGGCACTTTATTATCTCTGAGATTATATGTTAGCACCGATGGAGGCTATGTGTTTGTAGGTAGATATTTTAAGTTCTGCCAGAAAGGTACAGCTCTGTTTTCATATTCATAGATCTTAAAGGCTACTTGGGGCACTTTTATGAATTGTACATTCGATTTTAGCAGCTATTTACAGGGGATATGTGGTCATATCTTCTCAGGGCTAGTATCAGATTAATTTTGCCCTGTTTTAGAAGTATTTGTAATATGCATATTGTGAATTAGGATTGGGTATCAGGACGGCAATTGAGTATTCTCATTTACATCTTACTCTCACTTAGCACACTCAGACATGAAGAGTGGCACGACGTCCTTTAGGTCAGGGAACTGGAAGTCCTAGGAACTCCTTTTATCACAGCGGTGATTTTACACAGCTCTGAGTTGTGGACTTTGGATATGATGGTTAGTTCTTGGTGTGGTGTGGAAGGTCACAAGAATGACTGTGAGCTCTTGATCTTAGACCAACTGAGGCATAAGCTCTCCTGCATTCATATGATGAGCATGAGACACAGCATGGGTATTTAGAGACATTTTGTGTCCATGGTCATTTCTTTGGCCTTTTTCAGCAGTGAGTGTTTGCATTATACCGCAGAGTCCCATTTTCTTTTAGTATCAGAGTGTCAGTCGTGGGTCATGTATGTAATACTACTGCCCAAATGCATAGTGCCTCTTTTCATTTACAGGAAACAATACCCCACTTACCATTCATATCATAATTTTCTCCTCACATCTCATAATATCCCCTTCACCGTTTAAGTGCCTTAAGTGCCAGAGTGCATGTATATCTGGCTTCCTGATTTTTATGTTGGCCCTTGGTGTCATACTAATCTAGCATGTATGCAGTGACCTAGGCTTGTCCTTCACAATGTGAGGTCTGGGACCTGTCTTGTGACCTGGACAGGCAGAAACATCTAGTGTGTCTTGTTTGTCAGCAGTGAACTACTGTCCTTTTCCTGGGTTAAGCGAGCGAAAGTGGTCATGACAGCATATTGTGTTTTTAGAGAGATCGGTATTGTGACCAGTTGTTGCATTGTTCTTTTATGTCTATGGTGGTTTAGTGCATTTTATGTCATGCTTTTAATGTTCTAGAATAGAATAACTAGGACTTTCTAAACTGTACTGGCTTTGATAGGCTGGTCTGTACTGTGCTGCCTTTATTAAAATCAATTCATATTCTTACCTGACTTCATTGGATCTTTATAAGTGGCGACGAGCAGAGAAGATACACTTGCTACATCGTACTCAGCAGCACAGGTGCAGTGATGTCTTCCACGAACCCATTCCATGTTTGTTGTGCGGAGTCCTCCGTGTAGGAACCAGTACTTTGTCGCGGAAATATTTCCTGGAAATCCTGATGTTATACCGATCATTTTTGCACGATTTATGGATTTTAATGTCTTTTAGTTCGATTTGAGGCTTCATTTTCTTACAGTCACAGTGTGGTAAGGCTCCTTAGCAATGCTCCTGTGACGGAGCAACTTTAAAAATACAATTGAGCATCCTACGTATCCCCGCCAGGCTCCTGTGAGGCAAGGCTAATGTGACGTGCCATCGTATTAGAATCGTATATGCCTACGTAACTACGCCTCCAAGTCTGTGAAGACTCCAGTGTACTCTGTTGTTGCCTGGATACTGAAGGAGATTCCTCTATTTCCAACGTCCGTGCAGCAGCTTCTTCGACGATTACACGGACATGTCTGACACGCCTGGTTAGTGACCTGGTAAAGTAAATCGCGCAAAGAGGAAAAATATATTGTCTCTGCGAGTTGGCTTCTCTTTTTCCTGGTGGGTGACAGCATTTTAATATCTTACATTTCAAGAACCTTTATCAGTACAATTGACAGTGGAATAATTTATATATACTATTGGTGCTACACTTTCTGCTTGCTTAAACAATCTGCTTACTTTTGTGCCTGGTTATCTACAAGTACTGCCATAATGCAATTTGATCCACCTAGCAAATTTTTGCAAAATAAAGGGGAACGCCCTATTCCATGGACTAGATGGAAGGAAGCATTTATTACATATTTGAGGGCAATTGATGGGGAAAGGATGTCTGCGGAGAGGATTAAAAAACATCCTTTTGCACTGTTTGGGATCGGAAGGACAAGTTGTGTACATGACATTGATCCAAATTGAAGGTGGTGGTGATCGCAATGTTTATGATGAGGCTATGTTAAGAATGGAAAACCGTTTCAAGCCTACAACTAGCGTCACACTTAATAAATTCAAATTTTATACTAGAGCACAAGAAGAAGGTGAAAGCTTTGATGAATTTCTTACTGCTTTGAGTGCTTTATCCACAAATTGTAACTTTGGGCTGATAACAGACACAATGATCAGAGACCAAATTATAGTACATGTCAAAAGTAAGAAAGCACAAGAACAGTTGTGAATAATGGGCGATCCGAATTTGCAGGCTGCCATTAGTACAGCTAAAGCATTGGAACAGTCGGAGAGGTGGATGAAGTCCTTTAACAAGGACACAAAAATTCCAGAAGTGAACAGTATCACACCTGGAACTTCTAAGAATGCTGAAAATTTTAAGAGTGGGTTTAAGGTGTGGGAATTCTGGGCATATTGCATTTATTCCATGTTGTCCTGCTATTGGGAAGGAATGCAGTTAATGTGGGTGTATTGGGCATTTTTCAAGATTGTGTAAGTATGTAAAGAGAAGCACTACTGCCAGTATGGTTACGGGAAAGGTTTCATGTGTGTGTGAGGATGCATATGGTGATACGCAAAGAGGTTCCGGCAAGATATAACTGTTAGAGGTAATTCTTATTTAGTTGCTTAAGGGAGGAAATGTGTTGAATTGCTCTTTTATGTCTATGCCAGTTTGGTGCATTTTATTTTGTGCTTCTAATGTTCTAGAATAGAATAACCTGGACTTTCTAAACTGTACTGGCTTTGATAGGCTGGTCTGTACTGTGCTGCCTTTATTAAAATCAATTCATATTCTTACCTGACTTCATTGGATCTTTACACCAGTCCTTTGTATCTGTGTCAGTGAGAAAGAGGACTACAGGTCCACTTGTGTAAAGGTCTGCTATTTTGGGCCCGATTACGAGTCTGGCGGTCCGAGGACCGTAAAGACTTGTGGTGGTGTGGCAGATCCTGCCACTGCCGCACCGGTGGTCTGACTGCCCCTTTAGGAGTTGGGCTGCCCTGGGACCACCGGCTTTGCCAGGGAACTGCTGTTCCCTGGCGTTGGAGTCGCCGTCAGAGGCCACAATATGCATGGTGGGACCGCCGCGATCCCGCCACGCATATTACGAGTTTCCTGTCCTCTAGGGTTTACATGGAGGTTGTTCCTCCATGTAAACTTTGGAGGAGAGGAAACAAAGGGGGCCCTACAGGACTCCCATGTGCCTCAACCGCATGTGGATGCACAAAGGTGGGCATAACATGTGCCCCCCTGTGTGCATGCACATAGGTTCCAGCATGGCATGGACTTTCGAGTCCATGCCGTTCAGGAACCTTGTATTGCAGTCCCATTGCAGTGCCTGTTTCAAAGGCATTGCAGCCTTTAAAAGAGGTACCACCATGGGACTGCTATGCCGCCCCACCTGCCAGACTAATGAAAAGTTGTAATCTGGTGGGCAGCAACCTTAAGGGGAGCGGTGGCGCAGCAGTTTGCACCCCCACGCCACTGCTCCGCCAAAAGTTGTAATCGGGCCCTTTTCTCAAGCCCATTGTGCTGTCATCCTGTGTGTATATCAAGTGTGTGTGCTCTTGTAGTGCATGCCATTAACTGTGTGTGCGAGTGAGCCTGATTAATGGATGCCAGTGAGATCCACTTTGGATACCTCTGGCCATGCATCCCTCATGTTTCCAGACAGTGAAATTGTATTGCCTGCATTCCTGTAGCTAAATGGTGGAGATCCAGACACTCAAGTGATGAGGGTAAAGAAAGACATTTCATGAGACCTTTTGTTAGCAAAGAGCTGCTGATTAGCCATCTGAGCACTGCCATTTGGTGGATGCTGGAGTGAGGGGTGGGCCTGCAGTCTGTGTGAGAGGACATTTCTAAGACATTCCTAGGTGAAGTCTGTCTATATTTGTGGAAAAGTTGTTAGTTAGTTTAGGTGAATTGGTGTCCACCAAAACTAGTAAAGTCACTATCGTGATAGGTCCAGTCAATGTTTTTGGGAATTTAACATGAGCTCAACCCTTGGTAGCTTTGGCACAGCGCAGACAGGTTTAACTTATAGAAAATCTATAAAGCATTTAGGAGCACCAAAACTGTTAAAAAGTAAAAAACACAACTCAATAAAAATCTCACTCAAGTTTATAAAAATAGAGAATAATGTAATACGCAAAATGACACCTAAACAACGGAAATCCAATAAGAGGAACCAGATATATGAATGTTTAAAGCTATAAGTGACAATAGCACCAAAAAGCGCAAAGCGCCAATGGTGGTCAGTTTTCGTGCTAGACCGAGACCTAGGCACGATTTGAGGGTGACCGCGATGTAGCCCCGGGTCAGATACACCAGGTAGATTGGCCGCGCTAGGACCTGGAAGTAGAGAAATTCTGAAAAAGTTTCCATGTCATAATCTGAAAAGGGATTTTGTGGTTTTCTGTGGAAAGACTCTTCTCCAAGTGGCACAAACCTGAAAATCAATCTAACACTGTGGAACTGCCAGTTGGATACCTTTTGCAGTTTGTCCCCTTGAAGCTCTGGAGCAAAGGTTTTGAAAAAGTTCCTAAACGTCTTTTGGTGCCCAAACCACCACAGGAGTACACTACCAAGGCCCCCAGTACCGCATAGAAAGTACTTAGAAACTCTCAGGTTGTCAGGCAAAGGGAATTTCGTTTTTTTATGGACAGGTTTTATATAAGGGCCCACGGTAACTGAAATTACAATGAAAGATATTAAACTCTGCCAGGCTCTTAGCAGTTGCTTAGCCTGAGTAATGGATGCCAGTGAGATCCACTTTGGATGCCTCTGGCCATGCATCGCTCATGTTTCCAGACAGTGAAATTGTGTTGCCTGCATTCCTGTAGCTAAATGGTGGAGATCCAGACACTCAAGTGATGAGGGTGGAAATAGGAATTCCATGAGACCTTTTGTTAGCAAAGAGCTGCTGATTAGCCTTCTGAGCACTGCCATTTGTTGGATGCTGGAGTGAGGGGTGAGCCTGCAGTCTGCGTGAGAGGACATTTCTAAGACATCCCTAGGTGAGGCCTGTCCATATTTGTGGAAAAGTCGTTAGTTAGTTTAGGTGAATTGGTGTCCACCATAAGTAGTAAAGTCACTATTGTGATAGGTCCAGCCAATGTTTTCAGGAATTTAAACATGAGCTCAACCCTTGGTAGCTATGGCACAGCGCAGACAGGTTTAACTTAGAGAAAATCTATAAAGCATTTAGAAGCACCAAAACAGTTAAAAAGTCAAAAACACATCTCAATAAAAATCTCACTCAAGTTTATAAAAATAGAGAATAATGTAATACGCAAAATGACACCTAAACAACAGAAATCCAATAAGAGGAACCAGATATATGAATGTTTAAAGATATAAGTGACAATAGCCCCAAAAAGCGCAAAGCGCTATTGGTGGTCTATTGTTGTAGTAGTAGACCGAGACCCAGGCACGATTTGAGGGTGACCGTGACGTAGCCCCAGGTCGGATACACCAGGTAGATTGGCCACGTTAGGACCTGGAAGTAGAGAAATTCTGAAAAAGTTTCTATTTCATAATCTGAAAAGGGATTTTGCAGTTTTCTGTGGAAAGACTCTTTTCCAAAAGACACACACCTGAACTCCAATTTAACACTGTGGAACTGCCAGTTGGGTACTGTTAGAACTGGGGGTCTCTAGTTGGCAATGGAATACACCTTTGTCCAAATAGGGACCCTTGCTTCTAGTCAGGGTAAGGGGGATACACTACTAAAATAACCCCTGCTCACCCCCTTGGTAGCTTGGCATGAGCAGACAGGCTTATCTCAGAGGCAGTGTGTTAAGCATTTGTGAACACATACAGTAATACAATGAAAACACTACAGATGGACACTACACAGGTTTTATAAAAATAAGTATTCTTTATATAGACTTAACACAAGACCACAAACGACAAAAATCCACAATACTGTACTCAAAATAGACTTAAAGATGGTAGAAGTAACTTAGTTCAAGCTGATGGTAAATGCAACACGTTTCTCTCAAAAGTACCTGGGATGCGTAACGCAAAACAAACAAAGGGTCTGCAGGGAGGACGATGCGGCGAGCAGGTGCCTCGATGCGGTGCGACGATCCGGTGCGATGCGATGAAAGTGCGCCCTTGATGCGATGCGACGATGTGAAGACGATGCGTGCACGCCCGACGGCCGTGCGGCGAACTCTGTATTTTTGGAGCCGCGACAGGCCCTGCGACACGCTTCACCGGTGATGCGACGGCAGGCAGCTGCGACGGCGACACGCTTCTCGGGGGATGCGACGGCGACCCTTGCAGTAGCGACACGCTTCCCTGGTGATGCGACGGCAGGCAGTTGAGACGGCGACACGCTTCTCCGGTGATGCGACGGCAGGCAGCTGGGATGAAGGCATGCTTCTCTGGTGATGCGGCGGCGGCCTCTGCGGCGGCGACACGTTTCTCCGGCGATGCGATGGCAGCAGCTGCGACAGCGACACGCTTCTTCTCGTTGCGTCGCGCTTCCAGCTCACAGCGACACGCAGGCTTCTGCAGACTGAATCCCCAGCAAGGGAATTCAGGAGGGAGCTGGTGGTGAAGTCTTGAAGCCCTGAGACTTCAGCAGGAGGCAAGCCCTAGTTCAAGCCCTTGGAGAATATTCTGCAAGATGATGAAAGTTCTTTAAAAGTTCCTTCTCCTTTCCTTGGCAATGAAGACCACTGCAGGCTTACCCAGCAAACAGCACACTGGCAGAGGGGCAGTCCAAACTCCTGCAGCTTCCTTGGTTCTTCTCCTTGGCAAAGGTTCGTCTTGTTGTTTCCAGAAGTGATCTAAAGTTCTGGGGTCAGCGCCCCAATATTTATACCAGCAAATCCTTTGTCCTCTGCAGGCAGAGGGTCCTGTACCTAGTCCAAACCAGTTCTGGGTGCATCCTTCCAGTGCACACCCTCTTCCTTTGTTAGTGTGGGCCATGGACATCAGACACACCACAGGAGGTGGAGCCAGCATTGTGGAAGGCAGGCACAGCCCTATTCAAGCCCAGGTTCTACTCCTCCCACCACTTTACATTCAGATAGGTCTATTCAGCCCTGTGCTGACTCACCCTGTCTCCTGGAGCCCCCCAGCCCCTGTCACTCACAAAACCAGGCATACAATACACAAGCTAGCAGAGGCAGGCTGGATGGTTTAGGCAAGAAAATACCTACTTTCTAAAAGTGGTATTTTCAAACACAGAATGTTAAAACCAACTTCACTAAAAGATGTATTTTATCATTCTGAGTTCAGGCATACTAAATTCGAATTTCTTCCATGTTTCCTGGGTCAGTTAGGATTATAAGATGTTATAATCAAACTGCCCATTCTGGCCTATGGGGACAGGTAGCCTTGCAATAGTGAAAAACGAAATTGGCTGTAATTTACTATCAGGACATGCTATACACACCAGGGCATGTCCTACCTTTTACATACAATGCACCCTGCCCTTGGGCCTTCTTTAGGGGTGACTGATATGCAGAAAAGGGAAGGTTTAGGGACTGGCAAGTGGGTGCACTTACCAAGTCGACATGGCAGTCACAGACTGCACACAGGCTCTGCAATGGCAGGTCTGAGACACACTTTACAAGCTGTGTCTGTGGGTGGCACAACCAGTGCTGCAAGCCCACCAGCAGTATTTGATTTACAGGCCCTGGGCACACCTGGTGCACTATACTAGGGTCTGACAAGTAAATCAAATGATCCAATCATGGAGTCACTAATCAATACATCAATTTACCATAGGGAGCACTTGCACTGTGGCACTGAATAGCAGTGGCACAGTGCCCAAAGCATCTAAACCAGCAAAACATATCAACAACAGAGGAGGCAATTAGTAAAAAAATGGAAGGGAGACTCACGCCAATGGTACCAGGTCTAACACGTGTCCCCTCCAGCTGAAATGTGGGGAGAACTACCCAACCCCTTGGGAGTTCTCTTCACTAAGGCGGAAAAATCTGGACAGACCATCAGCATTGGCGTGTTCTGTACCAGGGCGGTGTTCCACCATGAATTCCATCCCCTGTAGGGAAATGGACCACCTCAACAACTTTGGATTCTCACCCCTCATCTGCATCAACCATCTGAGGGGCCTGTGGTCTGTCTGAACCCGGAAGTGAGTCCCAAACAGGTATGGTCTCAACTTCTTCAGTGCCCAGACCACAGCAAATGCCTCACGCTCAATTGCACTCCACCTCTGTTCCCGTGGAAGTAACCTCCTACTGATGAAGGCTACAGGTTGGTCTAGGCCCTCCTCATTAATCTGTGATAGAACAGCCCCCACACCATGCTGTGAAGCGTCTGTTTGGACAATGAATTCCTTTGAGAAGTTGGGCGCCTGAAGCACGGGTGCTGTGCACATGGCAGTCTTCAGGGCGTCAAAAGCTTTCTGACAGGTGTCAGTCCAGTTCACTTTCTTGGGCTGCTTCCTGGAAGTCAGCTCAGTCAAGGGTGCAACAATGTTGCCATACCCCTTGACAAACCTCCTGTAGTACCCTGTGAGTCCTAAAAAGGCTCTCACCTCTGTCTGCGTTTTGGGGGGTTCCCAAGCCAGGATGGTCTCAATCTTGGGCTGTAGGGGCGCCATCTGGCCGCTTCCAACCTGGTGTCCCAAGTATACCACGGAACCCTGCCCGATCTGGCACTTACTCACCTTGATCGTGAGGCATGCCTTGCGCAGTGCCATCAACACTTCCCAGAGGTGGCGCAGATGTTCTTCCCAACTGGCGCTGAACACTGCAATGTCATCCAGGTAGGCGGCACTGAAATCCTCCAGTCCAGCCAACACCTGGTTGACCAACCTCTGAAAGGTGGCAGGGGCATTCTTCATCCCAAAGGGCATAACCCGGAATTGGTAGTGCCCATCTGGTGTGGAGAATGCTGACCTCTCTTTGGCCCCATCAGTTAAGGCGATCTGCCAGTACCCAGATGTTAGATCAAACGTGCTGAGGTACCGGGCAGCCCTTAACCGATCAATGAGCTCATCAGCTCTGGGGATGGGGTGCGCGTCAGTCCTGGTGACTGAATTGAGTCCTCGGTAGTCCACACAGAACCGGAGTTCGGGTGCGGCACCAGGCGCGGCAGCTTTTTGGGACCAAGACCACTGGGCTGGCCCAAGGGCTGTGAGAGGACTCAATCACTCCTAATGCAAACATCTTGGAGACTTCCTCCTTGATGTGAGCTCTGACCCTGTCAGTCACTCTGTAAGCCTTGTGCTTCACAGGAGGACTGTCCCCAGTATCCACGGCATGGACGCACCACTCAGTGACACCAGGAACCAGGGAGAACAGATCAGAGAATTGTCCCAACAGTTGGCGACAATCTTGCTGCTGCTCAAGGGTCAGTGTGGCAGAGAGGCTAACACCATCCACTGACCCATCTTGCTCTGTTGCAGACAGGAGGTCAGGAAGAGGCTCGGTCTCCTCCTCCATTCCATCATCCGTTGCTAGGAGCATGCCCACTTCGGACCTTTCTAAGTGGGGCTTTAGGCGGTTGACATGCAGGACCCGCAAAGGGTTCCTAGGAGACCGCAAGTTCACCAGGTAGGTGACATCACTCTTGCGCTCCACCACCTCAAATGGTCCGATCCACCTGTCCTGTAGCGCACAGGGCTCTACAGGGGCCATGACCCAAACTTTCTGACCAGGCTGAAGCTCAATCAGAGTGGCATTCTGATCGTACCACCGCTTCATCTCTTCCTGGCTGGCTTCCAGATTCGCCTCAGCGAGTTGCCTGAATCGCCGGGTCTGGTTCCTGAAGGCCAGCATGTAACTGTATACATCCTGGGGAGGTTTCCTGGGAGATTGCTCCCAGACTTCCTTGACCAGACTCAAAGGTCCTCTTACCGGGTGACCATAGAGCAGTTCAAAGGGACTGAACCCTCAGGACTTCTGGGGCACCTCACGGTAAGCAAAAAGAAGGCATGGCAAGAGGACGTCCCACTTATGCCTCATAGGTTCCTCAAGACCCCTTATCATGCCTTTGAGGGTCTGGTTGAATCTCTCAACCAGCCCATTACCTTGGGGGTGGTAAGGAGTGGTGAACTTATAGGTAACACCGCACTCCTGCCACAGGGACTTCATATAATGAGAGATGAAGTTTGTACCACGGTCTGACACCACCTCTCTGGGGAACCCCACACGGGAGAAAATCCCCATCAGTGCACGTCCCACCAAGGCGGCCGTCACTGTCCTGAGCGGGATGGCTTCCGGGTACCGGGTAGCATGGTCCACCAAGACCAGGATAAACCTGTTGCCCATGGCTGTCTTGGGGTCCAGTGGCCCCACAATGTCAATGCCCACCCATTCAAAGGGGGTACTGACTACAGGGAAAGGTTGGAGAGGAGCCATGTGCTTCCTTCCACTTTTCCCACTTGCCTGGCACGTTTGACAAGTCCTACAATGAATGTCTGAACTCTTCTGCATCTGGGGCCAATGAAAGTGGGTGACAAGCCTTTCAAAGGTCTTGTTCTGCCACAGATGTCCAGCTAAAGGCACGTCATGAGCCAAACCCAGTAGGAAGGCTCTGAAGCGCTGGGGTACCACCACCACACGGGCTGACCCAGGCTCAGCAACCTTAGGCTCACTATACAGGAGGTCGTTCTCTCAGTAGATCCAATGTGATCCAGACTGATCACCTGCTGCCTGGGCTGTGGCCTGTTGCCGCAAACCCTCAAGAGAAGGGCGCTTCCTCTGCGCCTCACAAAATTCCTCCCTGGAGGGGCCTCCTTCTTGCTGCCAATGGATCAGCTCAGGCAGGTCCCCCAGTTTGGCCACTTGTTCCCCTGTAGGTTCCAGGGCATCCCCCTCAAGGTCTGCCTCCTCCTGGACCGTGGGAACTATGGGGGCTGGTTTCCCATGCCCCCACCTCTTCTCTTTAAAGGCAGGGGTCTGGGCCATATTTTCAGGCTCCAGAACCGCTTCAACACCCTTACTGGCTGCCATAGACCGAGTGGCCACACACGCCCACTCAGGCAGACCCAACATCTCCAAATGAGACCTTCTCTCCACCTTAGCCCAAGGGGAGCTCTCCAAATCATTTCCCAACAGACAATCAACAGGCATGGCTGGCCTCACAGCTACTTGAAGAGTACCTGAGACCCCCCCACTCAAAGGGAACTTGAGCCACCTCACACTGGCTCTGTGAGTTGTTCGCGGCAACTACAGGGAAAAATGCATGGGGGATAACCTGCTCTCTGGACACTAGCCGGCAATTGACAGCTGTCACACTAGCCCCAGTGTCTCTGAGAGCTTCCACCCTATGGCCATTGATGGTCACCCACTGCCTGTACTTTTTAGTGTTATCAGGCAGCTGGGTCTCAGGGACCATCTCAAAGCTTCCTAGCGAGACAAGGAACATTTCTGTGGGATCCACCCACCTTGGGCACCCATCTCTTCCCCCCCAGGGCTACACTCGCCATCTGACGGGGTGGTGCACATGGTGGTGCTTTGGAATCCCTCATGGGACACTGTGCATCATACCAATGGTGGCCCATCTGACCACACGTGAAGCACTTAGTGGGGCCCCTGTGAACAGGTTTACCTGTCGGGGCCTCTTGCTTTTTCTCAGGGGGAGGCTGGGAACCCTTCCCTTGGTTCCCTTGGGAATTACTTTGGGGCCCTTTCTGGAACTCCCTCTGTTTACCCTTGTCCCCCCCACTCTTCTGCTGGGGACCCTGCCCACCTTTGGCGGAGTCTCCCACGTGACCCTTGTGGACCCGGGTGCTGACCCAGCGGTCCGCCTCCTCAGCAAGCTTCCTAGGGTTAGTTAACTTGCTATCAATAAGGTCATACCTTATTGATAGCAAGTTACTAGACAAGTGCTCCCATGCACACAAATCATAGAGCTCCTCAAAAGTACTCACTTTGCTACCCTTCACCCAACCATCCATAGCTCTGCAAAAGAATGACTGATACTCCACCCAGGTAGTTGCCTCCAGCTTCTTACAATTCCTGAACCTCTGTCTACAGAGTTCTGGGGTCAAACCATACATTGTCATCAGGGCTTCCTTCATATGGGCATAAGACATCCTATTCTCACTGGGTAGGTCTAACAATGTATCCCTCCCCTCACTCACAAAGCGTCCCCACAACCCCGCTCCCCAATCCTTCTCAGGGACCCGGTGGGCCAACATTGCTATCTCATAGGCTGCAAACCACTGCCCAATATCTTCATGCTTATGAAAATCTTTGATGACATCCTTTGGGATATATACCCTTCCCTTCTGCAGGCACAGATGGTGTGCTTCCACCAGAGGGATTAATTTCTAAGCTTTTAGCTTTGATCTCCAACTCCCTCAACATTCTCTCATGCTCTAATCTCATTCTCTCTCTCTCTCCAAGGCTAACTTGTTATTTTCACCCTCCATCTTGAGCCTGGCCAGCTCCATTCTATGCCTTCTATTTCTCTCCCTATCCTCCAGCTCTCCTAGGGACAGGTCTTTGGAAGAAACACTGCTACCTGGTGGGGTAGGTACTTTCTCCCCCCCTGGACCCACTGGCCCTTCTAGCTGCTCGTCTGCCTCCTCCACAGGGTGCTCCACATTTTCAGATTCATTTCTTGCTTCCACCCAGGCCCTCAGCGCCTTGTGGAACTCATCCTTCTTTGTGAGGCCTGGAATAGCAACTTTAAATTTTTTACAGAAGGCTTTCAGCTGTTTGGTATTATAGGTATCCAACCTCTCTTCCTCAAACTCTGGATCCATAGATGCAACAGATGCTGGTGGACTCATGGCAATAAGAATTGGTAGTTCTCAGAAAAATAACAGTCCAAGGTGAAAAAAAAATTCTACCAAAAAAGTATGTGGTTGCGTTTGGTCTGCACTCACTAGTAGTGTACACCAATTACTGTATATGAGTCACAAATGCAAGTCCAGAATCCTCACCGCTGACCACCAATGTTAGAACTGGGGGTCTCTAGTTGGCAATGGTATACACCTTTGTCAAATAGGGACCCTTGCTTCTAGTCAGGGTAAGGGGGATACACTACTAAAATAACCCCTGCTCACCCCCTTGGTAGCTTGGCACGAGCAGACAGGCTTATCTCAGAGGCAGTGTGTTAAGCATTTGTGAACACATACAGTAATACAGTGAAAACACTACAGATGGACACTACACAGGTTTTATAAAAATAAGTATTCTTTATATAGACTTAACACAAGACCACAAATGACAAAAATCCACAATACTGTACTCAAAACAGACTTAAAGATGGTAGAAGTAACTTAGTTCAAGCTGATGGTAAATGCGACACGTTTCTCTCAAAAGTACCTGGGATGCGTAACACAAAACAAACAAAGGTTCCGCAGGGAGGACGATGTGGCGAGCAGGCGCCTCGATGCAATTGATGATCCGGTGCGATGCGATGAAAGTGCGCCCTTGATGCGATGCGGCGATATGAAGACGATGCGTGCACGCCCGACGGCCGTACGGCGAACTCTGTATCTTTGGAGCCGCGACAGGCCCTGCGACACGCTTCTCCGGTGATGCGACGGCAGGCAGCTGCGACGGCGACACGCTTCTCGGGGGATGCTACGGCGACCCTTGCGGCAGCGACACGCTTCCCTGGTGATGCGACGGCAGGCAGTTGCGACGGCGACACGCTTCTCTGGTGATGCGACGGCAGGCAGCTGCGATGAAGGCACGCTTCTCTGGTGATGCAGCGGCGGCCTCTGCGGCGGCGACACGCTTCTCCGGCGATGTGACGGCAGTAGCTGCGACAGCGACATGCTTCTTCTCGTTGCGTCGCGCTTCCAGCTCCCAGCGACACGCAGGCTTCTGCAGACAGAATCCGAAGCAAGGGAATTCAGGAGAGAGCTGGTGGTGAAGTCTTGTAGCCGTGAGACTTCAGCAGGAGGCAAGCTCTAGTTCAAGCCCTTGGAGAATATTCTGCAAGATGATGAAAGTTCTTTAAAAGTTCCTTCTCCTTTCCTTGGCAATGAAGACCACTGCAGGCCAACCCAGCAAACAGCACACTGGCAGAGGGGTAGTCCAAACTCCTGCAGCTTCCTTGGTTCTTCTCCTTGGCAAAGGTTCATCTTGTTGTTTCCAGAAGTGATCTAAAGTTCTGGGGTCAGGGCCCCAATATTTATACCAGCAAATCCTTTGTCCTCTGAAGGCAGAGGGTCCTGTACCTAGTCCAAACCAGTTCTGGGTGCATCCTGCCAGTGCACACCCTCTTCCTTTGTCAGTGTGGGCCAGGGACATCAGACACAGCACAGGAGGTGGAGCCAGCATTGTGGAAGGCAGGCACAGCCCTATTCAGGCCCAGGTGCTACTCCTCCCACCACTCTACATGCAGTAGGTCTATTCAGCCCTGTGCTGACTCACCCTGTCTCCTGGAGCCCCCCAGCCCCTGTCATTCACAAAACCAGACATACAATACACAAGCTAGCAGAGGCAGGCTGGATGGTTTAGGCAAGAAAATACCTACTTTCTAAAAGTGGTATTTTCAAACACAGAATGTTAAAACCAACTTCACTAAAAGATGTATTTTATCATTCTGAGTTCAGGCATACTAAATTCGAATTTCTACCATGTTCCCTGGGTCAGTTAGGATTATAAGATGTTATAATCAAACTGCCCATTCTGGCCTATGGGGACAGGTAGCCTTGCAATAGTGAAAAACGAAATTGGCTGTAATTCACTATCAGGACATGCTACACACACCAGGGCATGTCCTACCTTTTACATACAATGCACCATGCCCTTGGGCCTACCTTAGGGGTGACTGATATGCAGAAAAGGGAAGGTTTAGGGACTGGCAAGTGGGTGCACTTACCAAGTCGACATGGCAGTCACAGACTGCACACAGGCTCTGCAATGGCAGGTCTGAGACACATTTTACAAGCTGCTTCTGTGGGTGGCACAACCAGTGCTGCAAGTCCACCAGCAGTATTTGATTTACAGGCCCTGGGCACACCTGGTGCACTATACTAGGGTCTGACAAGTAAATCAAATGATCCAATCATGGAGTCACTAATCAATACATCAATTTACCATAGGGATCACTTGCACTGTGGCACTGAATAGCAGTGGCACAGTGCCCAAAGCATCTAAACCAGCAAAACATATCAAAAACAGAGGAGGCAATCAGTAAAAAAGTGGAAGGGAGACTCACGCCAATGGTACCAGGTCTAACAGGTACCTTTTGCAGTTTGTCCCCTTGAAGCTCTGGAGCGAAAGTTTTGAAAAAGTTCCTAAACTTCTTTTGGTGCCTAAACCACGACAGGAGTACACTACCAAGGCCCCCAGTGCCTCAGAGAAAGTATTTAGGAACTATCAAGGTGTCAGGCAGAGGGCATTTCTTTCTTTTATGGACAGGTTTTACATAAGGACCCATGGTAACTGAAATTACAATGAAAGATATTAAACTCCTTCCTCTGCATGCTCTTAGCAGTTGCTTAGCAACTTTTTCAAATCTCAATTGAAGCCTGCTGCTGCCCATTGTTTGTAGAGTGAGTTGTATCAATATGTTATTTCACTCCTAGAAAGCCTTTTCATCTAAAGTACAAACACTCATGCATGGGTGGGCCTTATCCAGTTTTTCTTGTTCCAATACACTCTCACACTCATGGACACACACACACTCAAACACCCAGGTGCAAACACACACACACACACACACACACACACACACACACACACACGTTTGCACAACACACACACAGCCAAGTAGACACAGGGAGAGAAATCCTGCAATGAACTGGGGGAAAGAGCAGCATGGGTGGGGGTGGAGGAGGTGATAACAGACTGCGTTAATGGAAACACCTGGCAGGTGACCAATTAAGCAGCAGCAAGCACATGAAAACTCATGTCAGACAAATCAGCTTTCAGTCATTGTGAAAAGCATAAAAATATAACACAAGGGGGAGGAAGTTTAACTGAATTGCGTGGTTTTTAGAAAATCTTTCGATATGCTTCCATGTGGCAAACTAACACAGTGAGGGGAGACTTTGGCATGAAACCTGTCGCATTAATCAAGGATATTGAAGTACTCAGTGCAGAACTATACAGTAGAATGGACAAATAGTCCAGTGAATACTCAGGTGAGTACTGAAAATAACTGTTACTAATACATGGATGAATTAAATAATTGAGCTCAAAATTGTCACATTTAATGGAACTGACAGTCCAGTGAGTAATTAGGTCAGTGCTTTGAAACTTAATGCTAGCATCCGGATCAATATAATCATATTCCACCAAGTAAAGTCACTCCAGAATTTCGACACATGCAGGTCATGAAGTGGTGACCTTGTATGACGCAACTGACGGGCGCCATTCTATAAATATAAAACATTTATTTACACGTTTTCACAGTTGATATACATTTTTAATGCATTCATAAAAATATTAAAAAGAGCACTTACAGTAAGATGACAGAAATCTCTGAATAAACACAGCTGAAGTAAATGACCTTACTCCTGACTCCAGCTAAATAAGAAGTCTGTCAAAGATGTGATTCTTCGCAGTGGCGGCTGCTACCTGGAAGCAGCAGTGGGGCGGGCGGAGGGGAAGAGATGGGTTAAAAAAAAATCACTTACCTCCCGGCCTGCCGGCTGGCCGGCTGCCGCCTCTCCCACGTCCTCTTCCTGGTTTCTTGGGGGAGACAGGAAGTGGGAAGCACCAGGGCTCCCGGGCTCCCTGCAGCTAATCACAATGCTGTAATGCAGCATTGTGATTTGTCTGAGCGCCTTGACACGAGCTCAGCCAGGGGCTCGAGGGGTGGGCATATACTCCACGCAGGCTGTAATGCAGCTTGCATGGAGAACACGGTATGTGCGCATGACTATTTTGGGCTCACATAGGGAGTGCACACAACTCCTCCCCCTGGTCTGAGATCAGCCCCACCCCACAAAGATACAGCAATGGGGAAAACTAAATGATAATAACATCGACTTATTATCATTTTATTTTTCCTTTTTTCATACTGCAAAAAGCAGTGGGGCAATGCTCCTCTGCCTTAGCGGAGGAGTTGCCACTGGCTCTTCATGCTGGTTGGAAGTCACTGTCAGGATTGGAATAACACATTCCTTTAAGAGTGTTGTAAAGGGTGGGGCAAGGGCTCCAAAATGGCTTTTGCCTAAGAAACTTATTTAAATACCTCCTCAGATGGTTAGTTTACCCGCTGTATTGAGGGTTCGGACTAAAATGTGTACTAGAAACCTGTGCTTGACAAATGTAGAAGTAGAAGCTTAATTGACAAATAATATTCAAAACCATGAGGCAACACAATGTTCCTTTAACAGTTTATACATCACTGGCCATACGCAGTAATGCTTGACAAGTTCAATATAAATGTAAACAGCACCTCTTTCTATTCTACCCTTGATGGGTCACGTGTATAAAGAAGATAACTTGGTTATTAAAATGGAGTGAAATAGACCTTCAGGTACTGGGGTACCATATATAAATAGAAGTATTTACTCTGTTGCTTCTCAAAGGGGTTGTTCTATTTAAGTTCAGGCTTTTGGCAGCCAGGCAGCTATTTTTTGAATTTTTCTTCTGTCAGCCACAATCAGTAACAGAGGACTCAATAGTGCTCTAATTCAATATCTGTTTTTTTGTTACTTTCTTAGGGGTCAGCCATGGCAGGTCTTGACCCACCTAGAGCACCAACTTAACACAAAATGATGTTTTTCCCTGAAAAATCTGATTATGGCCTATCTGGCATCTCTCAAATACACTAGGACTTACGTTGACTGCTTACTACCCCAAATATCGGCGTATCTTAACATATACTTTTCACAATCAATATGTTTGGACTCCTGCATTTATCATAACTTATCATTCTAAACAGATCATACCTACAGCCCCAGAAATAGTTTTTTCTAGTGAAACAATCAAGGGGCTGATTCCGATCTCGGCCGGTAGTGCTTCGAATCGGATTCGAATCCACCGGATCCGATTCGGAGCCCTGTTTCCCGACCGAATCGTACGCGGGTCCGGCCGAGCGAGTACGATGCAAGCACCCGCAAAATCGCCGACCGACTCGAACGCGGCTTCAACACGCTCTGACCGACTCGCATGGACACGACTCGCACCGCGCTATGGAGACGTTTCCCGGCCGGGTAAGTACGATGCGTGCCACGAGCAGTCCGATCGACTCGCGCCGTCCGGCTCGAAAAAGCTGTTGTAGCCGGACTTTGGAGGTCCGCGTCGGACCCCCTGTATGCGTAGGCGCGCGAGTCGCACACAGGGGGACCCATGGGTCCCCCTACCTGTGCATGTACGCCGCGATGCGCATGGACACGTACACGCTGTAGGGGGCGCCCTTGTCCGCCTCGCACCCATTGAGTCAATGGGAGCCCGCGTACGCGTTGTACGACAGGATCCCATTGACTTCAATGGGAGTCCGACCGACTCGAGTCCGATAGCATGCGTGCGCATCGTACTCGTTCGGTCGGACTGCTAGGGTCCGATTCGGTCGGAATTCTCTCCGGGTCCGGCTCGGTCGGGGAGATTTCCGGCCGGAATCGGAATCGGCCCCTAAGTCTCTAGCTGTGATGATTGACTTGTCCCCATAATTAACAGAGGCCTCATGCACTCAATGTAAGCTTTTCCACAAGGCAGTCACAAAGCATACAGTCATACAATTACATAATATACAAAATTACAGTTTTGAAAGCTAAATACTCTCTCATAAGATGGTCTAGAACGGATTCTGACAGTGCAAATGTTTAATAACCATTGTTTGTCAGTGTGTGTAGCCAGTACCAAAATCATTGCCTACTACAGAAATCTGTGAGATTGCAAGTAGCGAAATACATATCTGTAGGTTTCAATACAGAGTAATAAAAATCTACGCTTAAATACCTATTGACCTTAACATGTGCTTTTCACAAACAATATGTCAGGTCTTCATCCTTTATCTTAACTTTTCATTATGATCAGTCAGGTCGATAGATTTTATCATTAGTGTTTTACCATAACCAAGTAAGACCTACTATCAGCCTTTCCCATAAGGCATACCATAATCATATTACAAATATGTACAAAATGCATCTGTCAAAGCAAAATAAAATTCCTACTAATAGAGCCTAATAAGGATTAACATAGTGCAAATCATCTATCCTCATGGTATGTTCCGGTGGGTCATCAACACCAAAACCCTTGCCTACTACCATCTGGAAGATTCAATATAATAAAATTCTTTTGCAAAGTATAATAACAGTCCATCGTTAAATAAGATGGCAACCTTCAGACATAGATTTATAAAATGATCATTAAATAAGCTGGCAACTTTCAGACATAAATTTATAAAATGACAAATATGTTCAAAATAACAGTTAGCAAAACATTACCTACTCAATCGAGCTTAACAAGAATAATCACAGTGAAATTCTACTCTCAGGGTTTGTCAGAGTGGGTGACCAACACCAAAACTCTTACCTACTATGATAATCTGTGAGATTACATATAACCAAATACCTTTCTAGAGCCTGTAACATAAGTTGATAACAATAAATTTTTAGAGGCCAATTCGCTTTTCTATATGATGTTCACAATCTATACGCCAGACCTACTGTATTGTAATAACGTTTCATAATAAATAGACTAGATCTTGACATCGGCATAACATTTCCCTTCACACCAAGCAAGCATACAGCTGTAATTAATGGCTTGTCACCATTACCAACTAAGGCCCTCTGTACTGAGAGTAAGCTTTCTCACAGCGCAACTTTCAGGTATACAGTCATAAACTTGCTAATGTATACAAAATTCTAATTCGTGCTCCCGGTTTTATGGTATTTATTTTTTTGACATTTCCATCTGTTTTATCCATATTTATTTTTTGGACATCTTATTGGTATTTATCCATATTTATTTTGTGTTATGAGAATAAATGGAGCTGTAAAATGGTATGTTTCCACATTTATTTAACTGTTGAACGTGCACTCATACATGAATGCTTGTCACAATTTAGCAAATTAAGCAGCTATGTATAACAAAACACTACACCCACAGATACACATTAGCATTGTACTACAAATATATGTTAACATAATCATGTATTTAATGAAATCTCAACCTGTTTTTAACTCTCAATGCTGTCTATCTGCTCAGCTGTTGCCTGGAATTCATGAAAGAGATCATGGAGAGTCTCTCACAATAAGCCCCATTTTCAGTATTTTTCTGCTTTTAAAAATAAATACAGACAGGAAACACGTTGTTTTCTGTATGTGTTTATCTGTAAAAATCTGTAAAAACTGAAAACTGGAAGCCTTAATTATAATTGGCAAAGCAAACCATTATCTTCTATAACCATGGTTTGTCAGACATGGTAACTATCACCAAACCCCTTCGCTACTAAGGTAATCACGTAACAAAAACCTATCTATAGGCTTGAATTCATAGTAATAACAAGCCACTCTTAAATACCTTGTTAAGTTAGCATAGCTTTTCTAAATCAATATACCAGGTCTACTGCCTCTGTCATAACATTTCATTATAAATAATCAGGCATATATCCTTTATCATTAACTTGGCACCACAACCAACTAGAGATTACTGTACTGAAAATAAGCTTTCCAAAGCAACCATTAAGCATACAGACATAAAAGTACAATTATATACACAATTACAGTTGGCAAAGCAAAATATGATCTCTCCTAAAACAGCCACAGTTTGTTGAGGTAGGTCACTAACACCAAAACCCTTGCCTACTATGGTAACCTGTAAGATTCCATGTAACAAAATACCTTCCTAAGAGCTTTAGCACAGTGTAATAACAATCCATCCTTAAAAGCCTGTTGTCTTTAACACATATTTTTCACAATAAAAAGGTCAGGCTTGTGGCTTGGTTATAAAGTTTCATAACACACAGATTACATTTATGAAATCTGGCATGACTTTACCCAATGCTAGCCTATTCAAGTGCATATAAAATGGCAGCGATCAAGCCAACAGTTATAGAATCACACATAGGTAGAAAAATACAGTTTACAAAAAATATACAACCCCACTAAACAGGGCCTAACAAGATTCATCACAGTGAAAACTGCAAGGGGTTGCCAGAGTGGGTTGTCAATGACAACCCCCTTGCCTACTACAGTAATCGGTGAGATTACATGCAACAAAATATCTGTCTATAGCCTGTAACACAAAGTGATAACAACCAGCTTTTAAAGGCTTACTGGCTTTAACAAATGCTTTAAACAATAAATATATTAGACCAACTAACTTTCTCATTACGTTTCATAATAAGCAGACCGGTCCTACAGCATCAGACAGAGTGTTTCCCAGTGCAACAATCAGGACTATATCTTGTAACCTACTCAGGTCTAAGGTATTGAGGGTAAACTTTTTCAGAAAGCAGCCATCAGGCACACAGACATAACATTAGAAAAGTACACCAAATTACACAAAAGAACACAAATTCTTTCTTTCCTAAGAGGGCCTCGATAGAATTCTCGCACAACAAACCTTCTATATCCATGGTTTGTCAGATGGTGTACCCAACACCAAAACCCTTGGCTACTATGGTATTTTGTGAGATTGCGTGTTATAAAACCACACTATCTGTAGAATATAATACAGAGTAATAACAATCCATATACCTATTGACATTAGCATATTTTTTTCACAGCAAACACATCAGACCTAGTGCCATTTTCACAGCATTTCAAAATAAACAGGTTAGGTCTATAGCTATGAGCATTAGTTTGCCACCATAACAAACTCAAGTGTCAAGTATAAGCTATACCACAAGCCAAAAAGTTCAATACAAAAATTTGTTTTCGCAGAAGCACATACGAGTGCGGAAATCTTTTAAAAATTTCCACAACTAGCGTCACCTCAAAACTTACTTAGAGAACCTGGAAGTTCCGTGCCTTTCTAAGTCGATGAATCTTTGCCACCATTTTAGAATTGAGCATCACTAAATTTAGATCACTAAATGTAAGCTGCACCAAGCATTTTGTTTTCATTAATGCGTTTGTTCAATATGAATATGTGCCAAAGAAAACAATCTAAATACAGTGAAGTCATATGGTGTGAGGAAAAGAGGAATACATTATGCAGGAAAAAGCACATTTCACAAAAGGTCAGGCTCTATAGTTCAATTATAAGGTTGAATCACTATTTATGAAAAACATTTATTTTCTGAACTGGTCAAAGAAGAATAAAAGAATAGTTCAGCCAAGCAGTTGGAGAACAATAAAAATGAGAGCTTTCTGCAGAAAATAAGCAGCATTTTTCACTTTTGCACGTTTAATAAAAGCACATTTTCTAACGTCTACTTTACTATGCATTTCTCTGTTAACGATTAAACACGTTTTTGTATTATTATTTGGGGAATTTTTCGTAAAAATATTTAACTTCCTCACACACAAATTGACCAAATCAAATACTGTATGCAGGGGAACCAACAAGTGTATGAGCCTAAGTCCCTCTCTCAGTAGTATTCTGAAAGCTATTCTTTCGTGGATCACATATAGTCAGGCAGCAGCTATGCTATCAAGCCAGACCTAAAGATACATGTAGATTAATGCAGGCCTCGGGACCCCATACTATACTCAAACACAAAACTGCACTTTGAAGTCTAAAGTTAATGATGGTAGGGGAGGGTGCTGGGACTGCAATATATTCCTCCAGATTGTCCTCCTCCTATCTGTGCTGCTGTCCGAAGAAACCAAACACTGTAAATTATCTAGGACAGTTTAGCAGCCTAATAATGTCATGTCTGTGCCCCTGAAATTCAAGCTCAGCTAGCATTCTGCTGCTGGCTCAGGAAGCTGGATAAATAAACAAAATAACCCCACCTGCGTGGAGGGGAAGCACTTTTTTCTGTGGAGGTGCACAGCTTCTGCCCAATCAAAACAAGTATGTTGGGCAACCAACAAGTGGGCAGAGCCAAAGCCCCTCTCGATAGTACTCTTGAAAGCTCTCGTTTATTTTGATCACATTATGTCTGCCAACAGCTGTGCTGTCAAGTCAGACCTAAAATATTACTTTTCATTAAGAAAGAGATCTCACAAGTTTGCATACTAGCTAATCCAGTTCTGGTTTGCTGCATGGAATCTGGAATTTTTTGTTTTGTTTTCCCTTTATAAACATAGGGTTAAAAGAACCTGAACACGCACAGATTAGATATCTGTATGAAAGGATTAATAATCCCGTTCAGACTCTGTGAATGGTTTCTAGTGTTGAACCGCTGCTGAATATCACCTGAATTTATTTTCTTCTTCTTTAGCAAATGTGAAACCCTTCTGTTAACTTGTGGGACTTGTAAACATATATGCCATATTATTTTGGATTTGAGAGATATTATGACAGAAACAGAGAAAACATTAAAAGATGAACAGAGGTTACGAAGTAAAACTATACTCTATAGAGATGGTTGCATTAGCTTGTAGACTTGCACGAGCAGTAAGGGGCCCCGGTCCGTGCAGGTAGCAGCGGTGAGGCGGTAGGGCCAGGTGGGGGAGGGGGGATTTCGAGGGATGATGCAGAGGAAAAATTAACTATTTATTTATTTTTCCCTCTGCATCGTCCCTCGAAATCCCCCCCCCCCCCTCCCGGCCCCACCGCCCCACCGCTGTTACCTGCACGGACCGTGGCTGTCAAGAAGTCATTTAGCACTAGGTAAATCGGAACACATGTTTAGATTTATTAAAATGCTGTCACTTGCACTGTAAGAACATTATATTTTTATGATCTCTGACATTATGATGCAATGGAGGACCAAATTAGGAGGCAGAGGTGACGTCATCAGGGGCAAAAGTCTCATATCTTCATTGCCAAAATACAGTAATCAACAAAGGAAATGTGACAGTTAAGCAGCTGCTGTCTTCTTCCTCCATCCTCTTCTTCCTATCTCCGCCGGCAAAGGAAGCACCCAGGCTCCCCATAGCCATTCGCAGCATTGTGATTGGTTTGAGCGTCGTGGATCGGCGCTCAGACGGGGAATAGGAGGCTTTGCATGTTCCTCATCGAGCTGTGTAAAGCAAGCCTGGTGGGGAAGATGCAAAAGGCATAGGACTGTTAGGCTGGCCCGAGAGGGCCTGTCGAGCAGTCATGCGCACTTAAGGAGTGTAAACTGCTCCTCTCCTTGATCTGGCCAGCCCCACCCTGCCCTGAGAGCCACTGACTCAATAGGAAAAATAAAATGATAAAAACGATACGTTATTATCATTTTATTTTTCCTTTTAAGCAGTGGGGCGAAGCCCCTCTGCCTTAGCGGAGGAGCCGCCACTGCAGTTAAGGCGCGCAAAGTGTTAGGAGCTGATTGAAAGTGAAGTCCATGGTCTAGCTCAGTGAAACCAAAAAGAAAAAATGGGGATTCACACCTCCGCCCCTTGCCAGAGACCAGGAAAAGATACACTGAAACTAGGTATACACCATAAATATGGATCAAAGCACCTCTATTAAAGTCACCGAGACAGAACCAGGCTTGCCCAATTGGCCCAAGACAGTTTATACCTCACTCTACAATCTCTGCCCACCATTTCTCCTACATCGGGTGACCACATCTTGAAAACCAAAAACTAGGATAATCCACAAACATAGAAGGACCACAATTTTGCATTGACCAAGGAGCACTCAATGATTTTATTGACAGAGCTCACATACATAGAAAACGCAGGTAATGAGGCACTATGTAGAGTAAAATGCAACTTTTTTGCGCAATATTATTTGTGTGATTTCTACTAAGGGCTGCTAATTCTGCACTGGAACACCTGAGAACTTGCCTTCCTCTGTCTATAGTCAACCATTTCTGAAAACTGGGACATGCTCTATTTACTGAAATATGCTGGGGCATATGGTGAAAAACAGACTGTTCTAGCAAATCTGGGATGACTGGTCTAATGGAGGACCCATCACACGAATAACCAATACTCCACACATGGGATGGGAATGCAACAGCAAGAAAA
The DNA here is from genome assembly GCA_963921515.1 of Calotriton arnoldi. Classification (NCBI taxonomy): domain Eukaryota; kingdom Metazoa; phylum Chordata; class Amphibia; order Caudata; family Salamandridae; genus Calotriton; species Calotriton arnoldi. The sequence goes on along the minus strand of CAWUFW010000195.1, from coordinate 2,568,780 downwards.
TAGGAAAAGGATACAAAGAGACAGACAGACATAGGGACGTGGGAACAAAGAAAGCACTGAGAAAATGGAGCCAAGGAGACTGGGGGACAGAGGGACATGGGGCTTAGGATACATGGGTACTGAGAGACAGGAAGATTTAAAGACAGAGAGACTCGCATACTCGGACAAGTGGATACTGAAAAAGGGAGATATTAGGACAGGCAGACTTTGTGAAAGGGATTCAGCGAAACAGGAAGACATAGGACATGGAGTTTCAGGGCAAGGAAGACATGGGAACAGGACAGCACTCACACAAGGATACTCAGTCAGGGGCCAGAAAGGTCCAAAGGAAGACAAGTTGGAAAGCTAGATGTAAGAGAGACACAGGGAGAAGACGATTCTTTATTCCAAGAGTAAAAAAAGTACAGCTAAGTAGGGGAAACGCCAAGTACTGTCAGAGATTCAATGGACTTAATGGACTGAATGGATGGACACTCTCAACACCATACAGCCCGACTTTGCAACCAACCTTGAACAGGCCGTCCAGAATTTGTCCGCCTGGATCACCAACTGCGGTGACAGAGTCGCCCCCATCAAGCCAGCCAAGACCAGCAGATCCACCAAACAGGCCAGTTGGTATACACCAGAACTCAGGACAATGAAACGCACCTGAAAATGACTAAATAGAAGATGGCACACCAGCAGAGATCCCCCAGATCGAGCCACCTTCAAGTCTGCCTTCAACAAATACCATCAAAGCCTAAACGACACAAAAAGAGGGGCCCTGGCAGACCACATCAAAGCAAGCTCCAACCACAGCAAGGAACACTTCAGCATCGTCGGAGAGATCTCCTGCTCATCAGCCACTGAGAACATGATATCCCCTTCCCAGAAACTCTGTGACACCCTTACGGACTATTTCCACAACAAGATATCCACCAGCTACAGCAAATTTGAACCCCAACCCACCGACCTCTACAACCTCCTCACACCAACGGGTTCCAATCACAACCACCCGCTCACCCCGTGGGAACAACTCACCACACAGAGCACCCCAGCCATCATGAACTCCATCCACTCTGGAGCATCCACCGACTCCTGCCCCCACTACATCTTTAAACTTAGGAGCAAGGAAATCAGTTGCATATTCACCTCCATTCTCAACACATCCATCACCACGGCCATCTTCCCCGACAGATGGAAACATGCAGAGATCAGACCCCTGCTCAAGAAACCCTCTGCTGACCCCAGCGAAGTCGAGAACTACCGCCACATCTCTCTGTCCCCCTTCTTTGCCAAAGTCCTCAAGAAGGCCATGAACCGCCAACTCACCGAACACCTGTAAAGAAACAACCTGCTCGACAACTCCTAATCTGGTTTCCACGCCAACCACAGCACCCTGATCGCTGCTGCCGCCGACATCAGAAACCTCCTCGACTGGGGGAAACAGCGGCCCTGATCCTCCTTGACTTCTCAGCAGCGTTCAACACTGTATCCCACCTCACACTCATAAAGAGACTCCACCACATCGGAATCCAGGGAGATGCCCTTAAATGGATCACATCCTTCCTCACAGGACGAACTCAGAGAATCCACCTACCACCGTTCACTTTGCACCATCTTCGATGTCCCTCGAGGCTCATCCCTCAGACCCACTCTGTTCAACACTTACATGACTCACCTAGCCGACATCATCAGAACACACGGCCTCAACATCATATCCTACGCAGATGACACCCAGCTCACCCTCTCACTCTCAGAAGACCCCTCCACCACTAGAGCCAAATCCACAACTGCATGATGAGTGTCACCGACTGGATAAAGACCAACTGCCAGAAGCTCAACACAGACATGACGGAAGTGCTGACTTTTGGGAACAGAAACTACCTGTGGAATGACACCTGTGGCCCTCTGAACTCAGACCCACACCTACAGACCCCGCATGCAACCTTGGCATCATCCTGGATAGCAAACTCACCGTGAAATACCAGATCAATGCAGCCTCCTCCACCTGCTTCCACACCCTCCACATGTTCCAGAAGCTCTTCAGATGGATCCCCGTTAGCACCAGGAAAATCATCATTCAAGCTCTAGTCACCAGCCGGTTGGACTACGGCTCTACGCTGGAATCACCACTTAACTCCTGAAGAGGCTGCAGATGATACAGAATTCAGCTGACAGACTCATCCTGGACCTCCCCAAATGGACCCACATCACCCCACATCTCAGGAACCTCCACTGGCTCCCCATCCAGAAAATATGCTAATTCAAGATGCTGACATAAGCCTACAAGAACCACCATGACCAGGGACCAGCATTCAGCAACCACTGCCTGAACTTCCACCAACCCTCCAGACACCTGCGCTCCACTTTCCTTGAACGCACTCCTGCATCTGCTGAAGCTACAGAGGAGGTGATCCTTCTCCTACCTTGCCACCAAGTCCTGGAATTACCTTCTCCATCACCTTTGAACATTATCCTCTCTCCCAGAATTCAGAAAGGGACTCAAGACCTCACTTTTTGACTAATCCCAGCAAGAATCTAGCACCTGAATACTCTCATGGTTGATTAGCCACGCTCTACAAATCTGAGTTGATTGATTGATTGAATGGGAGACTCTTCCATGGATTCCATCTGATCAAGCTGCATTCCTTGCTGTCACTCCAGCTTCTGGTTACATGAATCTAAAATATAAGTACAAATACAAGACAAAGACACAGGGATATGGGGCACAGACATGGTGATACGAAGGCACAGACTCAAAGAGATACAGGACAGGGACAGACAAAAGCGCAAACAAAGAGACACAGAAAAGTAAGACATGCACAAAAAAATACAGATGGGGAACAGGTTGTTAGAAATCCCACTAAAATTAATTATAACCAAAATCTCTCAAAGTGTTCTAAAAACCTCATACCATAATGCTACTCATATAAACCAACACCAGAGAAAGGATTCACATTTCACTAGCTCTGTAATAGCAGCTCTTTCTTAGCACTTTCAAATCTAATTGTAGCCATTTCACGAAATGAGTTTTCTTCGCTGCAAGTTTCCATTAGAATTCTGACTAATCTGGCCATGTCCAACTGATTAAATATTTTGTTTGTTTAGATCATCCCTCTTAAGTCCCCTTCTCTACCACATAGGCGATGGACACTGAGAGTCCCATTAGAAATGATGAACTATGGGGGACATCAGCATCTTCTTTCTGAACTCCTGTAACAAGCCTCATCATAATTAAAAGACCATTCATAATTAGGACCTTAGGAGTGGCACATTAGGAGATTGAGCGGTGTAAATAGCAACCTTATGGTATAATGGAAGAATAGATGAATAGATGAATATCATTTATAAGAAATGTGATGTATTTGTTCAGCAAAATAAACATATCATAAATTGGCTAAAGGTCAAAACCCTGTGATCTATGTGAAACACAAGTATAGCGATCTTATTTCACTATTGGAGCATTCCCTTACAACACCATAGGTATCATTTTCTAAAAGGATGTGCAACCATCACCCACCGATGGTGGAATGCCTCAACATGGGGTTCCTTCCTAACCCAGACCATACTTGTCATCTGTCTGGTTGGGCTATACTGGAAGCTGAGCTTTTATAGTCCCAACGCATGGATCCACCATAGGAGAATCACATCCAGGAAAATGATTGTGGGATCCAAAAGTAATTGCTTGAAACTGCCAGTGGAACAACCGATTGATAATTTATTCCAGTAGCCATCTGCAAGTTTAAAATAGGAGAAATTATTGTTGGACTGTCAAATCACTTGTTCGTCCTTACATACCTGGTTAACATGTTTCGGACACCGCTTAGAGCTCCTCATGGGACTGTGGCCTTCCTCAGGAACTAGGGATCCCCCTACAGCTGTCCCTACCAAACGAGATTCTAACATTGAAAAAGTGCAGGAAAACAAGTTTCAAATAGATCAATAATACTTGTGGTTAAAAGGTACTCCGCCTGAGCCTCAGCCCTGTAATATATGAGTGATTAACCTTATGGGAGCAAGGCTGTCACAATAACCCCTGTAGTCATGCATTTGTAAAGGTACTGTATCTGCCTCACTCCCTTCCGAAGAGTCCTCACACCCATGAGGTTAATAACCCACTTATTACAGGCTTAAAACTCAGGTGGAGGATATTGTAACCTCAGATATTATTGATTTATTTGAATCTTGTTTGCAATGTACATATGTGTTCAGCCAAGGGATCAAAATGTGTCAATGCAATTAGAGATGTACAATGAAGTACAGAGTGGTGAACGAAAAGAGTATATGCAGCAGATCATTAATCTCACATGGACCCTCTCAATTTGTCTTAATTGTCAAGAGAGCAAAGTTATATATTAGATCACAGTGATTTGAGTTTTTAGGTCGTTCAATGCAAGTAGCTGGAAATAAGTGAGAAAGTTAATATAATCTCTGGCCACCACACAGTAGACTAACAAGCTACACATACTAACAACATTGTATATCCCACCAGACAAAATAAACTACACAGTATTTGTGAGAAAGTGAATTCCTTATTGGGGTGGATGGTAGTCCACCACAAGTAATAAGATCAAAATCTTGTTAGACCCAGTAAAGGTTTCAGTAAATTAAACCTGTGCTTCACCCCTGGTAGCTATGGCATAGAGCAGACAGGTTTAAGAAGTATCAAAACAGTTAAAAAGTAAAAAATACAACAAAATAAAAATCCCACTCCAATTTATAAAATTAAAGAACAATTTAATGAATAAAATGGCAGAAAAAAACAAAAATCCAATAAGAAGTATGGGAGATATGAATATTAAAAGTTTTAAAATAAAATAGCACCAAATAGTGTTAAGTTCCAATGCGGGTCAACTGATCATGGTAGACAAGGAACAAGGGGAGATTTGAGGCAGACCGCAAAGGAGCGTAGGTCGGATACACCGACCAGGTTTGACATAGTCAGAGATTATCTTTGGACTTATTCTTGAAAATTGAAGTGAAAGTCTTTCGTTGGGGCAAACTGGCAGGCTGCATCCTAGAAGGGCTCCAGAACATCAGATAGGCATTGGACGGTGTCCTGGTGAAGCCGTTGATTTATCTGAGTGATAAAATTCAAAATTCACACCCATGGAAGTTTTGTCTCAGGCTAGCTACTTTTGGCACCTTCGCTCCCTATCAAGATTTCTACATTTAGACTTAGTAACTTTTTTAAAGCACTGATTCCTCAAATTGGATGAAGCTGCAGGCTGTAGCCGAAGAGGGCTTCTTGAGGCCGGATACCTTCTCCACAAGGTCCGACAGAAGAACCCTAAATCTTCTGCCATGGGGCAGTGCAGCTTGGTCTGGTCAACTTGGCAGGTTTGTCCTAGTCCTCCAGAGGTCCTCTGAGCCAAAAGGTTTATAAGCCCAAAGTTTTTAGCTTGTTAGGAGGAGCACACTCTGACACAGCCAAGGGTCCCAGGACCTAAGGAACTGCCCTTGGGGAGCAGTTGGTGGGGGGGGTCAAGACTCACTCCAGCAGAAGCCACCAGCATGGTTCAGGGCAGGTCCAGTTGGAACTGGTCAACTGGGCTCATCAGGAAAATGCTTCTTGCAACTGGCTGTAGCCCTGTAGATTAACAAGAGGTCAGACGGCTGTTCCTTGGAGTCCACGTCATTGTCCTGCATACAAGTGGGAGCATGTTCGGGCCTCCTCACAGGTCTCAAACAGCAGATGTAATCCTTACTTTGTTCTTACAGAGGTCCAGAGTGTTCCAAGGAGGGTACTGGGGATACCACATTTATACTTGGCACCAGCTTGAAGGTGGGTGACTCCTGGCTCCTTCCTAACCAATGGGATAAAAGTTCCCAGGGGTTACCCTACACGCTTTTGCAGCATTTCCTTTGTGCCTTACTGCAAACAATCCCATGGCACCCCCATTACACAAATTCAAGATGGTGAAACCCTTCTCTACTTGTGGAGAGCCTGTCTGACTACCCCAGAGGTGTGGCAGGGAAAGGAGCAACCTCTCCTCTGTGAACACCTCAAACCAGTTTTATTGACAGCACTCTCGCCACTGGGTTTGGAGCCTGTCTGTCTGGAGGAACACAGACAGGGGCCTGCCCATGTGTCAGCTAACATTTGCCATTTGAAGTTAATTAAGTTCCTTCGACCTTCCCAAATGGCCATTCTGCCAGAGGAACTAAGACATATTTCACACCCAGGCCGTTGTCTCTGTTCTGGAAGCGGTTTTCACAACTCATTCAGGGCTCAAGCACTCAGAGAGCTGCAGCTGCAGGCTAACAGAGGCTTTAGGCAGAAAAAATATAGCTTTCTAAAAGTACCTTTGCCTTAATATTTATTAAAAACCTGGCTTCACCAGTGAACTGGACTTTTAACACATATTACAAAGAGGCAAAGAATGAAATTTCTAGCTGCTGTCTCGACCCTCCATTATTCATACTGAATGTCCATGGCTATAGTGCTTGTGATGGCAAGTGCCCCTGTTTTTGGGTCATTTGGCTTTTGTCTGCAAGCATGAGCACCTTAGTCTAAAGTGACTTGCAAAATCCTAAATATGTGACTTGGAGACTCTGCTGTTTGGAGACCTCTTTGGGTCACAGAACAGACGTTTTGGGAGTCTGCACTTCAACACACAGGATTCCTTCACAGCAGCCATCTTGGTTGGGCCCACTTTGAAAGAGGACTGTACACTGGCTCATTTGCTTCTTATTTAACATTACCCAGCAAGAGGAAAGAGTCTTTGCAGATCTTCTTGGCAGTCCAGTGAAATGCCAGCAGACAGCGTGGCATCATAGCTGAGTCAGAATTGCAATCTTATTAGTCACTCTTCTTTCATCTATTCAGATCTCCTTCCTCCAGTTCCCTTCCCCCAACCCTTCTCATCACCTGGTCACACCCACTAATTGTTTGTGTAAGCAAATCCTTGGGGAATTTGTGAGACCTGGAGGAGGACCCAATTTGAGCATTGTGCCACTTCCAAGGATCTGAGGACTTGTCCTGACAGCTGTTTCCTACTCAGAGATAGCATTATTAAATTTAAAAATGCATTGTGGTGTTTCTCTATGGAACAGTCAGTCTTGCTACAGTGAAAATAGCTTTAAAGTTCTGGTCACTGCATGGACATGTTTAATAATATTCTGCTTGTCCTACTTTTGAATACCATGCACCCTGCCTTATGGGCTGTGAGGCCTACTTAGGTGTGAATGGTTAATGTTTAAAAAGAAGGTTTAGGCCTGGAAAAAGGGTTTATTTTGAAAGGCTGGGTTGCAGTTTTTAAACTGCCACAGTCAGGTTGCAATGTTATGCCTGAAGCCATGTTTACACAGTGAATGTAGTGGATGATGCAATGGGTGCTACATTCCACTAGTGACATTTAACCTTCAGGCCTCGGGTATACTTTGTACCATTAACTAGGGACTTACAAGTAAGTACATATGACAAATAGGAGTATAACCAATTTCTACATGTTTTTAGGATCCTATCACATGTGATAGGGTTGGGGTTTTGTTATCAGAGTCCCAGTGCACAGAGTCAAAAAACCAGCACCATCAGTCCACAAAACAAATGTGGGTGAGCATGCAAAGAGAGACACTTTCCTACAGTATTGGACTCATATACGGCTACATCCTCTAAAGACTGGCACAAACTTCTGAAATTTCTGTCATTGGTACATAAGAATGCCCTGTAATTCACTGGTGTACATTTAATATCCGAATCCCGTAGGCATCTGATAATATTGATAAGGAACTCAAAAGCTAAAAGCAATAGGTGAAGCGACAATGAGCGCCATTGCCTTTACCTCTGATATATAGGTAAATATGGTCCTGTTATGTAACCGTGAGTCACTGCTCTCTCAAGTTTGCAGCATGTCTTTCTGTAGATCGCATGTGTGCACCCTCGAGCCACCTAGTGTAGGGCTATGCAGTTTCTCCGATTTAGTTTCTGTCAAAGGACTGACTAGAATAAAGAATGGAAGCCAGAAAAGAGCTGAGTCAAAGACCAGCATGAAGAAGTACATTACTGCACCAGTCCACCCTAGGAAGGATTACCATTTATGGAAGGTTGCTTATTCAAGCACTCCGCTGTGCTCACAGCCAGAGTCTGTGTTGAGAAGTTGTAAGCAGGGATGGTGGATGTGATGTTATGGTGTCCAGCATTCATGTTCCTGAATCATGAATATCATGCCCCCATTTAGCTTGTAAAGTTAAAAACAATGCTGACCTTTTAAAGGACCATAAAATAGCTGCAGCATGTAAGCTAGAAGCCTCTCTAAGATTTAATGTTGGTTGTGTTCGGAATGTTTGCACTGAAGACGTGTGGCATGTTGCAGTGGTCAGTCAGAGAGTGGGAGGCTGTCTGATGAATGGATCCTTAATATTGCAAATACACTCAGACTATTTCTACAGTGGATTTGACTCCCTGGATAATTACTTTTGAATGCTATGCTAGCCTTTTAAGTCTAGGTTAGAGGAAGCTTTAGCTGCGACTCCAGGCTTGTGCAATCAAAACAATAACACAATATATTACTTGCGTTGAAAGGAGATTTGGTTCAGACTCCTTCAGCCATTGCTTCGTTGAAGTATCAGTCTCATATTTGATCAGTCCACAGTATAGCATTCCTCAAGAGGGACATTGTCCAGCCTTCTTCAGACATTGTTGACTGTATTGAGATTGTCATTCGCATCTTGAGTCAGCCCTCTGGGCAAACATTGGGTTTCCGGGTTTTCAGGCAGTGTAACTGACAGCATTTAGCCCCTTTACATCACAAGGTGAAGGAGATCACTTTTGTTTTATGGCTTGTTTTAATTGCTGCAGGTCTTACTGATGCTTACGGAGGCTGATGGATACTCACGCCACGCTGGGAAACAACTAAAGAGTCCTGTGCTTTTACATTATGATGAAATTTGCTCTCTTTGGTTCGCATCCAGCATCAAAAACCAGAAAGTCCGCCGCCTTTTTATTATTTTAATTTTTGTGAGTTGCTGTATATCCGCCTACCTGGATAAGGGGTGGGAAGGGGGAGCTGCAAGCAGCCAACAAAGCACTCGGTCCATACTTCTTCAGCCTCACGTTTGTCAATAACAAGACTTGACAGTAAATAAACAGAACAGTGAATGACTCTAAAAGTCTGCTGCTCATGACACGAAGGCAATCAGCTGCCTGGTTGACACAGCAATACAAAAGGGGATGATGGACGGAACGCTTGAGCCAATCAAACACTCACCCCCAGTCAACTGATCTGGGTTTAATCCATCATCATTCTTTAGCTCACTCCACCACCCCAGTTCAGACATGGCCATATGCAAATCAGTCTGACCCTGTGCCTCATGGGAACAGTCCAGCCCGAACTGCCAAGCCATGTCTTCCCTGGTCCGGAAACAAGCATCCTAGGTCCGGTTTCTGGCATTCCAGCCGTCATCAGCCAGGCTTGCTTGAATCCAGTGGCAAAGTGAGCAAGGGACCCACGTCTGGGCATACCCCCGCCAACTTAGGGCAAACAAAGCGATACAAAAGGGGATGATGGACGGAACGCTTGAGCCAATCAAACACTCACCCCCAGTCAACTGATCTGGGTTTAATCCATCATCATTCTTTAGCTCACTCCACCACCACAGTTCAGACATGGCCATATGCAAATCAGTCTGACCCTGTGCCTCATGGGAACAGTCCAGCCCGAACTGCCAAGCCATGTCTTCCCTGGACCGGAAACAAGCATCCTAGGACCGGTTTCTGGCATTCCAGCCGTCATCAGCCAGGCTTGCTTGAATCCAGTGGCAAAGTGAGCAAGGGACCCACGTCTGGGCATACCCCCGCCAACTTAGGGCGAACAAAGCGATACAAAAGGGGATGATGGACGGAACGCTTGAGCCAATCAAACACTCACCCCCAGTCAACTGATCTGGGTTTAATCCATCATCATTCTTTAGCTCACTCCACCACCCCAGTTCAGACATGGCCATATGCAAATCAGTCTGACCCTGTGCCTCATGGGAACAGTCCAGCCCGAACTGCCAAGCCATGTCTTCCCTGGACCGGAAACAAGCATCCTAGGACCGGTTTCTGGCATTCCAGCCATCATCAGCCAGGCTTGCTTGAATCCAGTGGCAAAGTGAGCAAGGGACCCACGTCTGGGCATACCCCCGCCAACTTAGGGCGAACAAAGCGATACAAAAGGGGATGATGGACGGAACGCTTGAGCCAATCAAACACTCACCCCCAGTCAACTGATCTGGGTTTAATCCATCATCATTCTTTAGCTCACTCCACCACCCCAGTTCAGACATGGCCATATGCAAATCAGTCTGACCCTGTGCCTCATGGGAACAGTCCAGCCCGAACTGCCAAGCCATGTCTTCCCTGGACCGGAAACAAGCATCCTAGGACCGGTTTCTGGCATTCCAGCCGTCATCAGCCAGGCTTGCTTGAATCCAGTGGCAAAGTGAGCAAGGGACCCACGTCTGGGCATACCCCCGCCAACTTAGGGCGAACAAAGCGATACAAAAGGGGATGATGGACGGAACGCTTGAGCCAATCAAACACTCACCCCCAGTCAACTGATCTGGGTTTAATCCATCATCATTCTTTAGCTCACTCCACCACCCCAGTTCAGACATGGCCATATGCAAATCAGTCTGACCCTGTGCCTCATGGGAACAGTCCAGCCCGAACTGCCAAGCCATGTCTTCCCTGGACCGGAAACAAGCATCCTAGGACCGGTTTCTGGCATTCCAGCCGTCATCAGCCAGGCTTGCTTGAATCCAGTGGCAAAGTGAGCAAGGGACCCACGTCTGGGCATACCCCCGCCAACTTAGGGCGAACAAAGCGATACAAAAGGGGATGATGGACGGAACGCTTGAGCCAATCAAACACTCACCCCCAGTCAACTGATCTGGGTTTAATCCATCATCATTCTTTAGCTCACTCCACCACCCCAGTTCAGACATGGCCATATGCAAATCAGTCTGACCCTGTGCCTCATGGGAACAGTCCAGCCCGAACTGCCAAGCCATGTCTTCCCTGGACCGGAAACAAGCATCCTAGGACCGGTTTCTGGCATTCCAGCCGTCATCAGCCAGGCTTGCTTGAATCCAGTGGCAAAGTGAGCAAGGGACCCACGTCTGGGCATACCCCCGCCAACTTAGGGCGAACAAAGCGATACAAAAGGGGATGATGGACGGAACGCTTGAGCCAATCAAACACTCACCCCCAGTCAACTGATCTGGGTTTAATCCATCATCATTCTTTAGCTCACTCCACCACCCCAGTTCAGACATGGCCATATGCAAATCAGTCTGACCCTGTGCCTCATGGGAACAGTCCAGCCCGAACTGCCAAGCCATGTCTTCCCTGGACCGGAAACAAGCATCCTAGGACCGGTTTCTGACACAGCAGGCTTCTCGTATGTCAGCCATTTTGAGACATTCATACATACCTGCCTATGACCCCGTTTCAGACGGGAGACTCCCGATGTTGTAAGTCAAAAATGCCTTTATGTTGGTTGTGTCCCGCCTGAAATTGCCTCTGCTTCAATAGACGTCAATGGGAAAAATATATTCTCCCGATTATTTTTTTAGAATCTCCCACTTTCCTCGTCTAAAATGTTGGCATGTATGTTCATGGAGCTTCTAATGTGTAAAATCCATTAAACCACACAATAATAGTTGTAGTGTTGATATTTTGTGAATATAAGTAGTGGCATTTAATGGTATATTCCCAGACATATACGTTGTAAGTTTACAACTTTGCCCAGTGTGGGAGAAATCTATTAAGGGACCGATTATGAGTTTCGGCGGTGAGGGAGCAGGTGGTACTCCACCGCCATGCCCCAACACACCGAGACTCGCCGCCGCCCGCCAGATTATGATTTTAAAGTGGTCTTTTGGGCGGGCAGCATGGTGGTCCCACGGCTGTGCCACTTTCAAAGGTGGCGGAGAAAAGGAATCTGTCATATAGGGGGCGTATTAACCTCAGGGGTGAGTAGCCCATTGGCTACTACCCTCCACTCCCCTAACACCCCTAAATCTAGTATTTAGGGAAGCTCTTAGCACTAGGAAATCAGATCCTGCCAACCTGATAGAAGAAGACAAATGCTGAAGACCAGCAACTGACTTGGTGCCAACCCTGCTGGCCTGCCTGCAATCCTCGACAATTGCGCCAAAGACAACTCGTCCTGCAACTGCCTGTGTCTCCAAAAGCCTGATAGGACTTCCAGCCATCACCCAAAACTCGGGAACTCCTGTTGAGTAGCTGAGCTACTCCCCTGCATCCTGCAGGCAACCCAGAAGAACTGTGAGGACTCCGGACCGCCAAAAACCCGACAACAGAAAGCACCACTGCACCCAGGAACCCTAGCCCGAGTTGAAGTGGGCCAGTGTGATCCCCCAAGCCTCCAGTGCATCAGCCCACCTTGGATTTGCCAATTGTGGACTTTCCGACGTCGCCTGAAGCCTCTTTGTGCAGGCGCCCTCTACCGCAAATGACTCAGGTGACAGAAACCTGACGCCTCAGGACACCTGTGCACCTGACCGCCCCGGCCTGAGGAGAAGAGGAGCAAAGGTGTCCCTAAGTATCATGAGACCTGAGCCACCTTGTTGGTTCAGCTGGACTGACCCCCCCAGTCCAAACCAGCAGCCTCTTTTTAACCGGACCGATCCCCATTGACTTCAACGGGGCACCCAACGCTGTATTGCACCTACACACCCGGCCACTCCAGTGCTGCCTGAGGAGACCTGTTGGTGCTACCTTTGACCCTGTGCCATACTCAACTTATGTCCGGAAGATTGGTCCTGTAAATCCCTGTAAAGTACTTCTATGCAGTGTATGCCTTTCTTAAATAGGGTAACATTACCGCTTCAGAAATTGCACTGTATCGACTTTTTAAAACTGGAAATAGTTCTAACTTGCAAAGTATTTACCTGATCGTGCTGATTATGGTGGCTAAATATATATAAAGATATGTGTTATTTGTCTAAATTGGTGTAGATCTCCTCATTGAGTTGTGTGTGCCATTTATTGACTAGCTGTATGCAGCAGATGTCTAACACTCCTCTCTGATAAGCCTAAGGCTGCTCAACCACACTAACCCCTAACAGAGCACCTTGGGATTGCTAGAGCAAGCCCCTATCCACTTACAAGGGATACCTGGACTCTTTGCATGGTATACCTCTTTTTGGTATACTATGTAAAGAGCCAGCTTTATACACTGACCATTGGTCAATCTCAACTAATTCTCTATGTAAAACTCCCCCATTAGACAACACATCTGACCTCAAAAACACATCAATTGCTCAATTCATTGCTCTAAAGGTAGACCCTCTACCCTCACCTCTAACTGACACTCCATCCACTTGCAATCAATGTAAAAGAAACATAAACATTTGTACAATTGCATGCTCTGAATCTCCGTTCCTCAAACACAACATGGCTCAAAATCATCACACCACAATATTGAAAGGCAATTATCTCTCATATACCAGGTCTGGTGGCTTACTGGAGTAATGCGTCCACTGTAGGGGCGTATGTTCGACCTCATGGTCACAGTTTCAAATCCCAGCGGGTCCACTCACCCTTTCATCCTTCTGAGGTCGATAAAATGAGTACCATTGAGTTGGGTAACAATAAACATCTGTTATTCAGTGTCTTGATACCCTTGGGTGATATATTCACTTTACAAATGCACATGTTATGTCATATTAACCCAACCAGATTACTAAGAGGTCTTTTTGAGCAGGAAACTAACTATCCAAAGAGAAATGGTTTACATGCAAATATGTCCACGGGCAGTCACCTTGTCACATGCCTACGGGTAATTCAGGGGAAGCAACTCTGCTTTCCCTTCCACCATTTTCAAAACTCCCTTCCCACCTCATAAAAATGCATGCTTATCAATGCATGTTCAATGAGCAAAAATAAGCTTAACATGTTTGATCTACTAAATGATTCAAAACTGGGCGTGCTACTCGTTAAAGAAGCATGGCTAAGAGAGGATATGGCACCAGGGCTATAAGAAGCAATTCCACCAGCCTATCGAAGCATTATTCTTAAGTGTCAAAGCAAGAAAGGAGGAGAATTGGCAATAAATTTCCATTTTCAAGGTTAACATTACGCCCACCAAATTGGATGACCTTTCAATACAAGGGTGTGAAGTACTCCTGATAAGATGCAACCCTATCTCTACCTCCGCTTATAATGTCATCCTGCTATGCAAACCACCACCTAATAATGGAGCTTTTATAATGTCCTTTTGGATCCAATATCCAAATTGTCTATTAGACATATAAACTTGAGCATACTTGGAGCCTTATGGCTTGATTTAGAGTTTGTTTGATGGGTACTACATCTGCCTTCTTACGAGTGACATAAGATATAATGCACTTGTATTAAGGCAGATAGGATATCTAATACATTTGTGACAGACTAACTCGCCCACCAAACTCTAAATCAAGCCCTTAAACATTTGGTTCAACAAACCAAAAACGTTAAAACCAAATTCTGTTTAATCAGGTTTGAGTCCAAGCCACATAACTGATCATACATTTTCTGTAATTGTATTAGTTAATGTATTAGTTAATGGAAACACCTAACACTTGGAACAACCATAACATCATCTCCTTCTCACACAGGAAACCATAAAGACAGTCAACTAGTACACCTTTTTCTGTGATAAACTGCACAACATTGGAACAAGATGAATATGAACTGTCACCCACGCGCTCTTCAGCAGCAGATTGACTACGGCAACACACACTACACCAGCACCACCCAGAAACTCCAAACGAAACTACAGAACATCCAGAACACCTCCCCTAGACTCATCCTGAACATCCCATGCCACAGCCACATCAGTGGCCACCTGAGAGGCCTGCACTGAATACCTATCAACAAAAGAATCACCTTCAAGCTCTTCACTCATGCCTACAAATCCCTCCACAAAGCAGGAACTGCATTCCTCAACCACTGCCTCTCCTTTACACTCCCACCAGACACCTCGCCTCTGCCCAACTGGCCCTTGCCACCATCCCACGGATCAGCAAAGACCACGGCTGGAGTAGGATCCTTCTCTTACCTCACTGCAAAGACCTGAAACTCCCTTCTTCTGCACCTCATGCAATCACCATCGCTGCCGCAATTTAGGAATGACCTCAAGACCTGGCTCTTCGACTGAACCGCAGATCCACCCCACCCAGTGCCTTGAGACCCTCACGGGTGAGTAGTCGTGCTTTATAAGAACACTGATGGATTGATTAATTGAAAGGTTTAGAAACCTCCTGACCAAAACACACAACTAGTAACAAATGACTCAGGGCCCCACTTATGAGTTTTTGCCTATGGGCAGAGCCGCAGGCCTTCTTGCTGAGCTGCTCTATGGGAAAAGAAAAGGGCAGTAATGTGCCGTATTTATCAGATACGGCGCATTCTGGTCCTTTTCCCCTGCGCTGGCACACAATGGACTGCTGTGTGCCAACACAGGCACCTTTGCACTATGGTGCAAGGGTGCCTGCATTGCGGGGATGATTGTTTTTGTGCTGGAAGGGAAACCTTCCTGCACAAAAACAATCACAAGAGGCTTTTTCCTCTTTCTATATGTGCTGCAGAATGTATCACACATAGAAAAAGAAAAAATGAGGAGAAATAAAGATATTTCTCTTCGTTGTGCCTCCCTTACGCCTCCCTTTGGGAGGCTAAGTTTTTAGGGCTGCCTCAGACTTACGATTTCTCGTAAATCTGGGGCAGTGTCAAAAAGCCATGGATGTTGCTGGGAACGCCCCCAGCAACACCCAAAGCACGCCCCTTTAACACAGAAAACTGCATTAAAGGGAACGATATTTACAAGGTAGCATTAAGCCAGAAAAAGTGGCTTAGTGCTGCCTGGTAAATATGGAGCAGGCTCCTGCGCCACCGGAGCGTCACAAAAAGTGACGCACCGGTGGCGCAAGGGGCTTAGAAAAAAGCCCCTCAGTAATCAAACTATATGACTGGATTTCAGCCTTTGACAAAATAATGCCCCTAAAAAAAAAATCAAAACAGGAAAAAAAGGAAAAGAATCCTGTGTTAATTGAGAATGAAAAATGATAAAAGCACGAATTTCTAAACATCTGGCAAAAAATGAAGAAGTTACTCACATAGACTTAACAGAATGTTTAAATCATGCATTAAGAGAAAATCCACTATTCAAGCAGAATATCCAATGCCAATTGCCCAACTAAGAAATTCCATAAGATACTGGAATTGCACAACCTAGGCCCGTACTTTGTGTCAGGCGCACTTTTCATATTTGCACCACACAAACCTTTAAACCGGCGCGCCAGGCACAAACATGAACAGTGTACTCAATTACAAGAAATGCGATGCCCTCATGGCATGCAGCAAGCTCGAGGCTGCGTAGGGGTGTGACGTAGCTTGCATGTATTCAGGAGGATCAGCATTTCCAAGCTGGGAATTATCACAAAACCGCTGCAGACTGTGACTGAGATGTAGCTCTGCTAATTCTGACCTCCGTCCTGCTAAGGTAGTAAGTTTTGGGCCCCCTTTGGTTCTCCATTATTTTAGCATGTTACACGTTTTAGGGGAATCCCAGCTACGCTAAGGAGGATACAGTGGCGTAACGAAACTTAATGGGGCCCCCCTGCAAGGTACATGGGGGTCCCTGCTCCGGATTTAATCAGGAGCTATCTGGCCAGAGTACTGTGCTGAGGGGGCCCTTCTAGCTCGGTCCCCCGCACCGCGGGGGCTGTGGGGGCCTGTGTTATGCCACTGGCAGGATAACCTGTGCACTGCGACCAACGTCCTGACACCTAGAACCAAGGTATGAGGGATCCACTCTCCCAATTGATCTGGCAGAATAATGCTATGCTATGCTCTCTTTAGTATAGTGTAGGTACAGATAGGAGTATGTTATGTTATGTTAGGCAATTTATAGAGCGCATGGCTGTCCCAGCAAAGGGACGTCCCAGCGCTAAGGTACGGAGGGTGCATATGAGGCTCCTGCTACTGGAACAACCATGTCTTTACTGCCTTTCTAAAGGCAAGGTAATTGGGGATGATCCTGATGGAGAGAGGCAGCGAGTTCCAAAGGGTAGGTGCTCGTGCCTTAAATTGACGACCCCCCGTTCTTGCTCTACAGAAACTTGGCACCAGCAGTAGGTGGTGGCCCGCAAACCTCAGAGCACGGGTGGGAATGTAAGGAAGACATAGATTACTGAGAATCTTAGGACCGACGTCGGCCAATATTTAATGGGTGACACAGAGAGCGTTGAACCGTATTCTCTGCTCAATAGGCAGCCAATGGAGACGGCGCAAAGCACTAGAGGCAGAAGTGTGCTTTGGTATAGTGAGTAGAGTACGGGCTGCAGCATTCATGGTGCGCTGGAGCCTATTGGTCACCGATTTATTAGCGCCAAGGAGAAGCCTGGCTACTGGGTCAATACAGACCTATGGATACGAACAACATTGAATCATCCTTTTTTTGATAATATAGGGTAGCGTACTGCACAATGGGCAACTAACAATGCTCTTCGTGCAGCAACTATTTCTGTAGTCACCAACATATGGATCTACACCCACTCTTACTTTGTATGCCAATATGATGAACTCCGCTGAGCAGTCTGGTTACTGGGGCCATCTTATCTCCTTATATCATACACACAGTGGATGTGATAATGACAGGAATACCACCACTGTACTTTTCCAATTATAATTAGACAAATATACCGTTTTTTGATCATTTACCAGCACATTAGTGATTAATGAGATATTACCATCACCGTTTTTTTCTCTCTGACAGAGGAAAAGAGACATCACCACTTTGGTCTTCGAATATCAATTGCCCTTTCGATTTAAGATTTTTCGAGTATTTTAACAACAAAAAAATGTTTGTACGCAATTATCGCACCTCGAGACTTTTTTCAGCATGAATCAACCATTCCAATTTTGCCTCATCAGAGATCCACGGTAAGCCACCATTTTGGAAGAACCGTAAGCGGTCTAGTCTTCTACCACATACACGCATGTACACAGAAGTACTGCTCAGCTTCAGTTTAAGTAAGGAACCGAAGACACACATTGCCAAGATGCGGTCTCCAGGGAATCGATTAGGCGAGTAAGCCGAGGGCGTCCTTGATGAAGTAAGTAACAAGGAGGCCACGAACAGCGGTACATTAACTAGTACTCCTGCTTCCTCATTTCTACACGGATCTCCTGACGATCCTGTGTTACACTTTCTCTCCATAATTTGGGTTTGACTACAGGCCCCTCCTCCCTGGCAAAGACCATGACGCAATAGCACAGCGTAAAAAATGTATGTAATTTGATATTTTATGTGTTTGTGTGTGTCTTGTTTTGTATCACTATGCCTCCCTATCACGGTGGAGACATTTTCACAGCCACTGAGTGTAAACTATGATTGATCACGTGTGGAGTGATCACTGGTTATCAGTTTAACTAAGCACTATAGGGTGTTGCATATATGTGTCCTTTGACAGCATGTTGTTCGACAGCCATGGCTGATGAGCCGATGTTTTTAAATTTTCTTCTTCTTTTCGTTTCAGATACGGAACGACTCCATAGTTACCGTATGTATATTAGGGGCATGCCCATGGCATGTTTTCCAGTGTTTCCTCATTAGGGGATCCTGAGGAGTGGTACCATTGGGATTAGATTCCCTATAGGTCCTGAAGAAGAGCCAATAGGGTAACGGCTCGAAACATGTTGACTGATCATTTCTGAAGAGAACTGACTCATTATACTCCACGCCTTCAGTCACAACCCCTGATTTTAACCTTACCGACAAGGGGCAGGAATAAAAGAATTGTCCTACTAGTTAGGTATTTTTAACTTAACTTTCCACTCCCTCCCACCTCACTATCTTCAACTATATCGATAAGTGCTCCTGCGTAACCGCTAAGTCTTAGCATGCCTCAATCCGTAGAGGATTGGGATGAACCCCAATTATGAAGCATGCCTCCAAGGGGCAACTCTGGTGGGTGAGGGGTCTCTAGGAAAAAAGGTTTTTTCCTACTGAACGATCACAGTGAAATTTCGCTGTGTCCTACACACCATTCCCCGGTACCTCTAGTTGGCATAAGGAGAGGGTTAGGACAAGGGCCTTAGAGTAGGCTATTCCCTGCAGCCCACTCCCACTCCATGTGGCTGAAGCGGAAGTTGGTAATCTTCAGAGATTTGGGGCCCTGTGGTCAATTCCCACTGCAAATCTGTCTAAAGCAGGTTGGCCAAAGGCCAGGCCTTGCAGTCCACCCCTTCTGCCAATTGCTTCACACAGTGGGGTAAGTTATAATTTCATAGAAACCCGATGTAGTGTATGAATAATAAACATCAGAAATCCACTGAAAAACAAGGTTATAACTTGCGCACTAAACTCACATACCCGATGCTATACCTATGACCTTGCAAAGTAACACCACCTAAAAGCACAGCTTACAACACAATAATTTGAACTACATTCCTAGTTGCTTTTCATAGCTTTAAGGGTAATGTAACAGGTAATGTCATCTGTAAAACTATTTTCAAAGTTTATCATTGCATCTGTCTTATCCAGGACAAAATTATGAGCACTAAAACATGTTTCAAATTTGTTGTGCCAGTTATAGTTTGCAAGGCTGTTAGTTATGGATTTTAGAGTTAACCATGTCTTGTGAATTTCAGTGTTTTTTCTATTTTAATTCCTTCTCTTTAACCTTGTTTTTTCAGTTAAAAATATATATAAATGAATTATATTTCCACTCTCTCGGCAATGGTAATAAGCAGTATACTCTTTTCCGCACATCTCTGCGTAAATGGATCATGCCATGCCATTCTTTCATGTGTATCTGTTTTTAAAAAAGGTTTGTAACGCAAACCGTAATGCAAGGGTTACATTTTTGTAGTAGAGCAAAATCTGATTTCGTAAATAAGACCAGGTGCTGGCGCACAAGGAGTGTTGTTGGTTGCCAGTAATTGTTGCAGCATCGGCATATGCCATCAAAGATCGCCTTAACATGAGCAAGGCTTTTCAGGAGCAGGAATATGTTGTCTTTGATGTAATAAACCTTGAATTTTGCTATGAGGTTAATCCCAGCATGGCTCCCGAGACCTGGGAATTCTGATTAGGGACGAAAACTTCAGTGCAAGCTTCACAGACATGGGACAACAAACCGGTGGAGATTTCTTTATTTATTTATATACCTTTACAAATTAAATCTACTGAGGAAATACAAGTTATTTTGATTTGTCCGACTGGACACAATGTTCATGCCCTGACAAATTCCTTAAATGTATTACTTGCATTTGGGAGGGGAAGAAAAGGCTGCATTCCCCAAACCACCAGTCATTTGTCAGGCCATAAACACTGGGCTTAGGACCGGCTGTAAACGACTTTGGACTCTGGAGAAGAAATTCCATGCCTTAGATGCACAGGGCAACTGGTGGAATGAAGCAAACATAGACACCAGGGGCCAGGGCATACAATAGCATTGTTAACATATCATGATATATCATGCAACCAGAGAGTGAGAGTCCCATGCATTATTCTGCACAACCCTCAATGCACATAACTGAACAGAGGCAGCAGTGTGATGCAGAAGAAACTCAGTTTGTGCCTTGCCAGCCCATGTCATGTATTGGGTATAGATTTTCATTGAGTTTAAAGTCCAATAGAGTGGTTTCTAGAAATTCATTCAGTTTATTTTCCAGCCATCCATGGAAATGTGTTGCCATATAAGCACCACTGAGTGGCTTAGGTAATGGCATTGACTCCCTGACCCAACCTATCGTTGCTCCGCAATCAATATGTTAAGCAGTGTGATGTAAACACCTCACGCCAGACATCGTTATCTTAAGTTTAAACACAGAATATTATTGTGAAGGTGGCGTGGATGGAATTAAATCATCTTAACTGTGACTGCCAGTGCAGTGCCCGCCAAGCGCGTCACTGAGATTGCGAACTGAGGCCGAGGCAAACTAATACATAACACATGAACACCATACACAAAATTAAATGGCTCTTCAACCAATGACCCCAGCCATAGTAAAAAAAACATGCTCACTAGTCAACTCACTAAACAATTTATTTATGATTTATTTTATCTTCGTTATTTTGTTTTTTTACACTCCGTCTCCAAGTGCTTCTGCCTTGAGGCCGGGCTCGGACATACAAGAATGAGAGAGGTGACGAGGTCAGAAGGAATACCCCTCTCTCCGACTCCACCCCTTTGCTTCCTCATCGTGTGCAGCATGCTTGCTGCTGACAATGCCTGTGATAGCAGGCAGGCTAAGTTAACGTTGCAATGTCATTTAGCATGAGCACTGCTATCGAGCTATTCCTACACCCCTCGCTGCCTCAATCAACCTGTGCATTTCACTCCCTGACTCACTGCAATCAGTTCAATGCCATGGTGGTGGCAAATGCCATAATGCGCAGGATTAGTCTCTTCGACAAAGAGGGCAATACTGTTAGAATAGATCCGAGATTGCTTACGGAGTGCCCTATATAAGTTAGCAATCACTGCACCATTTTCTGTTCAGACGCCATTTTGAATGATGATTGAAACTAATCCTTTACCGTTTCCGAGAAAAAGCCTCTGTTAAGTTTCGTTTCTGAAATGTTGAAGTTTGGCCTCATTAATGAATAGACTGTTCATATTAGCGCATACCTTTCTCACTAGATAGAGGCCCTCTCCCACTTGTCTGGTGGCGGGCGCTGGGTGAAAAGACCTTGGACTGTGCTAGGTTGTGTGAGATACGAGAACCGAAACTTATTTTTTTTTAATTTCATTGCCCAGCTGTATCTGTCTGGAAAATTCCACTGTAGGCGTGTCTTTGCCCTACTATGAAACGTACGTAATGTATCTCTATGCTTGTTAATTTCAGTTCCCTCTGTACCACTCTTCGAGACTGTGCAGACGGGGCTCCACTCTGAGTGCATCTGAATAAAACAATTATTGGTATATTCTCCACTGTTTTCCTGACTCTTCATTTGGTATGGAAGGCTGAGAGGTGGTCTGAGGGGCCCCAAGCGTGTCACTTCCTTCAGTTGGCGCCTGAACAGGGACTCCTTCGGGTGATTGATCCATCCCCTTGCCGCAGACGGGGGAGGACGAGGGCATTGTACGGTCGTACTGACGGCTCAGGGATCCCTTCACGAAGAGTTTCTGTTACTCGCAGCTGCTCTTTCTGTCCCTCCGGACGGTGCCTCGTCCAGTGGTCATCCCAACTGGAGTCCTGAATGGCGAAACCCTTGATCTGACTGTTTGGTCTGAGGAGTCGGCAGTGGAGAACCGGTTCGTTTGTACTACTGATATCAGGTGAGTTTCTTTTGGTTCTTTGTGGATATGGTACCATTTGGGTTTGAGTTTGGTACCTTCTAAGGACTGTCTTGATAAAAGTGTTTGCAAATACTTTGCCAGGTAAAAATAATGATTTTGTTTTTCCTTTACAATGCCTGGCTTCAGTAAGCTTTGGAGTTTGTGTTGTCGTTGTTGTTCTGCAGATGCTCGGCTGGAAGAAGCTCAGCCTGCGCCTCCTGAAGGCAGCCCTAATTTTGATATGTATGTGAAACATGGTCTTTGCCCTATTATGTTTAGTACATTATGGCACAAGTATACGAGGGACAATGCCGAGTTGCAGTGGCCTTTGACAGGCTCTTTTGATGAACAGAAGATTGGCTTTTTACAGGAACAGTTGTTTAAGAGACGAAGTAGACAGTCGATGTTTGACTCTCTTCGAACTTGGCAGAAAGAGGCAAAGCAAAGACAGTTAAAAATGGAGAAAGATGCACAGAAAGGAAGGATGCAGACTCTTACACAGAAAGCTGTGGCGTATGATAGAGAAAAGCAGGAGACAGGAATAGATTGTGAAGATAGGGGATTTCGGTTGCATATTGACAAGTCTTATGTGGTCAAAGAGGATGATGATACCTTTGTAGAGGAGTTGCTAGATACTCAACCCCCGCCTCCTTATGCCCCGCAGAGGATATACCCCGTTGTTCCTTTGCAGACACAGCAGCCAGTTTCGTCCGCTGAAGCTGCCCCTGTATCTACGACCGTTATACCCACAGCCCCGGTTACCGTGCCTCCTATTCTCTCTCTCCCTTCGCCATCCTTGACGACTGTGACCTCTATTACATCCACTGCCCCTACTCTTGTGCCCTCTGTTCTTTCTCCTCTGGTGCAATCATTGACTACAGTTCTACCTACTACTCCTATTACCCCTCCTCCTGCAGTTATTCATCCCCCGATGTTTTTGGATGCTGATACCCCTGTATGTGGGTTTCAAGACAGGGATTTGGCGAGATTTAGGAAACGAACAGGTCCATTGATGCAATCTGAAGTAGGGGAGGAAGAGAAGAGGACAATAGCGAGTCAGGCCATGCGGTGGGCTCAAAATGCAGTTTATAGTGTGGAAGATATTTGGCAAGTTATACATGCTTTTGAGCCCTTTTACAACAGCATGCTCTTCAACATATGTCTGCTACATTGATTGATCTTTGGCATTCACACGTTGGGTCGGAGGCTCCCCAAATATTATTTGATATTAGAGACAGTGTTCATGTAACTGATCTTGAACCAGGACAGGTGTTTGGTAATGTTTCTACCATAGTTTCTTATAGAGGTCGGTTGTATGATAAGATCCCTACTCAAAATAACTCAGTTCCCTATGCATGAAGTTCATCCAATTTATCATCCAGAAATACCTGCATTGACGGATCAGCATGGTGTGACCACCAGACCGGCCGTGGCTGCCCGTTTCCAGGAGCAATGGGTTTATACTCCATGGAGAAGAAGTGAGGTGTTATCCCTTAAGGCTACTCTGCCCGATCGTAGGAAAAATCCCACAGCTTATTATAAGGAATTAGCAGAATCTGCCTCTTCTACTGTAATGACTCTTGCTGATATTGAAATGTTTTTTGGTCTTCTTGTTCCGGTTGATATTTGGCAGCAGGTGCATACTCAAGATCATGTTGCTGAGTTGGGTGGTACATGGGATGTGATTAAGGGATGGGATCAAGAAAGGAAGCCAGGAGATAAGCCGCGTGCGGAGATACTCGCTTTGCCTGGTCATATTATTACATATATGCATACACTTATTCCACCTAAGAAAGTAAGTTGGGACAGATTGACGGACTGTCGACAGAAGAAGGATGAGAGTGTATCTGATTTCTTTACTAGGTTTGAAGATATACGTTTTTGGGTTACAGTGGGCAGGATATGTCCACGAAGGGAGGAGTTTGTTTGTTTGTTGATAGGTTTGTTACTAATCTTCTTCCTGAAATAATGACTCGATTGCAGGCGTCTGAAAGTACTTGGTCTATGTCTTCTCCCTCTGTTATTTTGAATATGGCTCAATATTATGAGCATCGAGACCAGGAGGAAAAGGATAAAACTGATAAAAAACAAAGGATTTAAAGACAAAAGTGATGTTGCAGCAGGCATTTCGGGGAAATAACAGGGGCCGGGAGGTCCTTCTCGACAACTCCCACTTAGTAGGCAGCCTACTATGACACCTTTGGGACAAAATCAGTGTGCGTATTGTAAGGAGGAAGGACATTGGCATAGCCAGTGCCCTGTGCTTTTACAGAGGGTTTAATCCCCTAGAGGACATGGTTCTGGTGGTAGAGGCCATGGGACCGACAGAAATCAGAATGCTGCAGCACCTGTGGGCTGCTCTGACAATAATTATTTTGGTGACCCCAGAGATGGACAGTTTTATCATGATGATTATGACGTAGATGATGTGACAGGTATGTCTTATAGCTAGGACAGCCAGGGACAGGGTGGGGGACCAGTTCAGATACCTGTAGATCAGCGTGGTCCTTATGTCACAACGGATTTGCAAGGTTCGACTAAGGAATTTTTGGTTGATACAAGTGCGACAAAAAGTTCAGTTTCTTGACATATGGTCCCTTGGGTGGCCCTGTCTGGTCAAAATAATGTTTCAGTAGGTTTTTCCGGTGTACCGGTCGTCAGCCCCATTTCGCGCCCCCTTACACTTACTGTTGGTCCTTTTACTGTTGAGTCTCCATTCTTGTTAACATCTGATTGTGGTGAAAATTTGATGGGATTGGACTTGTTAAAGAGGTTGCATGCTCCCATCTATTGTTCTCCTGATGGTGTCTATATTACTATGGGCCCGCATGTGAACACCAGTCACTGTTTGTCCCAGGATTCGCCCCTTCCAGATGAGTTTGCCCAGGTACCCCCTATACTATGGGCCACAGGTGATACAGACGTGGGTCTATTGCATATACCGCCAGTTTCTATACAAGTTAAAGATAATGCTACTTTGCCCCGTATTCCTCAATATAAAATACCGGAAGCAGGGGGACGGGCTCTTCAAATTGTTCAGGGTTTGATACAGAAGGGAGTAGTTGAAGAAACGTCCGCCAACATTTGTAATATTCCTATTCTTCTGGTCCTTAAGAGGACACCTTCGGGTTCCCCTGACGCTATTGATGATGTCTATCGCTTTGTGATTGATTTGCGAGAGCTTAATAAAATTGTGGTCCTGCAGTTTCTGGTGGTTCCTGACATCACTACGCTTTTAACGATGATCCCATCTACTGCTAAGTTCTTTTCTGTTATTGATTTGAAAAACGCATTCTTCAGTATTTCTATCCACCCGGGCAGTAGGTATGTGTTTGGATTTACACTGGGCGGCAGAAGCTTTAGATTCTGTTGTGCTCCTCAAGGCTATACGGAGAGTCCTAGTATTTATAGTCAAGCATTCAAAAGTCAGTTGGATTCACTATCGCTTTCCCCGGGTAATGTATTGGTGCAGTATGTTGATGACCTGTTAACTGCTTCTGATACGGAACAAGGTTGCAAGGACAGTACAGTGAAGCTGTTGTTGCGTTTGGCACATCATGGACATAAGGTCTCTCTTTCAAAATGTCAGTATTCAATCAAAGCTTTATTTCGATAACAAAGTATCTTAAAAGCATTAGCATTCTTACTTCCATCCATAAAAAAAATAAAAAAAAATATACAAAATATGTAAAACATTATATAGAAGCATAAAAATCCATCAGTGCATATGATTCACGATAGCCCAAAGCTAACAAGGGTGAGCTGCAGGATGTAAGAACACAGTACAATAGTAAGAGTAAGTTCGGTTCTAGCTCTCCACATCTAAAGTGAGAGTGTGACTTAAGCTATACAAATCGTTCTGGTTAAAAATAGCATAAAAAGATAAAATTCATCAAATTGCCCCAACAGGCTACAGGAAAAAAAAAATGACAGTGCAATTTAAAATGTACAAACCATTTTAGCTAATAGTTAACATAAAAACATATTAATTCCCCACGCAAAGATTTGTGCCTTGTTATCCAGGCGCGACCAAGATACTTGGCCACGCCACAAGCGAAAAGGGTCCGTGCATCTGATTTTAAAATACGCAGAGCAGTACAATGTTCTTGAGTTCCCAATTGTCTACAGATAGGTTTAAGCCATCTCATCCTAGCATTTTTGTAGAAAGGGCAGGCAAACATGAAATGGGCTACACTCTCAGTCGGGGCCTTGCAGCAGGGACACTCCTCTGGTGTTTGGTATGGCACACACCATTTTGCTGTTAGCTCTCGAACTGGAAGTGATCCTATCCTGAACTGTATGTAAAGCGCTCTATCGCGCGGTGTCTGGATAAAATCTAAGTAAGGTTCTAATGAGATAACCTGCTTATGGAAATAAAATTCTTCTGTAAGCCTACCTACGCTAGGGTTGTTAAGCTCCTGGTCATTTATCCAAGCCCAGTAGCGTCTTTTGAGCTCGGCCTTGCTGGGCGGAATTTGCGTATCCCACGATTCCTTAAAGCCGAGCGCAAAAAGCATTTTTTTTAAGGTGAGCACCCAACAAATTCTTTGGCTGCCATCTAAGACCATAACTTCTGCCAATGCAGAAGCATAGTTGGAAAGCTCAGGAGTCCGGCACAAGCGAGCCCAGAATAGTAGTGGCCGCAGCCTAGCTACATCTTTAAAAGAACGTCTACCCATGTCGCTCATCAGTGGTTTCAGTGGAACATTAGAAGGGAGCGACACCAGATCCCTTAGGAACTTGTGTTCTGATCTGCTGATGTTATCTACATTCTCAAAGCCCCTTAGCTCAGCACCATAAAGGGCTGAGCTAGCTGCTTTGGCTGCATAGATGGTAAGTGCAGGGGCTACTGGTCTGCTTGCTGAGGAGCGGTGTTCTCTGATTAATGCTCCTGTCGTGCGCTTGTGCTTTAAGAGCATTTTATCAACATGGTTTCTCCACTGCATTTTCTCGGCAAGCCGAATTCCTAAGTAGTCAAATGTTGTAACTTTTTCCAAACGTATTCCGTCTAGGGTAAAGTTGCTTCTGAATGGCCTATAGGGGTTGAATACCATAATCTTAGTCTTGGAGATGTTAACAATAAGCCCCCTAGATTCACAAAAGAGATTAAATCTGTCCAGGAGCTTTTGAAGCCCTGCTGGTGTCTTTGAAATGAGCAGGGTATCATCCGCAAAGAGGAGAGTGGGAACTCTATCACCCAACAGGGCTGGGGCATCAGCTGGAAACTCTTGGAGAAAGTTGACCACCCCATTCATGTACAGGGAGAACAGGGTGGGCGCCAAAACACAGCCCTGGCGGACTCCTCTGTTAACCGGGATTTTATCTGTTTTCTGGCCTTGAGACCCCCACCTCACTTGTGCATAATTGCCCTCATGTAGGCGGATCAGCAGGTTCAACAACAGCGGTGGAATCCCCATATCGCCTAAGAGGCGCCACAGCCGCTCTCGGGGGACCAGGTCAAAGGCAGTCTTTAGGTCAATAAATGCCAAGTAAAGACTGCCCTTGCCAATAAGGACCACCTTCCAGTAAATTAAGAGTAACCTAAATGCTTGGTCCACTGTCCCCGTGCAGGCCCTAAATCCCGCTTGATATTGGGAAAGAATATTTTCTTCATCCACCCAACAATGGATTCTCTGTAATAACACCCTGCCAACTACTTTCTGCATAGCGTCAATCAAACTGATTGGGCGGTAGTTGGCAGGGTCATCCCTGGGACCCTTCTTGTAAATGGGTATCATCTCTGCGCCCTTCCATGACTCGGGTACTAAACTGCCTTGGGCAAGACAGTTAATTAAGAGTGTGATATAACTAGCCCAGTTATGGGAATCTGCAAGAAAAATATCCCCAGGGATGCCATCAGGTCCCGGGGCTTTTGATGGAACAATTTTCTTTACAGCCGCCTCTACTTCATCTAATGTAAAAAGGTCGGTAAAGTCCGACGTGAGATAGAGGCTTAATTGATGAGGGGACCCCGGTTCTAAAGATGGATTGGACCCAGTGTAAAGGTTTCGAAAATGATTGTACCAATCCTGGCAAGTGATAT
Source organism: Calotriton arnoldi (assembly GCA_963921515.1). NCBI lineage: Eukaryota > Metazoa > Chordata > Amphibia > Caudata > Salamandridae > Calotriton > Calotriton arnoldi. The sequence continues at coordinate 2,540,474 of CAWUFW010000195.1, read as the reverse complement.
GGTTGGGGATAAGGTCAGGATCTGTATGACCAGACCGCCTGACCAAATTCCAGAAGAGGTTGGGATCTCTAGCTGTACTTGCATCTTTTAGGTTCTGCCAGTGGGACTCGTCCCACTCAAGCTTCGCACGAGAGACAGCAGTTTTATAGTTTCTTTTTTCTAGATTCTCTAATTCAGAGGCAATTTTTGCTTCTTATTGCTAAAACTAAAGCCTTTTTCCCCCGTCTGCAATCCCCATTAAACCAGGAATGGCGCTTTTTACTGCCTGCATTTGGTTTGCCGGCTTTAGATGTCATACTAAAGAAGGATCCTACCTGGGCTATCATTTTGTCGTATGCTTCTGGAATAATTGCCAAGCCATCTGTTTCACCAAGGGCCTCTTTTAGCCCAAAGATGTTTTCACACAAGACATGCCTAATGGCTGCCATTTTAGATTTTTGTGCAGCAACTTTGGGCCATTTTAGAAACCTTCTACAATTAGAGGATAACAGTTCTTTGGTTACCATAAGAGACCCTGGGGCCTGGATTAGGAGAGCCAGGGGAGCCCATGGACTTCCCATTGTCAGGCTTAATACATTATGGTCACTATCAGGTGTGGGGACCACTTTCATGTCTATCAACAGTCTCCAGATTCTCACATCTAGTAATATATAGTCAATTCGAGAGGGACAATTAACCCTATTGAACGTGTTAGCTCCTAAGGCATCCGAGATAGTTCTTCCTTTTACAGCCCTAAGACCTGTTTCGAGGGCCAATGCGTTTATTTGGATTGCTATCTGGGACCATTTCTTGATGGGAGGAATATTTAACTGTGGAACGCCCCATTTAGTATCTTCTTTCTCTGTCCCTAGCAAGTCCTTGGTGCCTAGTGGTTCAAAGGTACAGTTAAAATCACCTGCAATCATGATATGTGAGTTTGGAGGACAGTTAGATAGTTCTTGCTCTAGGGTCAGGACAATATTTGACAGTTTACCCCCTGTTGTTCCCCTTATGTAGACATTAAACAGCTCTAGGGATTGTCCACCCCTACTCCCCTTAATCGAGAGCCACATGATGTCTGGGCTATTACAATGATGTTCAGTAATTTAGCAGCCCATGACTATCTTAACCCAGACAGCAAGGCCTCCAGAGGGGCGCCCCCTTCCCATGGAAATAGCAGGTCTAAAGAAGCAAGTATAACCTGATTTGTATTGTGGGCCTAAGCTCCATGTTTCTTGGAAGATACATATGTGATGTTCCTCTATCAGGTCATTCCAGTCAGGACACTGCATTTTACTACAGAGACCTGCAACATTCCAGGAGAGAATTTTGATCTGTGTTCCCAAGGTCTGTCACTCGGAGGAATTCATTGTATGAAATGAGGTAAGACAGAAGATGAGATAAGAGCATTAGTTGGTACTATGATACCCAAGTCCCCCAGAATGCAACCCTGATCGCCCGCAGTACTATTAAGTTTCGATTGAGTTGGAGATCCATCTGAGGTTATGTTTGATTGAACAGTGTTAAGGGCACTTTGAATACTGGTGGTCAGTATTGTCGACAGGAGGTTACCTATTTAGGTCACCTACTGTCGAAGGAGGGTAGGAGGCTGACCCCTGAGCTCATCAGTACTATTAATAAAATGCCCATTTCACAAACTCAAAAAGATGTATGAGCTTTTATAGGTATTACTTCCTACTGTCGCCAGCGGATCCCAAATTATTCGTTACTAATTAAACCCTTGCATGCATTAACAATGAAAGCGGTGCATGAGCCTTTGCCTTGGACGCCAGAATGTCAGCAGTTTTTTGAGCAATTAAAAACTGTGCTTTGTTCAGCTCCGGTGCTTGGCACACCTAATTATAGAAAAACGTTTGTGCTCTATGTTCATGAGATGGCTTGTTGCACACTCTCTGTCTTAACACAAAAATTTCGGGATAAACAGAGGCCTTGTGCTTATTTGTCTGCTGTGCTTGACACTGTTGCTAGGGCCCTTCCAAGTTGTCTGAGGGCGTTCGCGGCTGTGGCCACTTCAATCAGGCAACCGGCTGGACTCGTACTTGATACAGACCTCACAGTTATGGTACCCCATGCTGTGGATACACTTTTGAATAAGACAAAGACACAGCACCTCACCAGTGCACGTCTTACTGGTTATGAACTGACATTGTTTGCTAAACAAACTATGATCAAAAGATGTGCCATTCTGAATCCAGCCACGTTACTACCCCTCCCTTCTGAGAATGATACAAACATGACTGCATTTTCCAGACGGAAGAAGAGACGAAGGGACGGGTAGATCTGACTGATGTTCCCGTATCTGACCCCCAAGGAGAACTATATGTCGATGGCTCCTGTTTTAAATTACCAGACAGCACTACCACTGCAGCTTATGCTATCACTACATTGCGGACGGTGGTAGAGACATCACGGGTCCCCTATTAGTCGGCTCAAGCCGCTGAGCTTGCTGCCCTTATCCGAGCTTGTGAATTGAGTGAAGGACTGGTTGTCAATACTAATGCTGACAGCCAGTATGCATTCGGGGTTGCACATAATTTTGGGCGTCTGTGGGCGGAGAGAGGGTTCCTTACCTCTCATGGTACCAAGATTCAAAATGGGCACATTATATTGCGGCTTTTGTCTGCTTTAACGCTCCCCAAGAGATTGGCAATAATTAAGTGCAGCGCTCATAGGAAGGTTACTGATGACGTAGGTAGAGGAAATGCATTTACAGATCAGGTAGCCAAGGAGACGGCCCAAAGTAAAATGAAACGCATGTTTGTTGCTAGTCCAGCTAGGTCGGTTCCTGAAGTTGCTATGTTTGAAAACACTGTTGAAAATGTGAAGGAGATACAAAGCGAAGCCACGATAGAGGAATTAGCGAAATGGCAGGAGAGTACAGCACAGTTAAATGAGGAAGGATGTTGGATTGATAAATCTGGAGAACAGAAATGGATGTTGCTGGATGCATATGTACTTTTGGTGGTTACTATGGCCCATGCTCCAGCCTATACTAGTGCGAAAGGCATTTGTAAATTGTTAGCTCCTGTTTGGCTTAATGGCACCATCTCTAAGACAGCTGGGCATTTAGTGAAACATTGCATGACATGTATGAGACATAATCCAGGGAAGGGTACCCCTACACCGCCTGGTAATTTTGCACCTCCCACTTTCCCGTTTGAAGTCCTTCAAATGGATTTCATTGAGCTAGAAAGATGTAATAATCTCAAATATGTTCTAGTGGTTATTTGTCCGTTTAGCAAATGGGTTGAGGCTTACCCCCTAAGGATAATATGGCCATTACAACAGCGAAGGTACTCCTTAAAGAGTACTTTCCTCGATTCGGTTTGCCCATAATTATCTGGAGTGACAATGGGTCTCATTTCTATGGGAAAGTGATTAAATTGATTTGTGAAGGTTCACATATTAAACAGAAATTTCATGCTGCCAATCATCCGCAGTCAGCGGGATTGGTTGAGAAGTACAATGGTACTCTCAAATTAAAATTGGCAAAAATTCAGGAGACAACAGGGTTAAAATTGCCAGATGCTCTACAGTAAGCTCTTTTGTCTATTAGAAATACAGCTAATTCTAGAACAGGCTTGTCACCTTACGAGGTCGTGTTCGCACGCCTGGCAAATGTCTGGGGAGTCCCACGTCCTCGTAAATACTCTGATATTGAATATCCTGTATTGCTTGATTATCTTGGACAATTGACAGAAAGTTTACGTTCTATTCACCAACAGGTACGGGAATCCCTACCTCCTGTACCAGAGGGGCTCGGCCACGACATCCAGCCTGGTGATTATGTTTTAATCTGAAATTTTCAGAGGAAGAAAAGTCTGGAGCCCCGCTGGAAAGGCCCTGAGCAAGTTCTGTTGGTGACACGGACGCTGTAAAGGTTGCTGGTTGAAAGAACTGGGTCCATGCCGCCCACTGCCAGAGGATTCCTTTACTGTTGCCATACGACCAGTGGCTCAAAGAGGGTGTCAGCGACACCGAATGTGAGCAAGTGCCCAGGTTTGTCCCTTTTTGTGATGCCAAATTGACCAGGACACAGACAGATAAGGAGAACAACGATGTTTTGAATGAGGCTGTTCCACCAGAAATACAAGCTATCCAGGAGCCTTTGTTCATTGATCATAAAGTGCCTGGGGCTGCCAGATACAATTTGCGTCCTCGCCTGGGGGCTACTGAGTCTAAGGAGAAAAAAGATTAGGGATGAACTGTACAAGACAGGTAGTGCTGAGTAACAGTGCCAACGAATAATTGAAATGAGTGGAAATTCTGTGTTTATTTTGCCTTTGTTGTTTGAACATTAGTCAGGGAAAAGTATACTTTGAAGGTATCCCACCTTTATCGACGTGGGATAGATTAGAAGAGCTTTGGACAGAGCAAGTTCCACCGCCGGTGCTCAAGAGTGCCAACTTATTGATGGACAATAGGAGCCAGTGCCAGTGAGGCTCTGACGTACACTGGGAACTTTATATTTTCTTGCATTTTCCTTCTTTTGACTTCACTATGCATCCTTTTGGCCGAAAGGTTGCTGAGGAGGAGCAGCCAATGGTTACTGTTGCACAACATAATATAATGTGGTTGAGGAAAAGCAAAATAGCATGTGTTGTTCTTTTGCTTTTGATGGTAATAATACTGTGTGGGGTTTCATGGGTTTTGGAAGATGCTCAAAGCGTGCCTCTAAGCAGTAAGGGTAAGGTCATTTCCCCGAGACAAAATAAAAGAACTGCTCCGAGTAATGTATTTTTGGAAACACATAAGAGTTTCTTTAGCGAAGCGACCGCTTGTTACCCCACTCAATCTGTCACCAGTCTGTGGACTGCATATCCATTGTCACTCGTAAATTACACATATACTCGACCACCCCAATTTACAGAAGTGAAAGGAGTGTTTGGTTTTGGTTATCCGGGGCCCTGTCTATACCATAGAAAGCCACTGGGGGTGGGTTATCCGGGTTGTGATAACAATACGTATTGCGATAATTTTTATATGGAAGAACATAATGTAACATTAGTAGGTTGGCATTATAAGGAGGTGACAGTCCCTCGAGAGGCCGGTTATTACCCTGCTTGTTGTCCTATTGTGAACAGTACAAACACTTCATTGTATATAAATTGTTCAGGAATAGTGTTGTGCAAACACACGGTCCCTTTAGTGAATAAAGAGGATCCAAGTACTTTTGGAATGAACTCTAGGTATGCTGCAGTGGATTATTAGGGGCAGGTTTATGCACACCAGGGTTTTTATTTTTGTCTCATGGTACAGATGATATATCTCTTGGAATGGTATTGCCTTTGGGCGTGCCTTGTAAATATGCCAAGCCTAAAATAAGATGGGTTAAAAGGACATTAACAAAAGAATTCTGTGAGGGAGTGACCGATATAGAGGTCAATAATTACAGTAATGGTATCACTTTTGGATACATCCTTTCCTCTATTTTCACATTGGGTGGTACTTCCATGGCCAGGGGTGAGAAAGCTAGAGAATACTTTGGATGCAAGCTGCAAATTCTATCTAATACTAAAGTGGCAGCTTTGCGCGACATCACCACTCAGTTGGAAAGTACGCAGATAGTTTTGGAACAGACTAGATATGCAGTGGATTTTATCCTAGCTAAAAGTGGTATAGTATGTGCAGTAGTGGGCGATCAGTGTGTGGTCGGGTTTAAGAATATGGAAAAGAATATTACCAAACACATTTTAGATATTCTTGAAAACGTTAAGGGAATGGAGAGTGGGAATTGGAGTTGGTCCCTTTTCGGCAGTTGCGGCTGGATCCTTGAAAAAGTGATTTATCTTATTGTGGCATCGATGCTTTGTTGTATCCTCGTTCAGTGTCTCCCTTTTTGTTGTTCCTATTGTACCACAATTTTCACACCCAAAAAGATAATATCAGTTCATGTCACGAATGCCGCTATAATGCTTCAGAAAGATGTTGATGATTTGATGAACATAGATGAAGGAATATTTGAGAATTCATCCCTCCTTGCTGTTTCACTGCCTGATGTTGATGGTATGGATTGTTCTTAATTGTACACCAATTTGATATTCTTCTACTGTTGGCAATTCTGTTCTTTTCCGCTATAGTTGAAAATGCTTTAGCTCATGATAAAAGGAGGGTCTGTTAGAATAGACCCGAGATTGCTTACGCAGGGCCCTATATAAGTTAGCATTCGTGGCACCATTTTCTGTTCAGACGCCATTTTGAATGATGATTGAAATTAATCCTTTACTGTATCCAAGAAAAAGCCTCTGTTAAGTTTTGTTTCTGAAATGTTGAAGTTTGGCCTCAGTAATGAATAGACTGTTCATATTAGCGCAAACCTTTCTCACTAGATAGTGGTCCTCTCCCACTTGTCTGGTGGTGGGCGCAGGGTGAAACGACCTTGGACTGTGCTAGGTTGTGTGAGATACGGGAACCGAAACTTATTTTTTTTGTATTTCATTGCACAGCTGTATCTGTCTGGAAAATTCCACTGTAGGCGTGTCTTTGCCCTACTATGAAAAGTACATAATGTATCTCTATGCTTGTTAATTTCAGTTCCCTCTGTACCACTCTTTGAGACTGTGCAGATGGGGCTCCACTCTGAGTGCATCTGAATAAAACAATTATTGGTATAATCTCCACTGTTTTCCTAACTCTTCATTTGGTATGGAAGGCTGAGAGGTGGTCCGAGGAGACCCGGGTGGCCCCAAGCAGGACACTTCCTTCAATACCATCGGCAGAAACAAACTAGGGGGCAAATGATGTTGTATGTTTTTATATATATAGTACGAACTCGACCTGAAGGTATTGGCACGCTTTACACGAGCCTCAGCTGCACTGCATTACAGACAGGCACATTCATTGTTAGGCACGGAGAGATTTTCAAATCACTTAAATCTCACCATGCTGATTTGGCCAGAATCACACAATGTTGAGCCTCCCGCCGAGACTCGAACCCTTGTACCCCAGCTTCAAGGTCGGCCGCACTAGTCATTACATCACATCCTCTCCGCATGGCTTCATAATAAAGCAGCCAAGTCATGCAGTGTTTGCGAATGCCAACGCTCAATGTTGAACCAGTGACCACAACCAAAAACACTCAATTAAATAAATTGCAATAAATACATTAGTCTGTCTGGCCTTAATTAATGTGTTTATTGCAATTTATTGACCTTTTTTTTTAAAGCACTGCACCTCCACTCCAAGTGCTCCTGCCTTAAGGCCAGGCTCGGCCATGCGTAGCGAGAGTGAGAGCACGGAGATTTGTTGACGACTTTGACGAGGAGGTTAGAACTTAGAGAAAGGCAGTAGTAGTGGTGGTGGCAAATGCGCATGAAGAGTTATACCAACACCAACGCCAGAAACAAACTAAGGCAGTCGTGTCTGGCATGACTCGCGGGGGGGGGTCGCGCGGGTAGGGCGGGGGGATCACAGGTTTAATTAAAAAAAAATTAAAACGTACCTTCCAGGGTCCTGCGCTGCCTCACCTCCTGGCCGGGTCCCGCGTTTTCCTGCTGCTCTCCTCAACAGGAAGCAGCCACAGGCAGCCTCCCTCCCCCAGCCAATCACAACGCTGCAACAGCAGCGTTGTGATTGGTGGGGATGGCGCCCAGCCGGGCGCCTATGGGGAGGCCATTTTCTCTATGTAGGCTTCATGCAGCCTACATAGAGAAAAGGGAGAGTGCGCATGACTGGTTTGGTCGGCCCCAGAGGGCCGACCAAACAGTCAGGGCCCACTGCATTGGACTAGCCACTCCTCCCCTGATTTCGAGCAGACCCGCCCACCCCCAACCAGGCACTTCTGTTTCTCGCAGTGTGAGAAGCAGAAACATAAAATGGTAGTTTTACAATGTTATGTTTCTGCTTCTCGCACTGCGAGAAAGCAGTGGGGCGACGCTCCTCCCCCCTAATGGAGGAGCCACCCCTGCCACAAACCCAACCAAGCGTCAAGGACCCATGTAGACCTTTTGGCGGGTGTTCACAGATCTAAAACTAGATTTACAGACTTGCTTGAAGGTCCAACAGAGGTCCACAGACCCAGGAATCCTGTGACAGGGTTCATGCATTCTGGAAAATAAAAGAAACAGAGCCTGGCCAAGAACGAATGAATGAAATAGTAACTGAGAGAGTGAGTGAGTAAAAGGGAGGAAGTCATTGACTGGGTGTAAGTGGGTGAGTGTGAAAGTAAGAGAAACAGCGTGCCAGACAGTTTGAATATCAGTTAAAGATGGTGTTACTAACAGTGAGTGGGTGAGAAAGGGTGACTGAGAATGTGAGTGAGAGTCTGAATGAGAGATGGTAAGTGAAGACTGAGTGAGGGAGAGTGAGTTAAAGGAAGGCAGTGAGTGAGTGAAAATTTTACTGAAAAAGTGAGAGTGTGACAGTGGAGGAGTTAGAGAAAGAGTGGTTGAGAGACAGTGAGTGGAAATGAAGGAAGGTGTGAGGTAGAGTGTGACATAGTGTGCACAAGAAAGTAGATGTGCAAAATAGTTCCTCTTCAAAGCACTAAAAGGTGCCATTCTCTTAAGGTAATTTGACTAAAACAAGTGGCTGTTTACCCAACTGTTCTCCGTCATTCTGTGTGAAATGACCCGCAGTAGAGCTTTAGTCCATGGCAGCTTTGGAAACCACCTGCTCATATTACTAGGTCTCAGAACACTATCACTCATTCCCTTTGACTTTCTACTTGCTGTGTAATCACACTGTAAACATCTTCTTTAAAAATCTGTCTCTGCCAGATCTCTGGAGGAGTTTTACTGCCCCCTCCCACGAGCTACAGAGCACTTTTCTTTTTAGGGCAATTATCTAAAATGCGTGAGGATTTGTTTTAGTGCTGTCTGTGTTAGGGTATAGCATCTTTGCTCTTTTCAAACGTTTCTAAACCACCTGACCACATCTGACTTTCCACATGCAGTCTAATCACTCTTTGAACACCTTCCTTATAAAGTTCTGTTCTGTTTGACATCTCTGGATGAATCTTAAAGTCTCCCATCCCGATGAGATGACTTGGGAGGTTGTTAAATTGATCTGTATGTAATTTAAAGTTTATAAATGCCAGTTAGATATCGTTGTGGGTTAATGCACGTCACTCAATTGTGTAACTCACTATTGTTCGGTCTGGCTCTTATAACATGCCAACGTTTGGGAACAGAGAAGTGGGAGACATTGAAAAAGTCAGTGGAAATGAATTTCCACGCTGACTTGCACTGAAGTGGGCGATTTTCTGAGTGGGAGACAGTTGAAATGAAGCTATTTTTGTCTGCAAAATCAGAAGCCTCCCACCTAAATTAGGATTGTTGCCATGTATGGCATAGACCGCGTCAGGTGGCTGCTTAAACTCCTACTGCATACAGAGAGGGCCAGTGGGCAAGCCTCATTCAGTCATTGGTTTACTGGGTTGCCCGTGACAGTTTGGGACCAGACCACAGCATTTCGTAGACATTAACATTTTAGGCACGTGCATCGATTATTAGGTAACTAACTGTATTCATTTCGTTTTCTTCTTGCTGCTGCAGCATCAGTCAACATAACAGCAGCAGTGTGTCATAATTATTTGAATACAGCAGTGGAACTACCTGTGATCCTCTGGGCGTGGCTCTTCTCTCTTGCCCAGAGGCTCTTATTCTACTCAAGTCTCTGGCTTGCACGTAGGAGTTCCTTGGGGGCTTCTCTGAACTTTCGAGCGCTGGGTGTGGATATCCTCCTGCTCATGTCCGGTAACGCTCCGGCTTTCGTCTGAGAGTACCTGCAAAATCAGCAGTTGCAAAATGCGAAAATCCTGCGCACAAAAAGTACGTTTATCAAGGAAAATTACTCTTCTCACTATTGCCGCTGTTGTCCTTGTTCTGCCAAATCTGTTTGGCCACTCCACTCTCACCCCGTGCCTTCACATTTTTAGGTCTCGCCTACGCAGTGCGCATGCGCTGCATAGGAGGACCTTTAGCCGTCGCTCTGGTCATTTTCAAGCACACACTCGTGCTTGTGGCGGCATCCACCTTGCGGGAGCGAGCAGGGGCGCGCCACAAGCACGAGTGCAGTGCTTGAAAATGAGCAGACTGCGCGCACGCAGCACTCCCGGGCGCTCGCTCTCTCTCTCTCTCTCTCTCTCTCTCTCGCTCGCTCTTTCTCTCTGTCTAAATCCTTCAATTGTCTTTGCATTCTTATCAAAGTCTTTCCTATTTGCTCACCCCCTAAAACTCCCTTCACCTCCCGCACCACTTCTCAATTTCTCACTCCTCTCACAACACACACTGCTCTGCTCCAACTCAGCCACCACGTCACTCGCCACCATCTGTTCCCTACTCTACACTGTAACTCCACCTTCCCACATCAACTTCCACCATCTACTCCTCTAATGCCCTCTGCCCACCTTATCCTTGTCACTCCATCACCTTCTCTACATCTCCAAACGTACAAATTGTTGCCCCAGAATACCACCTAATTTCCTACACCCCTTCAAACCAATGAACACACAACCTCAACAGTAATCGTAGACATATTTATTCAGTTCCCTACCAATTAACTGAAAACCTACAACTCAGCCCTCACTTGAGAGGAAATAACTGCAGCCACTAGGACAGCATTTGGAAACTCCCAAGCCAGCTGTAAACTGGAACGCCCACAACCACCCAATGGCAGTAGATCAAACAAAACTACTTTCAGCTGAGAAGCTTAGGAAACCCACATGCTCCACAATAGGCACCCTAATTAACAAGAGAGAAACAAAGGTTCAGGGATACTACAGAACAGAGGCGTAGGGCAAGGAAGACTACCACAACAGTGCTTCGCTGAGCAAGTCACAATTACAGCAAGCATTGGCATAGCCAATAGGTCTCGCCTTTGGGACCTTTATAAGTGTTTAGCCATGTAACAGTTGATGTTGTTGCAGTAAGGATATTGTGCTGCATAACTAAATACTTATAAGGTCCCAAAGGCAAGACCTATTGGCTATGCCAATGCTTGTTATATGTAGTGGTATCTTGGTATTGTAAATATATGTTTGTACAGTGCTGTGTATAGGTGTTATTTAATATATACATGTAGCTAATATAATATCTGTTCAGAACTTTGTAACTCTTTAGTATCGACTATGGAATTATTTTATAAGTACACAATTTCAGCTAATTCCAATTTTTTTTAACTGTGGTGATCTACGATAACACATTTTATTCTAACAAAGGTCAAACTGAAGCTGTTGTTGCCTTTGTTTACAACATATTTTTAAAAAAGCCTTTGAAAGTCACTGAAAATACACAGTTAAAGTGGAGTTATGGTTACAAATTCAAACCGAAAATCACAGACTTGTAAACCATAACTCACACACCAGATGCAATGCACTTGCACTTGCCCTCACCCTTGGTGTGACAGATGCCATGAAAAATGGTGTAAATAATCTTACAGTTGAGATTAGATATCATATTGCCTTTAACACTATAAAACATTCAACTATAAAGGTAGCGTTATTTATTGAGTTGAGTAAATATTGTTATTTATTTATGTTGTGTTTTAGGTGTTGTTACTTACTGAGAAAAATAGTGTGAGGCCATTTATACTTCATTTGGTGTGCATACCTACCAAGATAAATAGTGTGAGGCCATAAATACTTCATTTGGTTTGGCAGTTATGGTTTGTATGTCTTTTGTGTGAGTGACGGATTGTGTTCTTAACCAGAACTTGCAAATTTCAATGGTTTTTCAGTTTTAATTTACCATAGCTATGGTATTTTCAGAGATTTGGGGGATTTGTTGATCATATATCACATGTAACAGTTCACTATGCCTAACTCACCATGGGCAGCCAACCCCTGCAACACAGCCCTTTGGCACACGTCTGCCTCACACAATAGAAGATATGGGGTTGAGCTAATGATGCGGGTTAGGTGCAACGCCTGACTGCCTGTGGGCAACCATCACTGCACACTGCTGAAGTACATATGCAGAAGAGGTTGGGCTCCTGCAAATGATTGGGCGCAGGGTTAGGTACCTGGTCTGATCAAAGAAATTATGATAACCCGTGGACGATTCTGCACAGGCTCTGGCAAAAGGGTAGCCCAACCCTCCTGCACATCAAGGGCTGACCACCGACAAAGGTTTAGGTTAGGATCTGGCTAGAGGTCAGGTCCTGTGGTCAATCCTCTCTGCACATGGCCTAAGACTGGTTGGATGCCTGCAGATGTGCTGACCAGGCCCTGTGGCCATCACCCAGTGAACAAGGCCAAAGGCCCTGTGCAGTGGGTGTAGGCCTAATGGAAGGTTGGACACAGGTTCTTGTCGAGGGCAGGTGGGGGATTGCTACCTATAGGTGACCTGACCAAAGGGGCTGGACGATTATGCACAATGGGGATTAGTCGCCATTGGGTGAGTTGAATGCAAGATCTGGCCACAGCCCCATCTGCACATAGATGAAGGTTGTGCACAGCAGAAGTTGTCTACCTGCGGCACTTTGGGCACAGGGCATGGAGGTGATGTGCTGCAGCCAATTCATGCTGTGTATGGCTGAAAGCCATGTGAAGTGAGGGTTGGCCCCTTGGGTTAGGTGTGGTAACACATAGATATCCATGGCTACAATACAGAAATAGTGAAATATACACTCATAAACAAAATTTGCAGGATTCACAAACCTTAAAATTGTTCAGTGAATCTCTAAATGTCCAGGGAGTCCTGCAACAATGGAGCATCAAAATAGGGATTTATCCTGAATTTGTGAAGGATCTGCAAATTTACAATACATCCCAAAAATATTTTAGCCCAAAAAAAACAATTATAACAAAAAGGTGCTTCTGAGAAGAGGCTCTGTGTTCATGACATAACTCTAATCCTGATCCTATTGCTTTCTGCCGTGAAATGGACTCCATCTTTTCGAAAAAATTATAGAAATGCCAAAATGGATATTATTGTTCATATTCTATCGTCCTGCAGGTAAGCGAAAATCACTTTGTTGACATGTTTACTGTATTTCTTAATTTTGAAACAAAATTGTTTAGAACATTCCACTTTTGACTTGACAATTTTTGTTAATACACAAAAGCTGTGGGAGGACGAGATGTATCACCTTTGCAAAGTTTCTTTTATTTCAAAAGATAAAGCAACTACAGGAATTATACTTTAAGGCGTTCTCTTCACAATGCAAGATCATCACATACGCTTGCACAAAAGTCAAAATGCTTTCCACCAAAGATAAAAGTTGATGCTATTTCCCAGATGCCGATCTATATATAGTGTCCACTTGAGACTTAGCAAGACCCACGTTAAAATTATCGCCATTTTAGCGGCAGGAAACTGCCGCTAAAACGGCGATAATGGGCTTGCTAATATGCGTTATGGAATTCCAATAGAAGCCCAGGTTAGATGTCCTGCACATCTAACCTGGGCTTCTATTGGAATTCTATAACGCATATTAGCAAGCCCATTATCCCCGTTTTAGCGGCAGTTTCCTGCCGCTAAAATGGCGATAATTTTAACGTGGGTCTTGCTAATATGCCCCCTGGTATGCTATCCAGCCCAAAAAGTAAACGAATGAATAATCACCCTGATTACTTCCTTCCTGCTGGACTTCCTTTCAGCTTCAGAGAAAAAGCTGCAATTTGAAAGTAAATAAATCTGATTGGATAAGTTAATTTTGGTGTGAATGTGCTCTTTGTTGAGTTAACTTTAACCACAGCAAGGAAGTCAGGAGGGAAACATTATTGGGAATCCTCCGCCAAAACTAGAACACCACAAGAAACATAAATCGGATCAATTCTGATACAAATATATTAGAACATTAGGGTTACAATATTTTCTCACTAATAATTTTCTGAATAGCTGTCGAGTGAAGCAAAAGCTGCAATAATCCTTAAACCCCCACACTCTCAAAAAATTCTTAGAAAATGGAGGCGATACCGCACAGGAGCAACCAAGAGGGACTGGAGTGATGTTGTTGACTACATTCCGAGCTTATCATCATTGGTGAACTCACTCCCCGCATTTAGCAGGACTTAGATATATAAGAGCGAATCAAATTCCTTTTTCGTTAACACCCATGCCCTTTGAACTGTGGGAACATAAAAATGTCCCATGGTGTTTCTTTCCATAAACTACCCCTAGTGTGGAAGGGTACTACACACACACTAAGGGGCAGATTTACAAGGCCCTTGCGCCACTTTTGCGTCACTTTTCCCATGTTAAAAATGACGCAAAAGTGGCGCAAGGGCCTTGTAAATTTGCCCCTAAGGATTTAATCAGGTCCTCATCTATCAAGAAGTTTAAAGTTGCCGTCTGCTGAAGAAGAGGCTATGCATGATGAACTTTTAGCCTGACTACTAGTTAGAACATGCTGAAATCAGGTAATCTTGGAAACTGCTGTATGGCATAAAATGACGTTTTGCTATTGGGTAGAGACAGGGTTATGCGAAGCGCAACCAATGTATTTCCAACATCAAATTAAAAAAAAGTCAATCTTTAATTTTATATTAGACACAGACCCTGGAGATTCATATCAGAGTAGAATTTTATAATCAGGCTGAGTTCAGTTATATTGCTGTGTGGGAAAGATTGTGTTCTCAAAGATAGAGATATTTTCAAACACGGATTAATTAGACAATAAATGATAGAGAAGAAACTCAAGAGAAACTGAGTGATGTATTTTCATAGGAAAGAGTGTTGTAAAATGTAAATAGTGCAGGAGGTAAAAATACTCTTGGAACTACAAATCCCGTACATAATATCAAGAAACATTGGGCAAGTGCAAGTTTAAGGGGAATTTATTTGCAGTGTTTTGAAACTACATACTATGCTGAAGTGATTTTGCAAACTGGAAAACTTCAAACCACCACCGAATGTGCATTAACTTTGGGAATATGATTCTCAAAGAGTATGTACAGGAAGACTTAGGCAAACATTAGTGTTTTTACTTGCAATTTGTAGCAGGTTATCAGAAACAAAGCGTATGGGAGTTACACAACTGCTGAGACATGACTAACCCTCTGGACAAACATGTTCAGGAAGGTGATTGAGATTATTAAGTAGCTGGGAAGTGAAAACAAAGAGTGAAAGTATTGTAAAGTGAAATCTCTCGGTGGGTGGTTACCTAAGCAGGAAAGCCCAAAGCATTACAACAGGCACATTAAACACGATAGCAAATCTTCCGAACGGAATGTCAGAAAACAGTTAGGCAAATAGCTACTCATTTCAGTCAAATAATGAGGTCTTGTCCTGCTTGGGAAGTTAGACAGACAAATCCAGAAATTTGAGGGATACCAGAGACAGATCATTTCAAGGAAAGTGTTCAGCAAATAAAAGGTCCAAGGGAATGTTGCGAGCCCTACAAATATGATCATGGGTTTCAAAAATGACAAACAGAGCAAGGACTGCAGGCACATTCACCATGCTAATATAACTTTCACACACAATGTCATACAACACTAAGGCAAATGCCCACTTACTTCAGTCAGATTTACAAGAAAGCAAATTGCAGTGGTAGGGAGACTTTAAGATTCATCCAGAGATGTCAGACAGAACAGAACTTTATAAGGAAGGTGTTCAAAGAGTGATTAGACTGCATGTGGAAAGTCAGAGGTGGTCAGGTGGTTTAGAAACGTTTGAAAAGAGCAAAGATGCTATACCCTAACACAGACAGCACTAAAACAAATCCTCACGCATTTTAGATAATTGCCCTAAAAAGAAAAGTGCTCTGTAGCTCGTGGGAGGGGGCAGTAAAACTCCTCCAGAGATCTGGCAGAGACAGATTTTTAAAGAAGATGTTTACAGTGTGATTACACAGCAAGTAGAAAGTCAAAGGGAATGAGTGATAGTGTTCTGAGACCTAGTAATATGAGCAGGTGGTTTCCAAAGCTGCCATGGACTAAAGCTCTACTGCGGGTCATTTCACACAGAATGACGGAGAACAGTTGGGTAAACAGCCACTTGTTTTAGTCAAATTACCTTAAGAGAATGGCACCTTTTAGTGCTTTGAAGAGGAACTATTTTGCACATCTACTTTCTTGTGCACACTATGTCACACTCTACCTCACACCTTCCTTCATTTCCACTCACTGTCTCTCAACCACTCTTTCTCTAACTCCTCCACTGTCACACTCTCACTTTTTCAGTAAAATTTTCACTCACTCACTGCCTTCCTTTAACTCACTCTCCCTCACTCAGTCTTCACTTACCATCTCTCATTCAGACTCTCACTCACATTCTCAGTCACCCTTTCTCACCCACTCACTGTTAGTAACACCATCTTTAACTGATATTCAAACTGTCTGGCACGCTGTTTCTCTTACTTTCACACTCACCCACTTACACCCAGTCAATGACTTCCTCCCTTTTACTCACTCACTCTCTCAGTTACTATTTCATTCAATCGTTCTTGGCCAGGCTCTGTTTCTTTTATTTTCCAGAATGCATGAACCCTGTCAAAGGATTCCTGGGTCTGTGGACCTCTGTTGGACCTTCAAGCAAGTCTGTAAATCTAGTTTTAGATCCGTGAACACCCGCCAAAAGGTCTACATGGGTCCTTGACGCTTGGTTGGGTTTGTGGCAGGGGTGGCTCCTCCATTAGGGGGGAGGAGCGTCGCCCCACTGCTTTCTCGCAGTGCGAGAAGCAGAAACATAAAATTGTAAAACTACCATTTTATGGTTCTGCTTCTCACACTGCGAGAAACAGAAGTGCCTGGTTGGGGGTGGGCGGGTCTGCTCGAAATCAGGGGAGGAGTGGCTAGTCCAATGCTGTGGGCCCTGACTGTTTGGTCGGCCCTCTGGGGCGCACTCTCCCTTTTCTCTATGTAGGCTGCATGCAGCCTACATAGAGAAAATGGCCTCCCCATAGGCGCCCGGCTGGGCGCCATCCCCACCAATCACAATGCTGCCGTTGCAGCGATGTGATTGGCTTAGGGGAGGGGAGGGAGGCTGCCTGTGGCTGCTTCCTGTTGAGGAGAGCAGCAGGAAAACGCGGGACCCGGCCAGGAGGTGAGGCAGCGCGGGACCCTGGAAGGTACGTTTTAATTTTTTTTTTTATTAAACCTGTGATCCCCTCGCCCTACCCGCGCGACCCCCCCCGCGAGTCATGCCAGACACGACTGCCTTAGTTTGTTTCTGGCGTTGGTGTTGGTATAACTCTTCATGCGCATTTGCCACCACCACTACTACAGCATTTCTCTAAGTTCTAACCTCCTCGTCAGAGTCGTCAACAAATCTCTGTGCTCTCACTCTCGCTACGCATGGCCGAGCCTGGCCTTAAGGCAGGAGCACTTGGAGTGGAGGTGCAGTGCTTTAAAAAAAGAGGTCAATAAATTGCAATAAACACATTAATTAAGGCCAGACAGACTAATGTATTTATTGCAATTTATTTAATTGAGTGTTTTTGGTTGTGGTCACTGGTTCAACATTGAGCGTTGGCATTCGCAAACACTGCATGACTTGGCTGCTTTATTATGAAGCCATGCGGAGAGGATGTGATGTAATGACTAGTGCGGCCGACCTTGAAGCTGGGGTACAAGGGTTCGAGTCTCGGCGGGAGGCTCAACATTGTGTGATTCTGGCCAAATCAGCATGGTGAGATTTAAGTGATTTGAAAATCTCTCCGTGCCTAACAATGAATGTGCCTGTCTGTAATGCAGTGCAGCTGATGCTCGTGTAAAGCATGCCAATACCTTCAGGTCGAGTTCGTACTATATATATAAAAACATACAACATCATTGGCCCCCTAGTTTGTTTCTGCCGATGGTATTGAAGGAAGTGTCCTGCTTGGGGCCACCCGGGTCTCCTCGGACCACCTCTCAGCCTTCCATACCAAATGAAGAGTTAGGAAAACAGTGGAGATTATACCAATAATTGTTTTATTCAGATGCACTCAGAGTGGAGCCCCGTCTGCACAGTCTCGAAGAGTGGTACAGAGGGAACTGAAATTAACAAGCATAGAGATACATTACGTATGTTTCATAGTAGGGCAAAGACACGCCTACAGTGGAATTTTCCAGACAGATACAGCTGGGCAATGAAATAAAAAAAAAATAAGTTTCGGTTCTCGTATCTCACACAACCTAGCACAGTCCAAGGTCTTTTCACCCAGCACCCGCCACCAGGCAAGCGTTCCCCCAGGTCTTCCGATAAAAATGGTACTCTAGGTAGGAAAACGTTGGGGGATCCACGCAAGCCATACCTCATTGGACTCCCCCGGGTGTCTAGTTTTCAGAAATGTTTGGGTTTGGTACTTTCCCAAGATGGCCGCCGAGCCCGGGGCCAAAATCTCAGGTGCCCCCCCCCAAAACCAGTTAGTTTTGCTATAGGTAATTTTGAAGTCTCCACAGTACGTTTTGGGCCATTTCCTGTTGCAGCCACTATGCCAAGTGAGGTACCATTTTTTTTGGGAGACGTGGGGGAATGCTGGGTGGGAGGTAATTTGTGGATCCACGCAGATTCCAGAACTTTCCCACACAGAAATTTGAGAAAAAAGTGAATTTTTCAGCAAAATTTGAGGTTTGCAGGGGATTCTGGGTAGGAGAATGATGGGGGACCCACGCAAGCCATACCTCGCTGGACTCCCCCGGGTGTCTAGTTTCCAGAAATGTGTGGGTTAGGTAGGTTTCCCTAGATGGCTGCCGAGCCCCGGGCCAAAAAGTCATGGGACCCCCCCATGCAAAACCAGGTTGGTTTGTGATAGGTAATTTTGATGTCGCCTCAATAGCTTTTGGGCCCTTGCCTGTCGCGGGTCCTTGACCCACCCACGCAAGTGAGGTCCCATTTTTATCGGGAGACCTGGGGGAACGCTGGGTGGGAGGAAATTTGTGGATCCACGCAGATTCCAGAACTTTCCACCACAGAAATGTGAGGAAAAAGTAAATATTTCTGCGAAATTTGAGGTTTGCAGGGGATTCTGGGTAGGAGAATGATGGGGGACCCACGCAAGCCATACCTCGCTGGACTCCCCCGGGTGTCTAGTTTCCAGAAATGTGTGGGTTAGGTAGGTTTCCCTAGATGGCTGCCGAGCCCCGGGCCAAAAAGTCATGGGACCCCCCATGCAAAACCAGGTTGGTTTGTGATAGGTAATTTTGATGTCGCCTCAATAGCTTTTGGGCCCTTGCCTGTCGCGGGTCCTTGACCCACCCACGCAAGTGAGGTCCCATTTTTATCGGGAGACCTGGGGGAACGCTGGGTGGGAGGAAATTTGTGGATCCACGCAGATTCCAGAACTTTCCACCACAGAAATGTGAGGAAAAAGTAAATTTTTCTGCAAAATTTGAGGTTTGCAGGGGATTCTGGGTAGGAGAATGATGGGGGACCCACGCAAGCCATACCTCGCTGGACTCCCCCTGGTGTCTAGTTTCCAGAAATGTGTGGGTTAGGTAGGTTTCCCTAGATGGCTGCCGAGCCCCGGGCCAAAAAGTCATGTGACCCCCCATGCAAAACCAGGTTGGTATGTGATAGGTAATTTTGATGTCGCCTCAATAGCTTTTGGGCCCTTGCCTGTCGCGGGTCCTTGACCCACCCATGCAAGTGAGGTCCCATTTTTATCGGGAGGCTTGGGGTAACGCTGGGTGGGAGGAAATTTGTGGATCCACGCAGATTCCAGAACTTTCCACCACAGAAATGTGAGGAAAAAGTAAATTTTTCTGCGAAATGTGAGGTTTGCAGGGGATTCTGGGTAGGAGAATGATGGGGGACACACGCAAGCCATACCTCGCTGGACTCCCCCGGGTGTCTAGTTTCCAGAAATGTGTGGGTTAGGTAGGTTTCCCTAGATGTCTGCCGAGCCCCGGGCCAAAAAGTCATGTGACCCCCCATGCAAAACCAGGTTGGTATGTGATAGGTAATTTTGATGTCGCCTCAATAGCTTTTGGGCCCTTGCCTGTCGCGGGTCCTTGACCCACCCATGCAAGTGAGGTCCCATTTTTATCGGGAGGCTTGGGGTAACGCTGGGTGGGAGGAAATTTGTGGATCCACGCAGATTCCAGAACTTTCCACCACAGAAATGTGAGGAAAGAGTAAATTTTTCTGCGAAATTTGAGGTTTGCAGGGGATTCTGGGTAGGAGAATGATGGGGGACCCACGCAAGCCACACCTCGCTGGACTCCCCCGGGTGTCTAGTTTCCAGAAATGTGTGGGTTAGGTAGGTTTCCCTAGATGGCTGCCGAGCCCCGGGCCAAAAACTCATGGGACCCCCCATGCAAAACAAGGTTGGTTTGTGATAGGTAATTTTGGTGTCGCCTCAATAGCTTTTGGGCCCTTGCCTGTCGCGGGTCCTTGACCCACCCACGCAAGTGAGGTACCATTTTTCTCGGAAGACTTTGGGGAACGCGGGGTGGGTGGAAATTTGTGGATCCACGCAGATTCCAGAACTTTCCACCACAGAAATGTGGGAAAATGTGGATTTTTTGACAATTTTTTAGGTTTGCAAGGGATTCTGGGTAACAGAACCTGGTGGGAGGCAGTCAAGTCACCACATCCTGGATTCCCCTGGGTGCCTAGTTTTCAAAAATGTATAGGTTTGCTAGGTTTCCCTAGGTGCCGGCAGAGCTAGGGTTAAAAAACTACAGCTAGGCACTTTGCCAAAAAAGGGTCATTTTTCACTGCGAAATTGGGGTGTGTCCACGTTGTGTTTTGCGCCGTTTCCTGCCACGGGCACTAGGCCGACCCACACAAGTGAGGTACCATTTTTCTCGGAAGACTTTGGGGAACGCGGGGTGTGTGGAAATTTGTGGATCCACGCAGATTCCAGAACTTTCCACCACAGAAATGTGTGGAAAATGTGGATTTTTTGACAATTTGTTAGGTTTGCAAGGGATTCTGGGTAACAGAACCTGGTGGGAGGCAGTCAAGTCACCCCATCCTGGATTCCCCTGGGTGTCTAGTTTTCAAAAATGTATAGTTTTGCTAGGTTTCCCTATGTGCCAGCAGAGCTAGGGTTCAAAAACTACAGCTAGGCACTTTGCCAAAAAAGGGTCATTTTTCACTGCGAAATTGAGGTGTGTCCACGTTGCGTTTTTCGCCGTTTCCTGCCGCGGGCACTAGGCCGACCCACACAAGTGAGGTACCATTTTTCTCGGAAGACCTGGGGTAACGCTGGGTGGGAGGAAATTTGTGGATCCACGCAGATTCCAGAACTTTCCACCACAGAAATGTGAGGAAAATGTGGATTTTTTGACAATTTGTTAGGTTTGCAAGGGATTCTGGGTAACAGAACCTGGTGGGAGGCAGTCAAGTCACCCCATCCTGGATTCCCCTGGGTGTCTAGTTTTCAAAAATGTATAGGTTTGCTAGGTTTCCCTAGGTGCCGGCAGAGCTAGGGTTAAAAAACTACAGCTAGGCACTTTGCCAAAAAAGGGTCATTTTTCACTGCGAAATTGAGGTGTGTCCACGTTGTGTTTTGCGCCGTTTCCTGCCACGGGCACTAGGCCGACCCACACAAGTGAGGTGCCATTTTTCTCGGAAGACTTTGGGGAACGCGGGGTGGGTAGAAATTTGTGGATCCACGCAGATTCCAGAACTTTCCACCACAGAAATGTGGGGAAAATGTGGATTTTTTGACAATGTTTTAGGTTTGCAAGGCATTCTGGGTAACAGAACCTGGTGGGAGGCAGTCAAGTCACCCCATCCTGGATTCCGCTGGGTGTCTAGTTTTTAAAAATGTATAGGTTTGCTAGGTTTCCCTAGGTGCCGGCAGAGCTAGGGTTCAAAAACTACAGCTAGGCACTTTGCCAAAAAAGGGTCATTTTTCACTGCGAAATTGAGGTGTGTCCACGTTGCGTTTTGTGCTGTTTCCTGCCGCGGGAACTAGGCCGACCCACACAAGTGAGGTACCATTTTTCTCGGAAGACTTTGGGGAACGCGGGGTGGGTTGAAATTTGTGGATCCACGCAGATTCCAGAACTTTCCACCACAGAAATGTGGGGAAAATGTGGATTTTTTGACAATTGTTTAGGTTTGCAAGGGATTCTGGGTAACAGAACCTGGTGGGAGGCAGTCAAGTCACCCCATCCTGGATTCCCCTGGGTGTCTAGTTTTCAAAAATGTATAGGTTTGCTAGGTTTACCTAGGTTCCGGCAGAGCTAGGGTTCAAAAACTACAGCTAGGCACTTTGCCAAAAAAGGGTCATTTTTCACTGCGAAATTGAGGTGTGCCCACGTTGCGTTTTGCGCCGTTTCCTGCCGCGGGCACTAGGCCGACCCACACAAGTGAGGTACCATTTTTCTCGGAAGACTTTGGGGAATACGGGGTGGGTGGAAATTTGTGAATGCACGCAGATTCCAGAACTTTCCACTACAGAAATGTGGGGGAAATGTGGATTTTTTGACAATTTTTTAGGTTTGCAAGGGATTCTGGGTAACAGAACCTGGTGGGAGGCAGTCAAGTCACCCCATACTGGATTCCGCTGGGTGTCTAGTTTTCAAAAATGTATAGTTTTGCTAGGTTTCCCTATGTGCCAGCAGAGCTAGGGTTAAAAAACTACAGCTAGGCACTTTGCCAAAAAAGGGTCATTTTTCACTGCGAAATTGAGGTGTGTCCACGTTGCGTTTTGCGCCGTTTCCTGTCGCGGGCACTAGGCCGACCCGCACAAGTGAGGTACCATTTTTCCCGGAAGACTTTGGGGAACACGGGGTGGGTGGAAATTTGTGGATCCACGCAGATTCCAGAACTTTCCACCACAGAAATGTGGGGAAAATGTGGATTTTTTGACAATTATTTAGGTTTGCAAGAGATTCTGGGTAACAGAACCTGGTGGGAAGCAGTCAAGTCACCCCATCCTGGATTCCCCTGGGAGTCTAGTTTTCAAAAATGTATAGGTTTGCTAGGTTTCCCTAGGTTCCGGCAGAGCTAGGGTTCAAAAACTACAGCTAGGCACTTTGCCAAAAAAGGGTCATTTTTCACTGCGAAATTGAGGTGTGCCCACGTTGCGTTTTGCGCCGTTTCCTGCCGCAGGCACTATGCCGACCCACACAAGTGAGGTACCATTTTTCTCGGAAGACTTTGGGGAATACGGGGTGGGTGGAAATTTGTGAAGCCACGCATATTCCAGAACTTTCCACCACAGAAATGTGGGGAAAATGTGGATTTTTTGACAATGTTTTAGGTTTGCAAGGGATTTTGGGTAACAGAACCTGGTGGGAGGCAGTCAAGTCACCCCATCCTGGATTCCCCTGGGTGTCTAGTTTTCAAAAATGTATAGTTTTGCTAGGTTTCCCTATGTGCCAGCAGAGCTATGGTTCAAAAACTACAGCTAGGCACTTTGCCAAAAAAGGGTCATTTTTCACTGCGAAATTGAGGTGTGACCACGTTGCGTTTTGCGCCGTTTCCTGTCGCGGGCACTAGGCCAACCCACACAAGTGAGGTAACATTTTTCTCTGAAGACTTTGGGGAACGCGGGGTGGGTGGAAATTTGTGGATCCACGCAGATTCCAGAACTTTCCACCACAGAAATGTGGGGAAAATGCGTTTTTGTTTGACAATTCTTTAGGTTTGCAAGGGATTCTGGGTAACAGAACCTGGTGGGAGATAGTCAAGTCACCCCATCCTGGATTCCCCTGGGTGTCTAGTTTTCAAAAATGTATAGGTTTGCTAGGTTTCCTTAGGTGCCGGTGTAGAAGCCATCTTTCTTATATGATACCAAATGCTTGAAGCTTCAGACCCTGTTAAGTTGACATAAAAATCACTGCACAAAATGCTTGTACTTTTTCATTTGCTTCAGAGACACAGCTTTTGTAACGCAAGGCTTGCTCAAGAAATATACGTGACAGGGAAGATGCTCACGTAGACACAGACATTTTCAGCATAGTACATTTCGCAATATGTCTGGTCCTTTCTATTATGTTGCAATAATTAACTGGGAAGGTACCAAGGCTGATAGATTACATTACAGTGGAAAGTCCCCAAAGCTGCCCACTTGGGACACGTGGTCAGCAACAGTATATTTCGGACCGTAAAAGGTATAGCACAATCTAGGCCTTTGCTAATTGGTCAAATAGATAGGGCTTAATTTGTGCTATGTATGTGATGATGCTGCATCCTTTTTGGCTTTGGCCTATAAAAGCTGTCACCAACGTCACATCTTTGGGCATTCAGTATCTATGCTGTCTGTCTCCGTGCTGCACGTATTTGCATTGTTTGTTGGTCTCCAATAAATTGTGCCATCATTTGTGCTGACAAGAGACTTGTATTTGTGGTATTATTTCTTATTCTTTATTTCAGTTTCCACATTTGGTGAAGAATGCGGCTCCGGAATGCATGTCTTCTGCTGCGGCGGGCTGCTGCCTTCCCCTTAGGGCGGAGGTCTGAGGTCCGACCACGACGCTTCCCTGCCTCCGAGGTCTCTCTCTCTCCCTCCGCTCTGGGCTGGATGCTGCCGCTGGCCGTGAGTAGTTGTCACATCTCTGGACTGCTCTTGCTCCCTGTTTTCCCTGGTTCTCTCAGCACATTATGATTGCCTTGTGTGCCAGCTTTGCTGGCTGTTGTGCCTACTGTTGTGATCTGTGTATTTTTGGGTTTGTCGCCGCGCTGTCCCTGAGGGCTCTGTTGGTGGCTGTGTCTCTGGTGTGCACTTCTGGCGCTGGGCCAGTGTTGCACCGTCTTGTTGCCTCTATCCTCTGGGGGACACAGTTGCCGTCTCCTTGCGTATTTCCCTTCCGTTGTCCCTGGCGGTGGGCCAGTTACAAGTGGGAGGAGTATTTGTTTTGGTCTCGGTTTTGGGTTTCCTCTAAAATGTATCCTCTGATTGTGCTGTCCTCTGTTTTATTCCCCCTCTTTTTACATCTGCTGTCATTGCCACTGGGTGACCGTTGGGTCACGGGCCCCAGATATTTTGTTGTGCCTTGGCCATCTGCTGCTGACCTTCGCTTCCAGGCCCCCCCCCTATGAGAGGGTGGATTTCTGCCTCCAGACCCTGTTTCAGCCTGCAGTGACACTCTGAGGACGGTTCAGAGTGGGCGAAAAGCTGCTCCTCCTGCCTTCGGTAACTCTCATAGCGGGGGGTGGGGGGGCGGACGCTCCACTCAGCACTGGCTGGTCAACTCCTTGGTAAGATTTTTTCTGCTATTTTATATTTTTTCTCCGTTCACTTCACCTGCTGCCTATGTCTCCACAGTGGCTCTGTGTATTCTTTTTACTGCACTGTGTGTGGGCATTCTTTGCCAAGCTTTCTTTTCTGGTCCAAAGGGGACCTGCATATGTTTGTTCCTGAGGGGACGGAAAAGGGAAAATTATGGTGCCCTCGCAGCTAGAGCACCCCTATTGGCTAGCCAGAGTTCTGAGGGAACTCAGTCAAGAGTGGGCTGACGAGCCCCTTTAGGACCTTGGTTGGAGGGACTGGTGGAGGGTGGGTGATTAGCATCCCCTCCAGATTTCTGTTTCTAGGCATCCAGTGGCGCTCCAACCAGACTGATAGGTCCGGGGACCCTGCTCGGTGGGAGCAGGGTCAGGAGGATTCGGTGGGAATTCTCGGAAGTGGGCCCACGGGTGCCGTTGCAGTTTGAGCACACCCAGCGTCGCGAGGGGTTGTAACTGCAGATACTCCCCTGGTATTCTCTCGCTGTCTATGATTCAGGGTTCACCTCGCTCCTTGATGATGTGCTTTGTACTTGGATTATACTTGCTGCACTGTCACCTTCACCACTGGGCTCCGGCGAGGGCAAACATTCGCATTTGTTCCTTGACCACGCAGTAACTCCCTGAGACTAGGCAGCCAAAGGCTACTAATGTTTCAAGGAGGGTGCAATTCTGCAGTTTCCTGTCTTGCCTGCGGACACTCACTGAGGCTCTAGGGGTGGAAGGTGTCGGATGCTGAGAAAAGGAGGGGGGTGAACGCCTTGTTTCACACAGGGGAGGGATACGTAATGTATTGTTTTCCTTGATTTGCATTAATAGGTTTCTTGAGTTTTATGATTTTTGTTATCAATACCAGTGTTAATCAGTTATCAAATTAGACTGTACATCTACATTTTTGAATGATCTGACTTTGACACAATGACACCAATTTATGTTGCCATTTTCATATAATAATGCTGCTAGACTGCTCAAATAGACACTTTCACATTGTTTTTATATTGCACATTACCCTATGTCTGTGCACTGCTACTTATGAAATGACAGATTCCAGCTCTCCTTATGATTACACTCATGCTATTTTGAGATTAAATAACACACAGGGAAAAGGTGCTCAGGTAGATTCGCACCACCTAGGGATAGACCCCGGCTTTTGTGTTATATGTGTGTGCCTGTGTAAGTGCAGAGTTCACCTGTTTTTGTCTCACCTTTTATGTGATTCTACAAATTTCGTTCAGCTGCACCTCTGTGGGTCTACGTGGCCCAAGGAGAAAGGAAGGGGACAAAATGTCTTACTCTACCTCTGTCTCTTTTCTTCCTATCTATGAATATTTTCGGTGAACTTGTAGCAAATGCCATTTCATGTCACGTTGTCTGATGATGGGCGCTTGCTCTGCTTCATTTAACAATGCGCAGCTGGCTGTTTGATCGCTGCATGATTAGTTGAACGTATCTCTTATCCATCCCCCACACCTCAGGAATGAGCAGCCAGAAATAGTCTGCTGACTACCTTCTGTGTCACTGTACCGAAGTGTGTCTGTAAGTTTGTCTACTGCAATAGGGACAGCTGACTCCTTCCCACATACACTTACAAAGAGTATTAATCGGGGTACGAGTGCCTTACAAGTAACACAACTGCATTGCTGTTTCCTATCTTTTGAAAATATGACAAAGGATTGAATATTGTGTTTTGTTTAGATTTCAATATCTTTCTTGTGACCGTGATTATTCTCCTGGAAGGAGGGGCATAGAAGATTACGGTGTGGAACTAGTTTCTGTTCATCAGGTTGTTTTAGTGCATTGATAGGTATTGTTTTTGCCGTTTTGTTTTTTGTGACATTCCTGGTGTTGGAGCTGGTAGCCAGAGAGCGGTCGGCTCTGGTGCACTGCCTCCTGCTGGACACCAAGGGTGGTCTCCAGATGTGAATAGGTGTCCACCTACTCACAACAAGGAGGGTGTTGGTGTTGCATTGCATTATATGCATTCATTTGAAGTACTGTTATTGTATTGTATGCATTTATTTGAAGTGCTTTTATTTTTGTTATGCTGTCTTTGTTTGTCACATACTGTATTGTGATTCATTGAGATTCTTAGTATTTTGCAACTGACCTTTTCAAATGCTGATTATATGCCAAATGACTGATTACCAGCCACCTTAATACAAATGTTACAACACCGATTACACATCGGCATTCTCTGCTACAGGGGCACAACACACCGAGCTGTCCCATGATGAGCAGACCTTTTGCAGATCTCTTGCGCACAAACTCATGAATGGGGAAGTTACCGAAATAGAACTTTCAAAAGAACGTTTCAAATATTGACACATTAACGGCCAAACATTTGTGAACCTTGGTATTTTCAGATTATACCAGGATACAGTGCTCTCGCTAGCACGTGCAGAATTAAAGGGCAAAGGTCCTAAGGCCCACTGTGCGGTAAACAGACATAATATCGAAACAAAAATATCGAATGGGCACAATATCGAGTCCAAAATATAGAATGGACATAATATCGAATGGACATAATATAGTCGTTAAAAAATATCGAAATTAAGGTAAGTAATATCGATTGTTAAAATATCGAAGTACATAATATAGGCATTAAAAAATATCGAATTTTTAATAATATCGAATTTTTCTAAGTGTATTGTATGTTAGTATATGTGTTAAAAGTGTATATTAGTTGTAGTAATGTATGTTTAATTTTTTAAAAGCAATGAATTTTATGTTATTTAATTTTTGCGTAATTTAATTCCGTAGCGGGTAGTGGGTTTATAGGGGAATAGGGTGGGAAGTAATTTAATAAAAATTAAGTACATATTAATAAATATTAATTGGTATTGCTAATTAATTTATTGTTTATTAATTGGTAATTAAATTTTATTAATTGGTAATTTTTTTTAATTGATTAAATGGTAATTATGTTAATTCTATTAATTAAATAGTTGTAGCGGGATGTGGGTTTATAGGGGAATAGGGTGGGAAGTAATTTAATTGAAATTAAGTACATATTAATAAATATTAATTGGAATTGATAATTACTTAATTGTTAATTAATTATTAATTGGTAATTACATTTTAATAATTGGTAATTATTATTTTTTAATTCATTAATTGGTAATTATGTTAATTATATTAATTAAATAGTTGTAGCGGGATGTGGGTTTATAGGGGAATAGGGTGGGAAGTAATTTAATTGAAATTAAGTACATATTAATTAATATTAATTGGTATTGATAATTAATTTATTGTTAATTAAATATTAATTGGTATTTATTTAAATATTTATACAAATCTGGTAATGATTATTAATTGGTTGTTAATGATTTATTAATAGGTAATTAATTTTTAATAAATCATATGTATTGTATTTATAATAAACTAATTATTAAAGATTTTATAATTGGTAATTAGTGTTATTAATAATATTTATTAGTATTGATAATTAATTATTTTTTAGTAAAATATTAAAATATTACTTTCCCTACTGTTGCACTCTCTGGAGTGGGAATAGTAATTATTACCCCTACGCTATCCAACGCTTTCCCTACTGTTGCACTCACTGGAGTGGGAATAGTAATTTTTACCCCTACGCTATCCAACTCTTTCCCTACTGTTGCACTCTCTGGAGTTGGAATAGTAATTATTACCCCTACGCTATCCAACGCTTTCCCTACTGTTGCACTCACTGGAGTGGGAATAGTAATTTTTACCCCTACGCTATCCAACTCTTTCCCTACTGTTGCACTCTCTGGAGTTGGAATAGTAATTATTACCCCTACGCTATCCAACGCTTTCCCTACTGTTGCACTCACTGGAGTGGGAATAGTAATTTTTACCCCTACGCTATCCAACTCTTTCCCTACTGTTGCACTCTCTGGAGTGGGAATAGTAATTATTACCCCTACGCTATCCAACGCTTCCCTACTGTTGCACTCTCTGGAGTGGGAATAGTAATTTTTACCCCTACGCTATCTAACGCTTTCCCTACTGTTGCACTGTCTGGAGTGGGAATAGTAATTTTTACCCTCCCGCTATCCAACGCTTTCCCTACTGTTGCACTGACTGAAGTGGTAATAGTACATTTTACCGTCCCGCTATCCTACGCTAAAAATATTGAATATTTTTTATAAATATTACGTTAATATATTTATGTATTAAAAAATTAAAATGTATGTTTATTTTTTTAAGTTACATTAATTATTTATTAATTTTAAAGTTATTTAAGTATTTTTAAGTATGTTTTAGTTAATTATATATATTATTTCATTAATTTTACATTACTTTTAATACATTTAAAAAATTCGATATTTTGACTGACTATATTTTTTACAACTATATTTTGGAGTCGATATTTTTGTACTTACCTGTTTGTAGATAGGGAGTCGATATTTTGGCATTCGATATTTTTACTTCGATATTGTTGTAGGTCGATATTCTTGTTATCTTGTGCGTATGAGCTGCAAGCCACGGCCCTAAGAAAAGACGGAATACAGGAACAGCCACCCCTCTCTCCAGGTTATAGTTGGGATGTAGCCAAATTTAAGTCCACATATATTGAAGGGTTAAAGAAAACTCTTTTGGACTGGCTTGCCACAGACTCTGGGCATTGTGCCAAGACCAAACCACACACTACAACAGTTTTCTGTGGGTATGAACAGAACTGGTTTTAAAAAATAAATAAATTATGTATTCTTTGCAGCGGAGAATGGAAATGAATGCAAATACTTGACTAAGAGAAGTGTTATTTTGTGTCTATGCACTTTACTACGTTTTGTTTCCTAACATTTTAATTTTTAGATGCAGGAACGTTGGAGAAAAGATGTTTGTTTCTCGTATGTGCCTGTTTTATGTTTTTGTTTTTACATGGTATGTCTGTTGTCAATCGACATTGTAAGGGCCAGAGTGATGGCCTCCACAGGCCCCCCATCTCCCAGAGCAGGGCCGGCTGTAGCGCTGGTGGCGCCCTGTGCAACAATGTTTGTTGGTGCCCCCCCCAATGACCACCTCCATCATGGATTCTCTTACTAGCACCCTTTAGCAGTGCCCGAGTCTCCATAGCCACTGTCTCTCAGATACATTGAATCCGTTATATAGCGCCACTCATACCAGTGTAGGGTGTCAGAGCACCTTGCATCACACACACATTACACAGCGACAATGAATAATACGTGTGTAAATAAGTGTATAGAAATGTTACATAAGCCAAAGGACTAAAAGTATAGGAGTCACATGTCATCCATACTGGTAGGCAGTATAGTTTAAGAGTGCTTGGTGTGGAGAAGCACAAACTCAGAGTAGAAAAAGAAAAAGCATAGTTGGGAATTATCTTTAATAATAAGAAAGGATTTCTATCCAAATTAACCCTTTCTGCAACATTAATCAATGTTCTAATGTATACTTTGCAGTGTGTATGCAGTTCTATGATGAAAGTTAATAGCTCACTGTTGTATGTTAGAAATTTAAGTTATAAATAGAAAGTAACAAAAGGATGTCTCTTTTAAAAGCAGTAACATGCTGATCTGTTTACATTACATGCACTCTGTAATGTACCTGGTACACGTTCTTTGCAGGAGGCATATTAACCCTCTGCACTAACTTCACATAAGTCAAAACACCAACTATACAAAATGCTGATCTGTCTCCAGGAAGATAAGATATCACAGGAGTTATCTTGACATTTTTGTGAGGCCTGGTAATTGCCGGAGGAAAGGAACAGCAGGTGCTTTAAAAACATAATAAACTTGCAAACTCAGCACCCCCAGGAAACGAGCACCCGGTGCGGTGGCACCAGTCACACCGCCCTAGAGCCGGCCCCGTCCCAGAGTCATTTACAACAGGAGAAGTTAAGATATGGAAGGAAACATTTGCTTACAGGTCAAGTTACATTGTTGAAGGGAGGTAGCCAGAGTGCCCTGCACAGCATCACTGTCAAGATAATAGTACTGCAAAAGTATTAAGGAAATGAAATGCCCAGGATCACACAATTAGGTAAAGTTAGGTAGCTGGCTTGTTTTCCCCATTTCTCACTCCACAGACCACCACCTAACATATAACACCGCCATCCTCACAAGCACATATAGAATAGCACTAGGTATATTGCGTTATGGATGGTTTTGCCTAATTAAATGGGGCAAGGAGAAGTACTATTTTATGTATGTGTCTAAAATAAATAATGAGTATGTATAATAATGTTTTTCATTTCTAGGTTCGTCAGAGGTGCAGTAAATATTATTATAACGAATTACATTGTAAGGTGGTATGCGCTAAAATGCATTGTAATGCAGTGCATTCACCAGGGCCTCCAAAGGATATGCCAATGCAGTAGGATAGTGTGCATTGAATAACTGTGCTTCAGTATTATGATGTTTTAAGGATGCAATGTGTACAGATTTAATATGTCTTTTAATATACAGGTGCAGCCTTAAGGGGTGTTTGCAAATAGGTGTCCTGTAACAAAAACAACTTGTCCCTTTTGTGCCATGTAATGCGGCGACAAATTATGGCAGCAATCTCATTATATAAGAGCTCTGAAATAGCCTTTCTGATTATGCCAGGGCTCCTTCCGTAGTAGGGTTTGATTTTTTTTTTTTTTTAATACGTTTTATTGCACATTTTTAATATAAACAGCACAATTTTTCAGTATACAATTCAATATTGTTTGAGGATTAATCATTCTGGATTTACCATACATCAATGTATATCAAAAAACCAAAAATCAAAAATAAAAGAAGAAAAACAGAAAAAAGAGACCATAATAAATTGGAAGAAAAATAAAAGGCAAAAACAGGTTTTTAACTTCCATTAGAGTAACAATAGTAACAGCATAAAGGCAAAAATAAAAGGAAAAAAAAAAGAAAGGAAAAGCATGGCTATTACAATTCTAAGTTAACTGGTGTTAAATATTAATCTAAAGCCAAGCTAAGATTGTGATTCCTTCCATTTATAGATAGGGTCCCAGATTATTTTACCCAAAATTTTCCCCTTTTTTTCCCCGTCTTTCATAAATTCCCCTTTCAAGATTAAACGTTGCTAGTAGCCGGGCAAGCCAGTGCTGAAATGTAGGAGCAGTTTGATCGCGCCAGGCCGTGGCAATACAGATCCGAAGTATAACCATAGCGAGAAATAGAAAGCGGGAATGAGGGAGCTGCCCTTGATAATTATCAACCCCTAAGAGCATTAACGTTGGAGTTAGATTAACCTTAAGACCAAGAGTATGATCACAGAAAGCCATTATTGATGTCTTTATTATATCAAGTTGTGGGCAGGTACTAAACATGTGAACTGCATCCGCATCTAATGAGTTACAGCGAGGGCAACTAATTCCCGTAAGACCACCCCACTGTGCTATTTTGGCTGGGGTATAATAAAGCGAGAACATTGTTTTATAATGCTGAGCCTGCAATGCGGCAGAGCACAGAACTTTATGCCCCAGCTCAAGAGACTCTAGGAAATTAACTGAGTCATTGCCCAACCGGTTTTTCCATTTTTCGGTCTGTTTAGCCAAATCATCCTGTTTGAGTATTATAAGTTCAGAGTAAGCTCCTTTGATGGAGCAATCCATCCCAGTTCTTATAATATCTATAATCCGGGCCTTTTGAAGCCCCTAGTACCGCCCGTCCTTTTAGAGAGAAAGCTTCTTATTTGGAGGTATTTAAAAAGTTTTTGGAACTAATACTAAATTTGTCTTGTATATCCCGAAATTGATAAATTCCCCCTTGGCCCATTAAATCACCCACTTTCAGCAGTCCAAGCGCACCCCATTCTACCATAATTTGATCAGAAAAAATTTCTGGCAATGTTGGGTTGCCAATCATATGAGTATAATAATGTAATCTACCTAAACCGAGCTTCTTTTTAAGGGCAGCCCAGATTTTAAAAGCAGCATCAGGGTTTTAAATTTCGTTCTCTTATAGTAGCTTGGTTCACTGAATTTCATAAAGCTATTCAGGGCCTCTTCACCCATCAATAAATTATAAACATCCGGAAGTCTTTCTTCAACATTTAAGGTCTCGGAACACCCACCAAACAAAACCCCCATATATTGAAGTGCAGCAGCCCAATAATAAAATTTAAAATCAGGTAATGCCAAGCCTCCTTTTGCCAAGGGAAGAGTCATAAATCGTAAAGCCCTCCTTGTCTTGCCATGTGCCCACACAAAGCGATTGACCAAGTGCTCTAGCTCATTAAACCATTGTTTCCCAAATTCTAATGGGATAGCCCTAAACAGATAGAGTATTTTGGGCAAAAATACCATTTTAATCACATTACACCGCCCCACCAGTGACAAGTGCAGATTATGAAATTTGTCAAAATCTTTTCTGGCCTTTTGAATTATGGGATTAATGTTTATTGCAACCACATCTTTCAGTTCAGGAGTTATAGTGATACCTAAATATACCGCTGAGTCAGTCATCCGAGGATCCGAAAAGTTTATCAAACAGTTGGTAACTATCAGAGTCTTCCCTTTATTTAGGGCATACCCAGAAAGCTCGCCAAATACCAATGCCAGCTCTTCAACGGCTGCGATTGCTTCTAATGGTTTGGGGGTGACTAATGCGATATCATCCGCATAAGCGAGTACTTTTGTGGTAATGCCATGAAACCGCATTGGTTCAATTTCTTGGCAGGCTGCAAGGAGCCGCAGTAATGGATCAATGTAAATAGCAAAAAGCAAAGGTGAACATGGACACCCTTGCCGAGTACCCCGCTTAATCATAATGGGCGCAGTATACTTCCCATTTATTTTCAAGCGTGCTGTTGGTGCCAAATACATTGCGCGGATAGCATTGATAAACCCTGACCCGATTCCAAACCATTTCAGTACCTCCCATAGGAAGCCCCAGGAGACCCTATCAAAAGCCTTTTCTGCATCCAGGAGCAGCAAAGCCATCGGGTCTCCTGAGACTTCTGCTGCATCAAATAGAGTAATTACCTGGCGCGTATGTTCCGTCGTCCCCCTCCCAGGTATAAACCCATGCTGGCATGGGTGAATGGTATCTGCAATGATGTTGTTCAATTTGGTGGCAAGGGCTTTTGAAAAAAAATTTGCATCACTGTTTATAAGAGTAATAGGCCTGTATGATCCCGGTTCCTGAGGTGGCTTCCCTTTCTTTAAAAAAATTATAATATCGGCACCTGCCCATGAGGTGGGGCCAACCCGCCGGTTTGAACACATAGAATGGTTTCCACCAGAACTGCTCCCAGCTCATCCCAGAACATCTTATAGAACTCGAGAGGAATCTGGTCAGGTCCAGTAGCCTTACCTGAGGGGAGATCTCTTAATGCATCAGAAATTTCTTCCTGTGTCAAAACTGCATCTAGTTTCTCCCTCTCCTGAGGTTCAATTCTATGTAGCGATATGCCACTAAGGAAGTTCTGAATTAAATTCTGTGAGACCTGAGGGCCTTCACCATGTAAGCGACAGTAAAATTGCCTAAATACATCCTGGATACCAGAAGGGTCTATAACTAAGTTACCGACATCATCAATAATTTCGTTTATGTCATTCCTTACACTCCTTTGTCGAAGTCTAACTGCGAGTGTATGACCTACCCTCTCACTAAATTCATGGCAGTGCTCCCTTTTGCTAGGAAGCATTCAGATGCTTTTACAGCACCGCGTTCTCCAATTTCTGCTTTGGCCCATGCAAGCCGATGCAGAATATAATCAGTAGCTAAACCAGATTTTAGTGCAGCAACCAATTCCTCCTCGATCCTAGTTAGGATTTTATAAAGCGTTTCCTCCAGGAGCGACAACCTCTTATGCCTGGACAAACTAAAGCTCAATGTCTCCCCTCTGACGCCCGCTTTGAAAGCGTCCCAGATGACGCCTACAGTAGTGCTATACCTATTTATATCGAAGAAGGCCTTAATCCAACCCTTCATATGATGAACATAATCCGGATCAAATAATAGCCCTCTTTCAAAAGTCCAAATTCGCTCAATTTGTTCTCTTTTGTCAAAAGCTAGCGAAAGAACAAGAGGGTTATGGTCTGACAGTATCCTAGGGGATTTCTGAATTTTCGCCTGATGAACTAGAGAATGAGAGACAAAAAAATAATCTAATCTAAAAATAGCGTTATGTGGGGCAGAATAAAACGTGCAGCCATTATCCCCATTAGCTAAGTGATCCCATAAGTCGATAAGTCCGTGATTATTAACTAAATTGTTGAGTGCCCTAAAGACCTTTTTCTTTCGGCCAGTGTATTTATCAGCGGCAGTATCCCAGAGACCCCCAAGCCCATCAATATTAAAGTCGCCACACACTATAAACGGAGCGGACCAGTTAACTAATTCATCGTCCAGCAGCTCTAATATCTCCAGATCATCTGCCGTTGAACCATACACTGAACATACAGTGACTACCATCCCCTGAATAGAGCATTCTACAAGTGCCCAATGCCCCCATCTATCTGATAAAACCCTTTTGGCGATAATATCTTTCCTACTAGTAAGGATAGCGACCCCTCTAGTTTTAGTGCCTTGCTTAGTTGCCACCAAAAGCCTAAAACCAAGTTGCTCTAAAATTCTGGACCTATCCCCCTCTATATGTGTCTCCTGAACACACAAGACATCTGCCCGCATTGTTTTCAAAAATATAGCCGCCCTTTGTCGCTTAAATTGGTCATTGAGCCCACATATATTAATTGAAACAAATCTAATATTTAATGCATTCATAAAGCAATATTAAGTAGATTCCCTGCCATTTCAAGCGGCTTATGAATGACCTTTTTCCCCGAGATAGCCATAACCACTCCTTCCGAGTTAGAGATGGGCAATAAACCATATCCATCAAAGCTAGTATCTGAAAAATTCCTCAAACAATGTTTTGTGCAGTGCTGAAACCTACCACCCTGAAGACCTTGCCCCAACCCCCTCCCACCCCCACCCCCAGCAGCCCAACCCTCCCCCACCCCCCCACCCCTACCACCCAAACAGGCAAATAGGTCAACCGTGACCTATGTGTGGCTACTAATCTCACATCTCGAGCTGCCACCGAGACTCTACACCTCTACCGTCAATAAAGAAAAAAGTAAACAACAAAAACCAGCCCCTATTTTAACTAGGAAGGAGGCCGATCCGACCCAGCACCCCAGATTCAAAAAAATGTACATCAATCAATCAGCAAGTACCACTACTTAAAAAATACAAAGCTCAATAGTGTTAGTCAGGTAGAGAGGAGTAGAAATCAATCCAGCCCCCAGCCATCCTGTAGATCCCAATCAACTTATCGCCCTGAGGCCCCCCGCCCTCCTACATCCTTCAACTCTGCCAGGAGTTCTTGAGCTTTTACCTCTGATGAAACCATTCGTACTCGCCCACTCGTAATAACTTTAAGGCGGGCAGGAAACAATAAATATGCTTCAGAGCCCAACCCCTGAAACGCGGATATCATCTGTCGAAGCCTCCACCGGCGTTCAACAGTAACATGACAGAAGTCAGGGCGGGCAAAGAAGGTGTGTCCATCAAATGTCCGTTTGGAATTGGGTCTGGCCATATCCATTATAGCCTGTCTGAGAAGAAAGTTTCCGATATAGATCAGAATGGCTCTGGGTTGCTCATTATGCCTGCTCTCATTGTTTTTTCTCTGAACCATAGGGAAGCGATGAGCCCGTTGAACTTCCATTTCCCAATTCCAATGGGCAAGCTCCGGGAGTGCACCTTTTAGCAAAGACACTACAAAAGCCATTATGGCATTCCCTTCTGAATTTTCGGCAATGCCCAGTAGGCGAACGTTGTTCCGCCGTTGGCGGTTCTCGAAATCTTCGAGTTTCCAGGCAACATCAGTGGATTGTTTCTCATGCAGATTAATGGACTCCTGTATTTTTACAACCTCCTCTTCCAGCGCCACTGTTCTATCCTCCACATGGGTAACTCTCTCTGCCATTTCTGTGCAAAGCTTGTTGGCCTTGCGGATGGAAATTTGTAGTTTTTTGGTAGCCTGATGTGATCTTCTGCTTTCCATTCTTGCCTCCCCCTGCATCTGTTTTAATGTGGAATAAACTAGGTCCAGCGTTGGCGGAGTTGATAGACCAGGGGGGGCTGTTGAGCCACCAGATCCAACCTGCGCATCAGCATCAGTATCATAAACCTGGCTAGTAGCGGCATAATCCCATTCCAGCTTTTTTGCAGCGGCCACATTAGCCGGGCTCCTTCTAGATCTTGATCTATGTTTTGGAAAAACAGCCTTTGCGCGACAGTTTTTAAGCACAGTGGAGGATCCTCCAGTATCAGTCTCTTCTGAAGAAATAGCATCACTCGAAACCAGTGACTCTGAATCGTCATTGAGTGAATAAAACTGATCCCCCTCGGGGGATCCATGCATCCGTTCAGGGCCCTTAGCTTTGCCTTTGCCACGACTTATAAATTCTGAAGAAGGGACACATTGAGTTAATACAGCACAAGGGGAGTTGCTGTTAGCTCCACTAGTAACTTTAGTTCTGTACTTGCCGCTCATCATTACTTTATTCATGATACCTGTAAGGGGCTCTGACAAGTTATCGCCTTCAGAGGCACCCCCAATAACCAGATCAGGAGCATCTGAGTTTGCCAATTCAGAGCCCCCAGGATTCGCAGTCATAGAGCTCAAGTCGTTTACCTGTGGATCCATTGCAGGCAGGATCCAATCCGCTGACAGGCCCTGCTCCAGACCGGTTTCTGCATGCAGCTCTACGTGGTGTTCGTCATCCTCGGGAGCCTCCGTTCCTGCAAGCGGACGATTTGTGAAGCTATCCGCCACCTGAATGATGGCAGCGGGAGCGGGTGCGATGGACGAGACCAGGGAGAAGGCTTCAATCACCGTAGTCTGCCTTAGCGGAGCTTCCACAGTTGCGGGGGGAAGCCGACTCTCATTAAAGACACTGGCGTCTTTCCCGCTGCCGTCTGCTCCCTTGGGTTGTCCGGCACGCCGTGAATGAATCGGAGCCCTTGCTGATCGTAAAGCGGGATTAGCAGCATTAGCAATGTTGGCGCCTGGAGCTCCGACCGCTCCTCCAGCACCAGCACCCACAGCCCCAGGGAGATTGGGAGCCTTAGCAGCCTTGGCAGTTTTTGGAGCCATATTCCTGGCAAGCCAACAGCGGTCCGCACGAAGAGTACAGGAGAAGCGCCAGAAACCACGAGATAAGGAGCAGATTACGGCAGAGAGCGATCTGGTTTTAAATAGATAACCAATGTCCAGCAGCCTCATACCAGCCAAAAGGTAAACGCAGATGTTTTTTTCTTTAAATTTTCATCTTTAAACGCTAGCAGAGAGACCCGGCAGCAGCTCTCATTGAGGTCAGTCAGCAGCCATCTTTCCCTCCCATAGTAGGGTTTGAATACTAACTATTCCCTTATGTTGCCACGTTTCCGCAGATCTACATACAGGGGCTGAAGGTAATGGTAAGAAAAAGTTCCAGGGCTGATATGCCCTTTTGAGTCTGTGCAAACTTACTAACTTGCATGTTTTAAGGGTTTTCACCAACTCTTCTCTAATATTTTCCTATGCTGAGAAAGGTTGGATATGTACTCCTGACAATGGCAGACATACAACTTCTTCCAGGGTTGGGAAAAAAAGTGGATGGAGGAAAAGTGAACTTGCAAACACTCAGCTTTTCGCATGAGCAGATCTACACCTGCATATTTGCTCATGCTTGAATGCAGTTCACAAATATTTTCTAGGAGTACTATTTCTTGGCCTACTTCTGTAAAGTCTTGTGAATTCACAGTTGTATATCTGCACTTAATCCAAGGACGTGGGTGCACTTTATTTCATAATTTGGCCCCTAATTAGGTCTGGCGTTAACAATGACCTTCTGTGTTTATTAAAATGTTGTCTCTCTACCACTCGGCTAGCTTCACTGTGAGTGACCACATTCTGTTCTTTCACAAGGAGCATATCGACACACAGTTGTTTTATTCAGTGCCAGGAACTACTGTGAAATGTGTGCTTTTTGAGACAAAAACAATTTTTGCTTTTGCCAATGTTTGTCATGATGGTGAGGGCCCAGCAGCTCCCACTCCAATAAGGTTTTGCAAAAATGATGCCAAAACATGTGACGCATTGACAAAGCCAAAAGGCTGACCAACGATTTCAGACCTACTGGCTTTACCAATGCTTGTTTAGTTTTATGTTGCAAAGAAATGGTACCTACATTTTTTCAGTAGTTTAGCAAAATGATTTTTGCATTTTTTCTGTGAACATTTTCTTTTGAAAGCAAAGAATAATAAATCTTGCTTTCAAGCATCTGCAAATATTCATTCTTCTTTTGCTTTTGGAGATAATGGATTTCTTTTTAAAGTTTTGTACAGGGATGCCAATATAATTTTTAAGTTCTTTCCTTCATTCCCATACAGAGTGTAATAGGTTTCCTGTTTTCGAAATGTTTGCATGCATGTGCTTAATGATAAATGTTTTCACCCTCTCATATCTGATTAGGAAGCTCCACTGGTGCAAATGTGATTTAT
The DNA here is from genome assembly GCA_963921515.1 of Calotriton arnoldi. Classification (NCBI taxonomy): domain Eukaryota; kingdom Metazoa; phylum Chordata; class Amphibia; order Caudata; family Salamandridae; genus Calotriton; species Calotriton arnoldi. The sequence continues at coordinate 2,501,029 of CAWUFW010000195.1, read as the reverse complement.
ATTTCTGACGATTTGGCCCATGCATTGCGCCATACTGATTTCTCACCTAGCAAAGGGTCATAGACAGGGAGTGTTTGGTAAAGTATAGTCCATGTGTGCTAGCCACAGATAAGCATGCAAATGGTCAACGTGGTTTAAGGAACACACTGTTCCCCGATGGAGATATAGCTCTAATTGTGGTTCATGCATCAGCAATAACACAGGCACACTGCACAATTCTTACACAGTGGGCCCGGCTAGAAATGTAAAGCCTTCATTGATGCAGATACATAAAAGGAATAGCATTAACTGATTGTGAGAACACATTGGTTCAAATTGCTTCCGCTCCACATGACATGATGATATAAAGATAAAGGATGATGATGTGTAATATGACTGAAAGTATGTTACACAAAGGGCGAGGTGGTTGAAAAGGGAGAATGGAAAAGGGGAGGATATAGGCACACAGAAGAGGGAATATGGATAGGCCCAAATGGAAAACTATGTTGACCAACGATAATGCTTGCTCTCATGGCCCGACTTTTTGCTCCCATGGTCCATCACATGTAGGGCATGATAGACTGATCAGACTGTTTTCCCAATGCTGGTACAACGGTAACATTGGAAAGGGTACTTCCACTGCCCAAGGCCACCTCCCATCCCAACAGGAAATAGACTTCATCAACATGTCTCCCTACAAGTACGTGTCGGTTATTGTGCGCATTTTCAGCACATGGACTGAGGCATATCCATCCAAGAACTGTGATGTACAAACTGTTGCCAAATGCATGCCTCCGGCAAGAGTTCATTCCACGCTTTTAAGTGCCTATGCTTTTGGGTTCTGACAATGGACTGGCGTTCATCTCACATGTGATTGAGGGGTTGTGCAAGGGGCTAGAAGCTACACAGAAACTACATTCTGCCTATCATCCACCAGCAGCGTGCGTTGTTGAGAGAAAGAACGGAGTGTTGAAATAAGATAGGGAAGATTCGTGCATCCGCTAAGATGACCTGGATTGATGCACTACCACTTGCTCTGTTGTGTGTAAGCGGGCCCCAATGATACATCAACTAAAGACGTCTGGAACATCAATGCCCCAACCCCTCAGTCTGCACGTTGTGACAACGAGACATCTTTATCTTCTTCATCACTTTGTTTTCTTCATATTGAAAGTGCCTAAGTAATAGAAGTGCTAGTAACCTCTCAAATTACTTGAAGACAGGCACCAACGGTCACTTTTTCTGTTTACAGGTATGATTACTGAGGCTCTACATTATTCCTCAGCAGACTTTTGAAAAGAGCGAAAGCGCAACAGAAGATAAGACATTCTTCCAACTATTCATACTGGCCACACGTACCAACGACTGGATCAATGCCTCAAGACTTTCAGAACAATGAGAGAATATGGCCATGGGTGCTACTAGCAATATTATCCCCCATTTCTGCCGTTATAATGACTACGCTCTTTATAGTATTGTGTTCACATTGCTATACCTAGCACTGGCATTGAGATACTGCTTAAATGACACAGAGATATTGTACCAAAATGAATAAATAGAATAGATAGACTCACCTGGAAGTTCCATTGCCAATGTTACAGACCACAACATTTAGAAATTGCATTAGGAAAGATTTGGTAAAGTACACACCACAAATATAATGAAGAATTGACTAGGTGTTATAGGACACAAATTGCAAAGAATACAACAGAAAGGGAACATATTGCGAAAGGGCACCAATGATAGTGCTGCGTAGCAGTGGTAGTGTTAGTTCTCAGAGGTTTGCAAAGTTCAGAGTAGTGGGTTGCACTATGGTCAGGATAATTGCACTTTCTGGGCAGAGTACAACTGTACTAGTTTCAACACCCTGCCTACTAAGGGGTAATTTTGAGGTACCAACATGATGCTGGGGAGGCCCTGCGAGTAAGATGTAGTGATTTGGTATCAGATGGGGCAATGTAGAAGCCATCTTTCTTATATGATACCAAATGCTTGAAGCTTCAGACCCTGTTAAGTTGACATAAAAATCACTGCACAAAATGCTTGTACTTTTTCATTTGCTTCAGAGACACAGCTTTTGTAACGCAAGGCTTGCTCAAGAAAAATACGTGACAGGGAAGATGCTCACGTAGACACAAACATTTTCAGCATAGCACATTTCGCAATATGTCTGGTCCTTTCTATTATGTTGCAATAATTAACTGGGAAGGTACCAAGGCTGATAGATTACATTACAGTGGAAAGTCCCCAAAGCTGCCCACTTGGGACACGTGGTCAGCAACAGTATATTTCGGACCGTAAAAGGAATAGCACAATCTAGGCCTTTGCTAATTGGTCAAATAGATAGGGCTTAATTTGTGCTATGTATGTGATGATGCTGCATCCTTTTTGGCTTTGGCCTATAAAAGCTGTCACCAACGTCACATCTTTGGGCATTCAGTATCTATGCTGTCTGTCTCTGTGCTGCACGTATTTGCATTGTTTGTTGGTCTCCAATAAATTGTGCCATCATTTGTGCTGACAAGAGACTTGTATTTGTGGTATTATTTCTTATTCTTTATTTCAGTTTCCACACCGGCAGAGCTATGGTTCAAAAACTACAGCTAGGCACTTTGCCAAAAAAGGGTCATTTTTCACTGCGAAATTGAGGTGTGTCCACGTTGCGTTTTGCGCCGTTTCCTGCCGCGGGCACTAGGCCGACCCACACAAGTGAGGTACCATTTTTCTCGGAAGACTTTGGGGAATACATGGTGGGTGGAAATTTGTGAATCCACGCAGATTCCAGAACTTTCCACCACAGAAATGTGGGGAAAATGTGGATTTGTTGACAATGTTTTAGGTTTGCAAGGGATTCTGGGTAACAGAACCTGGTGGGAGGCAGTCAAGTCACCCCATCCTGGATTCCCCTTGGTGTCTAGTTTTCAAAAATGTATAGTTTTGCTAGGTTTCCCTATGTGCCAGCAGAGCTAGGGTTCAAAAACTACAGCTAGGCACTTTGCCAAAAAAGGGTCATTTTTCACTGCGAAATTGAAGTGTGTCCACGTTGCGTTTTTTGCCGTTTCTGCCGCGGGCACTAGGCCGACCCACACAAGTGAGGTACCATTTTTCTCGGAAGACCTGGGGTAACGCTGGGTGGGAGGAAATTTGTGGATCCACGCAGATTCCAGAACTTTCCACCACAGAAATGTGAGGAAAAAGTAAATGTTTCTGCGAAATTTGAGGTTTGCAGGGGATTCTGGGTAGGAGAATGATGGGAGACCCACGCAAGCCATACCTCGCTGGACTCCCCTGGGTGTCTAGTTTCCATAAATGTGTGGGTTAGGTATGTTTCCCTAGATGGCTGCCGAGCCCCGGGCCAAAAACTCATGGGACCCCCCATGCAAAACAAGGTTGGTTTGTGATAGGTAATTTTGATGTCGCCTCAATAGCTTTTGGGCCCTTGCCTGTCGCGGGTCCTTGACCCACCCATGCAAGTAAGGTACCATTTTTCTCGGAAGACTTTGGGGAACGCGGGGTGGGTGGAAATTTGTGGATCCACCCAGATTCCAGAACTTTCCACCACAGAAATGTGGGGAAAATGTGGATTTTTTGACAATTTTTTAGGTTTGCAAGGGATTCTGTGTAACAGAACCTGGTGGGAGGCAGTCAAGTCACCCCATACTGGATTCCCCTGGGTGTCTAGTTTTAAAAAATGTATAGGTTTGCTAGGTTTCCCTAGGTGCCGGCAGAGCTAGGGTTAAAAAACTACAGCTAGGCACTTTGCCAAAAAAGGGTCATTTTTCACTGCGAAATTGAGGTGTGTCCACGTTGTGTTTTGCGCCGTTTCCTGCCACGGGCACTAGGCCGACCCACACAAGTGAGGTACCATTTTTCTCGGAAGACTTTGGGGAATGCGTGGTGGGTGGAAATTTGTGGATCCACGCAGATTCCAGAACTTTCCACCACAGAAATGTGGGGAAAATGTGGATTTTTTGAAAATGTTTTAGGTTTGCAAGGGATTCTGGGTAACAGAACCTGGTGGGAGGCAGTCAAGTCACCCCATCCTGGATTCCCCTGGGTGTCTAGTTTTTAAAAATGTATAGGTCTGCTAGGTTTCCCTAGGTGCCGGCAGAGCTAGGGTTCAAAAACTACAGCTAGGCACTTTGCCAAAAAAGGGTCATTTTTCACTGCGAAATTGAGGTGTGTCCACGTTGCGTTTTGTGCCGTTTCCTGCCACGGGAACTAGGCCGACCCACACAAGTGAGGTACCATTTTTCTCGGAAGACTTTGGGGAACGCGGGGTGGGTGGAAATTTGTGGATCCACGCAGATTCCATAACTTTCCACCACAGAAATGTGGGGAAAATGTGGATTTTTTGACAATGATTTAGGTTTGCAAGGGATTCTGGGTAACAGAACCTGGTGGGAGGCAGTCAAGTCACCCCATACTGGATTTCCCTGGGTGTCTAGTTTTCAAAAATGTATAGGTTTGCTAGGTTTCCCTAGGTGCCGGCAGAGCTAGGGTTAAAAAACTACAGCTAGGCACTTTGCCAAAAAAGGGTCATTTTTCACTGCAAAATTGAGGTGTGACCACGTTGGGTTTTGCGCCGTTTCCTGTCGCGGGCACTAGGCCGACCCACACAAGTGAGGTACCATTTTTCTCGGAAGACTTTGGGGAACGCGGGGTGGGTGGAAATTTGTGGATCCACGCAGATTCCAGAACTTTCCACCACAGAAATGTGGGGAAAATGCGTTTTTTTTTACAATTCTTTAGGTTTGCAAGGGATTCTGGGTAACAGAACCTGGTGGGATCTAGTCAAGTCACCCCATCCTGGATTCCCCTGGGTGTCTAGTTTTCAAAAATGTATAGGTTTGCTAGGTTTCCCTAGGTGCCGGCAGAGCTAGGGTTAAAAAACTACAGCTAGGCACTTTGCCAAAAAAGAGTCATTTTTCACTGCGAAATTGAGGTGTGTCCACATTGCGTTTTGCGCCGTTTCCTGCCGCGGGCACTAGGCCGACCCACACAAGTGAGGTACCATTTTTCTCGGAAGACCTGGGGTAACGCTGGGTGGGAGGACATTTGTGGATCCACGCAGATTCCAGAACTTTCCACCACAGAAATGTGAGGAAAAAGTAAATTTTTCTGCGAAATTTGAGGTTTGCAGGGGATTCTGGGTAGGAGAATGATGGGGGACCCACGCAAGCCATACCTCGCTGGACTCCCCTGGGTGTCTAGTTTCCAGAAATGTGTGGGTTAGGTAGGTTTCCCTAGATGGCTGCCGAGCCCCGGGCCAAAAACTCATGGGACCCCCCATGCAAAACAAGGTTGGTTTGTGATAGGTAATTTTGATGTCGCCTCAATAGCTTTTGGGCCCTTGCCTGTCGCGGTTCCTTGACCCACCCACGCAAGTAAGGTACCATTTTTCTCGGAAGACTTTGGGGAACGCGGGGTGGGTGGAAATTTGTGGATCCACGCAGATTCCAGAACTTTCCACCACAGAAATGTGGGGAAAATGTGGATTTTTTGACAATTTTTTAGGTTTGCAAGGGATTCTGGGTAACAGAACCTGGTGGGAGGCAGTCAAGTCACCCCATACTGGATTTCCCTGGGTGTCTAGTTTTCAAAAATGTATAGGTTTGCTAGGTTTCCGTAGGTGCCGGCAGAGCTAGGGTTAAAAAACTACAGCTAGGCACTTTGCCAAAATGGTCATTTTTCACTGCGAAATTGAGGTGTGTCCACGTTGTGTTTTGCGCCGTTTCCTGCCACGGGCACTAGGCCGACCCACACAAGTGAGGTACCATTTTTCTCGGAAGACTTTGGGGAATGCGGGGTGGGTGGAAATTTGTGGATCCACGCAGATTCCAGAACTTTCCACCACAGAAATGTGGGGAAAATGTGGATTTTTTGACAATGTTTTAGGTTTGCAAGGGATTCTGGGTAACAGAACCTGGTGGGAGGAAGTCAAGTCACCCCATCCGGGATTCCCCTGGGTGTCTAGTTTTTAAAAATTTATAGGTCTGCTAGGTTTCCGTAGGTGCCGGCAGAGCTAGGGTTCAAAAACTACAGCTAGGCACTTTGCCAAAAAAGGGACATTTTTCACTGCGAAATTGAGGTGTGTCCACGTTACGTTTTGTGCCGTTTCCTGCCACGGGAACTAGGCCGACCCACACAAGTGAAGTACCATTTTTCTCGGAAGACTTTGGGGAATGCGGGGTGGGTGGAAATTTGTGGATCCACGCAGATTCCAGAACTTTCCACCACAGAAATGTGGGGAAAATGTGGATTTTTGGACAATGTTTTAGGTTTGCAAGGGAGTCTGGGTAACAGAACCTGGTGGGAGGCAGTCAAGTCACCCCATCCTGGATTCCCCTGGGTGTCTAGTTTCCAAAAATGTATAGGTTTGCTCGGTTTCCCTAGGTGCCGGCAGAGCTAGGGTTCAAAAACTACAGCTAGGCACTTTGCCAAAAAAGGGTCATTTTTCACTGCGAAATTGAGGTGTGTCCACGTTGCTTTTTTCGCCGTTTCCTGCCGCGGGCACTAGGCCGACCCACACATGTGAGGTACCATTTTTCTCGGAAGACTTTGGGGAACGCGGGGTGGGTGGAAATTTGTGGATCCACGCAGATTCCAGAACTTTCAACCACAGAAATGTGGGGAAAATGTGTTTTTTTGGACAATTTTTTAGGTTTGCAAGGGATTCTGGGTAACAGAACCTGGTGGGAGGCAGTCAAGTCACCCCATCCTGGATTCCCCTGGGTGTCTAGTTTTCAAAAATATATAGGTTTGGTAGGTTTCCCTAGGTGCCGGCAGAGCTAGGGTTCAAAAACTACAGCTAGGCAACTTGCAAAAAAAGGGTAATTTTTCATTGTGAAAATGTGGTGTATTCACGTTGGGTTTTGAGCCATTTCCTGTCATGGGCACTATGCCTACCCACACAAGTGAGGTACCATTTTTATCGGGAGACTTAGGGTAATTCAGATTTGTAAAGCAACTGTTATTACCTATTGACTTTCGATGCATTTCTGCCTTCCAAATGAAAGACATTGTGTAAAAAGAAGTCATTTTGAAAAATGACCGATAATTCTCATGCTAGTATAAGTATTCCCAATTTCGAAAATGTGCAAATATCTACTGTTTCTAAACTCTATAATTTGTTCCCATTTCAGAAATACATAGGTGTCTTTCATACCGATTTTTCCATGTATACATTTTCCCATAATAATTGCTATATACCCGGTACATAATAAAAAGCCATTGCAAATTGCTGCTCAGTTTTTGACTCTGGGTTCGTCGGGTTCTTGGTGAACCTACAAGTCCTATATATCCCCACAACCAGTAAGGACCAGTGGATGTAATGGTATATTGCTCTCAAAGAGCTGTCATAACTAGAAGAAGTTACAGGTGAAAATGTTGACACAAACGGTTGTTTTTTTCAACTAATTTTCAATTTTTCCTATATTCAACTGTAAGTTTCTATATAGAAACCTTGATGGATCTACACAAATGACCCCTTGCTGAATTCAGAATCTTGTCTAATTTTCTAAAATGCATAGCTTTCTAGGATACATTATTGCTTCCATACCCATTTCTAGCATTAACTGGAAGGAGGTTGAAAGCACAAAAAATAGCAAAAATAGGCTATGTCCCAGAAAAATGCCAAAACTGTGTAAAAAATGTTGGTTTTCTGACAAAAGTCTGTCATTCCCTAAAAGCTGGGAAAATGGTGATTTCAGCCCCACAAACCCTTTTTTGTTACCATTTGCAGGGAAAAACCCAGACGCTTTCATTTGCAACCCTTTTTTCCCATTTTTCCCCCAAAAAACAAAATGTAGCTGTATTTTGGCTAATTTCTGGGACCCCTCCAGGGGAATCCACAAACCCTGGGTACCTTTAGAATCCCCATGATGTTGGAATAAAAGGACGCAAATTTGGAATGGATACCTTATGTGGTCAAAAAGTTACAGGGGCCTAAGCGTGCACTACCCCAAATAGCCAAAAAAAGGCTTAGCACAGGGGGGGAAAAGGCCTAGCAGCGAAGGGGTTAAAAACAAAAACTGTGGGGCCTATTAGCAATAACCGGCGATAATTATCGCTAAGCGCAGTTAGCGCTAGGATAATTATCGCCGGCTATCGCAGAGTTTCTATCGCAGAGATAGCGTGCTATCAGCAACGCTTATCTCCAAAGCGATAGAAACCCTGGAGAACAGTGTGAATATCGCTTGAAAACAAGCGATATTCGCACTGTGACCAGTGTTAGCTTGATAATAGGGCGAGGGGGATTTAGCCATGTAATCCACCTCCCATTGGATTACATGGCTAAGTCAGGTTTGGACCAGGCGTTAACAAACAAGCGCTAAACGTGTTTAGCGCTGGTTCGTTAATCACCTCCCCTGCCTCGCTAATAGGCGATAGCGACCTTAGCGACTGGGTTGGGAACGCCTACTTTGCATGCCATTAGCGATAAATATCGGTGGCATGCAAAGCGGCACCCAACCCGGTAGCTATCGCCTAAAAGCTGTCGCTAACAGCAGTTAGCGACAGCTTGCTAATAGGGCGATTGAATTATCGCCGCTTTAGCGGGAAAAAGTCCCGCTAAGGCGGCGATAATCACGTTGCTAATATGCCCCTGTGTGTATTCGAACACACCCATATGTCTACCTCCAAATAGAGGTCACTAACTGGGACTCAAACCCAACTCAATCCCTGACAAAAGGGATCAACTGTGATGGGACTATTGGTGCACAGACATAATATCGAGTTTTTAATATCGACCTACATTAATATCGAGTTTTAAATATCATAGGGACAGAATATCGACATCAAGAATATCGACAACCAGAATATCGACCAGAAGGTAAGAAATATCGTTTTTGTTAATATCGAAGTTAGTAATATCGATAGCAAAAATATCGATGTTAATAATATCGATGTTTATATTAGTGTTATGTATTTTAGTATGTATATTATATGTATGTGTTCTATATTTTTTGTTAAGTATTGTACTGTTTTTTAAATATATGTATACATTTTTTAGAAGTTAGTCATTTTTTTTAAAGTAATTTATGCGTTTTAGTACCATAGCGGGTTGTGGGTTTATAGGGGAATAGGGTGGGAAGTAATTTAATTATAGTAAATTAAATAATAATTTTTAGGAATTATTAATTATTTTTAATTAAATTTTGCGTTTTAGTTCTGTAGCAGGTTGTGGGTTTATAAGGGAATAGGGTGGGAAGTAATTTAATTGTAATTAAGTAATTATTAATTTTTATTTATTGGTATTGATAATTAATTTATTGTTAATTAATTATTAATTGGTAAATCATTTTTATTAATTGATTCATTGATAATTATATTAATTGTATTAATTTATTATTGGAGCGGGTTGTGGGTTTATAGGGGAATAGGGTGGGAAGGATTTTAATTGTAATTAAGTAATTATTAATTTTTATTTTTGGGTATTTTTGGGATAATTAATTTGTTAATTAATTATTAATTGGTAATTAAATTTTATTAATAATTATTTATTTGTATCGATAATTAATTTATTGTTAATTAATTATTAATTGTTAATTAATTTTTATTAATTATTGTTTATTAGTATTGATAATTAATTTATTGTTAATTAATTATTAATTGGTAATTAATTTATATTAATTGATTAATTGATAATTATATTAATTATGTGAAATTTTATGTGGAGTGGGTTGTGTGTTTATTGAGGAATAGGGTGGGAAATAATTTAATGTTATTAAAGTATTTATTAATTTTTATTTATTGGTATTTTTAAATAATTTATTGTTAATTTATTAATAAATCATTATTTAATTACAAAAATTATTTAATTTATAAGTATGTTATTTTTAATCCCTACGCTATCCAACGCTTTCCCTACTGTTGCACTCTTTGGAGTGGAAATAGTAAATTTTACCCCTACGCTATCCACCACTTTCCCTACTGTTGCACTCACTGGAGTGGGAATAGTAATTTTTACCCCTACGCTATCCAACACTTTCTTTACTGTTGCACTCTTTGGAGTGGGAATAGTAATTTTTACCCGTACGCTATCCAACACTTTCCCTACTGTTGCACTCACTGGAGAGGGAACAGTAAATTTTACCCCTACGCTATCCAACACTTTCCCTACTGTTGCACTCTCTGGAGGGGGAATAGTCATTTTTACCCCTATGCTATCCAACACTTTCCCTACTGTTGCACTCACTGGAGTGGGAATAGTAATTTTTACCCCTACGCTATCCAACACTTTCCCTACTGTTGCACTCTCTGGAGTGTGGGAATAGTAATTTTAACCTCTACGCTATCCAACACTTTCCCTACTGTTGCACTCACTGGAGTGGAAATAGTAATTTTTTACCCCTCCACTATCCAACACTTTCCCTACTGTTGCACTCTCTGGAGTGGGAATAGTAATTTTTTTTTTTTAACATTTCTTTTTATTGAACAGTTAAGATTCGACAATACAATCGCAATTTGAGAGGAGATGACATTATTCACATACTTAAATTTACCATCGGTTACAGTGAGGCCAGCATGGGCAAATAAGACTTCAGGGTTACATAGATTCTTCAGGTGAGGGGACCACCGGAGGGTTACAAATACTTCCTCTGTACACATTCCATTTATTCCAGACCGCTGACCATTTTTGGGGACAGCCCCGTGCTGTGTACACAGTTTTCTCCCTAAACATGCACTAATCTATATCGGCTTTCCACTTGACAATCTTAGGCGGCTGCTGTGCACCCCATAGCTGCGCAATATTCCGTTTCGCCACCATAAACCCCAATGTGGCCCAGAGCTTCTCTTTACTGGATAGGTCGGTTGGTTCCCATATATTCAGGAGGCACCTTTTGGCTTCAGGATGAACAGGTATCCCAAGCACCTCACTCATAGTATCGTGCAATTTGCGCCAGAATTTCTGAATGTGCTCACATACCCATATGATGTGCATGAATGTCCCCAAGTGCTTACAATTCCTCCTGTATTCTCCCTGCTCCACCCGCCCCATGCGAACTAGGCGGGCCCAGTAATGTACACTCTGTGCAGTATTTTTAGCTGGACGAGGCGCAGTCGTGCTGACACCGCTACCTCCCTTGGAGAGGCTACTGCCTCCTGCCAATCTTCGTCGTCCAGTTCCAGTCCGTCTGCTACCCACTGTTCCCTTGTGTGTACGAGGGGATCTAGAGAGTGGTTTATCAGCTTTTTATACGTCAGGGAGATCGCTTTGTTAGGTAAGTAGCCATCAAGCAGTCTGTCCTCTAGGGGCGAAGCGTCAGGGGGAGAGGAGTCTTTCTCCAGGTGCTCTCTCAGCGCATGTCGGATCTGCATGTACCTGAAGTACTCGGAGTTGGCCAATTTATAATCTAGCTGCAGTTCCGCAAATGTTAGTACGTCGCCCTTCCTCCAGAGGTCTCCTATTTTTGAGATTCCAATGAGGTCCCATCTGTTAAACCCCTTCGAGGTTCTCAAGGTCCCTAGCTGCTCTGAGTCCCACAGTGGCGTTGCCATTGTGAGCTTTTGCTCCCAACCTTGACTTCTAGTCGCTGCATGCCAAATTTGGACCGAATGTTTTGTTGGGCCTGTCAGTCGGAATTTCGTGGGTTTGGAGTAAAGGGCTCTAGAAAAGTTCCCCCCCAGCAGTTGCCACTGATCCATAGCATAACCTGGATCATCCGGACTGCGGTAGGTACATTGGTTAATGGCTGCTAGCTGCGCAGCCCAGTAATACTTCTTGAGGTCTGGTAGACCTATTCCTCCATCATACCAGGTCAGTGCCAGTTTATTCAGCGCTATACGGGGTTTACCTTCCCACAATAGCTGTCGTTGTAGTCCCTCAATCTCCTTAAAGTATCTTGATGGTATTACATCAGGGGAGTTCTGGAGGACATATAGGAAGCGCGGCAAGGCCATCATCTTAAAAAGAGCGGCCCTCACCAGCATCGAGAGCGGGAGCTCCTTCCATTTTGCGATGTCACGGCTTGATCTCTGTAGTGGGGGGAGTAGATTGCGGTCATATCTAGATTTAGTATCTGTTGTGACGTATATCCCGAGGTATTTAAAGCCTGTTACCGTTGTTTGTATTGGACAATCTCTGGGGGGGCGGGGGGGCTCCTCGCTGAGGATGTACATAAGGGACTTGCTCCAGTTAATTGAGTACCCCGAGTATTTGCCAAAGACTGTTATTATGTCTAGGACCCTGCCTAGGGACCTTTGGGGAGAGGCTAGATATACAAGGATATCGTCCGCATACTGTGAGATGCGATCCTCCCAGTCTTCTGACCATCGCAATCCACGTATGACTGGATCTTTCCGGATCCACGCCGCTAACAGCTCCAGAGAGAGGGCGAAGAGCAGGGGGGATAGCGGACAACCTTGACGAGTCCCACGACAGAGTTTGAAGGTGTACGAACTTTTGTGGTTGACCACCACTTGCGCACGTGGGTCGGAGTGTTTGACCCACCCAATAAACCCTGGCCCAAACCCTAGTTTCCCCAATACAGCAAAAAGATACGGCCATTCGATGGTATCAAACGTCATAGTGGTGTCCAGGGAAAGTATCACTGCCTCTTCCTGGATGGTTGCTACCCTACCTAGCACGCCATGCACTCTTCTCAGGTTCAGCGCCGTGTTGCGATGGGGCATGAAGCCCGATTGGTCTGGGTGTACCAGACCACCGATGACTCTTAGTAGCCGGGTCGACAAAAGTTTTGCCAATATTTTGGGTTCCGCATTTAGCAGAGAGATGGGTCTGTAGGAGGAGCATTTATTTTTAGGTTTGCCTTCCTTATGGATGGTGACCAGTGTCGCTATTCTCTGGTCTGGTGGGAGTGAGCCCTTCCTCCTACTCTCTACAAACATGGCTCGCAGGTACAGGGCTATTTTGTCAGGTTTCAGCTTGTAGAGCTCAATGGGGAGGCCGTTAGGGCCCAGGGCTTTCCCTGCCTGAAGGTTCCTTATTGCTTGCGCAATTTCATCATCGGTGAATCCACTGTCTAGTGCTGCCGCCTCGTCGTCAATGAGTGTGGGGAGTATATCTGCGAGGAGTTCTTGGGAGTCAGTGTCATGTAGTGAGGAGTTTAATTGGTATACCTGATTATAGTGGGCAGCAAATTCGTTTGTAATGTCCTGCGGGTCTGTGATAGTGTTGCCCTCGTCGTCAACCAGCATTGGCACTAGTCTATTTGCAAGTTCCTTTTTGTCGAGCCAAGCTAGTAGTTTTCCAGCTTTATCCCCCAAATCGTACACCCTCCCCTCTTTTTCCCTACCCCACGCTCTCGCCCTATCAGTGGCTATGGCATTGTAGGCGTCTTTTTTCAATTGCAGGCGATGTAGTTTCTGCTGGGTGACCTCCTCGCCAATTTCTTCCTCCAGCCGGAGTACCTCGTTCTCTGCCTCTACTAGCTCCCTCTGCTTCTCCTTTCATACCCCCGCCACTAAGGAGAGTGCCTGCCCCGTATAACTATTTTGAAGGCCTCCCATAATGTTAGGGGGGAGTCCACCGACCCCTCATTTTCTTGGACGTACCTCTCGAGAGATTGAAGCAAAGCTTTTATAACTACAGGGTTGCGGAGATACCACGGGTTTATGGGGGCTATTCTACCCAACTTCGTTGCCCCAAGTACCAGGTGCGCCCACACAGGGGAGTGATCGGGCCATATGATGAATTTCTCGGACATTGGGTATTTGGGACGTGGGCATAAGGAGATAGTCTTTACGAGATAGGCTGTTGTGGGCTCCCGAGTGGTAGGTGTATTGACACTCCCCCGGGTGGTACGCACTCCATACGTCAGCCAGTCCCAGGGTCTCCAGTAGGTCCGGGAGCCAACGGAGGGAGGGACCAATGGCGCGGGGAGGATAGCGATCCAGCTCACCCGAGCCGACTGAGTTGAAGTCCCCCCCCCACAAGCAGGAGGCCCTCCAGGAGGGAGAGCAGGGTTGAGCCTATATTGTTGAATGTGGTGTTCTGTAGGCCGGGTGGCACATAGACTGACATCACTGTTAGCGTATTCCCTTCCCATTGCCCTGTGACGAAGGTGTATCTACCTCTATCGTCTGAACTGACTGATTGTATGGAGAAGGGAAATGAGTTTCTGAGCATAACTCCCACTCCCCGAGACCCAGTTGTGAAACCTGAGTGCGCCACTAGTTTGTATCCCCATCTGTTCAGCACTTTGCAGGATCGGCCCATTAGGTGAGTTTCCTGGAGGAGCACCACATCTGGGGAGTGTCTTTTAATATATTGCAAGACTAGGCATCTTTTAATTTTGTCTCCCAGCCCGTTGACATTCCAGCTCAACAACTTCAAACTTTTATCCCAGTGGGTACCCATAGAAACCACATTGCATCATTCTGTCCTCTAGTGTTATGTGAATAGACATTGTCGAATTACCTTGTGTAAACTTAAACAAACAATCCCCCACCCAACTCCCCCCCTCCCAGCTGCCCTGCACTTTGGGCCTAAAACTGCCCATACAAGTAACTTGCAGAGTGCCTATCGCCCGAACTAGGAACTAACACTAGGTACAAGGGGAGAGATACTCCTTAGCTCTGCCCTCCCACCGCCCCTTCGACCATTGTTACCTTACGTCCACAGCAGGTTATCGCTGCTGTTTAAAACACACATGTATAAGTCGCCTTACTAAGCTTGCCATGACCGTATAGCCAGGCCCACCACTGCCCGCCCAGGTGTATAACTTGCTCAGCTGATGGTACGGTTGCTGCTCCCCAACTCAGGAATGACCACTGTCTGGTTGGCCAGCGGGATCCATGTTCAGTGGGCATTATGTTCGCTTGCGTCTCTCCAGCCCTCCAGCCAATCTGCCGCCGCCTCAGGGTTCTCAAAAAAACAGACTTTCCCACCCGCCTGTACCCTTAGGCGGGCCAGGAATAGCATTGAGTACTTTATTTCTTTGTCCCTGAGTTTTCTCTTGACATCAAGGAAAGAACGTCTTTGCTTCTGCACCGCCTGGGTGAAGTCTGGAAAAAAGAGGACTTCTGCATTTTCGTATCGGAGGGGCGCGGACTCTCTAGCATTCTGCAAAATTACGTCCCGGTCTCTGAAGTTGAGCAACCTGGCCAATATTGGCCGCGGCAGGGCCCCTGGCTTCGGCCTACCCCCGGGAACCCTGTGAGCCCTTTCGACCACAAAGAATTTCGACAGTCGCTTTGGTCGCAGGTGGGTCAGAATGAGGTCTTCCACGAATAAGTCCGTCGATTGCCCCTTCGCTTTCTCCGGTACTCCAAGGATACGAACATTATTGCGCCTAGTGCGCCCTTCGTAATCGTCCAGTTTATCCTCTGTGAACTTCCTGAATGATTTGAGTTCCTGCATTTCGAGTTGTAGTTGGGCGGTGTCGTTGACTTTACTGGCTGTCGTGATTTCCACCTGTTTGATTTTCCCGCTCATATTGACTAGGTCTGCTCGGATGAGCGAGACCTCCGACATAACGGCGTCCATCCTCTGCTCTAATGAGGTTTTAATCCCCGAGATCGCTGCCATGATGTCTTTAAGGGTGGGTTCTGGGTCATCTCCCTCGGCGCCCCCCAATGATTTCTCTCTGCATCTTTGCTCCTGGATGGTTGCCTTAGGAAGTGTGTACCGATCCAGTTTGTTTTGCTGCGCAACCTTTGAGCCCTTTGTACCCGACATTTCTGTGTAAGAGCAGCCGTCGCTCACACCTGCAGGCCAGAAGCCACTCCGCGCACCTCACCGGGCAGGCTCCCAGGGACTGAGTGTTCGGGAAGACGCTGGGGCAAGAGAACCTGTCCCTGCTGTAGACCTCGCCGCGGTTGACGGCGCTTCAGTGTCACCAGGCGCCCTCAGGTCTGCAGTGTATTTGTGGAGGCTGCCAGAGAACGGCTAGTTGTGGGCGGGGGACAGGCCGGCGGCAGCCTACACCAAGTTCTGTATGTCCGCTGCACGCAAACCCACAGCCACAGCGCAGGAAGCTGTTGAGACCAGCGAGGGCCCCGCAATCTACAGGCTCAGCTCCACTGTTGCTCTAGGGCTCTCCTCCCAGCCCGTCACCGGCAGCGCCGCTGCACACCAAGGCCGAACACATGTGGGGCACACAGCCACCTCGTCGGCCGCTCCCGCACTGCACCGCCACTGTACGGCGGCAACTCACACCGGTCTTCTCCCCCGCCCCTCAGCACTGCAGGAGGGGGTCATGTAAGGGCACACCTGGGCATATTAGGGGGCTCCAGACGCGGCGATATTGGGCCTCTGCGCCAGCCACCCGCGGGGTGCCACCTTCGCCCACAGTTTTGTCCGTCTGGACCCGAGCCTCCACTCAGCCGGCTCCGCTTGCTCCGTCTCGCCGGACGTGCGGCACAGGTCGCCAAACGCTGGAGGACCCCACTCACCCGCTTTATCTGCTGTCACAGTTTCGGCCAGCGGAAGGCTCCGCCACCGTCGCCACCAGCACGTCGGATCTCAGGCCTCAGCCGCGGCCTCTCCCACTGCCCAGGGCTGCACGTCATCCTACGTCGATTGGCTCCGGCCGTCACTTCAGAACCCCGCCCCTAGCGAGGGGAAGGCCACAGGTAATCGCCGGTGCTACAGTCATTTTAACCGGTGCTGAAGTTCCGATTCTGGGCTCGGCGGAGTCCTTGCGCTAAGCGGCAACACGTTTACCGCTCAGGACTCGGATGGAGCTTGCAGGATAGACGATTGGGAGTCAGTTCTTCGGAGCTACTCTATCTCGCGGCCATCGCGCTGCGCTGCGTAGCCACGCCACCCGGGAATAGTAATTTTAACCTCTACGCTATCCAACACTTTCCCTACTGTTGCACTCACTGGAGTGGGAATAGTAATTTTTACCCCTACGCTATCCAACACTTTCCCTACTGTTGCACTCACTGGAGTGGGAATAGTAATTTTTACCCCTACGCTATCCAACACTTTCCCTACTCTTGCACTCTCTGGAGTGGGAATAGTAATTTTAACCTCTACGCTATCCAACACTTTCCCTACTGTTGCACTCACTGGAGTAAGTATATATATTATTTTTTATATGTATCTGTTTAATTTATTTTAACATTATATGTATTAGTTATTATTTTTAAATATGTTTTAATATTTTTAACTATGTTTCTTTTAATTATATGTATTATTTACTTTATTTTACATTATTTTTTAACATTTAAAAAAAACAATATTTTTTACAACAATATTTTTGACATTGATTTTTTTGTCCGATATTTTTGTACTTACCATGATGTAGATTGGATGTCGATATTCTTGACTTCGATATTTTTGTGTCGATATTTCTGTACCTCGATATTCTGTCCGTCGATATTTTGTCAGTGATTCGGGACTATTACCCAAACCCATCCCACATGTAAGGATGTAATATGGCATAAACCTATCCCTCATGTAAGGGATCAACATTGATGTCCACCCACTAGGAGACTAAGACGTCCCATACGTAAATAAACCAAGACTGTGGCATCACTACAAATGAAACTGTACCATGGATAATACAAATACAATTTGATTAACTGTAAAACACTGGAGAACTGTGCCCCACGCTGGTGAGCAGTTCTTCACCCGAGATGTAGACAAGGCAGTAGCAAAAAAAAACACATTAGAACATACGCCCACATTGCAATATACATGTAAACACCGTTTTAGAAGCTTAAACAGTGGAACCCTGAGCAATATCAAACGATATAAACAATGAGAAGTAAGTAAAAGACACAAGGCACACCAAAATCCAAAGTATGACAAGTGGAATCATTTCATTTGTGTACACCAGTGAACAGGTCTTCACCAAAAAGATCCTAAACTAGTTGCGTTAAACATTACCCAAGGTCCTTGTGAGGTGCGCGGTCTTAAAAATGGTGAAAACCATGTCCTTGTAACAGTTGACTGACTCCAAAGAGAGTCACCAGATCCCACGTACTTGAAAACTATGACGACGACGATCCCTGAAGTACTTCCTGTAAAAGAAACAGTGGATCGTGCTTTGTGCCCGGACTCTATGTGGCATTATTGAGACTTTATTTCACCCAAACCCAAAAAAAAACGTGGTTGGCAGAGCAAAGGAAGCAAACCCTCAATCAAAATGTGCCAAGCAGAACAGAACGCCACCAAACACAAGATGGCGGCACGTTTCCACACGTCCCGCCGGATGGCTCACGGCACGTCGGTGCACAAAAACAACAATAAGCAGCGCTGGTTAGCTGCGTAGAAGCTGTGACGCGGTGAAAGGCTGTAAATCCAGGATAAGACAGAATACGTCATAGAGGATCCCACGACGAACAGTGCATCATGAAGAATCCCACGAAGGCACCGCAGGTAAGGTTGCGTGCGCTGTGTAGAGCTCATGCCACTATTTTTAAATAGACACAAGACTGTTGAAAAACGCCCTCTGTCGAAAATTCTCAGCTGCGCTCACAAATAATAGACACAGATAAACTCACCACACAAGCGCTTGACGGAGATGCCCTCATTGAATGTTGAGTCCAGAGGTGCACACGAGTGCTGAAGGAGACTGCACTTGAGAGATGTAAAACATAACGCTGAAGATAACAGTCCAAATGTAAATAAATTTAGGTAGTTATGATGTCCAAACCACCTGCTGGCACACACTCGACGACTTCAAAAATAAACCAGACACGTGAGCTGGCAAGTGGGAATAACGCAAAATACTAGTAGTTTCTCATCAAAAATACTTCACTGATGAGACAAACAGTTCCGTGTGGCCCCCTAGAATGTATTTAAATTACTTCAAGTTCCTGCCAGGCACCAAGCACTGTCCACACAAAGGAGGCAACACGTAGAAGGATGTACTCACGTTGGTTCAAATTACAACCTTCAGCTTGTTGTGACTTCATGAAGGCAAAGAGGCAGCACATAAACAGTAGCCCCAGAGTTGCCTTTTTCATTGAAATCACTGTGGTCCTTATAGAACGATGTGGCTGGAACACCAGATGAGGCTGTAATGTAACTACTCCTCCAACTCACCAAACCTATTTTTAGAAAGCGCTGTGGCTGGAACACCAACATGTGGCCGTAGTATAACTACACCTCCAACTCACTGAATCCTTTTTGTAGGAATCACTGTGCCTGGAACACCTACATGTGGCAAATCCATTTGAGTAATTCCAGGCTGTAGTTGTTGTAGAAGGGTGGGGCTGTCCAATGACAAGGACACTGGTGGGCTGGCGCTGGCTTGCCTGGAAATACATTCTTGGTTCTTCTGGTTTCTTTAGTTTCTTGTGGTATCTCTAGTTACTGTAGTTTCTTTGTAGACTCTTGGTTTCTGTACTACCCTTAAGTATGCTTGGGTCCAGGTCCGCTCGTCGCCAAAATAATGTTGTACCCTGTACATAGAGGCACTGGTAGCCATGTAGTATTTTCCAAGTCTTCTTTATTGGTTCCATGTCAAGGTAGCAACAATCTCTGTCCAGCCAGCTCTGGTCAAGTACCAGCCCCACCAGGAGCAGCCTGCCTAGCTGCTCAGCCAATCTCTAACTGTCACCACTCATCCACTCAGGCACCCAGGCATTCCACGCATCACAGTCACACCAACATTCCGTAACCAACTCACACTCTGGCTGAGCAGCTAGGAGGACCTAGGCTGGTTTACATGTAAATGTAATACTGAGGATATAACACTTTACAAGTTGTAATAAGGTGGGACAGGCTCAGCAAAATTGACCGGCATAAAAATATCAAAATATTGCTGACTTCCTTGGCAGTGGCATAACGAAACTTGAGGGGGCCCCCCTGCAAAGTGCATGTAGGGGGCCCCCTCTCCCCGGCCCACCACCTACCACTTTTGATGAGGGGGCCTCCTGGAGCTTGGGGGCTCCCGCACCACAGAGGTTGCGAGGGCCTATGTTACACCACTGTTTGTTGAGTTTGCAAAGGTTCTGGGAGTCTACTGAGCTTGAAACCTTTCCATGTAAAGAGCAAATAAAGAATTTATACTGGCAGTGGGTGGCACAGATGGATGCTCACAACAATAATAGAGGCTATCTGTCTACAGATTTGTTCAGTTTAATTCACATCCATTGTATGAGCAATATATTGATAGTATCCCCAATCCAGTTGACAGGAAACTATATATCCAATTCAGGATAGCATCTCTACCCCATAAGGTGTTTACTGCCAAATGGGCAATTTTGTCTGGGTCATCAGCGAAATGCCCGTCCTGTAAAATCCACAATGAAAATGTAGCCCATGTTTTGTTTGCTTGTACAGCTTACACACACCAGATACTAACATGGATTAAGCCAGTGTGTTTAAAACTAGGCATACCAAATTATTTAGCAGCTTTAAAAATACTAAGGTCTGATCCCAGACGTCTTTATGAATATCCAGTTGCAAAATTTCTGGACAGGATGTGGATTATAAGTAGGTGTGTGCGGAGATCGTGGAGTCGCGCTCCGCGAAGATACGTGAAGTGACCCAAAAACTCCGCCTTGCTACGCGGAGGTCCGTGAGCAGGCGAAGTAAGGTTATAGACATTATAAAACCCCTTCACCCTCCCTGTGTAGCTGCATGTGGTTGTCACTCTTCTAAGCTATGCCGCGGCAACACACTTACCAAATACCAATGACAGTGTGCGCTGCCGTTGGAGCTTCTTTTCTCCACCTTCTGCTCTGAGTCTGCAGGCTCCGCTCTGATCCGTGGTGACCATCTCTCTCACCTCAGCGGAGCACTGCATTGCAACAGGAAGTGACGCACTCCTGAGTCATGATGACTCATCATGACACAATGTGTGGGCCGGATGGCTTTCGTTCACCTTGTGTTCCACACAATGGACAGGTGAGAAAGAAGAGTCACTCACAAGCCTGGCAGCTGGCACACACCGGCTGGCTCTGGAGTGCTCAAGTCGGGTGCTGTCCCTGTCTGAGGAGCCCACCACAGGAAAGTGAAGGGGCATCTCCATGATGACAGTGAGCTCCGTGTGGGCACAGCCCCCAAAGCCTTCTGCGTCTGAGGCCCTGGGCTCCGAGGAGCACAGTCTCGCTGAGCAGATCTCCCACCCAGTGCGAGGAAGAGCCAACACTGTGTGAACTTCTACTTTCCGCCCGAAGTAGGTGCTTTGCTGCTGCGCTGAGGGCTTTACAGGGGCCGTACCTGGGCAACCTGTTTATCTGGCGGAAATCTTTCTTCATCCAAGGAGGCCCTCGTGCTGCTAACAACAAGCCACTGCGGACTGGCCAGAAGGGTTCCTGTGTCAAGACGGGTGGTGCACAATCCCCTTGGAGGCTGTGGATCACCGGCCCAATACCTGGTAAGGAAGTAAACGGGGCACATTTGCAGTCATCTGGGAGAATGCAAGGGGGCTGCGAGCAGACTGCTCTCTCAAGTGTGCCTGTGGGGAGCCGCTCGCGCAGGCCCCATATTGCGCATAATTATTGTGCGTTGAGGCTTTGCACAGACAATACAGGCTCTTAGAGCAGTGATAGGTCGGCGGGTGTGGATAGGACTAGGCCATGTGGGATTTAGCCACAGCGGGCATGAGAGCTGAGCATGAGCATGAGCTGAGCATGTCATGTTCTTGGATACAGTGTGGATATGGTGTTTGATGAAGGGTGAGCGCCGGGGCTTGGGTAAACTCCGCTCCGCCGGTGGTCAATAAAGTTTTTGAAACTCCGTGAACTCCGCCGGCGGAGCGGTGTTTGCCACCCACCCCTAATTATAAGGCAGAAAGCATTGCTAACTCAAACCCAAGCTGGCCAGGCGAGTTGCCATGTGTTTTTATTACGGGTGGATACAGCACTTTCCTCTAGTATAAAAGTGATTAATATAAAAACTTGTAATATAACTATACAGTTTAATGGCTGATCAAAAATAAATATATTGTATAGGTTAACCTGATTTCATTTTATTAGGCCGGCAGAAGTGTTGGTAGAGCCTTTTATAGACATATAAAGAGTTGGGAAACCCCTTTGCTGAGGTAGCCATGCGCTCTACAAATTATATAACATAACATATAATGCATTGCAATTTTAGATATTTTTACATCATATTGCTCAAATAATTTTTATAACTGACGGTTTCTATTCTCTTTTAATAAGAGCGTGCTTTATGTAAATTGTGTCGCTGTTAAAATGACTACAAATTTTCCATGGCTTATGTTTCAGACTTGCTGTTTTTTATACTGTTCTTAACTATATTGATGCTTTATGGATTTTTAATCCAAATTAAACATGGATTTGTGTAATGCCCGTGAGTCAAGGTAACCGCATTCATTGGAAGAGGTTAGTCCTCAACCATAGACTTCGTTTTTGTCACACAAAACGTGTCTACTAGATGTGTTGATGGCGGAGTCATCTCCAATGTATTTACTGACCGCAACCCTCTCAACCTCTCTATCAACCATCCTGTGAAAGGAAAAAGGGAGGCTATTGTGGGTAACTCTCTGATAGCGGTCAAGGACAACTTGAGCAGATTGGTTTGGAGGCACGCTGACACTCCACAAGTTTTACCAGGTTTATGGCTGGTAACCAGATCAGTATCTTAAACTGGCTTTCCTTAGATGTTGACAGATAAAATTGATTCTTATGAAAAATGTCAAAGCAACTGATCTCGGGGCTGCTTCCTGGTTTAACAAAGGCTGTAGGTCGATTTGCAGGAAATTAAATCTTACTTTGAGAAAATCTCCAAAGGACAGGGCGGAAATAACTAACTGTAGGAAGGAGTATACACGAGCTCTTGCAGTGAGGAAAGCTGGAGTGAGGAGTGAGCCCTGGGATAGGCTGGTTCGCGCTTGCACTCTTAAAGACTTTAGGTCATTTTGTAATCTAGTTAACAACTATTCATTGTTCGATGCACCTCTAAGAAGGCCCTTAACCGTAACATTGCTCCAGAACGCTGGGTGAATCAAGTCCATCATATATATGACCTGAAGGACAGTAACCTTGTCCTGTCTAATTTCCCAATTGAAACCTCCTTCTCCTTGGGATGTTACATCAGCTATTTTGCAAAGCGCAGCCAACAAAGCTTCTGGAACGATGGTGTCCCATCGTATAAGGGTAATATTTATTTTACCCCCCCCGCTCACAAACCTTTTTAACTCCTCCTGCGTGGCTAGGTTCCCAGAGTCTTGGAGATCTGCAATTATGTTCCCAGTTTTTAAAAAAAGGGAACAGACAGGACCCGGCATGTTAACGTCCCATCTCCCTCCTAGACTCTTCAGTTAAGATAATGTGTCACATAATCTTAGACAGGCTGGAACTCTGGATCAGTGGTAATAATCTCCTGTTGGGGGTCCAGTATGGCTTTTGACCTGGATTGGGTACCATCGAATAATGTCTCAATCTGCACCTTATTACTAGTAAGTATAAATTGTTCAAGTGCAGTGCCATCCATCTCACTTTTATGGATCTGTATAGTGCATTTAGCAGTGTTAACAGATCCGCGCTTTGGGAACTCATGACCGAAATGAGGTGGAGAAGGGGTTAGTGCAGGTTTTGGGAGTGTTGCATTCTGATCTCTCTGCCACAGTGAGATAAGGGAACAATGGAGAATATTCAAACCCCTTTAGCCTCCAGCGAGGTATATGTCAGTGGTGTGTGCTGGCCTGATTCTTTTTCTATTATATATTAATAAGATAGAGTCTGTTTTGTGAGGTGTAGGAGCAGATCTCCCTATAATTAAGAACAGATTGGTGCCGTTTTATGAACTAGAACCCCTAATGGACTTAAGGCCCTCTTTGATGGTTTTGTGACCTTTATGGAGAGCCTTAACTTGGAAACTAGCTTGGAAACCAACAGATCCAAAACTTTTGTCATGGCTTGAGGCCCCAATAACGTGAAGACTCAAACTCTTAGCATCAAGGGCAAGCATATTGAGAGAGTGCGATCCTTTCCCTACCTAGGTGTCACTTGTGAGGAAAACCCTAGTTGGACTTCATGCAAGGTTAATAGGAGTGTTAGCTTCTTACGTGCTACTGGCTCTATTTTTAATGTCTTGGCTTGCATTGGGAATAAGCCCATTTGCCGGCTCGTTGCGATTTATAGGCGAAGGTGGGTCCCTGTCATGGACATCAATTCATCCAAATGCCATGGGTAGCGAAATGACATCACATGCCCTTTGACCCCAGTGACATCACAGGAAGTGACATCATATGGCCTTTGGTGTCTTACCGGCAATAATGCCATGTGATCTTTGACCCTGGTGATGTCACAGGAAGTAAATCACTGAAGGTATACATTCTATAATTAGTGCAATATTAATAAAATAGACATACCATTCATACCTTTATCATATCATCTCATGTCTCTTTCCTTCCCCATCTCTACCTCTCACAGCTCTGCCTCAGGACTCCTCTCACCTCCATATCTGCTATCTTATTATTGCTTTCCTTCCCCATCTTCCTCTAACCTTCAACTTTTTATGTCATACTCATCACTTTAATAGTTTTTCTACATCAGCCTGTGATGTGTTCTCCTCTCCCAGTTCACCTCTTAACCACACTTTTAAAAAGAACTCTCTCTCTCTCTTATTCTCACAGCTCTATTACCTGCTCCATCCCATTACCAATTCTCATTACTATTGTTCACATATTTCCCATCATATCTCCCTCTTATTCTCTCACCTTTGTATCAGACCCGTTCTCTCTCTTCTATCTCCTTTCTCTGCACACCCTTCGCTCTAATTTGGGTTCAGAATTTGCCTCTTACTTCCAACTTCAGCGCTCTAATTTGCTCAGATTTCTCTCTCCTTATTTCACGCTCACCTACATCTTTCACCTTTCCCCTCCCAACTCCACCTCTCTCATTATCACCACCATTCCCTGCACTACTAGACCAGTTACCTTGAGTTCTCTTAGTTAGCTCCCATACAATCTTCTCCCTTATCTTTGACACCTTTTTAACTTAAAATTGTAACTATCTCTTGATTCGCCCTTTCTCTAATCATCTGGTGTACCTCCCTCACCATCTCACCTATCTCAAACATTCTCTGATGGTTGTATGACTTAACAACGCATGTATTTATGACACATGACTTTACCATGCATCCATTACCTCGCAATGCCTTTACCACGCATTGCCTTTACAACGCAAGCCTTTACCATATGTCTGCCTTTGCCACGCATGCTGTTACAACACAAGATAAGTGGTAAAAGGCTCTGATTATGGGTATCATGTATGAAATTCGCTCCATTCAATCATGAGTAGGCTGTTGTTCCCACACCTGGATTTACCACGTGTTCGGACATCAGACCTTATTTTACCAGATCGAAATTCCTGCTGGTAAAATCACATTAGGAAAGGACTGCATTGCAGTCTGGACCCATTTACCAGCCAAGCCCCACCCTCAAGCAAATTGTGGAGGAAAAATGTCTCCCACAAGCCAACATCTTCCTTTTCCCCTCCCACCCTTCCCATCACCTTATCGCCCCACACTGAAGCCCCTGCGCATATTTACTAACTGCTCAGAGCAAGTGTTAAATGTGTGTGTTACACCTCAATGAATAAGAAATATTGTGCAGAATTCTGCCCCGTAATTCTGGGTGTGCACAATTATTCTAAAGGGTTTAACTCAGAATTGCATGGTACTGGTGAGGTGTTACTGCAGGATAACGAAAGTTTCGGGTGCAGAGTTTGCGCCCTAATAATAACAAGCAACTCAGAGTTGGGGACAAAGGGTCAGAAATAAGTCACTGAAATGTCACACAAATACACAATCAAGCTAACAGATCACTTGCCAGCAAGCCCAGACTGGCTGTATTGGGCATCAGGTGTTTCCCCAGGATGCAGGAAGGGTGGGGGCCGATTTTGTTTCTGGAGGCTGATTTTGTAGCCGTGCAGCAGTTTTAAAAGCACTCGTTCCAGAGTTCCTTGAATATATAGCAGCTTTCAGGCAACAATAAAAGTGTCAAGATAACTCTGGTGATTAATGTACCTGCTGAAGAGAGATCCAGTTCTGTCTAGTGGCAGTTTTGACTCATCTAAGGTAGCACAGAGGGTTAATATGCCTGCTGCAAAGAGCATGTACCATGCATTTCACAGTACACTATTTTATTTGCATAGCTCAGTGGCTTACTGCTTTTGTCACAGAGATCCCTTTACAATCGTAGTCTAGCACAGTGAACTTCAGCCCTGCCAAGTACCACGCATCAGGCGTTGGACTAACGCATTTTGTGTGGTGGTCCGCATCACCTCAATAAAATGCATTAATCATGCATCTTTGGCGCCTTAACAAAACCTACGGGCTGTGAGGGAGAAGCTGGGACCAGGGAGTTACCACAAGTATAAGACCTGAATTGACAGCAGCGTGGCGAGTGCTGTGTAGACGGTGCTCTAGGTGGGTCACTAGGGGTTCAAAGGAGGGGGTTTTCACCTTGTGTCATGACTTAAAAGTAAGCATTACATGCTTTCCATTTATGCAGCTCTGATGTCAAGCATGTTCAAGCGTGGGAAGAGCCATACTGCGCATGTCTGCTTTTAGGAAGTGAAAGATTGTGCATGCGCAACCTGTTAGTTGCTGTTGAAAGCGTCACCGAGAGCTGCTGTGCGACGGGTGTGACTCCTCGCCATGACCGAGTCCACTAGCAGTACCGCAACCTCCAGCACCGTCGCTGAGACCACCTATAGCAGCAGCGAACCCGTGAGATGGCAAGGATGGGATGTAGGTTGGAGCCTAAGGGTGGTAAAGTGGGTGTGTGCCTGCGACTGCATTGGCTGTAGGTGTTGCTGTGGGACCAGGTAGTGTCCACTGGTGCCTGCAACATGTCAGGCCTTCATGTAATTCCCATGTAGAGTCGGAGGCCCCAGTGACTGTGCAATTCTCCCTGTCCTGTGCAAGACTGTACCGTTCTTGGCTGTTACATAAGGTCACCGGGTGACTCCATGTCAGCAGGGACGCCATGGTTCAATAAAGCTGTGAACCTGGCCTTGTGCTCCAGCTGTATCACATGGTTTTGGTAGTGCGCGCTGGGTACAGTTGAGACCATGGTGATTTGCCCCCGAGACACTGAGGCTGCAGACTGCAGCTTTCTGTTTTATTACAGTTGTGCCTCCTGCGCAGTCCGGTCTCGAGACGGCACGTAAATGTGACAGGTCAGTGTGTATGTGTGTGTGATGTACTTTTCTCTGTTTGTTCCCTGTCGGGGTAAGTGGGTGGGCTGGATTCAGGTGCTGATGTTCTTGATAAAACAAACTTTCCTGCAGCAAGCTTAAGTGGATGGAGTCTGACATATTGTGCAAAACACGTATATAGCATATGAGGACATGGGTGGCAACTTTCTTTTTCCTTGCCATGCCTCCTGCCAGAACAGTCCCTCCCTACCCCCTAGGGTACATTTGGCATCAAGTCAGGTCCCTGAAAGTTACGTATGACAGGTCATTGTGTGGGGTGATTTGTTTTTTGGCTGTCAGCGGACCTCGTCTTCCCGCAGGCATTCTCAGACATGATACAGGCATTTTCACACCTCACTTTGGAACCTGTCACCTGTTTTCCTTCAAACCTCCTTCAGCTCTGTGTAGATGATGCCCTTGCTCAGCGCTGTGGTACGGGTATCACAGCAAGCCTGTCCTGGCTGAAGCAGCAGGGTTACTGAACACCTGCTGGTGTCTGGCCGCTGTGAACTTTCTCAAGCTGTGTATTATTTGCCCCAATTGTTTTATAGAATGGTCATTTTAGAAAGAGGTTTTAGGTTAGTGATTTCAGGAGTTTTGCATTAGTTTCAAGTTATTTTTAGAACTTCCTCTGCTTATATTTTAGCTCTTTCAATGCACTTGATTGCTTGCTTTTACTCGCGACAAAATGTCACTCATTTGCAGTTGAATGTCACTCATAAGTGCATTGAAACCAAGGAAATGTCACACAAAACCAATCTGAAAAATTGGCAGCTAGGGAAATATGAACTGTCTTAAATGAGCTGCATGCAAGCTAGATGGCACAGGTTAGTACATTATGTTCATTCCTAGTCTTTCATTATTCTAATGTTGCTAAAAAAAGGTGTGATTGAGTAGAAATAAATTCTTATTAGTAAAGCCAACCCTAACCACTGTGTTATGCTCTGAATCATGAGTTTGTGCTTCTTGAGGACCAAGCCCTCTTAAAAAATGCCTACCAGTATGGATCACATGTGAATCCTACCCCCTGTAGTTCCCTTAGTGTCATGTAACATTTTCTATACACTGATTTACAATCATATGATTCATTGTCTCTGTATGTGTGTGTGATGTAAAGTGCACAATGTAAGGGAGGTACCCTAATCTTCGGAAAAGGGATGGGTATCTATAAACAAAAAACAAAACGTTCCCTTTTCCCCAAGTTGGCACAAGAAACCCTAATACTGTAACTAAACTAGCAAACCAGATAAAATAAATCCGTGATCTAGGTGCGCAACACCAAAAACTAAATTTCCAAGTTGCTATAGTACAAGATCGTGTTTGAAAGAAATAAATTAAAAAATAAATGCATAAAGACAAATCATACAATATAGAGTAATAAGAATATAAAAAGGAATGCTAGATAAAAACTTTACACTAATGTCGCACAATTCACTACAGATGATAAGACTAAATCACACTGTTTTATACGTATTTAAAAACATTTATCAATTTACAAGCATTTTAATGAAATTCATTAATGAAAAGAACAAACTGTCGACGCGGCGTTTCGGTGATAAGGTATTTCGTCACCTTCTTCAGGACAATGAATCAATTTTAAAATCTTTGGTCATAAATCTGTAGCCTCTCAAAACATCTTATTCGGCTATCAGAGGGACTCAATCTTCCACGTGTCGTCTTAATTAATCTTGAGGACACTATTGCTGATTCTGTACGGTTTATAATTCTTTTAAAAGACTCGTACTATTGAATGATGAGTCTCCTTATCGGTATGCCACCATGTTTGGTTCTGTACGGTCTAATATTCCTTTAAAAACTCGTACTGTTAAAAACTCTTTGTCAAGGTTCCAAATGCACTTAATTCAAAATTTGAGAATGAAAGAGGCAGTATATGTCAATTTGCAAAGGTCCAGGAAGGTGAATCTCTAGGCGGTTTTATGCCTCACATGCCAAGTGTTTCTGAATTCGAGCCTTTATGTATGGAGTCCCCAGTCCCCAAATAGTGAGACGACCCCGGATATGTATTGGACTCAATAGGTATGAAGTAGGAAACGACCGTCCGTATCGCTGTCCTTCAGTCAATGGTCGACCATGAATTAAGTGCATTTGGAACCTTGACAAAGAGTTTTTAACAGTACGAGTTTTTAAAGGAATATTAGACCGTACAGAACCAAACATGGTGGCATACCGATAAGGAGACCCATCATTCAATAGTACGAGCCTTTTAAAAGAATTATAGACCGTACAGAATCAGCTATAGTGTCCTCAAGATTAATTAAGATGACACGTGGAAGATTGAGTCCCTCTGATAGCCGAATAAGACGTTTTGAGAGGCTACAGATTTATGACCAAAGATTTTAAAATTGATTCATTGTCCTGAAGAAGGTGACGAAATACTTTATCACCGAAACGCTGCGTCGAACAGTTTGTTCTTTTCAATAATGAATTTCATTAAAATGCTTGTAAATTGATAAATGTTTTAAAATACGTAATAAACAGTGTGATTTAGTCTTATCATCTGTAGTGAATTGTGCGACATTAGTGTAAACATTTTTTAATAAAAAAAAGTTTTTATCCAGCATTCCTTTTTATATTCTTTTTATTCTATATTGTATGATTTGTCTTTATGCATTTATTTTTAAACTTGTTTCTTTCAAACACAATCTTGTACTTTAGCAACTTGGAAATTTAGTTTTTGGTGTTGCGCACCTAGATCACGGATTTATTTTATCTGGTTTGCTAGTTTAGTTACAGTATTAGGGTTTCTTGTGCCAACTTGGGGAAAAGGGAACGTTTTGTTTTTTGTTTGTGATGTAAAGTGCTCTGACACCCTACAGTGGTATGCAAGGCACTATAAAACAAATGAAATACTTATGTGAGAGGGGCTGTGGAGAGATGAGAGGCACTGTTGGAGGGTGATAGTGAGGGAATCATTGAAGAGCCCCAAAAAGATTGTTGTATCCTGGTGCACTGCAAGGTCATCATTTATTATATTTTAAAAACTAGTACTATTGACTAAATACTGAAAAATGTGCTGTAGAATGCATCATTTTGCCATTTGTTCACAAATTTTGTTTGGGGGGCAACCCCCCAAAAACTTCCTTGTAGTGCTCAGGATCGCTCGCTATGCACCGTACCGGGGCTGGTGTGACAAAATTTGCCAGGGCTGCTTTGGGTTCCCAGTCTGGCCCTGCTTGGCAGATATGTAATGCTGTAGAATGAACAAAATCACACATTGGTTTGCAAATATGAATCACATTGAACAAAAAGTAAAATGAAACTGCTTACTGGGACTGCCATGCTATGATTCCTGGCGGGTTGCAAAAATGCTTTGCTCCACAAAAGTGCATGTAACGTACCAGAAAGAAATCTGGGGTCTAGCAACACTGGGAAGCAATGCAGGCCACTCTAGAAGCACACCAAAATCCACAGCCTGTAGGCCAAGCAGACTCATGCTTGGTGGAGGCTGGAAGTCCAAAAAGGTGTTGCTAAGCAACAGCGTCGATGTTCCCATTTAATTGTTTTAATTTTGCTCTGTGCGCAGCTGCCTTCAGAAGCTGCTCCTTTAAAGAGAGAGGAATGAAAATGCCTGTTCCTCAGATTCCTGTTGCTTCCTTTGCAGCCGCTGAGGCCAGGGGTCACAAAGGAAGGATTATGGGTCACAAGGGGTAAGCTAAGGGGGTCGCAACTGTGACTCTTGGTGACCCCTAAATGACGTGTATGGTCCCTGTGTTAACATATGGTGGTGGGATCCGGGGTTGTTATAAAATGGACAATTTACAGAGTGAAGAAAATAGGGTGCTTTGTAGATTATTTGGGGTTGCTCCCAGCTACCATAATGTCATGGTGCATGAGGAGCACGGTTTAGATTATGTGGAAGACTTTATAAAACTGGCTCCTCTCAGTGGCGTAACAAAAACTGAGGGAGCCCCCCTGCATAGTACGTAGATGAGTCCCTCTCCGGAATCACTCAGGAGTTCTCAGGCTAGGGAACTGTGCTGAGGGGGCCCCCTGGTGCTCAGGCCCCCTGCACTGCGGGGGCTGCGGGGGCCTTTGTTCCGCCACTGGCTCCTCTGTTACTCTAGTGTTCCATCTGGTGTAACGTTCAGGCCTCCCTCAACAGATATGTAATTGAGAATTGCTTGGGATGTGCCTTGGGAACTCCGATCCAGTCAAACCTCTCTATTTTAGAGAGACCTAGCCTCTTCACCGACCCAACCTCCTTTCAGAAGGAGGATGAGTTGCGGATAAAAGAAAACTTTTTGATAAAGCAGGCCAGAGAAAGGGATCTGGTAATGCCCGCCTCGGATACCCTTAGAAGTTATGCGATCATCCAAGCGTGCCCTGGGATTGAGCCATATTTGGAATGGGTTAATCACCTTTGGGAGAGATCACTTCTCACCAGATTCTGCCTGGGCTCAGTTACATGTAAACTGTGTTTCCCTCTTGGTCAATATGATATTACCACCATCAGCCGCTGCCCTTGTGATGAAACATTTGACCAAACCTTGTTGCACTTTGTTTCTTTCGGCAGATTTTTTAAAGAATTGTCTAAGGGCTTGCTTATCCAACGATCCAAAAGGTACAGATTAAAATTGTAGAGCATTCTCTACGTTCGCAGGAAAAACGTCTTAAAGTGGGCCTATTTTTAGGTATCGCCTAGGCAGCGCTTGTGCTGTCTCTTCGAGACATGCTGTGTTCAGGATATGGGCATAAAGCTCCGCCCCCTTTCTGCCCATCATTTTAATTGGCTCCTGTCCCTGTCCTTTGTAAATGCTGGCTTTTCATTGGTCAATAGGCTTAGTAGTACCTCTTTAGTACCGACTTGTCTCTTCTTGTAACCTCCCATGAGGACAGCCCCTGTTACATGTGTTGTTACTCCCTAGGTTTTAATTACAGCCTCAAGGCACTATTTTCTTAAAAGGCTTCAGGCAAAACACACACTTGGTCCTAAACTAGGCTGGCAGTGGTTACTTCGCTCACTAGAACATCTCACATTTATATGAGACCGTCTAAGAATTTCCCATATTCAGCTCCACACAGAGTTCAACCTATTCAGAAATTAATGTAAAAATTATTTTGTCACATTTCAAAGCTACTAATTGTATATCTGGACATAGCTATTTGAATGTACTCGTAGTACTGTCTTGCAGGCAATGCATTATGGGTAGGGTGAATTTACCATATCTTCTGCAGGGTGCAGTACCATATGTAAGCAAAATAGCCCTGCACACTTCCAAAGGTTGAATGCATGTACATGTCATTATTAGACCATATTCACAATGAGAAAAATTTACAGAGAACAGTTGTTTTCCCAAGAGAAAAAAGTCGATAAGATCTTGCGTTGTTAAAAGTCATTCTTTATTCATATCCTTTAAAATTCGAAACCGCCAACGCGTTTCGTCCTCAATCGGACTTCTTCAGGGCGTAAAATGTAAAAGGTACTAGTTCATTTAGTTGTTGCCAGTGTGTAAAACCCAATAGTTTTGAAAATGATGTGTGTTCAAGCATATGAGTTATATCAGTTCAGTAACTCAGGAATTGATAAAATGTATCGGCGAATGTAACGCCCGTCTCCATGCGGTCATCTGGTTCAGTAAAGGTTTACTGAACCAGATGAGGACGAAACGCGTTGGCGGTTTCGAATTTTAAATCTTTGGAAGTGTGCAGGGCTATTTTGCTTATGTTGTTTTAGAGCGACTAGAAATCCTTTTCCGGTTTCTCTATTTGGGACCGAGGGGATTGTGTCCTAAGCCCATTGCACCTTATCTTGCTTGATATAATTACCAGGGATGTTAGGACTGGTGCAGGTACTAATGCTTTGATCCCCATTTTTGTGTGCCATTCAGTACCATATGTGACCAACAGAGGTCTGCAGTGCTGGTGCTTTGCTCACTAGGGACCACTAGGAGCAGTTTGTGGTACTGCACCTAGACATGCAGTGCTGGTGCCTTGCTCACTAGGGACCTCTGGGAGCAGTTTGCGGTACTGCACCGAGACAGGCAGTGCTGGTGCCTTGCTCACTAGGGACCTCTAGGAGCAGCTCACGGTACTGCACCGAGACATGCAATGCTGGTGCCTTGCTCACTAGGGACCTCTAGGAGCAGCTTGCGGTACTGCACTGAGGCATACAATGCTGGTTCCTGGCTCACCACGCAAGCATTTGCAATGCACTAGGTCTCGCATTACTGAAAGTATGAGCTATTGGCGTTGCATTACTATTTGCAATGCCAATACCTCAAACTATCAGTAATGTGAGACGTATTGCATTGCAAATGCTTGTTAAAATCTGTTGCTAGACTTTTCAAGTCAATGCTGTTTTAATATTAATTTATACAACTTCCATTCTGTACACTTTTTGATATGACTCGTGTTTTTATCTGCAACAGTGGTTTTAATTAATTATTATTTTGTACAAGGCTGCTTGTTTCTAATTTATCATGCTCATGATTGTATCTGTGTGTGCTTTAATGGTAATTTCTGGCTGATATAAAGATAATGAATGTAATGAATTGAATACAATTTCCACATACAAACACACACAGAGATGCAATTAATATAACAAGATTAGCAAAGGTAACACTACAATAGTATTAAGTACAAATGCAATTTTCAAATAACAACTAAACTGTCTTGGAGCTTCAGCTTTCTTAATAAACTTCACAGATTTTTAAACGTATAAACACTATAATAAATTGGAACGTTTTAATGTTGACAGCTTGACTGCAGACAAAGGAACAGCAACAGGCTATGAACACTGATGCAGGTCTGCAGCTATTAACATTACAGTGTCCTAATCTACAGCCTTTGACACTCCCTCTCCCCTGCGTCTCCTCAGTATATCTGTATCATACATGCGGGAGGCAGAGACTGTGATTGAGAAGAAACAGTGAGCCTTTTGCTTCCCTTGTCCAATGATTCACGGTGTCACTAAATCTGTGGAAGGAGGGCAGAGTGTCACCTCATTTCTGACCAATGAAGATAAGCAGCTTGACAGAGCTGACAGATAATGATGCAAGCATAGACTTCTGCCTCCTTTCACAGACTGCTGTCCATGTTTATCAGTTGCTACTCTGGGCTAGCATGTTACAATAACAGCCAAACATCCCAGCAGGAGCTCCGAAAGGATGCAGAAGCAAGCAAAACCTGATGGGTTTTTATCCCTTGTGTCTTCTGAGAGTTTCTTTAGTAGGACTTTCCACCCTTCTGAGGTGAAATTTTCTACAAGCGTCCCGTGGTCGGCTATTCCAGCCATGAAAGTCTTGCTACCTAGTTAAGTTATGTTATGTTTTGATATTTGCTGTGTTATGCCATTGGGTATTTGTAGCTCGCACTGACTGAAGCTTTCTGGCACAAATGACCTGACCTGTGTACTACAGAAAGAAGTGAAATGAGAGATTTATAGGGACAAAGTCACGCTTTCAGCTGTTTTCTGAAGATGCTATGGGAGGGTTGAGCATGAAAATGAAGTGCAGAAGTACTCTACAGATTGCCGGCTGCAGCAGATAAAGCTCTTTCTCTAGAACAGACATTGCTTGTGGAAGCAATGTGCGAATGTTATTGGGTAGAAGAGTTCAGAGAGCGAGGCAGGGAGTGCCGGCTGAATTTGTCACCAAGAACGGAGGTGAAGAGGAATAAGTTGCCTTGTAAATGACTAAGTATTTAAATTGGGTATGTTTCAGAAACAGAAGCCAATGCAGTAGGTGGAGTGCTTTGGAGATATGATCCTATTTTTTTTCCTCCTCACTATCAGCTGAAGTCGATTGAGTATTCTCATAGGTCCGCAAGTAAAAACCAACACCTCAATCAAGCCTGCATTGAATAAGGCATTAACCACCTGGATATGGTACTGGGGTCCTGTGCACCCCTCCCAGAGTGTAGCGTGGGAGGCATTGACTATCGGCTGGCAACAAAACACAAGGAAATGATTTTCAAATTTGCACTGTTCTGTCATTGATCAATGAATGTATTTAATTATGTGTATGTGTTGATCTTTAAGAATATTGTCTCGCTATGTTTCTTTGAAATGCTTCTTTGAGTAATATGAAAAATAGTGCATTCCTGCATCAGAGAAGACAAATTGTTTTATGTGGTGTCTGAGTGGTCCACAGCTGTTGATTATTTTTCCTCTTTCTTTACAATCTCTCTATCCACTATTATAACACAACTTTCTTTCTAGGAGACAAATCTGTTTATCTTTCAGGGTTTAAAATTGTGAGTAAAGGGCACAATGGGCACCGGCAAGTCTAAAGGAACCGTGGAGGTGGTAAGGCCTCGCATGATGAAAAAGACAAAAAAATTGTTTAAGCAACTGTCCTTAGAGAAGGATTTTATATTACCAACAGACAGCCCTGCAGCTCAGGTTGTAAAAGATACAAATTGTTTAGAATATGTAACACCTTTTTGCGCACTAGTGTGGACTTGGAAAGGGAATGAAGGGTGGTGGCCTTACACTTACAGGGTGACCCATCATGGGATTCACACTATGTAAAAGACTGCCTACAGCAGTGGCTTTCAATTGCAAAGAATAAAGCTCTCCTTTCAAAAAAGAAAGGCCAGGGGAATGCCTCCACTGAATACAGAGACTGTTCTACAGTAGCAATTGTAAACAGTGAGTGCAAGAAGCCTAATAAAAGGAGCTCAAACTAGCAAAGGATTGGCCCACATCTTATAGCCAGTGTTTATTGGAATTAAGTAACTACGTGCAAACAGAACATCATTTTTTGTCACTATGGCAAAAATGTGGGTTTTCAACAATTGAAGCAGACCGGGTTAAAACAATACCAAATGCCACTACTTCTAGAAGGGCTGCCGCTCTGCTATGTATTTGGACGCACCGCCAAGTAAATATTGACATAAATAAGTTAAAGAAACTGTTTATCACCTCCAAGCCTCAAGGCCTTTTTGTCAAACTGGGGGAAGGGGCAGACAGTGACCAAATATCTAGTAGCGCATTGACTGAGGACGAGATTTTGTTGTTTACTGAGGAAGAAAGGAAAAGACAGAGAGTGGATGCAAATAATGAATTTAATTCCTGGGTCACAGATAGAGCCAGCAATGAGAACAACCACCCAACATTGGGACAAAGCATCCAGTCTGCAGGGCCTGTTTCTCCTGCACCTCAATTCTCAGCCCCTCCTCCAGCAACTTCAATTTACCCATCACTTTCAGGCCCCTACATACATTGTGAAAAAAATAACACACATGAACAGGCACTGGTTTCACAACCAGGCTTATCACGTGTCCCTTATTTCCACATATCCGTGGAAGGTGATTTAACTAGGGTATTTGACATGCCAACTAGCCCCAGAGAAGGCAGTTTTAGAACACCAGTCCTGAATGGGCACTTATCCTTAGGAGGGGACATGCTACATGCTTTTGAATCCCAAGCCCAAACTTCCACTTTTGGTCTGAGGGAAGATTTAGAGCTAAGTGCAGAAGAGAGAAACAATGAGGAGGAACGTGAGCAGTTGGCACACCTGAGGAAGGAGGCAGATCAGTTCCAAGAAGAAGTGAACACTGATAGGGAGGAAATACAACGCTCCATTAATAAACTCCAGGATAAGCTAGAGAAGAGGGAATGGCTGATACATA
Organism: Calotriton arnoldi; assembly: GCA_963921515.1. Lineage (NCBI taxonomy): Eukaryota > Metazoa > Chordata > Amphibia > Caudata > Salamandridae > Calotriton > Calotriton arnoldi. The sequence continues at coordinate 2,464,417 of CAWUFW010000195.1, read as the reverse complement.
CACGGTCACGCACACAGACACTAAAGGGAAAGGCTGAGAACTCATATACTGATGACATACTATTAAACACTAAAATAACTGCTCTAATAATAGTGTTGGGGGGACAGCCATGCTAAAGCCATGGACCCCCTTAGAGGCGACTCAGATGACTAAGTACGTGCCTGACCCACTCACTGCCACTGTGAAATATTATGAATGGCTTCATAAAATATGTATTGCCTATACCCCCCTCCCTCGAGATGTAGAAATGTTATTAAAAATAGGATATGGGAGCAGATGGTCTTTAGTAAAAAGTGCGTTCCAAATTCCACAGGAAAGAGATTGGACCATACTAACTAATAATATGGATGTCACGGAAAATAGATTGATTAATTGGTTAGAGTCTATCAAGGACACAATTAATGGCCTAGCAGTTAAACATGGTGATTTTTCTCAAGTCACTGCCACGTTGCAGAAGCCAGGTGAGTCAGTGGCTGATTACATCTTAAGGTACAATGAAGCATGGGATAACAGTGCAGGGGTACCGCGCACAACTGAAGCCTATAAGGTTTTAGCTACTCAAACACATATGATTGGATTGCTAGCTTCTGTGGCCCACAGTTGTAAACTACGCCACCCTGATTGGTCCACTAAAGGATATCACGAGTTGTGCAAGCTTCTCATAACCATGGAAAGAGATGGGTTTTTTAGGGTAAGGAAGGACATTGCTAAAAATGACAAAGGAAGGATGTGCAGCAAGTACAAAGAGAAGAGGAGCCAGAGGGAATGTACTATCAGGGGGCACATCATAGACAGGATAATGGACAAGGATACCAGAGACGAGACAAGAGAACAGATCAGTGTTATATTTGCCAGAGGTATGGGCACTGGGGACGCAATTGTAGAAATAATAGAGGTAGAAGGGACTTTAATGAGCGAAGTGACCAGTATAATACAAATGATAGAAACAACAGGAATGAAAGGTTTGACAGAAATGAGATCCAGCCATCAGCACCACCCATGCCCAGAGACCTGAAGCAGACCCAGCACTCCCTGAGGAATCTTTTCCAGGAGCAACATGGAACAGCATAGGACCACGCGGAGAGAGAGATGGGACAAACGGCAGAAACCAGAGCCCAGTACTTTATGATGAAGGTATCAGACACACCTGAGGAGAATCCCATTTTCCAAATTAAGGTAGGAGGTAAATAGATCGATTTCCTAATAGACAGTGGTGCAACCCTATCGGCAGTAAGAAATAAGTTGGGTCCTAGTAGTGGTGAAACAGTCACTACTATAGCAGTAAATAGAATGATGATGCATGAAGAATTGTCAGAACCCCTACCAGTTTCTGTTGATGACTTCACACTGACCCATCAGTTTCTCCTGTCACCAAATGCACCCATCAATTTGCTGGGGAGAGACCTCCTCTGTAAATTGCATGCAACATTATATTTTTCACAAAATGGGATTTACTTACAAGTACCTGAGGACAGGTTAGAATTGGCAAACAGAGCACTTACTGCATGCAAACTAAGTGAGGACTCTCTGTTATGTGCATCGCATGTCTTGTCTCTCTCTCCAACACACTACCAATGGACTCCATTATATGGAGATTTTTATGAGAACATGTTCCTAGAAATGTTTAAATACAGCCCTGACATTGAGAGTGAATTGGTCACTCATTTAGTGCAGTTGACATTAGTACCTGGGCCCATACATTGTACTGCAGCATTTTTCACAGGAGCAGTGCCTGAATGGTATGCCTACAGGGCAGACCAACATTTTTACTGGACAATGGAGTTGCTCGAGCACACATTATATGTAGGAAAAGAAGGGTGTGCAGTGAGCATTGAACTAGGACCACAGGAAATGAGGTTATTGCAAGTGCCAGATTCTGAACCACATGTATCCATAGCTGTAGCACCAGGTTACTACCCTAAGGATTTGGGCCCCATGGTCAAACGCCTTCAGGACTTACCTAGAACTAAGGATTTTACATTTCCTTTGGGAATTGTGTCTGTGTTGGGAGATGGAGAAGGGTGGTGTTGGACGTTGTGTATGAACAGAAATGACAGGACTGCAGTTTTTGACAAGCTTGAAGGCAATATGGCTTTACAGCTGACTAAAAACACGGTTCTAGAGAAAGTGAACTCAGAGGTATGGACAAAACACAAAAATGAGGCAGGATTATTGAAAACATGCCCACCCCATAGAGTGACACTTAAAGAAAATGCAGAATTACCTTATGTCCGTCAGTACAGACTGTCACCTCAGGCAGAGGAGGGAATAAAGCCTGTGATTGAATCTCTCTTGCAACAGGGTATCATTAAAAAGACCTCTAGCCCCTGTAATAGTCCTATCAAGGGCAATACTGGGCAGTATAGGTTCATACAAGACTTACGACAGATAAACAACATTGTGGTTCCCTTAGCACCTGTTGTGCCTGACACCAATACTATATTATCTTCTATACCTGTAGAGGCAGAGTACTTTTCAGTCATAGATCTCTCCTCTGCATTTTTCAGTATTAGAGTCCATTCAGAGAGCGAGTACCTTTTTGCCTTCACAGTGAAAGATACCCAGTATATTTTCAGAAGACTAGCTCAGGGCTACACTGAGAGTCCCACGGTCTATGCGCAGGCAGTAAAGAGAGACCTGGACAGCCTACACCTGGAAGGTGGTAGCATCATCTTGCAGTATGCTGATGATCTCCTTGTGGCATCTCCATCGCTTGAGGCCTGTGAAAAAGACACAGTGTGTCTGCTGAATCACCTCCAGGAGAGAGGACACAAAGCTTCATTGTCAAAATTCCAGTGCTGCCAAAAAGAGGTGACTTACCTGGGTTATGTGGTATCCAAAGGTGCACGCCGCATATCACCTGACAGGATAAAAATGATTCAGGGCATGCAGCCTCTGTCCACCAAGAAAAGAATGCTGTCATTCCTGGGGATGATGAACTACTGCTGCCAGTAGATCCCGGAGTACAGATCCTATGATGCCATCCTGCGACAATGTACACTACAAGATGCTCCCAACAACATTGTATGGACTAATGAACTTGCAGACTGTTTTAAGAAACAGAAAGAGACTTTGTGTACTGCGCCAAGCCTGGGGCTGCCTTATTACAAACTGCCTTTCCATCTCTATGTATCAGAGCAAAATGGCATTGCGAATGGTGTGCTGACACAGCAGCATGACTCAGGAAAAAGACCTGTGGCATACTACTCTGTGACTTTGCCTGCAGCAGTAACTGGGCATCCAGCTTGTTTGAGAGCAGTGGCATCAGCAGCTGTGATGGTAGAAAGGACGGCTCCCATTGTGTTGGACTACCCTTGTATTGTTTATGTGCCACAATCGGTACAGTTGTTGTTGTCATCTGCAGCAACACAACATTTTTTGGCGGCCAGGCAAACAGGTTATGAGGTCACTCTGTTGTCTAACACCAATATCACCATTAAAAGATGCCCACCTGTTAATTTGGCAACATTATTACCTCCAACAGGTGATTCAGGTTAGACCCCTGACCATGACTGCGTTGAAGTTGTAGAGACATGCACCACACCCAGACCAGATTTGCAGCAAACACCATTAGAAAAAACTGACTATGAGTGGTACACTGATGGTTCCTCCAGCAGACTAACAGACACTGATTACAGAGCAGGGTATGCTATAACAACAGTAGACACCATAGTTGAAAGTGCAACTCTCCCCCCTGGCACATCTGCCCAGCAAGCTGAGCTGTATGCTGTTACAAGAGCATGCATCCTAGCTGAGGGGAAAAATGTTAACATTTACACTGATTCACGTTATGCCTTTGGAGTTGTCCACGATTTTGGCCAGCTGTGGCAGTATCGTGGTTTCATAACAGCAGCAGGACGCCCCATTCAAAAAGGCCCCTTAGTAAAAAATGTGCTACAGGCAATACTACTACCCTACAGAATAGCAGTAATAAAATGTGAGGCACATACAGGAGCTAATACTGAGATAGCCAGAGGTAACACCATGGCTGACACAGCAGCAAAAGAGAGCATGTTACAGCCAGTACAGATGGTGCCTTTAATGGCAAAAAGTATTCCAAAAATACAGCTGATTCAGAGACAATTGTTGCTAGCTGATGTGAAAGAAGCACAATGATCTGCACCACCAGAGGAAGAAAGAGCGTGGATTGATGCTGGATGTGAGCCGAATGATGAGGGATTGTGGGTCCACCAGGATGGGAGGCCTGTGGCCCCACGCAGTATGTTCCTGCCCCTTACAAGGCTTGCTCATGGACCCACTCACATGGCTCAAGGAGGTATGAATGCTTTGATTAGACAAGAATGGTTTGCACCAGGGATAACAGCTTTCACTGCACAATTCTGCTCCCAATGTCTTGTCTGTGCCCAACATGCTAAAAGTAAGTCCCCCGCTACCCATGATCACTTGCCAGTACCAGAGGGTCCATTTACCAACATTCAAATAGACTTCGCCTATATGCCCCCGGCAAATGGATTCAAATATTTTCTGGTATGTGTGGATCAATTTTCAAAATGGGTGGAGGCGTTTCCCACAAGGAAGAATGATGCAGCAACTGTTGTGCGATGCTTGATGAAAGATATCATATCCCGGTTTGGCGTTCCCCAGAGCATAAACAGTGACAGAGGGGGTACATTTGTGGCTGTAGTTGTACACAAGATGTGTGACTGTTTGGGAATAGAGTGGAAACTGCATGCACCTTACCACCCACAAAGTTCAGGCCAGGTGGAGAGAATGAACTCCACAATAAAACATAAATTAGCCAAAACAACTGATGCAACAGGCCTGAAATGGCCAGATGTGCTGCCTTTAGTACTGTTTTGCCATAAGAGCAACACCATCTAGAACAACTCTCTTGTCCCCCCATGAGGTATTGATGGTGGGGTTGAGGTTGCCTCTCAGAGCATCCCAAGTAGCACTGCTGTGGACGGATGAACACATTTCTGACTATGCTGTACAATTGTCAGTGGTCTTGAGGCATCACCATCTCCAGGTGAAGGAAGCTTTGCCCCATCCCTCCTCAGAACAATCACACTCTTTTAAACCTGGAGAAATGGTCATGGTGAGAAAAATAAAAGATGCTTCTCTTAGTTCTAGGTGTACTGGACCCCACGTTGTGCTCCTGGTTACCCGAACATCAGTAAAGGTGCAGTAAAGGTGCAGGGACGTCCCGAGTGGCTGCACGGAACACGATGCAGGGCTGCACCAACAACGCCTGAGGCAGAGGCACCTTTAACAGATGAGCACCGGCCACCCGTGGAGCAGCGCGAAACACCGGACAAGGGGGAGACAGACCAGACCTTTCCTAACAACAACGCTGAGGGTTCATCATCAAGTGTCCCAGGAATGGTGACACCAACTGATGCTGTTGAGTGAAGCACGCAATGTAGTCTAGAAAAAGGTGATGGTCTGCACCTGCCAAAAATAGGCTGAAGAGGACAACGCAGGGCAGGTCCGGGAAACCGCCCACGAACAAGACGACTACGGACCAGGAGGAGAAGCAGATGACAGCGCACCATGAGAAGTCTCATTATTGACACCTAGAGAAAGTGCCCTGGAACTGAGACGGAAAGACACTGCCTACAAATATTTTAAATCCTGAAAGTGATATTTACCACTGTCAAGAAAATGCATCGCATTGTGCAAACACTATTTTTTAGTACCTTAATTATGTGTGTGCTACCTGTATTGCAACAACCTGCTGACCATCCCCTCATTGCAGTACATGAGAAAATCGCCCAGGCTTTAGGTCTTCAAAATTGCTGGATTTGTAGAGAATTATCCAGACACCCCAGCGACCCAATTGGCCTATATGAAACACCTGTGCCTATACAAAATTATGCGCAAGGAATAGGATGCCTCATATCCAACGTAACTTGGGATTGTGGAGAAGGAAGGATTGGATGGTACCCACGTTGTACCATACTGCCAAATATTCAAGCCCAAGACCAAGTGTCACCTTCTGTAGAATACAAAGACAAGAAAAAAGCATTTCTTGTATGTTTAAAGCATCATGTTTCAGGATGTAACCCAGCTTCCAAATACATAGGACATTTAAAAAGATGCCAGTGTCCTAACATATTAGAATTTGATAATACCACAGGTAATTGGAACATAAGAGACAGACAGTTAGTAAGTAGGAACTGGACAGCTAAGGTACGAGGAAAACAAGTAAACTACACTTTACCTTACTGGAACATCACTGTAGATGGAGAGACACTATTAATAACACCTGATGGCTTTCTATACGATCCATTAATTGAGCAAAAGAATAAGCATGCTAGGGCACCAAATGTGATTTCTAAAATATTAGAATACCCCTTAAGGTCAACTCGCTGCTCAAACATGACACCATGGGCAAATGTTACGCTTATAAATTCTTCATGGATTGACTACAAATGGTGTGATCAATTCCAAAACACTTTTCCTGAAGGGGTAGGCCTTCCCCTCAGTAAATATCACACATTGGACACACAGTTACAGGGCGGAATGTATTTTATTTGTGGCACTAAAGCATACAAGGTGCTTCCCCGGCACTGGGAAGGCATGTGTGCTATTTCTTATCTTACACCAAACATTTCAGTCGTGCCACATATTGCAGCCCATGAGCCACTAAATTTGGGGAGTTTTGCTCATAGATATAAAAGAGATATACCTGCACCTATTCTGGAAGCTAGACAAGGTCTATTCTTTGAACTAATGCGTATATTTATTCCTGGATATGGGGTATATGATTTAGAATTGGCCCTTGTTAATATGTCTGCTGAGCTAGCTGTAGCATTCAATGCAACAAGAGATGCACTTCAACAGTTGCAGATGGAAATTAATTCAGTAGCTGCCATGACTATTCAACATCGAATTGCACTTGACCTCCTGACACTACAACAAGGAGGACTGTGTGCTTTATTCAATTCCTCTTGCTGTTATTTTTTAACAAAAGTGGAAACATAGCAAGGGATGTGGCACAAATTAAGCATGCGGTTCAAATATTCTGTGGAGCAGAGAAACTTACAGATTCTGATGATTGGTCTTGGCTATGGTCATGGCTACCAACAGGATGGTTAAAGCACTTAGTTCTAGCACTGTTTGGTATCTTTATAACAATAGTGATACTTTTGTGTTGTCTTCAGTGTTGTTGCTCCATGGGACAGCAATTGTGTAGCAAAAGCATCCATTCAATTTCTGCATTTAAAATTCTACCTACTACAGAGCCAGAGCTAGCCTGCAGATATCTTCAAATACAACAGGATGTAGAGAAAGCCCACAAAGAAACATTTGAATTAATGGCTATAGATATATAACTTATAAATGCATTGAGTACTAGTATATAATTTTGTCTATGTTGAATATTGAATACCTCATAGATGTGTCTACACCAATATATGCATGTTATTTAAACACTGTGTGAATGCCATTCAAAGATATGTACTTTATTGGTACTTTTATATTTGTACCATATATATATATATATATATATATTCATATTTTTCTTACAATGGTATATGATATTGCTATCAAAAGGAGGGATATTGTGAGGAATAATATATATCTATATGTTTGCATCAGCCAAATAAGGGAATCAATCCCAATTCTCCCTCGCACTATCTCAGACCCACTGAGCTAGCTTTGTCTGTCTCTGACCAAACTGTTTGCTCTGTGCTTCTAAAATCTCCCCTCCTTTACAAATCTATTCCAGCCTGACCCAAGGGCCTTTATTGCCCTCTCTGACACGTCCTTGGTTAACAGCTGTCAAAGGCCTCTGTTTCTTGCAAAGTTTAGCTTAACCTTATTTTTCTGTTCCCTTGTGTCCTTCTACTGCAATAGGTATATTTTGCTCCATGTCTTGTGCTTGCATGACAATTCTATTTGTATATACACCCGTAAATGGCCTTGTCCACATCTCAGGGTTTTACTGGTAACAGCACTATTTTACTATATAAGCTCCCCTGAACGTCAGAGCAGGGCAGAAGAAGCTTGTTCCAAGACGTGACACTGGGATGTGCGTCTGCCTTCTGCCTTGGCATGCCAATAAAAGAAGAAAGGTGCAAATACATTTCCTCTGTTTTGAACCCTGCCTGGTGTCTGTGTTTACTTTGCGTCACTCTGAGGAGGGTTGGAAGATTTATTACCCAACACTAAAAACAGGAGCTAGTTTCATCCGTAGCTTATGGATCCAGTATCGGGTTTCCATCCACCATAATGACAAGGCTCCAAACTGCCATGGCAGGAGAGGTGCGCAAGTCCTTCAACAATGACTGCAGTGTTTGAAATGCTAGGAATGATGCCCCAGACTAAGGAACTGTTAAACAATGTGCAAAGATGGTTGCCAATAGTCGCAACTACTTTTTGACAAGTCAGGAGGTGCAAGGTTTGACAAGAGAGCCAGATGTGCATGATGCAGTAAGTTATATGGCCACTTCTTGGGGAAACATAGGCACAAATGTTCCAAGCAAAGGAGTGGACGGTGATAATGTGTGGGTGGACCTTCTGACCAAGGAAAGTCCTGTGATGTTAGCTCATTGAATCAAAGCTGCTTTTTCCCAATGACAGTTGAGAGGGATTTAAAGATGTGTGTGACCATTGCAGATTGGTGAAGTATGAAACAATCCTGAATAAATCCTTGGGCAGTAACACAGAAGTGAGCCTTTAATGGTCTGTATAGATTGCTCCAGGGAACTGAAGGCCATTTCAAAATGCTAGAATTTTGAGAGCCCGTCTGAAGACAATGGAGATGCAGAGGGATAAATAATGACTTGCAAAGGCCTTCTGCCTCTAAGTTTTAACTCTTCACTTCTCTACCACACTGTTTTATAAAAACAAATCCAGCCTCTTTACTTGGAATGTTCTAATAGCATTGTGGCCTTTTTGCCTTGGACTGTGGTAGTTATAAGCCCCGGCCTGCAGATTGGGTCTCTCACTTGTGAAGTGCATTTAACAATAATTGTAGATCTAGGCAGTAAAGCGCTATAGTAATAACTATAAAACTAATTTATAAACAAAACGTGATGCATTTGCTGTAGCGCATTCCCTGGAAAGTTCTGTGGTTTTTTTTAATCTCATGCAAACATTTTTTAATATATTTTACCCACCAGAAGACCCCAAAAACTTTTTTGCCCAGAAGGACTTAAGCAAAGCTTATCATTTTGTATTAATGTAGAATATTGTTTGCTGAATGACAATTGTTTTTTTTGGGTCTAGCAATGATGCGTATTTTTATTATCCAACTCGACTGGATTCTTTTAACCAAAAATAGGAAGAAATCTTGAGTCACTCTGCTAGTTTTAACTTCCAGGTATCACACAACTCTCTTTTTGAGGCTCATAAACCACTTTGCTTTTTGCAAGTCTTTTTATTCGTAGCAATACATAGTGCCAAATGCTAAGAGACTCAAACCACATTTGCCAGATCTTTGACTTGAGGACATTTCATCTCTCCTGTGCATCTCTCTCTGCTTGTAAGATTAAGCCTGATTTAGAGTTCGGCAGATGGGTTACTCCCTCGCAAACGTGACGGATATCCTGTCCACCTTCTTACAAGTGCATTACATTTAATGGCACTTGTTATATGGTAAATGGAATATCTGTCATGTTTAAATCAGGCCCAAAGTCTGTTGTCTTCTCTACTAACACCTTGTATGACTTACTTCAACAGATTTCCACTACTAATAAAGAGAGAGGCACTCATCTTGTTGGATGCACCTCTTTGCCAAATTAACCTCCTAAGTAATAAAAAGGTTCAACTAAGTACCACTTTAAGAAGGGAAATTTCACCATGATGTTAAATTGATTCTCAATCCCATCCTTCATCATCGTTTTTGGAGTCTAATAAAGTTTCTGTTCACTGCTGGGCAGCATTTTGAATATTAAACATGCCTAGCTATCTCTACCCTGAAGGATATCTCTCTAAATGTTTGGGCCTGGGCTTAGTATAACAGACCCTGCCTTTCCAGTAGTGAATAAGTTGTGTTTGCCCATACATAGCAGGGTTGGGCATATCAATTAGTGGGCAGCATCATAATCCACTGAAGGCTTAACTATCCTGTACTCCTTGCAGGCCCACAATAGCCTACTCAGGGTCTGATGGGTTATACAGACACTCACGCAGAACAGAAGTGAGATATTCTATTAAGGCTTCTCCCAAAGAGAATCGGTCCTAACTCACGTGTCAATTCTAGGGTAACCTATCTCTGCTGCCATTTTCTCTCATATAAGCATTACACTTAAACTCTTCTCAAACAAGTATCCCACCCAGTGTCTTATACTTAGCTCACTGAAGATAACATTGTAAACTACTTCATTCTTGAGTTCTAGAACAAACTGCTTCTCGAACTCCATGCTTAGAAATCTTCTTCTTAGATTTCAAAACATATGCTTTATTATACTGCTATATTATTAAATATTGGAAATCATAGGCAACATTCCATATTGATAATATTAACACATTCTATTCAGTAAATTGAAAAAAGCTGCAAAAAACATGAAACATCACTTAAGTCAATAAACTGAACCACAGAGATCTGTTTCTTTCACATTTTATTCTTCCCTAATTAGTTTATAAATCTAAAATTCACAAGGTTCTTTTTTGCATTCAAAATGACAGCATGAGTTCTGACAATCGTCTACAGAAATTACACCATTCCTAGATGTTTGCTTTTCATATTTTATGTTGCAGCTGTATCGCGTTTAGTAAACTTAGACACATTCAAACACAAATTTCAATGGGTGTGGATACCAGCATTTGATTATGGTTTCCTTCCTTGGCAACGTCATCAATACTGCTGGATGATGACAGAGAGCAATTAGTACGGGAGTCTTGGTTGATACAGTTCTTAGCATCACCATTTGCAAAAGGCAGGCCTTGGTGTTTTATTCTCGCGAACATATCTTCTTTCAAGTTCATTGAAGAAGCCTGTGAACTGTCTTTCTTCACTACCCAACATTTACCAAAGAAACACAAGACATCCTTTATTGAACAACGTTTTTGGGGTTCAATAGAAAGTAGTTTCCTAAACATTTTAAGGGCATTGGGGGTAAATCTACACCACTGAGAGGGGGTGTCAACATTTTTGAATCTTTGCCACTGTAGAAATTCCTCATAGAATGAGTCTGAACTTAGAGCCTTTTCCCAGGGAAAATTTCCAGTCAACATACAGAAGAGAAGGACACCAAAGGCCCAGACATCAATGTTGTAAGTCACAAGGAACCCATCGTGCTTGAAAGCTTCGCATAGCTCTGGTGCCGTATAAGGAATGGTGCCGCTTACTCGTTTCTCCATTGTGCCTGTGATGCGGGTCATTCCGAAATCTGACAGCTTAACTTTTCGACACTCCTTGTCAAATATAAGGATATTCTCAGGCTTGATATCCCTATGCACTAGTTTTCTGCTGTGAAGATGGTCCAGTGCTAATGCAACTTGATAAATACAACGCTTAGTGATGTGTTCTGACAGCCCGACCTAGAAACAGATAGAAAACACAAAGCATTATCCTCAATTATTTCAATTATTACGCTGGACATATTAAGATCTTCACATCCACGTGCTGCAAGAAAAAAGACAATTCAATGGCTGTTCTTATTTCCTTGAGGTGCTGCTCCAGTTTCACCACTTCATTACTATTATACCATTGGCAGAGGATGTGGGTGAAGCTCAGATGGTATGACCCATTCTAGTTACCTTACTGCACTTACAGCGATAATAGGAGAGTTCCACTTTTCGACAGTCCTCTAACCCAGTGGTTCTTAACCTGTGGTCCGCAGACCCCTGGGGGTCCATGAAGCCTACTCAGAGGGTCCATGACTTCTTAGAAAATGAAATAATATTGACAGCTTAATAACATGTATGTAAACAAAGACGCAAAATGTAATACTGATAATTTTGAAACGTTCTGTAAATGTGAAGGTATTTGAAATTGGAAATTAAAAATGAAGTTGGTATCATCAGATTGACTCGTGGGAGCAGCGCACGTGCATTAAACAGAATATGGTGTGGATGACTGGGGGCCTCATTTGAATTAGGAATAGCTCCAACCTTCCCGTTAAAATAATTTTGATTTTTGTATGTGAATTAAATAAAATATTTCATCATTATGTATTTGTTTCATAAATGCTTGTTTCTGCATTCCTGTACATTGTTTTGTTGTACAAAACTTGATAAATACAACGCTTAGTGATGTGTTCTGACAGCCCGACCTAGAAACAGATAGAAAACACAAAGCATTATCCTCAATTATTTCAATTATTACGCTGGACATATTAAATTCTTCACATCCACGTGCTGCAAGAAAAAAGACAATTCAATGGCTGTTCTTATTTCCTTGAGGTGCTGATCCAGTTTCACCACTTCATTACTATTATACCATTGGCAGAGGATGTGGGTGAAGCTCAGATGGTATGACCCATTCTAGTTACCTTACTGCACTTACAACGATAATAGGAGAGTTCCACTTTTCGACAGTCCTCTAACCCAGTGGTTCTTAACCTGTGGTCCGCAGACCCCTGGGGGTCCATGAAGCCTACTCAGAGGGTCCATGACTTCTTAGAAAATGAAATAATATTGACAGCTTAATAACATGTATGTAAACAAAGACGCAAAATGTAATACTGATAATTTTGAAACGTTCTGTAAATGTAAAGGTATTTGAAATTGGAAATTAAAAATGAAGTTGGTATCATCAGATTGACTCGTGGGAGCAGTGCAAGTGCATTAAACAGAATATGGTATGGATGACTGGTGGCCTCATTTGAATTAGGAATAGCTCCAACCTTCCCGTTAAAATAATTTTGATTTTTGTATGTGAATTAAATAAAATATTTCATCATTATGTATTTGTTTCATAAATGCTTGTTTCTGCATTCCTGTACATTGTTTTGCTGTACAAATCACTTAAATTGCTTGGGCCGGGGTTCCTGGATTCTATTAATGAATCAGAGGAGGACCCCGTATTCCAATATTGATTTAGTGAGGCTCCCAAATTCTAGTAATTATTCAGTGGGGTTCCACAGAAGTCAAACGGTTAAGAACCACAGCATTAACAAACTCCTCTGCTCAATACATGATGGGTGCTAACTATATATGGGCTGCCAATGCTGCTACGGTTATCTAAATAATCTTAATGTGCCCTATGGTTCTCAAAGAAAGTTTTATTCGGTTTCATTTAATGTAATGTTTGTCATATGAAGGAATTATCAGAAGCCGGGAAATCATTTAGAAAGGCATACCCAGACTAATTAATTACAGTGACTAATGGCCCACAACCTGCAGGGGAGTTTTCTAGGATGTTACATTTTTCTAGAAACCAAATGTCAAATTTCTGCAAGGACCCTTAGGATTTGAAAAGGAGAGGGGAAATTATCAAGTAATTAAGCAACGTAAAGAGTTTTCAAAATACACTGCCATTAAGCATGACATTTGAAAGTGAAAGAACAATTCAACATCTCTGTGCCAGAAAATCATTGGAATAATGTTGTGATCCATGCCAATCCACTTTGAATGTAGAGTAGGCAACGCAGACTAGAAGAATGAGAATACTTGGCCAGGAGAAGTTTAATGATCTTTAAGACCATTATAGCAACAAGCATTGACAATGACAATCGTTTCGGACGTTTTATTAATGAGAGGTTATTACCAAGATTCATTAACACAGAACAGAGGTCGAGCATGGGCAGCAACAGGACAAGCACCCATAACACACAGAACAGCAATGTAGCTTCTATAACACAGAGACTCAGGACAAGTGAAGACCACAGCAGTGTAAGGTCCACACACGCACACACAGCGCTCCACACACATATATCAAGTACAATGAATGTATCAACAATTCACTCTTGCTCACAAACACAGAACAGCTTTAGAATGTGAAGCAGCAGATCAGGCTTTCCTCAACACAGAGCAGTACTGGCACAAGGGACAGCAGAAATGCATGCTGTGAACATGTTTTCACACAACAAGAGCACCTACAGCATGCCCAACAGTAACAGACATTTCATCAGCAGAAGGGGGGCTGAGGCATAAATGCTACCAAAAGAGACAGGTGATGAGAAATGCAGTGGTAGAGAGGGGTATTTAACAGATAGAGTAAGGTGTGGACAGAGGGGAGGGAGTCAGTAAGATGTGGAGAAGGCCAATGAAATGAGGGTTGCAGACTGTGGAAGGAAGATGGAAAGAGAGTTAAGGGGGAGAAGGGCACGGAAATGGGAGGCCATGACTGTTGCTGTCTACCACTAGGGCTCTAGGGGAAGGGCTGGGCTCCCAGGCTGTGTAGAAAATGCTGCCCTCTTTTCTCCTCTAGTACCAGGATATGGAGTCCTACATTCTTTGCTGGCCGGAACAGGACCTAAGTCACAGAGGAAGAGGAGGGATGGGCTTGGGCCAGCATGAAAAAGCCCCTGTTCCTGGAATGATCTACGCTATAGTGAAGAATCATTGTGACACCCAGTGCATGTACCAGGTAGTCTCTTCCTCCTGCAGCAAAAACACTTCCTGGACACTGAGGTGAACTGTACATAAACTCCGAAGTGTCCTGGTTCAGTGTGAACAACTCTCTAAACACTGCAGTCTACCACTTTTAGACATAGGACTGCTGTAGCACAGGTGTAACATGAACACCGTGAGACTAGCAAAGCCCAAACTAAAGATCAGACCTAGCCCAGGAGGTGGTCAGGAATCTCTGAGGTCTTAGGAGTAGGGAAAAAGAGAGGATGATATGAGAAGACTGCAGTCTATGGACTGCATAAGTGCCATAGGTTCAAACTATTGTCATGCACATAGATTCACAGCTTCTGAAGCAAACATACATATCTGCACTTGCCTTTCTCGCTCTTCTTCAATGTAAAATACCTAAAACAAAGTCAACGGAGAGCAAACAGACTACACTACACGCACTGGAAATATTCCCTCTCAGAAGTCCATTACCTCTTTCATAGAAAATCACATCAATAAAAACGCTATTCAGACCCTGACTTTCAGAACAGAGGGAGCCCTCTTTAAAGAAGGACTGATATGGATCCTCTATCATGTTTCCTGTGATAGCCGATGTTCCAGGTGCTGTTGGCAGGTGGTGGATAACGAGGATCAGTGTGCCACCACTGCATCAAATTTAAGGTTTTGTAACTATGCACCAAACTAAAGCACCCCTTTGGAAAAGGACATACTTTTCATCCCACTTTATGAATGATATTACTGTGTTTTTCTTAGCGATGCCATGATGCCAAAGAGTTTGCATGAGCTGAAGACCAACATTCACAAACATATTAACTGAATTTGACAATGTAATCTTAAGGACTTTTGTTGCAAGACTTAGTTGGGGCCTCTTGTTTGGTACAACTTTAAATGTATTACTCATTTTCAGGTACATTGAGCCCTCGTGAGTGGTGGGTTTGAGAGGGTTGAGGTATAAAGAGGGGTGGAAGAGGCTGAGAAAAAGTTGGGAATTTACTGAATCATGACACAGAGAGAGCCGATATAGATGTACTTAGAGGTGTAGTAGAGAAGGTTGAGGTAGAAAGAGACTAGAGAGGTAGTGAGAGAGGCAAGGAGGACACCAAAAGGTAAGTGTAAGTCACACGTAGGTGTACAGAGAACTAAAAAGAGAGGTAAAGAGACTGAGCAATGTAGGGAGAGAGGGAGATGAAAGAACAAGTGATAAGTGAGGTACAGAAAGATAACTAGGTACAAAGGTAGAGAATGTATATTCATGGATGGGGGAGAGAAGTAGAGGTATGCAGAGGTGGGGGAGATAGAGAAAGAGTTAAATAGAAAGAGGAGGAAGAAAGTGAGAGAGGGAGAGCGGCAAGTACTTTGGGAGCACGAAGTTACAATTGAAACTTAGAATTCTCCAACATTTGCGAGCTATATCTAATGGAGACTTCAGCTATCCCGTGGCCAGACGTTTTTTTGACAAACATGACAGAAACAGCAGTCTGATGCAGTTCTATGGCATAGACAGGGTCCTGATGCACCCTAGGGGTGGTGACAGGGAGAAACAGCTGCATATCTTAGAATCAAGGTACATAATTGATCTGAACACTAAGATACCGAATGGATTGAACAGTGGAGAGGAATCGGCCACACACATAGGATGATAACTCCTTCTAGGATATATATTGATATACGTAAGAGACTGAACAGTGGAGAGGAATTGGCCACAAATATAGGATGTTCACTCCTTTTAGGCCATTCATACATGGTTTTCTCAAAGTTTTTCGATTTTGATTTTATTCTGTATTGGGTCACACATTATTCACATTAATCACTTTAATCAATTTTAGGAAATAAGGGTTCGTGAGGGCTAGGATCTATATACATGGTTTTAGCCCACAGTCGCAGACATTTATTTTATTTATTTTTTATTTTAAAGGTTTTATATAGTGCTGGCTGGACCCAAGGGTATCAGAGCGCTTTACAAGGGTCGCATGAGTAGATATGGAAATAACAAAAAATACAATGAGGTAGCATTCAAGTTCAATTAAAACAATAGATGTCAACTCAATTAAAAGATCAGACATTGTTCTAATGCAGAGGTAACTTAGGCATAGATTGTAAGGCGAATTTCCTTCTACACATATGGTTTTAGCCCACAGTCGCAGACATTGTTCTAATGCAGAGGTAACTTATGCATAGATTATAAGGCAAATTTCTCTTCCATTGTGAGGATTTCCAACAATGGAGGAATCCAATTGAGTTGATAGGTACAGTTACCTTTCGAGATTTTCCGAGGGTGGGCCATGCAGCGAAGAACCCTTATTACTTTATGTTTATTTATGGTTTACACGTTGCACATATATGGGTGAAACCTTTGCCAATAGAAAGGAATCAATATTTTGGATTTGGAGGAGGTCATACGAATTTTATAAATTGTATCCTAATACCGTAGCAGAACATACATTGCCAGTATGGACTCGTTTTGAATCACATAACTTTATTGCATTTTGCCGACATACATTGCATAGTAGGAACTCTGTTTGAATTATGTAACTTTATTAAAGTATGCCGACTAGACAGCAATGCATGAAATTAAGAGTACATTACTAGAAAATGTTCAGAAATCACAGTATGATACATATGAGATTTATGAGAGGCACAATAATTTTTTAGGTGAAAAGATTGTGATTAGTATAGTTATTACAATCGCTATTTTCTCCTCTCCTGCTGCCAGTGGCCAATAATGCAAACATAGATTGCCTAATGTTCAAACAATGTTCATTATTTGGTATGAATTGAATTACGGTATATTACCAGGATCAGATACAATCCAAACGTGAAACAGTATCTCTTCTCTTTCCATGAATTGTTAACATTATTTCTAGAGGCAAATGGGCACATGAGTTTTACTCGTAAAAGTCTTTTGCCGAAAGCGTCGTCTTTGTGCATAATAAAAACTTTATGCTGTCTGGAGGTGTGCCGCTGTGTTCATTCTTGGAGTTCCAGGAAGTACAAAACCAAAAAAGAAAATACACATATATATATATATATATATATATATATATATATATATATATATATATATATATATATTCACTGAAAAAACCATAGGTTTCAGACACGTTATAGTTAGAAATTAGCATTTAAAAAACCTTTGAAATTCACTGAAAAAACCATAGGTTTCAGGCACGTTATAGTTAGAAATTAGCATTTAAAAAACCTTAGAAATTCACTGAAAAAACCATAAGGTTTTAGGGACAGTTATAGTTAGTTGGACATTGCACTCGTACAAAACCCGTGAAATTCCCCCGTTATAGTTAGTTCAGGTAACTATAACTCGCGCCCCCACAATGCACTGCTGATGACGTCACATATTACATCACTCATGACATGGTCAGTGACATCACTGATGACATCACTGATGACATCTCAAATGACATCACTGATGACATCACTGATGACATCATCCAGTGACTGTGTGTTTCTGTAAAGTTTAAATATGTTTAATATATATAGGGAAAGGCGTATTGAAGAATGAGTGGGTGTAGAAGCGCCTGAATGGATGATTTAGTAGGTGCGTGACTGAGTCTATAAGTGAGTGATTAAACGTATCTTACTGGATGCATGGGTGAGTGACTAAACTGTGTGAATGTCTGTATCCGTCTGTCCGTTGTTGTGTAAGCAACTGCATGGGTTTCTGACTAGCTAAATGAGTGTCTATATGGGTTATGGATTGGTTCTCTGAGTATCTGTATGGGTGCCTCAGTGTTTGTGTGGGTGTGGTGTGTGTGACTTTGTGCATAGATGTGTGAGTGGGTGATTCACTGGGTGCATGGTTTCAAGAGTGCGTCTGTGATGGACTGTATGGGTGGGTGAGTGTGTGTATGGGTGTGTTAGTGATTGAATGTATATCTCATTGGTACATGTGTGAGTAACTACATATGTGAAAGGCAGTATATATGTTGGTTGGAGTATATAAATGGCTATAAGTGAGAGTGTGTGATTGTGAGAGTGGCTATATGGATGAGTGTGTACTTGCATCAGTGATTGCATAGGAGCGTAAGAATGTGCTAGTATTTTTATGAGTAAGTGAGCTGGTGTGTATAACTGTATAGGTGAGTAAATTGGAGTGTGATTAATTATTTGCATGACTGACTAGGTGTGTGAGTACCTCTATGGATGAGTTGCGTTGTGTGAGTGTTTATATAGGTGTATGAGTGCATATGATAGTCCTGTACTGAGTGACCGTAAGTATGAGTGACTGTACGGGTGAGTGAGTAGATGTGTGTGTGTAGACCTAAGAATCAGTGAGTGGGTATGTACTTATTGGTATTGGAGTGTGTATCGTTTTGAGAATGGCAGTCTGTAATTTAGAGTGGGTGTTTCAAAACTTATATTAGGGTGTGAGAAGATGCATTAAATTCTCACATGGATGATGTCATCAGTGATGTCATCAGTGATGTCATTTGAGATGTCATCAGTGATGTCATCAGTGATGTCACTGACCATGTCATGAGTGATGTAATATGTGACGTCATCAGCAGTGCATTGCGGGGCGCGAGTTATAGTTACCTGAACTAACTATAACGGGGGAATTTCACGGGTTTTGTACGAGTGCAATGTCCAACTAACTATAACTGTCCCTAAAACCTTATGGTTTTTTCAGTGAATTTCTAAGGTTTTTTAAATGCTAATTTCTAACTATAACGTGCCTGAAACCTATGGTTTTTTCAGTGAATTTCAAAGGTTTTTTAAATGCTAATTCCTAACTATAACATGTCTGAAACCTACGGTTTTTTCAGTGAATTTCAAAGGTTTTGTAAATGACAATTTTTAAATGTATTAATTGTTATATTTATTTTTTTCATACTGATTTACTACATTTTTAGAAACAATTTTTTTTTACATATTTTATTTTTTAAATTACATTGTAATTACATTATACATTACAAAAAATACTTTCTCAGAATGAATTACTTTAGTTTAAATACTTTGCACATAGGCAATAGAC
Source organism: Calotriton arnoldi (assembly GCA_963921515.1). NCBI lineage: Eukaryota > Metazoa > Chordata > Amphibia > Caudata > Salamandridae > Calotriton > Calotriton arnoldi. The sequence continues at coordinate 2,444,991 of CAWUFW010000195.1, read as the reverse complement.
TTTTAAGTACAGTAGTTACAGTTGTTGCAATGGGCAACACATTTTCAAACACAATGCAACATTCAGCTCAATGTGAATTTCTAGTTAAATGCAATTAGTTACTTTATGGATTACTTTTCTAACCACAGGACTGGATCCTAGATTCAGTCCTGGGACATCTCCTGTAAACAGTTGAGTAAAAGCGTTTTGGTTACAGTAGTGATTTTTAAGGAATATTATTGTATTTTAAAAGTTGACACTTAGAAACTTTTTCTCATAGAATCACCAATGTTATCCTATGGAAGGAAATTCACTTAGCAGGTAAAAACTGTTATCGTTACTTTTTCTTACTCAGTGTTGGATCCTGGATCCAGCACTGGTGCATCTCCTGTAAACAGTTGAAAGAATGCGTTTAAGTCATACAGGCGATTTTTAAGGAATATTTGTAGTTTGTGAAAATCGACACTTCGAAACTTTTCTGCTGAAAACCAGACAATGGATTCCTATGGAAGGAAATACAAGTTACTGGTAAGTACGGTTAGAATTACTTTTCAGGGTCAGTGCTGGGCTAAAAGATGCAGCACTGGGTTCTCTCCTGATAACAGGTGAGTAAATTGGAATTCGTACTTTGGTTGATTTTAGAGGAATATTATAAAGTTCCAAAACTCCACACTTAGAAGAATTTCCAAGTGAAAACAGTCAATGTTAGCCTATGAAGGAAATTCAAGTTACTGGTAAGTACGGTTAAAATTACTTTTGAGGATCAGTACTGGGCTGAAAGATGCAGCACTGAGGTCTCTCCTGATAACAGGTGAGTAAATCGGAATTCGTATTTCGGCTGATTTTAGAGGAATATTTGTATGTTTCAAAAATCAACACTTAGAAACTTTTTCAGCAAAAAGCAGGCAATGATATCCTATGGAAGGAAATTTAAGTTACTGGTAAGTACGGTTAAAATTACTTTTCAGGATTAGTACTGGGCTGAAAGATGCAGCACTGAGGTATCTCCTGATAACAGGTGAGTAAATCAGAATTCGTAGTTCGGCAGATTTTAGAGGAATATTTGCACAATGGTGAAGGGAGGGGCGGGGCCTGAGGTGACATCTGTGCAAACGCGCCCTGTGGCGCGTTTTAAGTTGGGGGATTAAGTCCCCTTGAATCATGAGGGTCCCTAGGGGCCAACTAGCCCACCAGGAACCTCCAGTATGCGCCAGGGGGCTGCGTTGCAGAGACGTGTAGAGAGGCCACACCCCTTTTACACCTCTCTGCAACGCAGCTCTGTGGCGCTTTCTGGATGTACCTGTTGGGCTAGTTGGCCCCAGAGACCCTCAGGATTGAAGGGGATTTAATTCCCCATCTTAAAATGCGCCATGGGGCCTGTTTGCACACATGTCACCTCAGGCCCCGCCCTCCTTCACCACTGTGCAAACGCGCCCCGTGGCGCATTTTAAGTCGGGGGATTAACTCCCCTTGAATCCTGAGGGTCCCTGGGGTGCAACTAGCCCACCAGCTACCTCCATTAAGCGCCACAGAGCTGCGTTGCACAGAGGTGTAAAAGGGGCGTGGCCTCTGTCCACCTCTGTGCAACGCAGCCCCTGGCGCATACTGGAGGTTCCTGGTGGGCTAGTTGGCCCCCAGGGACCCCCAGTATTCAAGGGAATTCGTTCCCCCTCTGCAAACGCGCCAGGGGCGCGTTTGCAGAGTGCTGTCAAAGAGGGGCGTGGCCTCCCTCGCGATGCCGTTTTTTTAATTTTTTTTAAATTTTTTTTAAAAGGGGGCTGTGTGGCCCCCCTTTTTAGTAATTTTTTGAGCCCTGGGGACCCCATCCCCCAGGGCCTGTCCCCCTTTTTAAAAAAAATAAAATAAAAAAAGGACTGGGAAGGGGACCGCGTGGGCCCCCCTCCCGTGGCCAATTTCGACCCGGGGACCCCATCCCCCGGGCCATAGCCACCTTTTTTTTTATTTGATGGAGGGGGGCTGCCTGGCCCCACTCCTAAGGCCTCCTTAGGCCCCGGGGACTCCATCCCCCGGGGCTGGCCCTATCCTTTTGGGGTCCGTGGGGGGACCCCAACTCCCCCACGGACCCTGCTGGCTCCCCGCCTCCTGCGGCATTGCTTTTCCACATGGGGAGCTGCTAATATGCAGCTCCCCATGTGGAAAAGCAATTCTGCTTTGAATTTTGGAAGCAAGAGCAGCTTTCCCTGCTCTCGCTTCCAAAATTCAAAGCAGTTTGCAATGACAGGACGGGAGCCGCGAGGCTCCCGTCCTGTCATTGCAAACAGCAGTGTCCCGGGGGTAGGCACCCCGGGACACTGCAGGAGCCGGCCCTGGGGGTGGCGGTCCCCAGGGCCATCACTGGCTCCAGGAGGGGGCCGCGCGGCCTCCCTCCCCACATTTTCAAAGCCCCGGGGAGGTGGTGGTCCCCGGGGCTTGGGGGTCCAAAACGGACCCCCATTTTCAATTTTGTTAGTGCCCCGGGGAGGTGGTGGTCCCCGGGGCGTGTGGGGGGGCTGGAGTCCCCCCACACAGGTTAATTTAATAAATAAAGAAGCCCCGGGGAGGTGGTGGTCCCCGGGGCTGCGGGAGGGCTCAGAGCCCTCCCGCAACTTTTTCTAATAAAGCCCCGGGGGGTGGCGGTCCCCGGGGCTTGGGGGGCCCTTAGAGGCCCCCCATACATAAAATAAACCCCCCCCAGCATGCCCCCGGGACTTGGCCCACCCGGGGGCAAATTAACATCGAAGCGCGGGAGACCGCGCTTCGATTTTTTTTTTCCCCGGCAGGATCCGCGCTCCCTGAGCGCATCCTGCCGATTTTTTTTAAAAAAAAAATGCTTTTTTTTGCCCAGGGGGTCCTTGTGGGACCCCCTGAGCAGGCCTAGGGAATTTGTGTGTTTCTACCCTGCCCCCTTTGTGCGTTTTGCGCACTTATTTCTTTTTTTTTTCTCGGCGGGAGCCGCGCACCCTAAGCGCATCCCGCCGATTTTTTAAAAAAAAAATGCTTTTTTTTGTCCAGGCGGTCCTTATGGGACCCCCTGAGCAGACCTAGGGGGTCAGGGTGTTTCTACCCTGCCCCCTTTTTGCGCTTTGCGCACTTGTTTCTGTCCCTCGGTTCTACCGAGGGACAAAATGGCTGCCAACACTTCTTGATTTGGAGTGTTGACAGCCAATTAGCATGCAGCTCGTGATCGGGAGGGTACGCGGATCCGACGCGCCCATAGATATATATGTGATTTTAATTGTGAATTTCTCAGGAACTACTGAACGGATTTACACCATTTTAGCAAAAGGCACCAGTCTGAACCAAGGGCTACCTCTTTGCCAAATTTGGGGTAATTCCGTTCAGCAGTTCGGGCTGTAGCTGCGACTAAAGGTTCCTATGGAAAAATGAATGGGGAAAACGCGTTTTGGGACCCCCCTTTTTTCTCGGCCCCCGCTTGACGTATCACCCCGAGACTTTCAGGGTAGGAGCGGACCGGAGCGCCCCAACAAGTTGGAAGCTTTCGCGAAGATTCGTCAACCGGCGCCAACGTTATTGCAAATAGAATGTCGCGGATTTCCTATGGATAATAGGTCCTAACTATAACTATCTACTGGCGACCGCCAGTATATAATATATATATATATATATATATATATATATATATATATATATATATATATATATATATATATATATATATGTATTACCTACTGGCGGTCACCACTAGGTAGTTATAATTAGGACCATGTTTCCATAGGAAAAGCGTTTTTTTGTCTTGCCTATATCTTTGGCGCAGTTTGACGAAAGTTTATGAAGTTTTCCCAAATCAGTGTACCGGTGATTCTAGTTGGGCATGGAAAGTTTCAGAGTGATCCGTCAAGAGGAGGCAGAGAAAAAAGGGGGGCCAAAAAGTGTGTTTCCATGTTAATTACCATAGGAGATTTGAACACGATTACAGCCCGAACCGCTGGATGGAATTACACCGAATTTGGTAGGTAGGCATATTTGGCTACGCAGATCACGCTTTCAGTTATTTGGTGTAAATCCATTTAGTAGTTTGTGAGAAATTAAAGGAAATCCTAATTCGTATATTGACAATCGCGAACCCTTCGCAAATAATAATGAGCTCGTGCAGAGATTTGCAGAGCTCTGATTGGCTGCCAACTCGTCAACCAGAAAGTGTTGGCAGCCATCTTGCGACTCAGCTTCAGCCAAGTCCCCTCAAAAAAAAGACTATAAAAAAGAAAAGGAGACAGGGTAGGAATACCCTGACCCCCAAGCCTTGGTCTTCCGCCAGGGCAAAAACGCACTTTAAAAAAAAAAATTGGCTGTGAAATCGTGACAAATTTGAGAATTCATGGCAAAAAAACTAAAAAAAAGTGCGGTCTTCCGCACTTGTTTATACTAAAGCCCCTGGATAGGCCAGGTCCTGGGGGCATGTACACACATTTTAAAAATATAGGTGGGGGCTCAAAGGGCCCCCCTCCTAGGGCATTTTTATGCCCCGGGAACCACCACCTCCCCGGGCTTATGCTTTTATTATGGTGGGAGGGGGCGAGGAAATTCGGATTGTTCATTTTTGAACTATGAGTTTTTGATTTGTTATGAGGCCACAATCACGCCCGAGCACCTGCCCGCAAGAGTTCGGCAGTTCGAGTGGAGACTGTGGTATTTGTGTTTATTTGGATACTGCTTGAACCGCCATAAGCAGGATGGATTGGCACACCCGCCGGCATGAGTCGGGACATTATTATGTGGATGAGCATATGGTCATCAGACCTACGCTTGCGGGTATGTGCCGTATTTAACTGGACATTGTTGACTGGCAGAGGGATTCCGTCAGCTTTTTTAATTATGAAGTACATGGACTCCTGTGGAATAAAATGTGGCAGCCCACTGGGGTGTAATTTGTTGGAGAACTGCTTAGTTAGGGCCACCACCGTACCAACTTAACATGACTCGTGCCTATTTTAGGTGAATTGAGTATTTAAACACTTGGTTTTTACTCTACAGATTTACGAGTTCATGTTTTATGATATGAGTACTGGAACAACAAATGTGTGATTTATACGCTGGAATGGCCATAGAAGAATTGTGTATTTTATGATGATTGTTGCAGTCCTCCGCCAGTTGCCACATGTCATTCTCCAATCAGGATCGTTCAGGATGCATTTAAAAGACTTGAACTTGTCAGCCTTCATTTTAGCCAACATTGATGAAGGCATTGTCGCCGAAACACGTCTGTTTGGCAAATTATTACATCGCCGATATAGAACCCATTGGAGTGCTCTGGATTGTTCATTTTGAACTGTGAGTTTTTGATATATATATATATATATCTATATATATATATATATATATATATATATATATTTTTATATATCGCCTTCACAACCGTATCCTTAAACTTCCCTTCCACGGGAAAGAACGGAATGCGAACCCAAGTTCAGTGCTCAGTAAGTATTTTTATTTGAAGCCTTCAAACCACCATGACCGCCATGACGCGTTTCGGCCTACAACGGCCTTGATCACATGACCCTCTCTTGGAGACACATTACCATTTTTATAGTGCTTGCTGCCTGCACATGTGATTATTACTTGCTTGTAAACAGAGAAGAAATACATACATTATACGTCTGTATTAGTGCAAATCAGCAATAGATAGAAAAACCATATGATAATACCATCAGAATAAATATTAAAAGAAACAATTCCATGTAAAATACATAAAAATTTTAAAATATTAAATTTGATAAGACATCATACTATTATGCAGGTTTTAACTTTCAATCTCACAATATCTGTATAATACAGTATGGATCCCCACATTCTATTTCACATGTGATGATTTGTTTTCACAAGGAATTTGGTCTATTTAACATACCATTTGTTAAACCACTGTCCAGCTGATTTGTCTTTTTTACTCAATATAATTATAGACAAATTTCTGGCCCCTGTGAGCCAATATTGCACGGTACCCTATCTCAAAAAAGTGCTTAGTGAATCTAAAGTGCAAAAAAGTGTAACCCTTTGAACAAAAATGTTCATATAGTGCAAAGTGTGCAATAGTGTTAATTAAAATAACTATTCAATTGTAGCATAATGCTGGATGCAGCGTACTTCAGATATTTTCAGGGATAGTTTATAAATGAATTCATTCTTACAAATTGGGATTTCTATATGTCTGCACCTGATTCTACCTATTTAGAGACATGTAAAGAAATCCTCACTGGAATTGTGTCCATTAGGAGTCTTGGTGTCAAGTTCAAGGATATATTTGGTTTCAAGACGTCGGAGTTTTGCCTCTCGGTTGCCACCTCTTCTTAACACTGGAATAGAATCAATCAAGAAATATTTGAGGTGTTCTAAATTATCTTCATGCACCTCCCTAAAATGCCGTGCAACCGGGTAAGTTTGGTCAGAATTGGTTATTGCTCTCATGTGTTGCAGTATTCTCTTGTGGGCCTGCAGCTTGGTGCTGCCCACATACTGCAACCCACAAGAGCATTCCAATACATACACCACAAATTTCGTACGACAGGTTAAGAATTTTGTAATTTTTATGGGATCCTCCCTAAATGGGATATCATAAGTTGTTCTACTGGTCCCATACCTGCAGGCCCGACAGTTATTACACTTGACAAATCCCTTGTGGGCCGTTAACCAGTTGGTAATTGGTTTTACATCAGCGCTACTGCTTACCAACGCATCCCTCATGGATTTTGATTTTCTAAACGTGATGCAGGGATTTTTTGGTAGTCCTTTGCCAATTACAGGATCACTCCGTATAACTGGCCAATTCTTATTGATGATCTTACGTAATGTATTTTGTTGTTTACTGTACGTAAGTATCAATCTTGTTTGTGAGTCTGTTTCCTCTTTATTTCTTGTTGGTTTAGGAGTTATTCTAGATAGCATCTCAGTCCTGTCTTTTAAATTTGCTTTTTCAATAGCTGTGTTAACAATACTTCCTTTGTAGCTCCTATCCATAAACCTGGCCTTGCTCATTTCCTGGGCAGACATCAAATCCTCCTCTGTACTACATACTCGTCTTATCCTCAGCATTTCCCCATAGGGGATACTGTGTATGAGATGCTGGGGATGATGGCTTGTGGCGTGCAGTATGCTGTTGCCTGCCGTTGGCTTGCGGTGAAGGCTGGTTTCAATTTTTTGATTTTTGATAAAGACTTCTACGTCAAGAAAGCATACAGCCTGATTACTGATAGTGGCAGTAAAGTGAAGATTAATATTGTTTTTGTTAATTTCCTTCACAAATTCACGAACCACCTCCTCGGTTCCATGCCATATCACAAATAAATCGTCTATATATCGTAACCAGGCTTTGACGTGACTGTCAACTACTGCTTTGTGTACTCTATTTAGAACCATCTCCTCCCACCTATCCATGTGAAGGCAAGAGTAGCTAGGGGAAAAACATGCCCCCATAGCTACCCCTCTTACTTGTTGTAAAACCTGGTTGTGAAACAGAAAATAGTTATTTTCAAGACAGTACATTATCATTGCAACCAACATTTTGTTGTGATGGAAGAGGTGTAATGGTCTAGATTCCAAGTAATATTCAACCGCCTTGATTCCATCTTTATGATGGATGCTCGTATATAGAGACGTTACATCTAGACACATCAATAAATAGTCTGGCTCCCACTGATATGTGTTCAAATGTCTTAGGAAATCTCCTGTATCCTGGATAAAGGACGGTAACCCACTGACAAAGTCTTGTAAGAAGAAGTCTGTGTATTTAGATGTATTTTCCAATAGACTTCCCCTAGCCGTAATTATCAGCCTGCCAGGTGGTATCATTGCATTTTTATGCAGTTTAGGGATAAAGTATATGACCGGCATGACGGTCCTGGGGGCATGTATACACATTTTAAAAATATAGGTGGGGGCTCAAAGGGCCCCCCTCCTAGGGCATTTTTATGCCCCGGGAACCACCACCTCCCCGGGGCTTATGCTCTTATTATGGTGGGAGGGGCGAGGAAATTTGAATTGTTCATTTTTGAACTATGAGTTTTTGATTTGTTATGAGGCCACAATCACACCCGAGCACCCGCCCGCAAGAGTTCGGCAGTTCGAGTGGAGACTGGTATTTGTGTTTATTTGGATACTGCATGAACCGCCATAAGCAGGATGAATTGGCACACCCACCGGCATGAGTCGGGACATTATTATGTGGATGAGCATATGGTCATCGGACCTACGCTTGCGGGTATGTGCCGTATTTAACTGGACATTGTTGACTGGCCGAGGGATTCCGTTAGCTTTTTTAATTATGAAGCACATGGACTCCTGTGGAATAAAATGTGGCAGCCCACTGGTGTGTAATTTGTTGGAGAACTGCTTAGTTAGGGCCGCCACCGTACCAACTTAACATGACTCGTGCCTATTTTAGGTGAATTGAGCATTTAAACACTTGGTTTTTACTCTACAGATTTACGAGTTCATGTTTTATGAGTACTGGAACAACAAATGTGAGATTTATACGCTGGAATGGCCATAGAAGAATTGTGCATTTTATGATGATTGTTGCAGTCCTCCGCCACTTGCCACATGTCATTCTCCAACCAGGATCGTTCAGGATGCATTTAATAGACTTGAACTTGTCAGCCTTCATTTTAGCCAACATTGATGAAGGCATTGTCGCCGAAACACATCTGTTTGGCAAATTGGAGTGCTCTGGATTGTTCATTTTGAACTGTGAGTTTGTGATATATATATATATATATATATAAATAAAAAATTCACAGTTCAAAATATATATATATTTTTTTTTTGTGGAAAATCTTTATTGGATTATAAATTAATAATCAAAAAAGTACAATCAAGAGCACAGACAGTAAGACACACATAATAAAACCATGAGTCAATCAGAAATAAATATCATAAAAACAAAAGTAAAAACCAATACATTAAATATGAAATGTCAAGCCTTTGGTACATATAGTTAACTAACTTCATATTTATAGCAGCATTCAGATATAGGGCCCTTTTTAAGAAGGACACTACAGCAGTTGTAATAGCTGGGTCAGCCAACATCTGTTGATTGCGAAAAGCAGGCCTGAACTGATAAAAATGCCTAGATCTTAAAATGGGGAGCAAATAGCTCCTTCGAGGGTAATTATATATCGGACAAAATAACACCATATGATCGAAGGTCTGTATTGCGGTGCCATTACAAGGACAGGTTAATATAGAATTACAGTCAGACTGACCGGGAGGGAAACATAAACTATTCCGTATTGAGTCCAACTGAAACCTTGTGAGCAATGATCTCTCCCGAGGATTTTTAACCAGGGTAAGATAAGGTTCAAGACCGGATTAGATTTTATGATCTTACAAGCTCTCATGATTGTTTTCTCAAGGGACTAGTTTCCCTTGCTTTCCTAACTAAGTTAAAGAACTTCTCTTTCATCCTTTTCCTGTCAGCTTTGACAATGGACTGAGGGGCATAATACAGTTCAGGATGATCCCACTTAATGGCCAAATCTCTAATATAAAATAGCCACAGGATTTTATGCCCCCAAATCACAATTAAGACAGTCCTGGATCACTTTCCTGTTAAAGGATGTATGGTCTCCGCACCAGACAGAAATCCATAAGAGGAGTGGGGCAAGTTTAATAGAATCTTCAACAACCCCAGACCCAGTTCATTATGAATGAAAGTGCTTGGGCTAGCTAGACAAACCCAAGCAATTTTCGGCAAAACCGATTCTCTACCTGCTGCACTTTTGTACAATTCTGGTAACCCCAAATAGACACACCATAGTTAAGTACCAAAAAGCATTTCAGCCTATAAATTTGAAGCAGAGGAACTATAGGTTTATTACCAATGGACGCAGATATCTTTAAAAGGGCACCACAAGCTTGATTAAAATGCTGACATCTGACAGCCAGGCACAGAGTCCAATTACAATGTTGGTCAAACACCCAAGTATGGGAAAGAACTAACTTGCAAAAAACATCTGCCCTTGATAGTTAGCGGCCAAATTTTGAAGGACAACTTCCCACAGACCATTAATTGGGTTTTGGAGATATTGGTATCCTGATCAAAATCATCCATAAAGATTATAAACAAGTCCACCAGACCCCTGAGGCCGTTAGCTGTACGGGATAACAAAATCACATCATCTGCATATAGCAGAGACGGGACAAAAACTGAATTAACCCTGGCCACCTCTCTCCCATTAGATATGAAAAACTGATTCAATCCATTGATATACAATAAAAAAAGAAGGGGCGCCAAAACGCACCCCTGCCTATCACCTGTGTGAAGATTAAGAGAATCCGTACACTCCCCATCCTGACCATACCTAACGGCAGCAGCTATATCAGAGTGCATGGCGCGCAAAATATCCAACAGGGTTTTAGACAAATCCCAAATAGGCCAATAGGGACCACATCTTAGCCCTATTAACACGGTCAAACGCACTACTTAAGTCAATGAATGCTAAATTAATAGTGCTTTTCTTCGCCATCACATATTTCCCAATCAAAAAATGAATAATGAGACATTGTTCCATTGTTCCCTTGCCCTCCCTAAAACCATATTGAACAGGACTCAGGATATTATTGGTCTGAGTCCACTAATTAATCCACCCAAAATAATTTTCCCTGCCACCTTTATGATCGAATTTAACTAGCAGATGGGCCTATAGCAGCTAGGGTCCTGACTGTCCAGTTTCTCAAAGACAGGCACAATTGTGGCAGCCTTCCACTCCTTGGGGATGCCCCTAACTACAGCTGTGTTAGGAAATATTGGTAATTAGTGGGCCCAAAAGGAGATGTTTGTTTTATGTAAGTCCACAGGGACCCCATCAGGTCTGGGAGCCTTATTAGCAAGACTAATCGTGATAGCCTCCCATACCTCCTCCATCCCAAATCAAACAGCAAGGGGAAACTTGAGTGTTTCCACACTACTTTTGAATGGCCTACTCAGGCCACTGAGTAAATTGTAGAAAAGTGAGTTACTCACTGGTCAGGGGATATAATTGTGCCTATTTCCTCATGGACATCTAGGAGCAAATTTCTAGCCCTTAACTATCTCCCAGAAGCCCCTGGATTCACCCTTAGTGCAAGTATAAATTAAACAGTCCCATGCCTCTTTCTTCAGGGTTTGCTTCCTGGACTTTAAGGCTAACCTATAAATAGCTCTAGCGTGGATAACATCTGCTTGAATTTTTGGCCAGACATTAAGTACCTCTATAAGCTGCTTGTTTGCTATCCTGCAATCTTGGTCAAACCGCCCAGTTTTTCCCTGTCTTCCTGAGGCAGCGAGCTCAGCTTGATCTAATTGGCTGAGTAGTTAAGAGACCCAAAGGCCACCAGGACCTCCTCAGGAGAAGGGTCAACCGTAAGTAATGGAATCATAAGCTTGCTAAGGTTTGTTCTAAATAAGGACTTAAATAAAGCAGGGATCGAATGCTGCGCCAGATGATTCTAAGTCCCTTATATTTAGTGTTCAATCCAATCAGGCCTGAGTTCCTTACTCTTGCTTCCCACAGGGGTATTAGCAATTCGAATACAATTGGGATATGGTCACTGTGACAAGTGTATAAAACATCCCCTGCTTGAACCAGCGCTCCCAATGGCCTAGATAGGAACACAAAATCAATTGTTAATCCCTTTCCCCATCCTATGAAGGTAGGTTTATGGGTAGGACCTTGCCCTACTTACGATCCTAGATCAATTAAATCTGTCTGTCCCAGGGCTGTTATAAACCTCCAGACTCTTTCATCGACCTGTAAGGGATGGTTGGGGTACTCTTCCCTTTAAATGGGTTCACATCAAGGTAGGGCTGACCTATTTTGGCATTAAAATTGCCTCAAAGTACACTATTGAAGTGCTGCAGCAAATGGAGAGCCCTAGTCTCTAAAAAGTCACCACCCTGAATAGTGCTGTAATTTGACAACCCATGTTAATCAACGAATTGTAAAAATTAACCAAAACCAAATTTGAATTTCGAGATGCCATGACCCATAAAACCTGGATTCCCCCTCCCCCCCATTGTCTGACAGGGACAACAGTGATTTTAAACAGTTTTGATGCACTGATCAAGATAGCCTACCCTCCTTGGGCTCTCCGCCGAACGGCAGCTTTCGCAGTTACATAGAAACACTCATATCCATCCATAGAAAACGGTTCACTCTGCAAACGTGAGTGCTAGTTAAAAAACCTTTGAAATTCACTGATATAACCTAAAGGTTACAGGGACATTATAGTTAGGAATTAGCATTTAAAAACCCTTACAAATTCACTGAAAAAACTACAGGTTTCAGGGACGTTATAGTTAGGCATTAGCATTTAAAAAACCTTAGAAATTCATGGAAAAACCACAGGTTACAGGAACATTATAGTTAGGCTGACATTTCAAATGCACAAAACCTGTGAAAATCAGCCGTTAGAGTTAACTGAGCTAACTATAACTCGTGCCCCTGCAATGCACTGCTGATGACGTCACATATCACATCACTCATGACATGGTCAGTGACATCACTGATGACATCACTGATGACATAATCCACATAATCTCTGATACACCTACTCACACCCCAATATATTCTTTCATACACCCACTCCAAATTTTAGACTACCATTCTCGAAACCAAAGACACACCAATACCAATATGTATATACCCACTGATTCATAGGTCTACAGACACATCCACTCACTCACCCATACAGCCACTCATACACCAAGTCACTCATCAATACAGCCACTGATATATGCACTCTTACACCCATACAGACACTCACACACTGCCACTCACCCATAGAGTTACTCACACATAGTCAGTCACCCAAAGAGTCAATCACACTGCTATTTACTCACCTATACAGTTATACACACACCACCTCACTTATTCAGATAGATACTAGCACATACTTACTCTCTTATACAATCAATGACACAAGCACACACTCATCCATACAGTCACTCTCACAATCACTCACTCTCACATACAGTCACTTATATACTCCAACACTCACATATACTGTCTTTCACATATGCAGTTACTCACCCATATACCACTGAGGCATCCATTCACTCACGATGCGACCATACGTACACTCACTCACCCATACAGCCCTTCTCAGATACACTCATGAACCCATACACCCAATGAATCACCCACTCACACATCCATGCAGAAAGTCACACACAGCCACACCCACCCACACAGACACTCAGGCACCCATACAGGTACTCAGACAACCAATCAACAACCCATATAGAAACTCATATAGCTATTCACCAACCCATGCAGCCACTTACACACCAACTGACATACTGATGCAGATATTCACACAGATTAGTCACTCACCTATACATTCACTGAGACACTTATAATCACTCACTTATACAGTCAGTCAGGCACCCACTGAATCATCCATACAGAGACTCATACACCCATTCATTTGTCAATACACCTTGCCGTATATATAAATAACATTCTTAAACTTTTTAGAAACAAACCACAATTACTGGATGATGTCATCAGTGATGCCATCAATGAATTCATGAGTGATGTCACTGACCATGTCATGAGTGATGTAATATGTGACATCATCAGCAGAGCATTGCGGGGACGCAAGTTATATTTAGCTCAGCTAACTATAACAGCGGAATTTCACAGGTTTTGTACATGTAAAATGTCAGCCTAACTATAACGTTCCTGCAACTTGTGGTTTTTTTCCGTGAACTTTGAAGGTTTTTTAAATGCTAATTCCTAACTATGATGTCCATGAAACCTGTGTTTTTTCCAGTAAATTTCTAAGAGTTTTTAAATGCTAATTTCTAACCATAACGTCCCTGTAACGTTTGTTTTTTTAGTGAATATATATATATATATATATATATATATATATATATATATATATATATATATATATATATAGAGAGAGAGAGAGAGAGAGCGAGAGAGAGAGAGAGAGAGAGAGAGAGGGGAAGAAGTGCGCCCCGTGTGACATGGCCCATCTGGAAGGTGAGTGCCATAGACAATTGGCTACTGTGCTTATGCCTTAAGATATCTCATGATACCAAAATCAACAGCAGTAGAAGCCAGACATATTCCTTAGCTAAAGCATGGCATATGTTGATGATAGTTATTTTCAGTAAAGGTTATTTTCCTGATTTTTCTTGATGACATCACCCTTCTTGGATGGACCATTGAGAGTTTTCAACTTTGGATGCACCACTACCCTCTTAAACTAAAATCAGCAGAAACAGTCTATTTTCTCACCTATTCCTCTCTGTAACATTTCTATGCAATCCTTGTCAGACTCCCTGAACACCTAAGTCAGCCATCAAAAAGTACATAACATCCTAAACTTTCATTATTCAAGAGAAACTCAATTAACAGGCTCACATACATAACTTAGCCAGACACGTGCAGAACCAAATGAGATTACTGAGATGATTATACCTGTACATCTGAGATTCTAATTTAAAAACGTGGTACTGTCCCTAGCCTGTTGTAACACACTATTGATGCATTTATAAAGTAGACCTACTGCCTTTAAGGCAGTCAATTATGTGGTAGCAAGCATAGCTTTTGAGAAAAAAATTATATGAACGTATTACTCCTAGTCTCCTTAATACTTTAAATGTTAGTCTACTAAGGAAGGGGAAGATAATTCCAACTTTTTGCTGTTGCAAAATAAAAGACCCTCTTACTCTTGAAGACAGTTTTAACTTTGGACCCCTGCAGTAAGAATTGCTAAACTGAGTGTAGGTCTGCTCCGCAACATGCTACTTGGATTTACCAACCCAAAAATTAGGAGTTCTCATAAAGATTGTCTTTTGGGAAATCAAGAGTGCTCAAGCAGATTTCCTCTGGATGATGGCCACAGCCTTGACAAATATCCTGATTTCCAATGCAAGGTGCTAAAAAGAGGTATAATATGCTCCTGCTAGAAATGTCTCATGATCCATCTGTCTGCGGAATCCTGCACCAGCTGACAACTGTGTAATGCTTTCACTCATGAAAGAAAGATGGTATGGACAAATTACAACCATAATTTGAGAAACACATTGATCACTGCAACAGGTTTGAGCTGATCAAAAGTACCAGCATCTTGGTGAGTAGAAAGAAGGTATTAGACACTTTACTAACCTGGGCCTCTAAAAACAAGTTGTAGTGAAGAGTGCTAGTAGGAAGCTACCACACTTCCTCGATTTAGGAAAGAGCTGAAGAAATACCTTGTTGGAGAATACTAGTTTCCTGGACAGCTCCTCTCCCTGAGCCAGCACCCCCCCTTGAAACATTCTCTTATTTTATATCTGCCTTTTACCTTGTGAAGCACTTTGTTGCCTTTCAGATAGCTTATCACTATACAAACACCACATAGATACATACATACATAAGATGGAATGATACATTATTTGATCCTTTATTGTATCTACTGAAGTGTCTTTCACTCATTTGTTTATTGATCACATGCAGCTGTTTAAATGTATCTCTAAAAATTGTCCTGTAAATTGCAAGCGTATTATCTTGAATTCTAATTTTTATTTATGCCTCAGTATTTATCTTTGTTATATATAATGATATTGCCTTGAAATAACTGCTAATTTCCCCATCGAACTGTATTTTACTCTGTCTGTAGTTTGCTGTTTTACTCACTGCTTTTCAAGAATTGTTATCCAGTGTTCTGGTGTTCAGTGGCCCTTTTCACAATATAGAAAAGTAGAAACATAAATTATCATTTCGATTTTATTGAGAGTTTTTTATAATTTAATAAAGTTAATTTGAAAAGGTGCATACAGGAAAATGATAGAATAAGGTTTGTGTTAGATGTTAAAGAAAATGAGGTGTGAAAACGAACCAAATAAAGAATAAGGGGAAGGGAAAGTCAAATTTTAGTATTATGTACAGTCGCGGCCGGCATTAATCATGGGTGGGGGATGGGGGGTAGCGCGGGGAGGGTCACGGGGGATGTGGAGGGGTTAATTCAATGATTTGAAAAAAAACATACCTGTCTGCTGGCCGGCTCCCCCGTTTTCATTGCGCCTGGCTACTCCTGCTCTCCTGCCTCTGGCAGGAACAGGAAGCAGGCAGCCTCCCTCCCCTAGGCCAATCACAACGCTGCAATGGCAGTGTTGTGATTGGTGGGGACTCCGCCCAGCCAGGGGATTACCGGGAGGCCATTTTTTCCATGTAGGCTGCATTGCAGCCTGCATGGAAAAAGGGCAGAGTGCGTATGACTGGTTTGGGTGGCCCCAGAGGGCTGGCCAAGCAGTCATTGTGCCCTCAGGAGTGGGCACACAACTCCTCCCCTGCTCGCAGAGCACCCACCCGCAACCAAACCCTTCTGCTTTCTCACAGTGCGAGAAGCAGAAACATAAAATGGTAGTTATTACCATTTTATGTTTCTGTTTCTCGCAATGCGAGAAAGCAGTGGGGCGACGCTTCTCCACCCTAGTCGAGGAGCTGTCCCTGATTACATAATGTCTATATTCCAGTTAGCTCAGACAAAAAAGTGGAGAAATCACAATTTGCATTAATGTGCGTTTTATCTATTAATGCTACTGCACATTCTCAAATACGGTGTTACAATTTTTCTCACTTTGTAATAAAGTTATGGAAACTATTTTAAAAAGTAAAACAAAGGCAAGAGGATTGTCCTGCATGCAGAGCTGGACTGAAAAAGTCCATTACGAAGAATCCAAACTCATATATTAGCATACGCCAGCGCCATTTCGAGACATTTCGCCTACCACGGGGTACCCTAAGAGTCCACATTCTCTATGATATGCGGGGCGAGGGAAGATACCATGACTACTTTGTTATCCAGTACACTGTTGCACACAGCTCCTGTACAGAAAAATGTAAGATAGATGACTGTTCCCTAACTTCTTACTCACATTAACAAAAGAACCACTCAGAAGATACAAGGCTTGCTTTGGGTGACTCTAAAGTCATTTACACATTGCTCGTGGACAAGCTAATAATGAAAAAGAAGAACTATAAAAAACTGTACATCAAAGATAGCTAGAATGTGCCTTCCACACCAAATCTCAAGAGGTCATCTTTGAAATTGAACTCAAAATATCTCATAAAAGAATACAAACTGCCTCTGTCTAGACTATTGCAACTATGTGTACAATGGTACTCATGACTCTTACCTTCAGATCTTATAACTGGACAGAACATGATAGCAAGACCTTTAGCTTGTAATGGAATTGACTGGCTTTCAACTGAATGCATCACTCATATAAACACTTTTGCAATGTAGCAAGCCACTACTTTGCACCAAATATGTCTATAGATTTTAGTTGCTGCTGTTTTTTCTGTGTCTTCTAGTACGTACTATTCATGCACTTTCAAAGTTTCTTGCTGGGACATGTTCAAGTCTAAATCTAAGGAATCCTTTCTCAGTTTTAGAGAAGGATTTTCAAATATGGTAACATTCTGCACCCAGTTTTTAGACTGCCAAAAAGCTTCAATGTAAATGTGGTATTTGTTGCTGTTTCCCTGTCTCTCACAAAACCTTTATTAGAGTATGACAAATCCAACGTATCATTTATGAAGAATTGTGCAAAGATGCTTGAAGCCCGGAGTATTATGAAGATAGGTTTGTCATATTTATCAACTATCCTGCATGATGTTGCTCTCTATTGAACTAACATTTTTATCACTATCCTGATTGCCTAAATAGGCATTAATTTACCCTACAATGAAAAATGCATAACTTTGACTTTTATAGATACTACAGTATGCATGCATTCTGGGGCATATTCAAGCAAGCCATGACATATAGTCAGGGAGTATCAGGATCCTGCGACAACGCAGTTTACTAATTATTCATAAAAGAAACAAATGAGATCTACTTGAATTAAGCAAACACAGTTGATGCGAAACACACATGAAGATTAAAAAAATGGTATAAGATTACATTTATTGCAATCCAATGACACGCATATAGAATAACGTATATAACAGCAGGCCAACTGATCTCGCTTCACATATGGGCATCAGTGCACAGACATGATCATCCTCAAAGAAGACGTATGTCACATCATTGCATTACATTGATAACATTCACACACAAACACATACAGCCACACAGGCATGTATACACTCGCCCACATACAGACACAATCACACAGTGACTTTCCAGATCAAGTGCCCACATTACATCGAAAGAAAGAGGTCTGAAGCAGGTGTGAGTTGCAGCTCACATATGTGAAAGCAGTGAAGGTTGTGATCAAGTTGGTGCAGCACAATATGACTGTGTTTGCACATACAAACAATGTAAAAAACATCAAAAGAGCATAAAACTCAACCATGCGCAAAGAGACTGCTGAATAATTTGCCTGCTGCTGACAACAGAAGAAACAACCACACACACACACACGCCCACACACATATACATAGACACACACACACAAACACCAACATGCCAACTGGCTGATTACACACTCTGATCCAGAGAACTGATGAACAAGAACATCATAAAAGGATCCTGGCAAAGGTCATACTAATGCCTTTACAGGTGATCATATTGATGTCACCAAATCATATAGATATGAGAACCCTTGCGGCAGTACAACACCCATGCAAACAGTTTCCTTAAAAATGCAGGTCAATAGCAAAAGCTATTTTACGCCGCACTAATAAGACGTTTCCACATTTTTACACCCACAAACATGAAACCATATGCTCTCAAATGTAGGAGGGTCATGGTGCAGCCAAAATGGTACAAGGCCCCTTGACCACAGTCCTAGCATGATTACTAGCCCAATCTCATGCAGAGCTTGTCCACACACAGAAACTCCTAAAGATGAGGATACTTGCTGGCTGCCAGTGATGGCTGGTACATATGTGTGTTCAGGCATTCAGAAATAAAAGCAAATGATAGTGCAGGTTGACTATTTATTTATTACAGTCTTCGTGATCTGCGCATTCACTGTTCATGGAGTGCCTGTCAGCAAAAACATGGTGTGTGCAAGCCAGTATGGTTTTATGGGAGCCTTGAATGACAGGGGTTTTGCATGTGTGTGTGTGTAAATGTGTGGGTGTCATTCAGTCTGGTTGAATGTTCTTCTGCCCGTGTGTCTGTCTGGTAGCCTAGTGTGAGCATGGGTATGGATGCTTTTATGCCTGTTTCCCCTCTGTCAGCGCATACTTGAGAATTTAACCAAACAATTCCAGCCTATTGAAGACTGGGACTTCAGTACTCTTCGTGCATGTGTCTTGATGTTTGTGATGATATTCACGCAAAGGTCATTAAAGTTGGGCTGATGTAGCTAGGGAGGTAATAGACCTAATCCTTTACTTTTGGGTGCTTTGCTAGCAGCATCCCAGCCATAACAGCGAACCATTTTTGACATTATAGGACTCTATATCGCATTTGTTACTGTCCCAATATTCAATATTAGCTGATTCTTAAAATACTGTGGACCTTCTTGAGTACAATAAGGTTATGCCTGCCTTAATAGTGGCAAAACCATGACAATATTGTGGGCTTTCTTGGTGACCTTGGCATGATAGTGGCCCAATCTTCACATATTGTTGCCATCCATGACAACATGGTGGCTATCCCTCATATAACAGTGTCCAGTCTTCGACATATTGTGTACTTCCCTGTTCAGCTTCTAGCTAGCCCTTATATAATAAAGGCCAATTCTGGGAAACATCCTTTACCCCACAGACAAAACCACAACATGCCTTTACTCCACAGTCAGTACTGGAGTTGGAATAGTAATTAATACTATTCCAAAGTCCAGCCCTTCCTAAGGCAAGTCTTTTTAATGACTTGCAAGGTAAAGGAACATGTGGTAACATCACAGTCAGGGTAGTGACTGCGGAATAAAGGCATGTGTGGGAAATGCATGAGGGGATCCATCATACATTTGCCAAATCTTGACATATTGTTGGCATCATATGCAGCTATCCCTCGAATAACAATAGCCCATCCATGACACATTATTGGCATTTGTGATAAACCTTTGGTATCTGTTAGACCTGCCATACTTGGTGTGGTTTCCCCAGACATTTTGCCTTCTGATCTCCTCTTTTTGACTGTTTTGCTGACTTCGTTTTTGATGGCTTTAGGAATCTGGGCACTTTACCATTGCTAATCAGTACTAAAGTGCAAGTGTTCTTTACTTAAAACATGGTAACATTGTTTCATCCACAATTGGCATATTTGATTTATTTATAAGTCCTTGTGGAGTGCAGTACAAGAGCCCAAGGCCTGTAAATTAAATGCTACTAGTGGGCCTGCAGCACTGATTGTGCCACCCACTGAAGTAGCCCTTTAAACATGTCTCAGGCCTGCCACTGCGGAGTCTGTGTGTGCAGCTTTCGAACTTCTATTTCGACCTGGCATGTTTACCTGCTTGCCAGGCACAAACCTTCCTTTTATTACATATAGGTCATACCTACGGTAGGCCCAGGACAGCCAATGGTCAGGGTGCAGTGCACTTAAAAAGTAGGACATGTATATTTAAGTTTAACATATCCTGGTAGTGAAAATACTCTTAAATTCGTTTTTCACTACTGGAAGGCCAATCTCTCCCATAGGATAACATTTCCAATTGGAAAAAGATGAAACCCCCAATATAGTGCCTCTAGAATCACAATTTAAAAACAGAACTTATGGTGAAGCTGGTTTTTAAATTGCAATTCTGAAAATGCCACTTTTAGAAAGTTAACATTTTATAACAGTGACCATGTGGTGCCTTCTGTCTGTCTCTGGAGTACATTTCTGGGGTGGGTGAAAGCTGGCTTCCTGCATTACCTCTAGATTGTCACACACAAAGGAAGGGTAGGTGTGACTGAGTGGCCATCTGCATGCTGATGTGTCCTGTCCACACACAAAGTGTTGTATACCACCCTGTAGTGAGTCTGCAGCCAGAGCAGGAAAGGCAGGGTCTTGTGCACTACAAAAGCATTTCTTTGAAGCCTCCCTACTTCAAAGACCCAACTGGGTAAAAGTACTGGACCTCTGACACCACCATATCAGAATACTTCTGGAACTGAGGACATTCTACCAGGAAGAAGGGTTGCTGTGCTGCCAGGAGGGACTGCCACTTTGCTGAACTGCTTTGCTGCCAGCTGCCTGCTACCTCTTGCCTGGGAGCGAGAAGGACTGGACTTGCA
This sequence comes from Calotriton arnoldi, assembly GCA_963921515.1. Classification (NCBI taxonomy): domain Eukaryota; kingdom Metazoa; phylum Chordata; class Amphibia; order Caudata; family Salamandridae; genus Calotriton; species Calotriton arnoldi. The sequence goes on along the minus strand of CAWUFW010000195.1, from coordinate 2,423,905 downwards.
TCTACACATCCCAGAATGAAAGTATCTGCAAGGGCTTGTTGGCTTGTCTCCTGTTTCTGAAGTCTCAGGGATATCAAAGACTTCACCATGCAACCTGCAACCAGCACTTGGACTCTGTTTGCTGTGAGTCCTGCTCAGCCAAGTGTTGCCAATCCAGTCCTGGGCCCTTAGAAGTAGGTTTTCAGTGCTACAACCCAGAAAATCCACGCATTGACAACGTTGAGCTGATCGGATCCAGTGCATTTCCTTCACGACTGCCGCATCGCCGCTGCTGCATGTACCATGAACACACCATCGCCAACAGTGCAACGCATTGTTCCCTGTTTTCGATGCATCTCTGACTTTGTGCGACTCTGTGCCAATGCATTGCTTTGTGCTGCACTCATCACCTACAGAATCTCTTCCTTCTCCTCCTTCAAAAAATAAGTTAACATGCTTCTAATGAACAAGTTCACATCCTAAGACTCTAACTCATACTTTATTTATATCACACTATGTTCTCTTGTCTACCCCTGCCTACCTCGTTAACTGACTGTATGTATAACACACTGATGATCCGCCAAAGCTATCCCTTTGCAATGTTCTGCTCACACTTGTGATGTTTTTGTTTTTAACCTCTTCAACTTTCTCATGTATTCATCTAATGTAATGTAAAGCGCTCTGATACCCACTAGAGTCATGTTCCACGCTATATAAAACTTTAAAAATGAAATAAAAAAATAAAAACATTTCAGCTTAGCGGTTTGACAATGACGCATCGCCCCGATGTTCATCGCAATTTGACTCTTATTGCATATTGGACTTTGCACAGCTCAGAATCGACGCATCGCCCCCCTCTGCGAGACCAACAGTTACGCATCACCTCCTTTGCTCAATGCATCATACTCGACACATCCAAGGTAATCTTTATCAGGCCACTACTTATCCATGTACCCAACATGCACTCCATTGCGGTCGGCCTAAACTTTTGGATTTGCCCCGGTCAAGCGTGACCTGATAGCCCCGGTTGGCACTATTTGTTTCTAAGCACTACAAAGCAGTTTATTCTTTAAAACTTCATAACTTGACATCACCCAATTGTATGTTTGTTGTTTTGGTTTTGTTTTACTCATAAAAATATTCTCTATTTTTCTAAACTTGTGTAAAATCCTTTTGTGGTGCTTTGACTGTTTTACTGTGTGCTGTGTGTACAAATACTTTACACATTTTCTCTTAAGTTAAGCCTGACTGCTCTGTGTCAAGCTACCAAAGGGTGAACACAGGTTAATTTAAAGTGTGTTTTTGATATTGATAAAATCTATGCCAATGCTTATAATGAATGATACACTTGCATAGACAAATGAAATCGCATCACTATTGTTAAACTTGCCCGTCATGAACGCTCCATCAACCCCGACTCAGAAATACGTGGTCAGGCAGGCTCTGCAGGCAAGTGGCAAGGTAACTGATTGACAGGTCACAGGTGGGGTGGCATGTAGCCAGCAGACAAACGTGTGAACCGGAAACTCAGGTTCATCTCCCAGATAAGCGCAGCGATACCAAAATGGCCCATGGAAATTGGCCCCAATAAAGCACATATGTGGTGCGCAGATTCCTAAAATACCATAAAATCAGATGTCACATGAAGTTAGGAACAGACAGCCAATTAATACACAGCACACACAGTGCACGCGCCCCTCATGCTGGACATCTGGACACATTACCCACTGGCCCACATTGTGTCCATGCAAGGTCGAGGCCCACCTGCATTTGTTATTAGGGACCTTATTTACGACTCCACAGACAAGGCCCGCATTCTTTTACCAAACATGGATCGCCAGAAGTATTTTTATGATACCCAAAAACTGTAGAAAAAAAACTCACTCAGATTAATTGTACTTTGATACAGTCCTCAGACCTGATTCTGTAACTGTGCTCCCGGCCGAAGTGTTTAAGTAAACCAGCTGTTCCTTTTTTGCCAAACGCCTCTTGTCTTTAGTTTTTTCAAGGTAAATCCGTATTTGAGCAACAATGTTACTGACTTACTCTGAATAGCGTTGTGGTTCTTGCTTGGACAGGGTGCATACCTCTGCCAACCAGAAACCCAATTTCTACTACTATCCTTGGCATAAAGCTGTTATCCTTCACATATTGTTGGGATACCTTCCGACATTCTGTCTATTGCTGGCATAATCATTGCTCATAAATGTTATTTTGTGTCACTTTTAGTGACATTCCGTCTATCTCTTGCAACTTTGGCAGCTTTAAACCCCAACTTTCACCCAATGCAAATCACTCAGATATACCCTGAACACAAACCTCACCCTTAAGGAAGGCATCCTGAAGAAAACCAAGATAGGCAAGTAACAGCTCTCTCTACAAAAAAAAGAGAAGCTCATGGATATTGATCTCACCATCTGCAGTGGCTTTCAGCATATCAGCAGCCAAGAAACTATTGGACTGGAGACACAGAAGTGAAAGAACAAAATTAATAAAACAATATGCTTTCTGCACATATGCCCCCAGGATCTGGAATGACTGGATTGCCCCAACACTGCTTTACTTTAGGAAAGAGATGTGTGTGAAGACATGGTTCTTTAAAGAACACTACATGACAATGCAATATTATTCCTCTATTGCACTTAGAAACCAGGGGGCATATTAGCAAGACCGGCGATAAAATTATCGCCGGCTTGGCGATAATGGGCTTGCTAATATGCGTTATGGAATTCCAATAGATGCCCAGGTTAGATGTCCTGCACATCTAACCTGGGCTTCTATTGGAATTCTATAACGCATATTATCAAGCCCATTATCGCCGGTCTTGCTAATATGACCCCAGATTTCTAGCACATCTTGACTTTTTCATTGCCTTTTACTCTGTACAACACTCTACTGTCTTTTGACTAAGTCGCAATACCTGAATACCACCTATAAAAACATACATACATTCATACATACATAGAAGTTGTTCATGAAGTTGCACTTGTCGACTGATTATGGGAGAGGGTTGATTCAGTACTTGACAGGTTAGAAGAGTGGTTTGCCTCTGTTTATTCCTTTGTTGATGGTCATTTTGCTTTGTTGATGGTCATTTTGCAGATGGTGGCTTTTGTTTTGATGGTGTTTAGGTGATGAGCAGAATGCTTTGAGTTCAGTGTGGTCATCAAGGCCAGTGGTCCACTTCCTGTTCTGCTCTTATCTGGACATGGCACACTGACTGTCTGAGACTTTTTTGGTCTACAATTATGCTGAGTGTTTGGGTTTAATGGATCGTATATTAGGGGTGCCTTGAGTTCCACAAGGCTCTTTATGGAGGAATTGTAGACAATGGCAAGAGCGTAGATATCCAGTTGGCTGGTGAGTGTTTCAGAGGTTCATGACTAATTATTGAAATGGGTACTGCCAGGCTTACCATTTTTGCGGTCTGGATTGTTAACCCTATTTTCACACAGAGTGGTCTCTGGGTCTGCCCCTTGCTCATCATTCATAGGCTTTCTTATCAGTTCCTTGTTCTTGATTCAATGGCGTTCCTCTCCATTCTTGTAAATACACTGCCTCTGGAGTATTTGGGTCTCACCATCTTTTGACTGGATGAGTCATATCTTCCTACCGCTGACATAACAGAACAAGCCTTTCCCTTTGCATGTCTCTACACCATTGGATTTGGAGCACTAAGTGATAATGTATGGTTCTCACCCCTTGTGTACTTGTATCTTGTTGTTACCTCATTCCTCACTATCTTTCGACTTTTCCTGTTCTCTTCCCCATCCATGGTCTCAGTGTGAGTATAGGTATGGGAATTGCTATGTGGCGTGTGTGGAACATCGTGTAGATATTTGACCTGAGTGTCAGAGTTTCTGGCCTTAAGACCATTCTGGCCTGCAGAGACCCAAACCCACGGCACCTTTTTCTTTGTCCACTCTGCGCAGAGGATACTTAACCACAGGTCATCTCTTGGTATCTGCAGCAAAAGGGGAATGCATGAAATGGTTTGCTCTGTCCAGCTTCCTTTCAGCAGGTCACATAACAACAGGAGAGACTACCTTTACAGGTCTGCAGTTAAAGTACTTGGGCTGAGTGGCTGAAAGCAATTCTCCAATGTGATTGTGTGATTAATAGGTGTGTACGGTCCCAGCGCAGCTAGAAGATACTGGGTCTCAAATCTCCCAGGGATCTTTCGCATGTGGTGTGCTCGGGTTCCTTTACTTTGGACCTCTAAATGGGGCACTAAATGTCCTTTTCTAACACCTGACTCTCTCTGGCTTGCCAGGCACAACTTTGCTGTCCAGTCAGTATTTTTTATAATAAAAAGAAAAGTACTTTGCTCCACACAAAACTAGATACTAGGCATTAATTAGCAAATATGTACAGAATGGGGAGTGGAATTACCTATGGTGGTAAACTCTAGAGGGCTTCCCAACATACAGAATGAACACAGTAAAGAAAGGTCACCCAGGTCAAAGGACCCTCTAAATGTAGTCTGGATCCCATATGCTAGAGGCACCTATGATGGTCTGCATACTAGCAATATCCCCCTTGCGTTTAGCACTCAAGAGGTATGAATTTATAAACATTCCGACCTAAAGGCTTCATCAGAGTGTCACCATAATAGTCAAAGTCTAACCATAAACCCTTCCACCACTGTGCTTTCCAACATTTGAGCTGCTATTAGAAACATACATTGAATGTAACTTTTTCACTTGTACTAAGAATATTTAGTTATTTAAGTCTCACTTGAATGTGTCAATAATGCTTTGAAAATTCCAGTGTCTGGGGTTATTTTCACTTTAACTCAGTTGCCTACCAATCTCAGAGGACAAAACAATAAAGAGTTCTGCACTCCAGAACATCTAGGCAAAAGCCACAGAAGAACTAGTATGTGCTGCAAAAACGATCCCAGGAGTCATGGATTTTTAGCCCAAGGAGGCATATGTGATTCCTGAAAAATTGACTACGGTCCCTTTTGATTCTTGATGGGCCTACCACAGCTCTTTGGTGGTCCCCAACACACATCAGTACTTTCAGCTGAGCCTCCCCTTCTGGGGCACCTAGTTGTTAGACTTGGCATCTTTTGGCGTGTTTCCCCTGAGTTTTTGCTTTCTGACCTCCCGGTTTTGACTCTGTTTTTGCTGGCGTAGTGTTTCTGCGCACTTTTCTCACTGCTGATCAGTGGGAAAGTGCAAGTGCTCCTGTGGTAAAATGTGTTATGGATTGGTGTTTCCATGATTGGCCTATTTGATTTATGTGTCAGTCCCTAGTAAAGTGCACTGCATGTGCCAGGGCCTGTAAATCAAATGCTGTTGGTGAGCTGCAGCACTGGATTGTGCCACCCACACAAACATCCCGTAAATGTGACTCTGGCCTGCCATTGCAGAGCCTGTGTGCAGTCTGGTACTGCCATGTCGACTTGGCAAGTGCACCCACTTGCCAGGCCCTAACCTTCCCTTTTATTACATGTCAGCCACCCCTAAGGTAGGCCCAAGGTACCCCTTTGGGCAGGGTACAGTGTACGTGAAAGGTAGGACATGCCCTGGTGTGTGTGGCATGTCCTTATAGTGAATTACTGCCAATTTCGTTTTTCACTATTGCAAGGCTACCTGTTCCCCATAGGACAGAATGCGGAGTTTGTTTATAACATCTTATAAACATAACTGGCCCGGGGAATTAGGTAGGAAAATAAAGTTTAGTATGCCTGAACTCAGAATCTAAAGATGCATCTTTTAGTGAAGGTAATCTTTACATTCTGTGTTTGAAAATACCACTTTTAGAAAGTAGGTATTTTCTTGCTCAGTCATCCAGTGTGCCTCGGCTAGAATGTGGATTGACTGTCTGGGTTTTGGATGACAGAGGGCTGGGGAGCAGGAGTGGCTCCGGATAGTCTAGGTGGGTCAGGAAAGGGCTGAATAGACCTGGCTGCAGTTAGAGTAGGGGGAGGAGATTTCCTTGCAGCTGAATGGGCCTGGTCTGCCTCTTACAATGCCGTCTCCACCTCCTGCCAGGAAGCCACATCAGAGAGGGCAGAACTGGTTTTGGCTGGGCACAGACACCCTCTGCCTAAGAGATCAAAGGATTTTGGGATATAAATATTGGGGCCCAGACCCCTGAACTTTAGAACTCTTTTGGACCAAGAAGACTGCCAAGAAGAAGAGCTGTAGAAGCTGTGAGGAGGAACTACCACTTTGCTGTGTGCTTTGCTGTGTTGGCCTGCAGTGGCTGCTTCTGTCTTGGGCAGTGAAAGGACTGGACTGGACTTTCTGCAATCTACTTTTGTGAGTTTCTCCAAGGGCTTGAGGTAGAGCTTGCCCCCTGTTCAAGAAGTCTCAGGAACAGCAAAGACTTCAAGTTCTTCTGCACTCAGCACTGGGGACTGTGTGTGTTTGTGCTGCAACAGAAGAAAAAGCAACCCAACGCCGTCTACGATGCCGCTGCCGACTCCGTGTCCTGACGGCACCGCAGAGGGCACCGCCGCAATGCCGCACCGCGACCCTGGTCTCACCGACAATGCCTGCTGATGCCGCCACTGAGCCGCTGCTCGCACCGCGACCTGTGGACACCGCACTCCGCACCGCCTCGCTTCACGACGACGCCTTGGTATCCCCGACGACGCCGCTCCACGCCAAAATCTACGTCGCTGCTTGCACCGTGGTTCGAGGGCACCGCTCGTAAAGTTACACAACGCACCGCCCTCATCCTGCACCGCAACCTTGGCCTACGGATGCCGGCGCCATTGACTCCAGTTCGTCAGCCGACGACAGCGCTTCAGCAACAACTACGCCGCTGCTTGCACCATGACCTGCCAGCACCGCGACGAGCACCGCATTCACTTCGCACTGCGACCCTGGTCTCACCGACGACGCCATCTGATGCCGCCACCGAGCCGCTGCTCGCACCGTGACCTGAGGGCACTGCACGCCGCACCACTGCACTTCGCACCGCAGCACCCGACGCCTGCCGACGTCAGTGCTCCTGACTTCCACAGAGAGGAGTTCGATCTGCAACGCGTGTGACTTCGAGGGCCCGACGACTCCTGCACCGACCTCCGGAACCGACGCCTGCGGACGCCGTGCTTTCGGAAGCTCAATGTAAGGTCGCCGATGCCCTGCATTTCTAAAAGGTACTGTTTGCCGGTCTTCCCGACACCGTAGCTGGCCGCGACGCCAGGGTTGCCAGAACTGTTTGGATTTGTTTGCTCACAACGCCGTGATAGCCCCGGACGGAGCTATCGACATCAAGGAACTGTTTTTCAAGCATATTTTGATAGCTGTAGATTTTTAAGTACTGTATTGTGGATTTTTATTGTTTTTGGTCTTGTCTTAAGTATATAAAAATATTGGATATTTTTCTAAACTGGTGTGGTGTCCTTTTGTAGTGCTTACCCTGTATTACTGTTGGTTATGTGCAAATACTTTACACATTGCCTCTAAGATAAGCTTGACTGCTCGTGCCAAGCTACCAAGGGGGTGAGCAGGGGTTATTTTAGGAGTGTAACTCCCTTATCCTGACTAGGAAGAAGGGTCCCTATTTGGACAAAGGTGCAAACCCTTGCCAACTAGAGACCCCCATTTCTAACATTGATTGTCAGCGGTGAGGATAGGACTTGCGTTTGCACTTGACTTACAGTGATTGGTGTGCACTACTACCATATCGCAGACCATTACATACCACATACTAATTTTTTGGTCTATTTTTGCCTTTCCATTGGTTTTGAACTTGAACTTTCTAGTACAACATGCCTGAATCAATTGCATCATATGTTGCATCCTTGGAAGTGGCCTTTGAGGAGGAGAGGTTAGAAACCTACAATGTGAGGGAATTGAAGGCTATCTGCAAGAACCTCAAAGTCCAAATCAGGGGCCTCACCAGTAAAGAGGAGCTACAAAAGGCGCTGAGGGCCTGGGTAGCAGCCAGACATGCCAGCGAGCAGTCTGGTGATCTCAGTGGAGAGGCGGAGGAGCCTGCTCCTAGGGTGGATGTGTTTTTGGGAGGGGGGGAACCCTCCAGGCCAGGCAGCAGTGGCCTGTCCCCAGAGGAGCTGGAGGACAGGCGGGAAGCAAGGAGAGTTACAGTAGAACTCAGTAGCGGTCTGTGGTAGGAGTGCCGGCCGGGCGGTGACGTTGGGTGGGGGAAGGGCAGGGTGGGGGGTAGTAAACCACGGATTACGGCCGAATACAGGTAAGTAAACATTTAAATAAATAAAACAAATTTCGTTGTGAGCGCTGCATCGCCAAATGCAATGCAGTGCGCGCAACGAAATTCGATTTATTTATTTAAATGTTTACTTACCTGTATTCAGCCGTAATCCGTGGTTTACTACCCCCCAGCCCACATCACCACCCGGCCGGCACTCCTACCACGGACCGCTACTGGTAGAACTGAAGAAGCTTAAGTTAGCCATGGAGGAGAAAACAATGATGTTAGATCATGAGATCAGGATAAAGGAGCTGGATCAGAGGAGTAGAGCCAGTTCAGATGGTGGCAGCGAAACGTCAGGACAGGCAGACAGGATTGTGCACATCCCTAAGAATGTAGGCAAGGAATTCAAGAAGGGGGATGACATACAAAGGTGGTTTCAGGGTTACGAGGCAGCGATACACATGAATGGGGTCCCTGAGAGGAATTGGGGAGCAGGATTGTGGCCTCTGTTTCCAGAAGAAGCAAGGGATACTTTAATAGCTTTGGGTAAGGATTATAACCTCACCTATGCTGACATGAAGGGCGAACTTCTCACTAAATATGGTCTTACTCCTGAAAAGTACAGGGATCAGTTCAGGTCCAGTAAGAAGTCTGATGCCAACACTTGGTTGGAATGTGAGGATTCGTTTTGCAGGTCACTGGATGGCTGGGCGAAGGGCAGTAATGTGACAGATTTTCAGGGGATCTACAATTTGATTGCATGGGAGCACTTGTCTAGCCTATGTTTTGCAGATCTGCGCCAGCACCTAGTTGATAGTAAGCTGACTGACCCCAGGAAGCTTGCTATGGAGGCGGACCGCTGGGTGAGTACCAGGGTCCACAAGAAAGCGTTTGGGGAGACTCAGCCAAAGGTGGGCAGGGTCCCCAGCAGAAAAGTGGGGGGGGACAAGGGTAAAGCACAGGAGTTCTCTAAAGGGCCCCAAACTAACACCCAGGGTAAAGGTTCCCATCCCCCCGGAGATGAGAAACAAGGGGTCTCTTCAGGAAAGCCTGCTGAGACCGGCCCCCGCAAGTGTTTTGCATGTGACCAGGTGGGTCACATGAAGGGGGACCCCAAGTGCCCTAAGGGGGCACAGCCACCCACCGGTGGGCAGTCCAAGGTGTTGGCTAGTGTAGTGCTTGGGGAGGAGGAGTTCCCACAGGAGGGTGGGGATCCCGCAGAAATGACCCTCGTCTCACTAGGGGACAGTGAGATGGTCCCAGGAAACCAGGTGCCCCCTAACACAAAGAAATACAGCACCTGGGTGACCATCAATGGGAAAAGGGTAGAGGCTCTTAGAAATACTGGAGCCAGTGTGACCTCAGTCCGGTGTCACCTGGTCTCTGAGAAGCAGGTAGTCCCAGGGGCACTCCACCAAGTAATTGCTGTGGACAATTCAGAGCACCAGTGTATGGTGGCACAGGTTCCCTTCGAGTGTGGGGGGGTCTCTGGTCCATTGAGGGTGGTTGTGAGCCCTTCCATGCTGTAGATTGTCTGCTAGGTAACGACCTGGAGCAGTCATTATGGAAGGATGTTGAGCTAAGGGCTCACTTGGAGATGCTTGGGTTGCCAGAGTGGGCATGCGTGTCCACTCGGTCAATGGCGGCCAGAAAGGGTGATCAAGAGGACTTGGAGCCTGAAACAGTGGCCCAAGTCCCTGCCAAGAGAAAGGGCAAGGGCGCGGGAAACCGGCCCCTGACGGTCCCACGGACCGGGAGGAGCGGACCTCGAGGGGACGCCCCGATGCCTACAGGGGAGCAGGTAGCTGAACTGGGGGACATCTCTGAGCTGACCCATTGGCAGCAAGAAGGGGGTCCCACCAGGGAGGAATTCTGCAAGGAACAGAAAGAGTGCCCTTCTCTAGAGGGTCTGCAGTGGCAGGCTGTAGACCGGTGGCTGGTGATCAGTCCGGATCACATTGGATCTACTGGGAGAATGGTCTCCTGTATATTGAGCCTAAGGTCGCTGAGCCTGGGTCAGCACATGTGCTGGTGGTACCCCAGCACTTCAGAACCTTCCTACTGGGTCTGGCTCATGACATGCCTTTGGCAGGACATTTGGGGCAGGACAAGACCTTTGACAGGCTTGTCACCCACTTCTTCTGGCCCCAAATGCGAAGGCAGTCAGATGGACATTGCACGTCTTGCCAAACTTGCCAGGCAAGTGGTAAGAGTGGGAGGAAGGTCAAAGCTCCTCTCCAACCTTTTCCAGTTGTTGGAACACCCTTTGAAAGGGTAGGGATGGACATTGTGGGGCCACTGGATCCCAAGACAGCCATGGGCAACAGGTACATCCTGGTCTTGGTGGACCATGCCACCCGGTACCCAGAGGCAATCTCTCTCAGGACAACGACGGCACCAGTGGTGGGCCGGGTGTTAATGGGGATCTTTTCCCACATGGGGTTCCCCAGAGAGGTGGTTTCTGACAGGGGGACCAATTTCATATCCAAGTATATGACATCCCTGTGGAAGGAGTGTGGTGTAACCTACAAGTTCACCACCCATTACCACCCACATGGTAACGGTCTGGTGGAGATATTCAACCAGACCTTGAAGGGCATGATTAAGGGTCTAACAGAACCCATGAGGCGTAAGTGGAACGTCCTCTTGCCATGCCTTCTCTTTGCATACAGGGAGGTGCCACAGAAGTCTCTTGGGTTCAGTCCCTTTGAGCTTCTGTATGGTCACCCTGTGAGAGGACCTCTGGGTTTGGTAAAGGAAGGCTGGGAGGCAGCTCCCAGGAAAGCTCCCCAGGATGTGTTTAGTTACATGCTGGCCTTCAGAAACCAAACTGCCTGCTTCAGGAAACTCGCTCAGGCGAACCTGGAAGCAAGCCAGGAAGAAATGAAGAAGTGGTATGACCAGAATGCCACTCTGGTCAAATTTCAAGCTGGGCAGAAAGTGTGGGTCATGGCCCCAGTGGAACCTTGTGCCTTGCAGGACAAGTGGACTGGGCCGTTTGAGGTGGTGGAGCGCAAAAGTGATGTCACCTCCCTGGTGGATTTACGGACTCCAAGGAACCTTTTCAGGGTCCTCCACGTGAACCGCCTCAAGCCCCACTTCGAGAGTTCCGAAGTGAGCATGCTCTTGGCGACAGATGATGGGGTGGAAGAGGAGAGTGAACCTCTCCCTGACCTCCTGTCTACCAAGGAGCACGATGGGTCAGTGGAAGGTGTGATCCTCTCCCCTACACTGACCCCAGAGCAGCAGAGCGACTGTCACCAGTTGTTGGGACAGTTTGCCCCACTGTTCTCCCTGACCCCAGGTGTTACTCACTGGTGTACCCATGACGTGGACACCGGTGACAGCCCTCCTGTGAAGCACAAGATTTACAGGTTGACTGACCGGGTCAAGGCCAGCATTAAAGAGGAGGTCTCTAAGATGTTGGCGTTAGGGGTGATCGAGCCTTCTAACAGTCCTTGGGCCAGCCCAGTGGTCTTTGTCCCAAAGGCTGCTGCACCCGGTGCCACTCCAGAACTGCGCTTTTGTGTGGACTACCGTGGGCTCAATGCCGTCACCAGGACTGACGCGCACCCCATCCCCAGAGCTGATGAGCTCATTGATCGGTTGGGAGCTGCCAAGTTCCTCAGCACGTTTGATTTAACGTCTGGGTACTGGCAGATTGCCTTAGCCGATGCGGCCAAGGAGAGGTCAGCATTCTCAACCCCAGAAGGACATTACCAGTTCCGGGTGATGCCCTTTGGGTTGAAGAATGCCCCTGCCACCTTTCAGAGGTTGGTCAACCAGTTGTTGGCTGGGCTGGAGGATTTCAGTGCCGCCTACCTGGATGACATCGCAGTGTTCAGTTCCAGCTGGAAATAACACTTGCAGCACCTCGGTAAAGTGTTGAGGGCTCTGCAGAGGGCATGCCTCACGATCAAGGCCAGTAAGTGCCAGATCAGGCAGGGTTCCATGGTGTACTTGGGACACCAGGTAGGAAGCGGCCAGGTGGCGCCCCTACAACCCAAGATTGACACCATTCTAGCTTGGGAGCAGCCCAAGACCCAGACAGAGGTGAGAGCCTTCTTAGGTCTCACCGAGTACTACAGGAGGTATGTTAAGGGCTATGGCACCATTGTTGCCCCCTTGACAGAGCTGACTTCCAGGAAGCAGCCCAAGAAGGTGATCTGGACTGAGTTCTGCCAGAAGGCTTTTGATGCCCTGAAGGCCGCCATGTGCACGGCACCCGTGCTCAAGGCATCCGACTTCTCCAAGGAATTGTTCATGCAGACTGACGCTTCAGAGCATGGTGTGGGAGCGGTGTTCTCACAACTGAACAAAGAGGGCCTAGACCAGCCTGTAGTCTTCCTTAGCAGGAGACTACTCCCCAGGGAACAGAGGTGGAGTGCCATAGAAAGGGAAGCTTTCACTGTGGTCTTGGCACTAAAGAAGCTGAGGCCCTACCTGTTTGGGACTCACTTCCGGGTTCAGACAGACCACAGGCCCCTCAGATGGTTAATGCAAATGAGGAGTGAGAATCCAAAATTGCTGAGATGGTCCATCTCCCTACAGGGAATGGACTTTACGGTGGAACACCGTCCTGGCACAGAACACGCCAATGCAGATGGTCTGTCCAGGTTCTTCCGCCTTAGTGAAGAGAACTCCCAGGAGGGTGGGTAGTTCCCCCTACTTTCTGCTGGAGTGGACATGTGTTAGACTTGGCATCTTTTGGCATGTTTCCCCTGAGTTTTTGCTTTCTGACCTCCCGGTTTTGACTGTTTTTGCTGGCGTAGTGTTTCTGCGCACTTTTCTCACTGCTGATCAGTGGGAAAGTGCAAGTGCTCCTGTGGTAAAATTTGTTATGGATTGGTGTTTCCATGATTGCCCTATTTGATTTATGTGTCAGTCCCTAGTAAAGTGCACTGCGTGTGCCAGGGCCTGTAAATCAAATGCTGTTGGTGGGCTGCAGCACTGGATTGTGCCACCCACACAAACAGCCCATAAATGTGACTCTGGCCTGCCATTGCAGAGCCTGTGTGCACTCTGATACTGCCATGTCGACTTGGCAAGTGCACCCACTTGCCAGGCCCTAAACTTCCCTTTTCTTACATGTCAGCCACCCCTAAGGTAGGCCCAAGGTACCCCTGTGGGCAGGGTGCAGTGTACATGAAAGGTAGGACATGCCCTGGTGTGTGTGGCATGTCCTGATAGTGAATTACTGCCAATTTCGTTTTTCACTATTGCAAGGCTACCTGTTCCCCATAGGACAGAATGGGGAGTTTGTTTATAACATCTCATAAACATAACTGGCCCGGGGAATTAGGTAGGAAAATAAAGTTTAGTATGCCTGAACTCAGAATCTAAAGATGCATCTTTTAGTGAAGGTGATTTTTACATTCTGTGTTTGAAAATACCACTTTTAGAAAGTAGGTATTTTCTTGCTCAGTCATCCAGTGTGCCTCAGCTAGAATGTGGATTGACTGTCTGGAATTGGATGACAGAGGGCTGGGGAGCAGGAATGACTCCGGATAGTCTAGGTGGGTCAGGAAAGGGCTGAATAGACCTGGCTGCATTTAGAGTAGGGGGAGGAGATTTCCTTGCACCTGAATGGGCCTGGTCTGCCTCTGACAATGCCATCTCCACCTCCTGCCAGGAAGCCACACCGGAGAGGGCAGAACTGGTTTTGGCTGGGCACAGACACCCTCTGCCTAAGAGATCAAAGGATTTTGGGATATACATATTGGGGCCCAGACCCCTGAACTTTAGAACTCTTTTGGACCAAGAAGACTGCCAAGAAGAAGAGCTGTAGAAGCTGTGAGGAGGAACTACCACTTTGCTGTGTGCTTTGCTGTGTTGGCCTGCAGTGGCTGCTTCTGTCTTGGGCAGTGAAAGGACTGGACTGGACTTTCTGCAATCTACTTTTGTGAGTTCCTCCGGAACCAATGCCTGCGGACGCCGTGCTTTCGGAAGCTCAACGTGAAGTCGCCGATGCCCTGCATTTCTAAAAGGTACTGTTTGCCGGTCTTCCCGACACCGTAGCTGGCCCACGACGCCCCGGTCAGCCAGAACTGTTTGGATTTGTTTGCTCACGATGCCGTGATAGCCCCGGACGGAGGTATCGACATCAAGGAACTGTTTTTCAAGCATATTTTGATAACTGTAGATTTTTAAGTACTGTATTGTGGATTTTTATCGTTTTTGGTCTTGTCTTAAGTATATACAAATATTGGATATTTTTCTAAACTGGTGTGGTGTCCTTTTGTAGTGCTTACCCTGATTTACTGTTGCCTATGTGCAAATGCTTTACACACTGCCTCTAAGATAAGCCTGACTGCCTGTGCCAAGCTACCAAGGGGGTGAGCAGGGGTTATTTTAGGAGTGTAACTCCCTTATCCTGACTAGGAAAAGGGTCCCTATTTGGACAAAGGTGCAAACCCTTGCCAACTAGAGACCCCCATCTCTAACACTAGTGCAAATTATCCAAATTGAAGGAGCCCTTGTGCCTTCTTTAGACTGCAGTTATTTTAAATTTGAAACCGGTCACCCAGGTGAATATTGCCTTCATGTTCTTTTTTTTCCCTAGAAACAAAAGCACCCACTGGCACATTCTTTGGATGCCCTTGCCTCACATGGGGCACCAGCACGAAATGCTGTGAAACTACATGGGAGCACAAGCCCACATGCTCAGGCTGGATTCTGACTTAGACTAGTCAATCCACTCCTCCTTGCACCAGGCTAGAAGTCAGCCCACGTTCCTCCCAGTGGACATGGGCAGGAACCTGTGCTGGTGCTGTCCCTGCTTCCAGGGAGTAAGGATGAAGTGTGAAGTATGCCATGCTTGTTTTTGATTTTCTTCTGTGGCACTGACCCTTACCCAGGGTAATTTGAAGGTCCTGCCACGTACCAGACAACACATGCTGGTTCGGCTGTCTGGGGGGGGGGGTTAAAGAGCTTGCTGGGGCACTGGGCCTCCCTGTAGGGTTATTATAAGCTGGGAATGTGGAACTCAATGTGCCCATTACACTAAGGTCCCCCGAGGGCACTGGCTCAGGGTAAGACCAAATGAACCCTGGACACAGCAAGATTTTCTTCAGCCTGGAAAATGCAATTTTTTCCATCTACATTGGCC
Source organism: Calotriton arnoldi (assembly GCA_963921515.1). NCBI lineage: Eukaryota > Metazoa > Chordata > Amphibia > Caudata > Salamandridae > Calotriton > Calotriton arnoldi. Next base: position 2,408,682 of record CAWUFW010000195.1, on the reverse strand, counting down.
CTTTTTGGATGGGGTTTTCTGTTCTGAACTCATAGTGGCATGTTCCAGCCACCTGGAAGATTTATGTAAAGCATTCTGACCTCTAAAATTGTGGTAATTCTCTAGAAGGAGCTTATTATCACTGCACTCCTCAACTGAGGCTGAGATTCAGGGATCTGCTGCACCTGCCCCCGGCCCTAGCTGCTTCTTGAACAAGGTTCTTCAAGCAGCAGCACCCTGCAGCTTGAGCAGAGACTGCACCACTTGCCTGCTCTCCCCAGTTCCCATAGTTTTCTGGCCCTGCAGGGTACCTCTGTGTCTTGCAGGAGTCTGGAATACCCCTTCCTAGGACAACTCCAGCAAGAACTGGTCCACAGAAGTCAAAGAGAATGCACTTTTTCAGTGTCCTCAGCACATCCACCCTCTACTGTCCCCATAGAGCGTGTGAGCCAGTGCCACTAGCCCTGGAAACAGAGTCCACAGAGTCACAGTATGAGCCTTGTCCTCCTTTCTCTTCTCTCAAATCTAAAATGGAGAAGTAGAGTTCTAGAGGATGAGCATCTCTGCCTAATCTAAAGATGTCACATCACCCGTCCAAACCTAACAGACATTTCATAGGAGTGGTCCACAGCCTGGCCCACCCCTTACACTCCATCTTGGGCATTTTCAAAATGAAAGGATCAAGCTGTGGTTTGCAAGAGCTCTCTCTATGTCTGTGCCCTGCCCCTATTTGGCACTGCAAAACTGGTTCCTTTTCCACAAAACCACAAAGGGAACCTCTTTTCTGGCTGATACCGGAGTTCTCCCTGTTTCTCCTTTGTCTCTGTGAGACGGGCTTGTCAAGACTTATTGGCTGGAGTTAGCTATTGACCCTGTCTAGATTTCTCCCTCCCCTTATCCTCTATTCTACTAGGAGACTGACCAGCATATTAATAAACTTTGCCCAGAAGGATAGTTTAAAACCTGAATCTCATAAGGGCGTGCTCAGGGAAATATGGCATTAAATTAAAAAGTCTGCACAGGCCACAACCAATTTATTCAAAGTCCCATCTGTGACAAGCTACTGCTTGTAGATAACAGGCTAAGTCAGACAGCAGTCCTCTTCCCTCAGCCTGCACACTTGTGCACATGTCTTCCTGTGGAACCAGAGCAGAGCCACTTACCCCAGCGGTGCAGCAGTATGATTGATTTTTAAAGGCGGGCACTGGCAGGTATCAATAAAATCCATTTTAGTAGAAGCGTACATTAGGTGTGACTACATTTTGGTATCTTACTTATAGAAGAGAGTCCAGTATAGAAAAAAATCTGAGGGGACTATGCGGGTCATAATCCATTTCCTAACAGATTAACTCTGCGTGGCGTACCTCTGGTAGGACCATAGTATGGACCATGCTTTACATACTGTGGGAATTCATGGCAACACTATGGCTATCAATAACATAATAGTGGCCTATCTTGTGCAGCTTTCTTCAGAATATTCCAGACATCCCTGGCATAATGGTTATCCATCCATCACATATTGAGGGCATTATTGACTTTGTTTTGGCTATCAATGACATCATGGTAGTCAATCCACAATATATCTTGGACATTTTCAACAATATTCTAGCTGCCCTCTGCCTTACTGTGGCCATTGTTGACTTAATGCTGCATTCCCTGACATATGTCTGTCTATCTCTGGTATAATTAGCGATGAAAATCTCTGTCTATGTGATGGATAAACATGATATTTGATAATGATGATAAATGGGATTGAAAGGCGGCTGCTGTCCATGCGTGACAGCAGTATGTATTGTTGCTTAGTGTAAATGACAAGCTGATGTTTGGGGTCCAAACCTGTATCTACTAAAAATGCTTTACATAACCCACCCGTGAGGATCCCACAGAGCCAAAGAAGACAACTATCCGCATGGCTTGAAAATGTTTGCTAAACAATTACAGTTACAGTGCATGGAAACAATTCAATTTTTTATTTTTATTCCATCCATTATTCAAATTAATTGTGTGGTTTAATATGGGAATTAATTGTTTTAATGATAAGTATGTGTTTAATTTAATGAGTGCCAAAGTTTAACATAAACCACAATTCAATGCCCATTTATGTAATGCTTACCTGGGGTGGTATGATATCAAACAGGTCCCCAGCTGCTGCATGCTCCTGTGCAAAGACATAGTGTTCATCTGTTTCAAATGCTATATCATACATGCCTATGATGTATGGGCAGGCAGAGAGGTATCGTGAAATACAATACTCTTGAAGAAAACTCTTCTGTTTTGTTGTTTTCTTTCTTAGAAACTTTAAAGCCATCTTTGTACCTTTGATAAAAGCAAAAACACTCGATGATAGCAAACTGTGTAATTTTTCAGTTTTTACAGAAAAAAACTAAATATACATTTGTTAAAGATACAACATAAAAGCGTTTAATTGAATTTCAATAATTGGGAAAAACGTTCCTATTCATAGGCGTTATTTTCTTATAATGATGTTGATAATCACATGTACGTTCTAGTAGTAGAAACAACCTCAAACAGCAATGATGCCTACACATGACTCTGTCATCAATGTGATTCTCTTCTATGTTTTTACCAGTCTTTAGAAAAAAATCTGACTTTTTAGCCTATCTATTGGTGAAAGATTAAAAAACAAACTGATTGTTTCATTGCTCAAAGTAGCACAGCCTTTTGCAAAGGATTGTGCATTCAGTAAGGCTGCCTTTGGTAATGTCTAATAGCTTTGTGGGAGATGTAGTTTTTGCATCTTCCATTTCTTTTTCAATATTAATCAAGCAAGAAAATATTGAGCAATTTTTAATGAGGTAATCACTTTTCATTTTAACAATTGGTACAGTTGTCTTTTCTCTGAGGTAATATACTGACATCATGACATTTCACGTTCAATAAAGTTCTTCAGATTACCTTAACCTTAATTGATGGTGCTGAATTGCAGCATTGTGTTTGAAAGAACTAATATACTTGGAGAATTGATGAGCAAAGGGAATCAAAATGAAGATTAGAAAGTTGTTTATGAAATATGATCTGGATTCCCAATTTGAAGGATAGAAGGCAGATGCAGATAGTGTACATTTGCAAAAAAAAACACATTAGAAATAGATCTTTTGACCTTTCTTATAGAAATGATTTAGAGTACATTTATAGAAAATGCTCATTCGTATATCTTTATAATTTGAAATCACAGCCAGACATTGCTCTGTACATTGTTAAAATTCTATCACTGACCAGTAAGTGCTTCTTAATTCTATTGAGGGTGGCACATATTCCATGCAATTATAGTGCTTGTGTGGAAAATTGAATGGCACACTTGGGTCAATGTAAGTGTGAAGATACTTTTCGGATGGCAGTTCACATATTTTGCTACACCGCTTCGAATTCACTGACCCTAGAAAATCATTTCTAAGATACTTAGAGGTCGAATAATCAATTATTCAGGTTTCTCTTTATGATATAATCTGATTCTGTAACTCTAGCTGTTGAGTGCTTATTTTCTAATCAAATTTTATGTACTTTTAAGGTGGATACTGAGATGTTAATGTGTTATTATGATGGATCTGAGGTAAACCTTGTTTTGATTTTTGTATTTAAAATTGTGGACTGAAATGGTGAAAAAAACACAAGTACCTTTTCCAGTAAGGGACCAAGAATTTTGGGAGAATTCAAAATTAGCACCACCGAATGAATGCCCAAAAAATATGACCTTAGAAAAATTTACATATTTTCTGCAATTAGACCGAATCTTTGCATCATGTAGAAAATTAAGATTTCTGTGAGGTGGAAAGACATTAAATACAAATAAGAAAATAGATGATTTGCACATTACAGATAGTATATAGCAACACACACTCACATTGTAGTCCAGTTAAATAATTCTAAAAGTCAGTAAGAAGCACCAAACCAGTGAAGCTGTACATGTGGCTTGGGATTTCATGTCAGGCAATAATAAATAAAGAAAAAATAAAGAAAATGATAGGTTAATACACCATTTGTACCACATGAACCAGATACCATTCCTTACCTCTGGTTTTGTGGATGACTAGATCCACCCTGCCATAGGTTCCCTTTCCAAGCTCTCTTATTACTTCATAATATTTATGAATTTCAAGCTTTTCCATATGTTTTGCTGTAAGTATCTGAAGCTCATTCAGAACATCCATGGGTCCTCTTGTCTGGAGCGATGAAAAGTTCATTATAAACTTCTATCACAGTATTTGGTCAAGATGTACACGTTCAGTATTTACCTACAGTATTGAGAATGTAATGTTATAATTTTGAAATCATGTGCACATTAAAACATATTTAGTAACATTAAATACAGAAATGAAGGCTGTGAGATTAATGTTTTAATATCCAACAATATTGAAAATTGGTTAGGAACAGTGCTTAATTTCTGCCGGTGGTTGCAGGTGGTGTGCATCAACACTCATTTCTAGGATCTGGAATTTTTTTCATTATACCATTTTGACCAGAAGCCACACACAGAAAATGGATGAATTAGAAAAGGAGGAAAAGAAAGACAGCAAACCTGTCACAAAGGGAAAAGGCATTGGCAAATTTGATATGTCTTGCCTATAAGAGCTAATGGCTTTGGCAATATTTTGTAGCCATGCTGTACAGCAGAGCAGATACTTTGCAGTGTGGCTAAAAAACATTTTTAAAAAGTGCTATAATTCAGCCAGCTCGAATGCTTTTTTTAAATAAAAGTGCATTAGAGGTAGGTGCATAATAGACTGTTTTTATTATTATTTTTAGCCATGTTGCACAGCAGCCACGCTGCTATACAGCATGGCTACAAATCATTGCCAAAGTCGGCAATGTCCATGTCCATGCTGTATAGCATGAACAAAAGGTATTGGCAGGGCCAATGCTTGTTGAGTCTCAGCACAACACCCCTATAATTCTGAGCAAATCAGTTAATCTCCCCATGTGTAATCTGCCATTTGGAAATAATCCTATCACATAAAGAAAGCAATTGCGTCCATGTCCATGTTTTAGTGAAAATGCATTTGGAAATAGATAATATCTGTTGTCACAACAAACACAGATTACATCTGTTGGCACAGTAAACATCCATTTCAAAGGAGAAAAGGGCTTCTTTGCATGAAGCATAGTAAAACATAGCTACAACTGGTAAAAGGTTCAAGGACGACAGGGAAGAAGAAAAAATAAAAGTAGCGCCTCATTCACAGCGCGATCAGTGGAAGGACAGCACTCAAGCTCGAGCAGTAAGTACTTGGTTCGTGCTCCAGTTGAAAGAAGCGGAAGCGAGGTCAGCATGTGCTGGTCATTTAGAAGGCAGCAAATAGGAGTGACAATGAAGACAACAAATGTTAAGCAATGAGGGAGCTGCAAGTTCCTTGTTGTATACAATATGTCTTGTAAGCAAGAGCTCATTCAGTGCATGCGTTGTCGCAGGCGAGACGTACGCAGCATGGTTGGGGTGGGGCTTGACCACCGCAGAAGATGGCCACTTGACCCGGGAGCTTCTTATCGCGGCAGGGACGTTTTCTCTGAGGACATTGTTACCTGCTATCTAATTTCTATGCAATGAGGTAATCCTTACCTTGGAAAGCCTACAGGTAAGCGGGAGGCCCTTTCCCATTCTCTGAGTGCTTCCTTTCTCTGACAGTGTGGAGGTGTCTCTGCTTTCTCTACATCATGAGATGCAGTGGCTATTTTGAATCTCCTCAGTGCTCCTGCGTCGGAACACTATTCCTCACAATAATGATTAATTCATTACGAGGAAGAAAGTTTTTCTTTCAAAGACTCTTATTGCGTGCAATTTCGTATACACAACGAAGCGCTTATCAGAATTTATATCAGTGACTATAATATATTTCCTCATAGATGATGCTATTTTTACTGCTCTGCACTCCTTTCTTCTGCTTATATCCTTGCCCAGTGTGAGAACCTTCTCCATCTATGTTTTTGTGACTTTATGCTCCTTAATAACAAAATGGGTGTTATTACTTTGGTGCTTTTAGAGGTCTTGTATGAGCAACACTAGGAAAGTTAAATTATCTTCCTCTGTGGCTGTACTTTCAATTTGTAATTCACCAATGTTAATGTTAATGTTAATGAGACTTGTTGAGCGCGCGAATACCCAAAGGTGTCTTGGCGCTATGAATGAAGTATTCCCCACTAGGAGATCAGTTCTGGAATAGCCATGTTTTTAACTTCTTTCTGAAAGTGGTGAGGGAGGCAGCCCCTCTGAGCTCGACGGTAGCGTATTCCACAGTTTTGCGGTGCCATACTATAAACTTCGGCCGCCCCAACCTGTAGTTCGTATTCTTGGCACTTTCATCAGTCTTGCACCTGTGGACCGCAGCTGTCTGGACAGTTGATACCAGACAAAGAGATTTCTGAGAGAGAGAGGTCCTGTGTTGTTCAAAGCCTTGTATGCTAAACAAAGAGCTTTAAATTTAATTCGCTGAGCCACCGGGAGCCAGTGGAGTCTGCAAATCTCCTTAGACATTGAGTCATACTTGGGGATATTTCCCAGCAGCCGAGCAGCTGTATTTTGAATTGTCTGAAGTTCTTTTTGATATTGCTTTTGCATACCGAGGTAGAGTCCATTGCAATAGTCCAGTTTTGACTGGACCAGTGCAGTAACCACCAACTTCCTGGAATCCGTAGGAATGTATGGCAGAATTTTCTTTAGTTTCTTTATCAGAAAGTGAGAGGCAGAGACGACAGCGTTAGTCTGGTGTTGGCCTTTGCACAGGTTTAGGTGCTTCACCCATCTCTGCGGGCCACTAAAGATTGTCCCATCTAGGTTGCAGACTACCGAAGATTATGACCTCGGTCTTTTCAGAATTGAGCTTCAGACAATGCGTTCCCATCCATCTGTAAACTTCTCTCATACAGTTCTGAAACTGTACGGTGGGCGAAGACTGTGTCCTATATGCTGCCATGACTATCTGGGTGTCGTCCGCATAGGACGTCAGGTTGAAACCAAATTTTCGAATCAAAGGGGCGAGTTCCACGACATATATATTAAAAAGAGTAGGACTCAAGGAAGATCCCTGAGGGACTCCACAAGGTAAAACATATGGCTCTGATTGGTAACTGTCCATTGTGACTGTTAATCTCCTTTCCTTCAGAAAGGAGGCCAGTAAGGTCAATGCCATTCCCTGGACCCCAATCGATTCCAGCCGCTGTTGCAAAACATTATGGTCCACAGTGTCAAATGCGGCTGATAAATCGAGGAGGACCAGGGCAGCTGTCCCCCCTCTGTCCATCACCGTTCTGATTTCCTCAGTGGCATTGATCAGAGCAGTTTCAGTACTGTGCTCCTGTCGAAATCCGTACTGATACTGATCGAGCAAATCATTGTCCTGAATAAATTGAGATAGTTGTTTATTCATAATTTTTTCAACTATTTTGGCCGGAAGTGGTAGACGGGCAATATGACGATAGTTATATGGATTAGACACATCTAAATTGGGTTTCTTTAACATGGGAGAATAGAGCAATCTTTCCATATAGATGGAAAGTTGCATGAGCTGAACATGGTATTAAAGATCTGTGTAAGTTCAGAGCTTACCACCTCCACTATCTATTTAAGGACTGCAGGTGGGCAGGGGTCAGTTGGCGACCCGGATTTAGCTTCTAATATATGTTTTGCCACCACATCAGAGGAAATTGGGGAGAACGAACAAAAGTAGTTCCTCTTAGATTCGGCACATAAGGGAGATTCAGTAGAACTGTGATAAGACGTGGCTATAAAAAGCGTCATAGATATCATAACTTTAGATTTAAAGGCTGATGTAATCAGATCACAGAAGTTTTGGTCACATTTTGTTCCTTCAGTCTTCGGTTACGACGCTAATTTATTTACTACCCTGAACAATTCTTTGGAGGTATTTTTAGCTTTCTTGATTTGTTTAGTAAAATAATCCCTTTTTGCAGTTTTTAATGAGTTTTTATAATGACTTAAAACAGCTTTATATAACACTTTTTCTGCTGTGTCGTAATTCTCTCTCCAACGTCTCTCCGTTCTATGGCACATTTGTTTTTCCTTGCGCAGGGCGTCGGAGAACCAAGGGGCTGATGGTGAACTCCGATTCCCCGAAGTTTTCCCAGTAGGCACTGAAACTTTAATTGCTTCATTAAGCCAGTCTGTGTCAGCCAAATAGAGTCTCTCAGACTGAGCTGATGCCTTCTAACATTTTTAGGTCCATCATGCCTTCGCCACTCTGAGACCACAGAATACTACCTCCACTAATAAGCGGGGAAAACAAGGCCCTCTCTAGCCTTTAAAGTCATAGTCACCTATCTCATTGGAACTCTTGCTTGAAGAAATCAGAACTCTACACCCCTTTGTAGAGGATACCAATATTCGCATACAACATTTGGGTGACAAATGATCTAATATGGAGAGAGGGTCTCTATGATGGAACAATGAATTAGAGATGGACAGGATGAAACTCATAAGATAGCTAATTTGGAGAAGTGGCTCAATTAAAACTTCAGATGGAGGACTTGGTAAACAGAAACAGGTGAAACAATCTTCAAATTTAAGGTCTTCCTGAAGGCATCGAAGGCATAGATCCACTATCTTTTTTCACAACTTTCTTGCCCCAACTAGTTGACTTGCCACCTTCCACAATTATTATTATTCAAAGAGCACATTCGACTTGGCCAGCACCCTCATGCACCACATACCACTAATTAACCTTGTGGAGTCATTGTTTTATTTTTGGAATTTATTGATCTTCTGAAAATCCTTTATGCAGCACAGACTAAAAAGCAACTATTCTGGTCAGGAAAGAAAATCTTCATTACTCAAGATGTCTCAAGAGCAACAGCTAATGGGAGGAAATAATTCTAGACCTCCCACCACAACTTCGTGCCATGGGTGCTCAATATGATCTGCTTCATCCGTGTTCCTGCAAAGTCAATTTGCAAGACAAAAATACTACTTATGAAAATCCGGTGGACCTCTAAAATTGTTGTTATTCCTCCAATACTATGGATGCTACATGTCTTTCTAAGAGTTAATATGATGTTTTGCCTTAAGGGTTGCTGATGTTTTATTTATTTCATTGTCATTCAGTCACGGTTTAGCTGTTTTATAATCTTTTTACTTATTTCTGGTTTTATTCAATATGAAATGAAATGAATGAAATGAATTTGTACTTGTAAAGCGCACTGCTACCCTGAGGCATCCTGGCGCTGAACGCATACCGCTGTGGAACCCTTCCTGGCTTTTCCCTGTGAAATGTCCACTCCTGGGCACCCCCAAGGTGAAGCCAGGCATCCCAGCGCTGGTGGGGCCGTTGTGGAGATTAAGCAAGCTATTGCCCAGAGTTGCAGAGTGGGACCCATGATTAGAGTAGGCACTGAGGCGAGAATTATCAGGTCCGAGGAAGTTGAGCCCAAGACCCGCCGAGGCGGGAATTGAACCCTGGTCCCGGGCCAGATCTCTGCATCAGGGTCTGCCGCTCTAACCATTGAACCATTGAGCCACACTTCTCCACACATATTGTCTTTTAATATCTTTTTTTCTCATTTGCAGGTGTACTACTCATCCTTGTCTCTTCGTATGTGTATCAATTTACCCAGTCGTAGATACAACCTGTTCCCCTGCTGTATCGTCTTCACCTTATGCTGTCACCATTCCATCCTTATTTATGCCTTATAACAAGGTATGTTGCTTCAGTCATTACTGGACTGTCTCTTTGCCTTAGAAGCTGTTCCCTTTCTTCTGCTTTTTGTATTCTTCCTCTATCCACTCTTTTTCCACCATGTTTTCTTTTCTATTTTTACCTTTTTTTTTATTTCTCGTTTTCAATTGCTTTTCAGACATTGTTGTACTTTGCTCATAATGAGGACCTCATGGATTATACTACTGCTACTGTTTGTAGCATTCAGAGTAATCTCATCAAATGTCAAAGCATGCATTAATCCTATAAAAGTACAAAATAAAATATCCCCTTGCAATCAAAAAGTATCACCACAAAATAAAACCACCACTCGCTTGCATCTACACAGGGTCCGTTAGTCATACAAATATACCACCAAGAAAAAAAAATTCACATCATAGGTTTTAATAAAAAAAAAAAATCTTTATATACAACTCGTTACTTCATTTGTACACAAAAAGCAGATAATAGATATAAAAAAAACTCCCTATAAACAATTCTAATTTTTAATCCCCCTAATACAGAATACAATTTGAAACACACTTCAAATGAAAACACAAGCGATACAATAAAATGGACCCCAACTCACAACAGGGAGTACCCTAATGCACAGTATGTAAAATTCTGCTGCATATACTAATCCAATAACAAGCAGCAAGTCTGAGTCCTGGTGAATGTGAATTAATTCATCACAGTTTCTATTCGTGATTGGATCCAGTTTAAACCTATAAACCTATAACCTATAAAAGGACAGAGAGTTTGTTCCATCTAACAAAATAGGATCCAGATTTGTTTTTGCTTCAAGAAACACACCTCGCACAACTTGAAGCTTTAAAACTCAAACATGGTTGGGTGAGTACAGTTCTAACATTATCGACTCCTCATAAAAAAAATTGTGTAATTATTCTGTGGCACAAAAAGCTACAATTTATCTCAAGTAACAGATAATTAAGGTAGTTGGATTACTGTTAAATTTCTCATAAATAAGACTTACTCAACAGTTTTTAATGTTTATGGTCCCACACAAACGAAATGTAATTTTTGCCCTGATGTCTCTAAACACTGTGTGCAATTTGATGATAAATATTTTAATATAAGAGTCAATTTTGACCAGATTATGGATCCATTTCTTGATCGTCAATCCACACTGAAATTCATACCATTTATAATGCATAAACAATTTTGCTCCACCATTACTCAAAGACACTTGATTTGCTCCTGGAGACTTTGTAATCCAGTTTCAGGAGAATATTCATTCTTTTCCCTACACATGGCTCACTCACTAGGTTAGGCCATATTTTTCTTAGTAAATCTCTCTCCCAAATAATATTAAGTCTTCCATTGGTCCTTCCCTTGGTCCTCCGGTGATTACAGATTTTGTTTTTATTCCATTCCAGTCCAAATTGAGTAGGTGAAAATTAATTAACTTTTTACTGCAAGAGTCTCCCTTTTTTCACATTTCTCTCCTTCGTTACAATTTTTTTTACTATTCATGATGATCCTTAGATTTCACCTCAACTTCTTTGGGACACTTTTAAAGCGACTGCCTGGAGTTTTATCATTGATTTTGTCATCAGAAAAAAGAATCACTTTGATATAGAGCATAATCCTTATTATCCACAATCGAACGACTAGAACATTAGTGCTACACATCTAAGTCTGTTGCTGCCTTAAATGACCTTATATGAGCCAAACTACGGGGCCTATTAGGATGGCGGGCGGACCTTCGTCCGCCCGCCATCCCTGCGGAGCTGGGACCGTCCGCCATAGGTGCGCCGGTCCCGCCCGCCGTATTAGGATGCGCCCGCCACACTGGCGGGCGCATCCCGGCAGTTTAACATTGCGGACGGTGCTGCTGGCTGCAGCAACGTGCGCAATGTTAAAAACCCATGTGTTGCATTGCGATGCACAACGTGGCAGGCCCTGCGCGGTGCCTGCCACCTTGGGCAATACAATGTCGGGGGGCACCATAGGTACCCCCCAAGTGCAGCACCCCACCCCCTAGGGGGGCCCGCAACGGGCCCCCAAAGTGAATTACAGTATGCCTTTCCATGGCGGAGTCCCCGCCATGGAAAGGCATGTTTCCGCTGTCATCGTAATATGGATGGCGGTGCCTGCAAGGCACCGCCACCATATTGTTGCCCTTTTCCGCCCAGCCGGCAATCGTGACGATTGTCGACTGGCGGAAATGCGGCGGACGGACTTTCCGTCCGCCGCGGTACCCCCCGCCATAGTAATATGGCGGGGGTGAATTGTGCTGTGATGGCGGGCGGATCGCCACCGCCGGCCGGGCGGTGGCGATCCGCCTGCCATTATAATGACCCCCTACATTTTAATGAACACTCTACAAATAATGCATCTTCCATATTACTTAATAGTAGTGCTTGTTACAATGGTGATCGCAATAAGGTTGGCAAACTATTAGCTAATTATCTTAAAATTAGGAAACAGCACAATCACATTGATTCTTTATGTAATTCCCAAGGTTGTCATTTCTTTAAAGAAAATGATATACTGACTGAATTTGTTAAATATTATCTAACTCGGAGATTATCCCACTATCTTCAAGCATGGACTCCTATTTAGATGATATTCCTAAACCTGTAACAATGGTTTTAATTTTTCTCTTCTTGAGGATAACATTTCTTTACCAGAGATTGCTAATGCACTTAATGCACTCAAAAGGGGTAAAACCTCTGGTCTGGATGGGTTCACCATAGAATTTTTCTTAATTTTTCTAATATTTTGCTGCAGAGATTATTGCAATTATTAAACTTTTTCTCCATGACAGGCTTGGCTACAGGTACTTTTCAAGAAGCCATTATCTGGTTTATTTGCTAGAAAGGAAAGGATTTCTTGTACTGTAAAAATTACAAACCAATTTCTCTTATAAACATAGATTACAAATGTTTTGCAAAATTTCTGGCCCTACATATGGCTCCCTTTCTACTCACCTGAACAGGGAAAGAACAATTGGGTTTTATTAAAGGAAGACTTGCTTCAGATAACCTTAGATCATTTTTTAATGTCCTTAATAAAACTTTACTTCTTTACTATCCATTAGCAGATGGAGAAAAAGCATTTGATAGGACTGACCAGAACGTTATGCTAAAATCTTCAGCTTGACATGGCCTTGGCCCAAAAATTATGTCACATATTTCCATACTGTATTTCTCCCCAAAAGCCTCAGTTTTGGTCAATGGGAAATGTTCCCCTTATTCCTCCCTTCAAAGGTGGGTACGTCAAAGATGTCGATTTTCCCCATTATTATTTGTTTTGGCCCTTGAGCCTTTCCTTTACCATAAATGAAATAATCCATCAATAACTGGTTTTCATTATAAAGATAATCAATTGAAATGATCAGCTTCTTGCCCTTCCTTGTCTCTCTCGCCACCCTCAGCTTCGGGTCCAAGATGTCTCAGCGGCCCCTGACGGACCAGGAGAAGCAGAAACAGATCAGCATCCACGGCATCGTGGGCGTGGAGAACGTGTCGGAGCTGAAGAAGGGCTTCAACCGGCACCTGCACTTCACCCTGGTCAAGGACCACAATGTGGCCACTCCGCGCGACTACTACTTCGCCCTGGCGCACACCGTGCGCGACCACCTGGTGGGCAGGTGGATCCGCACCCAGCAGCACTACTATGAGCAGGACCCCAAGAGAACCTACTAACTGTCCTTGGAATTCTACATGGGCCGCACCCTCCAGAACACCATGATCAACCTCGGGTTACAGAATGCCTGCGATGAGGCCATTTACCAGCTTGGGTTGGATATAGAGGAGCTTGAGGAAATGGAAGAAGATGCTGGTCTTGGCAATGGCGGTCTGGGCAGGCTCGCTGCATGCTTCCTTGATTCGATGGCAACCCTGGGACTTGCAGCCTATGGTTATGGTATAAGATATGAATACGGAATCAACCAGAAATTATCAGCTTATGCTGATGACATTCTTTTCTATATCTCCAATCCCCATACTTCCATTCCAGCTTTACTTAAAGGAATGTCTACTTTTTCCTCAATGTTAAGTTATAAAAATAATGCTGATAAGACTAAAATTCTCCCTCTCAATAAATTCTCCTTAAACATGCATTTTAATCCACTGACTTTCAATGGCACCCTTCAAAGATTAAATATTTGGGATATTGGTTTTCACCCACTATTAGTGATTAAATTAATATTAACCTCAAGGAAGGTTTGACAAAAGTTGAATCATTTATTTCTTCTTGAAATACCTTTTTCTTTTTTTGGAGGGGGTCGTCTTGACCCGATTAAAATGATCAGTCCTCTATTATTATTATATGTCTTCTGCATGATCCCTGTAAATGTCCCCTCCATTTATTTTAGAAAGAGTGATTCTCTCCTTTCTAATTGTTTTGTGGAGACAGAAAAATCCCAGAATCTCTATAGCAAGACTCAAGAAACCTAACTAGAAAGATGGTATCAATTTTCCATATTTCTCCTTCTATCAGAGAGCGTATTGTTCACAGAAGCCTCTTTATGGACGTCCAAAGCTCCTTCCCCATTTTTTACCCATATGACTTAATATGGAAAAATCTTTTTTGAACCCTTTTTCAGCTCGAGAGGTGATTTCTTTCTCCTCCCATTCTTATATTGTATGTTCACCCCTTTTAAACGTACTTGCAGGTTGTTGAAACCTTAATGTTCCCCAACTGTCTTCAAATGTACTGCATTTGTGAAATTATCTTTATGCTATAGTACGTTTCTTAAATTAAATAATAGATCATTATATTGGAAATCTTGGAGATAAAAGGGCATTATCTGGGTGGCAGACTTACTTTATGATAATGCTCCCACATCTTTCCCACTCTTTCAGAAAACATTTAACTGTCCAAATTCATTTCAAAAGAACTTCTTTAGTTTAATTAAAATGGTGTTGGTAGTTTTTATTCATTAGAGGATACATTACCTCCTACTTCACCTTCTTTAGAACCTCCATGCTTATTAAATTCATTTTTTAAAGCCTCCCTCATATATAAATCTTTTTTCTCTACAAATCTTTCTAAACCTGAAATGCCTCTGGTCTGTTGCACTCTGGGATAAATTATGCCTTAGAATTCACAATATATAAAATATATCGAACAGCCAGTACAACACATTGTTTTTCTTTAATATAGACTTTATATTATTCCCTCCTTTACCGCTAAATTCTCTATTTATACGAATAGTAATTGCTGGTTATGTATGCAGCCTAACTGCAATCTCATGCATATGTTATTTTGGTGCACGAACACTCTAACTTGTTGACATAGAGTTTCATCTCAAATCAAAGCAATCCTTCATATTCACAGACCATTTCAATTTTAACCATTTTTCTAGGGAGTTTGGATTATATTAATAATACCACTGTTCATAAAAATACGTTTTTAGATTAATTGTTGGTTTTAGCTTTTCATCAAATAACTACTGATTAGAAATCCTCTTCTAATATTTCATACAAAGCTCTGTGGTATAATGTATGTCATCATCATAGACTCGATAGGGCCTTTGTGCCTCATTCTCTTTCATTAATACTAAAGGACCGATTTTGATTACGCCTTTTCTGGGTAACTGTTCTACAAGTACTTTAATACTATTTCAGTATTATCAGAAAATGTTAAGCCCTCATGTATGTTGAATTATCTTTTGTTTTCTTTTTCTTTCCCAACTGTTTACTATTGCAAAATAGTTATAATCATTTCATATGTGTATTGGTTTTCATTTTAATTAATATTTAATACATTTATTTCTCTAGTAGTCCTATATACCCCCTCCTTATTTCCCCTTACTCTTCATAAACTAAAATAGTTAAAAGCTTATTTACTTTATAACAGAATTTTCTGAATGTTTGGAACTTTTTCTTTCACTTTCTCTATCCATTGTAATTTTAGATTATTCATAAAGACATTTTGCTCTTTATATCTTTATGTTTATGTTTTATGTTGATTAATAAAGTTTTTCAAGCAAAACAATAAATAAAAAGCATGGATGAAGGAGAATCTGCGAGAGTGAGATAGAGAAACAAGAAGTAGAGTAGTAGAAAGAGGCATGCGCGTAAGATGGAATCAAGATCAGGTAATCTTGTTATTAAGCAACCTTAGCATTCAGCAAGTTTGGTATTCAGCAGGACTGGCAGTGGAGTGGGCCCGTGTAATTGTTTATTATTTTAGAGATCAGGAGCTGAGAATATTGTGAAATAGTATTCTTTCATGGGTATTAGGTGCAAATTTGTTTTTATAGAAGTCAACCAGAAAATCACAGTCACTTTGTATGACCTCACAAGATTTCTACCTAATACATAACAGAGATAACAATGTAACACCGATCAATAACAATACATAGCTTAAAAAAAGAAATAATGTAAATGTTGCGGTGGTAGGTAATAGCACCAGTGATGCCATCAATGCCATTTGTGATTTCATCTTTCACATCATGTGCGCGGGTATAGTTTCTGTATTTAAGCATAGCAGACAAATGTCAGAGGTTTTTCATTTTATTTTGCATCCATAACATTATTTCATTTATATTTTTGAGCAGATGGTTTAGTTTTTAAACATCTGTTAACGTGTAATGACCATAATGCACCTTAACATCACTGTATAGTTATGGTTCAGCCACAATTTGCATTGAAAAGACAATTTTCTGATTCCTTATAACTTTGGACCACGTGGACAAATGTTCATGAAGCATGCAAATCCATTTAACTCATACAACTAAGGTTTGGCACGCCCACTTATGTGAATATTCATGTATGGGAAAAAAGTTAAGGAGGCTGGAAAAGTTTATGTATTCCCATTTTAGCTCCTGTAGGGAATTATGTTGAAAGATAAAGCAAAAAACGCTAAACAGATTTACACCAAACATAGCATGAAAGTAGTACTTTACTCAGAAATAGTGCTTTTTAATCGGGCTTAAATCTGTTAAGTAGTTTTGAAAACTTTGCACTTAAAAAAGTGCTGGGGCTGGATTTAAAGGGTTAATATTTTTGTACATTTTGTAAGTTGCACAGCCATTTGTTATTTTGCTTACATCTTTAGCACTGTTTAACAAATATGATCACAGATTACTATTGTTATTTTTGAATTTGTACATATTCATATAGTGGGAACCCAGTTCAAAATGAGGGAAACAAGTGTTAATTTGCTAATAAGTCTGGAACTTTCTGATGAGTGTGCACAAGAATTAGCAGTAGCTAAGAAGGATTAGTTTTTTATTTGTGTGTCAAATTTTGTGCAAATCCATATTGAGGGGACACAGCCAAAGGGGGGTGGGGTTAATAAAAGTTTCATTTACTCATAACTTTGATGCTGTTTGATCAAAATGTGGTACATGTCTAAAGTAGTTAGGAAATAATACCCAATGAAGGGATTTTAGGTTTACTAAAGATTCAAAGTTAAACGGGGGTCAAAAATCATTTTGATTGACTAATAACTGTGGCACCTTTTGATGGATCTGCACAAAATTTGCCAGGGACTTAGCATGGATTAAAAGAGTGACAAAAGTGTTCATTTGCTGATAACATTGGTGCTATGAGATTTATCTGCAGAATCTTAAAAGGTTTGATATTTGACTGGTATATTAGTCTTGTACCAAACAATAAATCACTTATAACTTTAACACTCTTGAGAGAATCTGCATTAAATGCGGATAACAGTTAGCAAGTTACACTCAGGTATTTCAAGATGTTTTGCATATCCAATGGGGATCGGGGTTAAGGATAATGTGAAAAACATTTGATTTACTAATAACTTTGGCACTGCCTGATGCAACTGCCTGAAATTTGGCAGAGACTTAGAATGCTTAGCCTACTCTTATTTTTCTTAATTTCAATCAGGCCCATCAAGGGGAAGGGGAATTTCAAGGGGAGCACAAGAAGTGTTCATCTGCTAATGAATGTGGCACTGTTTGATAAATGCACATACAATTTGTGTTTAGACGTTTAGCAGGCTTAGTTTACTGATTGGTATGTCCAATTTTGAGCAGTACCATTTGGGGGGCATATATAATGGAAGGGCAAATAAACTTCATTCGCTAATAACTTTGATGCTGTTCAATAAATTTGGATACAATTTTGCAGCTAGAAATTTAAGCCTGTTACAAAGCCAGGCAAGTCCTGCAATCAAACTCCACTGCACACAGCTGAAGGTGGTTGGGCCAGGAGCTGGCTGAAGGCTGTGCATAGTGCAGAATAGACACATGGCAGACCATCAGTGGGTGTTGGGTAGCTATGGCAAGTTGGAAGCAGGGCCCACTGAACATGGCCAAAGGGGTGTGCAGCAGAGATTCAAAATTAAGTAGATCATTAAAAAACTTAAATTTGTCAGGTATGGTTAGCAACACAAAAACACGTCATATTATGTTGTTATCTGGATAATTGTTTATGTATGTCTGTGCAGTTGGTAAAATGGTATCTTGAGTATGAATGGTTATATGAGTGATGGCGTGTGTTGTGTGTGTTGCTATCCATAACTCGTGAATTTCAGCGATTTGTTGCATTTGAGCAAGTCCCTTAACTGTTTAACTTGTTTTTTGCACTGACTATAGAAAAGTAACTTGATTTGCTTGTAGTGACGATGGTACCAGAATGAGTACAAACACCGTTCCTATACTCCAAAACAGAGAAAAAGGAGTGCACTGCTGTAACCAAGTGCTTCACTGCAGATGGCACACATTCTGTGTAATATGATACAATAGTGCCATTGAGAGGTTCTGGTGATAACTACACCAGGAGGCCAAAGTCAGAGTGATTTAGAAATGTCACTAGAATCCTGCAATACCATGTAACCATCATATTGCACATAACCCGTTCAGTAGCTTTATATTACAGGATTTTTCAAAAAAGGGAAATACTTATTGAAAGTACTAAGTTAAATACTGGATTCTACTGTTTGGTTGAAAGACGCACGCAATATTAAATAATGTATTATGGATGTGATTTTTTTTTTTTAAAGCACCCATTTATTTTTAAAAACACAGGGGCCGATTACGATTCCGGCCGGAAATCTCTCCGACCGAGCCGGACCCGGAGAGAATTCCGACCGAATCGGACCCTAGCAGTCCGACCGGACGAGTACGATGCATTCGCATGCTATCGGACTCGAGTCGGTCAGACTCCCATTGAAGTCAATGGGAGCCGGGCGTACAACGCGTACGCGGGCTCCCATTGACTCAATGGGTGCGAGAGCGGACAAGGCGCCCCCTACATCGTGTGCGCGTCCATGCACATCGCGGCGTACATGCACAGGTAGGGGACCCATTGGGTCCCCCCTGTGTGCGACTCGCGCGCCTACGCGTACAGGGGGGTCCGACGCGGACCCCCAAAGTCCGGCTCCGACAGCTTTTTCGAGCCGGATGGCGCGAGTCGGTCGGACTGCTCGCGGTGCGCATCGTACTTACCCGGCCGGGAAACGTCTCCATAGCGCGGTGCGAGTCGTGTCCATGCGAGTCGGTCGGAGCATGTTGAAGCTGCATTCGAGTCGGTCGGCGATTTCGCGGGTGCTTGCATCGTACTCGCTCGGCCGGACCCGCGTACGATTCGGTCGGGAAACAGGGCTCCGAATCGGATCCGGTGAATCCGAATCCGATTCGGAGCACTACCGGCCGAGATCGGAATCGGAATCGGCCCCAGAGTCTCTAGAAAGGAAATATATTTGTATCTGTTGTTTTCAAGGTGTACTTAACAACCGGTTCTGTTTGATGTTCAAATGGTTTTGTTTATCTTTCATGAAAGGATTTTTGAAAAAGCAATGAACAATAGTCAGTCCCTGTGGAAGGATGTTCTTCTATGGCTTTGAAGTTTGCAATGTAATTATGAATTTACCACTGTTGCCACATAATTTGCAGCATAATTTATAAATTATGACAAAATTTGTGTAGGGCATTTACACTTTGCAGAAGGTTTGCACCCAAAGGTAATGAAAAGCCGGTTCAAACTGTTGTTATTGGATTTACTTTCCAATGCAAATCCTAGTATGCATTGGAAAGTTGCCTAAGTAACCTAATGCAGTACTATGAACTACTTTGCTTCAGAGGGGCATTCCATGGGTGATATACTAAAAATGGTATAGAATTTTATGAGAGGCCCCTCACATCAAAGGGACAGGGCTCTATGTAAACTGTAACATGAAATTAGTACTCCCCTTGGTCTCAAACCTAACCAAACACTGCCAATTCTGCAATTCCAATCTCAATCACACTTCATGTATACATCTATACCCTACTTGCAATTATAGTGCCACAAACAAACGAATAATATAACTTTTATGGTAGACAGGACTTTGTGAAAAAAAAGGTATTTTTTGCTTTTCTTTAAAACATTTCATAATTTGAATGGGTGCAACACTTTATAGCACACATACGAAGTGGGAGAAGTATTAAGCTATATCAATGCATAGTTGTTTTACTTCCAGAACACAACCTATACTTAACTAAATTATGCAGTTATGGATGGAGGATGTTATTTAAACAAAAATCACCCTTTTCATTGATAAAAAATCACAGTTTCTAGAAGGAACAGATTTTTTAAACTGTTCTTTTCAACGTGCACCTAACAATGGGCTCTGGTTGGAATTAAAATATTCTTACTAGCTTTCATGAATAGATTTTTGATAAAACAATGGAAAATGGTTCACTACCAGTGGACTTATTATTTTTTTAAACAGATTTTATTGATTTTTCAGGTGTCATACTTAAACATCTCCCAAATATTATTGGGATTGCACATAAGTCTCATCGTACATCGTGAAGTAGTTAAACATAGTAACCTCAGGACGTCCAGCTGCAATCGATCATCAGTCCCGCTAGTGAGCAAGGAAAATAGTGTTCATCAAAGTCCCGGGTTGATCTCTAACCCTTGTCCTTTATTGCTGTGCAACTCAATCTATTAGTTATGAATCTCCTCAAGGGTCGACTTCCCAATCAATGCCCCCAGCAAAGTTCCCTCCCAACCCATCCCACCCCAAACTCCCATTCTCCCCACCCCCCAGGCATGCCGCTCTATGATCAAATCCACCATATGTGGCCGTTGGCCAATCCAATAGTACACAGTATGTGCCACTCCATCTAACCTGAACTGCTGGTGAAGCAGTGTGGGGTGCTTGTGATATCAGTCAGACCTACTATGTGGTCAACAGTCAGGGATGCTAGATGTGCCAATTGATCAATCGCCCGCATTAGGGCCCTCCCCATCAAGGTTTTCATCTCCGTCATCAGTCAATTGCCGCAGGAGTTCCACTAAAGCCACCCATGCCCTCGCTGCCTCCAACGTCTTTTAGTTCCCGGTTCTTTGGGCCATTTGCAGTCTGAATGTCCCCTCGCATTCTGCCCACTTCACAAATTCCCTCATCCATCTTGGAATACTAGGGCCATTTTTCGCCTTCCAATGACTAGTGATCTCTCTCTTAGCCAACACCAGCCCCAAGTCTATGAACTTGCTAGTGACCTTATTTCTGGCAGTGTGAGGGAACCAGTGTCGCAAGCAACAGCCTCGGGTCAGTGCTACGTCTCTCTCTGTCGTGGTCGCTAACCCTGCAGTTACCCCCTTCCAGAAATCTCCCAGGTGTGGGCAATCCCAGAGCATGTGTAAAAACCCCACACCCTCCATGTTACACCTCGGGCAGGCGGTCGAGACCCCAAAATATTCGTTAATCTTACTCGGGGTAAGGTATGCCCTATGCAATACATAGAAGTGAATCAGCTGGAATCGTGCATTTCTAGAGCTCTTCCAGGCCCTTTCCACAAGTTCTCTCCACGGTTTCTCGTCTATAGTCTCACCCAAGTCCCCCTCCCATTTGATGCGTAAGGCTGTCAGGGGTCGACGTATCTCCTGCGTGAGGCGCCTATATAGGCAAGTAACCGCCTTAAAAGTTCCAGCCGCTATTACTATATATTGACAAACCATGGAAGTCTGGGGTTCCACTATCCCCTCCTGCCAGTGCTTTCGGAAAGCTGCTGTCAGGGCGGCATGTAGAAGAAAATCTCCTCTTGGGAGGTCGTAACGCTCTAAGAGATCATTAAAAGGGAGCAAAGTATTTTCCTCATAGAGATCGCCTATTGTGGAGATTCCTAGCTCACCCCATGCCTGCAATCTGTGCCAATCCCCACCGTGGGGTAATGCCTCGCATATAGCCAGCGGGATGTCCGGCGCATAGGGGCATCGTATCTGCACTCGTCTAAGTGCCCGAGTCCAGCACTTGCGCACCGTCTGCAGGTCTGAGGGGGCCGCACGATCCCTCATGGGAGTCGCAACAAAACCCGAGAGAGGAGCCGCAAGCTCGGATCTCGACCTCCAAGATCTCCTGCGTTCCTGAGATGCCCCGCCATCCACTTCGTGAACCACTGCAGCTGTGCTGCATGGTAATAGGCCTCAAGGTCTGGCACTGCAAACTCCCCCCTCCGCTCTGGGCCTCATCATGGTGGTAAGCGCCACCCTCCGTCTTCCAGCGCCCCACAGAAACCCCGTAATCATTGTATTGAGTTGAGCAAATATTCTGGGCAGGATCCAGAGTGGAAGCGACCCAAAGTAATAGAGGAGCCTAGGCAGCGTCACCATGTTTAATAATGCCACCCTGCCCGCTACGGACAGTGGGAGAGTCCCCCAGAACTCAAAGTTGCTTTTGGTGTTGCGTATTGCTTGCCCTATATTGCCCTCCAACAGATCTCCAGGGGCATGGTATATTTGAGTACCCAAGTAGGGCAGACATCTGTATTCCCATGTCACATCTTCCGTTTCCGGTGGCCCAACTCTGCCCGAGTGCGTAGGGAAAAGGCACGACTTGGCCCAGTTTACCCTAAGCCCTGCTACTCTCCCCAAGACACTCAGGAGATCTTTGGCTCCTTGAAGGGCTTCTCCTGAATTAGCCGGAAACATCAGGAGGTCCTCCGCATAGAGCGCTATATATTGGAGTTGCCCCGTCACCTCCAACCCCTGATAATAGCGGCCTGATCTAGCGTGTGCGGCCAGAGGCTCCATTGCCAGCGCAAATAACAAGGGTGACAACGGGCAGCCTTGTCTTGTTCCTCTGCTCACCCTACAGGCATCCGAAATCAGTCCTCCCGTCCTGACCCTAGCAGTAGAATTTGTATACAAGATTGCCGTCCATTCCACAAAGTGTTCCCCCAGCCCAAACGCCCTCATAACCCTAAAAAGGTATGGCCACTCGAGGCTATCAAAAGCTTTCTCAATGTCAACTGCCAAAATGCACGCCTCCTCCTTCTGGTATGTGTCCGCTTCTAAGACTCGTAGGAGCCTGCGTATATTCATCGCTGTATTCCTGGTTGGAATGAATCCCGCCTGATCTATATGTATTAGCGTCGACATATGTACGAGTAGACGGCTGGCTAATACACGGCTCAATATTTTATAATCCAAATTAAGCATAGCGAGGGGGCGATATGCAGTCCGATCCCAAGCCGGTTTGCCGGGCTTTAAAAGAGGAATGATTACTGCCTCCCTCTTTGAAGCAGGTAGACAACCTTCTCGTTTTGCCCTGCCATACAGCGCCACTAGTTGAGGAGCTAGATTATCTACATATGTCAAATAAAACTCTATTGGCAACCCATCCATCCCCGGTGTCTTATTCCTGGCCATATGTTTAATGGCCCTACGTACCTCCCCAACCTCGACCTCTCTACCCAGAGCTTCTGCCGCCTCTGCATCCACCCTTGGCAGCTCCACATCCCCCAGGAATATCACCACTTCCTCTTCTCCTGGATCGAGCTTGCTCTGATATAAGGCAGTATAATTTTCCAAAAACTGGGCGTTAATATCTTGCTGGCTATAATAGACCTCATCCACCCGCCCTCGTAGCTCGAGTATCGTCGCCCCTCTACGCGCTGGGTTGGCCAACCAGGCTAACAGCGCCCCAGCTTTATCCCTCACCGCATGGGCCCGGGCAATGTAAGCCTTGGAATCAAAGCAACGAAACCTTTCTACTTGTGTTGCCAATACCTCCCGAGCCGCAAGCAGGTCCGCTTGTTTATCTCTTCTCTCCGGTCTATCCTTTTCCAACTCTCAGAGCTGTTGTTCCGCACTTTGCACTTCGTGCATAAGAATCTTCCATACTCCCACCACTTCTCCAATGCAGCGGCCCCTTATAACGGTTTTAAAGGCATCCCATTCGATGAGTGGACTTGTCGCTGTATTGGTGTTGTCCAAAAAATAATTCTCGATATCGGTACCTACTGTGGTCCGGAACACCTGATCTTCCAACGCTTCCGGCCGTAGGTGCCAAGCAGGTATTTTAGGTCTAACAAGTATCCAATCTAATGCCAGCAGCAGTGGGTTATGATCGGAAATCGTTCTAGCCAGGTATTCACTCAGTCTAACCCCTCCATGCATGTCTGGGGAGCACAGGATTGAGTCTAATCTAACGTGTAGTTCGTGTAATGCAGAAAAATAAGAATAATCCCTTTCCTCCGGGTGTTGGGCCCTCCAAGTGTCCGTCAGCCCCCATCGTTGTTGCCAATCACGTCTGGCCTCTGCAATTCTATGTGTGGGAGCTGGGATGCTACCATCAGGCTATTTCATCCGCTGTTTGAGGAGTAACGTCCGGGAGGTCAATTTCAGAGTCTTCATTTGCGCTGCCTGGTTGCGAGCTTTCGGACCTGTCCATGCAGTGCTCGCTGGTGGTCGATCTCGGGCTAGCGCCTCCATGACTAAGCTCCGCAACTGCCTGTAAAGATTTGTGCCTCTCTAGCCGGCGTTCTTTAGGTGAAGGAGCCCTTGGAAGCTGCTGAGAAATGGTCAGTGTCTGCTGGTTCAAGTCCGGTGATGAATTACGAGTCTCTGTGTTCTGACAGGTCTCCAACCATTCCCATGCGTCATGCGGGGCAGTAAAGAAGTGTGTCTCTGATTTGTCGATCACCCGGAGGCGCGCCGGGAACAGCATGGCATATGGGATTTGCATTTGGCGCAGTTTCCGCTTGATGGCCATAAAGGAAGCACGTTGGCGTTGTACCTCCCTGATGAAATCCGGGAATATCATCACTCTATTATTCCCAATCTGCAAGTTCTGCTTCTCTCAGGCTTGCTGCAGTATGTGGTCCAAATCTCGAAAATGAAGTAGTCGCACCACCAGCGGGTGAGGAGGGGGCTCCAGGTTTGGGCGGTCTAGCCGGGACCCTGTGAGCACGTTCAAGCTCATAGACGGGGGAAAGAGCCTCCAGGGCCACCTCCGCTCTAAGCCAGCTCTCCAGGTAGCGCACTGGATCAGCCCCTTCTTCTCGCTCTGGAATTCCCACAATGCGTAAGTTATTTCTGCGGGATCGACCTTCGCTGTCCTCCGCTCGCACTTCTAGTACCTTGATCTTGGCCTCTACATTTTTCAGGGACCGCTGCAATGCGGAAACGGCTTCCGGGACCTCCTCCAGAGTTTTCTCATTGAGTTTCACTCTCTCTTTAAGCTTGCGGTGGTCATCTTTCAGCAAGTTGAGGTCTGCTCCAATGGAATCAATCTTTGTCTCCAGGGCTTCCCTTGAGGAGGTGATGGCCTGCATAATGTCCGCTAGGGTAGGTCCCGCAGGGGTAGCATCCTTCCTCCTCTCTGACGTCTCGTCATCATCATCAGTGTGATGCCCTTCATCCTCCACATTGAGGACAGCATAGCCCTTCTTTTTGGACACTCTCCCCATTATTATCGGCCTGCATGCGCCCAGTGGGCTATTGCTGAGTGATTTCAGCAATGTGCGCAGAGCCCTGGCAACCGACTCAGTGTCAGCGTGGGACAGGCCCTAGAGTCTAGCTGCAAGCAAATGGGTTTCCTGCCCTCCGAGCTCTCTCCAGTATACGCGGCCCTCCGAGGCTCCACTCAGTTATGTTGGTCTTCAAGTAGTGCTCATAATCACTCCGTTTGTCATCTCCCCAGCTCCCCGGTGCTTGCCATACACATCCAGGTGGTGTTTCAGGGGCACTTCGTATTCAGCTTGGTGATCTCCGTTACCCTACTCACTCCGGGTCAGTGCTCTGCTTGGAAAAAGACCTCTACTTCCCCACACACGTCCTCCTTCAGGGATGGAGCTCAGAGGTGCAGCGATACACGCCAGCTAGGTAATTGCAGGTGATCCGGCACGACCCTGCACCTTCGTCGTGTGCCTTATCTGCAGTGAGCCTCCTAGTCAGCCCCTGGTGCGACTCAGCAGGCTCACATCCCCGTAGGCTGCCTGGGCACGTATTCAAGGGCCATCAGTCTCTCTTCTCGCCCCTCGGAGTTGCCGCTCAGTCCTCCCTGGTTATCAGGCCTTGTAGAGTGGGCTCAGTGCTGACTCCCCACCTCCCAGCGCTGCAGCTCAGAGTGTGAGGTCTATACCCCAGCGCTCCCCCTGCACATCATATGGCGACTTCTCTGTTGTCCGGCGCTCCTTCCCCACACTTCTCCAGCCCGCCGCGCAACTCCGCTGCCATCAAAGCTCGTTACTATGGCCCTCAGCCACCATTTTGCATGGGCAGTACAGAGCAACCAGGTTCGGGAGTCCGTACCTTTTTACCTGGTCTCCGGGGCCGCCGCTCCTGCTGCCCTCCTCCGTAGTTCTGCACTCTGCACCACCTCTGGACAGTCCAGGCACCAGATCAAGCCACCCGCCTCTGATCACGCCGGAGGCCGCCTCTTCAGATCGCGGCCACCATCTTGCGTGCGCCGCAGTCGGCGCGCAGTCGGGGGATTAACAGCGATTTCAACTCTTCAGAGCTGCCAAATTTCCCCCCTGGGAGCCCGGTATGAGCACCAGCAATTCTGCCACCGGTATTGTGGTATGGGGCCTCACAGTTGAGCCAGGATCATTGTTGTTGGGGGAAAGCCGCGGACGGAGCTCCGGAGTCCGCTTCCCCTCACATCGGCGTCTCGCATCCTGTTTTGCATTGGAAAGTTGCCTAAAGTTAAAGCAAAGTAGTGGTTTACAATAATTGCTCTACTTTATGTCAAAGGGGTATTCCGTGGTTAGTAGATGCGTTCCCATGCAATCTTGCTGTTTTATGCAAAGCCATGCCTAAAAAAAAGTAGACAGAACTTTGCACCAAAAAGTTACACCTCCTTAAGGCAGATAAAGGATTTGAGAAAAGTTTGCATGTGTGCTGTACTCTACAGTGGGAAAGTATTAAACTACGTCAAAGTGTACCTTTTATACTGGACCGATACCCGTCCAGCATAAAACCTATGCTAGACATCACATGTGCAATTCTGCATCAAGGTTTAAGGGTCTGTGCACTCGTGCAAGAATGCCAAAAGTGCACCAGTGCAGCGGGAGAGAAAAATAGCACCATAAAAATAGCACTAAATCTTAGTATATAAGAAATTATTATTTTCTTTCCCTTTGACACAATGATGCTTTGCGTCACCCTGTTTGTTTTTAACTTAAATGGGTCACAATAATGGTGCCAGAGAATAAGCCACATAGTGCTGCATAATCTTCCTTTCTTTCTGGAGAGTTAAAATAAGCCTGCTGCTATGTTTAGTAATTCATTGTTATATAAACCTTTTTTTTTCCTGAAACTGGTGAAGCTTGGCAGAGGGTTTGGTAAGCAGTCATTATAATGATATTCATGTTTTACCAAGATCTGTGGAATATTTTCCAGATGCTGCACAAATTACATCATTATGACTGTCACTGCAGAGCTTCACCATTGTCCATTATTTAATTAGTAACCTCTGCATGAGGGCCAAAATAACCCGGAACTTTCTAATTGCAATCAGGATCTATTGTGAGCTATGTTTTGCTGGCAGTTGCATTAACTATATCTGGATATAGCCACTGTCTAATGTTTACTCAGCAGTATATTTATGAATGCTGAACAACTAACTGCAATCAGGCCCCATTCTTGGATATGCCTTGCTGGCACTGGCTTCAAAAGTCTTTGTTAGGTCTCGCCTATGCAGCGCGCATGCGCTGCTTAGGAAAAAGACCTTTAGCCATTGAGTCGGTTTTGAGGCCAAAAACGTGCACGCGTTGCATTGCTTTCAATGGCAACGCGTGCACGTTTGGCGATTCCCTTGCGGGAGCGAGCAGCGGCGCCATATGTTAGCAATTATCGCGCCTTGCTGCTCGCTCCCGCAAGGGAATCGCGCTGGCCCCCTCCCCCTGCTGCCGCGCGCGCTTGTTGCAAAATGTCCCGGATTTTGGTCCCATAGTAGAAAACCATCATTTCGAGAGCAAACGTTGTTAAATGTCTGTGTGCATGTTTCTGCATATTCGTCACATTCGCTGTGCCCCTCTGGTGTAGTTGTAGTGTTTAATTATCTGAAAATATACACGCGCCGACACTCAGTCAGTGCTCTTAGGGGTTTTCGCCGGTGGTTCTACCTGCAGACATTACAAACAAGCGAATACAAAATAGCCCAGCTTGAACTTCGGGAGTCACAGACAAAAAAGGCAGCATTTCAAAGCCTGGGACGGGTAACCAGGCAACGAAGCTCGACCTCAAACTCCGAACACAGAAACACTGGTGGCGACCGGCGTGTGAGAGAGAGGCTCTCCTCTCCGGCTGCGAGAGAAGACCGTCACTGGGGGTCCATTGCAGCGACCATTCCCACCACGGGACACAGGAAGCGCCTTTCCAGGTACCTGCTGTATGAGTACTTCGGTATTTTCCGAGCGCCTCAAACAGAAATGCTCTACAGACATTGAATACGGAAACTGCACCGTGAGTGAGTGACTCAGTGCAGTTTTCACAGAGCTCACAAGATGACCATGTCCCATGTGGGCAGCTTGTCCGGGTGTGAATCATGATTCGTGCATTCTGGGATGTGTGGTCTTGCATGGATAACCCGCTCGCCTTCCCTTTTTTCTCAGTGGCTGAAGTTTAACTCCCGCGTTAGATTTGAGTGGTCTTCCGGTCTGGTTACTCACCTGCATCGAGTTGTAATTGTACAACAGTTTGAGCATGGACGGGCGGTGTTTGTCGTGCGTGGTTGGTAGAGTGTGTGGTGTAATGCAGCGTGCGTGATGGAAGAGTCTGTGTGTCGTGCTTGAGGACAGGCGCGCGGCAATCACGTCGTGGCCTTTGCACTGCATACCGACACAATTGTAGTTTCGCTTTTCACATTATGTATACATGTTTACATTCTGAAGGATACCTCTCGCACTGCCGAACCCTTCCCCTTAGGGCCTCTGCCAAAGTTGGAGTAACCTAGGTATTTACCAATTTAATCATCATTATTCTGTAACTCTCTTCTTCTGGTGATACCTGGGCCCTTCCATTCTTGACATAATAGTAATTACAAGGTCCAGTGGATTTATTTTCTTATTTATATATAACTGTGGACATTACCCAAAGGTGTTAGAGCGCTTTATAATAAACAGGTTCCATTACAAGAGATACAAAGTTACAAACAGCTGCTAGCTACGATCATTACAAGAGGCACAAAGTATCAAGTCGCCATACGGATATTTGCTAGTTTCGATCATTACAAAGGCACGGACTTACAGATAGTAAGAGGAGGTACGTATCGTAGGTAATAGCAGCGATGTTAGGTTAGGTGAGACAGGAGTAGTGCAGTTAGTCTCAGTCTTGGGGAGGGTAAATTATCTTCGGGGAGGTTGGCTAAGGGGACAACTGAGCAAGATGTCTTTGCAGGAGAAGGGCTTTCAGCTCCGTTTTGAAGATCAGCAATGAGGCGGTGGTGCATAGTTTCGGGGACAAGGAGTTCAATATTCTAGTCGCGCTATCCGAGAAAGATTGTGACATGAGTCGTTCCTTTGTAAAGGTCGGAGGTTCTAACAACATTGCTTGAGCATTTCACAAACAGTCTGGAGCCTCCTGAAGGCTTCAGTTTGTTCGCTAGGCAGAGAGGAGTGGATGTATGCAAGGTCTTGTGGGTAATACAGGCAGTCTTATGCATCGCTCTGGCTTCTATGCGGATCCAACAAAGAGTGACAAGCATTGGTGAGATATGGTTTCTTTTCACCCCATGGACTAAGCATGCTTCTGAATGTAGACCTGATTTCAGAGGGGTGAGGTAGGTCTTGGGGAGACCTGTCAAAAGAGAATTACAATAGTCGATTCTGGAATTAACCAGTGGTTGAGCAAGAGATTTCAGATCTTCCTCAGGAACGTAGCAGCAGATTCCTAGTTGATATCGCACATTCCTGGCTATGGTGCTGATTTGGGTTTGAAGGATAAACCTTTTATCCAGAGTGACTCCCAGAGATTTGGCACTGTCAACGATGATGGGTTTGCTATCGAGTGAATCCATCCAGGATTGTACAGATGGTGGTGAGTTTGAAGAGGAAATGAGGAGGAATTCAGTTTTGGAAAAGTTCAGTTTTAGGTTGTGAGTAGTCATCCGTTCTTGAACAGATTTTAAGGTGTCAGCAAGATGAGAGATGTCATTTGTGTATGAGACCTTTAAGTAGAGCTGGGTGTCATCAGTATCATGGTAGTGGATCCCGGCCTTTCATAATAGAACTTCTAGAAGTTTGATAAAGAGGTTGAACAGGGTAGGAGCAAGGATAGAACCCTGTGGTACTCCTTAATCAGCGACCTTTGGTAAAGAGAGACAGTCGTCAATTTTGATTCGCTGTGGTCTGCCCACGAGGAAGGATTCATATCATTTTAGGACCCCACCGTCAATGCCTATATAATTTTTTTAGTGTGTCTAGAAGCCTGCAGTGATTTACTGTATGAAAGGCTGCCAACAAATTGAGAAGAATAAGAGGCTGTAGATCCCCGAGTCTTGGACTCGAATAGAATAATTGACAACCTGAAGTAGCGCTGTTTCGGCACTGCATCCTTGATTGAGGCTGGATTGGAATTTGTCTAGAAGGTTATTGTCTTTGATATGTTGATTGAGTTGTTCCTCTACACATCTTTTGATGATTTTTGCAAGAAAACGTGGAGCTTCTTATGTGCTTTCTTGCCTGTGGTTTATCAAGTTTGTGATTGGCCATAATTCAAGCAAAGAAAACTAACTCCAGTGTTTCAGTTTGGGAAGTTAAAGACACCATAACTGGCGTGCAGTGCACCACCTTTACCATGCGCTCTGGCGTCACTGCTCCAGATGCACCAATGATAACATCTAGGCACTACTTTGGCATAGCCTTACCTGACCTGAGAATCTCACTCCGAATCACAGGAAGTGCAAGCCGATGTCAAATCAGAAGCTTGGATGACAGACAGGTGTGCAGGGTCACTTGTTAGATTGAAGCCTACTAGACAGCGCAGCTGTCTGGCCTTTTGATAAGGACTTCTTGGGGACATCCTGAAAGCTAACCTAAAAATCTATTCTGGCCATTACTTACCATTGAATTCTTAAATCACGTTTGCTTGCTTTCTTTTTGCTGTCTTTATATGTTTTAGGCCGTCTAGCATGTCATTGTCCCTCCTGTGGAGCACAGCCTTTTTACTGTATTTTTCCATGAGTGCTTGCTTTCTGTAAACAGGCCTATACATTTTGTTCTTATCTTGTCACATTTTCTGTGCATTCAAAGACAGGGGTCAAATGTCAGGCTCTGTCTTCCGAGGGAGCTTAGTGTTGACTTTTTTTTATCTGACTTCAAAGTGAGAGGATTTATCTGACAATCTGGGGGTGTGAAAGGAAAGGCTTTTTTCTAGCACACAACAAAATATAAATGTCTGTAAACGAACTGCCAAAATATTTCAGAATATATAAGAATTAGGAAAGCACAAATTAAGCAATTTTTTTTGTAATTCTGAAGTGTGCTAAAAACAAAGATTTTGATATGATCAAAACAAATCAGTACACTAGCTGATACCATTTACACACATTATCTTTTGTGCGTTGTATAGTTCTATCAGTAAAACTGTATGTCTAGGTAAGTGTAATGGCAATTTCAGTTGAAAATGTGTTGTCTGTAATGGCAGTGCACTTCCACACCATGCCTACTCCACTCTACGCCACGCCACTCTATGACACAATACAATGCTCCACTCTATGCAACTCTACGCCCCTTCACTGTATGTCACGTCACTCTATGCCACTCTAATCTATGCCACTCTACTCCACTCTACGCCACTCCACGACACTCTACTTTACTCTGCGCCACAACTCTCTATGACACTCTAGGTCCTTCCACTCTAGTCTTTCCACTCTACACCACTCTACTCCACCCTACTTTACTCCACTTCACTCTGTGCCACTCCACTCTATGCCACCCTACTCCACAACACCCTACTCTACACTACCCTGCTCTACTCTACCGTACTCTACTCCACTCTATGCCACTCTTCCCCTCTCAACTCCACGCCATTACACTCTACTCCACTCCATGACACTCTACGTCCCTCCACTCTGACCCCCTACTCTATGACCCTTCACTCTACAACACTCTACGACAGTCTACAGCACTCTGCTGCACACCACTCTACTCCACTTTATGCCACTACACTGTACGACACTCTTCTCCCCTCCAATCTGTGACACTCTACTCCACTCTATGCCACTCCGCTGTGCTCCACGACACTCCACTCTACTCCTTGACACTCCATGACACTCCACTCTATGACCCTACACTCAACAACAATCCACTCTACAACACCCCTCTCTATCTAAGCCACTCCACAACCCTCTACTGTATGCCACTCTACAATACTCTACGCCACTCCACAACACTCTACGCCACTCCACTACTCAACACTCTCTTCTACACCTCTAACTTTTAGCCATGCTGAACAGCAGCCATGCTAGTGCACAACATGGCTAAAACACATTGGCAAAGCCAATAGCTCTTGCAAAATGCTATGCTTGTTTTGTCAGGCAGCGCCACCGTGCCCTATGGCACCGACCTTTAAGAAACACCTCTCCATTGGCACATCGCTTTCCCCTGCAGCCAACTCTACTTCACCTTCATAAAAACCTTCCATGTTTCCCTGCCGTGTGACTATCACAGCACCTCTGACATATTTCATTTTACGGATCCACACCTTTCGGGAAGTAGCCCAGGATCGGCCTGAGAAGTGAATAATTCCGTCACAAATCCCACTGACCATTCAGAGTGGCCTCATACCTGTAGGGAAACAGCCCATACTCCAATTGACTTCTCGGCTTTTGCAGCCCGTGGTATACTCTGCCTGATTTGTACATCTGCTGGCCTGTTACTGGCTGTGCTTCATCCACCCAGAGGTGCGAACCCCCACAGGAACCTACTGAGTGACAGGTGTCCACTATGCCCCAGTCCTGGGATTTTTAAAGGAATTGCTTGTATCACATAGGCCAGTCTGCTACTGTATGATCTTTTTTATTATAATTTTGTTCTCTGTGTTTTGGAACACATGTAAAACACAGACCGGAATTCTGCTGAATTTAGAAAGTAGGGCTTCTTTCTTCTTCGTTGAAGCGCTTTAGTGGTTCCATTCTGGGCCGGCTTTAGCGCTGGTGGCACCCAGTGTGACAATCTTTGTTGGCCCCCACCACTCCCAAAAATCTCCTCCACAAATTTCCTGACTACCACACTCCACCAGTGCACCTCATATCTCCACAGCCCCTCTCTCACATGTATTTCATTTGTTTTATAGTACTACTAATACCAGTGTAGGGTGTTGGAGCACTTTAGATCACACATACATAATACAGAGCCAATGAATCATACGTGTGTAAATCAGTGTAAAGGAAATGCTACATAATAAGGATTACATGGTGTAGGAGTCACATGTCACTGATACTAGTTGGCAGTATTTTGTAAGAGTGTTTGGTCTGGAGAAGCACAAACTCTGGATTTAAAACATACCACAGTGGTTAGCTTTACTAATAAGAATGTATTTCCACCCAAATGACCCCTTTTTATCAACATTAGGATAATGAAAGACTGGGGAAAAAACATAACGTACTAACCTATACGAGGCAGGTTGCATGCAGACGTTTGATGACGGATCATATCTCACTGTGCTATACTATGGTTGTAACTGCAAGTAACAAAAGGATCTCTGCAGTAATCTACTGAGCAATCCACATAAAATAGGGTTCTGTGATCTGCATGGTGCACGTTCTTTGCAGCAGGCATATTAACCCCATGCGCTACTTTATCATGAGTGAAAACTTCCACCAGACAAAACTGATGTCTCTCCAGAAGGAACATTAATCACCAGAGTTATTTTGAAATTGTTATTGTTGCCTGAAAACTGCTGGACACACAAGGAATTTTGCAACAGGTGCTTTTTAAACCCATGTTTTTTTGTTTTTTTAATGATGCCCCCTGAGGTCAGCTCCTGGTGCAGCTGCACTGGTTGCACCGCCCTAGAGCTGGCCCTCGTTCCATTGATTCCACAGAAGGTCAGAGATAAAAAAGTGTTTTTGCAGCGTGCACTCCTGAGAAATTCACCTTTTTCTCCCTGCACACCATTGCTGCCACATACACAGTGGGATTGTGTGGAATTAGGCACAATGTTAGTGTTAAAAGCTACATATACAGATTATTTTGTGCCAATTCATGCCCCCCCCCCCACAACTCCTCAATCCAAAATTACGTCATCAGTAGCTCTCCACAGACCCTCATTTAAAGACTCCTTAGGTCCCTGTTTAGTCAAACGGGTAAACGATGTGATATGCTCGCATTCAGATCTTTTGTCTGGTCTAGTTTAAATGATTGTGGGTCTAGTTTACGAAAGGGATTTACCCATTCAGTGTCTATAGGGAAATGTGTTGATACATAAGGGCCCTAGTTCACCAGAAAGCTGAATGAATGTCTTTCCTTCAGGTGTTCCCTATATCCTGAACAGATGTTTTCCTTTCCCTTTCTTTCCCATTAGCTTCACTAGTTGTGTTGCAGTAACGCCAAGAAACCTTTGTGTACGAACCCTCTAAAAGAAAACTATAACAGAACATATCAATGCAAACATCATTCTCAACAAGCTCATTATCCACAGAAAAAACGCTTATTACGACTTTTCCAAATTGAGAATATTTTACTACTCACTGACAGGATGTTGTCAATGTTCATGATTGAGTGGCCAACTTACCATTCTCATTTCACAGGAGAGTTTGAAGTGTGGGTCTGTCAGCAGACGTTTACTTGGGTAGGGGTAACCTATGAGTCCTGGAAACATTTTTGAGTTTTCATTCCATGCACCCCCTTCTACATCAGGCACCTGGTCTCTTTGAAAGATAAACAACAGTATTCACCACGGTTTCTACCCAGCAGTCACCTACTGCCACAGGACCAAGAGATAAGACCTCACAATCTCGTCTTGCGCTTATCCCCTTTTAATTGGGAGTATGTGGGTGCTATAAAACAACTTGACAGGACACTCAACAAGGTGGTCAATTAACTCTAGTGGCAGATAGTACTAACTCTCCTACTGTAAGGTGTGGACAGAGGGTACAGTTCAGCTCTCATAGTAGAAGGTTTGTCATCTAATGTCAGCTTTACCACTTCATCAACAAGCATTGGCATAGCCAATAGGTCTCGCCTTTGGGACCTTATAAGTATTTAGTTATGCAGCACAATATCCTTGGTGCAACAACATCAACTGTTGCATGGGTAAACACTTATAAGGGCCCAAAGGCGAGACCTATTGGCTATGCCAATGCTTGTTTTTCATAGTCAGAACGTGTTTTTAAGGAAAATAAGCATGTTTTACCTGACACCCTATATTCTTAACTACATACTATGGACAAGCAAACAGCAAGGTCCAGTATTTAACTTGCTATTTTAATAAACGATTACCTGGTTGAAATAATGACACTGATTTCATGATAACTGCACCAAAATAAAGATGTTATAGTAAAAAGACATACACAACACCCTTTTAACTTCCACAATTTTATCGAAAACCAGGTGAATACATGCGCTCCAATTAAAATATGCAAGTGCAAGCCGACACCTTCCGCACTTTAGCAGTCCAAAAGACTTTGCCGACAACAATCAGGCATCATGTGTTAGCTTGACCTGTCTGACTGATACAATGAAAGTCAAGAGGTGGAAAGACCTCTTCACCCTCTACAAACTTACATTGGTAGATTAAGCTGTTGCATGGGATGGAGTCTGCCTTACCATATGTGTAATATAGGTACTGAGTTTGTCTTGTTTCTTTTAATGGCATTTTAAAATGTTTCTCTTGCTATTACTGAAATCCTTTCACAGACTCCTCGATTGTGTTAACAGAAATTTGCTGTCGTTGAAATTACAAAACTGGGGGATTCCGTCTATGCTGCTGAAGGCAATTATTGTCCTTTACACCGGAACTTGGATACGCGTGAAATTATCGACAAACTCAGCAACAAAAAAAATCTACACAGATCAAGGGCTAAAACAAGGGTGTGTACTGGCGCCCCTGCTTTTTAATCTCTACACCGCAGACCTCGGTAAAACAATATCCAAAGCCAATTTGTTATCTCCTAAAATTGGGTCAACTAGACTGTCTCTAATGCAGGACGCAGACGACATGGTGCTAATGGACCATACTAAAACGGGCATGCAACGAACATTGGGCGCATTAAGCATCTATAACAACGAAAATGATTTAGGAGCAAACGCAGGAAAAACTAAGGTAGTCATTTTCGGGAAGTACGCAAACAAACTTAAACAACAAAGGAGAATGGGCAATCTGAAAATAGTAACAACAACTAAATACAACTACTTGGGGGTTTGGATTATGAGCAATGGGAAGTCCGCAGCATTCACTGCATCCATCGAATCAAAAGCTAAGACAGTGACGTATGCCCTACGCAAATTAAACTCCAAACTAAGCAGCCCTACAACTGAACCCATTAGAAAGGTTATAAGAACTAAGCTACTCCCTTCAATCACATACGGCCAACTAGCATTTCCTGCGGCATCAATTAATATCATGGAACGTGTCAACTACCAAGCATTCAAACAGATTTTTCATATACCTGTCCATGTCTGGAACATCTTGGTACGACTTGAATTTGGGCTAAATAAACAACGCTACGAACATTGGGCATCGATTGTTCGGTATTATCGAGGGGTCTGTGCCGCTCCACCAAACACAATGAAGGCAATCCTGAAGGAAATTTTTGTGAAAGGCAACAATTCGTGGGCCTACGGCCTCCTGACTGCTTGCACTGAATTGCACCTTGACTTGTCCAATTGGCAGGATTTTATCTACCTGGAATTTTAAAAACCATTTTAAAAACAAGTCAGACAATTATCTAAGGAAGATGACATGAAGGAATTAGAGTCCTCCAGTAGCAACATCAGGTTATTAGCTAATTCCTTTCATGACAAATTGAGACAGCCATACCTTGACTCTTCCTTGAACAAGACAATTTTAAAGCAAATTTTGTCAGTGAGACTGATGGTATTGCCGATAAAAGATATTAACACTCGCTGGAAAACATTAGAGGCGGTCACTACTTGTAGACTGTGCCACCAGCATGAGGAATCCATTGCTCACTTGGTTTGCATATGCCATCATTTGAATTATGCACGTCGCACTTTATTGAAACCTCTGTTTCTAAAATATGCCATACGCACCTGCACAGACACCATGAATTTTCTCTTCAATTTGGAGACACCAATGGAACTGGCCAGATTAGCGAAATTTGCACATCAGGTTAAAGAACTTCTAAGTAAAGACTCAGTCAAGGACTAAAGACAGATCAAAATCTCAATCTAGTGTTTTCACTTTTTTACTTGTTGCTCATTGCCTAGTGCTGCGACTATTAGATTTGTTTAACGAAATGATTACTTTTTAGATATAAATAGACTTGTTAAATGAAATGATTATGTTTTATCCATCAATGAAAAAGCGCGCGGGCGGAGAGATTCCCGCCCAGTCTCTCTTGTAACAATTTTAATGAATTGAAACAATAAACAAATACAATACAATACAAATACACAGGCTCCTCAATTCCTAATTTTTTTGTAGTGTTAGTTTTATATCTATTATAAAAAAAACTGGTTGTTTTCATTTAGATTCTTTAGTTTCAAACTGTACCGTTTTTTGGGCTGTTTCACCTTACACGTTATGCGGTGCTTCCCTCCTCTACTCCATCGCTTCCAGTAAGGGCTTTGTCTTTATGTGTAGGTGTGAGTGTGTGCTGATATACATGTAGATTTGTTTTGTTGGAGGCTCCAGTGATGACTAGTGTAAAGTTCACAAGAGTCTGGAGAGGCTGGGGAAGTGAACCTTTCATCAAATGTGGGTCAAGCCCTGATAAAATGCTGCACCTAATCAAACTCAATGAGTACAGCTTGTGGCTGTGGGGAGAGAGTATGTGATAGACGGGGCACTGAGCTGGTTGGCAGTGATTTTAAATGATCTTTGAGAAAGCTGTTTTGCACAATGGTGGTCGCTGCTGGAATTAATAATCTATTTATAGGATAAGCCTTCCGGTCAATGATACACTTTTTAATTGGAAGAGGAGAAGTCTAATTTACTATAAACAGAAAACAAGAAGCACATCATGCATTCTCTCACTAGTTTTGTACAATAGGTTTCAAATTCAAAGCACAGAATTCTGCACAAACTTTCACTTTAAATGCACCCTTTCTATCTAAAAACAAACTTTGATACAAAAATGCAAAATACATAGACTATTCTAAAGGAAGCTTCCCTTTAATCGGTGCTTCTGACTGTAAGACTCTCAAAGCTATTCAGCTTAGACACTTTCTGAGGTATTCAGTGTGATGAAATTGATGATACTAACACATTTTAAGAGAAGAGAAGCACAAGGGAGAATTAATTAAACCTTCCACAATGTAGTAATGACAAAAGGGAGGAGGATGTAATTATAGTGTGAGCCTGCCTCGAGAGGTCCTGAGACAGTCGAACTCATAAACTGCAGCTAGCAATCTTTCTTGTGCCAACTGAGTGAGCTCAGCTGTGAGTATTCAGATCAGGCTTTAAAAGCATGTTCCGTTTAGTCCAAATATTTTTATCTATCTGCTTTGTTTACATTTAGAGTTTTGATTTTTTGAGAATTTGCAGTTGTTATTACCCAAGGGATGGTAGAAAATCTATTTTTTACATTAAGATTATTTCAGCAAAGTTTCTGTTCTCATGAATCGATTATTTCAGCAAAGGTTCTGTTCTCATTAATTGTAACTCAATAATTTTTGCAATACCGCAACATTTAACAGACTGAGCAGGCCACAGTCTGCAAATGGCTCATGTTGCAGAACAGGTTTGGTTTTCTTTCAAGTGTCTTCCTAAGGCTGGCCTCCAGTCTCAGCCTTTGTGTGAAGTGATGCTTCTCACAGCAGGGCACGCTGGGCTGTCTCATGACAGAAGCATCCACAACACAAGCACAATGAGGTGTGAGATCGCAGTACCTTGCTTTTATTAGATACAGACAGAGGGCAGGCCAGGGCTAGAAACTATCCCACCTTGAACAACTGAAACTACAATCCCACCCTCACCTCTATCATCTACCAAATGCTCAGTTTAGAATGTGTGTCTCGCCCTCCAGCCACAGGAATGCCGACAATACACTTCCACTATCTGGGGAAGCTGTCCTCACTCCCATTTTGCATTATGATAAACAAGGCACATCCAAAAGCATTCCACTTACTTTT
The DNA here is from genome assembly GCA_963921515.1 of Calotriton arnoldi. Classification (NCBI taxonomy): domain Eukaryota; kingdom Metazoa; phylum Chordata; class Amphibia; order Caudata; family Salamandridae; genus Calotriton; species Calotriton arnoldi. The sequence continues at coordinate 2,369,625 of CAWUFW010000195.1, read as the reverse complement.
CTATTGTGAGCCACACTTTAAGGGTGAACATCAGACAACATTTGCATTAGAAAATATCCTTTAAGATGTTTGTATGAGTTACCCTGTGTATTCTTTCATGTTGCGATGATCTTGAGTTTACTGTGTCCTTCACGTGCAGTCTTTAGGACAGAGTATTTCCTTATACATGCATCCAGGTATAACTTTACGCTTCCAACCCTGAGCTGATTAGCTCTTCTTGCTGAAGCGGTGGTCTAGGGGTAGCCTAGCAGTGGGTAGACTGTTTCCCTGTTTCTAGTGCCTATCAAAAGTATATAATATAGCATTATCTCACATGCAGATTAAGTTGTTTGTTTCTACAGGTTTGCAACCTCAGATTGCATGCTATTTCAAAAAAAGGTTTCCTTGAATTCCCGAAACCCTACATGAAAAACTTACCATGATTTAAATCTTGTGATTGGCCCCATCTCTTTCTTTCAAATTGCTCCTCCCTTCTTTCCATTCTCTGCATGCCTACTTACTGTGAGCACAGCCTACTCTAAGTCACTGGCATGTCTGCTTTAATCTTGTTTCTTGTACTTCAGAAAATTGCCTTCATTTTCTTATGAAAAATTCACAACCTCTCCTTTTTTGAAATTCATACCTGCAACCTAACACAATATCATCTATTTTAAGTTGTCTATTAATCCCACCAACCATCTGCAGGAACTCAAATACCTCCCCACACTAATGATTACATTTAACTCCTATTAATTTTATCCACCACAGAAAACCAGGATTAAATGCACGGAAATATTTTCTTGCGAGCACAAGACTAATCCCAATAACCAGCAATTACCAATAACCTTTGGATTAATCACTAACATTGGGTTCTGGAGCAGAGTGCTGCATGGCTTAAAGCTCTTCAATACCTCGTCAACGGTAGTAAGTGCTATGTAAATGCAATTACAATACAATACACTTTTCTCCCATGACTCTTTTGCTGTTCAAACCTAACTACCAACGGTGAGCTAAGGAACCCAGTTACCACATAACCCTCATACAGGGGTCTTCTAACTGGGGGGACGGGCCCCCATAGAGGGGCCTCAAGCGATCCCAGGGGGGCGCAAGGCTCTAGTCTAAAGAAGCATTATACTTATAACAGTCTTTTGTTTTCAGCGGAAAAATATAAGCGGCAGTAAGCCGCTCTTTGATGGGCAATCGCTAACATCTTTTGTCATTTATATCCTGGCTGGGAGAAGGTGTCAAAAGCAAAGGGACTCAAAATATTCTTTAAAATGGTAACAATACTTACCTGCATGTTTAAATATGTCTAGACATATTTAAACATTGCCAGTTTAATAGAATAATTGTGAAACAATTTGAGGGGGGGGGCCCGATGGTTTGTATTTTGCACTAGGGGGGCGTGGCATGAAAAAGTTTGAAGACCACTGCTTTAGCAGATCTTAAAAGTAATATATGGCATGGGGCACAATTCTGGGGCTGCAATATCTTAAATATCTTTGTGAATTTACTGCACTTGTCACATAATCCACCATCAACTGCATAATATGAGGATTTGAACAAAAATAATTTTTTCAGTTTAAACATATCAAAAGTTACTTTAAAAAATGCAATACTTTGTGCCACACAGCGGCAGTGACTTTGCAAAGGTTAACTGGTCACCTTGCCATTGCTGAATGTGGTATTCAGGAGTTAAGCTAGTACTCCTGAGGGCAACAGTGTGACAAATGAGGGAAATAATACTGCCACAGAATATTTTACATTAAGTTACATAATTTGCCATTCTTGCCACATAATGTAGTAAACCTGCCACATCATTTGATCTACCATTACTGCTTAATTTCAGTGGTCTTGCGTATAGCCCCGCCAAGCTGGCAACCAATTCCCTCCAGCTCAAACCAGAGATTTTGTCACTTAAACGTCTCTAATTATCTACAGCACCACACTGAGTGCACCCAGCAATCTGTTTCACCTGGAGCCACTCAGAGGGTGGATAAAGTTTATCACCAAGAACACTCTCATCTCAGGGTAGAAAATGTTGCCCAGAGGGCCCCCAGCAGGGAACAGAGTGAGGCTCAAGAAGTATTCCAAGCAACGAAGGGAGTTTACTCACTGAAACACAATCATCAGGAAACAGAGTGCCATTCAAAGCATTTCAAGCAAAGGGGAAGCTGAAGATACTTCAATTGGAAGATTTTCAGAATGAGACAAAGTGCACTATTTGAGACATTCCTTACACTTAATGCAGAGTGTCACCTTAGGCCCTCAGTCCCATTAGGAGAAACTGTATTTAATCTTGGGCACTACCTGACTGGGAGACAGTTTGCTACATGGGGCAGGGACTGTCACTTGCAGCAGTTTCAAAGTTAACAGACTATGTCATTGGGAGCTATGACAGCTGGGTGCAGAGAGTGTCACCCTGAACATGCCTATACAAGATTATAATGTATCGCTTGGAGCACTTCAAATAGGGGACGGAGCATATAATCTGAAACAATATCAGCAAGAGACAGAGCACGTAACTTTGAGCTTCCAAGCCTGAAATGAAATGTGGCATTCACAGAAGTGAGAATGAGGAAACAACAGATATAAAATGTAATTTGAAGAACCATCAGTAGGGAAGGTAGTTTGTCACCTGGAACATTATCAAGTGAATATTGAGAGCATAACGTGCAATATTCCACACAAGAAATACGTGTTCCATCTACTGCACTCACGGTAGAGATTAAAGTCCACTACCTGGGGCACACAAGGTTGTGAGAGATGTGTGGCCTAGAGCACACACTTCCTGGATAACATGTGTAACCTTCCTCATTTTTTGTGGGAAAGAGAGAGTGGACCTTCAGCGCAAGCTGCATGGATGATATGTGTTACCTGGAGCATACACTGTGTGTATAAGATTCGCCACCTAGGATACACGCTACATGGATAAGATTTCTCACATATAGCAACTCTAATGTGCTACATTGAACTCTCCCAGTAACAGAGGAATTGTGGCATCTAAAACTGTCTTTTTAGGTCACGAGTGTGTTACCCAGACCATTCCAGGCAGAAACCAAAATGCAATACTAGTAAAGTCATTCTGGATTTCAGTATTTCAGTGGTAACAATACCACTTAGGGAACAACGTGTACCATCAGGAGCACTCCCGGCAAGGAATGGGTCAGGATTCTGGAGCAGTTCCAGGAGGGAATAGAGTGTGGTGTGAAGACAATTCCTAGGAGAGAAAATATAATAAAATATGTAGCAGTCCTTATTTCAAGTGGATTTTGTCACATGGTAAATGTTCAGACAGGTGTGGAGAATCTCACTAGGAGCACTGCAAGTGGGAGGCATGTGTTCCATCGAGCAAATTTCGAGAACATTAGCTGAAGAATTCTTATAGGAAGAGACAGAAAAGGTAAATGAACCACTTCTGTAGAGGACATATTATGCCACCTATAGCATTCGCAGAAAGTACACATGGTATCACTTAAAGAACTACCAGCTGACATTGAGCAACAGACTCACAAATGTACCACTCCAAACAGGGAACTGATCGTCCCACCTTGAGCTCTCTCAGTGAGGGAGGATTCTGTTCCCTCTTGACATGAGATGAAGCCTGTTAGCTGGAGCACTCCCACCACCAGGTCACAGTTTGTCAAAGTACTCCCTGCACTAGATAATGTGTGTCAACAGGAGTATTTTCAGTGCCTGGTCACAGAGTGAGTCATAAGAGGACTCCCCCTGATTGAACTAAAACAGTCACCTGCAGCACAGTCATTAAGTGCTCAATGTGTCACTTGAATCACTTGCAGAAATGTATGGAGAGTGCATCATACAGCATTTCCATTTAGGTGGAATGAACAATCCAGGTCAATACCATTGAGAATGGCATGGGTCAGATGAAGCACTCCAAACATGGGAAAGCATATGTGTCCTGCAATAACTCCAAAACATGATGGAGTGTGCTAAAAGTGGAAGTTTCCATTATGGGAAGGAGTTTGCCAAATTAATTTCTGCTAATAGGTGTAGTAGGATGTCACTTGATGTGCATTACCTAGGGATGTACTACCAGGGAACTAAGAGACATAATCTTTGACAGCCAACTGCATACTAGTTCTTCCAGTCTTGATTGGAAGATGGTTTGAGTGCAGTGTTGCAGACATTTCATCCTTATTGTACGAGGAGTTGTACCCAGTGTCACACTTCATCATCTGTGGGCATGAATCCTGCCAGAGCGTGGAAGAAGAGAATGAAATGCTTTGCAGTATAGCAAGATAAAAGTTCCATTCAATCATTTGGTCAGTAGTGGAGAGATACTGTGAATGTCATCTCCCATAAAGGTTAAGGGAGGAAGATATGCCCTTGTTGGAATAAAAGTCCACCATGTATTCTCTACATAGTTCTAAGGTGATTTTGACAGAATAATCACTGCAGTGATGTTCTGTGTATCCAGTACCATGACCTTCAGATGGTTGGACACAAAAAGCTTAAGGGTTCAAATAATGGTTCAGTGCCATCAGTTTCGAGAGCAGTCTTTGTATCACCACCAAAACCACAGCCAAAAGCACAACTAGTGCCACCTCCACCAGAATCAAAAGCATGTGCAGAAGAAACCTCAATCATGCAACTTCAGTTGGCCTTTGTCTTATCTACACCAAGCCTTCTTTTGAAGGAATACACAATACTGTGATTGTTTTTTTCAGTAGAGTATTGCTTAGATATTTATGCTTTGTATCAAAGGAAGCTGTTTTATTTGCTATTGTGCCTAATGTAACCTAAACCCTAAGTAAAACAAAAAGCATGTGATAGATTCCAGAATACAACATCATGTGTTACATGTATTTATGTAATGTCAGTGAAGTTTTTTTTGCCAAGTATCACAATATTTAACAGATGTAGTAAACATACTTTCACACATTTATTTTTATATTGCAACGGTCAAACTCCATGTTATCTACATAAAAAAAAGTGTCACTGATATGAGATAATGCTCATTGACTGAAAGCATGCATATCACAATAACTTGACATAGGAAAACAGTTATGTTAATTTAAGAAGGTATATTTAATGGGATTTTATTTCAGTGTATGGATTTTAACCCCTTTTATGCTATGGTTGGTTAAGTACCTTTTATATAACTATAATAAATTACACAAAATGGCAAAACAGCGTGGCATAAGCAACATATGAAGATTTGTATTGAGTAATGGCTAAAGGGAGGAAAGGGAAAGCATGGCCCATTCGAATCTTCAAGGCTCGTGAAGCATGGCTCCTTCCTACACTCAACAATTGAAATAAATAGAATATAGCACTTTGTGCATCTGCATATGTACAATATGTTGCACATTAGTGGTTGGCTTTATTTATCAAAATGCAGTGGTTTAAAAGCTCATATTTTTTAGGGATGATGTCATAAATGTGAAATACTTTCCATAGTTAGCAGAAACGACTTCTTTTCAGTGAAAATATGAAATTTGTATAATGGTAAGTCTTTTCTAAATATGAGTTTCTTCCCTTCAGCTAATAAGACTATAACCCTAATGGTGCACTTAAAGAACAGCCACTAACCACTGACAAGTTATGCAAATTATCCAGTGTTTAATCAACATTCTTTTCTTGAACAATAAACAAATCCTGAAAATTCTAGTTGCAATCACGGCCCATTGTAAGCTACTATTTCCAGAAGACAACTTTTTAAATATGACTTTTCTTGAAAAATGTGTATTTAACAAATCATAATGCGCTTTCATTCTAACACACTATATTTTAAGTGCCTATTTTAACATGTTTTCTTCTTTTTACTACAGAAAATTAAACAGTATAGTCCAGTATTTTTCTTACTCTTTTCATTTACCTGCTTGGAAAACACAATTTTCATGCTAACTGATACAAATAAATTAAACATAGTAATATAAAAAAACATACATTGCGGGTAGCATGCACAGTATGATACAGTATTACCATGTTGGGAATGTTGGTGACATTTGCAAACCACTCAGTTTTCTGCCTCATTTATGATGTCACCAGAGCCTTTCAATGACAATTTAGTACTATCTATCTTCACTGAAAACAACAATGGTTAAAGTGACAATAATTAAGGTGTCGGTGGAATGAGACACAAGCTGACATTAAAAACACAGAAACACTGACATACACCAGTTTAGTTTAGTGAACTAAAAATAACTTACATCCCAATCATGCACTGCTTATGACCTCACATATTACATCACTCATGAAATGTTAAAATCACCATTATCCACAAGAACACCATCAGCGGCACCACATCCTCCAACATTGAACACCTGTCTTTCAAGCTACACATTACAGCCAACTTCACCCTAAGTGACACTCTCATCTACAGACCACCAGGACTTCACACAAATTTCACCAACACCATCATGGACTTCTTCACACCACTAGCCTGCAATGCTTGCAATTGCACCCTACTCAGAGACCTGAACTTCCACCTGGAAGACCATGCCAACCCTAGCTCCTAGGGACCTACCCAAGTCACTGTTCACCTCCTGGACCCTAGTTTCACCCACATGAGCAACATCCAAGTCGACAAGCACACACCATTCACCTGGACAGAGCATGCCCCAGTCAAGTTAAGCATCCCATCCCGGTCCAGTGCATATGCACAACCACCAGACCAGCACACTGAAACTGGGACAGCATCACTGACAAGAACTGGAACATGGCTCTCAACTCTCAGTGACCAGAACACAGAAACAGCCTCCCGAAAGAATTTTGACAATTGGATCACCTCTTCCGCTGACTCCCTGCTCCCCCTCAAACACAGCAATACAACAAACTCCAGACTCCAGGCAAGTTGGTACACAGAAGAACTCAGACGATGAAACACCATTGCAAACAACTGGAGTGCAAATAGAGAATGAGCCAGGACATTGCAGACAGGACCACATTCAAATCCGCCCTAGGTCGCTACAACCAACTGATCCGGAACACCAAATGCGCCATTCTCACAGACCACATTAATGCCATGAGCAAAAGAAGCAAAGAAATCTTTGCCATTGCGAAAGACTTCACTTGACCATCAGCCGCCTCCAGCTTGATCACCCCTCGCAGGATCTCTGCAAAAGTCTCTCTCAATTTTTCAGCAACAAAATCATCACCATTTAAAGCAACTACAGCCCACAACCTATCCTGACAGACCTCGACAAATGCCTTTCAGATCTTATCCAAAGAACCAATGCTAGCCACATAGCCCATCATCACCCCAGAGGAAACTGCTGCCACCATAAAGTTCTTCCACTCAGGGCCCTCATTGAACCCTGCCCCCACCACGCCTACTCCAGAGGACTGCAACCCATCAGCACAATGCTCACACCCATTCTCAATGCTTCCACCTCTACTGTAACTTTCCCAAATTCTTGTAAACATACAACTGTCCTCCCTTTGCTGAAGAAACCCTCTGCGGACCCTTCAACGCTCGCCAACTACAGACAGATCGCCCGGCTATCATTCCCTGCCAAGGTTTTGGAGAAAATCATTAACAATCACCTAGCCGAATACCTCAGCAACCACCAACTACTTGACAGCACTCAGTCTGGTTTCAGACCCAACCACAGCACGGAAACTGCCCTCATCATTGCCATGGATGACATCCACATTACTCTGGATGGAGGAGACACAGCGAACCTCATACTCTGGACCTCCACTCAGCATTTGACAGTCTCCCACGTCATCCTCATCCAACACCTACATGACATTGGAATCCAAGGAAATGCACTCTAATGGATCTGCTCTTTCCTGACTGGAAGGACCCTGTCAGTAAGCCTGGGATCGTACACCTTAGATGCCTGCGACCCCATCTGCTGAGATTCACAAGGATCCTTCCTGAGTCTGACTCTCTCATATGCATACATGATTCCTCCAGCCAGCATCATCCACTCTCACAATATCAGCATCCTCTCCTACACTGATGACATGCAACTCATTCTCTCCCTCACAGACAAGATGTCCAATTCCCAGATCATGTTCAATGCCTGCATTGACGAAATCGCCTACTGGATGAAGACCAAAATCGTGATCTTCAGGAGAAGCACATCACTGTGGGACTCCACCTGGTGGTCAACAGACTTATCACCAACACGACCTGGGCCAAGAACCTCTGGATTATCATCGACCACTTCATGTTTCCATACCCTGATGATGCCTAGGAAGATTTTCAAATGGCTCCCAATCAGTACCCGGAAAACCATCACGTACGCCATTGTCACAAGCTGGACTATGGGAACACCCTCTCTGCTGGGATGAACAAAAAACTCACCAGAAAGCTGCAGACCATTCAGAACTCTGGAGTCAGAACCACTCTCAACCCTCCACAGCCCACTCATATCACACCATACAAAAAGGAGCTCCATTAGCTCCCCACTTACAAACAAGTATAAATCAAACTCCTCACCCACACTTTCAAGGCACAACATAACATTTGCCCAGCATACCTTAAGAATCGCAACTGCTTTCACAAACCATCCAGACACTTCTGCTCATCTGAACGCCTACTTGCACGAATCCCACACATATGCAAACCCAGATCTGGCAGTCGAGCCTTCTCCTGCATCACTCCTAAACCATGGAATGACCTGCCGCTACACATAAGAGACTCTTTCTCACTTCATGAATTCCACAAGAAGCTGGATACCTGGCTTTTCAAGTAGTCCCACTAGTCTCTAGGTGTGTCTAGACTCCCACCTGTTCAGCGGCAGGATACCCTCCTAGGAGATAGTGCGCTCTACAACTGTGCATATCATAATGTAACATAACATAACATATTTAAATATCAACATTGTTGAAATTGCCAATTAGATTAACCAATGATTCTGAAAGTGTGCAATAGGCTTTGTGAACGAGGAATAATACAAACTAAATTGATGGTTGGACACATAAACTTATTTGTAAGTTTTCAAAATGATGCAAAAGAAAATATATGTTTCAGAAGTGAAACACTTTTGATGTATATTATTGTCTTTTTACTTCTATTCACAAAAAGGATGGGTGCAGTGGGCAAAGGTCACTTGAGGAGAGCTGGCTGCTGAACAGCATTGAACAACAGATGTTTTGTTCAACCATTGCTGCGACAGGCTCAAGGTTGAGCAAGTAGGGTGCTAGGTGGTCATGTAGGGATGGGGGCAGGGTCTGACCATAGGTAAGGGCCCTGCAATCAAACCTGCTGCCCATGGCCGGACGCCATTCATATTGGTGGTTGATCACATGTGGAGGGTTGGAGGCAGGGTTTGGCCTTAGGGCATGCCCACCGTCTAACCCCTACTGTATGTTGGGTCCAGGGTCTGGTGTGAAACCAGACTTGCAGACAACCTCTACTGTGTGTGTCCAAAGTCTGTGCATTGTGGGGGTTTGTCACTTGTGAAGGGGTGAGGGTAGACCCTGGCCACAGGTTAAGCCCTGTGTCAAACTTCTCCTACTTATGGGTGAGGATCATGTGCAGTGGACGTTTGATGCTTGCGTAGGGCTGGGTAGAGGGCACTGCTGGAACCTAGGCACTGAGTCCAAGTCCTGATGCAGATTGGATCTAGGGTCTATCTGGAGCTGTGACAGAGATGTCAGGTGTGATGTCATCAATAATGTCATTTAATATATCATTAATGCTGTAATATGTTATGTTATAAGCAGTGTATGATGGGGGCACAAGCTATAGTTAGTTCACTAAATTATAACTGCTGTATTTCAGTGGTTTGGGTTTTATCTTCTGTCTCATTCCAACACTTAACTATAACATCACTTTCACTATTGCTTTTTTTTGGAATTTCAGTTTTTTTATTTACATAAGTTAAGGTGTTAGCACCTAACCTAACTATGACATCACTTTAAACTTTGTTTTTTCAGTGAATATATACATATATTCATATTTATTTACCAAAATGTTACTATTTTAAAATTAGGGAGCTGTTAGGTGACCGAGAAGATACGTAAGTGAAATAAACAGATGTGAAAAGGAAAGCTGTTCTTATGCAGCCATCTCTCTCTTTAACAATTTTTAGTCCCTTTAAAAATATATTATGCCTCAAATTACTAAAAACGTATACCTCCTGTCACTGTTTAACCCTGTGCTTTCATGCCTGCATTTAAATCCCAATGGTCGTTTACTTCAGCCTGTTTTTCCGGAAATGCTATAATTTCAATAGCTTCTATTCCAACAAATGGCATGTGGGAGTGCCTTCCTTGTCTTGAATAAGAAATATTAGTGCTCTAGCTGTTCATTAGAACTCTGTGATGACGCCACAGTTGTTTAATATGGAATTAACTGACAGTTTGCTGCCTGTGTTGGAAGTACATGCTTTTCTCTGCATTTCAGAATGTTTCACTGCAAAGAAGCAAGTTGGGGCGTAATTGATATATAGGAACTGCACCTATTAACTGGCATTGGGGCAATGCGTGGATGTGAATGGCATCCGCAAACACGACTTTGTGGGGCCAAGAAAAAGGGGAGTCCAAAAATGCTTTTTCCCCATGTAATTTCCTATAGAGATCATAGACACGTCTACAGCCCGAACTGCTGAATGGATTTACACCAAATTTGGTCCAGAAAAAGTGCTTTTTGTAATTTGGTGTAAATCTGTTCAGTAGATTTGGAGTTATTAAAGAAAAAAGGTTTATGTATATCTGGAGACACAGATCCGCCATGGTGGATCCGTGGATCCGCGGATCCACGTGCCACCAGAAATGCTGTGATTGTCTGACCACAACCTGAGAGAAAAGCTGCGGCAGCCATTTAGTCAATTGGGACACATTTCCTGGGGAAGAAATAAAGTGTAAATAGAGGATAAGGGGTCAGTATAGAGGTATTCAGACTCCATGGGACTGATGGAGGGATCTGTGCTGGATCCCTCATGACAAGGAATTGCCCAAAAATAATTTTTTGGGTGCATGAGGATCTGTGGATCCATCACAGCACTCACTGCGGCCTCTGTGTGAATCCACAACGGATCCGAAGATCCAGCACTCCATTAAAAAAATATACACCCACTCACAGATCCACTAACACATTTTCACTCAACCACTCACTCACCTACTCACACATGTATATACCCACTCACACACCCATACGGCCACTCACCCACCCTCACACACCCACCCATACAGTCACTGATACATCCACTGAGAGAGCCAGCTACAATAAAAAAAAATACACCTACTCACAGATCCACTCACACATCCACTCACACTTTCACTCAACTACTCCAACTCCAACTCACATATCTATACACCTACTACAGACCCACACAGGCACTCACACACCCACACAACCACTTACTCATGCACTCACAGTCCCATGCAATCATTCACACATCCACTCGCAGACCAAGGAGAACCACTCACAGACCCACTCAGGCACTCACACACTTACTCACATAGCCACATACACATCCATATAGCCACTTACACACCCACTCACAGTCCCACAGACAATTAAAGCCCACTCACACAACCATACAGCACAACCGCTGACACACGCAACACACACCCATACAGTCAGTCACACACCATGCACAAACCCACACAGCCACTTACACACCGATGCATACACCCACCTTTCACATACTCACATGCCTACTTAAACACCCACACAACCACTCACACACACACACTCACAAACCCATACAGCCACTCATACCCCCACTCAGAGACCCAGACAACCACTCACACACCCAGCAACACATTCTCTCACACACACATACAGTCACTGATACATCCACTCAGAGACTCAGAGAACCACTTACACACCCAATTACAGACCCAATCAGGCACTCACAAGCCAGTCACAGAGGAAGAAAACCACTCAAACACCCACTCACACATCCACACAGTCACTCACAACCCTTCTCACTCACCCAAGCAATCACTGATATATCCCCTCAGAGACCCAGAGAACCACTCACACAACCACACAGGCACTAGCACACTCAGTCAGAGACCCATAAAACCACTCATGCACCCACTTACATATTCATACAGCCACTCACACACCCAGCCAAACATCCATACAGGCACTCACACAAACACTCACATACCCATACTGTCACTGATACATCCACTCAGAGACCCAGAGAACCACTCACATGCCCACTACAGGACCACACAGGCACTTACAAACCCACAGAATAACTGAAACATCTACTTAGAGACCTAGAGAACATTCAAACACCAACTATAGACCCACACAGGCACTCACACACCCACTTACATACCCATACAACCACTCACTCACCCACTCACACATCCACACAGTCACTCACACATCTACTCACAGACCCAGAGAACCAATCACAGAGCACCTGCACAGGCACTCGCTCACTCACTCACTCACTCAGCCACATACACATCGAAACAGCCACTTCACACCCAGTCATAGACCCACACAGACACTTACACACCCACTACAGACCCACACACATTGGAGCATGGCAACAAAATGATGTTTTTGAATGTTTTTAAATGGGAGAAAATTAAAATGAAAAGGTACCTTAATGATTAACTCTCCATTTCAATATTCTCCAATTTCAAAGTGCCACATTTACAAGGAGCACGCCTTTTGTTTCTTGTGGCCAGTAGACAGGTACCATCTTTATAACTGAAAAATAGTCATTATATTTCAAATGGGAGAAATTTAAAGTGAATAAAACTTTCTCAATGAAACATTAAGTATTAATGTCTTTCTCCACTTTCAATTAAGCCAAATACCCCTTAATGTCTCATGAAGCATGTTTATTCACTTTAAATTCCTCCCATTTATGTATTTTTCTGTTATAAATATGGCACGATGTCTACAGGCCACTGGGAGCAAGATGCTTGGTGTTTGTGAATATGACACTTGGAAATGGGAGAAAAGTTAAATGATGAGTCTTTTTGGGTCCACATAAACAAAGTTAATGCTTCAGTTTAATTTTCACGATACCGTGCTATATTTATAAGTAAAAAAATACAGCAATTATTTTAAGTTGGACAAATTGAACGTTCAGAAAAATGTTCCATACCCTGAATATTTTTGCAGAACAGTTTTCTGCACTTTAAATTTCTTCTGTTTGTGTTATACATGTAATGGTGCCACATATAGCAAAAGGTATGCCCTGTGCCACAAGTACATACAACACAGTCTCTTAGTCACCCTTACACATATATCCCATTCATACGCACACATGTTCATATGTCCCCAAAGACCACACTCTGACACACATGGCAGCCTGGTCATAGTGCCCCTAGTCAAAGTATTTTGTTCAAACCATAGCATTTGGCTCAATGGGTCTTCCTGACTGAAACCTGGCTCAACCCCGCCTCAGCACTTGACATCGCCACCGCCATGCCAAACTAATGCATTATCATACACTGAGACCGCAGCAACAAACACAGAGGTGGAACAGCCATCATCCATAAAGAGTCCCACCATGCACTGCAACCACAGACTATTCCACCCCCAACATGGAACACCTAACCTTCCAGCTCAACATGGACAACAAAACCACTAACAGGGACACCCTGGCATACAGACCACCAGGTCTATGGCCCACACTTTTTAAAGCCATCTTCGACTTCATCACTCCCCTGGCCATCGAATCCAAGAACTTCATCTTCCTCAGGGACCTCAAATTCCACATTGAGGACCCCAACAACACTAACACAGCCAACCTGATCAAGAGCATGAACAACCTAGGCCTCACCCAAATAGTCATTGACCCCATGCACATCACTGGTCACACATTAGACCCCATCTTTACAGCAAGCAGCAAAAGGATCAGATACAGCCAAGTGACCAAACTAACCTGGACGGAACACTCAATGGTCCACTTCTTCATCACAACCAACCATGCCTAACCCACGAACCATACCTGCTCCTCTCACAGGAGCTGGAACAAGGTAACAGGGGACCGCTGGACCAACACCCTCAGCACCTCCACCCAGGACACCACCCCCACCCTCGAGGTGGCTGTCAAAAACTTCAACACCTGGATCTCTGAGTGCACCAACAGGGTCACCCCCTTCAAAACGGCCAAAAGAGGCAAGCCCACCAAGCACACCAACTGTTTCACTCTGGAACTCAAAACCACCAAAAACACTTGAAAGCATCTAGAAAGGATATGGCGCACCAACAAATCACCAGAGACCGAGCCACCTTTAATCAGGCACTAAACCAGTACCACACAAACCTTAAAAAAGTGAGAAAGTACTCCTGGGCACCCCGCTTCGAAGTCAGCTCCAACCACAGCAAAGAACTCTTCAGCATTGTCAAAAAGTTCTCCAACCCTCAGGCTTCTGAAAACACTATCACCCTCTCCCAGTCGCTCTGCGACACCCTTGTGAACTTCTTCTTCAACAAAATCTCGTCCATCTACAAACACGTCGACCCCTTACCACCTGTCTCCAGCACCCACAACCGACCAGACCTCACCAACTCCACCTCAAAACCAAAATCAGAGTGTGCGACCCTCTCACCACACAGACCACTGCCACCATCCATGAGATCCATATACTCAGGAGCCCCCAGAGACCCCTGTCCTCACCACATGTTCAACCTGGGAAACAACACCATCATCAAAGAGTTCCCCTCAGTCCTCAACACCTCCATCACCTCTGCGGCTAAAGTCCTGGAAAAAGTCATCAATCGCCAAATCACCATCCACCTGGAAACCAACAAACTCCTGGACCCCTCCCAATCAGGGTTCTGCTCAAACCACAGCACAGAGACTGCCCTAATAGCGGCCACTGATTACATCACAACCGAAAGAACTAGTCCGCCTCCCACCCTACACCTCAGGCCCAAAGAACATCATCTGCGGCATCCCCAGGGATCCTCACTGAGCCCCATCCTGTTCAACGCATACATGGCCCCTCTGGCCACACTAGTCAGAGCCCACTGTATGAACATCATTTCATATGCTGATGACACAGCTCATACTCTCCTTATCTAAGGACCCCGCTAACACCAAAAATAATTTCCCTAGATGTTTGACCAGCGTCGCAAGTTGGATGCAGAACAATTGCCTCAAGCTTAATACTGACAAATCAGGAGCAACGCCAACCCCTGGAACAACACCTGGTGGCCAGCAGACCTGGGCCCCACCCCCACTCCTGAAAACCATGCCAGGAACCTCAGCATCATACTTGACAGCAGGCTCACAATGAAAAAACAAATCAAAGCAGTCTCCTCAGCATGTTCCCTTACACTTTGCATGCTCCAGAAAATCTTCAAGTGGATCTCCATCAGCACCAGACGCGCCGTTGCCCAGGCCCTCATCACCAGCCGCCTGGAGACTACGACAACTCCCTATACATGGGAGTCACTCTACACTCTCTCTACATGGGAGTCACCACCCAGCTACTAAACAGACTGCAGACCATCCAGAACTCATCACCAGCCTCATCCTTGACCTACCTAGGCAAGCCCACATCCCCTCACCTCAAACAACTCCAATGGCTCCCCGTATATAAAATGTGTCAGTTCAAAATGCTGACCCATGCCTACAAAGCCTTGCACAACCAAGAACAAGCTTGCCTAAACTACAGACTGAACTTCCCCACACCTGTCAGACACCTGCACTCCACCTCCCTCTCCCTTGCCCACACCCCACGCTTCTGCAGAAGCGGCGGGTGATCTTTCTCCTACCGGGCCACAAAAACCTGGAACAGCCTCCCCCTCCAACTCTGGACCTCACCCACCCTGCAGGAATTCAGACACGTTCTTAACACCTGTCTGTTCGACTAACAGCGACCAGCAGCAGCCAACTCCACCCCAGTGCCTGGATACCCTCGCGAGTGATAAGCAGCGCTTTACAAATCCTAAATGATTGATTGATCGATCTGGCTATATGGACATTAGGCTTAAAGCGAATTAAGTTGGGTGTGGGAGCGTCTGGTAACATTGCACAAGTTGCCTAGTCTTCAGTAGCTCATGATAATTTTCACTGATCAGAAGTAACTCTCACTACAGAAAAGGCTGGAGACCCCATATATATATTTTTATACATATACATACATATGTGTATATATATATATATATATATATATATATATATATATATATATATATATATATATATATATATATATTCCTCTCCTCGCCACAATCCTCCGGAAAACGAGTGCAGACCTCATTCAGTGCAAATATTCCATTTTATTACCAGTCCTCTGCCATTACACGTTTCGGCCGTACACGCGGCCTTGATCACATGACAACACTCAACAGCTTTACCCCCATATTTAAAGTGCCCGTGCTTAATTAAAATCATGGAAATAGAAAACATGTTAAAAAATTTTTACATACTTTACATACCCTAATACCCCATGTTCCATTACATAACATATTTTGTTATTCATTTAGTTGTTGTTCATAATTTATATTCAACCTCCTATATGATTGCCCACATTGTAGTGAAACAATATTACAAAATAATTTTTTATATATATATATATGTTTTGGTTCAGGCTAGATATCTACTTAAATGTCTCCTGACACATGTTTACAATTTCCATTAAAATGATATCATATATAGGAATAAAGACATCATCCACATATAAAAAAATACATATCTTAATACAAAAGTGAAAACAAACCTATCACCTACCGCTATGTGCTATAAAATTTATTTATACAGGACACATTTCTTTAAAGAAACACCTATTTCCTATTTTGTGTCCTTAAGTTTAAATACTTTGCCAGTTCACGGATTACTCTGCACCATACATTATCTGCTATTCATGTCTTTTTTAATACATATATTTATTCTTGTTATTATATATATAAATATACCACAGATGAATCTGTTAATTCAATGTTGTTCTATTGTGCCAATGAATTAGTTGTGCAATACTTTCTTTTCTTGATTAAATTTGCTTAAATGCATTCGTGCACATCTCTAAATCATTTACTACCATTATCGACATGCTTTGAATGGACAGATAAAGTGACTCAGTGCTATACTACTTAGAGTTAAAAATCAATGGTGCTATAAATATTAAATATCTAAAGGAGTAAACAAATAAATTCATTATATACAAGTACAAATTATCATACGTAAACAAATAAATTCATTATATACAAGTACAAATTATCATAGTAAATTCATTAAATACGTCCTACTTTAAAGTTCATACATTATTTCATATTGCAAGGGAGGTTTCTAAGAATGTCAGTAGATCATTGGCTTTTAAAGTCTTAACACAAAGAACCCAGATGTAGATCTATAAAAATCATTAAGAAAAGGGCTTTAAGAAATCACTATAAAATACCACCCCAATTCTAAAACCATTCCTAAAAATTATACTAGTTTTATTAATTGGATAAATATAGTTTTGCTTCTTGCCCAAGGTTCTTCAGACATTGAGTGCAAGCTAGAAAAGGTGTCCCTTCATTGCAATGTTCTAATTGGCTTGCCCGCTATACATGCTTGACCTATGGGAGACTGACTTCATACGTTATAAAAACGTATGTAAATCTTCTGTAATATTGAGCCCGCCTGGATGCTTAGAATCAAACTCTAAAATATAGCTCGTTTCCAGGCGTCTCAGTTTGGCTTCTCTGTCACCCCCTCTTTTCATAATAGGTATAGCTTCAATGGCATAATAGCGTAAAAATTGTGGATTGCTATTGTGTACAGTTTGAAAATGTCTTGCAACAGGGTAATTTTGATCCTTATTAGTGATCGCCCTGATATGTTGAAGGACACGTTTGTGCACTGCTAATTTTGTGCTGCCTATATATTTCAGTTGGCAGTCACATTCCAATACGTATACACAATATTCTGTCTTACACGTAAGATGCTGTTTAATCTCTTTAACTGTATCTGAAAAAGCAGTTGTGTACGTTTTGACATTTATTCCAAACTGACAAGCCTTACAAGAGAGACATTTAAAAAACCTTTTCTTATTGTTAACCACATGTCTTTATGACTACTATCATGACTATTCTGAACCAACATATTCCCCATACTCAATGATTTACGGAAGGAGATTGATGGATTGACAGGCATCAGGTCACCTATTACCGGATCCTCACGGATAAAATGCAAATTGTGTCTCATAATACTCCGCAACTGTTTTTCCTGTTTTGAATAGGTTAGGATTAATCTGACAGGCTGTGTGTATGCCTCTACCTGAGACGTTTTTGTTTTGTAGGTGAGGAGATCCCTCCTCGACCTTGCCTGAGACTTTCTAATCGCAGAGTCTACTGATTCGCTACTGTATCCCCTAGCCAAAAATCTAGCACGGCTCTCCATCTGCCTCATCCTTGTATCCTCTGGATCACTTCAAATTCTGCGGATACGGAGCATTTCCCCATGTGTGGTGGGGGAGCGACCCTTGACCTTGCCAGGTAGGTCGCTCCCCCACCACACAGCTCCGCCTGTGCTGTCTGCCCGCTGCTCCTGTAGGTAAGATCGCCCTCCGCTTGTGGCCCCGGTGCCAGTTTTGTCTGCTTGTCTCCCCTTTCCTTTCTGTGCCCCCGCTGCCCCACTGTTGTTGTGCCCGTGATTTGCCTGCTTTCCCCCCGTTTTTCCTTCTGTGCCCCTCGCTGCCCCACTGTTGTTGTGCCCGTGATTTGCCTGCTTTCCCCCCGTTTTTCCTTCTGTGCCCCTCGCTGCCCCACTGTTGTTGTGCCCGTGATTTGCCTGCTTTCCCCCCGTTTTTCCTTCTGTGCCCCTCGCTGCCCCACTGTTGTTGTGCCCGTGATTTGCCTGCTTTCCCCCCGTTTTTCCTTCTGTGCCCCTCGCTGCCCCACTGTTGTTGTGCCCGTGATTTGCCTGCTTTCCCCCCGTTTTTCCTTCTGTGCCCCTCGCTGCCCCACTGTTGTTGTGCCCGTGATTTGCCTGCTTTCCCCCGTTTTTCCTTCTGTGCCCCCGCTGCCCCACTGTTGTTGTGCCCGTGATTTGCCTGCTTTCCCCCCGTTTTCCTTCTGTGCCCCTCGCTGCCCCACTGTTGTTGTGCCCGTGATTTGCCTGCTTTCCCCCCGTTTTTCCTTCTGTGCCCCTCGCTGCCCCACTGTTGTTGTGCCCGTGATTTGCCTGCTTTCCCCCCGTTTTTCCTTCTGTGCCCCTCGCTGCCCCACTGTTGTTGTGCCCGTGATTTACCTGCTCTCCCCCCGTTTTTCCTTCTGTGCCCCTCGCTGCCCCACTGTTGTTGTGCCCGTGATTTGCCTGCTCTCCCCCGTTTTTCCTTCTGTGCCCCTCGCTGCCCCACTGTTGTTGTGCCCGTGATTTGCCTGCTTTCCCCCCGTTTTTCCTTCTGTGCCCCCGCTGCCCCACTGTTGTTGTGCCCGTGATTTGCCTGCTTTCCCCCGTTTTTCCTTCTGTGCCCCCGCTGCCCCACTGTTGTTGTGCCCGTGATTTACCTGCTCTCCCCCGTTTTTCCTTCTGTGCCCCTCGCTGCCTATCGCCATTCCCGCCGCTGCGTCCCTGCGGCCCCGCCCCCTGACTGCCCATTCGCTGCCCCTGCCTCCCGCCTCCCAGCTGCTCCTCCCTCCCACCTCCCCATAAATGGCGGCCGCTGCACGGTGAGGAGAGCGACCCTTGACCTTGCCAGGTAGGTCGCTCCCCACCACACAGCTCCGCCTGTGCTGTCTGCCCGCTGCTCCTGTAGGTAAGATCGCCCTCCGCTTGTGGCCCCGGTGCCAGTTTTGTCTGCTTGTCTCCCCTTTCCTTTCTGTGCCCCCGCTGCCCCACTGTTGTTGTGCCCGTGATTTGCCTGCTTTCCCCCCGTTTTTCCTTCTGTGCCCCTCGCTGCCCCACTGTTGTTGTGCCCGTGATTTGCCTGCTTTCCCCCCGTTTTTCCTTCTGTGCCCCTCGCTGCCCCACTGTTGTTGTGCCCGTGATTTGCCTGCTTTCCCCCGTTTTTCCTTCTGTGCCCCTCGCTGCCCCACTGTTGTTGTGCCCGTGATTTGCCTGCTTTCCCCCCGTTTTTCCTTCTGTGCCCCTCGCTGCCCCACTGTTGTTGTGCCCGTGATTTACCTGCTCTCCCCCCGTTTTTCCTTCTGTGCCCCTCGCTGCCTATCGCCATTCCCGCCGCTGCGTCCCTGCGGCCCCGCCCCCTGACTGCCCATTCGCTGCCCCTGCCTCCCGCCTCCCAGCTGCTCCTCCCTCCCACCTCCCCATAAATGGCGGCCGCTGCACGGTGAGGAGAGCGACCCTTGACCTTGCCAGGTAGGTCGCTCCCCACCACACAGCTCCGCCTGTGCTGTCTGCCCGCTGCTCCTGTAGGTAAGATCGCCCTCCGCTTGTGGCCCCGGTGCCAGTTTTGTCTGCTTGTCTCCCCTTTCCTTTCTGTGCCCCCGCTGCCCCACTGTTGTTGTGCCCGTGATTTGCCTGCTTTCCCCCCGTTTTTCCTTCTGTGCCCCTCGCTGCCCCACTGTTGTTGTGCCCGTGATTTGCCTGCTTTCCCCCCGTTTTTCCTTCTGTGCCCCTCGCTGCCCCACTGTTGTTGTGCCCGTGATTTGCCTGCTTTCCCCCCGTTTTTCCTTCTGTGCCCCTCGCTGCCCCACTGTTGTTGTGCCCGTGATTTGCCTGCTTTCCCCCCGTTTTTCCTTCTGTGCCCCCGCTGCCCCACTGTTGTTGTGCCCGTGATTTGCCTGCTTTCCCCCCGTTTTTCCTTCTGTGCCCCTCGCTGCCCCACTGTTGTTGTGCCCGTGATTTGCCTGCTTTCCCCCGTTTTTCCTTCTGTGCCCCTCGCTGCCCCACTGTTGTTGTGCCCGTGATTTGCCTGCTTTCCCCCCGTTTTTCCTTCTGTGCCCCTCGCTGCCCCACTGTTGTTGTGCCCGTGATTTGCCTGCTTTCCCCCCGTTTTTCCTTCTGTGCCCCTCGCTGCCCCACTGTTGTTGTGCCCGTGATTTGCCTGCTTTCCCCCCGTTTTTCCTTCTGTGCCCCTCGCTGCCCCACTGTTGTTGTGCCCGTGATTTGCCTGCTTTCCCCCCGTTTTTCCTTCTGTGCCCCTCGCTGCCCCACTGTTGTTGTGCCCGTGATTTGCCTGCTTTCCCCCCGTTTTCCTTCTGTGCCCCTCGCTGCCCCACTGTTGTTGTGCCCGTGATTTGCCTGCTCTCCCCCCGTTTTTCCTTCTGTGCCCCTCGCTGCCCCACTGTTGTTGTGCCCGTGATTTACCTGCTCTCCCCCCGTTTTTCCTTCTGTGCCCCTCGCTGCCCCACTGTTGTTGTGCCCGTGATTTGCCTGCTCTCCCCCCGTTTTTCCTTCTGTGCCCCTCGCTGCCCCACTGTTGTTGTGCCCGTGATTTGCCTGCTTTCCCCCGTTTTTCCTTCTGTGCCCCCGCTGCCCCACTGTTGTTGTGCCCGTGATTTGCCTGCTTTCCCCCCGTTTTCCTTCTGTGCCCCTCGCTGCCCCACTGTTGTTGTGCCCGTGATTTGCCTGCTCTCCCCCCGTTTTTCCTTCTGTGCCCCTCGCTGCCCCACTGTTGTTGTGCCCGTGATTTGCCTGCTCTCCCCCCGTTTTTCCTTCTGTGCCCCTCGCTGCCCCACTGTTGTTGTGCCCGTGATTTGCCTGCTCTCCCCCCGTTTTTCCTTCTGTGCCCCTCGCTGCCCCACTGTTGTTGTGCCCGTGATTTGCCTGCTCTCCCCCCGTTTTTCCTTCTGTGCCCCTCGCTGCCCCACTGTTGTTGTGCCCGTGATTTGCCTGCTTCCCCCCGTTTTTCCTTCTGTGCCCCTCGCTGCCCCACTGTTGTTGTGCCCGTGATTTACCTGCTCTCCCCCCGTTTTTCCTTCTGTGCCCCTCGCTGCCTATCGCCATTCCCGCCGCTGCGTCCCTGCGGCCCCGCCCCCTGACTGCCCATTCGCTGCCCCTGCCTCCCGCCTCCCCATAAATGGCGGCCGCTGCACGGCCGCGCAGCGGACGTGCGCAGCGGGCGCGCCGCTGGCGCGCCGAAGGCGCGCCTAAGGCAAGCCCGTCTGCGCCCGTCCGCGACTGGACCGCGCCCAGCGCCAGAACCCCTGGATCCCACCGATGCAACACCACTCGACGGACCTACGACGCCGCCACACTCACCGCACTCAATGCCGGCCGGAACCCTGCCTGCTACCGAGCCTCACCGAGACGCACCCACGGACCCTTCACCTGCCAAACCTGCCGGTTCACCTGCCCCCTGACGTGCACCACCTCCGCCAAGTCGAGCAACAGCAGCAACCACCTGAAATGCATCCTGCTGAACACCCGCTCCGTCCACAGGCACGCCGTGGAACTCTGGGACCTGCTCGACGCAACAGCACCGGACATCGCCTTCCTCACCGAAACCTGGATGAACGCCTCCTCAGCGCCTGACATCGCCATAGCCATCCCGGATGGATACAAGATCACCCGGAAGGACCGCGTCAACCAGACGGGAGGAGGCATCGCCATCGTACACAAGAACACCATCCGCATCTCGACTAACTCCGACGAGACCTTCACCGCCGCCGAACACCTACACTTCCAGATACACACGGACCCCAAGACCACCCTCCGAGGCACCCTCATCTACAGACCCCCGGGACCACGCACACTATTCAGCGAAGACATCGCAGACTTCATCAGCCCGCACGCCATGCCCTCCGCCGACTACATCCTCCTAGGGGACCTCAACTTCCACCTGGAGAACAACAACGACAGAAACACCACCGCCCTGCTGGACAACCTCGCCAACCTCGGACTCAAGCAACTGGTGAACACGCCCACCCACTACGCCGGCCACACGCTTGACCCCGTCTTCTCGTCCAGCAAGCACATCTCCTTCAGCCACGCCACTGGACTCCACTGGACCGACCACAGCTGCGTCCACTTCAGCTTCAGAAAGACTGCGACCCACCACCACCCGCAACAGGCTCCCCGCCGGAGCTGGAGCAAGATCACCGCCGAGCAGCTCACCGCCTCCCTCAGCCAGAACACACCCACCGACACAACGGACCCAAACGAAGCAGCCAGCAACCTCGCCAAGTGGCTGACCGCCTGCGCCGACGACCTCGCACCACTAAAAACCCTCCCAGCAGACCCGGAAGCAAGAAAACCCCTTGGTTCACCAACGAACTCAAGGAATCCAAGAAGAACTGCCGCACTCTCGAGAAAACCTGGCGACTCGACCAGACCACAGACAACAGGACCGCCCTCAAGCACGCCACCCGCAAACACCACCAGCTGATCCGTGCCACCAAGAAGTCGGCACTCAAAGAACGACTGGACAACAACGCCCATGACAGCAAGGAACTTTTCAGCATCGTCAAAGAGTTCTCCAACCCCAGCGCCGGAAACAACGACATCACCCCTCGCAAGACCTCTGCAACTCACTCTCCGCGTTCTTCCACCGCAAGATCACCGACATACACAACAGCTTCAACGCACAAACAACGCACCCTACCGCCGAACCAATGCCCGCCACCACCACCCTCTGCAACTGGACCCCGATCAACACCGAAGACACCACCCGCACGATGAACTCCATCCACTCCGGATCACCAACCGACCCCTGCCCACACCACGTCTTCAACAAAGCCGACGCCACCATCGCACCCCATCTCCGGGACATCATCAACTCCTCCTTCCGCACCGCCACCTTCCCGGAGAGCTGGAAGCACGCCGAGCTTACCGCCCTCCTGAAGAAACCAACGGCGGACCCCACCGACCTCAAGAACTACCGCCCCATCTCGCTCCTTCCGTTTCCGGCCAAAGTCATCGAGAAGACCGTCAACAGACAGCTTGCCGCCTTCCTCGAGACGAATGGATCCTCGACCCCTCGCAGTCCGGGTTTCGGGCCAACCACAGCACCGAGACCGCCCTTATCGCAGCCACCGACGACATCAGAACCCTAACCGACAACGGGGAAACAGCTGCCCTCATCCTCCTGGACCTCTCCGCGGCGTTCGACACCGTCTGCCACCGCACCCTAGTGAAGCGCCTCAGCAACATCGGAATCCGAGAGAAAGCACTGGAATGGATCATCTCGTTCCTCGCCGGAAGAACCCAGAGAGTCCGCCTCTCCCCGTTCAGATCCGAAGCCACCGAAGTCATCTGCGGCGTTCCACAAGGATCCTCACTCAGCCCGACCCTCTTCAACGTCTACATGAGCCCCCTCGCAGCCATCGCACGCCGACACAACCTCAACATCATCTCCTACGCCGACGACACCCAGCTGATCCTCTCCCTCACCAACGACCCCACTACCGCCAGAGCCAACCTGCACGACGGGATGAGAGACGTCGCCGACTGGATGAGGAACAGCCGCCTTAAACTGAACTCAGACAAGACGGAAGTCCTCATCCTGGGCTCATCACCCTCCGCCTGGGACGACTCCTGGTGGCCCCCGGCCCTGGGCACCGCACCCAAGCCAACGGACCACGCACGCAACCTGGGCTTCATCCTGGACTCCTCCCTATCAATGACCAAACAAGTCAACGCCGTCTCATCTTCATGCTTCAACACCCTGCGCATGCTCCGCAAGATCTTCAGATGGATCCCCACTGAAACCAGGAAGACCGTCACCCAGGCACTCGTCACCAGCCGACTGGACTATGGGAACACCCTCTACGCCGGAACCACAGCCAAACTTCAAAAGAGACTCCAGCGCATCCAGAACGCCTCCGCACGACTCATCCTGGACATCCCCCGACACAGCCACATCACCGTACACCTGAAAGACCTGCACTGGCTCCCCGTCAGCAAGAGAATCACGTTCAGACTCCTCACCCACGCACACAAGGCCCTCCACGACCTGGGCCCAAAGTACCTCAACGACCGCATGTCCTTCTACACGCCCACACGCCAGCTACGATCAACCAGCCACGCCCTCGCCACCGTACCACGCATCCGCAGAACCACCGCCGGAGGAAGATCCTTCTCCTACCTGGCGGCCAAGACCTGGAACTCCCTCCCCACTCACCTTCGGCGAACCCAGGACCATCTCGCCTTCAGGAAGCAGCTCAAGACCTGGCTGTTCGAGCAGTAACTTACCCCCTCCCCCAGCGCCTTGAGACCCTCCCGGGTGAGTAGCGCGCTCTATAAATGCCGTGATTGATTGATTGATTGATAGGGAATGCTCCTAATGAGATGTGGGGGATGTGCACTCGACACGTGTAAAAGTGTGTTTCCTGCAGTTGGTTTGGTAAAAAGGGTGGTAGTTAAAACATTATTTCTAACTAAAACCTGCACATCCAAAAAGGTCACTGTATGTTTACTAATGCTCGAGGAGAATTTGAGGTTAAAGTTGTTTTCATTGATTTCATTGATAAATTTCAACGCACCTTCTTCCCTCCCCCTCCACACAATAAATATATCATCTATAAAACGCATCCAAGATACAATATTGGTAGTATACACATGTTCATATTTACGCATGAGGACCAGTTCCTCCCACCAGCCCATGAACAGTAAGGCGTAACTGGGGGAGAAACTGGCCCCCATGGCTACACCTTGGATTTGTTGATAAAACTGCCCGTTAAAAAGAAAAAAATTATTTTCCAAATTAAAAAGCAGCATATCCAAGAGCATACGAGTATGTTGTGCATATATTATGGATCTAGTATTAAGATAGAACTCCACTGCTCTCAAGCAATCCTGGTTCCTGATACAGGTATACAAAGAACAGACATCCATTGTAATTAACAAAAATCAGATTCCCACACAATTGCATTAATTTTTGTTAAAAAGTCACTGGTGTCCTGGATGTATGATTTCAACTGCTTCATGTGCACCTGTAAAAATAATCAATGTATCTTGAGAGATTCTCCAATGGCCCATCACACGCCGCAATGATTGGCCTGCCTGGTGGTTTCGCCATGTCCTTATGTATTTTGGGTATAAAGTAAATATGAGGTACCATTGGATATTCCTTTTTAACAAATTTGTACTCATCCCAACTTAAAAGGCCCAAACTCTTCCAGGCAAGCAAGTTCTTAAAAAGAGAATCCTGAGTGTTTTTGTATTTTAGTGGAGTACTTTTTTTGTAACATTGGACATCATTCAACTATATATATATTCACTGAAAAAACCATAGGTTTCAGGCACATTATAGTTAGAAATTAGCATTTAAAAAACCTTAGAAATTCACTGAAAAGACCATAGGTTTCAGGGACGTTATAGTTAGTTGGACATTTCACTCGTACAAAACCATAGAAATTCCCCCGTTATAGTTAGTTCAGCTAACTATAACTCGCTCCCCCGCAATGCACTGCTGATGACGTCACATATTACATCATTCATGATATAGTCAGTGACATCACTGATGACATCACTGATGACATCTCAAATGACATCACTGATGACATCACTGATGACATCATCCAGTGACTGTGTGTTTCTCTAAAGTTTAAATATGTTTTATATATATGCCAAGGTGTATTGAAGAATGAGTGGGTGTATAAGTGTCTGATGGAGGATTTAGTATGTGCGTGACTGACTGTATAAGTGAGTGATTAAATGTGTCTAACTGAATGCATGGGTTAGTGACTAAACTGTCTGAATTTGTGTATCAGTATGTCTGTTGTTGTGTAAGCTGCTGCATGTGTTGGTCAGTAGCTACATGAGTGTCTATATGGGTTATTGATTGGTTGCCTGAGTATTTGTATGGGAGACTGAGTGTGTGTGTGGGTGGGTGGGAGGTGTGTGACTCTGTGCATAGATGTGTGAGTGGTTGATTCACTGGGTGTTTGGATTCAAGAGTGCATGTGGAAACAGCTGTATGGGCGGGTGAGTGTGTGTATGGGTGTGTTGGTGAGAGATTGGATGTCTCAGTGGTACATGTCCAAGTAACTACATATGTAAAAGGCAGTGTATGTGAGACTTGGAGTATATAAATGACTATACGTGAGAGTCACTGGCTGTGAGAGTGGCTGTATGGATGAGTGTGTACTTGTATCAGTGATTGTATAAGAGAGTAAGTATGTGTTAGTATATGTTTGAATAAGTGAGGTGGTGTGTGTATAACTGTATAGATGAGGAAATGGGAGTGTGATTGATTCTTTGCATGACTGACTAGGTGTGTGAGTAACTCCATGGATGAGTGGCGGTGTGTGAGTGTCTGTATAGGTGTATGAGTGCATATGATAGTGTTGTATTGATGAGAGACTGTATATATGAGTGATTGTATGGGTGAATGAGTGGATGTGTGTGTAGACCTAGGAATCAGTAAGTGCGTATGTAGTAACTGGTATTGGTGTGTCAATGGTTTCGAAAATGGTAGTCTGTATTTTACAGTGGGTGTATGAAAGATTATATTAGAGTGTGAGGAAGTGCATCAGATTTTGACGTGGATGATGTCATCAGTGATGTCATCAGTGATGTCATTTGAGATGTCATCAGTGATGTCATCAGTGATGTCACTGACCATGTCATGAATGATGTAATATGAGATGTCATCAGCAGTGAATTGCGAGGCGCGAGTTATAGTTAGCTGAACTAACTATAACGGGGGAATTTCTATGGTTTTGTACGAGTGAAATGTCCAGCTAACTATAACGTCCCTGAAACCTATGGTTTTTTCAGTGAATTTCTAAGGTTTTTAAATGCTAATTTCTAACTATAACGTGCCTGAAACCTATGGTTTTTTCAGTGAATTTCAATGGTTTTTTAAATGCTAATTTCTAACTATAACGTGCCTGAAACCTATGGTTTTTTTCAGTGAATTTCAATGGTTTTTAAATGCTAATTTCTAACTATGCCTACAAAGTTAGGACATGTGAAGAAAGAGGAAGAAAAGCGCAGCAAGAAGCAAGACAAATGCAGAAAGAGGCAACAGAATTCCAGAAAGACGAAGAAAAGTGCAGGAAGAAGCAAGAGATGTGCAGAAAGAACCAACAGAGGAGCAGAAAGTCCTCCTGTGCCCCCAACTTTTAGTGACGGGTACTGGTGGTAACTGACTCTGACTAACCAGGACCGGAGCCAGTGCTATGCTAAAAGACACTTAGAATACAGTGAAAACACCTACATACACTAGGGAACACTATGCGTTGGGGTACCCCTGTAATGAGCATGACCTCCTCTGTATTTGCCATGAGTTAGTGCCTGGGTCATTGCATGAGTACATGGGTAGTGACTGGATGATTAGAGTGCTGCAAGGACAGTGCATGGTGATTTTATAACTGCTTGGGTTTTGGCGGAGTGATTGGATAAGTACATGATGCTCGCTGGGTGATTGGAGGAGTGCATGGGTAGTGACAGGGCAATGGCTGGACTGCATTGGTACTGCTCAGGGTATTGTAGGAGTGCATGAGTTAGTGCATGGGTCATTGCATGAGTGCATGGGTAGTGACTGGATGATTAGAGTGCTGCAAGGACAGTGCATGGTGAATTTATAAGTGCTTGGGTGTTGGTGGAGTGATTGCAAAAGTACACACGTCACATCAGGCCCCGCCCCTTCCCTTCACCACTGTGCAAACGCGCCCCCTGGCGGGTTTTAATTTGGGGGATTAATTCCCCTTGAATCCTGAAGGTCCCTGGGGGCCAACTAGCCCACCATGTACCTCCAGTAAGCGCCACAGAGCTGCTTTGCAGAGAGGTGGTCCGAGGTCACGCCCCTTTTTACACCTCTCTGCAATGCAACTCTGTGGCGCTTACTGGACGTACCTGGTGGGCTAGTTGGCCCCCAGGGACCCTCAGGATTCAAGGGGACTTAATTCCCCAACTTAAAACGCGCCACAGGGCGCGTTTGCACACTTGTCACATCAGGCCACTCCCCTCACTGCACCACTGTGCAAACGCACCCCCTGGTGCGTTGTAAATTGGGGATTAAGTCCCTTCAATCCTGAGGGTCCCTGGGGCCAACTAGCCCACCAGGTACCTCCAGTAAGCGCCAAAGAGCTGCGTTGCAGAGAGGTGTGAAAAGGGGCGTGGCCTCTGAACACCTCTCTGCAACGCAGCTCCCTGGCGCATACTGGAGGTACCTGGTGGACTAGTTGTCCCCCAGGGACCCTCAGGATTCAAGGGGACTTAATCTCCCAACTTAAAACGGGCCACGGGGCGTGTTTGCACAGTGGTGCAGGGAGGGGGCGGGGCCTGATGTGACAAGTGTGCAAATGCACCCTGTGGCGCATTTTAAGTTAGGGGATTAAGTCCCCTTAAATACTGAGGGTCCCTGGGCGCCAACTAGCCCACTAGGTACCTCCAGTATGTTCCAGGGAGCTGCGTTGCAGAGAGGTGTTCAGAGGCCATGCCCCTTTTTACACCTCTCTGCAACGCAGCTCTTTGGTGCTTACAGGAGGTGCCTGGTGGGCTAGTTGGCCCCCAGGGACCCTCGGGATTTAAGGGGACTTAATCCCCCAATTTACAATGTGCCAGGGGGTGCATTTGCACACTTGGTATGTCAGGCCCCGCCCCCTCTGTGCACCACTGTGCAAATGCGCCCCTGGTGCGTTGTAAATTGGGGGATTAATTCCCCTTGAGTCCTGAGGGTCCCTGGGGGCCAACTAGCCCACCAGGTACCTCCAGTAAGCGCCACAGAGCTGCGTTGCAGAGAGGTGTAAAAAGGGGCATGGCCTCTGAACACCTCTCTGCAACGCAGCTCCCTGGCGCATACTGGAGGTACCTGGTGGGCTAGTTGGCCCCCAGGGACCCTCAGTATTCAAGGGAAATTAATTCCCCCACCTACAACGCGCCAGGGGCCACGTTTGCTGAGTGCTGCAGTTAGGGGGCGGGACCTCCGCAGCGAAGCCGGCTTTTTTATTTATTTATTTTTTTATCAAGGGGGGCTGTGTGGTCCCCCTCCTTTTAAATTATTTGGGGCCCTGGGGACCCCATCACCCAGGGCCTGCTTTTTAAAAAAAAATAATAAAATAAAACGGGAAGGGGCCGCACGGGCCCCTCCCGAGGCCTATTCTGGCCCCGGGGACCCCATCCCCCGGGGCATGGCCACATTTTGGTTTAAAAAAAAAAAATCGTTTTAAAGGAGGGGGGCTGCGTAGCCCCCCTCCTTCGGCCTCAAGTGGCCCGGGGACCCCATCCCCCGGGGCCTGGCCTCTTCGTTGGGGACCGTGGGGGGAGGCCCAATTCCCCCACGGTCCCGCCGGCTCCCCGCCTCCTGCGGGAGCCGGCATTGCTTTCCACACGGGAGCTGCTAACATGCAGCTCCCCTTGTGGCAAAGCAATGTGGTTTGGATTTATGGCAGAGCAGGAAACCTGCTCTCGCTTACAAAATTAAAACCACAGTTTGCTATGACAGGGCGAGAGCCACACGGCTCCCGCCCTGCCATAGCAAACAGCAGTGTCCCGGGGGTGGGCACCCCGGGACACTGCAGGAGCCGGCCCTGGGGGGTGGCGGTCCCCAGGGCCATCTAGGGCTCCAGGAGGGGGGCCGCGTGGTCCCCCTCCTATCGTGTGCACAGGCCCGGGGAGGTGGTGGTCCCCGGGGCTCGGGGGTACGTAACGGACCCACACATTTGCATGTTAGCGCCCCGGGGAGGTGGCGGTCCCCGGGGCGTGTGGGGGGGCTCGAGCCCCCCCACACAGGTTTGTTCATTTCTTTAAAAAGCCCCGGGGGTGGCGGTCCCCGGGGCAGTGGGAGCCATGTGCCCCCACAAATAATTAATAAAAGCCCCAGGGGGTGGCGGTCCCCGGGGCTTGGGGGCCTTGGAGGCCACCCACACATTTAAAAATTAGCCCTGTGGGGTGGCGCTCCCCGGGGCTACGGGGGAGCTGCGTGGCCCCCCGCAACTCATAAATCAAGCCCCGGGGAGGTGGCGGTCCCTGGGGCAGTGTGGGGGGGATTGGGCCCCCCCACACATTTTTTTTAGTGCCCCTGGGACCTGGCCCACCCGGGGGCTTCAATACAACGAAGCACGGGAGCCCACGCTTCATTTTTTTTTTATTTCCTCGACCGGATTTGCGACCACAGCGCGAATTCGGCCGATTTTTTAAAAAAAAGAAAAGCTTTTTTTGGCCCTGGGGGTCCTTGTGGGACCCCCTGAGCAGGCCTAGGGGGTCAGGGTGTTTCTACCCTGCCCCCTTTTCTTGTTTTTCGAGTTTGTTTCACTGTTTTCTTGTGACTAGGTTCTACCGAGTCACAAGATGGCTGCCAACACTTCCTGGTTTGGAGTGTTGACAGCCAATTTGAATAAAGCTCGTGGTCGGGAGGGTCCGCGGATCCTCTGTGCCTCTAGATATCGATATTTTTATTTTTTTAATTTCTCAGCAACTACTGAACGGATTTACACCATTTTTAAAAAGGTCGCTTTCTGAGCCAATCAGTACCTTTTGCCAAATTTGGTATAATTCCGTTCAGCAGTTCGGGCTGTAGCCTTGGCTAAAGTTTCCTATGGGAAATTGATTTTTGACTCTTATTTTTGAATTTCTCAGTA
Source organism: Calotriton arnoldi (assembly GCA_963921515.1). NCBI lineage: Eukaryota > Metazoa > Chordata > Amphibia > Caudata > Salamandridae > Calotriton > Calotriton arnoldi. The sequence goes on along the minus strand of CAWUFW010000195.1, from coordinate 2,338,379 downwards.
ACTACGGAACGGATTTACACCATTTAAAAAAAAGGTCGCTTTCTGAACCAAGCGCTACCTTTTTGCAAAATTTGGTGTAATTCCGTTCAGCAGTTCGGGCTGTAGCCTTGGCTAAAGTTTCCTATGGAAATTAACATGGAGAAAACACTTTTGGGACCCCCTTTATTCTCAGCCCCCACTTGACAAATCACCCCCAAACTTTCAGGATAGGAGCTGACCTGGATGAAACATTTTTTGGGAGAATTTTGCGAAGATTCGTCAAACGACGCCAAAGTTATTAGCAAATCAAAAAATGCTTTTCCTATGGAAACTAAGTTCTAACTATAACTAACTACTGGCGACCGCCAGTAGGTAATATATATATATATATATATATATATCTATATAGAGAGAGAGAGAGAGAGAGAGAGAGAGGGGGGAGCGAGGGGGGTGGGAGTGGGGATTTACCAGTGCAACTGTATTAGAGATATTTTGCAACTTAGCAAAAAGGCAGTGACTGGGGAGGACTTTTAGTAGATCATGTCAATATAAAGATAGTCAAACTTCTTACAGGCCTAATGAGGAGGAATTTGTTATCTCGAGTTAGCCGACACTGGCAGTATATGAGTTAGTATGGTAAGGGCAGGGCACGAGTCGGGGGTCCACGCGGGGGGACGGCGTCCCCCCACTTCTTTCACAGGGTGGATGCCGTCCACCCTGCCAAGAAGTTGGGCCCCACTAAAAAAGATGCTGAATTCGTCCCGGTGTAATTTCCAAACACCAGGACACATTCAGCAGCGCCTGCACGTTGTTATCTGCTTTCGATCACAACAACGTGCAGGCGGGGACGGGGCTCTCTTATTTCTGACTCCTGCTGGGATACTCGGTCATAACCAAGGCCGAGTCTCAGGGGTCATCAAGCCTCCTTTTGTTGGAGTTTCCTGGCTGGCAGCAGTCAGGAGCCTCACACCTGATGCAAATGCAGCAGAGGGGAAACAAAGGCTCGCACCTTGTTAGCACTTCACACATACTTAGGAGAGGCAGCTTTTCACTTTGTTCAGGCTCTGTTTAGGAGCTATGCATGCACTGTAAGAAGGTCAGATGTGTTGATCTTTCCCAGTATTTGCACAAAATAAATTGCATTTATATACGCTTATTACCCTTGAGGAGGCGTTGTAATAATTTAAATATCACTATTTCTTTTAAAGCACTATGGCTATAGAAAGCTTAACGCTGACAAAAGGTAACATTGCTTTATATGTAGCGTACAAAAGTGTGAATCTTCTGCCAAAATCAGGAGGGTTTGCAAGTATACTCGAAATGTGCTCAAATGTACTCATGATACACCTGCTAAACATATATGTGAGGGCTTAAGATCTGATATCACTTCTTGTGATGTCACGCGCTGTGATGTCACACGCTGGGATGCCACTTGCATACTGATTAACTAGGTTAGTCCCCCACTTCTTTTTTAGGACTTGTGCCCTGGGTAAGGGTATGCTATTAGTTTTACATGAAGTCTCCCATTTTCGCTGAATTAATCATTAATCTGCCTATTGTTTCTATTGTGATCTCAATATAGCATCTTTTATTCACGTGTTTTGCATAGATATCCGTTTGTGTTAACACATGACGTGACACACACAAAATGACGACGCTAATGGGGCAATGGGCCATGAACAAAAAATCCCCCAGTTTCTCGACGTATATGCTGGTTCATTCACAGAAAATATGCACATGGAAAGACATAATTCTAAATACTCTTAAACTGCAGCCTTATATGTAAAATTGATTTCCGAGGCTGATATACATAATTCCTCTATTCTTTTTTCTGTACGCGGCATACATAATTTATCAATAAAGTCTGCAATGTTATAGGCCCTAAATATTTGCTGCGCTACGTGGGTCCGCTTTAATGGTGAAAATGATGTCGCTCCTTGGCAACGTAGCACCATCCCCCTCTTTATGATGCAGTGGGCAGTCGAGGTTGTGTTTACTATACGGTTCACATTGCTGCGTACTTCCGCATCGCTCTATTTGCCTGCCATTAGATTATTTCGGAAAGACAAAACTCGCAAATATAAACACACCCACTGATAAATCTATGTATACATTCCTAAACATCATTTTTGGTTCTTATCGGCTGCCCAGATGTGAACGTAGATGCGTCGTCGTCTTTTGTTCCTTACCTTGCACCTCTGGAATAATCGCACCCTGCATTCTGCGCGAACCCTAGAGTAGGTACTACTTAGAGCATTCATAAATATATGATGATTTACTTACATGTATAGCGTGTTTGGATCCTCTTTTTTACCGTAGAAGATGAATAGCTTTGGGGGGTTTTCCGATCCCCTTCAGCACATCCTCGCCCCTGCTCGCATTGTTCCTCCAGCCCCTGCAGTCTCCGCAGCAGCTGTATCCTAAAAGCAGGTTGGTCGTGGAGCCGCTAGCCCCGCCCACCGCAGCCGCTGACAAGCACAGGCGTCTGAAAAGGATGGAATGCCAACAGACACAATGCGTTCGCAAACCTTAATCGATGAATAATCGAATCATTGCAGATGTGATTTTACGGCACTTATACTTTTTGATAGAACACCTCCATATTTAGTTTTTTAGTTTTAAGGCCATTTTCTTGTCTCGGAATTTGCCTTTGCTGGTCGCTTGTCACGTTTAAAATGCTCTAGGTGACAGAGGACCGTTTCTACCCAGCCAGGTGTTTACGGCCTTATTAGGTCTGGCTTAGAGGCATCTTCAGCGTTTGCATGCTTCATGTTTTGAAACAAAAGTAGTATGTGTGTATATATCTATATATCTATATATCTATATATCTATATATCTATATATATATATATATATATATATCTATCTATCTATCTATCTATCTATCTATATATACATATGGTGCGATCTTTTTATAAATTGCTGCATAGCGTCCATAAACACCATATTCAGGTAATAATATTCTGAGTGCATCCTGTCTACCAGAGTGCTCACGTGCGTGTTCGTAAAATGGTAAAAGCATACTGTCATGGTAGTAACGTCCGAAATTGTCCAAGAGAGGCCATTGCCTCTCTTTTCTCCCTTACTCGTCGCATCACCAGAAATTCCTCGGAAAATCCATTTTCGTCTGATGCGCGGCAAGCAGGTCATGCCCCCATCAATATTTATCATATATAACACCAAGACTCCATCAAGAGGGCCACCAACCTTGCAGGGCGGCTGCTGCGAGCAGGCATGAAGATCCTGTAATTCAATCCAAAAACGAGATGCAGAGCCTGATTTCGGGAGAGCAACCCATGCGTTTATTTTCTCAATGCATGTGCAGCAAAACTCATAACCTTACGCGTTTCTGCTAATATAGCCTTGGTCACAGGTGAGTAGAGTTGCCACAAGGAGGTGCTGATATCCATTACCCACGTGGTATGATGCCACACTACTACTGGTCCCAGAATGCACCAAATTTGTAATAAAAGTCCATACATATGGTGCGATCTTTTTATAAATTGCTGCATAGCGTCCATAAACACCATATTCAGGTAATAATATTCTGAGTGCATCCTGTCTACCAGAGTGCTCACGTGCGTGTTCGTAAAATGGTAAAAGCATACTGTCATGGTAGTAACGTCCGAAATTGTCCGAGAGAGGCCATTGCCTCTCTTTTCTCCCCTTACTCGTCGCATCACCAGAAATTCCTCGGAAAATCCATTTTCGTCTGATGCGCGGCAAGCAGGTCATGCCCCCATCAATATTTATCATATAACACCAAGACTCCATCAAGGGGGCCACCAACCTTGCAGGGCGGCTGCTGCGAGCAGGCATGAAGATCCTGTAATTCAATCCAAAAAACGAGATGCAGAGCCTGATTTCGGGAGAGCAACCCATGCGTTTATATGGTACGGACCACCAAATAACATAAATATTGCTGTGCTTTATTGTGATAGTCAGCAGTATATATATATATATATATATATATATATATAATGCATAGATATTGATATTGGCTCTGCCCTATGCCAATGTGAAAGGAAAGGAATGCACCGTATTTATGAAATACTGTGCAATTCTGTCTCCTCCCCCCCCCCTGCTCTGACGCACTCTTTGCACAAGTTACACAAGTCCTAAAAAAAGAAGTGGGGGGACGCTGACGTCACGACAGGAAGTGACGTCACGAAAGGTGGCTTGCACCATCAGACTCATTGCCTCCCCTCGCTCACCCCTTAGATGCGATTGCATCAGAGAAGCCAGCGCGTGAGCAGCGTTCTGAATGAGCTCCGATCTCGCCCCAGAGAGGCCAAAGAGTGAATGTGTGGCTCCATTTGCTCCAGTTATCGAGCTCCCGGTAAAATAAGTGGGGGACGCCGTCCACCCGCGTGGTACCCCGACTCGAGCCCTAGCTGCCTAGCGCCAACGCAGGCACCCTTGCACCCTGGTGCAAGTGTGTCTGTGTTGCATGCAGGATTTCTTTTGTGCAGGAAGGGGCACCTTCCTGCATAAAAACAATCTAGAGAGGAGTTTTCCTTTTTCTACGTGTGCTGCAGAATACAGCACACATAGAAAGAGGAAAAAATTAGGAGAAATAAAAATATTTCTCCTCATTACGCCTGCTCTAGTAAGGGTCTGGCGCTACCCCAGGTTTGCGTGATCAAGTGAATCTGGGGCAGCGTCAAAATCCATGGGTGTTGCATGGGGAAGCCCACTGCAACACCCATTGAAAACCTCCCTGGCGCAGAGTAAGGCAGTTCAGTGACTTCCACTGCTTTGTCTTACTCCATATCTACGAAGCCATGCAAAGCCCTGAAAAGTGGCTTTGCGTGGCTTAATGGATATGATTGAAAGGCTTGCGCCCCCGGAGCATAAAAAAAGTGATGCTACGGTGTCGCAAGCCTCATGAATAAGCCCCTAAGTGTGGTACATATAACTTCACAAAAGGCTTAGAATGTACAAAATATTAAAAAGATTGAGTGGACCTGAATAGACTACTCTACTTTCAAATTAAAGTTACTATCATAGGCAATAAATATTATGTAGTTGAAGGCAGCTTCTTGTAGGTGAAAATGGCATGTTGAACTCTCTCAGCTTTACCACTTTTGTGTGCCGCTTTACTAGATAAACCTTGCCTGAGATCCGTGTGGCAGGAATAGGACACTTTACCCTGCATGCGTTACTCCACAGTCCCATTACCCCGCAGTTTTTACACTGCAAAATCTTTTGCAACGCAGGGCTTTACACTGCAAACTATTACAACGCATTCGCCATTACAACGCAAATTACTACTAGACCACAAAAAGTACTCCTCTGGTACGTAAATCGTATCCACGATTTACCTCAGGTGGACCCTGATACAACAGTGATGGGAAGTACCTATGTGAAGCTATAAATAGTAACCCACTAGGGAGTGGGGAAGGAAACAAATCCTTTTTGTTTTATTTACCCTCACACACCCTAGTGGTGTCATGCTTCATCATCGGGTCACCCTGACGCCTAAAGGTAAGGGTGGGCTCAACCATATTCCAGGGAGCTCTTAGTGATATTATTGGCCAGGGGAAATTAAAGATTAAAAATCCACAGGCAGATCCCAGTTTCCCTTTATTCTTGGATCTGTCAGGGATATTAAAAATAGAGATAAAAGGGTCAATTAGGGTATTATGGTCCTAAAACCCTAGTGCCAACATGTTTCAGTCCGCTTTCGCCCCTAAAGGGTGCTGGACTTTCTTCAGGGCAGTGAAAACGTCCTCCCTGGAAAGAAACACAATAACAAGGGAATTTCCCTATACTGCTATTTATGAAGGGCAGATAGCTGCTCCTTTTCTCGACAAGAGTATTTTATCTTTTCTGATGCTCCATCCCATTGTGGGAGAAGGTGTGCATCTCAAGGGACCTCACGTAGTAAAAAAGGGGGTAGCCCTGTAGTCATACAACCGTCAAGGGTCCTGCCCCGCACCGTAATCTGATCAGCGTGGGTCCCTGGCCCTGGGTCTAGTGTTATTACACGGGAGGGTGTACTCCCTCTTGAGAGTTCCTCTCGGCCCTCACGGTATAGAGGAAGGTTCCTTTCTCTATTTGCCGTTTTGTGCATAACGCAATTTACTACTCTAACTCCATCGTGGCATTACTTTGGGGAATGCGTTGTAATAGTTTGCGGTGTAAAGCCCTGTGTTGTAAAAGATTTTGCGGGGTAATGGCGCTGCGGAGTAACGCATGCAGGGTAAAGGATTTTTATCGTGTGGCAGGGAAGCTCCATTGTACTGAGACTACTGACGTTTTATTGTTTCCTTTCTGGGTGACATTTGGACCAGGGCAGCAGATCAAAAATTGGAGGCGGGGCTTACCCTGGGGAAAAAAAGGTTGACACTATCCTTAGAGTCAACACAGATAAATTTTGCATTTGAAAAATATTGGTCAAACTTGATATGATTACAACAAATATGTTTTAGTGGATTTGACACTGTTCATAGGCAGTGCTGGAATTGGAAAACATGTTCTCCAGGGTCTCATAAATTGGGAGTCAAGGTGTGGCAAAGGATAGAGGATGTAGTCATGTGGGATGAAGTCAACATTTACATTTAAAAAAAAAAATCTGTGCCGCAAAGAAATTTGCAACAAGGACAAAGGTGATAGTAAATCTGTTCTGGGTATTTAATCAAAAAGGGGGCATTTTTCTTATGGTGTTAAGACACCTGCTGCAGAGATCTTTGTGTGCCCAGAAAATATCAGGGGGTAATAATAATAGCAATATTACTCTGGTGGTTCATGCATTAGCTGGAGAGAACTGTGTTTTCTCTAGTCACAGCTTTGACTTGTGAAGTTGCATAGAGGGTTAACGTGTCCCTGGCAAAGCATGTTATGTAACATCCAAACCACTGATTTTTATTTTATGTAGATAGGTATGTTGGTTACAGCTTTCAGGGCCAGTTTAAGCATTTTGGGGTCCCGGGGCCAAATGTATTTTGGCGGCCCCTGTTCGGATTAGCTTTGAAATTATGATCCAGTTCCAGCTCTTTCATGCCTTCTTTGCCCATGTCACTAATAGTGCACAGATGCACTGGTCCAAATTCTAAATGTGTTTACATTAAAATTCAGGGATAGTGATGAGTGTGTTCAAAATTGTAACCCAGCAGCAGCTCGCTAATATTACTGCAAATAATCTCCGACACCCTACCATTTCTCATATGTGAGATCCTGTTTGTATCTAAAAGAAACTTTTTTATGGCTGTTGCATGAAATACAAACACAACCTTTGTCTGCACAATGTCTGTAATAGACTCTCCTACATTAAAAATAAATTAAAGGAAAAAGGTATAACAAAACAATCTGTTTAAGAATTATTCAAGGTCATCAGGGCAGGACTCTCTGCAGAGCAGAGCTGGCTCTATCAGGGGCCCCCTGAATGGGTGGGGCCCTGGCTCCTGCCCACTCTGCCCAACAATCCCTGAATGCTTTTCACAGAGAGACCCTTTTGTTGCTTGCAGGTCATACATTGCAATCCTTCTTTTTTTATGTTTAAAAGCTTTATTAAAGAATTATAAGAAATACATAGATCAGCAATACAGAATAAACATACTGAAAGAAGAATATCAAAAAAGTGGCTAAATTAAGAACCAACGAAGAAAGCTATTTTTGGTTTTTCAGGGAATAAAGGAAAGGGAGGGGAAGGGAGAAGGGGAGAAGGGGGGAAGAGGATATTTGCAACTTTACAAAATTAAATAATAAAATAATGCATATTTACATAGGGATGCAAGTAGTATTATTAGTATACTTAATAAATACAATAAACCAAGAAAGGTAAGGAACAATAACCAGAGAAAATGTACATTCAAGGAGGTTTAAAATTTTCAGAATGGGAACGAGAATTATCTGCTAAAACAAGATTATCCAAGTATTGAGTCAGGGGTAGCCAAAAAAGGTCTCTATTAGCTTTTGGGCTGCAGGAGGAGGCGAAAGCAATATCAAGACGATGGAAGTGGCAGAGACTATTCCACCAGTGCTGAAGAGAAAGCTTTGTAAGGGTTTTCCAGTTAAGAGTGATGTGTTGAAAGGCTAGTGCAAGCATAAGGTCGAAAAGACCATGTGTGTATGGGGAAGATTTAAGGAGTCACATAGACTACCGGAGAAAAGAAGAGGGAGAGAATAAGGGGTGGTAATGGTGAAAATACGGGAAATATAGGACCAGACTTTTCCCCAAAAAAGAGAGACCGAAGGACAAAGAAAGAGAAGATGTAAAAGATCAGCAGTAGAAGCACCACAGGTCCAGCAGTTAGTATCAGTGGAGTGGGAAAATTTAGCAATAGATATAGGGGTAAAATAAAGTCTGTGATAGAGGAAAAACATAGATTGAGTGAGAGAGGCAGAGCGAGAGATTTTGAGAGAGCGGGACCAAAGTTTGTCCCAGAAGATGATAGACCATTCACAACCCAGGTCAGCTTCCCACGAAAGTTCCAATTTAGTTTTAGTACGATCTGGATTAGGAGCTGAATAATATTTATAAATGAGAGAAGCTTTAGGTAGGGATAGAAGGATCGTATGAAGAGAGTTTAAAGTAGAAGGAGGAGGAGAAGAGGGGAGAGAATAGAAAGTGTCAAGAATGACCGACATCAGAGTGGTGAATTTCTGTAGGAAGGAGCGAGGACAATGAAATGAAGCTTGAAATTGGGGGAAAGAGCACGGAGATGAGCCATCAAAAAGATGTTTAACCCAAATTATGCCTTTTGATCTCCAAGATTTCCAGAAGATGGATCTGTTATTAATAGTAATAATGGAGTTATGCCAAATTGGAGATTCTAAAAGGATTCTCTTGAAATGCAATCCGGTTGTGTCAAGGGTCTTAGTAAGGTACAAGTATGTTTGAATAAAGGCATAGAAATATGAGGAGATTTAGCAGAGAAGGCCAAAACTTCCCTTAGGGTGAATGGTAATAATAGGGTACGCTCAATAGTAAGCCAAAGGGGAGTGAAAGAAGAGAGGTTGGAAAGAAGCCATCTTGAGGCCTGACGGAGACAAAATGATTTATGGAAAAGGCGGAAGTCAGGAAAGTTCACACCTCCATTAGATTTTGTCTTACGAAGAAAGGATAAGGAGATCCTGGCTTTTTTATTGTTCCAGAGGAATTTAGAAAGGCGAGAATCTATACGTTTAAAATAGGAGACTGGAATATGGACGGGAAGCATGGAAAGAGAGTAAATTAGAATAGGGGAGATCATCATCTTAATGGAATCCAATCGACCCCACCAAGAGAGAAACAAAGGATTCCAAGAGGAAAGTAAATTGTCAATCCGAGAGAAAACCGCCTTCATATTCAATTTAACAGTAGCGGTGATGGAGTTCGAGAACCATACACCTAAATATTTTATTTTAGAGCTGTTCCATGCAAATCCAGTGGCAGAAAAAGGCTGAGGAAGACAAAATTTGGTAAGGGGGAGAATTTCTGTTTTATCTGAATTGATTTTATAACCAGAGACAAGAGAGAAGGAAGCAAATTCATGTAATAGAGAAGGAATAGAGATTTCGGGAACGGAGACAAAAAGCAGGATGTCATCTGCGTAAGCTGAGAGCTTTAGATGTTGGTCACCGTAAGGGAAGCCAGATATAGAGTCATTATTGCGTATTGAGGATAAGAAGGGCTCAAGAGCTAAGATAAAGAGAAGAGGAGAAAGAGGACAGCCTTGACGGACTCCGCGCTGGAGAGGAAAATAGGAAGAGATACAGCCATTAACCAATACAGAGGCTCTGGGAGCTGAGTATAATAAAGAAATAAGTGAAATAAAGTGAGGACCAAAACCATGCCATTTTAGGGATGCGAAAAGGAAGGACCAGTCAACTCTATCAAATGCTTTTTCCACATCGACAGAAATGGCCGCCAGAGATGTAGAGAGAGAAGGGATTTTGTTTAAGACATTAAGAAAAAGTCGGGAGTTATCTGATGTCAATCTACCCTTGACGAAGCCACATTGTTCTTTTCCCACTAGATGAGGCATAAGCGGATCTAAACGTAAGGCAAGAGTTTTGGCAAAGAGCTTATAATCTACATTGACCAAAGAAATTGGGCGGTAGTTTTTACAGAACATAGGGTCTCGGCCTTCTTTGTGGATCAGACAAATAGTGGCTTCTTGAAAAGTACCTTCCGTCTTGCCGGTAAGGTAGAATGAGTGAAACAGGGTTAATAGTTTAGGAAGTAATAGGTTAGAAAAGTGTAAGTAAAATTCGACTGAGAAGCCATCCGGACCAGGAGTTTTCCCTTTTTTAAAGTGCATAATGCAGCGGATAATTCATTAAGGGATAGAAGGGCTTCAAGGTCAGAAAGGTTAAGGTGAAGATTAGACGGCGTTGGAAGTTTGTCAAGATAAGACTGAATAAGAGAACTAGAAGGTGGAGATTCTGGGGTATAAAGGTCTTTATAGAAGTTTTTAAATTCAATAAGAATGTCTTGATCTTTATGGACGAGAGAGCCATCTGAGGAATAAATGGAATCAATCGAAGTACGTTCTTTACGGGCTTTGAGGTAGTTTGCCAAAAGTTTTCCTGCTTTATTTCTACCCCCGTAATAACGAGCACTAGTGCGCAGAAGAATTGAAGATGCATTGTCAGTCGTAGATTTATTAAAGGCCAGTTTAGCGCGCACCAGAGCCGGTAAGACCGAGTCTGCCGGTGAAGTATAGAACTTATGCTCTAGAGCTTTAATATGCGCCAATGTAGTCTTACGTTAATGAAGAAAGCGCTTCTTCTTTTTTGAAACAAAATCTATAATAAAACCTCTTGCGGTTGCCTTAAAGGAGTCCCATAAAATATGAGGTGAGGAAGCGGAGTCTTTATTTAGGGCAAAGAATTTGTTGGTAAAGATAGTGAAAGCGGAGGAGAAGAGAGGGTCAAGAAGGAGGGAGTTATTAAAACGCCAGCGGGAAGACCTGGGATGTGGAGGGAGTAAATCCAGATCGGTTACAATTGGGGCATGATCAGAGATGACAATAGGTTCGATAGAAGAGGAAAGCAAGTTCTGAGATAAAGATTGAGAGAGAAAAATATAGTCCAGACGAGAAAGAGAATTATGAGGAGGAGAAAAAAAGAAAAATCAAGAGCATCGGGATGGGAAAGCCTCCAAGAGTCCACAAGGTGTGTTTGGGAGATAGTGTCGAGAAAATGTTTATGAGTTTTATGAGGAGTGAAGCGCACCTGGGACTGACGGTCAAGAAAAGGATCCATGACTTGATTGCAATCGCCTCCTAAGATAAAAAGATCATCTCTGAATTGAATACATTTCTGTGTGATTAAAGGCCAAAAGGAACAATCAGGATGGGTAGGGCCATAGATATTAAAAACAGTCAACGAAATATTATTAATTAACAATTGAGCCAACAACCATCTGCCTTCTGAATCCGTTTCCTGTGACATAACTTTACAGTTCAATTTCTTGTGGCATAAAATCACAACCCCATTTTTCTTGTTAGAGGTAGGGGAGACTAAAACTGAGCCCACCCATCCCTTCTTCAATTTTAACGCCTCAGCTTCGGTAAGGTGGGTTTCTTGCAAAAGAACTAAGTCAGGGTTATAAGAGGCAAGATGGGATAAAATTCTCTGTCTTTTGATTGGATTAACAAAACCTTTCACATTCCAGGAAATAACTCTGAATGTAACAATATTTGAAGTATATAAAGAATACAAATATGCAACGATAAACAAATGGAGTAAAGGACAAAAGAGAAGATGAACAGGAAAATAGAAAACCCAATGGGTAAATAGAAAAGAGCAGTGCAAAGAGTAGAAGTAAAAGGAGAAGTAAGAAGGCGGGAAAGAGGGAGGTAAACAAGAAAAGACAGTACATGTCAAAATAAAATGACGACTGTAATACGTACCTTAAGGGGTAAGAAGAAAACGAAAGGCGGCAAGGGACATTGGAGACAGCACACCCAACGGGGAGCAACACAACACACCAGGACATCAATGTGAGAAAATACAAACGGGAGCGGGCATGTAGAGGAAGAATAAAATCTAACAAAATAAATTATATCTGCAAATGGAGACAAAGAAATATATGAGAAATAAGAGAACAAACAATTCCATACAATGATGTGATAGAGTTAGATAATCAGGTATAGAATAAGAAGGGAAGAAGAGTAATGATATACAACAAGGAAGAAAGGCGAGGTGGAAGAATGAGAGGCTGATACATAAATAGAAAAGATGAAAGAGAGGAGAAGGAAGAAGGGAAGCATAGAATGAAACATAAAGCAGAGAAAGATATATATAGTCTGAAGAGATTACGATGACCTGTAAAAGAAAGGAGGTTAGAGCAATAACTGCAATGTATTAGGACCATAAAGGGAAAACAAAACTCAAGTTCCAGAGCAGCAAGGAGCAGTTTCCATCGACGTAGCAGAACATGACTGGATAAATCTGCGAAGGTCAGCAGGGTCTTCAAAGGTAGAAGTCTTATTGAGATAGGTAACCTTAAATAAGCAAGGGTGGAATAGGCCATATCGTGCACCCAAGGAGCGAAGAGCAGGACGAAGATCCAAAAATTCCTTACGGCGTTTGGCAGTCAATGTAGAGACATCCTGGGAGATAAATACTTTGGTACCTAGCCATGAGAGGTTCTTTTGGCTTTGGCAGCATTAAGTACCAACAGAAGGTCAGTGAACTGCAAAAACAGTATTATAACCCCACGAGGACTTGAAGGAGCAGATGTCGATGAGAGACGAGGGCCCAGTCTATGAGCACGCTGGATGTTCAATTTAGTCGTAGGTGGGAGATCTAAAAACTGTGGTAGAAAAGATGCAAAGTACGTGACAGGATCGTCACCCTCAAGGCCTTCAGGAAGGCCATAAACGCGTAAGTTATTGCGCCTATTTCTGTTCTCCAAATCTTCGGTAACCTTCTTTAGTTGTGAAACTTCCTTCTCCAACAAGGAAACCCTTGAAGTTGAGGCCTGCACGTCGTCAAGGTGTTGTTCCACCACAGTGATACGGGACTCCATAGAAGACCACTTGTCATCCAACGATTGCAGCCTGGAATTTGTTTCTTCAATAAATGGGCGAAGGGAGCGCAACTCCTCCCAGACCATGTCTAAAGAGACCGGAGAGGAAGACTTGGGTGGAGATGGAGAATCCTGCTTGGGTCTCTTATTGGTAGTTGAGGGTAATGATAATTTGGATGCCATGTTGATAGTATTTTCTGTGAGGGAGGAACAGTTCTCCCGTGACGAAAGATCCGATAAACAGGAGAATTTGTTGAAGGTTGGAACGTTTGCACCCCTGGTGGCAGGAGCAGAAAGACGCACCTCTACTGCTTTGTTAGGATGGAGTAGGCGCCTACTTCTACCCATGAAGCGTGGTAAAAATAATGAGGAGAAGACAGGGTGATGCGTAGAAGAAAAATTCACAGTATCTCAAAAGAGTTCCCCTCAAAAGCAAGCTTCAGGGAAAGAAAATAACTATACTGCGTAGTAATCATCCAAATAAAAAGAAGAAACTGCCAATAAAGTCAATATATATTGATGTGTGAGGAAAAAGACGAGAGAAAAGGTCATACAAAATGGTGGTCATCCCCAATAGGAAAGAGTCACCTGTATAAAATCAGTCCAGAAATTTTTCAGCCTCCACGAAAAAAGCATATAGTCTGAAAGCGCCCATCCTCCGATTTAGAAGACTGTCATTCTTTCTCTTAAACGAGCTGTAGAACCGCTTTAAAATTGCCGTAAAGGTCCGGCGCGAAGCGGAGCTCTAGCGGCGGGCGGCCATCTTAGGTCGCGATGCGCGCACAATCCTCTGCAATCCTTCTTAATCAGCCCAGTGAGCTACAAACCAGCATCAAGGAGCTGCATACAAACTGCAAGCCATGAGTTTAGAATCTTATTTTTTTCCTCAATCTGCCCTTATGAAAAGTCTGCTTAAAGGGTTCCTTTGTGCAGTAATAAAGTCTCATTTCTATGGACAGCCCCAAGTGCTTCATTACATTTTGGATCCTAACTTTATCGTTGTCAGTGTATAATGTGTGCATGTGAGGTAAAGTGCTCCCACACCCTACATTAGGATGAGTAGCTTTAATAAAGAATTAAATATAAAGAAAAATAGTAAGTGGTATTAAAATTGTCAGACAGACCGATCCATTTAACATTCTCGCAGTGTATGCATATCGCTTATATACAGGGGTTGTACCAGTAGCGCTCGGTGGTGGGAGTGCTGCCGGGCGCTGACGTGGGGCGGGGAGGGGGCAGGTTGGGGGTAGTAAACTACGGATTACGGGCGATTACAGGTAAGTACACATATAAATAAATAAAACAAATTTCGTTTCTCGCGCTGCATCGCCAAATGTGATGCAGCACGAGAAACGAAATTTGTTTTATTTATTTATATGTGTACTTACCTGTAATCGCCCGTAATCCGTAGTTTACTACCCCCCACCCTGCCCCTCCCCCGCCCCACGTCAGCGCCCGGCGGCACTCCCACCACCGACCGCTACTGGGTTGTACATAGTTAAAAACCTGTCTCCAGTGTTTCTCTGAAGTAGTTGTGAAGAGGTAACAAGCTGTTGTCTTGTTTCCAATAGGCTCCTGGTAACCATAAGCCAGGATTATACTTCAAAAAAGGAAGTGCTGATGCCCCCTTAATCTTGGCCGTTGTTTTGGGCCCAGCTGGAATTGAAAATAAGAAAGCCCCTTCACTGCCTGTATGTTGTTGCTCGGAGCAGAAATCAGACGATGTGCAGGAGCTGCTGAATGTGTTCAGGTGTCTGCAAATTATACCGGGACAAATTCAGCATATTTCATTGGGACTAGCCCTGATCCAGGTTCCGGCTCACTAATAGCTGCCGGATCCAGGATCCGGGAACCGTCTGGATCCCTATTTCATGCATTGTTTATAAGTTGCTGGCAGATCTTTAAAAAGGTGAATGAGTAATTAAACAATCAAAATCAGCTTCTGCAGATTTCAAAACAAAGCATTTTAGGAACCGTTTTTGCAAAGCTATTTCAAGACAGTAAACCTTTTTTCCTGTTCGTCTGTGAAAGACTTTGACCAAACGTACGTTTTTAATCTGCTCATCATGATTTTGCAACATATGCTTGCTTGACGCCACACACATGTAGAGGTGTAAGAATATTAGGGCTTAGTTGGTAAGCTCACCTGATGTCAGGACATTTTCAATGTGCTCATTGGGATGTTACAAAACAGTCTTGTTTGAGCTGCACACATTTACAGGTCTCACATTATTGAGTTTAGTCTGTTCGCTCCCCTGGTTCCAGGACGTTTTCAATCTGCTCATTGGGATGTCGCAACATATGTTTGTTTGAGCCACACATATGTACAGGTCTCAGAATATTAAGCCTAGTATGTTAACGCACCTGAATGCGGGATGTGTGACTGGCAAGCCATAGGTTTGATTCGTAGTGTGTCTACCATTCCTACTGAGATTGAAATAGGTGAGTGCCAATCAGTTGGTAAAATTACTGCTTGTTTATGACTCTGTCCTAACTTAAATTAAAATAGCTGTTGTTAGCACCCCACCTTGAGCAGTTCTTATATGAGCTATGTACAACGGGAAAGCCACCAGGCCTAAATATGTGTTAAAAAGTGGTTGCCTTGAATTAACTTTGCAGAAAATCATGTTCTAACATGCAACGGATGCAGGTATTCTTTCAAGCTCCAGAACATCTCGAATCTGTAGCTCAGGAGAAATGTCTTGCTAAGAGGTGACTCCAACAGAAACAAATAATGTGCCTCTTCATAGCCTATATTATCACAACAACCATGCTTGCAATTCTGTTCTGAAGCCCCCAGCACATCATAAAGTGCTGAATTGAATTAAATATCAATTCGTTTTTAAATGCTGCAGGGGCAATGTGCATAACACGCTTAATAAACTACAACATCTGTTAAGCATTTCTCCAAAATTCCTTGTCTATAATGGTTGTTCCTCAATGTGTATTCTTATTATAGCAATTAGCCTGGCTTGGGTAGAGAACAGGACAACCTTGAATGGGGCACAAGAGCAACACTAGAGAGAAAACATGGTTACCAGTTTGACATTGTAACAATGGAGCAAGTAGTGCACAAAATCGTGTTTTCATTGGGCAATGCTTTTTCATTGGTAACCCCTTATACCTATTATCAGAGTTGTGCTACTTTTCCCAGGCACAGTCATAGTCTGGCAGCAGAATAAAGCTTCATAAGAATTTTGCTGGCAAACTACACAAGTTTGAAGAGGGAGGACACAGTGATGAAATGCCTACAGAAGGCGGTGCTGGTGTGCTACCTCTGTATAGAAATCATCCAGGAGAAAAACACAGAGAAACACAGAAGGTATACATTAAAGTAAGTTCTACGTCTGCCTTACAATGCACTCTGAGAAACAGATCATAAAGGTTTTTGCTTTAGGTGGCTGAAGTATGCCTGTGGTTAGACTCCACATAGCTGAGCTGTCTCTCAGTCTATCCATAGAGCAGGTGCCAGACACCTGAGATATCCCTCAGGTGATAATGTTCCATCTCCAAAAGACAAAAGCCACAACCCATTATTCTGCTCAATCTGTTCTAAAATTGCCACAGGCCTTGCCTTGAGTACCTGAGGGCACCCACTCAATATATTGAAAGCTTAAGCAAACAAGATCTGAGTTGTTACATTTGAAGGGCAACATGCGTGCTAAGGCATCTTGTCACTGATTTGACTTACAACATCAGAAAATATATGAAGATAATAACGTAGATAAATTTTAAGAGCCTTCCTAAACATAAAATGGCCTACAATTTGACAGATGGCCAAGATGGCGTGCATTCCAAATAAAGAAAGCAACAAAAGAGAAGGAACATAACAGAGCCATGGCATGGTGATACAGGCAGGGAAAATGTAGAATGACCCAAGAATGCAGGGAGAAAACTTCCATCTCTGTTTTGTATTGAGAAAACAAGTCCTATTTTAAGTGCTGCTATAGGGCAGCTGCCCTGTAAGTCAGAAATCTTGGCCAAGCAGGTGGGAATTTCTAAACAGAGTGGTCTGCCTTCTACCTGATTGGTACAGGCGGCTGACCTATCCCACCTGGCAGATCTGCTAAATCTCCACCAAGTTCTAAATGATTCCCCCCCTCCCAAGGCAAGTGTACAAGGTTACAGTAGGCAGAGCATTTGATATATCAGACACGTTTGGTGGTCTTTGTGTATCATCAATATTTATGAATTATCTTGATTATCCACTATGCTGTTATTGTGGTGCAAGTGCAAAAATAGGGCTGCTTACTGCAGGACAATGGACAGAATAAATGAGTCCCATCACTGTTCCTCTTCAGACTGTTGTGCCTGTGATTCATGTGGCCTCGGCACCCGAGAACTGCGCACTTTGCAGGGTACTGGGGCTCCAGGACCTCAGAAGACTCTTTGCGAAGCCCACAGCTGTGGGCTGGGAGAGTCTCACTTCAGTTTGTTTCCTCTCATGCTGCTGGGCACCTGCCTGCTGCTCCTTCTTTCTTCAACTCCAGAATGGCAATCACCTTCCTGAGGGTTTCCAGATGCCATTTTAGGTGGCTCCACACCCAGTCCACTTCAGGTTTTTTTCTTCCATTTCCATCAAGGCTGTTCCTCCCTTAGTTTCTTTCCGGCTTTCCCAATAATTATGTTTCCCGTTTGTGGTGTTTTCTTTTTTTAGAACTCTCTTTATTTGGTATTACTAATACAAGACTTTTGATGATAAGTGTCACTAGAGTATAAATAACAGCAACACAGCGAGTACGGTCCTCCGACTGCATCTGATACCAGTATCACTTATCAATATCTGCTGAGTAACTTTACCAGTCTCACCAAATTTTACGATCCTTTTCTGGACATCCCTGTGATGTATGTACACACTGCTCCACATTAGCACAACTGTCTGTGGTGTTTGATGTCATTTCCTTTTCCTCTTCTTTTAGCATTTAAAGGCCTCAGTCTGTTTGGAGGGTGCGTCGCACAAAGTTGTGTTACTTCTCTTATTTCCTCGCTCCTTCCTCTTGCTGATCCTGAATCCTTTCTGCTGAAGAATTCCATTATTGGATTCTTGGTACCTAGTTTACCTGGTTTTCTTTAATCCTCAAAAGTTGTCATTCAGAAAAGAGGTTTTTTATGCCTTAGGCTTTTTCCTCCAGAGAAGGTGGCAGCTTCTTGCAGGCCTACCGCATATTCCAGTGTGTGGAAACAGTGTGGCTTCCGGAAACAGTAACCCATTCATCAGACAGTGGAAGACCCAGATCAGATTACTGGTAAGCATCCAGACCTGATTACAGAACAAAGAGGTGGAGATTTAGATTTATTAGAGCCTAGGAGGTTACAGCGGATAGAAAAATGGGCTAGCCAGGTGGAGTTCGTGAACCCAAACTGAGACTTATATATTGTAAATTAGAACAATGAAATGTAGGGAGCGCCATTGAAAACAATGAGTAGCTCAAGGCTTTTAATGGCTGGTATAAGCCCGGAGCTCCAACATTCCAATGTTTCTTTGTTCACAGCTGTGGCTGTGAACAAAGGCTTCAGACAGCCTGAGGGGATTTCAATCCCCTCGCGCTCCCTGAAGCCTTTGTTTTATTTGTTAGAACATTCTGCCCTCTAGTGGCAGAATGATCTAATAGCCTTATAGCCCTTCGTAGCTGGGCTATACCAGCCTTTAAAGTCCCGCTCCCTTGTTAAAGACCCTCGCCTTCGGCTCGGGCCTTTAACACTGGAGCGGGCCTTTAATAGCCAGTATAGCCCGCTACGGCGGGCTATAAGGCTATAATATGTACCTGACTGTATGGATATCATCATGATGGTTGTATGTCAGAAAATCCAGCAAAACAAAATCATGACAAAAATATCAGCTCAAAAATATAGTGTACAAAAATTGCGTTTACATACTCAGTATGTAAACTACCAAAATATTGTCAAAAATATAATAAAAAAAGGTAAGTATATAAAAAAATTAAAATGTATAGAATTATAAGTAATTTATTTTAATTATTAAACTTGAAAATAATAACGTAATTAAAAATATACAATTTTAAAAACCAATGTAATTATTATATGTGTACGTATATACATATACATATATATTCTTCAAAAAATCTAAAAACAATAATTCAACAATTTAAAAAATATGTTGCATTATAAATATTAGCAATAACTTGCAAGTAAAAATTAACAAACATATATATAATGAAAACATTCATGTAACCTAAATGTAATGATAAAATTAATATAAAATAAATATGTACTTTTTTTTTTTGTGTCCTCATTTGCCTCGTTTCCACCTTTCTTCTAACGATGCCAACCCTGGGTTTTCAACCTCATACGCTGGAAAAAGGGAAACAGGGTGAAGGCTCCCCAAACAGCGCCCTTGGATTATGCTGAGAGACCTCCTCCTTCATTCGACCGCAGACCCTTTCCCATGTCCTCCTGCTCACACAGAGAAGACTATAACCAGCCGAGGCAGGTGAAAGGCTTAATCATTGGACCATTTATCAGATTACCCCAATCATCAACCACACCAGGACAGAAAGGGAGTCCAAAATTCATATCTCTTTTTCCCCTGATCCGAAATATCCAACTTAGCAATATATCTCATCGATTTCAACCAACCATCCTCCGTTGGGGGAGCCGGAGATACCCATAATTTACAGAACTCCCTGCGTGCCAAAAGCACAGCATAAAATACCAGCTTTGCGCTATCTTTGGTAACAATACATTGCAGATCCAATCTTCCAAATATAACCAATACAGCGCTTACCTTGATCTGCAAATTTAAGACACTGGACAGGCAGTTACTCACGGCCGCCCAAAAGGACTGAATCTTCGGGTAGTATATAAACATGTGTAGATCATCTTCATTCGAACCGCCACATTTAGGGCACGCCACCACTCCTCCTGACCCAAATTTAGATAACCTTCGTGGAGTCCAGTAAGCCCTATGCACAGTAAAAAGATGGTTCCTCCTCAGATATGCAGGTTTAACTGTTTTATAAAGCATAGACATTGATACTTGCCATTGGTCTTCCAGCGCGGTCTCTGGCAAGCATCCTCCCCACAGATCCTCCGGTAAAGTAAAAGCGCCATCCTCCGTCTCAAGCATCAGCCAATACCACAATGCGATTTCCTTTTTAAACACCACGCTGGACAGGAGCTTTTCCTAAAATTCGTTAGGACCTCCTATTTTTTCACCCAATGCCAAATGCCAACTTTGGATCTGGAGGAGTGTAAATCTCGAGAACATTGAGCCTATCTCGTGCTCGCACGAACCCCACGAAATTAACTGACCATCTGGGAATAACGCCTTCCACCTTAGTATCCCCGCCTCTTTTAAAGGTAAAGCCAGTAAATCCTTAGTCCATTGCGGAGAGCCTGGTGCATCCCATATCGGGGCCAACTGGCTAAAGTACGGAATTTTTAGGGCCTTTCTAATTCTGTACCACATTTCCGCCATGTCCTTTAAAACCTTTAATCTAACTTTCTTAAAGTATTTCGGATCAGCATACTTATACATAAACCCCCTTTCTGCTCCCTTTTCTTTTCTCAACATTTCTTTAAACATCCTACCTATCTCTGAATTTGTGGGGATATCTAATAACATTCTACCATTTTTTAATAAAAACGCCCAGGAATGGAACAACAAATCGGGCAGAGCTAAACCCCCCTTCACCAGCCTCCTCCTAAGTTTTGTCCAGGCAAGCAGCGGCCCTTTAGATGCCCAAATAAAAGAGCTGATTTCACTCTGCAGTTTTATGAACCACTCTTTCCTAAAAGTTAAAGGGATTGTTTCGAACAGAAATGTTAACTTCGGAAGAACAATCATCTTCACTAAGTTTACTCGGACAAATAATGTTAGTGGGAGATGCATCCAACCCCGTAAACTGGCACCTATTTCCTTCTTGACCCTGTCAAAATTTGCCTTAGTAAGATCTGCAATATTCTGGGTGATCCTGACTCCTAGATATCTCATTTCTTTTTTGCACTCAATCCCCTCTGTCTCCATATTCCAAGCCATGACTTCCGTTTTATCCTTATTGATATCGTAGCCTGAAATTTTTCCAAAATCATTCGTTATCTCCAGGACACACCTCAAAGTTTGTGGTAAATTAGTTGTAAAAATTAAGATGTCGTCCGCATAGAGCCCAATTTTCTTAATCCAGCCATTAAATTCAAAATGCAATATATCAGTACTGCTCCTTATTTTCCTGGCTAGCGGCTCAATATAGAGATCAAACAAAAGTGGGGACAGGGGGCAGCCCTGCCTAGTACCCCGCATGATCTGAACTGGCTGTGTCAATACCCCAT
The DNA here is from genome assembly GCA_963921515.1 of Calotriton arnoldi. Taxonomy (NCBI): domain Eukaryota; kingdom Metazoa; phylum Chordata; class Amphibia; order Caudata; family Salamandridae; genus Calotriton; species Calotriton arnoldi. The sequence continues at coordinate 2,317,147 of CAWUFW010000195.1, read as the reverse complement.
TGACTAGCACTCTAGCTTCCGGAGCGGTGTATATACCTCTCAATATTCTACAGAAATTTGTACCGAGATTAAGATGTTTGGCCAGCGTCTGCAAGTACACCCAGTTTACGCGATCAAACGCTTTGGCGGCATCTAACGCTATTACTGCCAAAGGAAGATCGTATGCAGTAGCCATATCTATAGACCCTATAAGCGAATACGTCAGCTCTTTCAAAGTTCTTCCTCTAATAAAGCCCTTTTGATCTTCATGCACCAAGTGCGACATAAGCCCGTTTAGCCTCCCTGCCATAACCTTCGCAAAGAGCTTGTAGTCAGTGTTTAAAAGAGAAATAGGCCTATACGAGTCAACATTTTTTAAAGACTTCCCAGGCTTAGGAATTAAAGTTATGATGGCCTCTTTCCAGGATTCAGGCAGAGCAAAATCTAACACAAAAATAGCATTAAAGAGCTGGCTCAAAATAGGTATTATAGCACTAGCCAGAGCTTTATAAACCTCAATCGGAAGGCCATCTGGCCCTGGAGCCTTCCCCCTTTTGCCTCCTCCAATAACCTCCTCTAGCTCCTCAACAGAAATCTCCTTATTCAATACCCCCATTACCTCTTCCGGTAGAGGTTCCATGTGGTCCAACCAGGTCAACACATCATTCTCAGTAATGACCAAATCTTCCTTACAAACTTTCCCAAAATATCTATGAAACGCTAATGCGATTCCCCGACTGTCACTGAGAACCGCACCTGAATCTTCACAACTAATTTCTTTAATCAGATTTCTAACTTGATCACTCTTTGCCTTCCACGCTCGTAGTTTACTACAGCCTTCACCATATTCAAAATGCGCCAACTGGCTAGACTTCCACTTCTCCTTAACTCTATCACTTAAAACTCCTGACAAACTCGCCTTTAAATTTATTATTTCAGCCAGCTCCTTTTCACTGCCTTCATGGCTTCCCGAATTACTCAAGACCCCTTCCAACTTCCGAATCTGCTCTTCTATATCCAAAACCTTTCTATAGTATGCTCGCCTTTTCCCTGCATCTAAAGCACATAATATGCCTCTTAAATAGGCCTTGTAAGCATCCCAAACGATCCCAATCGATGCTGAGCCCTGGTTCCTCTCCAAAAATTCCTTACTTTCCTCTTTTAAAATCTCAACAATCTCAGTTTCAAATAAAATAGTGCGATCTAACCTCCATCTTGAACTTACATTTCCCTCTCCTAACCTCATATGAAGAAGGATAGCTGAATGATCTGACAGGTGTACCCCTATATGTTCAACCTGCAAAACGGAGTCCTTTGAAACCCTGTCTACCAGAAAATAGTCAATCCTAGACTTATGTTTATATTTTTTGTCATAATATGTGAAACCTGTTTGAGACCCAGCCTTACATCTCCATATATCACACAGTCCCCACTGCACCATCAACAATCGCACCCTATCCGACATGTTGGGATTTACTGCTGCTCTGCTGTTCAGGGATCTATCCAGTTTATGGTCCAAAACTGTATTAAAGTCTCCTGCCATAATAATATGATCCGGGAAGCCCAAAAGCTCATTAGCTAGTTCATCCAAAGACCTGTATCGTCCTGGTTCGGACCATAATAGCCCACAAAAGTAAAGTTCTGCCCAAAAATGTTCAACTTAGCTAAAAGCCACCTTCCTGCAGTATTTGAAACATTGCCTTCTAGCGAAATATTTGAGCCGTGTTTAACCAATAATGCAACCCCCTTTGTGACTGCTGTCTACCTCGTATAAATTGCATGCGAAACCCATCTCTGTGCTTTAAAGATCTTCCTACTTTCCCCTTCCGTTAGATGTGTCTCTTGTAAAATAATAATTTGTGCAGGACAGTCTTTTAAATACTGCATTATCTTATCTCTCCTATCCTTCACCCGGAGACCATTCACATTCCACGACAAGACTTTTATCTCCTTTGTTCTATTCCCTGTCATCCCCTAAACACCCTCGCAAAACAAACTAGCTACGTGAAAAACAAGACATTTGAGGTAATTTTTATATTTTTCTCCCCTAAGCTCCCCACCCTGTGCACCCTACACCCCACCCCCCCACCCTTGGAAAACCCTGACCAACTTCCCATGGCAAAAGCCATGTGAGTGACCCCTTGGCGTGCAACGGAAGAACCCCATAAACAATTAGTGCGAATTAAACAATAAACAAAACAGAAATTAGTTTTACTAAAGCAGGAACCAATCCACTTTCCTCCCAGGGCAAGGTTTTAGTGGACCCCCGATTCGAGTTGCTCCATAAACTTATCCACCTCTTCGACAAAGCGAAAGAAGTGCATTTTGTTATTTAAAATCACTTTAAGTAAGGCAGGGAACTTTAGCTGAACCGAAGCACCTAACTTCCTTAGCGGCTCCATTCTTTTCCCCAACTCCCATTGTCTATTGGATGTTACTACCGACAAATCCGATCTTATTTCGATTCTTAGTCCATCCACTTCTAATGTTTTATTCTTCAGGGCCTTGGCTAAAATCTTCTCCTGCAGAGTATAGGTGAGGAAATTGACTAAAATTCTCCTAGGTTTGGTTCGATTTGTATTTAACCTAAAAGGATCTCTATGGATCCTTTGAATATCCCTAGCAATTTCTTCCTCGGTTTCCTCCAACTGAAGCTCTCTTCTTAACATCTGATCCACAAAACTTTTAATGTCTCCTCCTTCTTTGCCCTCAGGAACTTTTAGAATCTTTAAATTGTTCCTTCTTTGGAAATTCTCCAGCCGTTCCACTCTTTCATATTGCTCCCTCTCCCTAGCTCTGAGACCTTCAATCTCTTTCCTGGTAACCTGCACTTCCTCCTTGAGGTCTCAAACTTCAGCTTCCAGTGCCAGAGTTCTTCCACTCAAATCATCTATCTTTTTCTCTAGCACTTCACACGCAGACCTGATTTCTTTCTGATTTAACTCTGAGGTCTCGAATCTATCTCGAATCTCTAAAGTGAGGGTAGTAAGCAACACGCTTATGGAGGGATCTCCACTCCCAGGGTTTACCCCCCCATTACCCATCTCTTCTTGCCCAACTCTGGTATCCCTCCCAGGCTCTAACTCACTCTGCCCCCCTTCAGAATTTAAAGATTTCCCTCCTTTGTCCGGAAGTGACTTAACTAAGGGCTCTGAACTAACATCTGGGACATTTGAAAATACCTCACCCACCGGAGATGCCGCTGCATCCCCCATCTTCGCAGATGACACTTGAAAACGATTGGGGCTCAGATGTGCGGACCAATCTCCCATATTTAAAACACCCTCAGCTCTCCCCCCGCCAGCTACTTGGTCATTTTGCTTTTGCTTTTGTTGATTATGTTGGAGCTCCACTGCCGCCATCATAGGGTTACTCTTTAACACCAAAGTTTTCGGAAGCACTTTCAAATAAGTCCTGAGAGATGGGGTCACCTTTATCTTATGCTCTAAAGATCACCCTCTTGCGAAATTTTAATGTACTGTGTTCTCCTTACTTGACAGTCCGCCCCTAGACTTCACCTCCTTCTTTCTCACCCCTCGTTCCTTTTCGCACTTAGGTGGGAAATCCACCAGCTTAGGGAATTCCACCGCGCCCCATCTCACCACACTTCGCAGAGTATATCTTGAAACTCCTCTAGGGCTACCCCCGACAGTCTCACCAGCACTGCAGCCCCTCTCAGCCCTCTCAACTTTTCTTTTACTTTTGTCAGACCTCTGGCTCTTACCATTGACTCCCTGCTCCTGAGCCGGTCGAGAAAAAGAGTGAAACTGTACCTCTGCTGTTTCCAAAATCGGGCACTGCTCCACAATGCTTTTACCAGCACTCTCCTCGCTGCCCTCGCTCTTCCTGCTGCCTCCTCCTCCGCAAGAGAACCCTATCGGCAGCACGACACCCCTGGCATAGCTCCAGCGCCGCTGTCACCCACGGCTGCTCTGCCGTGATTGCAATCTCCACTTCCCGCCTCCTGACTCCGCACTCAGCTACAGGGTCCCCTGCCGCCGCACAGAGCCGATAAACATGTAAGTTCTGCTGAAGTGCTATCCTTACTTCTATACTTTGAATTAACTCTCCATAATCGCAACTACCAAACCGCTAACCAAAAAAACTCCGCCGCACGCCTCCGGAACACCCGCGACCCGCCGCTAGCCGGCCACCATCTTTTCCCCCCTATAAATACGTACTTTTAATTATAACTATAAACTAGATATATATGTAAAATATATATTTCTTTCTTTTAAAAATATAAAAACAATATTTAAACAATTTTTGACCCAAAAAATACACTTAACTTAAAAATTAAAATTAACTATCATATGTTAGCAAAAACATATATGAAATTTAAATAAAAATGTGCACTTATTTTTTTAAATAATATAAGCATTAACCCCTTTGATGCTTGTGACGAGCTCAGCTCGTCATGCTGCGCGGTTGCGCTGTGCGCATGACGAGCTCAGCTCGTCACGACCCCACCCGCGATCGGAATGTCCAGCACACGAGCGGAATTCCGATCGCGGTCAAGGGGTTAATGAAAACAATACAAAATAGTAAAAAAGAACAACAATCAAAAATAAACAACACCAGCAAAAATGTTGGACTTCAAAGGAGCCACATTAACTAGGGGTCTCCAACCTTTTGAGTAATAAGAGCTACTTATGTTCAATGAAAACCATACGAGCTCCTAATATTATCAGTGTTGTATAGTGACCATATCAGACAGTATTACAATACTGGTCACCATAGGCAAGATTACTAGCAGTGATCTCCTCAGTGTGTCAAGCAGGGTTGTCAGCTGTAGTGTAGAAAAGGCTTTATCAATTTGAAATGCCTCTACAAGGCAAATACATAACAGCCACAGCAGCAATGCCTCTGGCACCAAGTTTATAATGTTAGTAATAACTCTCCCCAGCGCCACCTGATTTATCACTCAATATCAGCTTTAAATATATTTTATAAATTATAAGGTCTGAAAGTACACACATTTTTGTCTCAAGTTCACACTGTCGACCTATACTGAATATATATATATATATATAGCGGGATGCTGCTGCAGAGCTTTCCGTGTTGGGGCCGACACTGGGGGCACCTGTGACATCGCCGGAGGGACCGTAGTCCCAGGGAGTACTGCCTACCGCCGCTGCCCGCACTCCTGCAAGCTCGCACTCACCCTTGTGGGACCACAAGTCCCAGGGTGCACCTGCCATCTTCTCCCGCCGCCGCTAACGAGGGGGAGGCGCCAGCATCGCGCTTAAAGCGCTGCCTCACTCCCCGCGGCGCGGGACGCTGCTGCTGAGCTTTCCGTGTAGGGGCCGACACTGGGGGCACCTGTGACATCGCCGGAGGGACCGTAGTCCCAGGGAGTACTGCCTACCGCCGCTGCCCCCACTCCTGCAAGCCCGCACTCACCCTGGTGGGACCACAAGTCCCAGGGTGCACCTGCCATCTTCTCCCGCCGCCGCTAACGAGGGGGAGGCGCCAGCATCGCGCTTAAAGCGCTGCCTCACTCCCCTCGGCGCGGGACTCTGCTGCTAAGCTTTCCGTGTTGGGGCCGACACTGGGGGCACCTGTGACATCCCTGGAGGGACCGTAGTCCCAGGGAGTACTGCCTACCACCGCTGCCCGCACTCCTGCAAGCTCGCACTCACCCTGGTGGGACCACAAGTCCCAGGGTGCACCTGCCATCTTCTCCTGCCGCCGCTAATGAGGGGGAGGCGCCAGCATCGCGCTTAAAGCGCTGCCTCACTCCCCGCGGCGCGGGACGCTGCTGCTGAGCTTTCCGTGTTGGGGCCGACACTGGGGGCACCTGTGACATCCCTGGAGGGACCGTAGTCCCAGGGAGTACTGCCTACCGCCGCTGCCCGCACTCCTGCAAGCCCTCACTCACCCTGGTGGGACCACAAGTCCCATGGTGCACCTGCCATCTTCTCCCGGTGCCGCTAACGAGGGGGAGGCACCAGCATCGCGCTTAAAGTGCTGCCTCACTCCCCTCGGGACGCGCGGAGGTCTGCGCCCATCAGTGGCAGGAAGAGGCTGGACCAGGTCTCTTGGTCCTTGGACTCCGGATACAGGATATCTGCCTGTCCATTCTACTGGCCGGTCCCTGCACAAGTAAGCACGTTCCTCTTATGTAAATAATCAAATTGATATGGCAGCAAACTTGAAATCACTGGGGGGGAAGGTGGCCACGCCAAAATCCATGTCTAATTCTACACTTGACTGCTTCCTACTGCGAGCGGCAAAGGCTATTGATAAGGAGATTGAGGTTGTCGAACGGCGGCTATTAGTGGGATTAGGCTTGGTTGGCTCTACCACCGACTCACCGGCCATGGTGGACGCCCAGGCTGCCCAAATGACTGATATTAGCCAAAACAATCTTGCACCCATGAGAAGTTCTGTGGCTCTATCTCCTGTTCAACAGCCCTGCTCAACACCTCTAATTTCACCAGTGCGAGATATGGCTGGAAAAAGGAGGAAAAAAGCAAAACATATGGAGCCCATAAGGTGTACACGGACCAGATCAAGGAGAAAGCTCCAGGACTTAAGCCCAGAAACCCCGGCATTACCCTTACAAGGATCAGCCACTATGAATGGCACTAATTTGTTATTACCAACTCAAACTGAAGCTATCCCCCAGCAAATGACTGCGGCGTAAACGTCCTTTTTAAAAGAGACGATTTCCAAGAACTTTCTTCCAATTTTAGTTAGATTTGACAAACTGGAGTCTACTGTGGCAATAATGCACTCTATGGTCAGGGATTTAATTTCAGGGGTTGGGGCAAAACCGAAATCGTTGGATGGGGGCTGTGTTCAAAGGGGGGATCCTAAACCAACATGAGGGGTCATCTGCCACATGTAATGACCAACTACCCTGTCCTGCGAACAATGGCGTCCCTAGAAATCCATCTAGCGTAGTAGCAGAGAAGCACCAAGGGCCTGCTAGTATTAGACACCTGGCAAACACATTCATGCCCCGAGCAAAATTAGGTCTGGTCCACCTTCTGCAGTCACTATTGGGAATAATGTATGTACAAATCAACAAACACCTCCATCACTGCCCCACAAACATGGCCCAACTAATCGAGATGACAAGGTGACCCTACATCTCCCACCAGAGTGCTGTCCCTATGTTGCTATTCTCACCAATGTTCCCACCCTGCAGGAAAACCAAACTGAATCACAGTCCCAGTTAAAGAACAAAGCCTGCCATTGGCTCCTACAGAATACAAACTTTTTAAATACAGATTATCATGATATTTTACTTGTGAGACGAGTTAGCTGGGTTGGCCCGTTATGCAAGTCCCTATCTGGTGATTGCATTGTTATAAACTGCAGATCCCCAAATATTGCTGGTCGATTGTTGGGCTGGGGGTCTTACCTAACAAACCGGAGACTGGGCAAAGCAATCGCCATTTTACCACTTGGGTTCTTCTACAGGCACCTTGAAAACAGAGGGAGGAACACTCAGGCCATTGAATCGGCTAGCACAACTACCCCTATACTCCTGGAGGCCCCCCTCTGGAAACCAGAAATAGGTATCATCCCCTGAGCGATCTAGATTCTCAAGACTGACTATTCAGAGTAGTCTTATCATTATTAGCACCCCCTGAAGAAACATCTGCTATGCAGCCCGACGCCATACCTACGTCATGCATTAGCAGCGATCCTGTTCTAAGTGATCCAGCAACAAATAGTATCCATCCCTATTCCCAACAAGAGCCCGAGGGAGTCACCAACACCATAGGACATACACAGGAATCCCTAGTTGATCTCCAGGATTTGAAAATCCTATCCTGGAATGTAGCTGGTATAAAGTCCAAGATAATTGACCCCGACTGGTGTAAGCTAGTGGATGACTTTCATTTTTGCCTTCTGCAGGAAACCTGGGCAGTAGGATGTGTCCACAGGGTAGGTTTCACTACTTATAGTATTGAAGCCAAACAGCCATCAGCTGGCCGCCCAGCGGGTGGCCTCTTAATCTGGGTTAAAAATTCACTGGCTTGCAAAATCAAGGTCTTACACCTCGGCTCAGAGGAAATACTTGGGCTGGAACTATCTCTGGGTAAGGGAATGTGCAAGTTAGATTATTTAACATCTATAACCGGTTTAATAGCCCCCATAGACTATCAGGGACAATAACAACGTTAACTAATTACCTTGATTCAGCCTTGGGGAACCACCGACTGATAATTGCCGGTGATTTTAACACAACTTTTGAACCGGTCGATTATATACAGGATCTCATCTCAGAAGGGGATAAAGCCAGGGGGATTGCTAAACTTCAGATACCACCCATTAAGAAATGCACCAGGGTGGGGCAACAGGTCTTATCACTCACTACTGCATTTGGGGTTAGAGCCTGCAACGGCCGGACAGACTCTGACAAAGGAGCATGTCACACATTTAAGAGGGGGGAATCTAAGACTCGAATCGACTATATTCTCGTCGATCTCGATCTTTGGACCAGTGTCAAAGATATGGCTATATTAACCCGGGAAGATAGTGATCATAACGCCCTGGCTCTCACGCTGACTGGTTCAGCTTTATTGTATAGGCAACCTAGGAATGAGAGCACCCCGGTTATTACTAGTAATAACAACAGAAGAGTTAAATGGCCCCTGATTTTAGCTGATCCAACCGCACTCCCCAAAATATATTCAGAGGTGGAGCAGACTCTTATAGACCTGAGTGTCTCTACCATTGGGTCAGAAGATATTATGACCACATTTCTGAAATTAACCACAAACATAAGACCTCTCTTCTATAAACAATGCAATAGATTAAAGCGGAAAACAGCCCACTGGTTTAATGATGCCTGTAAAAAAGCCAGGGATGACTTAATTGATGCGGTGAAATTGAAGTCTCCCATAGATGAAAAAATAGCAGAAAGTTATACAAACTGGCACAAAATAAGGCAAAAAGGGACTGGGAGTCTGAAAAGTGGAGCATGCTTTTAGAAGCTGTGAAACAAAAGAATAGACAACTCTTCTGGCATCTTTTGTCTAAGGGGTCACCAAATCTGGAAATGGAAACAGATTTCCATATACAGCCCCATGTGTGGGAGGAATATTTTGGGGATCTATTTGCAGGCCAGGGGCTCCCATATGATCAAGGTACACACATGAATTTTTTTGACCTAGTAACATCTGATGAAGAAAACATCACAGTAGATGAAACTATTTTGGCCATAAATTCGTTGCAGAGTGGGAAAGCCCCGGGCCTAGATAAGCTCCCGGGAGACCTGTACAAAGCCGAACCCATTATATTGGGGTCCCTTGCTCCAAAAAGTTTTTAACACAATCTTGTCCGGGGGAGTAATCCCGGAAACTTGGCGGGGCACCGAAATTATTCCCATCCACAAAAAGGGTGACAAAGTGTCGCCTGGAAACTACAGGCCCATCAGCCCAATAGATGTCTCCCAAAAAATCTTTTGTAAAATCATTTTGACTAGAATCCAAAATTGGATTGAGGAAAATAATGTCTTGTCAACTTTACAGGCTGGATTTAGGGCCTCCACAAGTACTACCGATACAGGGGCATATCAGCAAGGCCAGGCGTTAATTATCGCTAAGCGCACTTAGCGCTAGGATAATTATCGCCTCCTAACGCTGGTTCCTATCGCGGAGATAGTGTGCTATCAGCAACGCATATCTCCAATGCGATAGGAATCCAAGCGTCAGCTGGAAAACGGTGTGATTATCGGTGGAAATCCAGCGATAATCGCACTGCAACCAGCGATACCTTGCTGATAGGGCAGGGTGTTCTTAGCCATGTAATCCACCTCCCATTGGATTACATGGCTAAGTCGGATTACAAGCAGGCGTAAGTAAAGTAGCGATAACCGTGGTTAGCGCTACTTTGCTTATCGCTCTGCCTGTTAGCGTCCAGCTTGATAATTGGAGAAATGTCGCTTAGCGACATTTCTGTAAAGACAAGGGGCCCCTGTATCTAGGATAAAAAGCCTGGACAGGGAAATACACTTTGGAAAAGACACACCTAGGCAAGGTGATATTTAACACATAACAGATATTTCAATTCCAGACATGCATTAAGACAACATTATTACCAGAAACCAACAGTTTTGGGAAATATTTCATTTTATTCACTTTTTTTTCTTTTTTTGAATAGTAAAAAAATATCTATATATATCTTATTTTTGATTTATAAAAATATATCATTCTTGATTATATTTGGCAAATGTCATATTTCTATATTCGTTTTTGTACATAGCAACCTTATTTTCACATTTATAATCACAAATACATCAAAATATCATTGTTCCTCAATTTGACAATGCACCAAAGATTGACAGTCTTCTTTAACCCTTAGTTGAACAATCAATATTAACATCGTCCTTCTTTATGCTGTTATAATACTGGAGGCTTGTTGACAGACAACGCGCGTTTCGGCCGAAGCCTTCATCAGGACTCCGTCACAGTGGTTACTTCGAGGGCAATCGATAGCTCTATGTCCTACTCTTCTTTTTTTTGGCAAAATTAAGGATGTTTATCTGCAGCTTTCCTGTTATATTACTGCTCCGCTATTGAGATTCCTATCTCCTACGAATGGGTTGTGGACAAATCTTTTTTCCTTTCTCCCCCCATAAAAGGCCAGAGAAGCTGTACCTTTTATGTATTTCCAATGTACTTGATGTTTTATTTTAATATGTCATTCTCTGCAATTTTTTTATTATTATCAACTGCATGTGCTTGTAATCGCACTCCTGACATTGCCGTTTTTTTCTTTTTATCCTTGTGCTGCCATTACAAACGCTGCACTTCGTTCGTCTCCTACCCGAACGAAGTGTCAAATTGAGGAACAATGATAAGGCAATTAAATTATTGCCGCTTTTTGCCCGAAAACGGACGCAAAAGCGGCGATAATTTCATAGCGCCGCCTTGCTGATATGCCCCCAAGTTTTTAGATTCCTCTTGTTAGTATGGAAAGAAGTTATCATCAGAGGAGGCCACTTGTATGTAGTATTTGTGGATTTAAAAATGGCCTTTGACTCTATAGACCGGTCTCAACTTTGGCTAGCACTGAGTGAATTAGGACTACCATCTTATTTACTTAGAATCCTGATTCAGTTACATCACAACACTTATGCCAAGGTCAGATGGAATTCCGATGGCAGTCTGACCAATGACATATTAGTCCGGAAAGGCGTTCGCCAAGGTTGCGTCCTTGCCCCTACATTATTTACCCTCTACATTAATGGTCTAATAGGAGAACTCAATAATTGTGGTGGTGATCCCCTGAAACTGGCAGGCAGTGTAGTGCCTTGTCTGCTTTTTGCAGATGACACACTGCTTATTGTCAGAACACCTCGAGCTATCCAAAATCTCTTGAATAAATTTGCTAAAGCCTGCAAAGAAAAAGGTTTAGAAATAAACTGCTCCAAAACCAAATATATGACCTTTAACCCCTTTAAATCCAACACGGGCAAACTCGTGCTGGGCACGCAAATTTTGGAGCAGGTTAAGTCCTTTGATTATTTGGGCGTTCGCATCAGCGATAGGCTGGTATGGACACCGCAGTTAGAAAAGAGTACACTGACCCTCCAGCATGTTGATTGTGCCATAGTACGAAGGGCTAGGGCGTCCCCCTACCGGCCAATCTCGCCTATCTTAGAACTTCATACGGCAAAAGGTCTAGGAGCGGCCCTATACGGGGCTGAGTTATGGGGGCTGGAAAATCTGACGGACCTAACCCTCGCCGAAAATAAATTTATTAGAGCCATCATGAACCTGCCAGTGAATACACCCCTCCTGCCGTTAAGACTTGATCTTGGTTTAAAACCTATAGACCACTTCGCTATTCTTAGGGCAGTTTTGTTCTGGATAAGGGTATGGACAAGCAACACACAGGTCCCGTTGAAGGAGGCCATGGGCAAGCTGATTGCCCTGCACAAGCAAACAGGTCACATTAAGTGGTTCAACAAGATCAAGGCTTGGTTTTCAAAAATAGGGCTGGGGCAGCTCTGGGAGGAACCTGGGACCATCACTAAATCTATGGTCCCCCTCGTTAAAAAAAGGTTCTGGGGATTGATGGACTCGTACTGCACATGGCACTTTAACTGCGAGGTTTTTAAATGTTAAAGGAGGTTTTGGCTTCAAAATGTTTCTGGATGACATCGAACCACCCCAGGTACGAGCGCTGTACACCCAATTTAGATACGGAGCTCTTCCTCTAAATGTAAGAAGAAGTACCTGGGGAAATGTGTCCGTTAATCCATCGTGCCCCTCATGCCACACTCTTCCCGAGACCTTTGAGCATTTCCTCTTTTGTTGCCCCTCCTAGGATGACCTTAGAAAAACCTGGATAGCTCCTGTTTGTCGCATTTTATCCTTTAATTGTCCCTTGGAAGCCACACGCATTTTTAGATCAGATAACACAAGTTAGCTAGTGTTTGCTATTTCGAGATTTTTGCTCTTCGCCTGGTGGAAGAGGTAAAAAATGTGTAAATTTGCTTCTGAACATTAGACTTGCCAATTTAGCCTAACTTGCCTCTATGGTCTGATCTTGTGTACTATGTTTTTATATTGGAAGAATTATAAGTCTGTTCTTTAATTAATATTTTTAATGAACATTTTTAATGTAATTTTAACTGTTTTTATTCTGATGTACTGTTTTTATGATGTGAATGATCATATTTTTGATCGAATAAAGAATATATATATATAGGAGTCTGTTGCAAAATGTTTCTTTTATTCAGTGACCATCTATTGCCACTCAAATAATGCATACATGTGCATGAGTTGTAAAGGGCACTAACCCCAAAGAGTCACAAAAGCATATATGGAGTCCCATCAATTTGGCAACTACCTATACTCCAATTGGAATAAATTGGTAGAGCCATTTGCGATTCATAGGTGGCTGCCAAACATAATAACGGCGGTTTTTTATCATAAAGATAAATCTTTCACTCATAAAACAGAACCATTTGGTAACATGCATAACTTTCCTTGGATAACATCTATATCGATGATTGGGTTTATGAAAACAGAAAACAAAACAACATAAAAACCGCACTAAAGGCCAGCTCAAAGAGTGATATAAATTTAAAATACAGATATGAAATGCTTCTGTATGAAATGTATATACTACCTTCTTTTTACAAATGATTTTTGTCAGTAATGTTTTAACATGAAACTACATATCCCACAATGCTTCATTATGAGCAAAAGTGAGAGTGCTGTATATATAGAGAAACTGATAAGGGACTCACCTAACCGTGAATCAGACTTGGTAGTCGAAACGTGTTGGTGCTTGTGTGCTGAGTGGCAATAGATGGCCACTGACTAAAAGAAAAATTTTGCAACAGACTCCTGGAGTGCGCCATATTCTCTTTGTTGATTAATATTGGCAGGACAAGGTTCCGTCCTGGATGCCTGCACCCCTTTGAGTGAGCGCGCTATTTTTTGGGAACCGATTGGTCTAATATATATATATTTAACCTCACAAAAACCTCTAATTTAGTAGACTGGTCTGCACACAGGAGAGCTACTTACATGTAGGTGGAGAGCTACCAGTAGCTCACAAACTACTTGTTGGAGAAGCCTAAACTAAAGTAACACCAGCTTAAGGAAAAGTAGAAAAAGCAATTAACTTTTTTTGGTTTTTTTAACAACTATTTTTATTTCGTCAATTGTCACAAACAATGCAGAGCTCTGTAACCCAGAGACAACCTGCCACATATTACTCAAAGAATATTACGTTGACGTTTAACATAAACATTATACAAAAAAAGAAAATGAAATTATAAGAAAACATAGCCCCCACCCGCACTGTCTTTGCGCACCACCAATGTTTGCACACAGTTGTCCGCACATGAAGAACACCATTCTCAGGACCCAACGAGCCCAAACCCACAACTCCTGCCCAGCTTATCCCTCAAGTGCCACATCTCTCACAACCGGGGGCTCCAGATCCAAGCCCCGATATACCGCCCACCTCTTCCAGATCTTATAATGCTTCATGGGGCACCCACGTGCCTGAAAAATGGGAACTTCCAGGCCCATATTAAAGTCCAACCCATTTTTCCACGCCGAAAGCGGAGGTGGAGCCCCAGCCTTCCACCTACGTGCAATGTCCCGTTTAGCCAGTGTAAAGCCCAGCATCATCAAATGGCGCTTATAAATATTCCCCCCCCACCCCCTCCATTACATGTAACAATACCAATTTTGGGGAGTAAGGGAGCTCCCACCCCAAGACCTCCGCAAGGCAGGCCAAAACTCTTCGCCAAAACCTTTCTATCACCGTGCATTGCCAAATTGTGTGAAAGAGAGTGCCATCCTCCGAGCCGCAACGCAGGCACACCGGGGTCTCTATCAAGCCAGCCCTCCACAGCCGGACGCGAGTATAATACACACAGTGGAGATAGTTAAATTGGATCAACCGGAGACGCATGGCTATCGCCGCTCCACGAGGGGACGCAAGCGCTTCCGTCCAGTCCTCCTCATCCATGGGACCCAGGTCATCTTCCCACCTCCCCCTAAGTTTATCTAGCGTGGTGGGACTATTTGTCACTAGGGTTTGATATATTTTAGAGATTTTATGGTCGTGCAGGTCTCCCATAAATACTTTGGCTTCGACGGGGCTAAACTCGGGAAGAGACTCCAACTCCGCGACACTGGGGAGAATGGCATGTCTAAACTGTAGGTATTTGAAAAATTGTGTTTTCGGCATCTGATATTCCCGCTGAAGGTCCTGAAAAGATTTGAGAACTGTGCCCCGCATAACATCCCCCAGGGTAGAGATCCCGATATTATCCCAGTCACGGAAGCCCCCCAGACCAGCAAGTTGCGGCAGCCTGCCATTAGACCACAGGGGAGTCTCCCGCGTCAGCCTGCCCCACCAGCCCATCCCGCGCATGGTCCGCCTCCACAACTGGAAAACTACGCTCGTGGCGGACGGCAGAGTCCTGCGAATAGCGGCGGAGTACAGGATCGTGTGTAGGGAATAGGATCCCATCTGGAACCGTTCCACAGCATATGCCGGATCCAAGCGGTCCCCATACCACCATTCATTCAATATCAGTAGTTGCGAGACCACATAATAGGATTGAATGTCCGAGGTGGCCAGTCCGCCACAATACGTGGACTGAAAACAAGTTCGGAGATCCATCCTAGGTGTTTTCCCAGCCCAAAGGAACTGTCCCAGAACCAAATTAACCTGGCGGAACCAAGAAGGCTTAACAGGGAAGGGATGATTTTGCAGCTGATACAGCAACCGCGACAACGAAACCATTTTAAAGATGGCCGACCGACCTGGAAGAGAAAGGGGCATACGAGACCAGGTTCGCAATTCGTCGCGCACCCATACCCAGATCGGTGCCACATTGCGGCCCCAAGACTCGCCCGCCAAACCGGATAAAAAGACACGCAAATATTTCATGCCGACTGTGGTGACCTGCACTGCAGAGGCCCAGGTGCCCAGCTCCACCGGACGCCCCAGTGTCCACAACACGGACTTACCCGCGTTCATGAACAGGCCGGAAGTCTCTCCGAATATTTCCATGATACGCAGCAATCTAGGGCCCGTCCTGTTAACATCAATCAGAAAGAAAAGAACATCGTCCGCGTAGAGCGCGATACGGTCCGATAGCCCCGGCACCCATTCGAAGCCTGCCACTTGTGCGTCTATTCACACCCAAGCAGCCAATGGCTCCATCGCAAGAGCGAACAGAAAGGGCGACAGCAGGCACCCCTGCCTGGTGCCCCGCCCAATCGGAAAGGTGAAGGATACGGCTCCCGCAACCCGAACCGACGCCGTGAGTTGCGTATAAAGAAGTTTTAAATAGGCCAGAAAGCGTTGGCCCAGATTCAAATGGTCTAGGAGCGCAAAAGATACGGCCAACTAAGGGAATCGAAAGCCCTAACCATATCCGCCAACAAGAGTGCCGCTGGGACATCCAGTCTCCGAATCATGTCTATGGCAATGTGCGCCCGCCGAATGTTGTGGCGTGTGGCCCGTTGGGGCATGAAGCCCGCCTGGTCCATATGGACCAGCAAAGTGATATGGGAGCGAAGGCGAGTGGCCAGCGCCTTGGCCAAGATCTTGGCCTCGATATTCAGCAGCGAAATAGGGCGGTATGAAGAATTTTGGTCCGGAGGCCGGCCCGGCTTTTGAAAAACTACCACTTCGGCGTGTCTCCAGTCCCACGGCAGGCACCCATGCTCACGTGTCTCCTCCACCAACCGCAAGAAATGGGGTCCCAGCTGCAAGAAGTATCTCTTAAAGAACTCACAGGGGAATCCGTTGGGCCCTGGGGCCTTCCCGGAGCTCAGGTCGCTTAACGCCGTACCCAGTTCCTCTACCGTAAGTGGGAGATCTAAGGCCTCTCGAGCCTCAGCAGAGAGAGACCGGGGCGGAAGATCCGAGATGAAGCGGCGGACCATGTCCTCTGACAGGGACTCCCGTGGGGCATACAAATCGGCATAATGATGCGCGAAGCTCTCAGCGAGAACTGAGGGTTCACCCAATGTCCCACCATCCAGCCCCAGAAGCCCAGGCAGAACCAGGGAACTCACCGCCCCCTGACATAGTCGATGGAGCAATTTACTGGACTTATCGCCCCACTGATAGATCCTACTGCGGGACGCCAACCACACCAATCGGGCCTCCCCCAGCAACAAGTCCGCGTGCGCTTGCCTCGCTACTAGCAGTTGTCGATGCGCCAGTGCCCCACCCTCCTCTCTACCTGCGCGTTCCAATTCCAACAGATGAGCCTCCGAGCGCACCAGGGATTCTATTTTGGAGCGCCGCGGAGCAGTAGGAAATGTCCACACCCCGAATGGTCGACTTCATCGCTTCCCACAGCGGTTGAGCGGTCGTCACCAAGCCCACATTAACATCTAGATAGTGTGGAATAGCCTGCCCCAAATGAACCCTGTACTGGTCATCCTGCAGATGCCAGGGGAGAGACGCCAATGAAAGGGCGGCCCCGCAGGGCCAAGCCGTAACCTAAGCGTGACCGGGAGTGGTCTGACAGACCCCTGGGGAGGATCTCCGCATCCGACACTCTCCCAACTGCTGCAGCCAGCACGAAGACATAGTCGAGCCGTGAAAACGATTCATGAACCGCTGAGAAATAAGTGTATCCCTGCTCCTCCGTATGCTGTCGTTGCCAGGAGTCCACCCAGCCCAAACCCGACACCAAAGAGGACAATTTAGTTGGTGGGCCCGCAGTTGGCGTTCCCCTCAGCGCCATCTATCTCGAACCCCATCCATCACATCATTCCAATCGCCACCCACTACCGCCACCCCATCCGAAACATCTGCCCACAAAGTCATAATTCGTTCAGCCAACATCCAGGACAGGGGGAGGGGCGTAGACACTACCCAGCACCACTCGTTCCTCATAGATAGATAGATCCTTGAATAAAAACATACCTCCCTTGAGTGTCTGCCCACGTCTTAAAGTGAACATATGGAACCCTACGACGGATGAGAAGTGCCACCCCGAGAACCCCTCGTGAACCCAGAGTGGAATACTTGGGAATACCCATATCTCTGCAAGCAAAGGGCCTTGGTCCCCAGTAGATGCGTCTCCTGCAGCATAAGAATATCAGCCTGGTAGTGCTTAGCCTGGTGAAGTATCGCCCCCTCTTGACTTTATCTAGCGCCCCCTGACATTCCAACTCACGATCCGAAGGGACCCGGCTCCAGGCCGTGGGCTAACTACAGGAATGGGCATTCAGAAAAACGATATATGAAATGGACAGGACCTGCGGCGACATGTAAACGCACAGTGGCACACAGCAACAATATGACAGTGCAGTATAATCAAAGCAATCCCCCAAAACGTAAGCAAGAGTGTCAAGCAGTGCAATGAGCAGGAACTGTAGTGACATGAGGGCATGTGGAGGAATACAAGAGCAATATGACAGTGCAGTGAAATCAAAGCAATTCCCCAAAACGTATGAAGTGAACCAAGAAGCATCAATAAAAAGCCTGTAAACAGTGAACAAGAACATCCCCATCAACCCCTACCCCCACCCCAATACCTCAAAACCGCTGAAGTATCTGTCGCGGCGAAGGCGGCATGGTGACCCCAACGGGAGTCCCGGCCCACCTCCACCAATGGATCCCCAAAAGCCCATCCATGATTCACGGGCTGACCCCGGACCCAGAAAGCCCAACGGGGGATAATAGCCCAACCTATGCTCCGACAACCTGAGCGCATGAGTAAGTATATTCATCCACTGGGAAAGTTCCAGGAAGGTTATAAAGCCGGCCTCCCCGAACGGGGCACCGGTGCTGATCTGCTGGCGTCGCTGTGGAACTGCGAGCGTCGTCTGGATCGCGAGCGCCTATTCCCCTTGACTTTAAGTTTGGGAGGCTTGCGGGCGGAGTGGCTCACTGACGAGTCGGATTTCAGTCTTGGCGGTGTATGTGAACGTACCTTACTGTCTCATCCGTCCATTGGAAGACGTCCTCAGGGGAATCAAAGAACAGTGTACGTGACTGATATACCATCCTCAGCTTGGCGGGATACAGAAGGGCATACGGCAGCTTTAATTCCCGCAAGCGGGCCTTCGCCGCCATAAAGGACTGACGTTTCTGCTGAACCAGACGAGTGTAGTCTGGAAATATGAGAATACGAGCATTGTCAAAATGCAGGGGTTCCTTAAGGCGGGCCTGTTTCAGGATTGCGTCCAGATCGTGATAATTAAGGATTTTTGCATTGACTGGTCGGGGTCGAGCTCCTGGTGGCGGCTTCTGCATAAGGGCCCGATGCGCCCCTCAATGATAAAGCAATTTGACATGGATTCTGGGGAAGCCAACTGACAAGCCACGTGGTCAGGAACTGCTCCATATCTCCCCCTCACAGCCCTCCGGGAACCCCACGAAGCGCAGGTTACTTCTCTGTGCCCTCCCTTCCGCATCTTCAACCTGGGAAGCCAGGCCCCTAGTGAGAGTCTCCAACGAGTCCACTTTCTTCTGCAGGGAATGCACCGAGTCTTCCACACCAGAGATCCTCTTTTCAGCTACTGTTATGCGCTCCGTGGCCTTGCGCAGGTCCTGGCGTAGGAGCAAGACCTCAGAGCCCACCTCCCCAATTTTGGTTTCGAGGGCTGTCCGAGACTGTGTTATGGCTGCCAGTAGAGCCGCGTTGTCCGGGAGTCGTCCCTGCGCACCCCCTGTTCCACCGCTGAGGTCGTGGGGCCAGTAAAGCGGTCTATGGTGACCTGCTTGGCCGAGACCCCCGAGTGCTTATCCCGTGTCATGGCGGTGCTGGGGCTCCCGTCTCGGGAAGAGACGCCCACTCCAAAGTTTGCACAGCACGGCAGATGAGACCCCAACCAGTCTGCCCTTACAAGAGAGTGGTACGTCCCCCCACACGGGAGCAGGTCCCAGGTTCGGCAACTGTGCCCCCCCTGCCGGGCCCCACTGGATGTCGTAGGGGCCCCGGCCTACTCACTTCGGATGCAGCCCGACCTGACCGCCGAATCCGTGTAGGAGGGAGAGGAGCCCCCGAGAGGGGAAGAGGACCACTGCCTCAACAGGGATAGTTCTGTGCCCCAGGGCCAGGGAGACCCCAGCGCAGCACCGCAAGCAGCTCACACCCCCCCACTGCATCCGCGGTCCGATTAGACTGCCGATAATGCGCCGAAACAGGTGGGGGAGGGAGAGAAAGCGAAAAACAATCCACGGCCAGGGACCCCCGGGAAAAAGCGCACGTGGATGCCCCCGGTGTGTGCCACCACACAACACCGCTACTCTCTCACCGCCTGAGTGTGGCCCGATGTGACGACCGATAGGGGGCAGGGTGGCAGGGATGAGGTCCGCACCCGCTGGAGTGGTCCGGCCAGGGGCCCACCCGGCGCAACGGACCCCGCAAGGCCCGGGAAGGGCAAAGTCCAATGAGGATGCAAAGAGAGGGGAGGGCGCTCCACAGGATCACCAGGCTGCCTCTCCCCCTCCGTAATGGCCCCCAGCACAGTGCTCACCGCCACACCCCAGCCAGCTGAAATCCCACGCCAGGGCTCGATGTTGACTCCAGGGGGCAAGAATCCAAAGCCCCCCCAAGGCGGAGGCCGGCCGAGCACACACAGCCGCACTTAAAGTGCGTCACAGTCCAATACAGCCGCTCCCTCCCCGCCACGCGTGGCCTGATCCGACCATCGATGCGGGGGCAGGGCGCGATGCGCGGGACCCACTCGCACTCCCCGGATATAGCCACCGGGAGCGCCCCACAGGCAACGGGCCGCCCGGGCTCGAGATAGACCTTGTCCAAGGGAATTGCAGGGGGAGGGGGG
Source organism: Calotriton arnoldi (assembly GCA_963921515.1). NCBI lineage: Eukaryota > Metazoa > Chordata > Amphibia > Caudata > Salamandridae > Calotriton > Calotriton arnoldi. The sequence goes on along the minus strand of CAWUFW010000195.1, from coordinate 2,296,910 downwards.
ATGGGCCTCCGCAAGCACACCAGGCACGCTCACCCCCTCCGAGGTCGGCACTCCAGTGTCGCGCCCTCCACTACACCCCAACAGAGAGGGCCCTCCGCCGGGGCTTAAGATCAGGCACTCCTGGCAGGGCCGGCTCCGTTCACGCCGCGCCACCTCGGATTCGCCCACGGGGCTCACCGGCCACGTACCTCCACAGAACGGGCTGAATCGCGCCCAATGCCGGATGATGTCGCCGCCGTCCGATACTCGCGGCTCTCAGCCCCTCATAGCCGCATTTCCACAGTGGTAGAAGACATCGAGGCAGGATAAATTAAGGATTTTGATGACGGGCTCAGCGAAGCTCGCCTACAGTGCGGCCGCCATGTCGGCTCGCTAAGCCACGCCCCAAAAAGCAATGAACTTTTGAGAGGATAAACATACTTTTCCCACTAAAACGTAAGCAAAAACAGGGAAAGAGTTGCTTGCACTTCTGCAGTGTTAGATTTACTATCCCCATCCCAATGTCAGAAACATTAGGTAAACTTGGACTTAGGAGGGGAATTTACCATTCCCACTTCAATGTCAGTAAAATCAAGGAAAGTGTTGGACTTTGGATGGGCTAGATTTACTTTTTTCACTCTAATCCAAGCAACAGTAGCGCCAAGCGCTGGGAGGCCCCCGGGTAGCCATGCGCTATATAAGTGCCTTTTCCATTCCATTCCATTCCATTCCAAGTTTAAGCTTTTGGAGGGATTAGATTTACTATTTCCATCCAACTTCAGTAATAGTAGTGAAAGTGTTTGACATGGGTGATTTACTATTCCTACTCCAATCTAAGCCATGAGCGTAGCTTCCATTAGTGCACGAGGCACAATGGGACTGTGGCCCAGAGGCCTGAGGGGCTCATTCAACACTGATTATTGCTTTATTTTACAATTCAAATAGCAGCTGGGGTGGTAGTATTTCCTTCCTCGCACCAGGGCCCATGACACAATGGCTACACCACGGATCTAAGCAAAAGTAGGGCAAGAGTTAGACTTTGGAAGGGTTAGATTCACCATTCTCACTCCAACATAAGCAAAATCAAGGCAAATGTTGTGCTTTGGAAGGGTTAGTGTAGAAAACTGGGTTTCTGGTTGAGGGGGTAAAACCCTACTCAAGCAGCAACCATAATTTTTGTCAGGGTGAAAATCAAGCAAACCACAAAACAAGTCAGGCTTAGCTTAGAGACAACGTGTAAAGTATTTATGCAGCACTTCAAACAGTACTAAAGTGAAAACGCAACACAAGAAAAATCCCACGCTAATTTAGTAAAATAGAGTAAAATTTAATAAATTATTCAAGACCAAAATGACAAAAATCTAATATGTAAAACCTGAGATATGCAATTTTAAATATTTAAGTGAAAATAGTGCCTAAAAGCACATAGCGCCAACTGTAGTTATCTGGCTGTGCTGGACCAGGACAAAGTCATAAGTTCAGACCGACCACAATGGAGCACAGGCCAAATACAGGGACCAGGTTAGGCCCACCGGACAAAGTACCTAAAGTCCTGGTTGTGGATTGTTGCGAGATCCCGCATCGCGTAGCGGTGGTTCCGATGAGCTGCGGGGCTAGTGTGTGAGGTCCTGCATCATCATGGAGGATGCCGCAGATGGGGGCTTGCAATGCGAAGTTGTGATTGTGCCGCACAGCGCCGGTTTCAAGGAGTTGCGGGCTGCGATGCAATGTCCTACGTCATCGTCGAGGACGCAGTCAACATAGGCATGTGATGCAAAGTCCAGCATAGAGGATGTGTTATGCAGCACCTACCGAAGATCTGCGGGCCATGATGTGATGTCCTGCGATGTGCAGCAGCGGTTCCGATACTGAGCTGCGAGGAGATGCATCTTGCTGTTTCGGTTCTGCCCTAAGAACCACAGCTGGGCTAACAGAGCCCAATTCCAAGTGTCCAGGACTGGGGTGGCACCCCTTGGGGGGATAGGACGCAGAGCATAGAGAGTCCAGGTGCTGGGTTCAAGTTGGTTGGAACCTTTTCTGTCCCTTAGGCTCTGATCAGGGGGCCAGCCAACTAGCCATTCGAGTAACTCTGGTGGTCCTTCAAGATGCAGGTCCAGTCCTTCTCACTCAGGCAGCAGGGCAGCAGAGTAGAAGGGCAACAGGGTAGCAGTCCTTCTTTCAGCAGAGCACCACAGCAGTCCTTCTGAGTCAGTACTTCTGAGGTGTACTGAAGAGTTGGGTATAAGGGTACAATATTTATACCTGGTGCCCAAATAGAAGTAGGAGACGTTTCTAGAGGATTCTACCCTCATAGGTGCATGGACAAATGTCTCCCTGAACTGGCACCTGCTTGGCTGGGGTCACTAAAGACTAGTGTCAAACCCTTCGTGATTGTGCTCAGAGAGAGTCTTTGTGATGTATAAGTGATAGCTCATTCCCATTATCAAGTCAGAGATGGCCTAATTTGCCAACACCGATTCCCCTTCTGTCGCACTGTCTGTGAGCAATGCACATAGAACAGATGCCAGGTACACCTAGTCATGTGATCCAGGTTAAAGGCTACAGGCACAAAATGGTTAGAACGAAAAATGCGAACTTTCTAGAAGTGGCATTTTCAGAACTGTGACTTAAAATCTGACTTTATCATTAAAGAGGGCTTTAGATTACAGTCCCTTAGACACCAAATTCAATATTTCTACCTAAGCCCAATTTCAAGTTATCCCTTATTAACCTCTTTGGTGTGGTTATCAGCCATGCACACTCTGCCCAGTGCCTCTATCAGCCATTGACCGACACTGGGGGGAGGCTAAAAACGATCCTCCAGTGCTTGCACTGGAGGATTCGATTTTGGAAAACAATGGCAGGGGGGATGCAGAATAGCTTTCGCATCAGCCCCGCCCCCGGTTCTGCACATCTGTGATGTCAGCATGCTACAAGGCATGCTGACGTCTGAGTTTCCCCACCAGAGCAGCGAGGCGAAGGAGGTCAGTGCTCTCTCCTGCTCTGCTGGGGAAAAAGGCCAAAAAAGGCTTCCCCCAGGGGCGTAACACAGGCCCCCGCAGCCCCCGCGGTGCGGAGGGCCCCCAAGGTCCAGGGGGCCCACTCAGCACAGCACTCGGGCTGCAGAGCTCCTGATTGAGCCCGGAGGGGGCACCTCCATGTTCCTTGCAGGGAGGCCCCCTCGAGTTTCGTTACGCCAGTGGCTTCCCCATATTTCAGGGAGGCCTCATTAGAAAGGTGAGAGTCCCTCCCTTCCAATGAGGTTGCCCTGAAACAGTTTCTTGGCTGTAAACCGCGATTACACCATGATCTACTGCCAGAAAACCCTCTAGGCCACCAGGGATTTATGTTAGGGGGTCGGCGCTTGTGCCAACGGGCCGATCATCCCCAGGGGACAAGTTGTTTTTAAAATAAGGTGTTTTTTCGCCTGGGGTGCGCAATCGCATCCCCTGGGGAATCTTAATAAGAAAAATAATAAACAAAATAAAACACTTGAAATGTCAGGGGGTCGGCCCTCCCTCCATACGGGACAACCCCTGGGGGCACTGAAATATTTTTGGGGAATGTGTATTTCCTGGGGGATTGATCGCAGCCCCCAGATAATCACATTTAACAAAAAAAGGGGTATAGCAATGTTGATAGGGGTTGACCCTCACAAATGAGTCGACCTCCTTTGGGCTCCATATAGATATATACTTGTGTTTTCCCCTGGGGGCAGATTGTGCCACCGGGGGAAAACACAGTTTGCAAAAAAATGTGCACTGTATATTCCACATAAATCTACCATCTGTGCGTAATGCAGCAGATTTATTTGGCATATGCAGTATACTGCAACAAGATGAATAAGTTGCACACAGCGGAATTGCATGTGCAAAGGAAAATAGTAATCTTTCAGTTGCTTATTTCTGCATTTGGTTGCTAAACTGGCACTAATGAGGTAAAATATTTCCCCAGGCAGTATTACCAAGTTTACATATCATGAAATAATGAACTCATACTATCCCAAAAAAGTGGCACATTATGCTGCATAATTTGCCTTTTTTGCTGCATAATTTAGTCAACCCTGTGTCATAATTTGGTGGTATCTTGCCGGATTAATTCCATTGACCCTTGTGATAGCACTGTGAGTTTTCACAAGGAGCACACCTGCGCACAAATTTGCAGGGGCTACTATGTGAATGTGCCCTTCTTGAGATAAAAGGTAGATTTGTAGTTCTGGGGAATTACTTTTACATTGACAATGGCCCTGCAGCTCCCCAATAATAAGGTTTTGCATAAGCTATGCCGTAAGTATGCTGTGGTATTGGGTATGTGGCAAGGTGAAGTAAAAGTATGTCTTTTTTACCTTTTTTTAGTGTCTTTGGAGAGCCAGCAGTCAATACAGCCAATATTTTTGCCAATTGACTACGTCCAATTCTTTTTGGATGTTGACTTCCTTGAGCAAATTGTGCAGCAACAAATTTGCGTGCCGAACAATTTTGGAGGGAGCATGGAGGCACTGTAGGGCCTCATTTTAGGGCACACCAGTGGACTCCCCCTTCACTTGTGGAGTTGAAGATATTTTTGGGCCTTACGCTCAAAATGGGGTTTGTGCACAAACTAAGCTTGCAGTCCTACTGGTCTATTTGCACAGTTTGGGTAACTCCCATCTTCTTCGCACCATACATGTGCAAAGATTGATTTTTGCTATTGCAGTGTATACTGCATTTCAATGACAATTTTGCTGCATTGCCCCGGGATCATCCAGACCAGGACAGGTTGTTCAAAATTTGACCAGTCATGGAACATTTGTCTGCCAGGTTTCCAGAGAGTTGTACTCCTGGAAAGAATACAGCCATCGATGGGTCCTTGATCCTATACAAAGGATTACTCAGGAAAAGCACACTTTTGCATTGTGTTATGCCACCAACATGATTGCAGATAATGTGGTGGCATCACACAATGCAAAATTGTGCTTTTATGAGTAATCCATTTACCTCTACGGGACCGTCTAAGGAACCTTGTGGCCCAGTTCACATTGTTGGCTGTGTCTAGGAATACACTTGTATGTGTATATGTGACCACTTTCTCCACACAATTGAAAGGTGTACTTCTTCTGAATAATTTGTTTACCCCACCAGAACTGTCAGACTAACTGAGAGGCCTGATGAACATTTTAGACTCTGTCTTGAAGTATTCTTGCATGTATTGCTTATAGGATGCCTTATTGAAGGTCTCACAGAGTTGTATAACTATGTAAGTACATAGCAGATTGTTAAACCATGTAAGTTCTTAACAGAATGTTACAAGTGTCATTGGTAATGAGTGTTCTGGAGTTTACAGAGCATTCACAGCTGAGACCAGCAAGGGAGAGGTTGTGGGTCTTATTGATGAATAAACTATGCTTATCTGGATATCATGGTTTGGAATCTGTAATGTTCCTGGCACTCACATTATAATTTGGTGAAGGTCAAGAAAACCACCCTGCGTGCGAGCGAACCACCCTGTGAAGTGCAGTAAAAGTAGACCCACAGACAGGAGACTTATAAATGGGACCGCTCGTAAAATCTTGTGCATTTTAAAGAGGTCGACTTCATCTAAAGGTACTTTATTTGCAATTTTGGCACAACCGGCGCTTTGCCTGGCTTAATTTTGGCTCACTTGGATGATTGTCAGCTGAACAGTCCGCAGGTGCAAGCTTCCTTGCAGCGGCAATATAGCAGGCAGTGCGAGGTCCTGTGACCATTGTATCACTTCCTGGCAACAGCGTTTATCATGCTTCCTGGCAACAGCATTCACATGCACAGTCTTGCACAGTGACGCGCCGATGCATACATTGGCTCTTCGGATACACGATACAATGTCACAGCTTCATCACATGACCTATGTGTGGCCATTTTGATTAAGGAAACATGGTGCAGAACAGCTCGTTCATATGACTTCACTTTGCTTCACAGTCTAGTTTTCTAAATATCACAGATTCTTAACTAATTTAAAGCAAAATACGCCAGGTTATTTCTTAATTCAGAAATTTCAAGGCAGATTCTGTGGCATATTCTGCTCCGTGTACTTTTGTTAGCAATGCATTGTATACATGGCATATTCAAACAACACAGTACAACCACCACATTCTTTAAGAGAAAGCAGATAATAGAAGAATCAGTGAAAGATTATTTAGCTGTTATAAGGGTACCTGCCTCAAAATGCGAATTTGGTGGTAATCTTGGCATTGATCTCAGGGACCAGCTTGTTTTCAATTGTACTTTAAAAAATATTCAGGAACACATTCTGAGTTGCAAGAATCCCATGATACCATACCAGTGTCTTGTGTTGTTATTATGAACCTAATATTTGTGTGGTGTCAAAATATAACCTGAGACTTCAGGACAATAAAAAAATTATATTTGTTGTTTTCGGTGTGGTTCAAGAAATCATATTAGTAACAATCCTGCATGTCCTGCACACGGAAGAAGGTGCAATTAATGTAAAAAAAGGGCCATATTCGAGCCATTTACCGTAGTGTTAAAACTAAAGTGAATCAGATTACTTGTGTGGAAAGTGATTTGTTCGAGAGTATGAGTAATGTCTTAACTATTGATGTGGGTATGAGTCATGCACATAAAAAGATGTTCACAGAGCCTATTTCTGAGATGGCATAGGTAAAGTGGGATTAAATGTAATGGCCGATTCAGGCTCAGTGATTACTATACTTTCAGATGTAACATTGGAGAAATATTGGTTAAACAGTATACTACAAAATACAGATATCAATCCAAAAGCATTTGGAGAGTATGACATTAACATGAAAGGATATTTTAAAGATATTTTAATGTTCAAAGGTTAAACAATATACACAAAAATGTATTTTGGAGAAAAACACAGGGCATCATGGGTTAGCAAGACCAGGGTAAGTTAGGCATTTGGCTCAAACCGGCCTCTGATCCACCAGTGATGTTGGGTGACATGCCTAATTTTAGAATTGTTGATTCGAACATTGATAACTTATTAAATATGTTTTGAGAAGTGTTTAGAGAAGAGATTGGCTTGGTCAAAGATTTTACATACAGAATTGTTCTAAAACAAGATGTCATACCTGTTGTATAAAACGTCAGGGCAGTTCCAAATTCTGTGAAACAGGAGTTGGAGTTGTTCTTGGACAACATGTGTAAACAGAAAATTATTACACTGATAGAGGCATCAGAATGGATTGCTACTTCTGTTATAGCTAAAAACAAATCTGGAGAGATTAGGTTATGTACTGATGTCAGAGCTCTCAAAAGAAACATAGTTGTTGCATAACCCTCTCCTAGATATTCAAGATATGTTAGCAAATTTAGGAAATTGAAAATATTTTTCAACAATAGAACTGTGATCTGCATTTCATCAGGCATCATCGTCTGAAGAATTGCAGAGCCTGACTGCTTTTGTAACTCCATTTGGAGTTTACAACTACTTGCAGGTGCCTTTTGGTCTACAGCCAGTGTTTTTCAGCGACTAATGGATATTTTATTTGGCAATAAAGCAGGAATTCAAGCTTTCCAAGATGATATTTTGATCTATGCTGATAGTATTGAAAATCACAACAAAAGATTAGAGGACGTCTTAGGTGAAATGTGGTATGACAATCAATAGACAGAAATGCAGTTTTCTCACATAACATGTTGATTATCTTAGTCATAATATTTCAGGAGAGGGGATTAAGCCCACAAAGTCTTTGGTAAAACTATTTTGGAAGCACTTGTTCCCAAAGATAAAGACAATTTGAGATCTTTTCTAGGTCTTAGGGAGTATGACTAAAAGTTTATCTAGGGGTTTGCATTTGTCATTCAGCCTTTGAGAGATTGATTGAAAAAGGGAATAGTGTTTCTTTAGAATAAGCAGGCTCAGAATGCTTTTTACCGAGTGAAAAGTGACATAGTGAGTGCACCTGCCATCAAACCATTTATGCATGGTTATAAAAGCACTATCGCAGTTGATGCAAGTTCAAATGGACTTGAAGCGGTTCTTAGTCAAAGTATTAATGGCAAAGAAAACACTATAGCATTTGCATTTAGACTTCTAATAGAAGCTGAGTGTAAATATAGTACTATAGAATGGGAGGCACTAGCCTGTTCATGGGTGGCTGATAAATCTTAAATGTACATGTGGGGCACACATTTTGATTTGTTTATGGACCATAAGCCATTAAAAATACATTTTAAACAATTGCTCTTCCAACAAAGCTTCATCCAGACTGATAAGACTACTGTCAAGGCTGCAAGGTTTTCATATTGATGTTAAATATATAGCGGGAGGTAAAAATGTGAGGGCTGACTTCTTGTCAAGGATACCAGTGGAAGTTATTCAGGAAGAAAAATGTAATCACGAAGATGAAGATGACGGTATCATGGCTGTCATTGATGCCACAGAAAAAATGTATATGGAGGAGAAAGAATGGAATAAAAGTTGTGAGAATAATCAGACATTTCACAAATTTAAAGAGTTTATGGTTAAAGTGTGGCCAAGAGATAGAGTGTTATCTCCAGAATTAAGGGTGTTTTCACAACTTGCTTCTAAACTCTCATTAGTGAATGATGTATTAATGCAAGATTGATATATTCCTCCTCATGGTCTGCATCAAAAGATTATAAGGATTGCATACAAAGGACATTTTGGTATTTTGGCTACTGTTCACAGGATAAAAGAATACTGCTGGTGGCCAGGTATTGATTCACAATTTAGAATGCATGTAGAAAAGTGCAAGGAATGTTTATATGCAGACAAACATTGGAAGGTTAAAGTTCCTCCCCTTAATTCCATGCCATGGCCTAAAGGTCTAGGTGGGAAAATTGGTTTAGACTTTGCTAGTCCATACAATTTATTGAAAACAGACTCACAGTACTTGATTGTGGCTATGGATGACTATTCTAAGTAAATGTATTATGTTTTTGTGAGGTCACCTGATACACATAATGGAAAAATGTTCTTGGAAAAAATAATGTGCATTGAAGGTGCACCTAACTCCATTATTACCAACAATGGGACTCAGTTTATGTCAAATGAAATGCAGGATTGGTGAAACAAATACGACATGCAACACACCAAGGTTTCACTATATAGTCCAGCTTCTAATGGTCTAGCCAAGAGGGCCAATCACTTCTTTAAAGAAGGCATTCAAACTGCTATTTCTGGAAATGTAAATGTCATGCATTAAATAAAACTAAAAGTTTGGAGCTACAATATTACGCCACACAGTACCACTGGAGTTGCACCCTTTGGATTTTAAGAGGCAGGAAACCTCATTCCCATTTAGATCCCTCTTGGTTGAATGAATATACAGGATGCATTGTTGTGCCATTAGAACTGGACAGAGTGTGCAAAAGTGTGCAGGAATATAGAGAAAAATCGAAAGTCTAGTAAAGAATATTTTGATTCTGCTACTAGGGTTAAAACTGTTGATTGGGTTTTAATTTTAAAAAAAAAATCAAAGTGAGGAAAAGGGAATCTAGTTTTACCAAACCAGTTAAAGTAGTTAAATCCTCCCAAAAGTCTGTTCTTTTGCAGGATAAAGGTTGGTGGAACAAAAAAGCCATTGTGAGAATTTAAAATGAGTAAGCTCACGTATTATCAAGAAAAAGTGAAAGTTTGGATATGGATGAGGATTGCACTTGGCTTGATATTCCTTCTTCTGTTAAGGAGAGGAGTGATGTTGATTGTGCTGTTGATGTCTGTGAAAGAAATGATGATTATGTGAGTCACAGTGATGAGATTGTTAATGAAGTAATGGCCACCTGTGAGAAAGTAATGGACACCACTAAACAAAAGAGAACTCATAGTGAACGTGTAAGAGTTATCCCTGTCAAATTCAAAGACTATGTCTTGTCTTAGTTATTTGCATATTCATTTGTAACCATGGTACTTGGTATTATGCAATTTATGCTTTATTTTTGTTTCGATTATGTATATAATTGTTAAGTATATTTTAGTTTTGTTATTATAATAACGGAGGTGTTGTTATGTAAGTAAATAGCACATTGTTAAACCATGTAAGTTCTTAGCAGAATGGAATAGATGTCATTGGTAATGAGTTTTCTGGATTTTATAGAACTTTCACAGCTGAGACAACCTAGGGAAAGGTCATGTGTCTTACTGATGAATAAACTACACTTATCTGTATATTGTAGTTTTGAGTCTCTCGTATGTTCCTGATGCTTACACTACACAGAGTTTCTAGGGAACTTTTGTCAGACGACTTTTGTTCTAATGAGTCCCAAAGACTAACTACAGGTTGAAACATTGACATCCGCTCCCTAAGTTGCTTTCAAAAGATGTTATGATTTGCCAGGAGATACCATATATGAACAGACTGGAGCCCGCTTATTTTTGTTTCATATAAAATCCTATGCAACCATTGCATCTGTTCAGTGTCTTGTTTTATGTTGTTGTATATACAGATTTTTACTGTCTGAGCACTGCGTCGTCTGCAATAATTTGGATAGATACAGAAATGAATATTGTCCTTTTTTTTTTTTTTTGATTTTCAAAAATCTTTATTGACAAAATTGCATAGATGAAATACATTTTTGCATCAAATCAGGACACCACACACACCGATACATTTGCGGATTACAAGGAGGGTCAGTGAAACAAATCAGCATTGGGCAACAATTTACACAGACACCACAACAGACACCGTTGAACAATAAACAGTTGTAGGAGTGAGGCATACCATTGCAAAAAATAAAGGGGGCAGGCCCGACTGAAGGGGAGTGAGGACAGGGAGGGGGTGGCTACTGACCTACACCGGCGGCCGCCGCGGACAGAATGTCGGCGAGGTCCCCGGGAGAGGCAGTTTGGCACAGGGGTGAACGAGTATGAAGGTATGTCACAAGGGGGCCCCATATGTCAAGGGGCCAAGACCTCGCAGGCATAAGGTCCCAGAATTCAGATAAAAGGGACTGGCATCGCGATGCATCCTCGAGCCATTGGGCGAACTTAGGCGCAGGTCTGCGACCCCAACACATGGACACCCTACGTCGCGCCAGGACAAGCAGCATAGCAATCAAGCGGCGGGAGGCGTCTGGGCAGTACTTAACAAAGCCTAGGAGGCAGAGCGGGGGGTCGGGCTGAACCGGAGAGGAGGTGATCTCGGAAATTGCAGTGCAGACCTCTCGCCAGTAGTCGGAGACCTTTGGGCATAACCAGGCTAGATGAGAGAAGTCCGCAGCAGGGGCAGAGCAGCGCAGGCATCTGTCACTGGGAATGAGTCCCAATTTGTGTAGCTGGACGGGGGTGCGGTAAAGCCTGTGTAGGTATTTGAAGTGTATAAGACGCAGGCGATAGTTTGGAGATAAGCGCTTCGTTTAATTGCAACAATAAAGCCAGTCGGCCTGGGAGATATTCACACCGAGGTCCTCGCCCCACGCCACACAAGCGCGGTCAGTGGAGATGGGGGTGGCTGCCAGCGTGAGGGCGTAAAGCTTGGTAACCAATTTCCGAGGCGTGGGGGACGAATATAGGAAGTCAAGAGTGGTCATCGAAGGAGGAGGCAGGGGAACGTAGGATGCAGTTCCCGGCAAATAGCCCGCAACTGATAGAAAAGCAAAGTATCCATGGGACCAGAAGCGGCAGGGGGAGAATAGAACGTGTTCCCAGGATAGAGGTCCGCCAGTGTGGCCAGCCCCAAGCGGGTGGCATGTTTAGCCATGCCGGAGGGCTGGAGAGGAGGGAAGGTAGGATGGCACACAATAGGCATCGCGCTAGCCGAGAGCATCGGAGCATTGGACATACGGCGTAGTCCCTCCCAGGCCCAGCGCATGGTCTCGACCGGGTCTATTTCAGTGCGTGGGAGTTTGGCTGGAGCAAACAGGGCAGTGACTAGCGGCCAAGGGGCTGCGAGATCAGCTTCTACCGCCACATGCGGCTGGTAAGGAGTCGGGTGAATCCAGAAGTGCAAGAAACTGGCCTGAGCACACAGAGCATAAAGCTTAAAGTTAGGAGCGCCCATGCCACCACAAGACATAGGGAGGGTGAGGGTGTCGTACACGATCCTGGGTTGCCTACCGGCCCAGATAAGAGAGATGATCAGCGAGCGGATCCTACGAAAAAAGTGGGCAGTTAGAGGAACGGGGATATTCAAGAAAAGATAAAGGAATTTCGGGAGGACCACCATCTTGGCGATGGCTATGCGGCCCGCCAATGACAAGGGAAGCCGATTCCATAGGGGTATTTTGGACTCGAGCCAGTCCACCGCACGGCCAAAGTTAGCCCTCCAAAGGTCATCTACGTCCCTGCTTAACCAGATACCTAGATAGCGAATGGGACCAGATGCCCAAACAGAAGGGTAGTCCGGGCGAAAAGAGTAGTGGCGTCAGTAAGAGGAAAAAGGACCGACTTACTCCAGTTCACCTGGATACCAGAGTATCCACCAAACCGTATGACCTCTCGTACCAGGGGGCTGAGATTTTCTTGGGGGTGGCGGACATAAAACGTGATATCATCCGCATACATGGAGACCAAGAGAGCGCGGGCCGCAAAGCCAATGCCCCTCTGGGTGTGGTGTTGCCGAAGTCTTGCCGCTAGGGAGCTCCATTGCGATGGCGAAAAGCATAGGGGAGAGCGGGCACCCTGGCGGGTGCCTCGGCCAATAGCGATGGGATCGGAAATTTGTCCATTAATTCGAAGGCGGGCAGTGGGAAGAGTATAAAGGAGCAGTATTTTGCGAATGAAGTTATTGCTGAAGCCAAGACGTGGGAGGAGAAAGAATAAGAAGGGCCACTCCAGGGTATCAAAGGCCTTGGTGGCGTCAAGAAGAGCAGCCACTGCGGGGAGGGTGGGGTTGATCAGATGCAGGACGGAAAAAATGGTCCGAAGATTGTGTGAGGTAGCGCGTCCGGGAATGAAGCCGGACTGATCAGGGAGAGCAATGAGAGGCATGAGATGAAGAAGGCGCGAGGCGATAAGCAATGTATATTGTCCTTAGACTAAAAATCTGAAAACAATCATCATACAAGATATTGTGTCCTGTACTCTTTTTCAATAACATTGGTTATGATACAAGTTACTAATTGAGTTTCCATACTTTCAAAGCAAAAGTAGAAGTGTTGGTGCATGAGTCCCACAGGACATTCGTTAAGGCTAATTACTTTAGGGAACTTAGACAGTATGCCCCAGCATGTTTGCCTTAGTTTCAAAGGAAGATATGCTCACTCAGTTTGAGGAATGTAGGCCTTGGAAGCATTCTTGGGCACCCCCAACTTACATCCACAAACTGGTTTCGTACAGTGAGTGCACTGAAATCTCATGAAAAATGCATTTTCTTGAGCTTCAAGTAGCTAGCAATGGAAGGCGTTAGTATAGGTTCACTTGACAAGTATTCAGGATAAGTCAAGACTTTGATGAGGACAGAGACATGAACAGGTAGGAAAAGCTTAGGCTAGGTGTGTTTTCACAGGGATATTGCACAGGTAGAAGGCAGATAATCAAAGTAGTACGGATACACATGCCATCACTTTATCTTAACCTATAAATGCAAGCCCATTGGTGCTGCACTGATCCCGACACTGAATTACTAAGCAGATAACTCCAAACCATGCAGAATGCAGCAGGCAGCTTCCTCCCTCAACATCACAACACGCACACACCCTTGCACATCAAACAGCTTCACTTACTCACCATTTACAGCTCTTTTCAAACTCCGGAAAAATACATTCAAAGCCTTATACAGCACTGGTCCAGCATACCTTAATACTGACTCAGATTTCAGAGACCTTTCAGACACCTTTGCTCAGCATAAGTAGCACCAGAACAAGGAGAATAAACTTATCCTAATATGTTCTAACAGAACAGAATGACTTGCCTCTACACATATGAGCCATCTCTAAAATTAGTGCATTCTGCACGAAGCTGAACACTTGGCTCTACGACTAGGTTACTTCATGGATCAGCCTTGACGGCTTTTGCATCAGCGACAGGATACCCTTTCAGTTGATAGGGCGTTTTAAAAAAATCATAACATTACAGAGAACTCTGCACCCAACGCTACACGTATGGGTAAAATGTTTATCCTGCTTGCCATGTTATCCTCCTTCAGAACTTAGTACGTGTTCAGTTTACTGTATGACAAGTGCATTACAGTCCCAGCACTGCACATAATAGTGGATGTGACATATGCTATGTTCTTACTTACTACCCTATGTGTCAAAAACTGCTGTTCTTCGTAATTTATGAAGTATTCTTTAGGGAACTTAGGCAGTATTCCCCACATGCTTGCCTTAGTTCCAAAGTTAGATATGCGTACTCAGTTCGAGCAATGTAGGCCTTGGAAGGTATTCTCGGACACCCCTAACTTGCATCCACAACTGGAAGGAGTTGGATTTACTACAGTGAGTGTGCTAAAGAGGCATGTAAGACATGTCTTCCTGAGCCTGATGTGGCTGTCATGGGAGCAATTAGTAAAGGTTCACTAAGAATGTGTTCGTTAATGTTGAGAATGGAGGCGGTTACTTGGCAGGTGTTAAAACTGTGGTCATAGTGTTTTTTAGTTGTAAAGGTTGTAGATGCATCAACTGTCAACATGTCTGGACATATGTGTTTATAGAGGTTTGTTTGTGGTGTGTTTGTGTGCAATTTGGTTGATGACTGGTGAGAGGTTGTCTTGAATGGGGATTCCTTACTGCGGTGTATGAATATGATGGGCCCTTGCATGGTGGTGGTATGTTTATGTGAGTGCACAGATCTGTTGGTTTAGGCCTGTGGCCAGCAATATGAAATTCTTGTGTGTGGTGCGTGAATGGCGTGTGAATGGACCATATTTTGGTTGGTGCCTTGACGTGGCTTTGTGGCTCACCTTCAGTAGCCTTGGTTTCAATATTCAGATACTGTGATAAGTGTATGTGCTTTGAAGCTAGCTTTTCTGGAGGCGCTAAAACCCACCAGTGTAAGTGGTGGTTTAACTGAAAAACTATGGGCCCGATTCGCAAAAGTAATCTGAGACAAAATCCTAACTTTTGACTTTCGGTATTCACAAAAGGCATTTAGGAGTAGTAAAGTTAGGATTCCTAACTTTACTACTCCTAAACTGAGAAAAATCCTAACTTTACGACTTTCGGTATTCACAAAAGGCATTTAGGAGTAGTAAAGTTAACTTTACTACTCCTAAATGCCTTTTGTGAATACCAAAAGTCGTAAAGTTAGGATTTTGTCTCAGATTACTTTTGTGAATCGGGCCCATTAGTACCAGATTTATATCTGTGGTGGCAAGGATATTCCGTTGCAATGGCAGGTAAGACTGCTCCATTTCTGGCATGATTGTACCCTTACTGTGTCCTGATTAAGTAAGGGCCATATGCGGCAGACCTCTATGTCCACCCACCTAATTTAGATGTGCAGACATGCAGATCAGTTTTCACTGCCCGTCACCACCTGGAAAGCCATGGTGGCAAGGGATAGTGATAACTGTCTAATGCTCCCCTTGCCATGGGAGATATCTCTGATGGTGAGAAGGGCATTTGTTTTTCAAAAGAAAATCTGGCTTCGGGATTTTGTTTTTGAAAATTAAATAATAAATTGATAAACGGCTTGATGGTGTAGCGCATCAAATGTAAAAAGGCACTGATAGGAACCGCTGTTTCGACGGCTCCTGCCAATGTTTTTTAATTGACCGCCAGCTTGGTAGTCATTTCTAAATTTGGCGGGTTGAGTAGTCTCAGCATGGCAGACGTTAAATCCTCTACCAGGATGACAGAGTCTTCTTTGTCAGCCAAAATGTAAATATGGGCCATACTAAGGACTCCTCATTTTATTTTTATTTTTTTGTAATGTGGGTAGCTGTGGATTTTGGGCCCATGCTGAGCCGGCACCTAGGCAATCCTGCACATGTTTGAAAATTAGACAACCAGGGAGTCCAGCGGTGCATGACTTGCATGGCTTGCACCAGGTAATTTTATCTAGAGGCCCTTGCAAACATCAAACTTTGGTAAGAAACAAACAATTTCCTAACACTCGGAGTTCCCACACGTGTGGGTAGGCCAAGAGGCCACGACACAAAAGGCCCTAAAGCTCTACATTAAGAGATAAATAATACAGGTAGCTGCTGTATTTGGGGCAATGTAGTGGTGCTACCCATGCAAACCTATGAACTACAGGCATTTTTGAAAACTAGACAACCAGGAGAGTCCATGACGGTGTGCCTGGCAATAACCCCAAGAGGTATTCTTACCCACAATGCTCTACAAACTTCAAACCATGTCTGAAATCACACATTTTCCTTCCATATCTGTGATAGAAATTTCCAGAATTCACAGGAATATACAAAATTCCTACAACTCTGCATTACCCCACTTGTGCCAATAAAAACGCATCCCCACTGGTGCGGCTGGGCCTAGTGCCTACTACAGGAATGGCTCAAACCAAGGTCAATGTGAGCCCTCACTAGGGGCCTCCCATTAACCTTGGTTTGATCTATTTCTATTGTTTTAGAACTTTCCATCACAGAAATGTGAGGAGAATGTGTTTTTTTAGCCAAAGTTTGCGGTTTTCAAGGAATTTTGATTCACAAAACCTGGTGAGAGCCACTCGTATCACCCCACCCAGGGTGCCCCTAGGTGTCTACTTTTAAAACATGTGCAGGTTTTCTAGGAATCTCTAGGTGCCGGCTGAACTAGGGTGCAATATCTACAGCTACCTACATTGGAAAAAAGAGTCTGTTTTGAGTGAAAAAAGTGATACATACATGTTGCGTTTTGGGCAGTTTCCTGTCGCAGGAACTAGGCCTACCTACACAAGTCAAATATCATTTGTATCTGGAGACTTGGCGAATGCTGGGTGGAAGGAAGTTTGTGGCTGTCCGCAGATTCCAGGACTTTCCATCAAAGAAATGTGAGGAAAATGTGTTTTTTAGTCACAGTTTGAGGTTTGCAGTGGATTCTGGGTAAAAGAACCTTGTGAGACACATGCAAGTCACCCCACCCTGGATACCACTAGGTGTCTGTTTTTCAAAAACATAAAGGTTTGCTAGGTCTCCCTAGGTGCCGACTTAGCTAGGGTCCAAAATCTACAGCTACCCACATTGGAAAAAAATGGTCAGTTTGCAGTAGAAAAATGGAAGGTGTCCATGTTGTGTTTTGGCCCATTTCCTGTTGCAAGCACTAGGCCTACCCACACAAGTGAGGTACCATTTTATTGGAAGACTTGTTGGAGCATAGAATAGTAGAACATTTGTTATTACCAATTGGTTTACGCTGCATGTGTGCCGTTCAAATGTCAGCCAGTGTACAAACAAAATCATACGCTAGGATGGGTACATATAAATTCAGAGATGTACAAATAACCACTGCTCCTAAATTCTATATCTTGTTCCCATTTCAGAAATACATAAGTTAGCTTGATACAAATTTTTCACACTACATATTTCACCTCATGAATTGGTCTATACTCAATGAAAAATCATTGTACGGTGTAGCTCCGTTGTTGGTTCTGGGTTACCTTGGGTTCTTGGAGAACCAACAAACCCTATATATCCCTGCAACCAGAAGGGTCTAGTGGATGAAATGGTATATTGCATTAGCATATTGCCCACCATAAAAAGTTACAGATGAAAACGTTGTCATAAATTACAGTTTTTCGTGCTCATTTTCAATATTTCTTTCTTTCAACAGTTATTTTCTTTAGAAAAACCTTGAGGTATCTACACATATGACCCCTTACTGAATTTTAAATTCTTTCTACTTTTCAGAAATCTATAGCTTTCCTGGATCATTCATGGGTTTCACACTGGTTCCACCACAAACTGGAAGTAGGTTGAAAGCATAACAAGTAGGAAAAATGGGCTACCACTTTGAAAATTTACAAAATTAGGTTTTTTATTCATGCATGTTTCTGATCACTGGGAAAATGGTGACTTTAGCACCGGAAATCGTTCATTGATTAAATTTTTAGGAAAAATATCCAGGCACTTTTATCTGGAGCGTTTTTTCTTATTTTTCTCAAGATACTCAAAAATTTCAATATTTTGCCTATTTTCTCAGCCTTCTCCAGAACAATACACAAGCCCTGGGTCCCTCTGGATGTTGGAGAAAAAGGACGTAATGTAGGCTGGTTAGCTTATGTGGGAAAAAAGTTATAGAGCCCTAAGCGCGAACTACCTCAAATAGCCAAAAAAGGGCTCAGCACTAAGGGGGAAAAGTCCCAGCCATTAAGCATTTTCAGAATTGTAACTTTAAATCCAACTTTAGCATTAAAGGGGGATTTAGATTTACAATTATTTAGAGACCAAACTCGACTTTCCTACTTACTCCCAATTGAAAGGTATCACTTATTAAATGTAATAAATTAACAGGTAGGACTTTCAGTAGTGAGAAACACATTTAAGAGTTTTTCATTGCAAGGATATGTAAAAGTTCAAAGTACATGTCTAACTTTTAAAGTCAACTCTGTCAAAAGAGCAACAATGGTGTCATACACCTTGAAAAATCTCCTCTAGTACCCTGTGAGGCACAGGCAGGCCCTCACCTCTGTCTGGGTCTTTGGGGGTGGGGGCTCCTAAGCCAGAATGGTTTGAAACTTGGCATGGTGGTGCTGTACCTTGCCCCCTCCATCTTGGTGACCCAGATAGACCACTGAACCCTGCCCTATCTGCCACTTACTGGCCTTAATAGTCAGGCCTTCTCTTTGAAGAGTCTGAAGCTCTTCTTTGAGGTGGCACAGGTGGTGCTCCCAGCTGGAACTGAAGTCAGCAATGCCATCTAGGTAGGCAACACTGAAGTTCTCCAAACATGCAGGACCTGGTTGATCAACCTCTGGAAGGTGGCAGGTGCATTCTTCAATCCGAAGGGTATCATCCGAAACTGGAAGTGGCCTTCTGGTGTAGAGAACGCAGACCTCTCTTTGTCCCCTTAGGTGATCTGCCAGTGCCCAGACATCATATCAAATGTGCTGAGGAACGTGGCAGCCCCTAACCGGTCAATGAGCTCATCAGTTTGGGTGATGTAGCGAGCATCAGTTTTATTAACTGCATTGAGACCTCGGTAATCCATGGAAAAGTGGAGTTCAAGGGTGGTACCTGAAAGGGCCGTCTTGGGAACCAGCACTACTGGGCTGAACCAAGTGCTGCTTGAGGGCTCAATTACCAACAGTTCCAGCATTTTGGAGAATTCCTCCTTTATTCTGGCTCTCACCTTATCAGATAGCCTGTAGAACTTATTCTTCACAGGCATATTGTCCCCAGAGTCAATATCATAGGTACACCATATGGTGAGCCCTTGGGTTATGGAGAAGAGAGAGGCAAAGTGCCCCAACACTTGGCGAATGTTCCTCTGTTGTTCTAGGTTCAGGGTAGGGTAGCTGTTGACACCATTCTCTGACCCATCCTGCTACTTGAAAGAAAGGAGGTCGACCTCTCCCCCTCCACTCCATTATCCGTGACCAGGAGCATGGTGAACCCAGCCGTCTCAAAGTGGGGCTTGAGGTGATTGACATGCAGGCCCCACAAAGGATTCCTGAGGGTCTTGAGGTCCACCAGGTAAGTGATATCCCCCTTGTGCTTCTTCACCCCATAGGGCCCAGACCCTCTGTCTTGTAGGGCCCTGGCCTCCAAAGGCACCACCACCCACACTTTTTGGCCAGGCTGAACCTTGACCAGAGTGGCCTTCTGGTCATATCAGATCTTCATGACCTCCTGGCTGTCATCCAGATTTTCTTTCACCTTCTTTTGGAAGTGCTTCCTCTGGGTGCGGAGGGCCAGCATGTCGCTGACCACACCCTAAGGGGCTTTCTTGGGAGCTTGCTCCCAATTCTCCTTTACTAGGCCGAGCAGCCCTCTGACGGGGCTACCATACAGAAGTACAAAGGGGCTGAATCCAACACCCTTCTGCCCTACCTCCTTGAAGGCAAACAGGCATGGTAAAAGGACTCTATACTTCCTCCTAAAGAGCTCTGACAGGCCCTTGATCATGCCTTTGAGAGTCTTGTGGAACCTTTCAAAAGTCCATTGATTTGGGGATGATAGGGTGTGGACAACTTGTAGTTTACTCCACACTCAACCAACATGGACCTCATGTACGATGACAAGAAGTTGTTACCACAGACAGATACTACCTCCTTGGGGAACCCTACACAGGTAAAGACCCCCATCAGTGCCCTGGTTATCTTGGGTGCACTCACTGTCCTCAGAGGGCTAGCCTTCTGGTACCGGGTGGCATGGTCTTCCGAGAACAGGATGAATCTGTTGCTCAGGGCGTTTCTGTGGTGCAGAGACCCAACAATGTTTTAAAAAAATCTTTTTATTGAAATCAAGTATGACAAATAGACAACAATCATCACAGCCACATTTTTCCATAGTGATACAGCAAGTAAGTGCCAGAGGAGGTGCACCTCCTACAGGAAACATCAGCCATATTAATTACAGTTGCAGCGTGCTCAGTCGTTGTGCAATGGTATCGTCCTTAGTCAACGGGGATTCGCAGATCCCACCCCTATATGTGTTCCAGCTATCCCAGGCCTGTATCCATTTGTTGGGGCACCCTCTTGCAACATAAATCGTTTTCTCAGTGACCATGCACCAGTCCATGTCCTTGCTCCAATCCACTAGTCTGGGCGGATCCTGGGCCTTCCATAGCCATACTATATTACGCTTTGACACCATCAATCCCAAGGTTACCCACTGGCGCTCTTTGGCGTTAAGGTCCGTTGGCCCCCAGGCGTTCAGGAGAACTAGTTTTATATTTCGATCAATCTTTTGGCCCAATACACTTTCCATAAGTCCCACAATTCCCGCCCAATATCTTTGAATAACCGTGCACTCCCAAAGCATTTGGATGAATGTGCCTACCTGTCCACACCTTCTGGTGCAATTCGCATCAAAGCTATACCCCATTCGGACCAGGACTGATCTGGCAAGATACGATCTATGCAGGATCTTGAGCTGCACTAAGCGCAACCTAGAAGAGATGGCCACCTCAAGAGGAGAAGCCACCGCCGCTAGCCTTTCATCATCGTCCAGACCAGCCACACCATGGTCCCACATAGCACGCAGGTGGTCCAGTGGGTCTCTGTCAGGATTACAAACACTGTTACCTGTTTGGTGTTTGTAAGAGATTTCGCAGAGACGTTATGGACCAACTTCCCAGTCCCCCTACTAGTGACCTTGTAAATAGAAACACCAAGATTACACAGTTGGGATTCAGGGAGGAGGGCCGGTTCCTGGACGCTAGATGCTTCTAGTTGTCGACCTGTGAGATAATAAGGAAAGTATAACTACTGTGAGCCTAAACTATATCTAACTTCTATGCTAATCAAAGTACTATACTATAACTAGTAACATAAACTTGGCTCTGGGTATTCTCCTACCTGCGCTCTAGAAATGTTGAACGTCGCGTCCTTGTAGTCGTCGTGAAGGGGAGTCTTTGAAAGATGGGCGTGGTAATGATGTGTTGGACGGATGCAGCATTAAACACCTGTCAGCTGGTATCTGAGTGTAGAATAAAACATTGAAATAAGTTACTGATTTTCTTCTACCTTCTAGTTTAAACAGACTCTTTGGTGTTTTTTCTCTATTCCACTTACTCTCTCTAGCATTCCAGTATAACGTCCTTCACGAGCTGCTTATGAAACAAAAGGTACAACAATGTCTACATACAGTGAGTCTACATACTATACACTAATACCAATATTTATCCAATGTCTGTTTTCTCTCTGTGTTAATCGTTCTTTTTCTTTTTTCCCTTGCAGATAAAGGGTTTCCAAAATTGTCCCAAAGAAAACAGCAAGGTAAGTTTTCAAGTTCTATGCTTCCTGCTTTCTTGCGTAGGGCGCCTGAGTAAGAAAACTTTCACTTAGCTCATGTTTCCTTCTTTCGTAGCTACATGAATGCTGTAACTGCATCCCGGCCGGCGGTGATTAATCGGAGCATTTCCTGAAGTCCGGAGTCTTCCCAGCGAGGATCAGGTAGCGGGACGTCTGCTCGGTTCAGAAAGAAGAAGGCAAAGCGCTTTCTGGAAGATGGGTGTGGCAATTTATACCCTTGCCACACCCAAGAGGAATACCGACGTTGTGCACGTTCGTGCGTAGTGAGAAACTGCCTTCATGCAGGCTGCGCTGCACAACGCTTTTGGTGCGCGTTTCTTCTTGCAACAGTGCGTCTGAACGATAAGCAATAAACACATATACAAAACGTTCTATAACTATACAGAGGTCTCTGACCGGCTATGCACTATTCCAATATCTATACAAATACAAGGGAGTACATAACTTGTCAAACATTGATTCCATAACAATGTCACGAGCAAACTAAGGTGTGCTGGAAGCACGGGACAGGAGTGGGTTTTATCGATCAAGGAACAGAACGCTTCTCAGAAAGCGTCACAGACTATTGTTTGCAGGCTGTAAGTGAGAAACAGATAGGGGTTTTAGGAATGTGGGCATGGACAATCATGACACTGGCAAGTTATTTATCAGTTTTTATAAATGAGCGATATGGCCTTTTCCGGCAGGTCCCCATCCAGCACTCTATCCTCCAATGGAGAGGACTCAGGAGCGGTTCCCCTCTAGGGAGTTTTGCAAGCAGGGCATGCCTTATTTGCAGGTATCTAAAATGTTTGGAGCGCGCCATTTCATAGTCCTGTTGCAACTAGTCAAACGTGACCACATCTCCCGACTTCCACAGGTCACCCACCTTGGAAATTCCAATAAGATCCCACCTATCAAAGCCCTTCGAGCGAATCAAGCATCCTAATTGGTCGCATCGCCAAAGCGGCGTGGCCTTCGTGATCTTGCCTTCCCATCCCAAACTGTGCAAGGCAGTCTTCCATACTCGCACCGCATGTGCCGTGGGTCCTGTCAAGTTGGGGCTCAGCGCGCGCATATAGTGCACCTTCAAAACTCCCACCCGGCAGTAACCACCTATCAATCTGAAAGGCTGGGTCACCTTGGGGTCTGTACGTGCATTGATTGATGGCGGCAAGGTGAGATGCCCAATAATAGCGCTTTATATCTGGCAACCTGATTCCCCCGTCGAACCATCCACGTGTGAGCTTATGGAGAGCTATGCGCAGGGGCTTGCCCTCCCAGAGCAGGTCTCTCAGGAGGCAGTCAATTTCCTTGAAGTACAAGGGGCTGGCATAGGTTGGGACGTTGTGCAAGACGTACAGAAAGTGGGGAAGGGACATCATTTTAAAGAGGGCAGCACGACCAAGTAGGGAGAGAGGGAGCGTCTTCCAGTGCCTGATGTCCGATTTGAGACGTGTCAGTGGCGGTAGGAGGTTTAGTTCATAGAATCTAGTGGGGTCCTTAGAGACCCTAATCCCCAGGTGTTTAAAACTATCAACTGCTTCGACTAGTGGAAGCCGGCGAGGGAACAAAGGTAGTTTCCCGTTAAGGACGTAGATCACCGACTTGGACCAGTTTATCCTGTATACAGCAAAATCCCCGAAGACCCGAAAGATGTCAAGGATCACGTTGAGGGAGGCAGCCGGCGAAGCCAAGTAGAGCAAGATGTCATCTGCATATAGTGAGATGCGATCCTCCCATCCCTGAGCCCATTTAAGGCCTCTGACAACGGGATGTTTACGAATCCACATAGCCAGCGGCTCGAGAGTCAGGGCGAAGAGAAGCGGGGACAAAGGGCATCCCTGCCTGGTGCCCCGGCTAAGAACAAAGGTGGAGGAAGTCCTATTATTGACTACTATCTGGGCCAGAGGTTCGTGGTAGAGAAGTCGAACCCACCCAATAAATTCCAGTCCCTTTCCCAATTTATGAAGCACAGCAAACATGAAGGGCCATTCGATGGTGTCAAATGCTGCAGCGGCGTCCAGTGACACCACCACTGCATCCTCCTCTATCGTGTCTGCTCGACCGAGCACGCCGTGGAGTCGGCGCAGGTTGAGGGCAGTGTTCCTTGCTGGCATGAAACCCGACTGGTCCGGATGGACCAGGCGGGTAATGACCTGCAACAGTCATGAGGCCAGGATTTTCGCCAGGATCTTAGCTTCTCCATTCAACAGCGAAATTGGTCTGTAAGAGGAGCATTTGTGCTTTGGCTTGCCCTCTTTGGGGATAACGATGATGTTAGCTAGTCATTGGTCTATCGGCAGTAATCCCTGCTCTTTACTTGTCAAGAACATGTTAGTGAGATACGGTGCGATTTTACTCGAAGTGAGTTTAAATAGCTCTATTGGCAGTCCATTGGGGCCCGACGCTTTCCCACCCGAAAATCGTGAATAGCTTTCCCCACCTCAAGTTCCGTAATTTCTAGATCGAGCTCAAAGCGCTCTTACTCAGTAAGGGACGGCAGCGAAATATCTCTCAGAAAGGAGGTGGCCTCCTCCTCCGAGTGCGGGGTTTGCGCTGTGTAGATGGACTGATAATATCGCCCAAATGCGTCTGCTATGTCTTGTGGGGCGGTTAGGCGGGCGTCAGAGTTGACCTCAATCTCAACCACCACCCAATGTGCCTGTTCCCGCCTGTCTAACCAAGCCAGCAACCGACCTGCCTTATCGCCGACATCGTATATTCTGCTAAGCGTGGCTCTATGATACAATTTGGCAGCCTCTGTTGCCAGGTCAGTGTACTCCTTAGTTTCGATGCAGAGTTGCTGATGCGCCTCCCCTCATTCCGCTCTCTCAGAGTTTCCTCCAGTTGCAAGATTTCCCCCTCCAGTCGGGTCAGTGCGGCGCGCTTCTCCTTCCGCAAGCCCGCTATTTGGGACAGGGCCACCCCCGCATAACAGTTTTGTAGGCCTCCCAGAGCACCACCGGTGACTCGACCGATCCATCATTATCCTGGAAATATAGTTCGGAGTCACTTAATATTTTGTCACTGACTTGGGGATTCTTGAGGTACCAGTGATTAATCGGGGCCATGCGGCCTACCATAGGTTTGTAGTGTGGTTTGTGGCCTCATTGCCTACATTGCTACGTTAGCTTAGGCCTGGCTGCCTTGATGCCTTTTTGCACACGTTACTTTGTGACTTTGTTTTTCTAGACTCTGCTTGTGCCCGGCTATATTAGAACTGTCTGCCTTTTTGCCTTTCACCTTTTCTCCTGTTCCCTGTGGGTTGCGTCTGCACAACATGTACAAGGTCGAAAAACAACGGGGCATATTATCAAGAACGGCGTTAAAATTATCGCCGGTTTAGCGGCAGAAAACTGCTGCTAAAGCGGCGATAATGGGCTTGATAATATGCCCTGGAGAATTCCAATAGAAGTCCATGTTCTGGTGTGAACATGGGCTTCTATTAGAATTCTCCAGGGCATATTATCAAGCCCATTATCGCTGCTTTAGCGGCAGTTTTCTGCCGCTAAACCGGCGATAATTTTTAACGCCGTTCTTGATAGTATGCCCCAACGTCCCTTGTTCTTGCTGATCTGGTCAGCCCCTCGCACTTAGACATAACACAGACTACAGCTGCACTGGAGGTATTCGTATGCTTTTAGTATTGTGATCTCGCTGTTTGTGGCACTTGGAGAAAAACCTTTCCAGGGAGAAGAGCTGTGCTTGTCTGATGATGTAAACCTTGCATCTAGATATTGAGGTATGGGGGTCCGCTAGACAAAGCCCAGAGGTCTTCTATTTTTATAATAAACTAGTTATTAGCACAGGGAGGGTGATAAGGCCATTTAGCCCTATATCCACTGTCTTTATAAAATGCTTTCCCCGTTTGTATTCTATGGAATTGTAACCATGCTTCTTATTTTATCATTATGCATTATGCTGATAGTACTGGCACGTGTACTGTATCTTAGAGCACGATAGTTGAAATAAACATTTTAAACTATACTGTGTCTCTTATTACGCACGTTGTGGACAAGTATGAGTGAGTTATGAAAGAGTTTTCTTGCTCCCGCGAGTCCTGAGAGAGACCGTGTTCTGGGTTGTCTAATCATTGGTAGCTGCGCTGCGAATGAGACGCTAAAGCTAGTCGGATTGGGATTGTGGGTACTAAGGTGCATGGTTGGCTCACCACTATACTCCGAGGTCCTATTATCCTGTGCATAGCTCTGTGTATGTGCAGAATCCCTACAACATGGCGCCACCATTGTGGTGGGCTGCTTATCTGCGAGACGCTTGAGTAGTGCTTGTGCTTGTCCACAACACCCTTCGCATACGTTTACGGAAGCGTGTGTGAGGTGGTACCTCCTATATTGATGTTTTTATAGGTTCTTTCAAGCTTGAAGTTATTAAAAGGTGTTAATATAAACCCTATATAGCGCTGCCTCGTACTAGGTTGTCGAACATTCTTAGCCTTAATGGCTGTCAACATTGCGGCACATAGTCGCGCAGCGCCTCCGAGCTCATTTGACAGCGTATGGAGTGCCTGACGCGGGTGTCGATCTGATCTTTGTGGTACAAGCGGATCCTGCTTACCACTTTGAGGTGTTTTACTCTTGGGTCACCTTCCCGGCGGTGGATGGGACTGATAATCTGTTCCACGAATATACAGCCACCGCTCTTCCTAATGTTTATAGGCCTTATCGGACTCTTGAAGTACCGCTCACGGCCTGGCAACACCGTGTTTGGTTTAATGGCGCCCTCCCACAACCAGTTACCCCGATTCGTTTAGGCCCCTTATCGATTGAAGGGGCCACTTGGCCAGTCTTGGCCGGGTATACTTCACATCCGCGTTATTTGACGCTTGCGGTTGATGAACTGCATGTCTTGCATACGTCTTTGATACGCGTTCACAGAGCTTTGGTACAATACGTTACAGGCAATGTCCAGGGAGCCCCTCCTGGAGTTGCGGCGCATCCAGCTGGACTGGGCGGTGTAACTATAAGTCCCGTCATGGTTAATTCGGTGATGGGCAAGCGTCCACAAAATATGGATGATTTACCTTATTGGCTTGCAGAGAAATTTGACCAGCTGGAGGCAGTTTTTCCTAATACATCTCCTGTGGAAAAACACAGGATTTTGACGATTAGTTTGCCAAAAGACTTAATCCCCGAGTTGGCAGATTGCAACAACTGGGGCAAAGTATTCGCAGCAGTATATGCGAAGTGTTTCGGCACCCCTTCCATGATAGTACTCCCCTCTGTAATTAAACGAGTGCAGGACGAACATGGCCCTGAGGCGGCTGTGGAATTAGGGATGAGACTGGTGGGAGTGTTCGATGTAGTGGCTGACCTAATCCTTGCTAACATCAAGGGTGATGCAGTTAACTT
Source organism: Calotriton arnoldi (assembly GCA_963921515.1). Classification (NCBI taxonomy): domain Eukaryota; kingdom Metazoa; phylum Chordata; class Amphibia; order Caudata; family Salamandridae; genus Calotriton; species Calotriton arnoldi. The sequence goes on along the minus strand of CAWUFW010000195.1, from coordinate 2,269,821 downwards.
TCAAGTAGCTAATGCTTTGGCTTTGATCCCAGAGCCGGACAAGCCACGCGAATTACAAAAATTATTGCACAGGCTTATAAAACCATTGGCCGCAATAGCCTGGGAGTTAAGCCTTTTGCTAAAACGCAAACTCAATCACAACCACAACAAAAAACTCAATCTGAGAAAGATGAGAAACCGTTCTTTACTAAAAAAGAGCTGGAGGTTGAAGAAACAGGGTAAGCAACAGAAAAAGCCAGGGTCGCGTACTGCGTCCCCGGTTTCCGTATCTTCTGAACGCACTTATGATTTGCGTGACCGGGCGAGAATTAAGTCTCCAGAGAGATTTCAAGTCCCTGATCCGCGTTCTCCTCGTTCTTCACAGGCACCATCGACCTCCCAGACTGGTGGAGGAGATCGCCAGGATAGAGACAGGGGTCGTGAGGCTCCACAGGGACGAGACCAACCTCGACAACCAGTCCGAGGGAAACCAGAAGAATTCCTACGTCCTCGCCCACTGTTTCAGAAGAAAAAAGTTGCAGCTGTAACAGCGAGGTATGCCACAGACGGTGAGAACGAGACTCCTGAATTGGACGTGGGCAGTAACGCTGCTAGACAGCGCCGCGGAAGTTACCATAGTGCGGGAGGCACTGCGTCCTAATGTGGAGGAGTCAGCAACTGAAACATTCATTACTGTTGAGACAGCTGACACCCGAGTGGCACCCCCTGACAGACTATATAATATTGTCATTCAAATTGAAGGTGACATTGAGCGTGTTATTAAAGGGATTTTTTGGGAAAATCTGACCTCTTCATATGATATTTTGTTAGCAGAGGCGGATTGGCCACCCCCATTCGTACTTGCTGCTCGTAGAGGGGAGGAGGTAATCCTTCCGAGCTTTTCTCGTCATGTCCCCAAGGACAAAGCGGAGGCTCTCGCAGCTGAATGGGCTGGGGCCCTGGCTCCGGTGCTATACCGTAATCACGTGGGCTGGGATGAGGATTCTCCACCCCATGATATACCATTGCGGTCACTGCCACAGCCACAACCCCAATATCCCGTTCGGCGGGAAGCTAAAGGTCCCGTTTCCGATATTCTGACACAGTTGGAATATCAAGGAGTAATTGAAACATGCGTATCACCAATGAATAATCCCCTTTTTGCGGTTTCTAAACCCGATGGATCGTACCGTTTAGTTTTGGATTACCGACATTTGAACTCTTATTGTCGGACCTTTGCGGTACAAAATACCCACAGTTCTGCGCTTGTAGACAGTCTTGTTCGTAAAAAATATAAAGCAACACTTGACCTATCCAATGGATTTTACACGCACAACTTGTCCCCGGAGTGCAGCCAATGGAGCGCTTTCACTTCCGGTGGAAAACAATTCAAATTTCGGCGTTTACCCATGGGCTATAAGAACAGCCCGGGTGTCTTCGCCGCCCGTGTTGTCTCTTTGTTGGACAGCATAGACCCAGATGCGTGTTCGTACGTCGACGATATCTATCTGACAGACGACGAGCTATGGCCGCATCTTTCCCGAGTGGACCGCATTATTCTTGAATTTGCGGTCTTAGGATACAAATTTAATTTTGCCAAATCTCACATTGCTGAATTTACCGTTTTGTTCTTGGGCTATGAGCTCAACAATGAAGGTAAGGGCTTAGCACCCCATTTCTTGGAGAAGTGCGCACTTTGCGCCTCCGTCCACACTGAAGAAGCTTCAGTCATTACTGGAGTTTTCTAAACTTCGGGCGTACTTACATTCCCGAATATGCCCAGCGTATCAAGCCTCTTTATGCCTTGATACAACCTACCTTTTCGAAGTCATGCTGGCTTCCTGACCATTCCTCTATACTGCAGTCTTTGCAGTCTGATCTACTTGAATTTAAATTCTTGTTGACTCGTGATAACCACACAAACCTGGTAATTAGAATCGTTCCGGGGCAGTGGGTTTCACGTACTTAACCTTTAATGAAGGTGACACAGTACCGATTGCATACAAGTCACACCTTTACACTTCAGCGGAGTTGCGATTTTCCTCTGTGGAGAAGGTTTTGACTGCAGTGCAAATGGCGATTCTAAAGGAACGCGCACTGGCACAGGGAAAACGCATTCTGGTGGTGACACCATATCCTGCCCTCGAGGCAGTGACGAAGGCAAGTGTACCAAACTCTAAAGCCTTGCACCCCCGTTGGATACAATGGGCTACCTCTTTGACGTCCCCAGATGTCACTTTTATCTTTGATTCCTCACTTCAGACACAGGAGTTCTTACAGTATGAATTTGTTCATCCTCCTCCTCTGTCTTTGCTACCGCTTGAGGAGTACGAATGTATTATATATACCGATGGTTCGGCACAACCGGCCACGGGTTCCAAGCATGCTTATTCCGCAGCGTGTGCTATTGTTGCAGGTACTATGGTGAACGGAGAGTTCAAATCGACTGTAGTGCACACACAGGCACTAGGAGACAGTACTGCACAATTGGCCGAGCTGCGTGCTTTGGTGCTCGCACTTGAGTTCGCGAATCCAGAAGGGACTACTCTTGTTGTATGCGATTCCTACTACTGTGTTCAATCTTTCAATGACAACCTATTCTTTTGGTCGCAAAACGACTATAGAGATGCTAAAGGCAGCACAATTAAGCATAAAACGCTTTGGGTTCGAGTGGCAGATCTTAAACAACATTTGTCTCTCACACAGGTGATTCACACCCTTGGCCACCAGCATGTGGGCGCACACGCTGTCGGTAACAGTTTGGCAGGTGAAGCTGCCAAATCAGCAGTAGCCACGTGCACAGTAGCAGCAGTTACAAGATCCATGACTAAAATAGATAATGATATTTTGGCAGCTATTGCTGCAACAAAGGAAGGTGCTAATTACCCAAGGGGTTTCCCTTCCAAGTACTCTTATCACTTAAGTCCCGAACAGGTTCCTTACGTACGAATTCCAGATGTTGGTGATCGGCTGATTCCCAACGCGGACCGCAGACCTTCCTTGATAACGGCCGCACACGAAGGCTTGGCTTCGGCCCATGCTGGCGTGTCTGCGACTGTTTCCATCTTGCAGCAGCGTTATTGGTGGCGTGGTTTATATAAACAGACCCGTACTTATGTGCTTTCTTGTGACGTTTGTCAGCAAATTAAGCCTTCGATGGTTACACGACCACCACAAACACAGCCCTGCATTTCTAACAGACCTTTTGGGTGTGTTTACCTGGATCACTGCGGTCCATTTTCTTCGGACACTGCATATAAATACATCTTAGTTGCAGTGGATTCGTGCACACATTTCATCTGGGTCTGGCCACAACGGAGTGCTGACGCTCGAAATGTCATCAGGGATTTGCGTGTCTTTGTGGGAATTTTTGCCTGCGGCACCTTCCATTCTGACCAAGGTCCAGCGTTCGCCTCTAAGGCCTACAAGGACGCAATGGGGTCACTGGGGGTGCAGGTGCAATTTTCGTCACCATATAGACCTGAGGGTAATTCAATTGTGGAGCGAATGAACCGTGACTTAAAGCAATCCTTGACAGCTAGAGTCTTAGGTACTGGCAGGAACTGGCTGGCCCACTTGTATAGCGTACAACGTGCACTTAATAATCTCCCTAGAAGATCTCAGGGTGGGCGGACCCCATACGAAATGCTCTTTGGCATACAAATGTTTGTGCCAGACCTTGATGGTCTAGACATGGCGGCAAATGCCGCAATCTTTGACTTAGATAATCATTCTACTATGTTGCAGGACTTACAAGTGACCCGTGACAAACTTGCTAACGAACACTTGTCTTCAGCCACTGACGCTGCGCTGCAGATTCTGGTTGACGGCTGGCTTCCGAAGGTTGGAGATCTGGTCCGAGAGAAGGTGGAGAACAAAAAAGAATTTGGACCCTCTTATCGTGCACCGGTTCCAGTCCTTGGCTTGAAGGGTACTCGTACAGTCATCTTACCACCGCTTCCTGGTCGCAAGGACAACAGATACATCCCAGTGGACAATGTCAAGCTACAACGTCTGGCCGATCCTGAATAGTGTAACACCTGCGGTCTCATGTCCAGCCATTTCTAGGGCTCAGGTTTATGGCCCTACAGCCCGCGCGGACACTGATGTTGCCATTGAGATGGTCAATTTGCCTGATCGCCTGCTCGACTTCCCGGCTTCCTCCTGCAACGAGGAGACCGAATACACCTATCCCGCCACCGAGTCGGTGGCTCATTTACCAACAACACCACTGAGCCCAACCCGTTTTTGCTTTGATTCGGATTCCACCTCGTCACTTATCCCGTCCAGCTTCAGTATTTTTGTATCCTGGTTCAGAGACAATTTCCTGGTCCCACCATGGACATATATTTGGTTGGTACTGTTCCTGATTTTTCTGTTCATGTCCATTGGCTTTGTGACAGTTTTCTTCCTGCTCATTAATGGTCACTATTTACCAGAACGCTCTGCAGTGAACTGTGTTGCTGGAACTTTGTCTCCACATTCTTCATCTCACATCATGAAGCGTGACCACACATTTGTGAACATTTCTGCTTTCCCAGTCGCTGATGGCATCGTATGGGATGCGGTAAATTTCCAAATTCATGGACCAACCGAGATTATTAATGTACCTAATGTCCTTCGTGTTTCAATGGGCGATGTCGTTAAAAGTAATATTCATTCTGATGATTGGGATGTGCATGCAGTTGAATCGTTATTTTCCGATTTGAAATATTATGCTGCTTTTAATGCTGAAGATCTGTATTTAAATTCTGCAAATTATGCTGACTTATACTGTTACCAGCATTGGGGTGACCATTTCTCCATAAACCAAGTACTCTTCGGGGTCCTTTTAATTACACTCAATGGGAACATTGTCCGACCCCTTTGCCAGGTAGCTCCCAGACTCTTAGAAATAAATTTACGTATTTTACAGATTTCGATAGGTCGAACCCTGGGTCCTATTATTTTAAATTGAACCTTTCGTCCAATCAGAAGATCATGTTGACCCACTCCAAATTACTATATTCGGGTTCCTTTTTGAAGACATTAGCAGTGGGTGGTTATGAACACTGACAGGACACCATTGACTTAAAGTCTATTTAGGGCACTAAATCATGGCAGGTCCGAGGTACGGAAGCCTTACACCGTGCTTGCCTAATCCCGGCCCAGATTTTATTCTTAAATAGTACGATCTATCAAACGACCTGTTGGGGTTTGGCTACTTCTAAACAATTGAATACACCCTCCATTCCCGCATTGTCTTCCACTCCCAATGAAAGCTTGCATTTTAATATATCACTAACCGATTTGCAAGCTTTGTTTCAAAACAATTCGTTTAATATCTCGACGATTGTTCAGTCACCCTGGCTGGCCTGGCCCGTAGCATCAGATGCCTGCCAACTGCGTTTTCATGACTCAGCTCCTGGTTATAAACAGGATAAGCCAGATCCGAGGTTCTCTGACTCTCGTACTGTTACAACATATTCTGTTGGTAAATTGTGTAAACAGTGGTTGCAGCACTCTTCATTAGATTCTGTAAAACAACACTTGTCCCTCCTATCAGGCAACATTGATCTGTCCGATTTTGTTCTGGGGCCTAGTGGTCCTCGACCTAAGAGATTCATTTATGAAACTTACAATGAACTCTGGAAGCTTTCACAAATTGAAGCTGCTTCCCGTCTTCGGGAAATCGATCAAGCAAATCTAGAAAAAGTGCTTGCTGTTGTTGACAATAGTATTAATACCCTGTCTTCCCGCATTTACACATTATAGAATATTGTATCGTCTGTTGTTGATATTGTACGGGATGATGTGTCTGTGTTATACCATGGTCAGAATCAATTGCGTTCAGTAATGCAGTTTGCATGGACTTTGCAAACACTGAAAATGGGTAAAGTTCCTTGGCATTTTTTAAACACGTCTGCCTTATTCTTACCGTTTAATTTAACTGACAAACAGCAATTCATGTCCATGAAAGATGCAACATACACTCTCTTACATATCGAGAAGATAGAGCCGTTACCATTCTCTGTGGCGGAGTTGGACTCTGCTGTGTGGCTAGTACACGGGGTTATCGCTTTGCCTTTTTCTTTATTTGAGTTCAGTTCATGCATGAAGCATTATCCTGTTGGCCGTTTTCAGCCTTTAGGCAGTGCCTTCTTGCATGAACTTTGGTCCCTACCTTTCATGTACAGGTGCATAAGGGACGGAAAAGAGGTTTTTCTCACAGGAGAGTCTTGCGATTCTGCAGTGGGTCATTCCCTCATTTGTAAAAACATTAAATTGCACGGGGCTTGTAACGTTTCGGCTCCGAATCTTGCTTGTGTTTTAAAGGGCATTCCTGCTCCTGCTATATCACCTACTTTCACTGTGCTTGCAAATGGTAGCTATCTCCTTCTGAATAATCAGGACTGCTGTGGAATGCTGGCCGGCATCCCCTATATTGTAACAGTTTCCCACCGTGTTGTGTGCTGCAAAAATGTGCTTTTTCCTCCCCCGCACAACATAATAGATAGTTCCATTTGGCCTTCCATTCCGACTTTGAAGGCAGATTTCAATAAATTGAGCAGAATAAAGGCGCTATTATTAAACCAGGAAGTTATGCTCACGTCCGCACGGGAGACATTTATCCTCCAGGTGGCTAGTACCCACAGTGAGATACAGGCCCTTTTGAACACAAACCTCCCACAACATTTCGGTGAGCTGATTCACCGCGTTTTCAATGCATCTCACACCGAAGGTCTTGTGCACTTTTTTTAAGTTGTGGGCTCTGGCCTTGTTACCTCCTTTCAAACTATATTTGGTGTAATACCGGCTTTTATTCATTCTATTTTTTCCAGCGTCTTTGGCGGCTTTCCGTTGATCCTAGCGTTAGCTGCTGGAATACTACTTTTAATTTGTTTGCTGCGCAATGGCTGCACTTCCTGGGGGCCTACTCGACCACGGTCGGCTCCGGATGCTTCGTGAACGAATGCTCCTCAGCTTCGGCATCCTTCCATTGGCGACACTCGGATCACTGACAGAATATCGAATACAAGAATATCGACCTACAACAATATCGAAGTAAAAATATAGAATGCCAAAATATCGAATGCCTATCTACAAACAGGTAAGTACAAAAATATTGAATCCAAAATATAGTTGTAAAAAATATAGGGGCACATTACGATACCCGGCGTAAAAAAATCCGCCAGGCATGGAAGCGGCAAAAATCCGCCCGCACACACCGCCTGAACACCGACCACGCCATTATGAGTACACAAACTGAAAACCGCCATCGGCGAAAAATCATACAAAATACCGCCCGCCATCGTCCGAGTCGGAGTCAAACCGCCCGCCACGGACGGAAACACGCTACGACAACACAAAACCGCCCGCCCTCACGGCCGACACACCGCACGTGAAATTACGATCGCACCGCCATGAGCGCGGAAAAACAACAAAAATACCGCCCGCCAGCGCAAACAACGCCGATGAGAATCGACACGGCAGAAGCCATGGCGCCCACGTACCTGCACAGAAACCATCCGCACACAAAACCAATAGCACACAACATGGCCAACAAGTCCACACAGCAAGGCACGTACAAATACACAAGCACAGTACACATCCCGAAAACACCCCCCGGACAAACAAAAAATACAAAGGCCAGAACCCCAGACACAACACACCTGAAAACAACAGACCATGAGGACACACCCACATAGGTGAGTACAAAAGCAGCACTCCCACAGACCACAACCCCTTGCTACATTGCAAACCAGAGAGGAGAGGAGAGGACACAGTGACACAGCAAGGACAGCAGCACACCACAGAAACGCACACATCACAACCACCACCACCACCACCACCACCAAACACCGGCACCACAAACCCCCTGCACATTACACAACACACACCGCACCAGCACCACAAACACCATGGCACCACAAAGGATGCCCAAGTTCACGCCCATGGAGCTGACGGTCATGGTCGACGAGATCATCAAGGTGTACCCACAAATCTATGGGAACATGGTCCAGCACACACCACTAGCCACCAGAAACAGAATGTGGACCCGGATCGTAGACCAGGTCAATGCAGTCGGGACCCAGCCCAGGAACAGAACCGAGATAAACAAACGTTGGAATGACGTAAAGAGCCTGGTCAAGAAGAAGGAGGGCAAAAACAGAGAGCTGGCTGCCGTCACTGGCGGAGGGAATCCCGCGCTCTTTAAGACCTTCAAAGCGTGGGAGGAGAAGGTGCGAGTCGTAATACATCCGGAGATCCTCGCCGGATTAGCAGAGGAGTGGAGGCTGGTAAGTACAAACTAATGTATACCAGCACACCGCTATGTACTCACATGCGCAACTACCATGCCACAGCTCCCAGGGACAAACACCCCCATGTCCAGCACACAATACACAACACATCACACACACATGCAACAGACACTACCACACACAGCCCAAACCGAACAACTGTAAGATGCGTGGGGACATGTGTACACTAAGCCAGCCACGTAACCACCAACAGGTCCCCAAATATGCCAGAAGCGCCACAACGAGCACCCACCACACCCATGTGTCCGCCACAGCTGCACTAACCGACAAGTAACAGGTAAGTGGCAGGAACACAAAGTGCAGTGGGTCGGAGGGGACAGCTGAAGTACAACACCCACCAGGCCCCCACTCCCACAGACCAGCAAGGTGGAGCACTCCCCACACCCATGTGTCAGGCACAGCTGCACCAACTGACAAGTAACAGGTAAGTGGCAGGAACACAAAGTGCAGTGGGTGGGACGGTGGACAGCCCAAGTACAACACACACCAGGCCCCAGTCCCACAGCACAGCAAGGAGGAGCATCCCCACACCCCACACCCACGTGTCAGCCACCGCAGTGCACAACGACAGCCGAAAGGCAGACATCACGGTCCACAGCAATCGGTGTCAGTGGGTGTACAGCCACCCCCACGACCCACTACACCCCCCACCCCCACAGACCTGCAACATGGAGCACCCCCCGCTAAGAGCCATGTGGCATCCAGTACAGTGCACGCACGAACAACTTGCAGGTGGGAAACTGGACAGGGCTGGATTACTGGAGGCATGAGGACCATAACACCACCAACACATGGGACATGTCACGTAGCACACGAACACGCAGCACCGCCCACCGTCACGAACAAGTGAACAATGTGCACACGGACATGAACAGCAGACTCACACCCCACATGACCCATCACAGACATAGCAACACCCAAGGAGCCACGTCTGCATGCACAAGCCACACTGAATATAGTCCCACACGGCAGCCACTGTGCAACTCATCACACACAACCGAAACACCATTGAAGTCCTGTCCATGTAGCCCCTACTGCCTGTCAACCACACACCCCACAACTACGCCTATGTAAGACAAACAACACTAGACGCAACAGAGCGGAACAACAGAAATGCACACGAACACCACTGAACCCATCAAACACACAGACACACCATGCACATACAACATACCATCCATCCCATCCGTCAGCCCCAGTCTCATGAAAGGCATGTCATCCGCACAGCTGCCACACATACAGCAGTCACGCTAAGACACATGCCCATGACCAACCATGTGCCAGAAGTCAATTAAGCGCACGACACACTGTGAGCAACAACACACAACATGGGCCACACCCCCCCGAGCACTGCAGTGATGCACATGGCACAGGGCAGCACGCACACCAAGGAGATGGGACAACTGCAATACGTTGGCTGGCACACAACTATCACTCACTCATAACGATGCGTCCAATGCCATGTCCAGTAACCACAACAGACAGCAAATATGCAGGGCATGTCAGGCATGCACACACCTCAGACCATGCACTGTCATGCTGCCACAACACATGTCACGTTCGGCACCCATGGCTCACAGCATGTACCCCAAAAGCATATACCCTCCCAAATGCGAATCTGGGGCATAGCCCCCATGTTGCCATATGCGTTCCTAAAGCGTTCCATTTGAACCCCAAAGCATATTCCATCCCAAATGCGAATCTGGGGCATGGCCCCCATGTTGCCATATGCGTTCCTAAGCGTTCCATTTGAACCCCAAAAGCATATTCCATCCCAAATGCGAATCTGGGGCATGGCCCCCATGTTGCCATATGCGTTCCTAAGCGTTCCATTTGAACTCCAAAAGCAAAGTACAAACCAGACCCAGGACGGGCCAGGAGCCCGCATACACCAGAGTCACAATGAGTAGGGGCAAAGCAACACACCCATCGGCATGGCCAATCCGTCCCATGCCACATGTGCACAGCACACAGTCCCATTGCCTAGCACACACACCTACAGATGCCACAGCCACACACTCGCCTCCGGGAAACCCATGTACGAGATTGCACGAACTGCCAATGTCAGACGACTAATACATACTTCGCCAGGTGCAACACAATAACAAATCTCATTCTCTCCACAGGTGACGAACTGCTGGACGCTGGGGATGGAGACAGCAGCCAGCACAGCCAGCCTACAAGCCCCCAACGAGGACACACGGATCTGGAGGATCTGTCCACCTCTTCGGACACGGACCACCAAGCTGGCCCATCTGGCGTGGCAGGGCCCAGCCGCTCCCCAGGACCCCTCCTACCCACCAACCCATCATCCAGGGATGCTGAACAGTCCCAGTCCCCTGCTGCCACTGTCGTTGCGGCCACACCCACGGTCATTGCGGCCACTACCACTGCCGCAACCGCCACCATCGCCGCACCGACCACCACCGCCTCCACCACCACCACGTCTTCGCTGGCACCAGCCCCAGCGCAGGTGGTGGCCCGGCCGACTGGATCCACCCTGGGAGCCACAGCGAGGACCGTGGTGAGCAATGTGGCTAGTGGGCAGGCCGGTGGCAGCAGGACTGGTAGGAGGAGCAGGGTCAGGGAAACGCCAGCCTCCCCTGGGAGCCATGCCCTGCCTCAAATGGACAGAGTCCTTGGGGCCTATGAAGAGGCCCAAGGACAATGGGCCAGGTCTGCTACTGACACGCGGGAGGTGCTGGGGGTGCTGAGGTCCATGGACGCCCATATGGGCCAATTCGTGTCCCGTATGGACCAACTCGTGGACCTCATGGGCCAGCTGGTGGTGGCGGTGGGGTCACAGGCAAGGCCAGCAACACCACCTCCGCCACCACCTGCTAGGGCGCAGGCTCGGGCAGCAGTGTCCACTTCCCCTGCGTCCACAGCCAGTGAGCACACCTCACCCACCACCAGCAGGTCGCCACCACACACCCCCCTCCCAAACGTGGAAGGGGCCGTCCGAAGAGGAAACAGATCTCCCGGGAGGACTTCGCACGCTCCAGTCGCAAGTGAGGCAGCCAGCCAGCCTTCCGCCAGCCTTCCTTGACCAGCCACTGCATTGACTTGCTCTACGATCCCACTCCACACAGCCATCTGGATGGCATGTGTGTGTTGGACTATGGACATAGAACCAGTGGGTACACCCTGATCATCACGCAGCCATGACCGACAGCTCATTGTCACTGCACGCACCACTTTTGTCATCACCTTACACACAATCACATGTCACAGTTCGTAATAAATGCACCTTTTTCACTAACTGCTGTTTGTGCCCTGTGTCTTTATTGTCCGGAATACAACGGCCACCTTGGGCGGAAAGGCACCTGATGCGTGGCATGGAAATGGAATCCGGAGGGCCTGTAGGGACCTAGGGGTGGGAGACAGAACAGGAGCACATTCAATGAGTGTGTCACACACCCATCACACAGTACATGTCAACAACTACAAGCAATGTACACACATCGCACAGAGCAATAGGGCACAATGCCACAGCCACCAACAGTGGCATACTACCCCTGGCCATGGAGCGTTGACACACTGCACGCAGTGAACATACGGCCACCCTGACACAGCACACACACACCTGCATAGATACAGACACATCATCCGTCGTACATGGACACTCACCGTCAAGTGAAGTAGCGGGCGATGAGCTGCTGGCGCACATTCCCAGCTTCCTCCTCTCCGCTGTCCACCTCACTCGAGCTGTCCTGGTCTGCGGGCTGGGGCCCTGGTTGATCTCCGTCATCCACAATGAGGGGGATCTGCTTCCGAATGGCCAGATTGTGCAGCATGCAGCACGCCACCACTATCTGGCACACCTTCTGTGGGGAGTACGCCAGTGCACCCCGGTGCGGTCCAGGCACCTGAACCTGGACTTGAGGAGGCCAAGGTACGCTCGACCACACGTCTGGTCCTCCCATGTGCCTCATTGTATCGATCGTCTGCTGGGGTGCGAGGATTCCTCAATGGACTGAGCAGCCATGCCCCATTCGGATACGCAGAGTCACCTGGGTGTGAGGGACACAGAGAACCGTTGCTATTCCAACTGGACAGGGGACAGCATCGCACAACCAGCACGCTACACCACTCCACATACTCACCGACAATACAGCCACGATCCTGTTGCAGATTGGCCATCAGTCGTGGCAAGATGCTGTTGCGCATTATGTGTGCGTCATGGGCCGAGCCTGGAAACTTTGCACACACGTGGGTGATCACCATGTCCGCAAGGCACACCACTTGCACATTCAGGGAGTGCGTGTGCTTCCTGTTGCGGTACAGGTGCTCAGTGGCCTGTGGTGGAACAAGGCCAACATGAGTGCAGTCAATGGCTCCCACGACGTGTGGGATTCTGCCAAGGGCATAGAATGCACCCTTCACTGCCGCCAATTCACGAGCCCTGGGGAATCTGATGTACCTGTTCCGGTACAGCATCATGGCTGCCAGTACATCCCTCAGCACCTTGCTGAACATGGGCTGGGACATCCCTCCTCCACTGCCCACTGTGTGCTGGAATGACCCAGTGGCGAAGAAATGCATGGCGGCCATCACCTTAGCCGTGGGGGTGACAGCAGTCGGATACACCCTGCGGGGACGGAGATGGGGCTCTAACATGGCACACAGTCGATGCAGAGTTGGCCTGTCCAGCCGAAACTTCCTGATTACCTCTGTATCGTCCATGTCCGCCAGCAATTGGTATGGGCGGTCAATGTTCGGTCTCCGCCTGGGTTAAATGGCAGAGGACACATGTCAAAGCAACACGGCACATAGCAATTTCGCATACACATCACTGACATGACTGAGCAAGCACATGAGCCACAGCCCAGCTGTCAAGCTGGGGCGGCACGGCCACAATACACTTACACAGGTCTCCCAACAATGGCAATGGCAAGTGAGACATACCACTGCCATGTGCATGCACATGGGGATCTAGGCCCCAATGACTTGCGGGCGTGCTGATGGGGACTGACTGCATATTCGTCAAGCGGCAACGCCACGGCAACATGAGTGTCTGCTGTGCATGGTACTGCTTCCGAGGCTGGATGAGTATGGCACACGACGGCGACGATGTGGGCACGGGCTGAGCGGCCAATACAAGTGGGACCTGTGGCACGAGGGGATATGAGACAGTAGTAGGTGTCAGCACTGCACCCTATGTACAGCACTGTACGGATCACAGCTCCCGAAACATTGACTGGTGTCCACATTGACAGCCCCATGCCAAGACGGCTGTGTGCTTGCAGTCACACGTCACAGGTGAGAGGTTACATTGCACGTGCCAGGTGGCAGACGTACATAGTGGGAGCTGGCATGTGTGTGCATGTGTCTCCTGTTCAGGATCCACCAGATGGGCGCTGACTCTGTACTGACCATTGGACACAGCATGTTCCGTGGAAGGCTTGTGTGTGTGGGATGGTGGCACTGGATGTGCCTCCGTTGGGTGGGGGGCCATGCACAGGGCGGGTACGTCGATGATTGCGCATTGTTGGTCACGGTGGGTGCACCAACTAAGATGTGTTGCCCTGTGTTCAATTCCTATGTCCGCATGATGATGGACTGTGGATGTGGGCAGACTACACATTGGTCGATGTGCTGTCTATATGCATGTGCCTTCACACCAGGCACAGCTGCCCCTGCACATGTGACCCCTGCTGGACTCGCTGCTGGGTCTGTGGAGCTGATGCACCTTCTGCGCGTGGGGCGGACAGCTCTCCTCACTTCCCTCATTGCGCATGTCATGTCTTTGCCGCAGGTGACATGGATCATGGAGGGCCCACATGTACGCGTGGGTAGGCTACACATGATTGTTCACTGGTCGCCACCCCCAGTCAGTGTTTCGAATGGGAAGGTTGTCGTGCTGGTGGTATGTTCGATGTGGCGGATGGGCGGGCCTAGGTGCGGGCTTACATTCCGGACATGGGGGGTAGTTGGATTGGCGACTAGTTGCAGTACACACGGGACACGTCTCTTCCTTTCCACATCTGGGTCATCCCTTGTACTAACTGACAGTGATACAGTCATCTTCGCCCCAGCCCTCATGTCCTCCCCTCGCCCCCAATATGCATGCTCACCTGCGAGGCTAGCGCTTGCACAGGCAGCCCCAAGCTTGCACCAGAGAGGGCAAGGAGTGTATGTGTGGGTCCAGTTGCACGAGTGGGCTGTCTCAGGGTATGATGTGTGGCGGGACGCCGTCCACCTGCGTGGTGCCCCAAATGGAGACCCGGCCTGCATGGACTATGCATCACAGTCTTCGCCTTCCGGATCCGCCACCTGCGACACCCAGTGGCTGTGGCTGCCCTTGCGGCCATGCCGCGTCCGTCTGTGGCTGATGGCCCACACATTCACTCTTTGGCCTCTCTGGGGAGGGCTCAGGGGTGGTGGCGCACGCGCTTGCACTTAGTCGCAATGGCATGTGTCGTGGTTGGTATGATGGGCAATGGATGGGATGGTGCGAGCCACCTCCCGTGACGTCAGTGCTGCTCGTGCTGTGGTGCGTCCCCTACACTTCCATTTGACTTTTTGCCATGCTGGACGTTGAGGTTCTATTGCCTGCGTGATATGACCAGGAGGAGCGCGAGGAGACCTCTCACACACCATGCTCCACTGCCATCCCGTGCCCTGTATCGCCTGTGCGGATTGACTATGTTGGGGTTACACCTGGTCGACTGGGGCTGTGTGTGCCTTGTCAAGGGGCATGGCGGGCGCACAACAGGATCCAGCTCGTCCACAGAGGGTGGGCTGAGGTGCGCCTGGTACCGCTTTGTACGTGTGCCCGGCTGCTGTGCACACACGTGTTCACTCCCCCCGACAGGTGTCCTCTCACAATGCCCAGGGAAGCGGTGGTGTACTGTTCATGAGCCCTCCCAACACGGCGTGCTCCAACTTGGCATGTGCGCATCTACCCGTCGCACCCACCCACCTGAGCACTGCGTCCATACGACTTCACACGACACATGTGTGTCTTCCACAGTAGTGCTACTCATTTGCGTTGACATCCAATACCAGTGGACTACATGGTCATGTCACGACTGCCGTGTACTTCACATACTCTCATCCTCTCTCATTCGTACTTGTGAAATGAGTCAGCGGAGACAGTTCTGGTTTCAAACATTATATTGAGTCTTCTGTCCTCTGTGATGCAGTATAGTGGACACTACTGGCAGCGGAATACATATTGAGGATATACTGAGCATGATTACAAATGGGATAGGGTGTGGGGTTACATCTGCTTGGCCAAGGCTGTGCTAATGTACATTTACGTATAGCTGCGGAGCTGCGGACTTTGACACAGACGGTATACATGTAGCCTACCAGACCGCTCGGCATCATGGGCACAGTCCATCTCAGTTCCATGTGACAGGTTTGCTGCGGTTGTTCCTCATGCACGCGTGCATGTGAGATGACATCAGGGCATGTGCTTGCGTGCATGCAGCGGCGTGCCACTTGTTGTTGCACTGTGGTGGTTACTGGACATGTCACAGTCACTGGGGTCGTGTTGTTGTTGTATGCACTTGTCGTCCATGCAAAGGTCCTGGTATGGGATTCCCGGGGCGGGGGTGGGAGGGTGCAGCACCCACAGACTCCAGGCGACCTATTCATGTCCACTGAGCGGTGTGTGTGTCCATGTGCGCTGGATCCATGTCGTGTCCTGGTTGTTCGTGCAGTTCCGTCCATGTGGGTGCGATGCACAGAGCCCATGCCACTGCCTCCCACGATGCATGCGGTGTTCCTGGATGTGATGGGGAACAGTGTGCATGTCCCGGTCATATCCGATGTCATGGCGATGTCGTTGATGGTGTGGTTACAGTTGCCGGTCGTTTGGTATGGCTGTTGTGGTGGTGACTGGCCAGTCCGTGCGGAAGCTGAGCATGGGTGCGGGGTTGGACTTCATAGGTCACTCGGGGAACCTGCGTTGTGGTCCGACGTATTTACAGGTTGTCAGGTATGCGATGCCGTCCAGCAGGGCTTCCATGTCATTGGTGGTGTACATGTTTGCCAGCCAATGAAGCGGATGGTGGCTGTCAAGGTGTTGTTCGTAGGTTGTCCCTTGGAGGACCATGATGGGGCATGCTGGGTGACATTCGATGTAGCTGTTCTCGATGATCCGTCGTGTGGAGGCACAGTGGTTCCATTTCAGTGCGCGTGCGATGTTGGCCACATACGCCATGCCCCCATAGGCAGAGCAGGCCCTGTCGTGTGCGTCCAGAGGGAGGAGTAGTGGTAGCAGGTCCGCCTTCAGACATGCCGGGTTGGAGAGGCATATCTCGACGGGATGCTGGTAGGGACACCTCCGACAGTAGAAGACGGGCATGACGCAGCTGAACAATGTGATGCGGTAAGTCAGTCGGTAACTTACGTTCAGCAGGGACAGGAGATCGCATCCCAATGTATGTATCGTGCTGGTTTGGTACAGCTTGAGCTCTTCGGCGTAGTTGGGTAGGTGTGTTGCGGTTGCCATTTCGCAGCGGTGCGTTGTGGTGGCGTGCTCCGGCTGTGTGTGCAGTCTGCAATGTGCACACTCCGGGGTTGCTGTGAGCTCTGTGTAGTCGTGGGGAGACAGGACTTGTGTTCTGTTGGCTTGTTTGGAGGACACGGGCCCTCTTCCCACATGCTTCTCAGACAGTTCAAGGTCAGTGCTGTGTGACTCCTTCCAATTAACTTGCATGTGGCCGACATGGGGAGTGTTTTCTTCTTTCTTCCCCGTCCGTTGTGTGCTTCTGTGATATGCGCTATCTGCCCTGTGGTCGGTCTCCTCGGCAAGCCTGTGTTGGTCTATTCTTGGACAATGGCTGTATTCACCGGCTTCTGTCGTAGGGCTGTGGTTTCGGTGTTGGAATGGAAGGTCATTCAGTGCTGTCTGCTCTCCCTTGTGTGGGCGGCAGCCTGCCTTTCCGCTCTGCGTTGGGCCTTGTGTGTGGATGTAATTCTTGGGCCACCTGTTGTCGGTCACCGGGCTCTTTGGTGTTCCGTTTCATGTGTCTTGTTCATATGGGCAGGGTGGTATGGGTTTTCAGTGTGGTACTGGCGTTCCTCTTCCCGAAGAGACCCTGCTTCTCCTAGTTGGTGTTGCCGCCGCTGTGTGCTTCGCCATGTTTGTTACACTGGGGTGTGTCCTGCTGTTGCGTGACTTCACTGACATGTGTGCGTCGGTTGTGTGGCGTTGGGTGTTGTCCGTGAATTGGGCGTTGGGGACATGTCTGTGGCCGGCCTGTCACGTGTCATGTGCGTTCGGGGTGGGGCTGATGTGTGTGCTGCTTGGTTGTGTCCCTGTCCCTGTGTGCGACGCATGCATGGCGCTGCGGTTGGCCTCTGCGTTGTGCGCATGTGTGGCGGCGTCATCGGCGCTTTGGGGCCGTGACGGGGTGGTTGGTTCCTAGTCCCAGGTGGTGTGTACACATGTGTTCTGCGATGTTAGGATTTGGCCTGTGTGTCATATGTGGATGCAATGGTGGATGTGTAGTGTGCACGCGCTGGTGGGGGGTTGTCCGCTTTTCCGCCCTTGCACTGTGTGCGCTGTTTGCGTGCACTTGTTGTGTGTGTGCCTACCTGCGTCTCCGCGGTACGTTGCGTCCTTGGTGGTGCATCAGCAGAAGCATGGGAAGGGCCTGCAGTGCTGGATTCATGCCCGGGGTGCCGCTTCTTCGTTGTCCGTGCTCTGCGTCCGTGTTTCCGCCTCTCTTTCACGTGCGGTGTCTCTTTGCCGTGGGAGCCGTTTGTTTGCGGCATCGTAATTTATGCGCCGGGCGGGGCGTGTTTCGTCGGACGGTGTGTGTCAGTTGTGCTGCGCCGCTACGTGTGCGGGCGCACTTTGATGGCGGACGGTGTTGCTGGCTTGCCGGCGGTGTTTGGCCTGCTTTTCGCATCGTAATTTGGCGGGCGTGTGGGCTGCGGCATGCGGGCGGTAACTGGTGGTTTTTGCATCCGCCAGCACGGCGGTAGTGCTTCCGCCCGCCATCGTAATGGGCCCCATAGTTAGTCAAAATATCGCATTTTTAAATATCTTAAAAGTAATGTAAAATTAATGAAATAATATATATAATTAACTAAAACATACTTAAAAATACTTAAATAACTTTAAAATTAATAAATAATTAATGTAAGTAAAAAAAAATAAACATAAATTTTTATTTTTTAATACATATATATTAACGTAATATTTATAAAAAATATTCAATATTTTTAGCGTAGGATAGCGGGAGGGTAAAATTTACTATTACCACTCCAGTGAGTGCAACAGTAGGGAAAGCATTGGATAGCGGGAGGGTAAAAATTACTGTTCCCACTCCAGTGAGTGCAACAGTAGGGAAAGCGTTGGATAGCGGGAGGGTAAAAATTACTATTCCCACTCCAGAGAGTGCAACAGTAGGGAAAACGTTGGATAGCGTAGGGGTAAAAATTACTATTCCCACTACAGAGAGTGCAACAGTAGGGAAAACGTTGGATAGCGGGAGGGTAAAAATTACTATTCCCACTCCAGAGAGTGCAACAGTAGGGAAAGCGTTGGATAGCGGGAGGGTAAAAATTACTATTCCCACTCCAGTGAGTGCAACAGTAGGGAAAGCGTTGGATAGCGGGAGGGTAAAATTACTATTCCCACTCCAGTGAGTGCAACAGTAGGGGAAGCGTTGGATAGCGGGAGGGTAAAAATTACTATTCCCACTCCAGAGAGTGCAACAGTAGGAAGCGTTGGATAGCGTAGGGGTAAAAATTACTATTCCCACTCCAGTGAGTGCAACAGTAGGGAAAGCGTTGGATAGCGGGAGGGTAAAATTACTATTCCCACTCCAGAGAGTGCAACAGTAGGGAAGCGTTGGATAGCGTAGGGGTAAAAATTACTATTCCCACTCCAGAGAGTGGAACAGTAGGAAAGCGTTGGATGGCGTGAGGGGTATAAATTACTATTCCCACTCCAGAGAGTGCAACAGTAGGGAAAGAGTTGGATAGCGTAGGGGTAAAAATTACTATTCCCACTCCAGTGAGTGCAACAGTAGGGAAGCGTTGGATAGCGTAGGGGTAATAATTACTATTCCCACTCCAAAGAGTGCAACAGTAGGGAAAATAATGATTTAATATTTTAATAAAAATAAAATAATTATCAATACCAATAAAAAATTAATTAAAATGACTTACCAATTACAAAATATTTAATAATTAATTCTAAATACCAATAAATATTATTCCTTAAAAATTAATTACCTATTAATAAAAATTAATTACCAATTATTAAAAATTAATTACCAATTAATAAAAATTAATGACCAATTAATAAAAACTAATTACCAATTATTAAAACTTAATTACCAATTAATAAAAATTAATGACCAAATAAGAATTAATTAACAATAAATTAATACTTAATACCAATAAATACAAATAAATAATTACTGATTTACAATTAAATTACTTCCCATCCTATTCCCCTATAAACCCACAACCCGCTCTGAATAATAAATTAATACAATTAATATAATTATCAATTAAAAAATTAATAAAAATCAATTACCAATTAATAAAAATTAATTACCAATCATTAAAAATTAATTACCAATTAATAAAATTAATTACCAATTAATAAAAAGTAATTACCAATTAATAATTAATTAACAATGAATTATTTATCAATACCAATAAATAAAATTTAATAATTACTTAATTAAATTTAAATTACTTCCCACCCTATTCCCCTATAAACCCACAACCCGCTACAGAACTAAAACGCACAATTAAATTAAATATAATTAATAATTCCTAAAAATTAATATTTAATTTACTATAATTAAATTACTTCCCACCCTATTCCCCTATAAACCCACAACCCGCTACAGAATTAAATTACGCAAAAATTAAATAACATAAAATTCCTTACTTTATAAAAATTAAAACATACATTACAAAAATAATACATACTTTTAACACATATACTAACACTTAAAACACTATAAAAAAATTCGATATTTTTAACAACTATATTATGACTGTCGATATTTTGACAATAGATATTTCTTACCTGAATTTCGATATTCTTAACCACTATATTTTGGCAATTCGATATTCTGTCCATTCTATATTTACAACTCGATATTTTGGCAATTCGATATTTACAATTCGATATTATGTCTGTTTACCGCGACACTCAGTGTGTCATATAAACTTTCTTTTCGCTTTGCATATTTCACTTGCGTGCAGCCTGTGATGTCTTGCTTAAGATGTCCTTTCTCTTGGTCCTGGGATCTTTGCCTCTCCAATACGTCTCAGTCGGACCCGGATTTTGAACAGTTGATGGGCCCCTTAGTGGCCCATGAACAGGAATGTTCCGGCACTGGATTGATGGCGCGTGCGGCTGCACTTGGAGTTTGGGCGCAATGGGATATCTGGGCGGCTGCTCAGAATCTCCTACAACAAAGTTATATTGAGTATCACGCAAGTTGTCCCGCAATGCTGATCTCTGCTCCCTTTTATGAGGAACATGTATGCAGTTTTGATCTGTTGAATTGGATGGCGTCTCTTTTTTCAGACGATACCAATGATATCCTTTTGGAAGGTGTGGTGTTTTTCTGCACTTACACTCTATTGGATTAAGGGGCCTCCGCTTTCAGCGTCTTGCGTCTCTGGATTTTTTTTTTGCCCTCGCTGGAGTTTTTTTTTCTCCCTGAAATGATTTTTTTTTCCCCATTCACTGTCCTTCATTGTGGACTATTCCCGGATAGACGTTTGCATTCTGCTCCATCTTGTTGATCTCTGTTTTCGTCCTTTGTCTTAGCCTATGGACTGACCAGGGGAGGGTGTAGCGTGGTTTGTGGCCTCATTGCCTACATTGCTACGTTAGCTTAGGCCTGGTTGCCATGATGCCTTTTTGCACACGTTACTTTGTGACTTTGTTTTTCTAGACTCTGCTTGTGCCCGGCTATATTAGAACTGTCTGCCTTTTTGCCTTTCACCTTTTCTCCTGTTCCCTGTGGGTTGCGTCTGCACAACATGTACAAGGTCGAAAAACAACGTCCCTTGTTCTTGCTGATCTGGTCAGCCCCTCGCACTTAGACATAACACAGAATACAGCTGCACTGGAGGTATTCGTATGCTTTTAGTATTGTGATCTCGCTGTTTGTGGCACTTGGAGAAAAACCTTTCCAGGGAGAAGAGCTGTGCTTGTCTGATGATGTAAACCTTGCATCTAGATATTGAGGTATGGGGGTCCGCTAGACAAAGCCCAGAGGTCTTCT
The DNA here is from genome assembly GCA_963921515.1 of Calotriton arnoldi. Taxonomy (NCBI): domain Eukaryota; kingdom Metazoa; phylum Chordata; class Amphibia; order Caudata; family Salamandridae; genus Calotriton; species Calotriton arnoldi. The sequence goes on along the minus strand of CAWUFW010000195.1, from coordinate 2,248,313 downwards.
ATTTTTATAATAAACTAGTTATTAGCACGGGGAGGGTGATAAGGCCATTTAGCCCTATATCACTGTCTTTGTAAAATGCTTTCCCCGTTTGTATTCTATGGAATTGTAGCCATGCTTCTTATTTTATCATTATGCTGATAGTACTGGCACGTGTACTGTATCTTAGAGCACGATAGTTGAAATAAACATTTTAAACTATACTGTGTCTCTTATTACGCACGTTGTGGACAAGTATGAGTGAGTTATGAAAGAGTGTTCTTGCTCCCGCGAGTCCTGAGAGAGACCGTGTTCTGGGTTGTCTAATTATTGGTAGCTGCGCTGCGAATGAGACGCTAAAGCTAGTCGGATTGGGATTGTGGGTACTAAGGTGCATGGTTGGCTCACCACTATACTCCGAGGTCCTATTATCCTGTGCATAGCTCTGTGTATGTGCAGAATCCCTACAACAGGTTCCCCGACCTCCATGTGACAAAGTATTGGAGAGTGGTCAGAGATACCTCTGGCTAAGTGTCGAATCTCCTTGACGCTAATGACCTGGTATTCTAATGCTAGGACATAGTCTATTCTAGACATGCTGTGGTGGGCGCCCAAATAATACGTGTACTGTTGCTCATTGGGATGCATTCTCCGCCATACATCAACCAGGCCCATGGCCCCGAGGAAGCCGTGGATCTGTGTCCGAGAAGGCGGTAAAGCCCTGGGGCCATCGATCCATCGCATCCGAGACAATCGAGTTAAAGTCGCCCCCGATCCACATTCTGCCCTCTGGTAGTGCTAAGAGGAGTTCACCTAGATCTCTAAAGGCCTGGGCCTGCAGACCCGGTGGAATGTAAACAGAGAGGAGGTTCAGTGTTTCCCCTTCCCAGGTCCCAGTTATGACAGCGTACCTGCCGAGGTTGTCTGTATGAACCTTATCTATCACCATGGGAAACGACTTCCGCACCATCACACCCACTCCCCGGGAGCCAGACCCAAACGCCGAGTGAGCCACCAATTTGAAACCCCATCTAGACATGGCTTTGCATGCGTTGCCTTGCAAGTGCGTTTCCTGCAAGAGGACCACGTCTGGGGAGTGGCAGCTTGAGGAACTGCAGAACCACACCCCACTTGATCTTGTCCCCCAGCCCATTGACGTTCCAAGATATCAGTTTGAGCCCAGGCCGAGCTACTTTGTCACCCATTGTCTAAGGTCGGGAAGCACGAGCACATGGGGCACCTCCCCCAGGTGTTGTCGGGCTGAAGCGGCACAACAGAGCCTCCTCCTCTATCTGGCTCAGCAGCACAAAACAGTGGCATAGTGGCTATCAATGCTCGAATGTACACATATTCGTCACACATATAAAATACAAAACAATACTGAATAAAACTCCCCCACCACCCCCTTCAACTGCGCCAAAGAGAGCAAACAGAATAGCGATCTGGCAATGAATCACAGCGGATCGACACATGGCACAGGAACCCAACACCCCAAATGCAATAAACAGAACCCCCCTCCCTGCCTCCCTGCATGGCGGTGTCAAAACCTCCCGCCCACCCGAACTTGCAGAGTGCCTATCGCCCACCCCTTAAACTTGTGGGTGCGTGTGTCCAACCGGGCAGCCGTCCCAAAGACCACGGTAACTGGCAAACACATTGCGGACTCAAAATAAGGGCATACGACTACAAGTCAATGTTCAATTCACAGTTTGTCCATTGCGAAGAAGTCCCAGAGTCACAGTTCCATAAGGAGATCAAGCTCTAAGAGGGCAGGAGTCCCACCCCAGTCAGTCGGCAAAGAGGTAAATCCCCCCTCATGATAAAAGCAACTTACAGACCAGTTATTCAGACCCTCCTGTCGCCGCCTCCTGGTCGCCGGCCGGGGAGCCTCTGCTGGATTCTTCAGTGCCCCTCTCGTTTCTTGCCCCCCGGGCTCGGTTGCCCTTGCGGCCTGCAACGCGCCAACCATCCAACCAGTCCCAGGCCTCCTCAGGGGTGGTGAAGAACCAAGCCTTTCCGTACGATTCCACCCTCAGCTTGGCCGGAAAGAGCATAGCGTATTTCAGATCCCGGTCACGAAGTGCCTTCTTAACATCGAGAAAGCTGCGCCGCTGTCTCTGCACCCTCAGGGTGAAGTGCGGGAAGAAGGTGATTCTCCTGTTTTGGAATTCCAATGGGGGCGCAGATCGGGCAGCCTGCAGGATGGTGTCCCTATCTCTGAAATTGAAAATCCTAGCCAGTAAGGGCCGCGGGGGGGCCCCTGGTTTCGGTCTGCCGCCCGGCACCCGGTGCGCTCTTTCCACTGAGAAGAAATTGGATAGACCGCTTGGTTTGAGGTAGGTGGTGACCAAGTCCTCTATGAACAAGTCTGCTGCCGACCCTCCGCCCATTCCGGAACCCCCAAGATGCGGACGTTATTGCGCCTAGAGCGTCCTTCATAGTCATCCAGCTGCGTCTTCTAGTTTGGTGGTGTGGGCCTGAAGGTCATCCATCTTGCGCTGTAGATCAGAGGTGTCGTCAACCAAGGAGCTGGCTTATATTTCTACCTCTTTTAGGCGCGTATTCATGGAGGGCATATCCGCCCGTATGAGGGATACTTCCGTGGACACAGAATTGATGCGCGACTCCAGCGATGTGCGAACGGTCGTAATGGCTGTAAGAATGTCCTGCAGCGTCGGCCCCTTCGCCTCTTCTCTAGACTGGTGCTTCTCTGAAGCTGCCACACCTCCCTTCGGGCTTGCACCCGGGCCCTTGTCCCATGCAAACTTAGTCAACTTGGCTTGGACCGCCGCTTTGGAACTATGACCCCCAGCCATAGTGAGGACGCCTTGGGTAATGTATGTTCCGGAGGAGAGAGAGCAAGCCCGATCTGCACCACCAGGGATCGGCACCAGGTGATGGTAGTGCTGCTTCCGCGAGACAGGGTATTTTGCTGTGGGCCGTGAGCCACCAAGGCTCAGACTCCAACCACCGGCCCGTGCACCACTCCCCGAGGGGCAAAATCTCAAGCCTTCCGCAGTTCCACAGGTTCACAGCCCCGGGTCTGACTGGGTGGCGGCAATCGTGTGGTAAAAGTGACGGTGGCCCAGCCTCTCCTACCAGTGTCCAATGTCATTCGCTCAGACCCCCATCGGCTCGCAAGGCCTCCCGGTTGTTTCTCTCTTCGCTCCAGGGGAGGGAAGATCCCCTCCCATTTACCGCGTCTGGCAGCGGCAATTTCTGGGGTAGCCAAGGGTCAACGAGTGGGCCCTCTTCCACTCAGGGTGACAACGAGCGGACCCCGGGCAACAAGGGGCGGCAGGGGGCCATTCCAAAGCGCTCTGCACCTTTAGTTGTTGGCAGGCAGCACCCAGGACCAAGCCGTCCTGCCCCAGTGGCACTCAGCAATATGTCATTCTCCGGGGCCCAACAAGCGATCTCAGGGCCTCCCTCCAGGGACAGCAGGGCTGCAGTGCACTCCAGCGCCAGTGGGTGCCTCGCCCCCCGATGACTGCGGCACTCGACACTGCAGGGGGCGATCCGGAGATCAATACTCCGAGGCTCACCCAGCCTCCTGTCCCGCAGAGCGTGCCTCTCTGCTCGGCCGGCCCCACACGCCACTATTACTCACTCAGGGGCACCGCTCCCGCTCTAGAGGATCACCGGCTCCACAGGGAGACCCGGACATAGCTGCCTCCGGCGGGAGCAGTCACTCGGTCAATTAGTCAGTTCAGGTAGGTTTCCCAGGGTGGCAATGTCCTTCCGGGTAGGTTTTGGGATGTCCACCCTCACAGGGAACCAGAGGCACTGGGTAATGACCCTCATTTTCAACTACTACAACCGGGCGGACTCCATTAGGTGAATTACCTGTTCTGAGGGCACCAGATGACACCTGGCAGTAATAATGCTGGCTCCTATGCCTCTCAGAGCCTTCCCCCGCTTCTCTGTGATGGTAACCCACTGCCTGTATTGTTTTGGTGTTGTTAGGCATGTGGGCTCTTGGCACCATCTCTCTGTCTGTACTTTCCCCCATACTAACTAGGGCAACCTCCTCCCAGAGCGCTACACTGGCCAACTCAGCTGTTTGGCCACCAGTGGGTTGCTGTGCCCACTTAGGACACTCAGCATTCCCCCTCGAAGTGCCCAACCTGATGGCACTAATAGCACTTAGGGGTGACCCTCCCTAAGGACTTATGGTCAGAGAATCCATTCTTCTTTTTCTCAGGTGGGCATTGGGAGTCCTGCCCCATGAAACTATTTTGGGGAACTTTAGAGAACTCCTTGTTTTTATTTTTTTGCTCCCCCCTCTTTCCTCTGGTGGGGAACCTTCCCACCATTGTGATCCCCGCAGATACATTCTTGTGGACCCTGGTGCTGAGCTAGTGGTCTGCCTCCTTAGTAAGCTCCCTGGGGTCAGCAAGCTTACTATCAATGTGCAGGACATCTAACCTGGGCTTCTATTGGAAGTTTCCTGCCGCTAAATTAGCGATAAATTTATCGCCGGTCTTGCTAATATGCCCCTGTGTTTTTATGCACTTCAAACACTAGATCAAACTCTCGATGAATGGCAAAATATCTTTTAGGAGGCTGTCGTTGAGGACCCATTTAAGGCACAACCCAGCACACATCAGCTAAAGAACTGTGGGGCATATCTACGAGGACGGCGATAAGTCAACGCAAAGCGCGCTTAGCGCTTTTCTACTTATCGCCGTCTATCGCTTGATTATATCGCCCTGGTAGCGCGTTATCTACAACGCTTTTCCCCAGGGCGATATAATTACCAGCGATAGCGGGGAAATCGCCGTTTTGCAGGGAACATCGCTGGTTTCCAGCGATGTTCCCTGCAAAGCAGCGACTCTTCTGCTGATACGACCCTGTGGTCGTATCAGCACAATCCACCCCCATAATAGGTATGCCTAAGTCTGCATTTTAGCAGACGTTAGTTTTCGGCGAAAACAGCGGTTTCGCCCAAAACTAACGGCTGCTAAAATACGTTGGCAGCCTTGTAAATATCGCGATGTGCACATCAGCGATATTTACAAGGTTAGTACTGCTCAGTGACGCCCACTTTGCATCTCATTAGAGATGCAAAGGGGGACGTCGAGTAAAAGGGTGCTAACATGCGCCAATGAATGTTAGCACCCTCTTGTTAATAGGGCGATGATTTTATCTCCGCTTTTTTGGCTTTAGAAGCCGAAAAAGCGGAGATAAAGCCCTTGTAGATATGCCCCTAAGTGTGCTCTGGAAGCTGCAGCAGCCAGGGCTAAAACACATGACTGAGGGCGGGGAGCTGAAGCCTGTTTAGCCCTATAAACATAACATGCCTGTAAATAAATGTGGCATTACTATTTCTTTCCTTTTTCTTTGCAGACTATTCTAGGGCCCTTGCTAAGTGTGCATGCATAAGAAAAGGTCACACATTTCTTGCCAGGACATGAATCAACGTCAGTTTGTGGTAAAATGCATCACATTTGTGTGTAAATTTGTAAAAACACAGTGTTAAAAATGTACATTTTAATTGTGATCAAGGCGTATGCTCCCATTATGTCAAAAAGGGTTCTCAGCTCTGGCATCTCACTACACCTTTTTGCCTGTGGCTCAGTGTAGTGATGTACCTCAGTCAATACTCTTCTTCGCATTTTATTTTAGTTTTCAAGAATCTTCAAACTCAGTACATCATGCGATATCTTTGCTTCACTTTTACTTGGAGACTGAAAGGTGGCACACTTCTGCAGTAAGACTCGTGCTAGACTACTACCTTCACTGGATAATTCATATCCAAGGAAAATCATTTTCATATAACCAATTTCTGATTTTCAAAGCTAATCTTGTAACCGTATGTAGTCAATATTATCATTATCTTGTCCACCCAAGTGAGGTATTGTTTAAAATCATCATCCGTGATGTAAATTTCGTCAATGTAAGATAGTGCCTCGGGGTCTTCCTGCAAGATCTCCATAATGAGTGCTACAAAGAAACAAGGACTATTCTTATAGCCTGTTGGCAATCATTTAAAACAGAATTGAAAGCTGTAAAAGGAGAAAGTGGTTAAATACTTGCTTTCAGATACTATGTTTTGACTGAAAACCCTATTATAAATGTCCAGGGCTGTTTTATTTTTTTACAGGCCACGTTTGTCAGGACACTCCCCTGCTTAAGCTCCCGGGATGTTGAAATGGTTCTTGAAAGGTTAGCCATGTTGCCCAGATTTATTCTGACCCAAGTGTATGTGTAAAGGTTTTCAATTGCTCTTAGAAGCATCCCTTCAGATCTATTCAAATCTTGAGGTATCTGTATGTTGTATGAATACACTTTGAAAAAAGTTGTCAATAAACCCATCAATGTGCTAAGTGCATGCCTTAACCTTTTAAGTGCAGGTGTCAGCCATTGGCCAACACTGGGGAACAGCTTCCTGAGCAGCCTGATTGCTTTTTGTTTTGTTTACTGTAATGACGATCAGCGATCAGGGCACGCTGAGGTTATTACAGTACAGTGAATGTAAAACAAGCCGATGGGCACATTTACTTTCACTACATCAGTGCTCGGGGGCATATCTCAGCCCCTGAGCACTAATTGCTTTAGGAAAGGTATTGTTGGAAAGGGGAGAATCTCTCCTTTCCAATTCTATGTCTGCCCGTTGAGCATTGATCCACCGACTAGGCACTAGGGTTGAGAGGAGCTGCCCCTTAGGCAAAGGCTTGTGCTACCCTCAGCACCTTTGTATATTTCTAGCATTCTGCCTGTCCTGGGGTGTGTGTGGGGGTAATTCCCTCCGATCTACACCCCACAGGGGCAGAAAGCTCACTAGACACCACGGAAAACATTTTATTTTAAAGAATATAGAGGTAGGGTTTCCCGCCATGGGCATGGCCATGCCCCCACCCCAACTAAATGGGGCATCAGTCTCTCTGCCCCCCTGTGGGTGGATAGGATAATTACCTCCCACCTGATCTGACCAACCCCAGGTGACAGAATTCCCACTAGACACCAGGGAAAGCTTTTTTTTTTTTTTTTTTTTAAAGATATAGGGTTAGGGGCTGCCCACAATGGGCATGCCATGCCCCAACCCCAACTAAATTGGTCATCAGTCTTCTGCCCTGCCTGGGGAAATATGGAGTAATTAACCCTAATCTGCTCTCCCCTGGGTGGCAGAAAGCCCACTAGATGCCAGGGAAAGCTATTTCTTTTTAAAACATAGTGGTGGGGGCTGCCCTACATGGGCATGGCCATGCCCCATCCAACTAAATGGGGCATCAGTCTTTTTGCCCCTGAGGGGTGGATGGAGCAATTACCCCGGGCAAAAGTCTACTAGATGCCAGGTAAAGCTTTTTGAAAAATTATATAGGGTTGGTGTTTGCCCACCATGGGCATGGCCATGCCACCACCACGACTAAAGGTGGCATTAGTCTTTCTACCACCCTGGGGGACATATGTGGGTGATTACTCCCAATGTGTCCCCGGAAGGCAGAAAGCCAGCAGGACACCAGGAAACTTAAAGAAAAATATAGATATAGGGGTGGAGGCAGCCTATTATTGGCATGCCAAGCCCCTACTGCCAAAACAGAGGAGACAGTCTTTCTGCCCCCTTCGGGGGTAGATGGGGGTGATTACTCACAATCTACCCTGGGGGGGCAGAAAGCCCATTGGACTCCACGGATAGCTTTCTAAAAAAAAGAATATAGGACTAGGGGCTGCCCACCACGGGGATGGCCATGTCCACACCCCAACTAAACGTGGCATCAGCCTTTATGCCCTCTATGGTGGGCGTATGGGGGAGATTATCTTAAATCTTGTATAGCCCCTGGGGGGCAGCAAGCCCACTAGACACCGGGGAAATGAAAAATATATATATATATTGTGAGTGAGTTTAAATGGGGTTGGTCCTCCAGTAACAAGTGGGTCTCCTGGATAAAGCCTATATCTGTGTCTAGATGAGCCCGTTTGTGTAAGATGGATCTCTGTTAGATGGGGTTATTAAGGCCCCTAACGTTGTATGTGGAATGTGTTGTGGTGGTAGTCATCGGGGGATGTGTGGTGTTTTGATAGGCTTACCTCACTGGGAGTCCTCCCTTGGTGTCGCTTGTGTGTGCTTCTGGAGACTGTGTCATCCCTCCCCACCATCCTCAACCTTCTCACCCCCCAAACTGGAAACATGGAAACATTCAACACTTGGAGGCATGTAAGAACAACTGGTTCCCCAAGGGGCCCATGGAACATGGGACAGTGCTCCCTCCAGCACTGCATCTCATACAGTAAAAATACCTGTGAGGTGTTTGGGATGTAAGGCCTCTGCTGTCTGTTGCCTGGTAAAGGTGCCGCCCCAGGCAGCAGTCTTATAGTCTAATAGAGCAGACCTGACTTCCCTAAGTACCCTCCACCCAGCTGTGGGCCAATCCTCTCCTTTAATCATTCCTCTAAATGGGCTTCATTGAAGTGCCAAGTGATGTGCGCTCTGGGGGACTCACCCCCCATCCCTGCTGACCTTCTGTTCTAGTGCCTCCTGGTAGCCCATCAGGATCTCTTCTGTTTTCAGGGCCCTCAGGCATCGCTGCATCTCCTGTCATCCACTCCGGTCCCAAAAAGGAGGTAGAAAGGGTGGCCCCAACTGTAATGTACCTTTAATAGTCCTCAGGAAGGCAGTGAGCTCTCGGACGTCCCTTCTTTTCTGCAAAGTCACTGTTGATAAGTATTGGAAAATTTGAAATTTGGCCTCATTGTAGCATATGGGCTTCCCCTTCACCCAGCCTCAAGGAGCGCCTCTTTGTCCTCAAAATGATGGAAGCAGACCAATATGTATAGTGGGAGTGCCCCATACCAGGCCCTGTTTTCCTGGTCAGCCCTGTGCGCTTGGTCAATGCTCAGTGGGCCAGGGCCATGTTCCTCAAGCTACACTTCTGCCAGGCCCTTCACATAATGATTGTTATCGTCCCTTTCCTTCCACCAGAGAACACCCCGTATACACAGGTTGCATCTCTGGGAGCGGTTCTTCAGATCCTCCTATTTCTCTTGCAGGATAATGAGTTGTTCTGTGCCCGACACCAGGCGGGCATGGTATTCCTCTAGTTACAGGCTAGCTCATCTTGGGTTGTCTCCAGCGAGGCCACCCTATGCTCCACCTCGTCCGTGTTGCAGCGAGGTTCTGCTTGAGGTTCGTCACGACTGCTTCAATTTCTAATTTGAGGTCTGTAAAGAATTGGAGCATAAAGCTCTTAACAATAGGTTCCTCCTCGATGGAGGAGTGGGTCCCTCTCAATTTGATGCTGTTGAAGCTATTTAGAGCTACCTTCCTCTTTCTTGTTTGGAGGGAGTTGTAGTAGCTCCTTTATCGAGGCTTCCTGGTGTTTGCCATTATGGTCTGGGGCTGGTTCCATAGCTGCCCCGCTGTATCACTAGGCCAGGTGATATTTCCCCTCCAGACTCTCACTTCCCAATTTGTCTGCCATGTGGCATCAGGCATCCGCCTCTGTGTGACCCCCGTCCAGTTGCAACTGCGGAGCGCCAGATGTAGAGGCTGCTGCTTCCCCAATTGACCTCGGGTCTCCAGGGCCTTCTATGTCCATCCCCTGGTGCTGGCGATGGTCCCCTTACTTCCTGTGCCATCAGGTCTACTAGAGTCCCCCCCCCCCACTGACCCAGACAGAATAGTTGGCTGTGCACTCATTAGGGGCCGGGCTCTTCCGTTTCGCCACTCCATCAGCTGTGATGTGGCAGATGGGGTGCTGCTGCCGTCTGCTGCTCCCACTAGCTGTCTACAACCGCTATTGTGCAGGGCCTCAAAGTTGAAGGCCCCCTGACCTGCAGCTCTGATATCTCTGGCATGCCCCAGCACACACCATCTTGCAGCAGGCCGCCTGCTGTAATCCCTGGTCTCTGCCGGCCCTCATCGGCAGTCCCTCGGTCAGCCACTCCAGCTGCTGTACTCCAGGGGGTGTCTCAGGCTGCAGGCCGGGCTTGGCGCGGAAATCCACCAATACCAACCATGGAGTTTTGGTCCTTCAAATCTACTGAATGTCATGGTGGGCCCTAAGACTCATGCCCTAGGAGGGGCTGGAGGGTCACTGTCAGATATCAACCTGGGACTATCTACCAATGCATCATATGCAGGGAGTACCTCAGCTTTGTCTCTTGACAAATAGAGGGACTGGCCAGCAATGACAATGCAGAGCGATTCTGCTAATATCTAAGATACACCAGTCTAAAATTGAATTTGCCAAGAATCAATCAATCAATCAATCAATCATGTCACTTATAAAGCGCACTACATACCCGCGAGGGTCTCAAGGCGCTGGGGGAAGAGGGGGGTGGTGCTGCTACTGATCGAAGAGCCAGGTCTTGAGGAGTCTTCTGAAGGCCAGTAGGTCTTGGGTCTGTCGGAGGTTGGTGGGGAGGGTGTTCCAGGTCTTGGCGGCGAGATGGGAGAAGGATCTGCCGCCGGCGGTCGTTTTCCGGATGCGGGGGACTGTGGCGAGGGCGAGGCTGGTCGAGCGGAGCTGGCGGGTGGGGGTGTAGAAGCTGAGTCGTCTGTTGAGGTAGGCTGGTCCGGAGTTGTGGAGTGCTTTGTGTGCGTGGGTGAGGAGCTTGAAGGTTATCCTCTTGTTGACAGGGAGCCAGTGTAGGTCTCTCAGGTGGGGTGTGATGTGGCTGCGTCGGGGGATGTCGAGGATAAGACGTGCAGAGGCGTTCTGGATGCGTTGCAGCCGTCTCAGGAGCTTAGCCGTCGTTCCTGCGTAGAGGGCGTTTCCGTAGTCCAGCCTGCTGGTGACGAGGGCCTGGGTGACTGTTTTTCTTGTTTCGGTGGGGATCCACTTGAAGAACCTGCGGAGCATTCGGAGGATGTTGAAGCAGGATGAGGAAACGGCGTTGACCTGCTTAGTCATGGAGAGGGTGGGGTCGAGGATGACCCTTAGGTTGCGTACGTGGTCGGTGGGTGGCGGGGCTGTTCCCAGTGATGTTGGCCACCAGGAGTCATCCCAGGCTGAAGGGTTGGAACCAAGGATGAGGACCTCCGTCTTGTCCGAGTTCAGCTTCAGGCGGCTGGTCCTCATCCATTCGGCGACGGCCTTCATTCCTTCGTGGAGGTGGGCTTTGGCGGTGTGAGGGTCTTTGGTGAGGGAGAGGATCAGCTGGGTGTCGTCGGCGTAGGAGATGATGTTGAGGTTGTGCTGTCGGGCGACGTGGGCGAGGGGTGCCATGTAGATGTTGAACAGCGTTGGGCTGAGGGAGGAGCCTTGGGGTACGCCGCAGATGATCTTGGTGGCCTTGGATCGGAAGGGGGCGAGGCGGACGCTTTGTGTTCTGCCGGAAAGGAAGGATGTGGTCCAGTCCAGGGCCTTCTCTTGGATCCCGGCGTCGTGAAGGCGTGTTCGTAGTGTGTGGTGGCAGACCGTGTTGAAGGCGGCTGATAGGTCCAGGAGGATGAGGGCTGCTGTTTCTCCGTTGTCTAGCAGGGTCCTGATGTCATCGGTGGCGGCGATGAGGGCGGTTTCGGTGCTGTGGTTGCTGCGGAAGCTGGACTGGGAAGGGTCCAGGATGTTGTTCTCCTCGAGGTAGCGGGTCAGTTGTTTGTTGACGATTTTCTCGGTGACCTTCGCGGGGAACGGGAGCAGAGAGATGGGTCGGAAGTTCTTGAGGTCCTTGGGGTCTGCCTTGGGTTTCTTGAGTAAGGCGGTGATCTCGGCGTGCTTCCAGCTTTCCGGGAAGGTTGCTGTCTCGAAGGAGATGTTGATTATTTTCCGGAGATGGGGCGCGATGGCTGTACTGGCTTTGTTGAAGATGTGGTGAGGGCACGGGTCTAGCGGTGAACCGGAGTGGATGGTGTTCATGATCTCGCTGGTGTCCTCGTCGTTGATGTTGGTCCAGGAGAGCAGGCGGTTGGTGGTTGTGGGGGCAGTGGTCTCGGTGGTTGCCGGGGCGGTCGTGGTGTTGAAGCTGTCGTGGATGTCGGCGATTTTGCGGTGGAAGGAGGTGGCCAGTGAGTCGCACAGGTCTTGCGACGGCTGCATGTCGTTGGTGTTGGAGCTGGGGTTGGAGAGTTCCTTCACGATGTTGAAGAGCTCTTTGCTGTTGTGTGCGTTGTTGTCTAGGCGGTCTTTGAGTGAGGCCCTTTTGGCGGATCTGATGAGGTGATGGTGATTGCGGGTGGCGCTCTTGTGGGCGGCGTAGCTGTCCGCTGTCCGTTCGTGGAGCCAGATCTTCTCCAGTTTTCGGCATGTTCGTTTGGAGGCCTGGAGGTCTTCGGTGAACCAGGTGGCTTTCTTGCTGGTGTGGCTGTTGGGCGGATTCTTGAGCGGGGCGAGGGTGTTGGCGCAGTCGTCGATCCACTGTCTGAGGTTGCGGGCGGCGGTGTCGGGGTCGGAGGGTTCGGCGGGTGGGCTCAGGGCGAGAGTTGTGGTTAGCTGGTCTTCCGTGACTCTGCTCCAGCAGCGGCGAGGCATTTGTTCGGTGCGGTGGTGTTTGGTGGGCTTCCTGTAGGTGAAGTGGATGCAGTGGTGGTCAGTCCAGTGGGGTTCGGAGGTGTGGTTGAAGGAGACGTGTGGGCTTGCGGAAAAGATGGAGTCTAGCGTGTGGCCGGCGGCGTGGGTGGGTGTAGTCACGAGCTGTCTGAGTCCGAGGGTGGCGAGGTTGTCGATCAGGGTGGTGGAGTTGGTGTCCTTGTTGTTCTCGAGGTGGAAGTTCAGGTCCCCGAGGAGGATGTAGTCCGTGGAGGCGATGGCGTGTGTGCTGACGAAGTCAGCGATGGAATCGCTGAACTGTGGTCGGGATCCGGGGGGTCTGTAGATGAGGGTTCCTCTGAGGGTGGTGTTGGGATCGGTGTGGATCTGGAAGTGCATGTGTTCGGCGGTGCTGAGGGTGTCGTCGGTGTTGGTTGAGACTCTGAGGGTGTTCCTGTGGACGATGGCGATGCCTCCTCCGACTCCGTTGGTGCGGTCCCTGCGGGTGATCTTGTATCCGTCCGGGATGGCAATGGCGATGTCGGGGGCTGAAGCGGGATTCAGCCAGGTCTCCGTCAGGAATGCGACGTCTGGGGAGGTTGAGTCGAGAAGGTCCCAGAGTTCGATGGCGTGTTTGCGGGCGGAGCGGGTGTTGAGGAGGATGCATCTGAGGTAGTTGGGTTCTTTCCTGGGCGGTGGTTTGGCGGGGCGGGTGCTGGCGAAGCTGCAGTTCCGGCAGGTGAAGGGCCCTTGGGTGCGCTTCGGGGTGGCCTGGTAGCAGGCGTGATCTTTTCCGGGGTTGAGTGCGTGGAGGGTGTTGGCGTCGTATCGGCGTCTGTTGATGTGGCGGGCGCGGGGGATGCCCGGACCACGGGGTCTGGCGCTGGGCGCGGCCACGGCGCGGACGGGCGCAGACGGGCTTGCCTTAGGCGCGCCTTCCGCGCGCCAGCGGCGCGGCCGCACAGCGGCCGCCATAAATGGGCAGCTGGGAGGGAGGAGCAGGGAATGAGGCAGCGAATGGGCAGTGAGGGGGCGGGGCCGCAGGGGCGCAGCGGCGGGAAACAGGCACAGAAAGGAAAAACGAGCACAATCAGGGGCAGCAAGGGGGCACAGAAAGGAAAAACGAGCACAATCAGGGGCAGCAAGGGGGCACAGAAAGGAAAAAACGAGCACAATCAGGGGCAGCAAGGGGGCACAGAAAGGAAAAACGATCACAATCAGGGGCAGCAAGGGGGCACAGAAAGGAAAAACGAGCACAATCAGGGGCAGCAAGGGGGCACAGAAAGGAAAAACGAGCACAATCAGGGGCAGCAAGGGGGCACAGAAAGGAAAAACGAGCACAATCAGGGGCAGCAAGGGGCACAGAAAGGAAAAACGAGCACAATCAGGGGCAGCAAGGGGGCACAGAAAGGAAAAACGATCACAATCAGGGGCAGCAAGGGGGCACAGAAAGGAAAAAACCATCACAATCAGGGGCAGCAAGGGGGCACAGAAAGGAAACAACGATCACAATCAGGGGCAGCAAGGGGGCACAGAAAGGAAAAAACGATCACAATCAGGGGCAGCAAGGGGGCACAGAAAGGAAAAAACGATCACAATCAGGGGCAGCAAGGGGGCACAGAAAGGAAAAAACGATCACAATCAGGGGCAGCAAGGGGGCACAGAAAGGAAAAACGATCACAATCAGGGGCAGCAAGGGGGCACAGAAAGGAAAAAACGAGCACAATCAGGGGCAGCAAGGGGGCACAGAAAGGAAAAAACGATCACAATCAGGGGCAGCAAGGGGGCACAGAAAGGAAAAACGATCACAATCAGGGGCAGCAAGGGGGCACAGAAAGGAAAAAAACGATCACAATCAGGGGCAGCAAGGGGGCACAGAAAGGAAAAAACGAGCACAATCAGGGGCAGCAAGGGGGCACAGAAAGGAAAAACGATCACAATCAGGGGCAGCAAGGGGGCACAGAAAGGAAAAAACGAGCACAATCAGGGGCAGCAGCAGGGCACACAGACGGAGCTGTGTGGTGGGGGAGCGACCTACCAGTCAAGATTGTAAGGGCACCAAGGAGATTGTATGGGTGCCTCATGGAAGGTAAAAGGCTTACATTTTTGAAGGGATGACCCTTCAAAGGGAAAAAGGAAATGCTTTGTAAGAATTTTAAAATAAGAAGAGGTGTAAAATTGTGTGCTAACAGAAAATCCTCCAATTTGTAGAGAAAATAGTTAATCTCTGTAAAAGCATTCCATGGACAATCTGCCAACCCCAATGCATTATGACATGTGTCATTCTCCGGGTCTCTTCCTTGTCACTGTCCCAGGTTTCTTAAACTGCAATATTTGACCACATTCAACTCTGGTACATGGCCACCAGCCCTGCTGATATTTCCTTTTCTTGCAAGAACAAAATACACAAAACAAAACATTTACGTTTTTACATCTTGATTAGAACTGTCTGCTCAGAATACATATTAAGAAAAGAAAGTAAACATATACAAAAATATAATGATATTGTGGCACTTGTTTAATGTTTCTTAAAAATGTCTGAATTACAATATGAAGTGTATCTGCTTTTAGGTCACGTGCAAAGCAAAACTGCCAATGACTGCAGTATATTCATGGGGTTGCAGTGGGTGTTTGAAGAAGATGTCTGTGCATTTTCAAAAGCGTATGTAGTCTTGTTTTTCTCTCATGGATGTTGTTACAAATAAACCATTTGCCTCTATGAAAAAGACATCACTCAGACAAAGTGGGAGTGATTATGCTTCAAATTCTGTACCTTCATCAATAACTTATTTAGTCCACATTGCTTACTGTTTACCCTTTTTGTTGAGGTCATGCCACAGGGGTACAGTCAATGTATGTGCCCCCACTATGCATGGTGATGATTTGTCAGGAAAGTATGCCAGTTAGGTTACTGATGTTTCTGTTTCATCTAGTAACTTTGCTTGTTGAACTAACTTCAATCAATCAATCAATCAATCAATCATGTCACTTATAAAGCGCACTACATACCCGCGAGGGTCTCAAGGCGCTGGGGGAAGAGGGGGTGGTGCTGCTACTGATCGAAGAGCCAGGTCTTGAGGAGTCTTCTGAAGGGCAGTAGGTCTTGGGTCTGTCGGAGGTTGGTGGGGAGGGTGTTCCAGGTCTTGGCGGCGAGGTGGGAGAAGGATCTGCCGCCGGCGGTCGTTTTCCAGGTGCGGGGGACTGTGGCGAGGGCGAGGCTGGTCGAGCGGAGCTGGCGGGTGGGGGTGTAGAAGCTGAGTCGTCTGTTGAGGTAGGCTGGTCCGGAGTTGTGGAGTGCTTTGTGTGCGTGGGTGAGGAGCTTGAAGGTTATCCTCTTGTTGACAGGGAGCCAGTGCAGGTCTCTCAGGTGGGGTGTGATGTGGCTGCGTCGGGGGATGTCGAGGATAAGACGTGCAGAGGCGTTCTGGATGCGTTGCAGCCGTCTCAGTAGCTTAGCCGTCGTTCCTGCGTAGAGGGCGTTTCCGTAGTCCAGCCTGCTGGTGACGAGGGCCTGGGTGACTGTTTTTCTTGTTTCGGTGGGGATACACTTGAAGATCCTGCGGAGCATTCGGAGGATGTTGAAGCAGGATGAGGAAACGGCGTTGACCTGCTTAGTCATGGAGAGGGTGGGGTCGAGGATGACCCCTAGGTTGCGTACGTGGTCGGTGGGTGGCGGGGCTGTTCCCAGTGATGTTGGCCACCAGGAGTCGTCCCAGGCTGAAGGGTTGGAACCAAGGATGAGGACCTCCGTCTTGTCCGAGTTCAGCTTCAGGCGGCTGGTCCTCATCCATTCGGCGACGGCCTTCATCACTCTTCTCTATTTTTAGAGGATCAACTGTGTTCTGGGGCAATGCCCGTTCAAAGGGAGGAACAACCCCTAATGGGGGGAACTGGAGGCACTGTGGTGTTGGCAGTGGTGTGATGAAGAGAACCATCACCTGGTGAGGCTTCATGGAGTCCTTTGAGATTTCCTGATTTTTTGGGGATTCTGGAAGAAGCGTCAAGGTCACAGTGAATATGACACTTGACCAGTTACTGAACCAGGTGATTGAAAATTTGGCCCAAGTGGCTGTTTGTTAGCTATTTTGACCCACTTTGCCCCGTTTCAGTGTTTATCCTACAGCAGTCCAGGAAACAGAGTGTTGAGAGTCTTGTGGTCATATAGAAGTACTATGGTGTCCTCTAGATTCTGAAATAAATCACCACCTGACTGTGATTTAACTGTTTGCCATAGGAGATCAGAAACATGCGTCTTAATCCCAAAGAGGATTTCATAAGGAGTGCCGTTCTCTAGTAGGCTTCTCACCTTGTGTCTTGTGCAGCTTAAAATATCACAATATTCCCAAAATGACTACCTATGAAGTCAAGACATACTTTTTCAAGCTATTTTTCCTATCTATTATTCCTTTAGATTGGGTCTAAAAAGATGTGAAAATCATAATTGCACTCAGCTGTTGTCCCACAACAGAAAGGGGCTCAACAAATGCTTTTGTAATGAATGTGGACCGCTTGAACATGGCTATCAGTGGGTTCAGAGAAGTGTAGATATTAATATTAGTTCAGTCTAGATTACCAGATTAGTGCAAACCCGACACTTAGGCCTGGTTACAAAAAGCTGCAGACTTGCCTGAACAGTATGTGCTCATTCCCCAAAACTATGTGACTGACTAAACTATGTCACTCATTTATGATGATTCCATAAACACCATTTGGGTAGTACAGGTTCAACCACCTTAGCAGCAAGTGGTAGGACTACCACAGCGAAAAACTTTGACAACATTTAATCGTTGAAGAACCAGATGACCAGCCACATTTCTCCATAGATTATTTAACCTGCCAAATCAGAGAAAGTACTTGGTGCCTGTTAGACCTGAGAGCCTTAGTGTGGTCTTCCTACAATGTTTTGCCTGACTGCCTTCTTTTTAGGTCGAGCTTTAGCGGCAGCGCGCATGCGCTGCTCCCTCTGCGAGGCATGCAGTAGTCCAGTATGGGGAGACAAGCTTCCCTCACTCTCCGCCCATATTTTTCATTGGCTTCTGTGTTTATCCTTCGTAAATTCTGTCTTCTGATTGATAATGAGGCTTGTTACTCCCGCCTTATTATGCCATGTCGTCATTTGTATCCTTCCGTGGTTACTGGTCCCTCTACTTCAAGTGTTACACTGTACAGACCGGCGGTACTCCCGAGATGCCTTTTCTCTAGTTCAATCGCTTGCTGACAGCATGAGGGCACAGTTTGTTTTTTGGAAACCGTTTGGAATTCTCTTCTCTTCATCATCTTCCATCTTGCGCCTGAAAGAGCCGAGTGCTGTCGCATCTTCAAAATAAGCCTTCCTCTTTTCCCATCTTGTACCAGGTTAATAAACGAGCAGGCCACAACGTATGTCTAATTAGACGATTAATGGCGGCGCATACTACTGCTAAACAAATGTTTTGATGACAGACATTTTTTACTATGAATAATAGAAAGAGATCAATTAAGACTCGTGAAAAATATTTTATTTTGTTGAAATAACAGCGACCGAAACAAATACTTTTAATAAACATCCAAGGCAATAGACGTATGGCGAGTTCTGGTGTTGCTTTATTGGGAACACGGAACGCATGTCTGCTTTCCTCCTGTGCAGCTTGGCCTCTTATTCTTTCTCTCCTTCGAGCGTCTGTACATTGTGATAGGCTATACAGTCTGTGATGACCGCATTAGTTTCGGATGACTTAAGGTAAACACAGTATGAACAAGAGGCTAAAATGGGGTACATACTTGTTCGGTGTCCGTCCAGGAACAGCATTTGGAGCAATCACTTACCAGCTTTTCCCAGCAGATGGCGCTCTTTTCTTACCTGACGCTAATTGATGTAGCTCTGTGATAGTGTGTCTTTTATATAAATACACTGTCTTCGTGCAATAAGACTCAACCACAGGCCTGTTATAGCATAAAAAGCCACTGTGGTGATCTAGTGTTGTCATAGAGAGCTGCATGGGGGACAGGCGAGAGGCAAAGGGCGAGGGAAGGGTAATAGAGAGGAACAAGGCACACGAGGCTCGGGCTCCGATGGTTCTGCGAATCACAGACGCTTCAAATACGCCCTTTAAGGAAGCACCGCACTCGGAA
Source organism: Calotriton arnoldi (assembly GCA_963921515.1). Classification (NCBI taxonomy): domain Eukaryota; kingdom Metazoa; phylum Chordata; class Amphibia; order Caudata; family Salamandridae; genus Calotriton; species Calotriton arnoldi. Next base: position 2,229,816 of record CAWUFW010000195.1, on the reverse strand, counting down.
ATGCATGGAGAACAGAATCTCAGAGGACTAAAATAACAAGCATTTGCAATGCAATAGGTCTGGCATTAACGCCAGTTTAAGATATTGGCATTGTAAATGACAATGCATTTTATTTATGTTTCAAAAACCAAAACATAAATAAAAGACATTGTCATTTACAATGCCAAAAGCTCAAACTTGTTTTTTTTTACTCTGCAGTTTGTCTTAAACGAGCCTTAATTTTTCATTCAGCTTTTTTTTTAGGGAAACTGCTAATGTGATAAGCTTATTAGATTACACCCATATGTTCACAGAAACCCAGCACCCGACGGACTGCGGGACACTGACTCGCGCTCCATTGTTCCCCCTGGACACAAAAGATGCCAAGCAGCCAGACCCAAATAGGAAGACCGCGACAACATCCGGCCCCCGAGGCACACAAACTCACCGCAATACCGACGATCAGACTGAACGCGACAACGAGCCAGCCACCTGACATCGTGTCCACCGGAGGGAACAAGAGACGACCTCCCGAGACGGCGAGGCTGGCGGCAAAGAGGCCGCTGGGAGGGTCAGAGGGGTATACATACCCTCCCTCCCTGGGCGTACCAGAAGTGACGCCCACACCCCCTGAACAGCGGGCTCCAGGCGGAAGCCCTCTGCTGCTAGAGCGAGGGGTAGGCTTGTGCCGCAATGGCACTAACGGGCCGCCCTTTGGGGGCGACGGGCAGCCACATTCTTTCCTCCTGCTTTTCCAGCTTTCACACTTGGTGGTACTTGAGATTCCAGAGGACTGTGGCACGTCAACACGTTTGATTGGTTCTGGCTTTTTATTAGCACTTTAGCGTGGTCTCTCATGCTTTGACGTGCCTATACGTAGGTGTGTGCCCAATCCATAGCAAATGAACCCTGTCACCATCAGCAGGTAGACAAAGCTCGTAGTCATGTACCATTATTGACCCATTTTTGTGGAACCTAAATTGGGTCATTATGTGTTATTTAGCATCACTAAGGCCATCTTAAATTCAGAAAAACTATGACAAATTTTCAGATAAATGATGCTCTGGAGTCTAGACATTTTGCATATGTCAACGTACTGCTTTTTTTTTTAACATTGTAACAAAGTGCTTTACCTGAGACTATCGTTCCGGCAATGTGCACATCACTAGGCACTAATCACTGCATGTTCAGTGCCTACATTTAAAAATAATCGAAGTTGCAGCAGTGGCTCAATTGTGCTGTGAAAAAACAATGGCCTATTTCATCCTCAACTTCGCCTTGCAGTATAAGAAACTGAAGTCTTCACACCCTCACAATAAGGAGGACATAGGCCATTCTCTCTATGTTTCCTGGTTTTGGGCGAAACACCACAGTACACAGAAAATGATCATACCAAAATGTACAGTATTTTCATGCTTGCAATAAGGCATAACATGCTGATTTTTAGTTTTTTGCAGAAATTACCAGATGTTTTGCAAAGCATTTTTCCTTTTTGGAATTCTTCATCTTTTTGATGCAAATGTGAACATAGAAAATTACAGAAAGCCTAATTCTCCCCGCACCGTTGTAAATCCTGCCTTTTGTTACAAATTCCGATTTCTGCACACACTGGATTTACTATGGGACTCACAATGAGAATCTATTTGTAAGTCCTTGTAAACTAGGATATACCTCTTAGCCACTCAAGTTCTGGATAAACTCATTTAAGGTATTAGCTTGAATGTTGTAAAAGATGTGTTTTAACCCCTTAGCTGCTAAGCCTTTCCCCCTAGACACTAAACCCTTTGTTGGCTATTTGGGTTAGTTCGAGCTTAGGGCTCCATAGCTTTTGCTCCATGCAAGTGTAAACAGCATTTACAATGCAGGCATAACCATGTGTGCCGTTTCAACGCAAGCGGAGCAACGTTTTCCTTAACTACGCATATGCGTGATTAAAGCAGTAAGCGCTCCAGATGCAGAGCGGATGGGTGGGGAGAGGAACAGGAAGGACCAGGCCAAGGCTTGGTAAGTGGGGCTGCAGCAACGGGGTGGGGGTTATTTTTAGGGCTAGGGGCTGGTTTTAGGGCTCCGGGTGGGGGGCTTGGGTTGGGGTAGTTTTTAGGGCTGGAGGCCAAGTTTTAGGGCTCAGGGCGGGGGAAGAGTTTTCAGGACTGGGAGCCAGCTGTCCAGGCTCAGGGTGGGCAGGGCTGGGGTTGGGGTAGTTTTTAGGTTGAGCATTCGAGACCTCTTGTATATACTTTAGCATATACTTATATGTGTATGTACTTTGTGGGCTCAGGAGATCAGCCCTAGGACTTGTCTGCTTCCGCTTAGGGACTTTTTATTCTGTTCAACTGCCTCTATTTAACTGTCAACAGAAAACGACCAGCAGAGGTCAGTAAAATACCAGAATCACTTTAGCTTTCTCTAGATTCCAGTCCTTAGAAATTGTCTTCCACGAGCGCCCGTAGACAATAATATTTTTTCCAAATCTTGTATTTTCAGTGACATGACCACCGAAGGCCCTGATTTTATGTTAAAAAAAGAGAGCTTTGGACTATACCATTTCCAGCTGAAAGGCAATATTTCTTTCCATGTGTTCCCATACCTGGCGTGTCACGCAGTTTGGTGCTTACTTTCCCTCCATGTTAAAGAACAGTAGATGTTTCAGCACCCTGTGTTGTGTCGGCTCCTTTAAGTGCTCGCGGGGTGAATATGTATTAGAACTGTTCTATGTTCAGGGTTCCATTCTAAGCCATTGACTTGCGGTTGGTGAGTTGGACTAGAAGCTGTTCTGCCTGGGGCTTGCCTGTTTCCTGGATATGCTTTAAATGGAATAAGGTATTCATATCCTACACCTGCCTCCGACCTTCACTTCAATTGGCGACGAGGATGGGATACGAAAAGGCGTTACCGGACCATCGATATATTACCCAGGGAACCGTTTTTTTTTTTTCACTGGACAATTTGTACTTTGCAAATTTTTGTCTACTCATCCTGGAAATACACGAAGGGACTGGTGTATCAGCGCATTTACTCAGTGTGCGTTTGAGTAGGTAAGATTACCTTAAATTTGGAGACTCCTGCAACTGCCATCGCAGTATTTTGCGCCCAAAGTGTGCATTGGGGTAACGAGACATACATTTTTTCAGAGGAAGCAGAGTAAAGAAGAGCCAGTAGATGAATGGCTTGATGACTAAAAAAAGTTGGCTATAGACTGCAAATTCGGGGGCCTCCATGATGATCTCATTCGTGACCAGTTAGTCGTACATAATAATAATTCACCTATTCAAGATCGTTTATGGGTGAATGGTGATGCACCTTTAGAGGAAGTGTTGGCCATAATAAGGAAGTCAGAAATGTCTGGTAGATGTGCCAATGTAATTAAAGGTGCAGGTAATGAATCATCCATGCCTTCAGGAGGTGTTTTCAAACTACAAAATCCTACGAAAGGTCATACTCAACAGGTGGGGAGAGGATCGAACAGACTCATAAGGAATACTGCAAATGACATGAAACAAGATGATAGGAGATGCTATCGCTGCGACAGTAGAGAACATTTAGCTTTTAGTAAACAATGTCCGGCTTTAAAAAAGAAATGTGGCATATGTGGTCGGTTTGGACATTTTAGCAAGATGTGTTGCATGCGAAACAATGTAAAGTATGTATGGGGTGAAGAGGAGAACACTGAAGAGGATTTACATATAGAGGAGAGTTGTATTAAGAATCTACAGGGTAATTTTGTGGTGAATATTAATGATAATTCGTTGAAAGATAAACCCATTTGCGAAATATCCTTAGGTGGGGTTACGACTAAAGTATATGCTGATTCAGGATCACCATATACTATTATAAATGAAGAAATTTGGAAAACTAAATTTGTGGGGAAAATTGGGGATCATTTAGAGGTTTCTGATGTGAGTCCTGTAAGTTTCACAGGGGAAAAGATTAATATGTTGGGTTTCAGATGGCTCACATTCCTTTTTAAAGGAAGGTCAGCAAGAGGGAAATTATATGTTGCAAAGGTTGGACCTTCAGTTTTGGGCTGGCTGGACCAGAAAAATCTACATATCATACTAGATCCTAATAGCGATGAGAAAGTACTGATTATGGACGATACCAGCAAGTTAGGTGAGATTTTACGCAACAAATTTCCCACTGTTTTTGGAGAAAGTTTGGGAGCACTTAAAGGGTTTGAACACAGAATCGTTCTTAAGAAAAATGCAGAGCCTAAGGTTCATAAAGTAAGACCTATTCCCATGCTCATCAGAGAGGAAGTCAATATTGAATTACAAGGTTTGTTATCCAGGGGGGTTATTGAAGAGGTGCACACATCTGAATGGATTTCTCCGATTGTGGTTGCACGGAAACCCAACGGAAAAATTCGTTTATGCATGGATATGCGCCATCGAAACAATAATATTGTTATTGAAAAATTTCCCCTACCTAAAATAAATGAGATGGTATCTTCCCTTAAGGGGACGACGTGGTTCTCCACCATAGACCTTTCCACAGCGTACCATCAGGTCATGCTGGAACCAGAATCTAGAGGACTGACAGCTTTTATTACGCCTTTTGGTTGTTACCAATTTAAGCGTATGCCTTTTGGCCTTGCTTCGGCCGCGGCTGTATTTCAGCGGTTGATGCATAGACTTTTTGGAACCATGAAAGGTGTAAGTTTTTTTCAGGACGATATCTTGATTGCTGGAAAGAGTAAAGATGAACATGATTTTGTTTTGGATGAAGTACTCGCTACATTACAGAGTGCTGGTTTAACTGTTGAGCTGTCCAAATGTAGGTTTGCACAGAGGAGTGTTTCATATTTAGGACATGTCATAAGTGAAGAAGGGGTAAGACCAAAACCTTCACTTGTCAACACCATTGTTGGTTCACCTCCTCCTACCTCTAAGGTAGAAGTTAGATCCTTCTTGGGTATGGCGGAATATTGTGCCAAATTTATACCTAACTTCGCTGCCAAGATCTACAATATACGCTCTCTCCTCAAAAAAATGTAAAATTTGAATGGTCTACTACTTGTGAGAGAGAGTTTCAATTGATCAAAGCTGATTTACAACGTGTAAATGCTCTTAACAGTTTTGACCCCAACTCTGAATGCTGGTTGACAACGGATGCAAGCGATAAAGGGTTGGGTGCAGTCCTGGCACAAAAAGAGAGGGATGGCAAAGAAAAAATTATTTTGTTCGCATCAAGAGCCTTATCCCCTGCAGAGAGCAAGTATCCTATTATTGAAAGAGAAGCCTTGGCTTGTGCATGGGCGTTAGAACATTTTCGTGCCTTTGTTTGGGGTAAGCCGGTGATTATCCGCACTGATCATCGACCTTTAGTGCGCATACTTACCACTGAAGGTAGTGTGGGCGCATCTGCCAGATTAGCCAGAATATCAATGAGAATGAAGGAATTTGTTTTCAAGGTCATTTATGTACCAGGCAAAGACAATGTGGTAGCCGATTGTCTATCCAGGCTACCAGTACCCCTGGAAGAATGTGTTGATGATCCTTGGGGGAATTATAATATAGCATTCATTCATGACTCTGGTTTTCCGGCCATTACTAAAACAGAATGGGTGGATGAACAACACAAAGACAGTGACTTGGTCTTGGTGATGGATTACATTTGTAAAGGGTGGCCTAGAAAACACCTCATTAATAGTGATTTGAGACCCTTTTGGGATGTACGTATGGAGTTATCCTTGGACAGAGACTTGTTAATGAGGGGTAGCAGAATTGTTCCTCCCAAGTCTTTGCGCAATAAGGTGTTACAATTATGCCATGAAGGCCATTTTGGCATCATCAGGACTAAGTTGATTGTGAAAGGAATCTTTTGGTGGCCGGGGGTCGACAAAGGTGTAGAGAATTTTGTAAAAAAATGCTCTGTGTGCTGCACGGCTGATAAAACTTTAAGTACTTTGAGACCCACAATGAGTGAGGGTTTAATTCCCAATCTACCGTGGGAAACTATTACGGTCGACATTTTTGGACCAGTTGGTGAATCAAAAGAATATGGTTTAGTTGCTATTGACCTTTTTACTAAATGGCCTGTCGTGGAGATTGTTGAGAAAGTCGATACCCAGTTAGTCCTAGAATTTTTAGACAAAATATTTATGAGGGAAGGTTTGCCTGTATGTGTGCTAACGGATAATGGTGTACAATTTTTGTCAAAAATGTCTAAGGACTATTTTGAGAAGTGTGGTATAAAACACAAGACCACTTCTTTGTATAATCCAAGTGGAAATGGCACAGTGGAGCGTTTCAATAGAGTTATTAAGGGGGTCATTCAAGCTGCTTCATGTAAGCATTTGGACTGGAAAAATGAGATCCAAAAGCAGTTTGGGCGTATAGAATTACCACTCACATTTCCACTGGTCTGTCACCTTTCGTCATGATGAGGGGAAGGACTCCTAGATGTAAGTTTAATCCTGATTGGCTTGTGGAAGGGTCTGTGCTAGAATGGTCTCCTATGGAGGTGAAAGGAAACCTGGAATATGTCCACAGGAAAAGTAAAGATTATTACGATATGTGTCATGGCACTAAGAATGTCCAAGTCAAGGTGGGTGATTGGGTCCGTATTAAAAAGCCGATTAGAGTTCCCAAAGGGGAAAGCAAGTTTGAGACACCACAACAGGTTGTGGAAGTGTTAAGGAATTCGGTTAGACTTGATGATGGAAGAGTGTGGAACCTTAAAAATGTTGCCTTTGATCGGAGTCAACAGGTTGAAAGGAATCTACAACCTGTTCATTCCTCAAATTTTGATTGGGTGGAAGATTATTTTGAGAATAGTACACTTCAGTCTCATTTGGGGTCGGAGAGTTACCAAACCACGGATACCCATCCTGGCCACAGGGTCGACCCTAGTCTTTCTGACACCAACATCAACTCGAGTGTGTCTGACTTCTCCCTCAGGGGAGGGGAAGGGTTGTTGAGGACAGATAAGGTTGTTGTTGGCACTGGTAATGATGATACGGGGATCACTACTCAGGGTCGTACCAACTCGGAAGATGTTACTGATGTCAGTGTACACAGTAAAAGAAGGAGGGTACTTCCAGGTTGGCTGAAAGAATTTGTGATGTACTTTACAGAGTTCTAATTTTTATTATTGTTGGTTTTTTTTGCGTTTATTTCTTAGTCTTGCCCTTAACTTCTTCTCCTCCCTTTTTCTTATGTATCCGCGTACCCTTTGGTACCCCGCCCTCCCCTTATTCCTCTAGCATTAGGCTCCTTTCATTGTTTTTTCTTCTTGTTCCTAAAGGAGGGGGATGTGTTGTGTCGGCTCCTTTAAGTGCTCGCGGGGTGAATATGTATTAGAACTGTTCTATGTTCAGGGTTCCATTCTAAGCCATTGACTTGCGGTTGGTGACTTGGACTAGAAGCCGTTCTGCCTGGGGCTTGCCTGTTTCCTGGATATGCTTTAAATGGAATAAAGTATTCATATCCTACACCTGCCTCCGACCTTCACTTCACCCAGGCTAATGTGCTGCATAGCTAAATACATATAAGGTCCCAAAGGCGAGACTGATTGCATTGCAAATGCTTGTTCTGATTGTTTTTGCTGGCTTTATGACTCTGTGCCCTTTACCACTGCTGATCAGTGCTCAAGTGCTTGTGCTCTTGCTCTCTACCCTAAACATGGTAATATTGGCTTAACTCCAATTGGCATATTTAATTTACTCATACGTCCCTGATAAAGTGCCCTACATGTGTCCTGGGCCTTTAAATTAAATGCTACTAGTGGGCCTACAGCACTCATTGTGTTACCCACTTAAGTAGCCATCTCATCAGGGCTCTGGCCTGCCAATCCAGAGCCTGTATGTGCAGTTTTACACTGCCACATCAACCTGATCAGATAAACCTCTTGTCAGGACTAAACCTTCCATTTTTACACATATAAGTCACCCCTAAGTTAGGTCCTGTATGGCCCACAGGGCAGGATGCAATCTATTTCAAAGGTAGGACTTGCACTTTTAAGTTTTACATGTCTTGGTAGTGGAAAACTCCCAATTTTGTTTTTCACTACTGCAAGGCATATCTCTCTCATAGGATAACATTGGGATTACCTTAGTACATCTTTTAAGTGTAATTCCCAATTGTGAAGAGATAGATTTTTCAAGTTTTTTGTCACTGGACTCACAATTTAAAATCACAACTTAGGGTGAAGTTTGATTTTTAAGTTGCAGTTAGCAAATGCCACTTTTAGAAAGTTGCCATTTACTCACTTTAGCCATTTTGTGCCTTCTGTCTGTCTTGTTTCAGTCTGGGCTGGGTGACAGCCTGGCTTTATGTATTCCCTCTAGACAGCCACACAAAAAGGAGGCTTAGGTGAGTCTTGATGGGTCATCCTGGGTGATGGGAGGGAGGAATTGGGCATAGCCTCACATTTACACCTGAATAGGCTGTGTCCTGTCCGCACACAAAGGGCTGCATACCCCATTGGAGTGAATGTGGAGCCGGGCAGAAACGACAGACCTCTGGGCACTTCAAAGCTTTCTTTGAAGTCTCCCCTACTTCAAAGGCACAACTGGGTATAAGTATAGGACCTCTGACACCATGACGTCAGTATACTTCTGGATCTGTGAAGACTCTGCCAGGAAGAAGAACTGCTGTGCTGCTGAAAGGACTGCCACTCTGCTGGACTGCTGCTTTGCTGGACTCTTACCTTTCTGACCTGCCCTGCTGTCTGTTGTTCTCCTGCCAGGGTGAAAAGGACTGGACCTGCATCACTTGAACCCAGAGTTTCTCGAAGGGCTTGCTGACTTGCCTCCTTTTCTAAGTCTTAGGGATTACAAAGACTTCCACTCATCCTGACACAGCACTTGGACTTTGCTTGATGCAAGTCTTGCCCTGTCAAGTGGTGGCAACTCAGTAATGTAAATTAGTTTTATATAGCACGCAATTACATGAGGGTGTCTTAGCACTAGCGGTCAGACATCAGATGAAAAGCGGGGCACTAAACTTCACTGAATGATTCAGTAAAGAGCCAGGTCTTCAACTGCTTCCTAAATTGCAACAAGGTGGGCTGGCGGCGTAGAGTTAGTGGCAGTGAATTCCAGAGATTCCCTGCACAAACGTCCTGGGCCCTTGGAAGTGGGTATGAAGAGCTGCTACAATCAGAACTCACGCATCCTCATTGCAACCAGCACATCTTCAGCTTTGTGTGGGTCATAACTGGTGCATGCTTGTCAAAGGGTGGAACTGAGCAGGTGCATGGCACTCGGAACCAGCGCATAACCTGCTGCAGGAGTAGTAGCTGCGCATCACCTTAAAAAACAGCGACTCACACTCAGAACCAAAGCATCACGGCCATTGCATTTAGAATCTCAATGCAATTCGACCCCTGCGTGGCTCGACACCGACACATCGCTTTGGCTGCACCTTGCATCTTCGAAGCAAGCGTGGATTGGGGTATTGTTGTTCAGTCGGCCCACGTTCCATCGCAGCCGGCCTGAACTTTTGACTTTGTCCTGGCCTAGCGCAACCAGATATCCCATTTAAGTGCTTATTGCTTCTAAGAGCTACTATACATTAATTCCTTAAAAATTCATATCTCGACTTCTACGTTTTGGGCTTTTGTTGCTTTGGTCTTGTTTTATTTATAAAATTAAGCTCTATTTTTCTAAGCTGGTTTGGATTTTTTTGTGGTGTTTTCACTTTGTTACTGTTTGAAGTGTTGACAAATGCTTTACACATTGCCTCTTAAACTTAGCCTGACTGTTCTATGCCAATCTGCCAGAGGGCGAGCACAGCATAATTTAGGGTGTGTTGTGACTTACCCTGACTAGGATTGTGGTTGCTTCTTGGACAGGCTGCGTACCTCTGCCAACCAGAAACCCAATTTCTAACAGTCCCACTCTGTGAAAAATTCAAGTCGCTAAAAACCCTCAAGCATGAGCTCCTTCTATGGGTTCACCCCATGGGCATTGATTCTGTAGATGAATGAGCACTGGTGATTCCTCTAAACAAAAATTGGAGTAGACTCTCAGCAACGATAATTTTCTTCCAAAGGGCACATTCACCCCCTTGGAATTTATTTTGCCTTACATTGCACCGTTTCTAGGAGCTTACCACCAAAAGTATTTGGAGTTGCGAAAGCCTGTTTGTATAGCACTTGGGACGTTATTCTACTGGACTGATTTTTGATTTTTGTAAATGACCTAGGAAGATGGTACAATTCTTGACCAGCTTTAACCTTCAGCTCGGTTCAATTGTATTTACTTATGGTTTTGTCTCCCTTTAGCTATGGACCCCACTGCAAGTCTCACATGTGCACCATGTCACTGTACTGAAATATTTATCTTTCCCCAAACTTTGATACTGCCATCACTGCCTCAAATACTACAGGGGAATGAAATGGTGTTCAATTGAAATGTCTGAACTTATTGGGGCATATTTTCAAGCGCCTATCGCCAGCACAGCGTCACTTGTTTGCACATTGTGGTGGTGATAGGGGCTTTGCCTTATTTACAAGGCTTAACTCTGCCTTGCAAATAAGGCACCCTTTCACACTACACTTAGCGTGAAAGGGGAGGGTCATGGGTGTTGCGGTGGATAACCCTTGAGGACAAGGGTACTCTGACCTCCAGGACCAATGAAATTTGAACAGGTAAAACATAGAAAGGAAAGAAAGACTGGCTTTAAAGAAATTGGCTCTTGCAAAGAGAAATAAACCACTTTTATTTGAGATATTAAAATGAAGCCCAACATGTCTTCCGGACATGGCATGTGAGAAATCCCATATGCCTACTGAATATTTCCATCTTATTTTACTATCCCGTACTATAATATTTCACTTCTGCTGGAGATGGAAGTATCTAAATCTGCCTCTGTCCTCAAAAGCTCCTTGTGAACTAGTAAATAATAAACTCAATGCAACAGGCAGGAGAGTGATCTCATTTGAACATTTGAAAGTTTCTCTGCAGAAAATGCCTAACTTATGTCCTGAGATCCAACAATCCGTCCAGAACATTCTAGACCTGGGCTCAATGTGTCCCCTGGTTGCACGCCCAAAAGTATCTAAACAAAACAAATTTACCTCGGCACTCCTCAAGTTTTTATGTCACTATTTTAAATAGTGTAGCCAGTTTATGATTGAACACTGTGACAACTCACAGGCAAGTAATCCAACAAATAAATGTATACAAAATTCAATTTAATGAGATTTAACAATATTCCATCCCAATTGTGGAGACCTAATGTTTTAAAGTGCAATCCAAAAACAAAGAAAATGATGCTACAAGTGTTGCTTTCGCTAGTTGTCCCACGGAGGTCCTATTCATATAGCCTCTCTGTTGTCAACGATGGAAATAGCCGACACGTGTTTCGTTACGATTGTAACTTCTTCAAGGCTTATATGTCCAAAAAACGTTGGTCCAAATAATTGAGAATTCTCCCATATGTGAAAAAAACCCGTATATTTGCGTAGAGGTAATGGGGGACCATGTGTTTTGCGTCAATCTCCAGTCAATCAAATAGTCGATAGAAAAAAGTAGCTAACGGAAGGGTAAGTTCAGCATGTATCCTTCCAATAATTAAATGCTCTGTCGCTGCAATATATGTGTCTCCTACTTCATATAATTGGCGTAGGCTTGTAAGATACAAAGATTCATATGCAGGTCCGATTGCCGGCGCAAAACGCAGTATTACGGCTGTCATATCCCCAGTCAGGCAAACGAATATATATTGTATACCACCGCTACCATTTCCTGTGTTTTGCCCAAAAGTATCTATTGATGTCCTGCAGCTGTATGTATTACATAGAAGGTGGCCAAAGATACAGCTCTGTTATATAAAGGGTATATTTGTAAAATAAGTGAAACCACATTTTTTTTAATCTAATTTAGAAATATAGGGCCTCATGTACAAAATAATTTTCTAGATGCAAATCCTGCAAAATCAGATGGTTTGCGCCTTCAAAGTATGGTTTTGTGCTGTACAAAACCCCTTTTGCTAGTCAGAAAAGGCATTCTGCAACTCATTATGAAACACAATTAGGAGGAGTATGAAAGGGAAGCCCCCTCCTAATTGTGATTCACAATAACATATCAATGATTTGTGATTGCAATTGCAGTTGCAAACAATGATCAGATACCCCAACACCTGAGATGGGTTGGTATTTGATTCACAAAGGGAAAGCTGACCCTGTGTCACAGGTTCTCCTTTGTTTCTCCCCTCCATGTGCGTATAACCGCCCTGTAGTCTCTGAGAGTCTAAATTTTTAAAGTTTTTTTAAACTGATGCCTGACTACACAATGCAAGGGTTTAATGTCTAGGAAATATCATGTGTCAGGTAGGTGTTAGCTCCCCTCTTGATGAAATGTTTTGTTACAGTGACGCTCCGCTCAACTCACTAGCACCACATTTTCTCTCAGGTGTATTGGACAGCACGAACATCCGCTCTCTAAAAATGTGGGACGGTCACATTATAGCAAAAGTGAGATTTAAAAAACTGAAGAAAAGTGTAAAATTAGTATGTTTAGGATTAAATATTGCACCAATTATTGTTTCCCTTCATATAATCAGATTGGGCCTCTTAGACATGACACTCTTGAGTGGTAGTCCTCCAATCTTTTTGCCTTCACCCCTCCGTTTTGATGAATTTGTTTTTGTTGTCTTTAGGACCCTCTGCTCTTTTACCACTTCTAACCAGTGCTAAAGTGCTTGTTCTCTCTGTCTAACACATGGTAAAATTAGCTTGCGCCTAATTGGCAGGCTTAATTTACTCGTAAGTCCTTGGTAAATGGTACTCCCTGTACCCAGGGACTGTAAATTAAAGGCTATTAATGGGCCTGCAGCACTCATTGTGCCACCCACCAAAGTAGCACTTTAAGACATGTCACTGGCCTGCCACTGTAGTCTATAGTGCAGTTTTTAACTGTCATTTCAACCCGGCAGAATAAACCTTTTGTCAGGACTGAACCTACCTTTTTTAATACTTATAAGCCATGCCTAAGGTAGACTTTAAAAGCTGCTACGGCAGGGTGCATGCTATTTAAACAGTAGGACATGTTGGTTTAAGTTTTATATTTCCTGGCAGTCAAAGACAAAACAATAGTCGTTTTTCACTGTTGTAAGGCCTACCTCTTCTATAGACTAAGACTGGGTTTGCTTTATTACATTTAATAAGTGCTAACTTTAGATTGGGAGCAGATAGAAAAAGACTTCTTGGTTTCTTTTGAATCGCAACTTGAAATCCTCATTAATGGTAAAGTCAGATCACTCATAGGAATGTCAAAGTCTCAGAAAAAGAACTGCACTGCTTCCCTGCTGTTTGAGGAAGGAATGCTGGACTTTCTCTCATGATCCCTGGTGAATCCAAGGGCTAGCATCCTGTATAAGATACAGGGACACAACAAGCATCCAGAGGCCTCCTTGCAACTGGCCAGCTGACCAGCACCAACAGGATCTGCCTGGATCTGCCTGAGCCCTGCTGCTGGCCTCTGCTGGAGTGAGTCCTAATCCCCAAGAGGTGCCCCTCAGGCCCTAGTTCCTTGCTGGCATCAGTGAGAGCACCTCCTGAAACAAAAGGTGAAAATCCTGATGTTTGGCTTCTTTATAAGTGCGAATGGGCCAGTTCGCCCCAAAACTCCTGCCGGTGATTACCGCCACTGCAAAGTTCTATTGAAACCTGCTCTTCGAACTGACAGTGACCAGCAGCAACAACTGCAATGTGAGAGCCACACTCCGCACTACAGCAACAACATTCTGCAGTGATCGCCAACGCCACGCTCCAGCCACGATGGTCTGCGACGTCTAATCTGCTCTTTGCTCTGCAGTGATGACTGATCACAACGCTTGACGTGCTCCTTGTGGCCCCTTTCAACACAACCTCTTTGCACCAGACTTGAGTAGGTAACTCTTCAGTGGGACTAACCTGGTCCCTGTATTCGATCTGCGCCCCATTGTGTTTGGCCTGAACTTGTGACTTTCCCCCGGTCTGGTGCGACCAGAAAACCATGAGTGGTGCTTTGTGCTTTTTGGAACTATGCACACAAAAAAACTTAAATAAACAGATCTCCGGGTCTACTGATTGTATTTCGTTTGTTTTGATGTCATTGTATTTATTACAATATACTCTGTTTTTCTAAATTGGTTTGGGATTTTTCTTGGGTTGTGTTTTCACTTTAATACTGTTTGTGTGCTGCATAAATACTTTACACAGTGCCTCTAAGTTAATACTGACTGCTTTTGTGCCAAGCTACCAGAAAGTTAAGCACAGACTATTTTACTGACTGTTGTGATTCACCCTGACAAGGACTGTGGTTGTTGCGTGAGTAGGGCTTCAACTTCTCCTCAGCCAAGAGCCCAATTTCTAACAGGGCCCATGCAAACTTTAACAAGCCTTTGAAAACTTCTTGAATTATACTGCCTTTCTCATCTTCCCCGTCTTTGCAACTGGAATTCAAGTGTGTTCTTATGTCTGATGCTAAAATTGGTTCCCAAAGGCACAGTCTGTGGTAATTTTCCAGAAGCTGTAACCGCATGAGCAGAGTTTGTTGAACCTATTTTTGGTTTGGTCGCTGCAATAGTTGGTTTCAGAAATGGTAATATCTGCCTGACAAATGTGCAATTTAAAACTGATATGCATTGTTCTCTTTTTTCCACTTTGTACTAGAGATGGTTATTTGTTCAATTAATGCCTTGTAGGAATGAGGGTGTTGTTGGATGCACTGCATCTAATCTTCCTGTTGCCAACTCAGCACGGTCTTCAAAATCTACACCTTTAACAAATTTCACTACTGTAGCCTTCCACCGGATGCTGAGAGAGCAGATTGACATTTTAATGATACACTGTTGTAACTTTCTACTTAGCAGCCGATCTCACTGACCCAGGGCTAACATTAAACCCTCTTCTGAGATAGAATTAGAACTGAATTACTGTCCAGAGATTCATGGTGACTCATTTGGAAAATTCTCGATGGTGGGCCAGGAGCACCTTGTTGGGTGTAAAGGATTAGGCTCTGATACTTTTGTTATTGTATGGGTGGAGCTTGTCTGCTCTTTGATGCTCTTTTCTTGACTTCTGTTCCCTTGAAGGAATATGATAATAAATATATAAAAAAGAAAAAACAGCAATCTAGCAGAGACCGGTGGCTGCTAGAGTCTAATAAATCAGGATTTTGATCAGGTTGTGGTAAAGAATGATCTTTTATTCTTGTCTTGAGCCTGAGAAATCTGGTGGATAGAGCCGGTGTTGATATCCTGCTACTGTTCGATCTTTGTTCAGCGTTTAACAGTGTCTCTTATGAAATACTGTTAACTAGATTAGGAGCTGTAGGTTTTACCACACTGGGCTAGCTTAGATCCAGGCCTATATTGGTCTGAGAATTTGGTTCGGTCATGTGCCCCCTCCTCGCTCAGTCCCAGTCCATCTGCTCTGTGGCCTATTGCATGGCTCAGTCTTGCCTTCATATATTTTACCTTTTGAGAATTAATTCACTCATTTGTTATTTAAATTTATTAATTACATGGCTGAAAGAGAAATCAATCTTTAGTTGGAGGTATAGTTATTCATTCTCCTGCTGTAGTTCAATGCTTTCTAATAGGCTGCAAGCCTTTTCAGCTCCACTTGTAACTAGTCCTCTCCATTTTAACTTACGTCTTTTTGTCCTATTCTTAGTTTAGAGGACATGACCCTGTCGAGGTGAATTAACTTGTAGTATGCGATTAGCCCCATTCGTTGACCTGAAAGTTTAAACTATATTTTTTCAGCTCACACATAAAGCCCTTCCAATACACTCAAGACACATGCCCTGGAATTATACTGCCCTGCACCAAACGTGTGGTTGTGAGTGTGCAGTGTTTTATGAGTGTTATATCAAACATGATTGCTTACACTGTACCTTCTTATGGGCTTATGCCTTTATATAACTTTGCTATTCGTTGTAACAGTATGGTTAAGTAACTAACTTATCAGCAGCCTTGAAAAAAAGCCCTTGGTGGGATTAGCCAGAGAGGAGGGATGCGGGGGAGAGGTCAACATGAGTGTGTCCTCCTCCTGAATCATGAAACTCTTTAAATTCTTTGAACAAGCTCAAAACTGAAATATACAGCTATGCTCCTGAATTATGCAGCTCTGCAAAAATGTGTGAACGAGACCTAAGCTGAAAAAAATGGAAAATTGTTTGATAGCCTCAAGCAGTATTTCTCTTGTAAACTGTAGAAGCTACAATGTGAACTGCGAATCTACTGATGTTTCCTCGTCGACACCCTACTCTTTTTCTAAATAGCCTTTGAATTTTATGTCTGCCTCTACCCACTACTTGTAGTATAGTGTGAAATCGAATGGTGGGCCAACACCTCACAGGATAGCCAAGAGGTACTACCGTAGGTACTTAATATTTCCACCAGCTTCTCGTCATTGGTGTATTCCAATGGGGGGGGGGAAAGGGGGTGTAACCCACAATTTTGGCATGTAGTCTATCCCTTCCTTGACCTGTATGTGGCGTATCTAGGATTTTGTTGTTGGTTTGTTCATAACATTAAGCCCTCTAATGTTTTCCCTCAACTCTTGTGGGGAGGAAAATGTTCAATGTATACACATATTTGTGTGTTTATATGTTCACGTTCCCTCATTAAAAACTTTATGTTGAAGTAATTAAAAGTGCTTTCCATATACCTCTAACTTTTATTATGGTGTACTTTAGCACATATTTTAAAGAAACAGATTGATACATGTTTACACTACCTGCTCCCCATATGTCTTCCCGAATGGGAAACTGTTTTCTTTCAATCAGCACCTGTCCCTTTCGCAGACAAGACATGCTTTAAAAAAATGTTTTCTGTTTGAGAAGGCAAATGCAGGTGTGGAGGTGTGCTGTCCGTTGCAGGTCTGCATCCCTGAATTCACACACAATCACCTGGGGTTGTAAATTGTGATCTGCCTAATTAATATTCATTAAGCAGATACTTATTTGACTCTCCTCAAATGGACAATTGGCAAAGTGGCCTATTAGTACATAGGTTGCTTTGGAATTTATATCCTTGTTCCCAAACCAGTGCAAATTTGCAGATCCCTCATTCCTGAATGGGGATAGTCCAGCAGACCTATTGCCTCTTACAGCCTCAAGAAGCATTGGTATATAACTATAACTCTTTGTTGTATTGACTTCATATCCAATGATAACTAATCGCTGTGAGACACCATACAAGTTGACACATTGCCTCCTATTCTGGCTTTAGGATAGAGTATTATTTTGATTATCATAACATACTGTTTTATGCCTAGATTAAATTAGTCAAGGGTTCAATAAAAGTAAGGAGTGTCATGAAAATGTGCATATTCACTTGCTTCTACTAGAAACTGTTTCTTTGAAAAGCATGACCCTTCAAATCGAATCACTTCTGGGTACTTCTTGGGTAGGGTGAGTGGGTCCACCAAGTATGTAGAAAAATGAGAGTTTATATTTTTTTGTCGGTCAGATTGCTATATTTGTTCATGGATAGTCATAGGAATCAAAGCCTGGCTCGGTTCCTAGGACATCAAAGCCTTTTCCTCTCAAGGAGCAGTTTGTTCGAGGATCTGACGCTTTACAACAGATAAGCGCAGAGAGTGTCTTGGGATGCACTGTTCTTTATTTTAGGACCTTCCACTGGACACATTTACTAGCGAGGTTTATGGTCTGAATAGTGACTTTTTCCAGTTCAAGCATTTATTGTAGGTCTGGTTAATTGAAAAATCCATATTAACATTTTATTTCTTCTAAAATATGGGATTTTTTGAGCAGGCCTTGTCTTCTTTAGGTCCGGCTGCTGATAGCTTCAGCTTTTAACAAACCTCATGTCATGGATACTCCAGATAGAAAAACACAAAAAAATGCAGTCAAAGAGTGGGTTTTTGATCAGTCCCCATTCAGCCAGTAGTTTTCCTATATTTTTCTATTAGCCACTGCTTACATGGGCTGTCCTTCAAGTCTTCAAGGGTTACATTTTACATATGATATTTCAAATAGGTGAGGATACACAGTAGTCCCTGAGGTATCACAATGCCTCCTCCTTGCAATCGAAATGGCTGTATGTCAGCATCATGATGCAATTCCCACTTTACATTAGACAATCATCCTTATCTGCTTCTTTTTCAAAAATAGAGCCAGCAAATTGATTCAGATGGGAATCCCCTCATGCAAGATTGTCACCTCATCAAAGTCATGGTGCAGCAGTGTTAGACTGTCAGCCTTAGGGTGATCTTCTCCCAAACATTTTGCCTGCTTGCCTCCAGTTTTGCTGAATTCGTTTTTTGTTGGCCATAGGACTCTGTACACTTTACCACTGCTAACCTGTCCTAAAGTGCTTGTGCTCACTCCTCCAAACATGGGTTGATTGGCATATTTAATTTACTTATAAGTCCCTTGTAGAGTGGTATAACATATGCCCAGGGCCTGTAAATTAAATGCTACTCGTGGGCCTGCAGCACTGGTTATGCTACCCACCTAACTAGCTCTCTAAAACATGACCCAGGTCTGCCATTACAGTCTGAATGCAGTGTTCTACTGCCATGTCGACTTAACATTTAAAACCCCTCACCAAGCCTTAAACTCCCCTTTTCTTACAATAAAGTCACCCCTAAGGTAGGCCCTAGATAGCCCATAGGACAAGGTGCTGTGTAATTAAAAAATAGGTCACATCATTTTAAGTTTTACATGTCCTGGTAGTGAAAAAGCCCTAAATTCGCTTTTCACTAATGTGGGGCCTAACCCTCCCATTGGGTAACATTGTGGATTCCTTATTACATCCAATAAGCTGTAATTCCCAATTGGAAGGAGGTGGATCTGTCATGTTTAGTACATATGGAATTGTAATGATAAATCCTCTTTAATGGCAAAGTTGAATTTATCATTACAATTTAAAAAATGCCACTTTTAGAAAGATGCGATACCAAAGGGGATGATGGACGGAGCGCTTGAGCTAATCAAACACTCACCCCCAGTCAACTGATCTGGGTTTAATCCATCATCATTCTTTAGCTCACTCCACCACCCCAGTTCAGACATGGCCATATGCAAATCAGTCTGACCCTGTACCTCATGGGAACAGTCCAGCCCAAACTGCCAAGCCATGTCTTCCCTGGACCGGAAACAAGCATCCTGGGACCGGTTTCTGGCTATTCAGCCGTCATCAGCCAGGCTAGCTTGAATCCAGTGGCAAAGTGAGCAAGGGACCCACGTCTGGGCATACCCTGCCAACTTAGGGCGAACAAAGCGATACCAAAGGGGATGATGGACAGAGCGCTTGAGCTAATCAAACACTCACCCCCAGTCAACTGATCTGGGTTTAATCCATCATCATTCTTTAGCTCACTCCACCACCCCAGTTCAGACATGGCCATATGCAAATCAGTCTGACCCTGTACCTCATGGGAACAGTCCAGCCCGAACTGCCAAGCCATGTCTTCCCTGGACCGGAAACAAGCATCCTGGGACCGGTTTCTGGCTAATCAGCCGTCATCAGCCAGGCTAGCTTGAATCCAGTGGCAAAGTGAGCAAGGGACCCACGTCTGAGCATACCCTGCCAACTTAGGGCGAACAAAGCGATACCAAAGGGGATGATGGACGGAGCGCTTGAGCTAATCATACACTCACCCCCAGTCAACTGATCTGGGTTTAATCCATCATCATTCTTTAGCTCACTCCACCACCCCAGTTCAGACATGGCCATATGCAAATCAGTCTGACCCTGTACCTCATGGGAACAGTCCAGCCCGAACTGCCAAGCCATGTCTTCCCTGGACCGGAAACAAGCATCCTGGGACCGGTTTCTGGCTATTCAGCCGTCATCAGCCAGGCTAGCTTGAATCCAGTGGCAAAGTGAGCAAGGGACCCACGTCTGGGCATACCCTGCCAACTTAGGGCGAACAAAGCGATACCAAAGGGGTTGATGGACGGAGCGCTTGAGCTAATCAAACACTCACCCCCAGTCAACTGATCTGGGTTTAATCCATCATCATTCTTTAGCTCACTCCACCACCCCAGTTCAGACATGGCCATATGCAAATCAGTCTGACCCTGTACCTCATGGGAACAGTCCAGCCCGAACTGCCAAGCCATGTCTTCCCTGGACCGGAAACAAGCATCCTGGGACCGGTTTCTGGCTATTCAGCCGTCATCAGCCAGGCTAGCTTGAATCCAGTGGCAAAGTGAGCAAGGGACCGACGTCTGGGCATACCCTGCCAACTTAGAGGCGAACAAAGCGATACCAAAGGGGATGATGGACGGAGCGCTTGAGCTAATCAAACACTCACCCCCAGTCAACTGATCTGGGTTTAATCCATCATCATTCTTTAGCTCACTCCACCACCCCAGTTCAGACATGGCCATATGCAAATCAGTATGACCCTGTACCTCATGGGAACAGTCCAGCCCGAACTGCCAAGCCATGTCTTCCCTGGACCGGAAACAAGCATCCTGGGACCGGTTTCTGGCTATTCAGCCGTCATCAGCCAGGCTAGCTTGAATCCAGTGGCAAAGTGAGCAAGGGACCCACGTCTGGGCATACCCTGCCAACTTAGGGCGAACAAAGCGATACCAAAGGGGATGATGGACGGAGCGCTTGAGCTAATCAAACACTCACCCCCAGTCAACTGATCTGGGTTTAATCCATCATCATTCTTTAGCTCACTCCACCACCCCAGTTCAGACATGGCCATATGCAAATCAGTCTGACCCTGTACCTCATGGGAACAGTCCAGCCCAAACTGCCAAGCCATGTCTTCCCTGGACCGGAAACAAGCATCCTGGGACCGGTTTCTGGCTATTCAGCCATCATCAGCCAGGCTAGCTTGAATCCAGTGGCAAAGTGAGCAAGGGACCCACGTCTGGTTATACCCTGCCAACTTAGGGCGAACAAAGCGATACCAAAGGGGATGATGGACGGAGCGCTTGAGCTAATCAAACACTCAACCCCAGTCAACTGATCTGGGTTTAATCCATCATCATTCTTTAGCTCACTCCACCACCCCAGTTCAGACATGGCCATATGCAAATCAGTCTGACCCTGTACCTCATGGGAACAGTCCAGCCCGAACTGCCAAGCCATGTCTTCCCTGGACCGGAAACAAGCATCCTGGGACCGGTTTCTGGCTATTCAGCCGTCATCAGCCAGGCTAGCTTGAATCCAGTGGCAAAGTGAGCAAGGGACCCACGTCTGGGCATACCCTGCCAACTTAGGGCGAACAAAGCGATACCAAAGGGGATGATGGACGGAGCGCTTGAGCTAATCAAACACTCACCCCCAGTCAACTGATCTGGGTTTAATCCATCATCATTCTTTAGCTCACTCCACCACCCCAGTTCAGACATGGCCATATGCAAATCAGTATGACCCTGTACCTCATGGGAACAGTCCAGCCCGAACTGCCAAGCCATGTCTTCCCTGGACCGGGAAACAAGCATCCTGGGACCGGTTTCTGGCTATTCAGCCGTCATCAGCCAGGCTAGCTTGAATCCAGTGGCAAAGTGAGCAAGGGACCCACGTCTGGGCATACCCTGCCAACTTAGGGCGAACAAAGCGATACCAAAGGGGATGATGGACGGAGCGCTTGAGCTAATCAAACACTCACCCCCAGTCAACTGATCTGGGTTTAATCCATCATCATTCTTTAGCTCACTCCACCACCCCAGTTCAGACATGGCCATATGCAAATCAGTCTGACCCTGTACCTCATGGGAACAGTCCAGCCCGAACTGCCAAGCCATGTCTTCCCTGGACCGGAAACAAGCATCCTGGGACCGGTTTCTGGCTATTCAGCCGTTATCAGCCAGGCTAGCTTGAATCCAGTGGCAAAGTGAGCAAGGGACCCACGTCTGGGCATACCCTGCCAACTTAGGGCGAACAAAGCGATACCAAAGGGGATGATGGACGGAGCGCTTGAGCTAATCAAACACTCACCCCCAGTCAACTGATCTGGGTTTAATCCATCATCATTCTTTAGCTCACTCCACCACCCCAGTTCAGACATGGCCATATGCTCTCCATGCCACTGGAATCAAGCTATCCTGGCTGAAGAGGGGTGAAACCCCGAAACCGGTCCTAGGATGCTTGTTTCCAGTCCAGGGAGGACCTGGCTTGGCAGTTCGGGCTGGACTGTTCCCATGAGGCACAGGGTCAAGACTGATTTGCATATGGCTGGGTTCAAACTGGAATGGCATGGTGAGCAAAAAAACGATGGATTTAGGCCCAGATCTCTGTACTGGGGTGAATGTTTGACATTGTTCTGCATTCTGTCCATCAATTGTTGTTTTTGCATTTGTCACCCTGAGTGGGACGGGTATGCCCAGACGTGGGTCCCGTGCTCTCCATGCCACTGGAATCAAGCTATCCTGGCTGAAGAGGGTGAAACCCCGAAACCGGTCCTAGGATGCTTGTTTCCAGTCCAGGGAGGACCTGGCTTGGCAGTTCGGGCTGGACTGTTCCCATGAGGCACAGGGTCAAGACTGATTTGCATACGGCTGGGTTCAAACTGGAATGGCATGGTGAGCAAAAAACGATGGATTTAGGCCCAGATCTCTGTACTGGGGTGAATGTATGACATTGTCCTGCATTCTGTCCATCAATTGTTGTTTTTGCATTTGTCACCCCGAGTGGGACGGGTATGCCCAGACGTGGGTCCCGTGCTCTCCATGCCACTGGAATCAAGCTATCCTGGCTGAAGAGGGTGAAACCCGAAGCCGGTCCTAGGATGCTTGTTTCCAGTCCAGGGAGGACCTGGCTTGGCAGTTCGGGCTGGACTGTTCCCATGAGGCACAGGGTCAAGACTGATTTGCATATGGCTGGGTTCAAACTGAAATGGCATGGTGAGCAAAAAACGATGGATTTAGGCCCAGATCTCTGTACTGGGGTGAATGTATGACATTGTTCTGCATTCTGTCCATCAATTGTTGTTTTTGCATTTGTCACCCCGAGTGGGACGGGTATGCCCAGACGTGGGTCCCGTGCTCTCCATGCCACTGGAATCAAGCTATCCTGGCTGAAGAGGGGTGAAACCCCGAAACCGGTCCTAGGATGCTTGTTTCCAGTCCAGAGAGGACCTGGCTTGGCAGTTCGGGCTGGACTGTTCCCATGAGGCACAGGGTCAAGACTGATTTGCATACGGCTGGGTTCAAACTGGAATGGCATGGTGAGCAAAAAACGATGGATTTAGGCCCAGATCTCTGTACTGGGGTGAATGTATGACATTGTTCTGCATTCTGTCCATCAATTGTTGTTTTTGCATTTGTCACCCCGAGTGGGACGGGTATGCCCAGACGTGGGTCCCGTGCTCTCCATGCCACTGGAATCAAGCTATCCTGGCTGAAGAGGGTGAAACCCCGAAACCGGTCCTAGGATGCTTGTTTCCAGTCCAGGAGGACCTGGCTTGGCAGTTCGGGCTGGACTGTTCCCATGAGGCACAGGGTCAAGACTGATTTGCATATGGCTGGGTTCAAACTGGAATGGCATGGTGAGCAAAAAAACGATGGATTTAGGCCCAGATCTCTGTACTGGGGTGAATGTATGACATTGTTCTGCATTCTGTCCATCAATTGTTGTTTTTGCACTTTTAGAAAGATGGCATTTCTCTGCTCTTAGCCCAGTGTGCCTGCAGCCTGTCTCTGATACATGTCCATCCGGGGAGGGTGACAGCTGGGTTTTGTGTATTCCCCCTAGACATCCACACCCAATGGGAGCTTAGGTGTGACTTGATGGGCCATCCTGGGAAGGTGGGAGGGAGCAGCTGTGCACAGCCTCATACTTAACCTGAATAGGCTGTGCACTGTTGCCACGCAAAGGGCTGCATACCCACCTGTAGGAAGTCTGGAGCCAGGGCAGGAAGGGAGGACCTCTGTGCACTTTAAAGACACTTGTTTGAAGTCTCCCCCACTTCAAACGTACCACTGGGTATAAGAACTGGACCTGGAGTACACTTCTGGACCTGTGGATACTCTGACAGGAAGAAGGACTGCTGTGCTGCTGAAGGACTGCCACTCTTCTGGACAGCTGCTCTGGAAGAACTGCTTCTTGCTGTGCTGCTCTGCTGCCTTCTGCCCTTCTGGTCTGGGAGAGAAGGACTGGCCCTGCATCACTTGACACCCAGAGTGACTCCAAGGTCTAGTTGGCTAGCCTCCTTATCTGAAGTCTCAGGGCCATAATAGACTTCCAACTGTCCTGCTTCCACACCTGGACTCTGACTTCTGTGAGTCTGCCCTGCCAGGCATGCCACCCCAGTCCTGGACTCTTGGAAGTGGGCCTTAGGTGTTTTCTCAACACTACATCACTGCTGTGAAGGTGGAACAAGTGCATTGTTGCTACTGCGTGGTCAGCACCGATGCAGCTTCGACACTGGCCCTGCTTATGTGGATCAGAACCGGCGCATCATTGCATTTGCACGCCTCAGAGACTCCTCTCCACCTTTGGAACCACCACTGTGCGACACGCTTCAGGTAAAGTCCTCACATCTCCATTAATGACAACATTGACATTGAAGTGGAAACTCATTCATCACATCGGAGTCGAAGTATCAGCGCTGTTGTGCAACCAGAACCAGCGCATCGCCTCCGAACGCAAAGATCGACATTGGAGCATCGCCACTTCTATGCTTCTCAGCCTTTCCATCAACAGGATTTTCGACGTCAATGCAACCCAGACTAAAGCACTTTTGCTCAGTGGGCCCAATCTGGTCCCTGTAGCTGGCATGTGCTCTATCGTGGTCGGCATGTACTTTTGACTTTGTCCCAGTCCAGTGCAACCAGATGTCCCTTGTTTGTGCTTTGTGCTTTTTAGCTCTACTTTCACTTTATTCTTTAAAAAGTCATATCTTGAGTGCTACTTATTGGATTTTTGTCATTTTGGTCTTATTTTATTTATTAAAATATTTTCTATTGTTATAACCTGGTGTGGAATCTTTTTGTGTGGTGTTTTCACTGTTTTACTGTTGAAAGTGTTGAACAAATACGTTACCCATTGCCTCTTAAGTTAAACCTGACTGCTCTGTGCCAAGCTACAAGATGATGAGCACTGGTTAATTTAGGGTGTGTTCATGACTTATCCTAACTAGGACTTTGGCTGCTGCATGACTAGGGCTTCCACTCCAGTCAACCAGGAACCTTTTTCTTACAAACAGCCATTCTGGTGGAGGGGAATTACTCTTGTCTGATGTCTCACAATAACATGCCACTGGGCACCCTGTGGTAGCCCCCATGAGAAGCCCAACTCCTCAGCCTTTGACTGCACCTCCGCCATGCTCGAAGCATTAATACAGTGTTCAGTTTCCCAGTTCAGTTCAGATCAGTTAATTAGAACCATAACCATTTTTAGCATAAAATATAAAATATTACAATTTATACCATCATCAATAAAATATGCCTGTCATTTGCTAATACAAAAATGTCCTAAGAACCAGGTTCATTTTTTAAAACAATAAAGCAATGTTTATGCCATAGTTGTGCAAATACGCAAAATTGTATTCAACCTGCAGGTTCACTTAGTAAAGAAATAGTCCAATACTTGTGCAATATGCAGTAGTAGTGAATAAAATGTATGTTCAAGCTGCAGTTTATCTCTATCCCACTAACCATCAGTTGAGGTATTATGCTAAGGTCTTTTGTGCAAAACTAATGCAATGTTTGTGCAAATACGCTATACCAAATATAAAAGGGTGATCAACCAGTTCACCCAGTCCGGTCATGTGCAATTTGTAATCTAAAGTTTGATCAGTGTAGATTGTGCCTACGTAGATAAGTCTGTTTTAAGGGGTACCTCTTCATCCCGAGGTATTGGTTGGGATCAAGGCCAGAATTTTAACAAGTTTACAGTTTAACTGCAGGTCCCCGGGATTGAGGCATGCTATTATCAATTCCCTGCATGTACGGATAGCTCTGTCACTGAAGCTTCTTTTTAGCAGTTTTGAGTGTAGTTTACGAAGTTTGGGATAAATGCAAATCCAGTGGATAAAATCCTCTTTATCCCCTTACAGAGTCTACAAGATATGAGACTGGGGTATTTCCACATTGGTTGATTTGCTAATGCTACTATACTTCCCATACGCAAAATCATACGTTGGCGTTTTATGTATGCTGGATAGGAAATTGAAAGGTAGAGTGCCGGTATCAAGGTGACATAATATTTGAGTACCATCCATGCATGGGAGCAGGAGTGGAATCTAGACAAGATTGCAACTTTACGGCCCCGTTTGTCACCTTTTTGAAGGCATCGTATGGAACACCTACAGCCCATAGCTTGGTTAAACTAAGTTTTTATAATAGAGACATTGAGGTACTTACAATATTCAGACCATTGATCCTCTTGAAGACCCGACAATAACGCACTATTTAGTGAAGAGTGATGTTCTCAACTGATCTTATGCCAACTTTTTATTGTTGTTGCTCTTCTAGCCAGATCTTGCTTAGTGAGGTCAAACTCGAGCCGGATTTGTGCTGGGGAAGAGCATTGAGGCAGGTTGAAGACTCGCACTCTGCACTTTATCCAACATTGCAGCATCCTGCCCTCATGGACACACTGCCATACGCAATGTTTGGAAGTAACTTGGAGGCGATGACTGTTAAAAGAGGTTGGACAGATGGGCCGTCCAGGTTTTTTGACAGGTGGTGAAGGCATGGATGACTGCATTTACCTTCTTCTCTATATATTGTTTTTGCTGGTTAAAATTTCCTCTGAAGTCTAGGTACATCCTCAGTGACCTTAGGCTAAATTAGTGGCACACAAGGGGATGGGCTGTTCTCATTGATACTTCGGCCGCCAATCTCTTCCTGGTCAATGTAAGCTGTGGCATTCAGCATATCAGCACCACCCTTCCTGTTGCCATTGCTCTTTCTCTTACCCCTGCGCTTACATGCCTGATGTCGGCTATGGCACAGTGAGGCAGAATGCGTTCAACCATGAAAAAACGCTGATCCTCACTCTGTGGCTGGCATCTTTGGGGAATTTCAGTGGGGCCTTGGCATGCCCACATAAGCCACCATGGGCTCTTCCTAATAATAACAAGCATTTGCAATGCAATAGGTCTCGCATTTGGGAGAGTTTGAGCTATTGGCATTGTAAATTACAATGCCTTTTATTTATGTGTTTTAAAAACCTGAAAGCGGTGCGTAAACACGCAGTTTGTAATTATAGTCCTTGCTTACCAGAAGAAAGGCTGGCAGTAACTGCACCTCTTTTACTGCCAGCCTTGCTTCTCCTAAGCAAGGACTATAAGTAGAAAGTGCATGTTTACGCTTGTCATTTACAATTCAAATAGCTCAAACTCTTGCAAATGCGAAACCTATTGCATTGCAAATGCCTGTTTCTCGAACTTTTAGCCATGCTGACTAGCAGCCGGGCTGCTGTATAACATGGCTAAAGCACATTGACAAAGCCAATAGCTCTTGCGATGGTCA
Source organism: Calotriton arnoldi (assembly GCA_963921515.1). Lineage (NCBI taxonomy): Eukaryota > Metazoa > Chordata > Amphibia > Caudata > Salamandridae > Calotriton > Calotriton arnoldi. The sequence goes on along the minus strand of CAWUFW010000195.1, from coordinate 2,202,488 downwards.
GACCTATCGCCTTTGCCAATGCTTGTTGCTTTTGTTTCTGATTTAAACATATGCTTTACTGTCAAACTGGTGCATTTATTTGCTCACATAGTCATAGATGACTTATTAATTTGCGGTAAGCAACATTGTAAAAACAGACCACCATGGACCTCTCTGTTTTTCCTTCCACAAGAGTAATTCCACTTAGGAATCTCTTTTTGTACAATGCTAAGACCATCTGCCAAAGAACGATCAAAACATTACCCACAATTCATCACACATACCACCAACATAAACCACCACATTCAATAATAACATAACACCATTCGAGCTTAGTGCCAATTACTGTGTCAAAGGGACCATCCAGTGCAATGACAGAAGCAGTGATAGAGCGAAATGTTCTTGTGAATTGTAGGGGTGCATCATAATCACTGGTAGTCCGCACCCGCATGTACTTAGACATATATTCGTATATATTCAGTTGTATATCCATGCATGTTTAGTAAGAGTGAATAGTTCACTAATATTAAGTGAACTACGCAGTATAAAAGTGTTATGATAATTATGCAATGTAATGTTTATTGAATTGTGTGAAAAATAATGCATAGAGAAATTAGTCCGTGTGTAATTCAATTGCAGTAGTTTAAACGTGCACCATATTAAAGTTGCACATGTAATTCATTTTCGCATATGAATTGTAATGAAAATGCTTATAGGGAAAAGTAAGGTGTGTTTAAAAGTCATATGTAAAGGCCTGACTACATATATGCTTAGGGAAGGCCTGGTTTATTCTTATGTTAGCTTATTTTGTAGGCAGAGAAAAGTTTCTCTTGGTAAGGCTCTCTGGGCACAAACGGTAGATTTAATTAGCACAGTAGAAGGTTTCTGTTGAACGTATCTTTTGTTGCAGGTGCAAGGACACATGTCTCGTTAGTAAAGACTAACTCTTTGTTTTCAAAAGTTAGAGAGATGGGAGGCATGGTACGGGGAGTGCAATGGAATTTAGGGATGATACTTTCAGCGGAGAAGGTGCCTGGGACTCAAGGTCATCGCAACCGTCCAGGATGAAGTAACCGTTTCGATGGAAAAGTACAAGAAAGAAGACCTGGCCAAGGAGGCGTGATCAAGGCGTGTACAATTGTATTAGGGTTTTGTATTAGGGATAGTGCCCCGAGGGAGGAGGCCAGAGAAGAGGTAGGGGAGACCAGAGAGAAGGACAAAGAGTGTCCTGAGGAAGGAGCTGAGCTTAGGTATTATGTGATTGCACTTCTGAGGAAGTCTTCACAGCTGACACCTTTTATTCACTCTTGCCTGGGAAAATCGTTATGTAGGGATGTCACTAAGTGTTAGTGTAGGGACAGCAATTGGTTTAAAGCTTGCTTAGATAAATGAAGAGCAACGTAGAAATTGGAGCAATCATAGCTTGGTTGATCCTTCTGGAACTATCGATCCTCTTTATTCTGAGTCGGATGAGACTCCTGCGTAGGTTATTATTTGTATTAGTGCCCATCTATTTCTTTAACCTCGTGTTGAGGTGTTTGCATGTTCAGTTATTTTTGGCGATAATAAATTCTTGAACTTGAATTAGGAGTCAGTGGTCCTTTCAGACAAAATGAATGCTGTTATATAACCAGATGAGATTCTCTCCTTTACACTATTCAACAGGTAAAAAGATCTTGGCGACCAGAAGGTTCTTATAGATAATTAGATAAGAATCGGCGTTATCAGTTGGTAGCAGAGTAGGATGGTTACCTTTGATGGTAAGGGGAGATCTAGAGCAAGATAGGAGATTAAGTTGCCCCATAGAGCTCGAGTGACGCAGATCCAGTGGACCATAGGAGAAGGATGTCGGAGGTCGTTGAAAACTGACGGAGAGTGACGGTGCGGCGGAAGTAGCAGTTCGTGGTAGAGTGAGTATGAAAAGAGTGGTGTTTGGTAGATTGCGGTGTTTCATTGTTGTGTGATGTCTTGCGGAGTTGGAACGAGAGTTGTGTGATTGAGAACCGGACCGTGAGCACGCGCGGGACCGGATGATTTATTGTGGTGTAGAACACACCCAGAGTTGAGAGCGTTGACCAGAGGTTGTGGGGGTCACGAGACATCATTGACAGACCCACTGAAGATAGGGAACACATGTGTGAATGTGTGAATAACCGACGCAGGTCGTAGGTTAATGTGTGCAGAACATCGAGTGGTTGAATCCTATCGAGTGTGTTAGAGGCGATTGTCCGGTCGTTTCGAGGACAGACAGTTGCCAGATTGAGGTCAACAAGCTCAAGAGGCTGATCGGTCATTGGTAAGACTGACGGTCAGAGAGGTAATTGTTCGGTAGGACGGACATTATTTCAGAGTATGATTGGGACAAGTGCGAGCGAGAACGAGTGAATTAGGAAGGAGGGGAACTGCTGCGAGCGGAGGAAAAGTGACGTCAGACAAGTGCCGCGCTGCGATAGGCCGGTTGGTGTGAGCCGCGCTGGCATTGGTGGATTGAAATCAGGAAGTAAAAGCTGACATTTTGAGTGCAAATAAAAAGTTGATTCATCATGAAATGTTTTAAAGTTTTACGGGAACTTTGTAGAGGTGATAGACATGTGGTTACTCGGGAAGGAGAGGAAGCTCCTCCCGAGGATACGCCTTCACATTATATGGCAAAGAATGTAGGATTGCATACTATAATTTGGCTTGAGAATTGGCATAAAATGACAGAAGGAGAAGGAGAATTGTCTTTCCCACGCTATGGTACTTTCAGGTTAGAGGTATTGTACCAGCTAAAAAGTATAATGGCTTCTTTACGACCACTACCTAGACTGACACAGTTTGAGGCGCTACATGCGTGGATTAGAGCAGCGTACGATAGGAGGAAAGACAAGAGCCAGGAAAGGGTGAAGAAATCGGTCAGGGCATTTCAAGATGCAAGGTGGGATGCACTGGAGAAAAGGTGGAGAGTGGAAACGATTGAGGGAGATAAGTTATACCCACTGCTAATACAAAATGGAAAGATTACAAGAATTGATGAGGACAACAGTGATACAGACGACAGCCTGTTAGATAGGTTGTTGGCAGAGAGGCCACCACCATTTAATCCAGACTCAGAAGAGGGAAAGCCGACTCCAGCAGTAACAATTGATGAGAGCCAGAATCAGACTAGCATGAGAGTAGTGGGAAGGATTTCCACAGGAACGGAAGGGGCAACGACGTCTATGATAACACAGCCTCCTGTTGGGAACACAAGATTACCGGACTCCTTGACAGTACCGGTTACCATTGGCCCTATAGTACCGGTATATGACCCAGACCGAGTGAGAGAAGGGAGTTCCGTACAGATGGGAAGGGAGGAAGTAACCAGTGAGAGTGGGAATGGGTTCGGAGTACGAGTGGTTCATTTCCCAAGACCATTGGAGACAAGTACGCCGTTACCGGCTACTGCAGACTCTTCCCTTAGACAGGAGGATGAGAGACCAGTCAGACCGAGGTCTTTGCACGAATCCAAGTCAGCTTTGAGGATGTGGACACCAACAGTAACAAACCAAAGTGATAGGATGCCAGGGGATAGGGCACAAAACATCTCGGAAGACAGACCAAGTTCCAGGAATATGATGGAAGGGAATAGGTCACAAGGACAGAATGGTGACTGTGATGAGCGGGACGGCTCAACTTGTCGAGAAGTACTGAGGAGTGCAGTGCAGGCAAGGTTGCTAGACGTAGTAAGGTTGAAAGCAGAGGTAGACGAGATGATTAGCGGGGGTCTGCCTTTGGAAAGGATAGAAATTTATAGATCAGATGAGTTGCTGTTCGTAGCAAAAGATGTGACTCGAAAAGCTAGAATAGCACATGAAAAATTAACGGCGTTGGCCAAAAGATATGAGGTAGACCTGAACAAAACTAAAACGTTGCAAGGACCGCATAGATTACAATACAGTGACCAGGAGCTGGAAGAGAAAAGAATCACAGGGTTAAGGACACACCAGAGATCTGATAGTAGGAATGCGGATATGGATTTTGTTGGACAAATGGGAAGAAAGGTGGTCCAAGAAGAAACTAGCAAAGAAAGCTGAGGGAAACGCCGCCTCCAGGAGGGGGCGACGGGTGTCGGAAATTTTCCTTTACGGGAAGTACAGAATGGAGGGTATGTGCATGTGCCGTGGAATAGAGGTGATTTGGCTGCATTTACAAATGATTTTCCTCGGCTGAGGGAGAAACCAGTAGAGTGGTACAAGCAGGTTGAGCGGTTTGTAAAAATTTCAAAAGTATTGTGGATTGATTTGAACACCTTGTTTGACATAGTGGTACCGGGAGATTTGTGGACAGCTTGTAAAGTCGCTGTCGAGTGGCCGACTTCGGAACCTGAAAGGGAGGCGGTTACAAATGGTCCATCACCCCTAGTAATGAAAAATATGAGCAGGTGATTACATGGCTAAAACTGAAGATTTCACCTCAAGATATAGATTGGGTTAAGATAGATCGGACTGTACAGGAACCCAAAGAAACGGTGCATGAATATTACGAAAGACTTCTGCAAGCTTTTAAACAGTATAGTGGATTAGATACGTTAGACCCCAAGGATATGGGACAGTTTGTCTCAAAGTTTGTACTGGGTCTGAGAACAGAAGTCAGTCTCATGATACAGCACCATTTGATCTGCTGGCAGAACAAGCCGGTAGATGAAATTTTGAGGTATGCGAGATACTGTAGTGATGAGGTGGAATCGAAACATCGGAAGCTAAAAGACAAATTGATGCTTGTCCAGATGCAGACAGCACAGGGTCAGTCTAGTGGAGGGACCTTAGGAAGAAAACAAGGAAATTTCCAAGGGAACCAGAATGGGCAAGGACAGGGAAAGGGAAAACCAATAGACCCCAAGACGGGAGTGGACGTGGCCACACTGAAGAAGACCACTGCGTGTCATCTTTGTCGCCAGGTCGGACATTGGAAACTCGAGTGTCCTTTGAACCCAGTTAATCAGTTACAGGAAGAGGAAGAGGGGGCTCAGGCACCCGCGCAAGAGGTAGTTAACACAGTGACGAGGCCTAGGACGATGAAAGGGGGATATACAGCTCTCACGCCCAGGTTCCCCAGGCTCCAAGGATTACACAAGGAATACGAACGTACCAACAGATGCCCCTGTTCGAAGACTATGACGAGAGTAGCTCAGACCCTTTATCCTGACGGTGCCTGAGAGGGGAGGAAGACTGCACGCTTGGAGCGGTCTTGGAGGTAGACCAGAGAGGACCTTTTGTGGAGGCAGATATTGAGGGTCATCCTGCCACACTTTTGGTTGATACTGGTGCTACCCGGTCTACTGTGAGATCAGCAGTGGTCCCTAACCTACCCCTCTCGGGACAATCAATCCAGGTTGTTGGAGTAGCGAACAAAAGAATAAGCAGCCCATTGACAGAACCGATCTTAGTAAAGATAGGTTCCTTCCAAACTAGACACCAGTTTGTAGTGTGTGATACGAGTCCAGTTTGCCTTTTGGGAAGAGATCTGTTGTGCAAGTTGAACTGCACGATTTATTGTACGCCTCAGGGAGTGGAGGTCCAGACGAGGGATGACGATGCTGACTTTAAGGTTACAAATCAGCATCTATGTATAGATCTGTACCCAATGGTGACTGTGGAAGAACTTCCACCTGATTTGAGAGACGCAGTGTCATCTGTGGTGTGGGATTTCGCAGGCGATGAAATAGGTCTAATCAGAGGGGTTGAACCAGTGCGAATTGAGGTGAAGCAAAATATTGATTTCCCCAGGACACCTCAATACAACTTGTCGCCTGAAACGATTGCAGGGATAAAACCTGTGATCGAGACTTTCATTGAGAAAGGCATTCTAAAAGAGATCAGAGGTAGCCCCTGTAATTCACCTATTATGGGACTACAGAAACCGAGCGGGAAATACAGGATCGTGCAAGACCTGCGAAAGGTCAACACGATAGTTGTCCCTTGTTGTCCAGTGGTACCGAATCCTTCAGTAATACTGTTCCAGATCCCATGTGAAGCCGAGTGGTTTACGGTCATCGACTTGTGTCAAGCCTTCTTTTCGATACCGCTCCATGAGGAAAGCCAATTTCTTTTGCATTTAGGCTGGAAAATCGCGTGTTAACATGGTGTCGTATCCCTCAAGGGTATACAGAAAGTCCATCGATCTTTAACCAGATCCTGAAAAGAATCTTGAGAGTCTTGTGTTGCCGCAGAACTCAGTTCTCGTGCAATACATAGACGATTTACTCATTGCCTCAGAAACAGAAGATGCTTGCAGAATTGACACTGTAGCCCTGTTGAACCACTTAGCAGAGAATGGACATAAGGTGTCCCCGAACAAGCTGCAGTACTGTTTGAATGAGGTACAGTACTTGGGACATAGATTAGAAAAAGGCAAGAGGAAGGTGTCACCAGTCCGAATTGAGGCAATAATGAGTATGGCAGTACCCACTACACAGAGAGAAGTTAGGATGTTCCTGGGAATGGTCGGCTACTGTCGACAGTGGATTCCTAGTTTCTCATTGAGAGCAAAGCCTTTGCAGAGGCTTACGCACAAGGATGTGAGTGATCCGGTACCATGGGACGAGGAGTGCTTGATGTCATTCCTGAAACTGAGAGAGGAATTGTGCAGTGCTCCGGCACTGGGGATGCCTGATTATAACAAGGCCTTTTCCTTGTTCTGTTATGAGAGGGAAGGATGTGCATTAGCAGTCTTAGCTCAGAACCATCGAGGTGTCCGTAGACCAGTTGCCTATTTCTCAGCTACTCTAGATCCAGTAGCTTCTGCGTTGCCCGGATGTCTAAAATCCGTTGCTGCAACCGGTGTCAGCATTGAAAGATGTGAAAGCATTGTAATGGGACATCCATTGACTGTACATGTGCCACTCTCGGTTGAGTTATTAATGACCAGGACCAAGACTCAGCACTTAACGAACAATAGGTTAACGAGGTACGAGCAAGTCATACTTGCCGCAGAGAATGTGACTCTGAAAAGGTGCTCTGTCTTGAACCCTGCGACATTGATGCCTACACCGAACGCAGATGATGAAGATTGTGCGGACCACGATTGTCTCGATGTGACCGAACTTTGCACCAAACCGAGACCTGACATTGTCGATGAACCGTTGGCTGACCCAGATGAAATTTTCTTTGTCGATGGTTCATGCTTAAGAGACAGTGTTGGGCAATTGAGAGCAGCGTTTGCTGTGTGTACCATTTCGGGAGTGGTTGAGGCTGCTTGCCTAGAAGGAGTACGCTCCGCGCAGGTAGCTGAAATCATTGCCTTGACCCGTGCCTGTTTGGCCGCTGATCAAATTCGAATCACGATTTATACGGACAGCCAATATGGGTTTGGTGTGGTGCACGACTTCGGGCAGTTGTGGTCTCAGAGAGGATTTTTGACATCATCTGGCTCACCCATTCGGAATGGAGAATATGTAAGACAACTGTTGGATGCATTACAGCATCCGAAGGAAATTGCTGTTGTAAAGTGTTCAGCCCATGGGAAAGGGGAGGACTTTGTGTCATTGGGCAATAATTATGCAGACGAGGTTGCCCGGTTCTGTGCAGAACAAGGATGCATATTCACAGATAGATACGAAGGGGAGAGCCAAGAAAGAACCGAGCTCAGCATAATGTTGGCCATGGCAGACACTTGGGAAGAACTTAAGCGATTGCAGGATGAAGTCTCAGACCAGGAGAGAGAGGGATGGATCAAAGCTGGTTGTGAGAGAGGAGATGTGGATGTGTGGGTATCCAGCGATGGGAGAGCCGTATTACCAGAAGAGCTGTTGAGTCCGATGGCAAGGCTGATACATGGACAGGCACACCTTGGTAGAGATGCAATGATGAGGGTGTTTAGACAGATGTGGTACAACCCACGATTTCGGGCAATGGCTGAAACAGTGTGTTAAAGGTGTGTTACGTGTCAGCAGATGAACGCTGGAAAGAAAACTGTAGTTACATTAAGTCACATTGGGAGGTCAGGTGGGCCTTTCAACAGGATACAGCTAGACTTCGTGGAAATGCCTAAGTGTAATGGGTTGAGGTACATTTTAGTGCTGGTATGTGTATTCTCACGGTGGGTGGAGGCTTACCCAACACGCAGGTGTGACACTCTCACAGTGGCTAAGTTATTGTTGAGGAGCTCATCCCTAGGTTCGGGATCCCAACCTCTTTGGAATCTGATAGAGGAAGGCACTTCCACAGTGAAATCATGAAGTTACTTTGTGCTGCATTGAATATTGACCAGAGACTCCACTGTAGTTACAGACCAGAGGCTTCTGGGATGGTGGAACAAGTTAATGGAACTTTGAAGGCCCGGATGGCAAAAATGTGTTCTTCAACATCCCTGAAATGGCCCGACGATTTGCCGCTCGTGTTGATGAGCATGCGAAGTGTCCCAGACAGGAAAACCGGGTTGTCCCCCACAAAATACTAATGGGAAGGGCAATGAGATTGCCGGCAGTACCAGCTACAGCTTTGATAAGCATCACTGATGACTTGATTCTCGATTATTGTAAAGGACTATCTGATGTGGTCCGTTCTGTATCCCAGCAGGTGCAAGCTGCAGTGGTTCCAGCCTCGAGTGATCTGTGCCACGACTTGTGTCCCGGAGATTGGGTGCTTGTCCGGAAGCACGTGAGGAAGAGTTGCTTGGATGCCCGCTGGCGTGGCCCGTACCAGGTGATACTCATCACGAACACAGCAGTAAAGTGTGGAGGATTGCCGAACTGGGTGCATGCCTCCCATACCCGCAGAGTTTCAGCACCCTTGGAAGAAACAGCTCCTCTCGTAAATGAAAATCCAGCTGATGTGGCAGGGCCACATGAGAGGACAAGTCAAGCTGTAAGGGTTGCTGACACAGCTGGTGCACTAGAGCAAGCTGAAGGGGTTTCCACAGTTCGAACCCTGACTCAGACACCGAAGACAGAAACGGTGCAGTGGGCGGAGAAGAGTCAGATTCAGCAGAAAGAGGAAGTAGTGCACTGGGTATAGCAGGGGAAGGCAGACGAACGAACAGAAGTGAAGAAAGTTGGCCTGAAAGACAGAGGCGACGGAACCTGAAGTTAGCACCTGAAAGAGACCTTGCCCCAGTGTCTGAAGCATCTGAAACAGAGGCAAGTGACGAAGACCAGGCTCAAGATAGTCGGCGAAGGTCGAAAAGAACCAGAGTACCTTGTCGCAGATCCTCTACCCCTGAGTGGACTTACACAGTGTTTGATGCAGGGGGTGGTGAGTACGGGAAGGCTGAGGTCAGTGCTGGTGGTCCGTCGGAGCCCGAATGTGGTGGTGAAGGTGGTGCTGCAGTTGCCAGGGCTCGAAATAGAAGGAACACTGACCCTCACAGTTCCGAATCCCCGCTTCTGAGTGAAGTTCGAAACTTGGTTCTGCATCGACTCGAATTTCCGTCTTTTGGGTTTGAGCCGTCTTCACATGAAATGGTAATCTTGCGTCTTGAACTTTTGTATCACGTTCTGGAACTGCTCAATGAGGATCTTATTGTAGATCAACTATAAACTGTAAATAAAAGTCCAAAAGAAGAAGATAACCTAGGCCCGAGTGGAAGAAGAATAAACTTAGGGACTTTCCACAGAAGAGGAACGAAAACTAGGGAAGTTTTTTTTTCTGGACTGTGTAAATAAGATTGTGATCGAAAAGGGAGAATCCGGAGATTTCATGGTTGCTCGAGCTGGTTAAGCAAGTCACGAGTAAAGGACACAGAGACTTTTTCAGGGTTCATTGCTATAACCAAGAACTTTTGAGAACTTTCGAAACCATGGAGCCGGGAGATCCCAATCGTAGATCTAAGTGGATTGTAGGCGTACTTATAAGTAGTGTAATAGTCTCTATAATCATAGTAATCATAGTCTCATATACTGGTTCGCATGAGCTAGAAGTGAAAGGGGTGCCAGGGACACCTACACCTACTACACCTAGCCAAAAGGGGGTAAACATGGGAGCTGACAGAGCTTTGCTATTAGAAGAAAGTCGTAGGTTACATATAGATTTATCTAGGAGTGATTTAAAAGCTTAATGCATATGCTAAGCTGCTATATGAGTACGTTGATGTGATGGATGCGAAAGATTGTTATGTGTGTATGCAGTTGCCCGCTTCAGTGGACGAGGGTATTAGGTACCACCATCTTCCACTGACTTATGGAATTTCATGTAGTCTTTTGCTTAGTTTATTTTATGAGAGAGATCAGTTTGAGTATTTCTTTTCCAATTTCGACGCAGTGCTTCCTGAAGTCCCAGCTTACAAGCATTTGAATAAGTATGACTATTATAAGACCGAGGATAGACTCAGGAAGTTCTTTATACCGAGTTTGGAATTGGATACAGCATTCGCTCACAGACACAATCTGACCTGCTCGTTGTCAGATGTAGAGAAAAAGTTTGTAGATCAGGTAGAGGACAGGTATAGAAAGCTGACCCAGTCACGAGACATGGGGCATCACAGGCTTGATTGGACAGATGAAGAAAAGTTGCATAAGACAAAGGGAAGCTATGGTCCTATAGCGTTAGACAAAGTGCAGAGGGGTAAGTTGTGTATAAGGCGTTATCAGACTTACTATGAAAAGGTTGCAGTGGGACAAAGCACTTGTGATCACGTTTTCACCATGGCAGATGTGGCAAAAGATTTTCTCCAGGGTCCTGTGCAAGTGATACCAACAGTGTATTTTGTGTGTGGGAAGATTGCTTATGTGAGGTTACCTGCAAATTGGTATGGAACATGTTATTTGGCGATAATATTTCCAAAGATTTACCATACAGAGGATTTGGAACTTCTAGAAAGTGGGAAGCATTCAAGGGCGAGAAGAGCTGCAAGTGCAGGAATCGTTGTGGGGGATATCTTTGGAGCTATGATACCCAGTCTGGGAGTAATCTTGAATGATGTGAAAATCCGGAGATTGGCGACTGTGGTAGATGAATTTTCAATGAATACAGCAAAGTCATTGGTGCTGGTGGAAGGAGAGATGTTGTCGATAAGGGCAATGGTTTTGCAGAATCGCCTTGCTTTGGATGTCTTGTTGGCAAAAGAGGGCGGAGTCTGTAAATTGTTGAAGGTTCAAGAGTGCTGCACTTATATACCAGACCGTAGCAAGGATCTGGAGAAATATATAAGTAACATCACTACAATCCACACAAAAATAGCGGATTTGACCGAAGAGGGGGCTTGGGAGAAGGTTGGCAAGGGTTTTGGTCAAGTGGGGAGCTGGGTTGCAAATCTGGGAAAAGGATTCCTTGGGTATTTTCTGAGACCCCTCCTTATCGTGGTGGTTTGTGTGGTCTGTCTGTGGATTTCGATCAAGGCCTACAAGTGGTATCGAGCAGGCCGAGTCAAGAGAGCTTTGAGGGAAAATGAGATGAGATTGGCAAGGCTGCAGGACAGTCAGTATCAAAGGCTCAAGAGCATGGAGAAACTAAGATCAGGGAAAATGGCAACGAGTTCGGTTTAGGTCGGTTCTTTCTCCAAGGGAGTTGAATGAAATGTGATGACAGGAGTCATCAAAGGGGGAACTGATAGAGCGAAATGTTCTTGTGAATTGTAGGGGTGCATCATAATCACTGGTAGTCCGCACCCGCATGTACTTAGACATATATTCGTATATATTCAGTTGTATATCCATGCATGTTTAGTAAGAGTGAATAGTTCACTAATATTAAGTGAACTACGCAGTATAATAGTGTTATGATAATTATGCAATGTAATGTTTATTGAATTGTGTGAAAAATAATGCATAGAGAAATTAGTCCGTGTGTAATTCAATTGCAGTAGTTTAAACGTGCACCATATTAAAGTTGCACATGTAATTCATTTTCGCATATGAATTGTAATGAAAATGCTTATAGGGAAAAGTAAGGTGTGTTTAAAAGTCATATGTAAAGGCCTGACTACATATATGCTTAGGGAAGGCCTGGTTTATTCTTATGTTAGCTTATTTTGTAGGCAGAGAAAAGTTTCTCTTGGTAAGGCTCTCTGGGCACAAACGGTAGATTTAATTAGCACAGTAGAAGGTTTCTGTTGAACGTATCTTTTGTTGCAGGTGCAAGGACACATGTCTCGTTAGTAAAGACTAACTCTTTGTTTTCAAAAGTTAGAGAGATGGGAGGCATGGTACGGGGAGTGCAATGGAATTTAGGGATGATACTTTCAGCGGAGAAGGTGCCTGGGACTCAAGGTCATCGCAACCGTCCAGGATGAAGTAACCGTTTCGATGGAAAAGTACAAGAAAGAAGACCTGGCCAAGGAGGCGTGATCAAGGCGTGTACAATTGTATTAGGGTTTTGTATTAGGGATAGTGCCCCGAGGGAGGAGGCCAGAGAAGAGGTAGGGGAGACCAGAGAGAAGGACAAAGAGTGTCCTGAGGAAGGAGCTGAGCTTAGGTATTATGTGATTGCACTTCTGAGGAAGTCTTCACAGCTGACACCTTTATTCACTCTTGCCTGGGAAAATCGTTATGTAGGGATGTCACTAAGTGTTAGTGTAGGGACAGCAATTGGTTTAAAGCTTGCTTAGATAAATGAAGAGCAACGTAGAAATTGGAGCAATCATAGCTTGGTTGATCCTTCTGGAACTATCGATCCTCTTTATTCTGAGTCGGATGAGACTCCTGCGTAGGTTATTATTTGTATTAGTGCCCATCTATTTCTTTAACCTCGTGTTGAGGTGTTTGCATGTTCAGTTATTTTTGGCGATAATAAATTCTTGAACTTGAATTAGGAGTCAGTGGTCCTTTCAGACAAAATGAATGCTGTTATATAACCAGATGAGATTCTCTCCTTTACACTATTCAACAGGTAAAAAGATCTTGGCGACCAGAAGGTTCTTATAGATAATTAGATAAGAATCGGCGTTATCAGCAGCAATATAGCAGATGAGCAGCACGCTATGCTAAGAACAGAGGGGCATATTAGCAAGACCGGTGATAAAATTATCGCCGTTTTAGCGGCAGGAAACTGCCGCTAAAACGGCGATAATGGGCTTGCTAATATGCGTTATAGAATTCCAATAGAAGCCCAGGTTAGATATCCTGCACATCTAACCTGGGCTTCTATTGGAATTCTATAACGCATATTAGCAAGCCCATTATCGCCGTTTTAGCGGCAGTTTCCTGCCGCTAAAACTGCGATAATTTTATCGCCGGTCTTGCTAATATGCCCCTATATTTTAGCTTATTTGTTTTAAGCCACGCCCTTAATTACATCGACCACGTCCCTTGGAGAGACCGTCCCAAGTTTTTTCATTCCACTTAAAGCCCTGGTTAGAATACTTGTAAAGTATGTGATAGCACCACTTTCAATTGCAAATATTTATGCTGTCTCCTTTATCACGCCTGGGGAGGGTGGGGGGGGGGAGAATTCCTAAATGAGCCATGAAAAACAAGCAAATGACCGGACGCTTGCCAGCAGGAAGGTCGGGTGTGAAGGTTGAACTTGGCGGGCAGTGGGGGCACACACCCAAGCAACAGGGGGGTGCAACGACAGCGTGTTAGACATGCAACCTATCTTCGTTGTGTCACTAGGGGATGGGCTTAAGAAGTAGAAATAATTATGTGTGCAAGTGGTCAGCAATTGAAGTTCTACCTGCCAATTAATGCTATTTGCATGACGTGGGTGGATAACTATTTAAAAGAGGTTTCCAAGTGGGGGAATGCTGCGTTATGACGAGATCCATTTCCGTTGTGTGTAAAAGTAATACGCGGGCAAACAACTTTTGTTTACTTTTGTAGTAATGGGGGCACGCAGTGTGGCGTGCCGCCATTGTTACAGAAGTGAATAAATAGAAAAAAGAGTTGCTTGTCCGCCGTATTACTTTTACACACAATGTGAGGTGTTCCTTTCAAGAGCTCTTCCGTAAGGCGCTCTATGACTGACGCCTCTTTATCCACTGGACTAGAAGCGCTGCGAATCCTAGAGTGACCCTCTATGCCAACATATAGCTTGCTCGCCGGAGGTATGCTACTATTTCAACCTCTATGATGTTGGATTACCATTATCTCTAAAAATATATTTCTCATTACCATTACATTGTGCTTGTGAGCGCCTCTACATTTTGTGAGGCGATTCTAAGCACGTTCCTTCACATCCAGAGCAGGGCTTTGGAAAGCTAGCAGGTTTGCTCGACTTGTCATAGTTTGAAGTCAGTTACATGGGCTTTGTTGGGGGGAGTGTAGCACCTCGTGAACATATATGTGTTTCTTTCACCTTGTGAGAGGCAGGTAGGCAGCGCTATAAACCACAGCCCTCGTATTTCTCAATGTGACATTAAAAGAGAAAGCCTCGCTCCTTTCAAATTATTACCGCTCACTCTGGCAAGTAATCAGTCTGCCACGAGGCATAAATAATTATTAACAACATTAACGATTTAAAAGAGGTTTCCAAGTGGAAAAATGCTAGTTTAATAGCTGTGCTATGAAGAGATCCATTTCCGTTGTGTGTAAAAGTACACGGCTGGCACACAACTTTTGTTTACTTTTGTAGTAATGGGGGCACACAGTGTGGCGTGCCGACATTGTTACAGAAGTGAATAAGTAGAAAAAAAAAGTTGCTTGTCTGCTGTATTACTTTTACACACAACGGGAGGTGTTCCTTGAAGCGAGAGCTCTTCCAGTAAGGCGCTCTATGGCTGACGCTTCTTTATCCACTGGACTAGAAGCGCTGCGAATCCTAGAGTGACCCTCTATGCTAAGATATAGCGGGCACTGGCTCGCCAGATGTATGCTACTATTTCAACCTCTATGTCGGATTACCATTATCTCTAATAATATATTTCGCATTACGTTGTGCTTGTGAGCGCCTCTACATTTTGTGAGGCGATTCTAAGCACGTTCCTTCACATCCTGAGCAGGGCTTTCGAAAGCTAGCAGGTTTGCTCGACTTGTCATAGTTTGAAGTCAGTTACATGGGCTTTTGTTGGGTGGAGTGTAGCACCTCGTGAACATATATGTGTTTCTTTCACCTTGTGAGAGGCAGGCAGCGCTATAAACCACAGCCCTCGTGTTTCTCAATGTGACATTAAAAAGAGGAAGCCTCGCTCCTTTCAAGTTATTACCGCTCACTCTGTACATTGGACGCTTCGCAAGTAATTTGTCTGCCACGAGGCATAAATAATTATTAAAAACATTAACGATTTAAAAGAGGTTTCCAAGTGGAAGAATGCTAGTTTAATAGCTGTGCTATGGAGAGATCCGTTTCCGTTGTGTGTAAAAGTAATACGGCGGGCAAACAACTTTTGTTTACTTTTGTAGTAATGGGGGCATGCAGTGCGGCATGCCGCCATTGTTACAAAAGTGAATAAACAGAAAAAAAAGTTGCCGCCATTGTTACAAAAGTGAATAAACAGAAAAAAAGTTGCTTGTCTGCCATATTACTTTCACACACAACGGAAATGGCACACGCAGTTCACCCACCTCCTCTTCCTCCTCATGGACAGGACTCCAAGCAGTGCTGTCAACAGTAAGGCGTCTGTCTCACATTTCACAAAGTACACCAGATGGCGTTAGGTGACTTCCCGTGCCTGCTATATACGGCGCAGGCCCAATTCAAATAAAACAAGTAGGGCTGCGGCTGGTCAGTTTGTGGGAATGCTAGCAGCTGCGGGGACAGAGTATGGGCAGCGCGAGGGAGGAAAGCAACGCGAGCCGGCCGATGTACTTGCCGCTCTCCCCCTCAAGCCTCCAATGCCTGGTGTGTATGGCGTGGGACCAATTAAAACAAGCACTGGCAATGCAATAGGACTCGCATTTACGCAAGACCTATTGCATTGTAAACAGGAGTGCGTGCGGGGACAAGGCACGAACGGGGGAGGGGGGAGGAAAGGGAAGAATGTAGTCTGTGCAGTAAAGGGGCCAGTAGCCATGGAAGGACACAAATGACGACATGGCCATCATAAGGAGGGACTAACAAGCCTACAACGAATCGGAAGGCCAGCATTTAAGACACAAGCCAATGAAAAAGATGGGCGGAGAGTGGGCGGAGCTTTCACAAAGCTTCCACGCTATACTGAAAACTGCATGCCTCGCAAAGCGAGCAACGCATGTGCTGCAACGCTAGGCTCAACCTAAAAATGGAGTGAGAAGATTTTTTGTGGGTTCTCTCCGCCACGTTTTAACATCTATCCTTATCACAGGAGAGAGAACACACTAAAAAAAGAAAAGTTTTTGCTAAGTGAGTTTGGACTCTCACCCACTCTCATTCTGCCTTCCTGCTGCTGAGCCAAGCTCGAGCAGGGGAAGGCATCACAATAGGCATCCTGTCACAGGGAGGTGTGACCACCTCCCAGACAGGGTTTAGTGTATTAGGAAAGGGTGGGAGCGCTTGCCAGTGCCACATAGTCTGTGTGCAGGACACATTTGGTGCCCTCCATGCATACTCCAGTTCAGGGAGCCATTGGCTCCCGCTCTGGCGTGAGACTGGACAAAGGACAGGGGAGTATCCTCCCCCTTGTCCAGCCCTCCTTAGGGAGGGACCCCTGGATCATCCCAACCCTTTCCTTAGGGTATTTAATGGCTTGCTTGAGGGTGGGTCCCTAGATTCATCGTGGGACATGATCCAATTCAGACACCACTTCAACTTCGACCGTCCGGACACTCAGGACTTTGCTGGACTTCGCTCTGGGCAAACCGGGAAGACTCCTGCTGCTCCTGATCTCTTCGCCCTGCTCGTCTGCTGCAACGTTCGTGCCTGTGCTCCATACAGGAAACCTTCCAAGGCCTGTGGGCATCCAAGACACATGAAGGAATCTCCCTTAAAGTGAAGGAGTCACTTCCCTGCATCTGCAGGCACCCAACCAAGCTGACCGGTCTGCTGATTCTGGACTCCCACGGACTCCAAAAGGCTCAGCAACACAGGTGGTGGTTCTTCACTTCCCTCGAGGCCTGCCCTGTCCTCTCACCAAGTTTGAGGCCAGTATCCCTTGTCAGAGCTGCAGGAACCGAACCCCTGTGCACTGCGTCGACTTGCCATTGCAAAGGCTTATTGGCTTCCTTCCATCAAAATCTTCGGGCTCCAAGTAGCCCCATCCTCAAGCATCTCCAGTGATCTTCGACCACACCGCATTGCTTGCACCGTGGGCCTGCTTCACTGGTAGCTGCTCAAGGTCCTCTTGCGACTCCACCTCCTCCAGCCTGTTGGTCCTGTCGAGGGTCACATTTTGAATTCTTTGGGCTCCCCTGATTGTTCGGGGTCTTCCCTGACTCCTCTGCTTGTGGTGAGACTCCTGGACCTTGCTGGTCCCGCATTGCACTTTCTTCTACTCCTTCGTTGGTTGCAGTTGCCAAGGCTTGTTGGTGCTCCCGCCAGACACCGACCCCTCAACGTTCGACATACAACATGGGACAGCTTGTGTACAGCTCCTGGTCTTCCACGGCGTTGCCTGGTCCACACAGCTGCAGTTTAAGGTCACCGTCAGCTCTCCTGCAACACCTGACATCGGTGGGCATTCATCTTCTGTGCCTCCTGGTCACTCCTGAGTGGCATAGACTCTGTCCCCTCTGCTTGCAGGTTCTTCACATCTTGAATCCACCTTTTTGTTCCACGGGACACTTTTACCTTCTCCAGCAGCAGCATCTTTCTTAAGTCTCCCATTGAGTTTGACGACAGTTTCCGACGCCACTTCACACCTATGCCCCCGGCTTTCCTGGTGCAGATATCCTGGTTCCTAAGGTAACCACAAGTGGGGTGATTCTCCAACCTCTTGTCTTCCACAGGGTTTCTTCAGGGTCCGCTGGGAAGGGTCCTCTTTCTTTAAAATTGCAACTGCGACTTACCCATTGACTTGCATTGATCCTGCGGTCGTGTTCCCACTCTGCACACAGCCTCCATGGGGCTCCTGGTTACTTACCTCGGGTGGTTCCTTGGGTCCCCGACACTTCTACGTCTTCTGGGTATAGTCTTGGCTTGAGTCGTGGTTCGCATACCACTGTTTTAGCATATGGTTTGGTCCCCCCCTGGTGATCACTGTGTATTCTGTGCTACTTACCTGTTTCTATCGTAAAGTATTGTGTGCATTGTATATATATCTCTGGCTAGGAGATATCTGTATGTGTTAGTGAGTGTCTTATAATAAATACATATTTTCATAAATACACTGTGTGGTTCTTTTTCCCTTAATCAATACCTATAAGATTATGTTCTGGTAAAACAAACTGCTTTACACTCCTTCTGGACTAATCCTGAAGGCTGCTCTCCACAGCTACCACTTAGAGAGCTTTCTAAGGTTGTCTAAGACCACTTAAATCACCATAAGAGTTGTCTGGATCTGTGCAAGGTGTCCACTTACATAAGTGTACATCATATACTGAGCCAGCCTCTCACATTGGTGTGCAGCGGTTGGGATTCAAGCTTGCATTGATTTACCAGATAATCTTGGTGTGGATTCATTGAAAAACTATCAATAATTTTAGGTACATATAAATACAAGATTAGAATAAGTAAGTTCTACTGAATTTAGGGTTGGGTAGTTAAGAATCTAGCACAACCCTTTCTCCAACCTCAGAGAGTTTAGTTCCCACTAGGTAAGGTAGGTGCAACACCTCACTGCACATAGTATGTCTTCTAAAGGAGATGCCAGTGGCTGTCTGCCTTCTAGATACAGTGACCTCACATTCCAGGAACTGAGGGCCCTGTGTTCCTCTAGGAAGCTTAAGACAGGGAAAGGCCCTAATACTCAACGCCTCCTAGAGGTGTTACTGGTGGATGACCTACAGAAAGCTAGTGGGTCAGATGAATAGGACAGAGTGGGTGGGCAGGGGGCAGAAGATGGGTCAGGAGGGGAACCCCTTGTTGAACGTAATTCTGACCCTGATTAGGAGGAGTCTCATGACTCCCACCTGGAAAAATCAGATCCCCCAGAGAATAGTGCCAATGGCACAGAGGGTGCCCCCAGAAGTGGGTCCCCCTTTGTTCCTCCTGGAAGGGTCCAGAGTAGAGCAAGGGGGTCTCGATCCTACTCTAGATAATCCAATGCTTCAGGACATTCAATACTGACCTCCATCTCTAGTAGGAGGGACAACTCTTTTGACAGGGAGTACCAACTGCTTGAACTTTAGAAAGCAAGGCTTAGGCTCAGGCAAGACCAATTGGTCCTTGACAAAGAGTCCCTAGAAATCCAGAAAGCTAGGAAGAAATTGGGATTAGAGTCCCATGGTGGCAGCAACGGTGTCCCTAAGGTTAGAGAAACCTCTTTTGACCATAGGAACCTGAACAAGATAGTCCCTCCTTACCAGGAGGGGAGTGATATCCATAAATGGATCACTGCTTTAGAGAGTGCCTGTAAAGTTCAGAGGGTCCCTCAAGAGCAGTGGGCAGCTATCTTGTGGCTCTCCTTTGCTAACAAAGGTAGAGATAAGCTCCTCACTGTTAGAGAAGAGGATGCTGACAATTATTCAGTGCTGAAGAGTGCTCTCATAGATGGGTTTGGCTTAACCACTGAACAGTATAGGATTAAGTTCAGAGACACCTAGAAGGTACACACCCAGGACTAGGTAGACTTTGTAGACAGTGCTATTAAGGCTCTGGAAGGCTGGCTTCATGGAAGCAAGGTACAGGACTACCAAGGATTATACAATTTGATTATGAGGGAGCAGATCCTTAACAATTGTCAGAACCAGCTTTTACATCAGTACCTGGTGGACTCTGATCTGACCTCTCCCCAAGAATTGGGAAAGAAGGCAGACAAATGGATTTGCACCAGGGTTAAGCAGACAAATCATGGTAATGGAGGTGACCAGAAGAAGCAAGATTCTTCTAAATCTCAGGATAAGGGTAGGGATAAAGCCAAAGATAAGAAAGAGTCTTTTCAAGGGCCCCAAAAACATGCATCTGGGGATGAGTCCCAAAATTCTAAGAAAGGCAAAAAGAAACCTTGGTGTTACTTCTGTAAGGTGAAGACGCATTGAACAAAAGATGCTGATTGTCCAAAGGCCAAGGAAACTACTCCTACTACCACTGCCCCTAAGGCACCTGCTCCCCCTAGCACAAGTACAAGTGGTAGTAGAGCAAACAAGGGATTAGTGGGGTTAACCTTGGGTACTGAGATGGGTTCTGACTTAGTTAGAACTCCCACTCAGGCTGTTTTAGTCTGGGATCGTGGCATGGATCTTGCCACCTTACTAGTCAGTCCCACTAACGTGCTCAATTACAGACAACAGCCTTTAATCAATGGAAAAGAAGCAATGGCTTATAGGGATACAGGGGCCAGTGTCACTATGGTGACAGAGAAACTTGTATCCCCTAAACAGGTCATACTTGGACAAGTGTACCAAGTTGCCAACGCTAGCAATGTCAGGACTGACCATTCTTTGGCAGTTGTGAATCTCAGCTGGGGAGGGGTAACTGGACTTAAGAGGGTTGTGGTATCTCCAGACCTACCTGTGGATTATTTGTTGGGCAATTATCTAGAAACTTCAGCCTGGTCTGAAGTGGAGTTCAGGATTCTTGCAGAGATGATGGGCATCTAAAAGTGTGTTTGCTGTCACCAGCGCTCAGCTCAAACAGCTCAGCACTGAAAAAGCACTGGATTCTGGAAACATGGACCAGGTGCTTCCCAAGAGAAAGAGCAGGAAGGGTAAGGAATTTCCCTCCTCACAAACTCTCAGTGAAGATCAGCCTCCTGAGGGAGAGGATCTTAGCCCCTGTGAAGGAACTGTCCCAGAGGAACTTGGGCCTGACCAGGCAGAGTTCTTGGGGGCAGGGGGCCCTTCCAGGGCAGATTTGAGTTTGGAACAGCAGTCCTGCCCCTCTCTTGAACCCCTCAGACAGCAAGCTGCTGCTGAGGAAGCAGGGAATATCAGTGGATCCCATAGGACCTATTGGGATGATAGACTCTTGTATTTTGAGGCTAGAGACCCCAAGCCAGGTACCACCAGGAGGTTGGTAATACCCCAGAGGTTCGGAGGTTTCCTACTCTCCCTAGCACATGATATTCCTCTTGCAGGACACTTAGGGAAAAGTAAGACTTGGGACAGGCTTGTCCCTCACTTTCACTGGCCCCATATGTCTGAGGACACAAAGGAGTTTTGTCGCTCCTGTGCCACTTGCCAAGCTAGTGGTAAGTCAGGTGGCAAAACAAAGGCCCCCTTAATTCCACTTCCAGTGATTGGGGTTCCCTTTGAGAGGGTAGGGATTGACATTGTTGGTCCCTTGAACCCTTCAACTGCATCTGGGAACAGTTACATACTAGTGGTGGTGGACCATGCCACTAGGTACCCAGAAGCTATACCCCTTAGAACCACCACAGCTCCTGTGGTGGCTAGGGCCCTCATGGGAATATTTTCCAGAGTGGGCTTCCCTAAGGAGGTCTTAACTGACAGATGTACCAACTTCATGTCGAGTTACATCACTGCAATGTGGAAAGAGTGTGGAGTAAACTAATAGTTTACCACACCCTACCATCCACAACGCAATGGGCTTATTGAAAGGGTCAACAAGACCCTCAAGGGTATGATCATGGGACTCCCAGACAAGCTTAGGCAAAAATGGGATGTCTTATTACCCTGCCTTCTCTTTGCCTACAGAGAGGTTCCTCAGAAGGGGGTTGGCAACAGCCCATTTGAGCTCCTATTCGGACATCCAGTTAGGGGTCCCTTGTGTCTAGTGAAGGAAGGTTGGGAACAACCTCTCAAACCTCCTAAACAAGACATTATGGACTATGTCCTTGGCCTGCATTCTCGCATGGCTGAGTACATGAAGAAGGCTAGCAAAAACCTGGAGGCCAGCCAAGAACTTCAAAAAGCTTCGCATGACCAAAAGGCTGTCTTGACTGTTTATCAGCCAGGCCAGAAAGTGTGGGTTTTGGAGCCTGTGGCCCCAGCAGCTCTCCAAAACAAGTGGATTGGCCCCCACACCATCATTGAACAAAAAGGTGAGGTCACCTACATGGTGGACCTAGGTACTCCACGAAGTCCCCATAGGGTACTTCATGTGAACCGCCTGAAACCTTTTGTTGACAGGGCTGTCATGGGTTTGCTCATGGCAACTGATGAGGGACAGGAAGAAGAGAGTGACCCTCTCCCTGATCTCCTCTCTCAGAACCTTGATGCTGGATAAGTAGATGGAGTAGCCATTGGCAGGAAACCTCACTGATCAACAGCAGACTGATTGCAGGAAAGTCCTCAATCAGTACAGAAGTATGTTCTCCCTGACACCCAGTCAAACTACCTGGTGTACCCATGAAGTGGACACAGGTGACAGTGAAGAATAAAATCTACAGACAGCCTGACCATGTCAGGGGCTGCATCAGGACAGAGGTCCAAAAGAAGCTAGAATTGGGAGTCATTGAGCCTTCTGATAGCCCCTGGGCTAGTCCATTAGTCCTTGTACCTAAACCTCACACCAAGGGTGAAAAAAGAGAGATGAGGTTTTGTGTGGACTACAGAGGCCTCAATGCAGTCACTAGGACTGATGCTCATCCAATTTCCAAGGGCAAATAAACTCATAGATACTTTGGCCTCAGCCAAGTTTCTGAGCACATTTGACCTAACGGCTGGCTACTGGCAAATCAGACTAGCTGAGGATGCCAAGCAAAAAACAGCATTCCCAACCCGTAGTGGGCATTATCAATTTATTGTGATGCTCTTTGGACTGAAGAATGCACCTGGCACATTTCAGAGGCTGGTGAATAAAGTCCTAACAGGTCTGGAAGCATATAGTGCAGCATATCTAGATGATATAGCTATCTTTAGTTCAACCTGGGAGGATCATCTGGTCCACCTCAGAAATGTTCTGGAGGCCCTGCAAAAGGCAGGCCTCACTATCAAGGCCACTAACTGCCAGATAGGGCAGAGCAAGGTTGTGTACTTGGGCCACCTGGTAGGTGGAGGCCAGGTTCAACCATTGGAGAGCAAAATTCCGACCATTGTGGACTGGGTTGCTCACACTACCCAGACTCAGGTCAGAGCTTTCTTGGGCCTGACTGGGTACTACAGAAGATTTGCGAAGAGATATGGGTCCATTGTGACTCCCCTGAATGATCTGACATCAAAAAGAATCGTTAAGAACGTTCAGTGGACAGAAAGCTGTCAAAGGCATTTGATGACCTACAGCAGACCATGTGCACTACTCCCATCCTGCACAGTCCTGACTACTCCAAAACTTTCATTGTCCAGACAGATGCATCTGAGATAGAGGTAGGGGCTGTGTTATCACAACTTAATGCAGAGGGCCAGGATCAACCAGGAGCTTTTATCAGCAGAAGGTTGACCCCCAGGGAGAAACGTTGGTCAGCCATTGAGAGGGAAGCCTTTGCTGTGGTCTGGGCCTTGAAGAAGCTGAGGCCATACCTGTTTGGCACTCACTTCATTGTTCAGTCAGACCGCAAGCCCCTCTAATAGCTTAAACAGATGAAGGGTGAAATTCCCAAACTTTTGAGGTGGTCCATTTCCCTACAGGGGATGGACTATACAGTGGAACATAGACCTGGGAGTAACCATGCCAATACAGATGGACTCTCCAGATATGTCCACTTAGAAAATGAAGACTCAACTGGGCAAGGTTAGTCTCATCTCCTTATGTTTGGGGGGGTTGTGTAGGAAAGTAGGATCTGCTTCTATGGTTACCCCCACTTTTTGCTTGATGTAATGCTGCTTCTGACTAGTCAGACTGGGATCCTGCTAATCAAGACCCCAGTCTCTCTGCTTTCTCCCCTAAATTGTTATGGTAAGTACTTAGGTACATCCCAGATTGGATACTGGGGTACTCTTATAAGTCCCTAGTGTTAGAATAGAAATCTTCATTTTTGCGCATTGCCCTATGTAAGTTAGCAGGCGCAGCACCATTTTCTATTCAGGCGCCATTTTGAATCATGATCGAAACTAATCCTTTTCTGAGAAAAAGCCTCTGTTACGTTTTGTTTCTGCAATGTTAGGTTTTGCTTCACTAATGAATAGACTGTTCATATTAGTGCATACCTTTCTCACTAGATAGAGGCCCTCTCCCACTTGTCTGGTGGTGGGCGCAGGGTGAAACAACCTTGGGTTGTATTAGGTGGTGTGAGATATGAGAACTGAAATTTATTTGTTTTGTATTTCACTGTCCAGCTGCATCTGCTTGGAAAGTTCCACTGTGAGCGTGCCTTCGCCCGGTCATGAAACGTACATAATGTATCTTTTGCTTGTTGAGTTCTGTCCTCTCTGCAGCACTCCTAGCGACTGGGCAGACCGGGCTCCGCTCTGAGTGTATATGAATAAACAGTTATTGGTTTGTATTCTCTACTGTCTGACCGACTCTTCATTTGGTTTAGAAGGCTGAGTGGTGGTCATTAGTGACCCGGGTGACCCTAAACGGGCCACTTCCTTCAGTTGGCGTCCGAAAAGGGACTCCTTCGGGTGATTGATCCATCCCCTTTCCGCAGACGGGGGGGGAGGCCGAGGACATCGTCGGGTCGGACTGACGGTTCAGGGATCCCTGCACGAAGAGTTTCTGTTACTCGCAGCTGCCCCTTCTGTCCCGCCGGGTGCTGCCTCGCCCAGTAGTCATCCCGACTGAAGTCCTGAATGGCAAAACCCTTGAATCTGACCGTTTGGTCTGAAGAGTCAGCAGTGGAGAACTGGTTTGTTTGTGCTACTGATATGAGGTGAGTTTGTTTTGGTTCTTTGCGGATATGGTACCATTGTGGTTTGAGTTTGGTACGGTCTGAGGACCGTTTTTGATAAAAGTATTTGCAATTACTTTGCTAGGTAAAAACAACAAACTTGTTTTCCTTTTTAAAATGCCTAG
The DNA here is from genome assembly GCA_963921515.1 of Calotriton arnoldi. Taxonomy (NCBI): domain Eukaryota; kingdom Metazoa; phylum Chordata; class Amphibia; order Caudata; family Salamandridae; genus Calotriton; species Calotriton arnoldi. The sequence goes on along the minus strand of CAWUFW010000195.1, from coordinate 2,177,811 downwards.
TTTTAGTAAAATCTTGTATTTGTCTTGTCGGGGTTTTTCTGCAGATGCTCGATTGGAAGAGGCTCAGCCGGCGCCTCCTGAAGGCAGCCCTAATTTTGATATGTATGTGAAGCATGGTCTTGGCCCTATTATGTTTAGTACATTATGGCACAAATATACGAGGGACAATGCAGAGTTGCAGTGGCCGTTGACGGGCACTTTAGATGAACAAAAAATTGGGTTTTTACAGGAGCAAATATTTAAGAAACGAAGTAGGCAGTCCATGTTTGACTCCCTCAGAACTTGGCAGAAGGAGGCTAGACAGAGACGGTTAAAGATGGAAAGAGATGCACGGAAGGGGAAAATGCAAACATTGACATAGAAGGCTGTGGCATATGATAGAGAAAAGCAACAGCCTGGAATTGAATGTGAAAAAAGGAGATTTCGGTTGCATATTGATAATTATTTTTTGACCAAAGAAGAAGACGATACCTTTGTAGAGGAGTTGCTAGATACTCGACCCCCGCCTCCTTATGCCCCACAGAGGATTTATCCAGCAGTTTCCTTACAGTCACAGCAGACTGTTACGTCTGCTTCGGCTATTCCCGTATCTACGGCTGTTGTTTCGACGGCTTCGGCTATGGCACCTCCCCCTCCTTCTTTATCCTCGCCATCTTTGGCAACTGTGACTCTCAGCATATCAACTGTCTCGACTCCTGTATCCTCTTTCTCCTCCGGTGCAAGCGGAAGCAACGATTGTACCTGTAACTTCTGTTTTTTCTCCTTCCATGGTTTTTCATCCTCCGATACCTTTGAATGTTGAGACGCCAGTACGTGGATTTGAGGATAGAGATTGGACAAAATTCAAGGAGCGAATAGGCCCGTTAGTGCGATCTGGGGTAGGGGATGAAGAGAAACAAGTAATAGCTGACCAGGCGGTGCAGTGGGCTCGTAATGTGATCTATAGTGTGGAGGATGTTTGGGAAGTCATGCAGGATTTTGAACCCTTTATACAGCAACATGCCCTTAAGCATATGTCTGCTACATTGATTAGTCTTTGGCAAAAACACACTGGGACAGAAGCGCCTCATATTTTATTTGATATTAGAGATTTCTGACTTGGAGCCAGGCCAAGTATTTGGGAATGTTACAACTCTAGTTGCCTACAGGGGTAGACTACATGAGAGGAGCCCTACTCAGATAACTCAGTTTCTGATGCGGGAGGTCCATCCCATATATCACCCAGAAATACCTGAGATAACGGATCAGCGCGGTAATGTTACTAGACCGGCTGTAGCGGCCCGTTTTCAGGAACAATGGGTTTATACTCCATGGAAAAGGAGTGAGGTTCTAGCCCTTAAGGCTCATTTGCCTGATCATAGGAAGAATCCTACAGCTTATTATAAAGAATTAACAGAGGCTGCCTCTTTTACTGTAAAGACTCTTGCTGATATTGAAATGTTTTTTTGTCTCCTCATTCCAGTTGATGTATGGAGGCAGGTTCATACTCAAGACCATGTTGCGGAGTTGGTTGGTACATGTGATGTGATTAAGGGATGGGATCAGGAAAGGAAGCCAGGTGATAAACCCCGAGCCGAGATACTTGCTTTGCCAGGTCGCATTATTACATATATGCATTCCCTTATTTCGCCTAAGAAGGTAAGCTGGGACAAATTGACGGCTTGTCGACAGACGAAGGATGAAAGTGTGTTTGATTTCTTTACCCGGTTTGAAGATACGTTTTGGGACTATAGTGGGCAGGATATGTCTATCGAGTGAGGAGTTTGATTGCTTGTTGACAGATTTGTTTCTAATCTTCTTCCTGAAATTACGGCACGTTTACAGGCGTCTGAGAGTACTTGGTCCACCTCTTCCCCCTCTGTTATTTTGAATATGGCCCAGTACTATGAACACCGAGATCAGGAGGGAAAGGATAGTACTGTTAAGAAACACAAGGATTTAAAGACGAAGGTGTTGTTGCAGCAAGCGTTTAGGGGAAATAGTAGGGGACGGGGTGGTCCTTCTAGACAGCTTCCACGTACCAGTAGACAGTCTTCAACGAAACCTTCAGTGCAAAATCAGTGTGCGTATTGTAAGGAGGAGGGTCATTGGCGTAGCCAGTGCCCTGTGCTTTTACAGAAAGTTGAAGCTCCTAGAGGGCGCGGTTCTAGTGGGAGAGGTCGTGGGACAGAGAGAGCTCAGGATGCTACAGTTTCACAGGGTCGTTCTGATAATAACTACTTTGATGACCCTCGTGATGGTCAGTATTATCATGATGATTACGATATGGATGAGGTGACAGGAGAGGGACCAGTTCAGATATCTGTAGATCAGCGTGGTCCTTATGTCACAGCGGATTTGCAAGGCTTGACTAAGGAATTTTTGGTGGACACAGGTGCGACAAAGAGTTCTGTTTCTCGACATATGGTCCCTGGGGCATCCCTGTCTGACCACAATAATGTTTCGGTAGGTTTTTCAGGTGTACCGGTTGTAAGCCCCATTTCACGCTCCCTAGCATTGACTATTGGTCCTTTTACTGTTGAGTCGCCATTCTTGTTAACATCTAATTGTGGTGAAAATTTGATGGGTTTGGACTTGTTGAAAAAGTTGCATGCTACTATCTATTGCTCTCCTGCGGGTGTCTATATTACTGTGGGACCGGATGTGAGTACTAAACAGTGTTTGTCCCAGAATGCACCCCTCCCCACTGAATTTGCTGATGTCCCACCCACTCTATAGGCCACAGGTGACACGGATGTAGGGCTGTTGCATATACCACCAGTTTCTATACAAGTTAAAGAGAACGTTGTTTTGCCTCGTATTCCTCAGTATAAGATACCGAAGGCAGGAGAACTGGCTCTTCTTCAGATTATTCAAGATTTGATACAAAAGGGAGTAGTTGAGGAAACATCTGGCAATATTTGTAATTGTCCTATTCTTCCAATTCTTAAAAGGGCACGCTCAGGCTCCTCTGAGGACGCTGATGATGTTTATTGTTTTGTGACTGATCTGCGCGAGGTTAATAAGATAGTGGTTCCACAGTTCCCTGTGGTTCCTGATATTACTGCGCTTTTGACGATGAGTCCTTCTACCGCTAAATTTTTCTCTGTTATTGATTTGAAAAATGCTTTCTTTAACATTCCTATCTATCCAGACAATAGATATTTGTTTGGGTTCACACTGGCTGGTAGGAGTTTTAGATTCTGTCGCGCTTCTCAGGGCTATACGGAGAGTCCTAGTATTTATAGTCAAGCATTAAAAGGTCAGTTGGATTCCTTATCGCTTCCCACAGGTTATGTATTGGTGCAGTATGTTGATGATCTACTCATAGCTTCTCATATGGAACAGAGTTGCAAAGATAGTACAGTCAAATTGTTGTTGCATTTGGCCCATCATGGACACAAGGTTTCTCTTTCTAAATTTCAGTATTGTCGACAGGAGGTCACATATTTAGGTTACCTACTGTTGAAGAAGGGTAGAAGGTTGACCCCTGAGCACATCAGTACCATTGTTAAAGTGCCCATTCCACAAACTCAAAAGGATGCGCCCGCTTTTATAGGTATTACTTCCTACTGTCGCCAGTGGATACCTAACTACTCACTACTAATCAAACCTTTGCTTGCATTAACAACAAAAGAAGTGCATGAGCCTTTGCCTTGGAAGTCCGAATGCCAGCAGTCTTTTGAGCAATTGAAAATTACGCTTTGTTCGGCTCCAGTGCTTGGCACGCCTAACTATGGCAAACCGTTTGTGCTCTATGTCCACGAGATGGCTGGCTGTGCGCTCTCTGTCCTAACACAAACATTTGGGGATAAGCAACGGCTGTGTGCTTATTTCTCTGCTGTGCTTGATCCCGTCGCAAGGGCCCTCCCGAGTTGTCTGAGAGCGGTCGCAGCTGTGGCCACTTCAATCAGACAATCGGCTGGATTTGTACTTGATACTGACCTCACAGTTATGGTACCCCATGCTGTGGATACACTTTTGAATGAGACAAAGACACAGCACCTCACCAGTGCACGTCTTACCAGCTATGAATTGACCCTCTTTGCCAAGCATATTACAATTAAAAGATGTGCCATTCTGAATCCAGCCACGTTATTACCTCTCTCTTCTGAGAACGATGCAGCCGATAAACATGATTGTATCTACCGGACGGAAGAAGAGACGAAGGGACAGGTAGACCTGACTGATGTTCCTTTATCTGATCCCCAAGGAGAACTATATGTCGATGGCTCTTGTTTTAAGTTACCAGATGGCACCACGACGGCTTATGCTGTCACTACATTGTGCATGGTGGTAGAGACATCACGGGTCCCCTATCAGTCGGCTCAAGCTGCTGAGCTTGCCGCTCTTATTCGAGCTTGTGAATTGAGCGAGGGACTGGTTGTCAACATCTATGCTGACAGCCAGTATGCCTTCTGGATTGCGCATAATTTTGGGCGACTCTGGGCTGAGAGAGGGTTCCTTACTTCTCATGGCACCAAGATTCAGCATGGGCACCTCATATTAAAGCTTTTGTCTGCTTTAACGCTCCCCAAGAAATTGTCCATAATTAAATGTAGTGACCACAGGAAGGATACTGATGACGTGGGTAGAGGAAATGCTTTTGCAGATCAGACAGCTAAGGAAATGGCCCGGACAAAGATGAAATGTATGTTTGTAGCAGGTCCGGCTAGGTGGGTCCCTGAAGTTAACATGTTTGAGAATACCCTTGAAAGTGTAAAGGAGATACAAAGTGAAGCCACAATGGAAGAATTAGCGGAATGGCAGGAAAGCACAGCACAGTTAAATGAGGAAGGATGTTGGATTGATAAATTAGGGAAGCAGAGATGGATGTTGCTGGATGCATATGTTCTTCCCTTGGTTACTATGGCACATGGTCCAGCTCATATTAGTGCAAACGGCATTTGTGAGCTGTTAGACCCTGTATGGCAGAATGACAATATCTCTAAGACAGCCGCGCATTTGGTGAAATATTGCATGGTCTGCATAATGCATAATCCAGGTAAGGGTACCCCTACACCACCCAGTAATTTTGCACCACCCACTTTTCCTTTTGAAGTCCTTCAAATGGACTATTTTGTATTAGAGAGATGCAATAATCTTATGAATGTTTTGATGGTTGTATGTGCATTCAGTAAATGGGTTGAGGCTTATCCCACTAAAGATAATACAGCCATTACGACTGCAAAGGTACTCCTGAAGAAGTTCTTTCCTCGTTTCGGCTTGCCTCGAGTTATCTGGAGTGACAACGGAAGTCATTTTAATGCGAAAGTGATTCAGTTGATTTGTGAGGGTCTCCATGTAAAACAAAAATTCCATGCTCCCAATCATCCACAGTCAGCAGGTTTGGTTGAGAAGTACAATGGTACTCTCAAACTGAAATTGGCAAAAATTCCAGAGACCACAGGGTTAAAGTGGCCAGATGCTTTACCATTAGCACTTTTGTCGACAAGAACGACAGCACATTCTAGGACAGGACTGTCTCCTTACGAGGTCGTGTTTGGGCGTCCGGAAAACATCTGGGGCGTCCCGCGTCCTCGTAGGTTCTCTGATATTGAGTACCCTGTATTGCTTGATTACCTTGGCCAGTTAACAGAGAGTTTACGTTCTATTTACCAACAGGTGCGAGAGTCCCTACCCTCTACACCAGAGGGACCAGGCCACGATATCCAGCCTGGTGACTTTGTCCTACTGTGCAATTTCCAGAGGAAGAAAAGTTTGGAGCCGCGCTGGAAGGGTCCTGAGCAGGTTCTATTGGTGAAGTTTACTGCTGTGAAGGTTGCTGGCCATAAGAACTGGGTCCATGTGACCCACTGTCGCAGGATTCCTTTGCCATTGCCCTACGACAAGTGGGTCAAAGAAGGCGTTGGGGACTCGGAGTGCGAGCAGGTGCCCAGGTTTGTCCCTTTCAGTGATGCCCAACTAACATGGACGCAGACAGATAAAGAGAATGAGAATATGTTGAATGAGGCTGTTCCTCCAGAAATATGAGCTATGCAAGAGCCATTGTTCACTGATCACATGGTGCCTGGGGCTACCAGGTACAATTTGCGCCCTCGGCTGAGGGAAATTGCGTCTAAGGAGTAAAGAGATTAGGGATGGACTGCATAAGATAGGTTGTACTGAGGTATAGTACCAATGGAATTAGCTGAAATCAGTGAAGGATTTTTGCTTACTTTATTCTAGTTGTTTGAACATTAGTTAGGGAAGGCTGAAGTATACCTTGAAGGTATACCATCTTAATCGACGTGGGATACATTAAAGAGCTTAGGACAGAGCAAGCTCCACTGCCGGTGCTCAAGAGCACCAACGTATTGATGGATAATAGGAGCCTGTACCAGTGAGGCTCTGAAGGACACTGGGAACGTGTATATTTTCTTTGCATCTCGCCCCCATTTTTCCATCCGTTATGCATCCCTTTGGTAGACAGGTTGCTGAGGAAGAGCAGCCAGTGATTCTTGTTGCTCAGCATAATATGGTGTGAACCCGCAAGCAGAAAATAACATGCGTTGTTCTTGTGGTTTTGTTGCTAATAATATTGTGTGGGGTGTCCTGGGTTTTAGAAAATGATCAGGATGTGCCTTTACGTACCAAGGTTAAGGTTATTTCCCCAACAAGAAATAAAAGGACGGCCTCGAGTAATGTATTTTTAGACACACACAAGATATTCTTTGGAGAAGGGACAGCTTGCTACCCCACTGAATCTGTCACCTGTTTATGGACTGCATATCCATTATCACTTGTGCATTATACATATACTCGTCTATCACAATTTACAGAAGTGAAGGGAGTTTTTGGTTTCGGCTATCCAGGACCTTGTTTATATTATAGAAAGCCACTGGGAATGGGGTATCCAGGTTGTGATAACAACACATATTGCGACAACTTTTATATGGAAGAACAGAATGTTACACTGGTGGGTTGGCATTATAAGGAATTAATAGTCACCCAGAAAGCAGGTTATTATCCTGCTTGCTGCCCTATCGTGAATAGTACGGACACTTCTTTGTACATCAATTGTTCTGGAATAGTGTTGTACAAAAATACGATCCCCTTGGTGAATGACAAAGATCTGAGTACTTTTGGAATATACACCAGATATGATGCAGTAGATTACGAAGGACCGATTTATGCACACCCAGTTTTTTTTTTTCCCAGTTCCAGTTCCGAGTTTTCGCGCTGATCGAGTAGGCGCGTGAGGGAGACGCGAGGAGGATGCCGGCTGCTCCAGACTGTAGACTTTAGCCCCTTGCTCCCAGCTTGCGGCACCCCCTTGCTTGCGGCCCCCCTTGCCTGCAGCCCCCCGTATTTCACACACAGCGGGGGCGCGGGGGCGCTTTACCTACCCATCAATTCACGGAAAGCAGGTGAGCTGGGAGCGCGGCTGAGAACGAGCGTCAGCTCCCTGCACCCTGCACGGAGGCCCTGCCAAGTGCGTGGATATCCCACGGAGGACGTCGTGGTGCTTCTATACCACAGCAGCAGCAGCAGCTTTAGCGGGCTTCAGCGGGCTCAGAATTGCTCAGAATTGCTCCAGGGCCGCTCGGGAGACCACCGCCAGTAGCGAGTCCCCGAAACAGGCAGCACCATCATGGCACCATCGTGGCAGCAATCAAGTGGCAAGCGGTAAGTGGGAAGCCGCAGCCGCAGCGAGTGTGAACGGCCTGATTAAGACCCGGTGATCCCGCTCTCCCTGCTTGCCCCCCCTCAAAACTTGCCCAAATTTGCCCTACAGCTGCTCCTTAGCTACGCTGCTGGAAAGAGAAGGGAAAAAAAACAACTAACTCCACGCCTCTGGGAGAGATAATTCAACCGTGCCTTTCCCCGAAGGCTTCATTCTAGCAATAATAACCACTTAAAGACCCTAATTGTACAATCACCTTCAAGCTAATTTCGGCCTGACGTGCAGATACACAAACGTTTAGTGCTCAGTGTCCCGGCTCAGACTTAGCGATCAGTTTGAACAACACAGTGACTGGTAAACGCTACAGTCCGGAAAGTCTGGAAAAGAGCGTGGGAGTGTGGGAAAGAGCGCGGGCCCCTATAATCTTGGCAAAATCTTGGTAAAATCCAGAAATGCGGTCAGGGAGAATAAGAGGAGGTGACAAAAAAGACAAACACTTGCAAGCCCCAGTTAAAAATGGAAAAGAAGAGGATAAAGATGAGGACAAGGAAGGAGACTTGATCAATATCATAGCCCAAATGCATAACCCTTCTGGTAAGTCACCGGTAAATCCTGGCACGCTAAACATAGAGGGTATAGAAGCAATAGAAGAAATAGAAGCAACAGAAGTATGGCACGAGCACGGACCAATAATAGATGTATCATCTACCATGGCGAACATCTTGGAAACTACAGAAAAAACCTCCGTAGAGGCCGCCCCACAAGCCAAGTGTGTCGGAAGTAAGAAGGCAACTCGTACGGCAACCCATACGGCCCTTAATAGGCACAACTCTTGCCCGAATAGCAGTAAACGGGCATTGATAACGGACTTCTTAAAGGTTGCTATTAAAACAACGGAGGAAAACAGGAGTCGTTATGTTATGAAAGCTACTAACCCCATTCAATTTAATCAACAATGATAAAGCCTTCCAAAAAAAAAATGATGCCAACACGTCCTCACCAGGGGACAGAAGTATAAGTACAACTAATAGTGAGGTTGAATGGAAAGAAAATAAAGACCTCTGGCACATGGGATTGGGTATCACGGGCGATAAAAATCAAGAAATTCAATGCCCCCAACTACCAACTCCCAAAACTTTCTGCCCTCTGGAGATCCATCAAAGAAAAAATTCTCAGGTAACTGAGGTATTACTCCATCACCACCCGCCTTACCCGGATTTGCCTTACCAGTCCCAACAACAACAATCTCGACCTGGACACAGTGGTCATAACGGCCACAGTGTTCAAGATTATCACATTGAAAGTAACCCAGTACATCAGTACAATACAACTACTTCGAGTCCCTCGGGCATGCTAGATCCATCGCCGGGGGCCCACTCCCCCATCAGTCAGGGGGTAGCCAACTCAAACTCCGACATCCAAGTCCACCCTGATTCACCCTTCCACATGCCGGAAATAGCAGAGCACTTTTGTCAGGATAAACCAAATGATGCGCCGACATGTCAATTAAATTACTCAGGATTAGTCTCCCAGACACCATCTATTCAAAACAAGACATCACTCAACAGGTTCTCAGGTTGTTTGAGCGAGCCATCCCCAGGGCAACCGCCCCACCGGGACCACCGTGCCAGCTCACTCTCATCAACGTCTCCAGTCTGGCCCCACCTGCTAAGCACAATGGACACAATCGGCAAAGCAATGATTCTCCATGCAGACAAACTGGACACTCAAGTAGACCTCTTAAATATTCTAGCAATTCATGTTCAGGGGGTCGAACAAAAGCTCCATAGCTTTAATGAGATGATCCTGAAGGTGCAGCGAGATCAGGAAACAGCTTTTCAATTGTGCCACTGTCACTGCACCCGAATAATCAATAAACTAGCCTCTGTTCCAACCATACTTACTGAACTATTGGGTACAACAAGGGGAGTTTTAACCATGCCTGTAACAGCAATAGAGAAAGAAAAAGCAAAAACAGTAGAGAAAGAACATTCAGCCTCAAAGGAAACAGATTCGGAATGTCCTAATCCCTTAGTGGGGCAAAAAAGTAGCGAAACAGAGTCAACCTCCAAGTCAACATCATCTACACTTAATCCATCAAGTGTTCTCGATAACTTAGGCGACCAGGACCTCTCATCTCAAGACCAATGCAACCAGTCTCCAGAAAGACATCTAAAAGTACCTAAACTTTTATCAAAGCGGGAACAAAAACGATTGAGAAAGTCCAGAAAGCGCAAACAAACAAGCCAGGTACAAGATTCATCCCTGGCAACATCAGTCCAAAATGGAATTCTTCAAGAAGACAACGTAACTCAAAACAGCATGGAAGTAGTAATCCTTAAGGAGCGACCGATCTCATTCCCTAATCTGCCCGTCACGCCCAATACTTCAAACCATAATACAAGGGAGCCACCCCCGCTAGAAAAAATATACAGTTTATTCAAACCCGTAGCTGGGACGGAAAAACATATTTCAAAAACTCAGGCTACACAATTAACAGCGAGGAGCACCAAGTTGGCAACAAGGAAAACAACCCAGGGTGTGCCTTTCCTGGCTGAGGAAATTGGCACAGACGTAAGCCGAGTGCCGGAAATAAATAGGGGAGGTGAAATCCACCCACAAAAAAATACTCCAGAACCTCGAGATTTACCCCAGATCTTCCAAGAGCCCATGGTGGCGAAAAAAGAAACGGAAAGGACCTCAGTCATTGAATCGCAGCACGATCCTCCAGTTAACAACAAATTGGTCTTTAATCCACAATATGTTTCAAGGGGAACGCATGACATTCTTAATAGAAGTGTTTTGCTCAAATTATTTAAAGCTCTTCCACCTCTAAGCCATATAAATACCAATGACATTGAAAGTATCGAGTTTAATCAAAACCCGAGCCTCACTGGTCAAGAATTCACAACAGCCACATTCATCAACAATATGCTCATCGAACAGATTTGGCAGCAGAAGGACTCGTTCGCCAAATGGGGAATCGAGTTAAAAAAGATAATCCCCCCTCGTTTTCCTAGTCCATTACAACTATCTCCTTATATTGCGAGTCTTTTAAAAGGGGCAAAAGGCCCGGATCATCTAGCCAAATAATGGATAAAGAGTACCCGGCCAGGAAAATTACCATCACCTTTGATCATCCTGAAGCCAGTAAGTTTTCGGGTCCTTGGGACTCAAACACAGAAGGTACACCCTTGGGAATGGCATGAACAACCTCACCAATAGCTCCACACGCACATCAAGGTTGTAACATCTGTTCCTGGAACGTGCATGGCCTTCACTCAAAATTAGAAGACCCCGATTTCATGGACTTTATTACACAATACAACATACTTCTTTTTCAAGAATCCTGGCAGATAACTCCATCCCCAATAACTGGTTTCAAAGAATTCTTGAACCCGGCTAAGAGAGCCAAAAAATATGGAAGAGCAAAAGGGGGTCTCTCTATCTTCATTTCAACAGAAATCCCATGGCACGCTTCTATTATAGATTTAGATTGTTCTTGGTTGTTGTGCGTCAAAATAGACGTCTCGGTGTCCTATACCCTGCTCATACTAAACAGCTATATTCACCCCGCATCCAAACAAAAGAGGTTAAGAACTGAACAATTAATTACCTCATTAATAACATTAAAACTCACCTATCCAGATGCTAAAATCATCCTGTCGGGCGACTTCAATATGAATCTACAATATGCCAGGAGTAAGGGCAAAATAGAGGCCACCCCAGCCCTTAATCGACAGGACACATCTGGTAAGAAATGTGCAGCCCACTTGAAAGATCTTTCAATGTGTGTACTCAACGGTCAAGGCTCGACCGATCGGCCCGCAGCATACACCAGGGTTACTCAAAAAACACGATCTACCATTGATTACACTTTTACGGATTACGACCTTCTCCCGTATATCACGAACTTCCAAATAAAAGACAGGGCGGAAAGTGACCATCAACCACAATCCTTTACTCTATTAAAATCCTTTGCAACCTCAGAGAAAGCAAAGGCGCTATCATCTTTAACACAATGTTATAACCTAAAACGCCTCCGCTGGAATAAGGATAACATCGAGGACATCACAAGTACATACATCAGTCTTTTGGAAAGACCCAACTCTGAAACACTGATCATAAAAGCTTGGGAGTCTTTTATTTATGAAATTAACAAGAAATTCTCTAAGCATGCCCACGCCCACAAAGCAGGAAGCCTAAAAGGGGCAGCCTGGTTCACCAATAGTCTGAGGAAACAAAAACAACAACTAAATAAGTACCTCAGACAATTACGATCCCAGGGACCAGAATGCCACCAGGAACTCCTGCTTTTAATTTCAAAAACAAGAAAAAAGTTAAAAAAGGACATAAAATTTACCAAAAAAGTGTACCAAGAACATATTTGGGCGAAACTTCTTTATGCTTGTAAATTAGGGGACTCCAAGCTCTTCTGGGAACAAATCAACCAACTAACCAATGGCCGGAATCAACATCATGATTCGGATATATTGGAGGCCACATGGAGAGCCCACATCGAACTTTTATATAACGAAACTCCACCCCTATCGGCCCCAAATAGCAGATCATTAACAGGGAAGGAGGCTGGAGGTCGAGGTAAAGTCAACGACATCACAAACCATGAATCCCCCGAAGATTTTGTGTTGTTTTCAGACATTCAAGTCCTGAAAATCATAAAAAATTTAAAATCTGAGGGAGCCCCAGGTCCGAACGGATTACCAAATGCCCTGTTTCGGCATGACCCCCCATTTTGGTCTCAAGTCTTGACTCCTCTTTTTTCCAAAGCTATAGCCGACATGCTGATCCCTGAGTCCTGGAGAGGAAGCATCCTTAATCCAATCTACAAGTCGGGTTCCCGCTCGGATCCCTCCAACTACAGGTTGATCGCACTGATAGATGTGGAGGCGAAAATTTACGCATCTAATCTCCTGGTAGAGTTAGAGGCTTGGGTCAGTCGAATAAACCTAATACCATATACGCAAACTGGTTTCCGGGCTGGGATGGGCACCCTTACGAACATCTCTGCGGTTACCCTTCTAGCCAACCAAGCTTTTGCAATATCAAGGCCTCTGTACGCCTGCTTTGTAGACCTCAAAGCGGCTTTCGATAAAGTTCCAAGAGCCACTCCATGGGCAAAAATGCAAGCCTGGGGGGTCCCGCCTAGACTCCTGGACGCTATTATCAATCTGTACTCTCATACGTGGATCCAAATCAAGAAAGGAGATGGGTCTAGCGTAACCGGTAAGATTCCAACACTAAACGGGCTAAAACAAGGATGCGTTTTAGCGCCTTGTTTGTTTAACATTTACACCTCCGATCTCGATAAGTGCCTCCAGTCAATCCCACCTGACCCCCCAAAATTGGGCAAAATACCGACACCGTGCCTCCAATATGCAGATGACATTGTGTTGCTAGCACAAACTCCGGTCGGCCTGCAGAAATTGATCACTGGATTAGGAGCCTACACCACCTTGAACCAACTCACGATTAATCATCAAAAGACAAAAGTAATGTGTTTTTCCAAACATAAATTATTGAAAAGGCACACCTTTTCCTGGAAATTGGGCGAACAATCGCTGGCCCAGGTTGCTTCCTATAAATATCTAGGCTTCCTGCTAGATTGCAAGCTCAATTGTAAGCAACACGTGGAACAAGGACGCACGAAAGCTAAAAACTGTTATTTGCCTTTAAAATCCTGAGGAAAAAACTCATAGGTTGCTCTACCAGTCATCTGCTAAAAGTGATCGCCGCAAAATTTCTACCTTCCATCTCGTATGGCTCAGAACTCCTGAATACTAAAGATGCTACAATATTAAATACAGCACAATCTACATTTTTCAAAAGACTGTTTTTAATACTGCTACACACTTCACAGGAACAAATTCGTTTAGAATTCGGACTAAAAAACCAGATCATGGCCAGACAAGGTGCCTTAGTAAAGTATTATTGGAGGATGAGGGAGGCAGAAGACAACACTCTAGCCCACCGCTGTTGGGTTGAGATTGAAAATCAAGCAAGACTAGCTAATTCAATCACGACAATCCTGAAGGAATCTTAGTCGGCATTACAGCTAGAGGAGGCCTGGTTAACATCAGTAACATATGTTGGATTCAAAAGCGTGGTGAATACTGCAATCAAGCGGATCTCTTTAACAACAGATAAAATGATCTTTGCAAAAAAACATCACGCCTGGGCGGTGATACAGGCCTACCAGAGGCTGAAGCCGCAACAGTATCTGATCGAACATTTCTCCCACCGTAAAAAGCACTACCTGATGTTGCTACGAATGGGAATATTCCCCTCAAAGGATTTGACCCCAACATGGAAACATACATGGCCATCTAAGGAATGTCGCCTCTGTGGTCAAGGGGAGGAGTCACTACTACACCTACTATGTACTGGCCCTTTTTTACTGAAAACCCGCAAATCCATTCTTCGGGAGATTTTAAGGAATGAACAGATAAGAACATGTAGAGCCGCAGTCATCAGGTGTCTTGGAGGGTTTTCGATTCCCCTGTCTTGTAGCGCCATAAAATTCTGGAAAATAGCAGCAAAGGAACTGGAAAAAACTGATTTATGCCAAGCAGCCAATAAATAATTCGCTGGCTGCCATTTCTAAATGTATTGTAATATCTGTTAGTTTTTTAATTGTGGTCACGACCCTAAGGCCTTTTTTCTTTTATGTTTTTTTAAAAAAATGCTCATTTAAAGTATAGCGTTTTATGATGGTTTGCCATCCTTTTATGATTTTTAACGAATCAATAAAAGTATTTTTGACTGACTGACTACTGCTGTGAAGGTTGCTGGCCATAAGAACTGGGTCCATGTGACCCACTGTCGCAGGATTCCTTTGCCATTGCCCTACGACCAGTGGGTCAAAGAAGGCGTTGGGGACTCGGAGTGCGAGCAGGTGCCCAGGTTTGTCCCTTTCAGTGATGCCCAACTAACATGGACGCAGACAGATAAAGAGAATGAGAATATGTTGAATGAGGCTGTTCCTCCAGAAATATGAGCTATGCAAGAGCCTTTGTTCACTGATCACATGGTGCCTGGGGCTACCAGGTACAATTTGCGCCCTCGGCTGAGGGAAATTGCGTCTAAGGAGAAAAGAGATTAGGGATGGACTGCATAAGATAGGTTGAACTGAGGTATAGTACCAATGGAATTAGCTGAAATCAGTGAAGGATTTTTGCTTACTTTATTCTAGTTGTTTGAACATTAGTTAGGGAAGGCTGAAGTATACCTTGAAGGTATACCATCTTGATCGACGTGGGATACATTAAAGGGCTTAGGACAGAGCAAGCTCCACTGCCGGTGCTCAAGAGCACCAACGTATTGATGGATAATAGGAGCCTGTACCAGTGAGGCTCTGAAGGACACTGGGAACGTGTATATTTTCTTTGCATCTCGCCCCCATTTGTCCATCCGTTATGCATCCCTTTGGTAGACAGGTTGCTGAGGAAGAGCAGCCAGTGATTCTTGTTGCTCAGCATAATATGGTGTGAACCCGCAAGCAGAAAATAACATGCGTTGTTCTTGTGGTTTTGTTGCTAATAATATTGTGTGGGGTGTCCTGGGTTTTAGAAAATGATCAGGATGTGCCTTTACGTACCAAGGTTAAGGTTATTTCCCCAACAAGAAATAAAAGGACGGCCTCGAGTAATGTATTTTTAGACACACACAAGATATTCTTTGGAGAAGGGACAGCTTGCTACCCCACTGAATCTGTCACCTGTTTATGGACTGCATATCCATTATCACTTGTGCATTATACATATACTCGTCTATCACAATTTACAGAAGTGAAGGGAGTTTTTGGTTTCGGCTATCCAGGACCTTGTTTATATTATAGAAAGCCACTGGGAATGGGGTATCCAGGTTGTGATAACAACACATATTGCGACAACTTTTATATGGAAGAACAGAATGTTACACTGGTGGGTTGGCATTATAAGGAATTAATAGTCACCCAGAAAGCAGGTTATTATCCTGCTTGCTGCCCTATCGTGAATAGTACGGACACTTCTTTGTACATCAATTGTTCTGGAATAGTGTTGTACAAAAATACGATCCCCTTGGTGAATGACAAAGATCCGAGTACTTTTGGAATATACACCAGATATGATGCAGTAGATTACGAAGGACCGATTTATGCACACCCAGGGTTTTACTTTTTGTCTAACGGTACCTATTTTAACGTTCATAATGGTACAGACGATGTAGCTCTTGGGATGGTGTTGCCCTTAGGTGTGCCCTGTAAATACGCTAAGCCTAATGTCCGCTGGGTTAAAAGGACTTTGACCAAAGAATTCTGTGAGGGAGTGACCGATATAGAGGTCAATATTTATAGTAATGGAATCACTTTTGGATACATCCTTTCTTCCATTTTCACTTTGGGTGGTACCTCTGTGGCTCGGGGTGAGCCAGCTAGAGAATATTTTTGGTGCAAGTTACAAATCTTATCTAACACTACCGTGGCAGCTTTACGCGACATCACCACTCAGTTGGAAAGTATGCGAATATATTCCGAACAGACTAGATGCGCGGTTAATTTTATCTTAGCCAAGAGTGGTGATGTATGCGCGGTAGTGGGAGACCAGTGTGTGGTCGGGATCAAAAATATGGTAAAGAATATTACCAAGCACATTCTCGATATCCTCGAGAATGTCAAGGGAATGGAGAGTGGAAATTGGAGTTGGTCTCTTTTTGGTAGCTGGGGTTGGATTCTTGAAAAGGTGATTTACCTGATCGTGATATTGGTGCTTTGCTGTGCTCTTATTCAGTGTCTTCCTTTCTGTTGCTCTTATTGTACCACCATTCTCACCCCGAAACGGAAGATATCGATAAATGATACCAACGCTGCAATTATGGTACAGAAGGAAAAAGAGGACCTCATGAACATAGATGAGGGCATTTTTGAGACTTCTTCCCTCCTTACAGTCTCCTTTCCCGATACTGAGAACATGGACTGCTCATAAGGATTTATTGTTACTATTGTCTATGGTTTCCTATTTTCCTGGTTTTATGTTTTCCTTGTTGTTGTTAGAAAATGTTTTAGCTCATGCTAAAAGGAGGGTCTGTTAGAATGGAATTGTTCATGTTTGCGCATTGCCCTATGTAAGTTAGCCTTCGCGGCACCATTTTCTATTCAGGCGCCATTTTGAATCATGATCAAAACTAATCCTTTGCTGTTTCTGAGAAAAAGCCTCTGTTACGTTTCGTTTCTGCAATGTTAGGTTTTGCTTCACTAATGAATAGACTGTTCATATTAGTGCATATCTTTCTCACTAGATAGAGGCCCTCTCCCGCTTGTCTGGTGGCGGACGCAGGGTGAAACGACCTTGGGTTGTATTAGGTGGTGTGAGATATGAGAACCGAAACTTATTTTTTTGTATTTCACTGTCCAGCTGCATCTGCTTGGAAAATTCCACTGTGGGCGTGGCTTCACCCGGTTATGAAACGTACATAATGTATCTTTTGCTTGTCGATTTCAGTCCTCTCTGCAGCACTCCTAGCGACTGGGCAGACTGGGCTCCGCTCTGAGTGTGTATGAATAAACAGTTATTGGTTTGTATTCTCTGCTGACTGACCGACTCTTCATTTGGTAAAAAAGGCTGAGAGGTGGTCATTAGTGACCCGGGTGACCCTAAACGGGCCACTTCCTTCACTAGTATATGGTACTAAGGTACCCAGGGCATAGATACCCCAGAGGTCCCCCATAGGCTGAAGCACGTATTATGCCACCTATGGGAGGTCATTCAAACTATCACTACAGGCCTGCCATTGCAGCCTGTGTAAGCTGGTGCTAGCACCACTTACGAAAGATATCAGTTTCCCTATATCTAGGATCACTGTACTTAAAACCTATAAGTCACCCCTACAGCAGGCCTTTTCAATCCTGAAGGCAGGGTGCTCAGTTTTAAGTGTGAGGGTGCCCCTGCATGAGTAGGACAACCCTACAGCCTTCGGAGTCCATTCTCCCGGGTTGTGAGACAGCCATATAACATATAGAGGGGCACCGCGTCATTACGCGATGACCATCTCGAAACTGGCTGTAATGAACCCTGTCATGTTTGGTATCAAACATGTTGGAATCATATTTGGATTTCAAGCACTGTAAAGGCCCTCCGTTAGGCCCTCAGTGCTCCCGGTACCAGTCTTTTAGACCCGGACAGCACAACATGGCTGCTGCCGACCAGAGACACGATTCTGCCCTCCTGCTGCTGAGCCAAGCTTGAGCAGGGGAAGGCAGAACAACAGGCATCCTGTCACAGGGAGGTGTGACCACCTCATATGCAGTGTTTAGTGTATTGGGACAGGGTGGGAGCGCTTGACAGTTCCACATAGTCTGCATGCAGGGCTTATTTGGTGCCCTCCATGCATAGTCCAGTTCAAACCTGTTCAGGGAGCTGTTGGCTCCCGCTCTGGTGTGAAACTGGACAAAGGACAGGGGAGTATCCTCCCCCTTGTCCAGCCCTCCTTAGGGAGGGACCCCTGGATCGTCCCAACCCTTTCCTTAGGGTATTTAAGGGCTTACCTGAGGGTGGGTCCCTAGATTCATTGTGGGACATGATCCAATTCAGAC
Organism: Calotriton arnoldi; assembly: GCA_963921515.1. Taxonomy (NCBI): domain Eukaryota; kingdom Metazoa; phylum Chordata; class Amphibia; order Caudata; family Salamandridae; genus Calotriton; species Calotriton arnoldi. Next base: position 2,159,617 of record CAWUFW010000195.1, on the reverse strand, counting down.
ACCACTTCAACTTCGACCATCTGGGCACTCTGGACTTTGCTGGACTTCGCTCTGGGCAACCGGGAAGAATCCTGCTGTGCCTGATCTCTTCGCCCTGCTCGTCTGCTGCAACATCTGTGCCTGTGCTCCATACAGGAAACCTTCCAAGGCCTGTGGGCATCCAAGACACCTGAAGGAATCTCCCTTGAAGTGAAGGAGTCACTTTCCAGCATATGCAGGCACCGCAACTAAGCTGACTGGTCTGCTGATCCTGTACTCCCACGGACTCCGAAAGGCTCAGCAACACAGGTGGTAGTTCTTCACATCCCTCGAGGCCTGCCCTGTTCTCTCACCAGGTTTGGGGCCAGTATCCCTCGTTGGAGCTGCAGGAACCGAACACCTGTGCACTGCGTCGACTTGCCGTTGCAAAGGCTTGTTGGCTTCCTTCCATCAAGATCTTCGGGCTCCAAGTAGCCCCATCCTCAAGCATCTCTAGTGACTAGAATCTTTGACCACACCGCATTGCTGGCACCGTGGGCCCACTTCTTTGGTAGCTGTTCGAGGTCCTCTTGTGACTCCAGTGACTCCGGCCTGTGGGTCCTGTCGAGGGTCACCTTTTGAATTCTTTGCACTCCCCTTATTGCTTGGGGTCTGCCCTGACTCCCCTGCTTGTGGTGAGTCTCCTGGACCTTGCTGGTCCTGACATTGCACCTTTTTCTACTTCTTCGTTGTTTGCAATTGGCAAGGCTTGTTGGTGCTCCCACCGGACACGACCCCTCAACTCTTGACATCCAACATGGGACAGCTCGTGTATGGCTCCTGGTCTTCCACAGCGTTGCCTGGTCCACACAGCTGCAGTTTCAAGGTCACCGTCAGCTCTCCTGCAGCTCCCGCCATCGGTGGGTATCCATCTTCCATGCCTCCTGGTCACTCTTGAGTGGCATAGACTCTATCCCCTCTGCCTGTAGGTTCTTCACATCTTGAATCCACCTTTGGGTTCCACCAGACACTTTCACCTTCTCCAGCAGCGGCATCTTTATGAAGTCTCCCATTGAGTTTGACTACGGTTTCTGACGCCACTTCAAACCTATGCACACGGCTTCCCTGGTGCAGGTATCCTGGTTCCTTAAGTATCCAAGGGTGGGGTGGCTCTCCAACCTCTTGACTTCTATGAGGTTTCTTCAGGGTCCACTGGGAAGGGTCCTCTTTCTTTTAAATTGCAACCGCGACTTACCCACTGACTTGCATTGATCCCGTGGTCGTGTTCCCACTCTGCACACGGCCTCCATGGGGCTCTTGGTTACTTACCTTGGGTGGTTCCTTGGGTCCCCGACACTTCTACGTCTTCTGGGTATAGTCTTGACTCGAGTCGTGGTTCGCATACCACCATTTTAGTATATGGTTTGGTCTCCCCCTGGTGACCACTGTGTAATCTGTGCTACTTACCTGTTTCTATCGTAAAGTATTGTGTGCATTGTGTATATCTTCGGCTAGGAGATATCTGTATGTGTTAGTGAGTGTCTTATAATAAATACATATTTTTATAACTACACTCTGTGGTTCTTTTTCACTTAACACCTTGCCTGCGGCAGGAATTCCAGCCCGGTGCTGGACATTTCAATCGCGGGCGTGGTCGTGACAGAACCCAGCCGTCATGCGCACAGGCCACCCGTGGCTCATGACAGCTGGGTTCCGTCATGAGCATCGAAGGGGTTAATCAATACCTATAAGATTATGTTCTGGTAAAACAAACTGCTTTACACTCCTTCTGGACTAAGCCTGAAGGCTGCTCTCCACAGCTACCACTTAGAGAGCTTTCTAAGATTGTCTAAGATCACTAAAATCACCATAAGGGTTGTCTGGATCAGTGCAAGGAGTCCACTTACATAAGTGTACATTATATACTGAGCCAGCCTCTAATATCTGGTTCTACTGATTGTTTTTTTTTTTCATTTTGATCTCAAATAATTTATTAAAATTTGCTCTATTTTTCTAAATTGGTGTGCGATTTTTTCTTGGGATGTGTTTTCACTTTATTACTCTTTATGTATTGCATAAATACTTTACACATTGCCTCTAAGTTAAGGCTAACTGCTTTTGTGCCACGCTACCAGATGGTTAAGCAATTAGGGTTTACTTGAGTTTCACCCTGACAGGGATTGTAGCTGTTGCTTGAGCGGGGTCAAAACCCCACCCAACCAACAACCCAATTTCTCACAGTTATTATTTGTTAACGTTTGTAGGGATTGTTAGAGTGTACTGCCTAGCTAAATCATGTGTGTATCACAAGCCTGATTTGTTCTCAAATAAAAGCATCCATTTCCATATATCCAGGCATGTTGTCAGACTGTTTCCTCTCTCAGTGTCGAAACCTGACTATTGAAGTTGGATTAGTTTGGGCTTCGGAGTATCTTTATTAATTTCTAGCTATGACACACTGATATTACGCAGTGGCTGCAGTGCGCAGGAAGAGGCAAGGGCAGGTTTTGAGGAGTGTTGTCAGTAGCGGCCGGCACAGGTAAGAATGGTGAGGCGGGGCGAGTAAGTCGGCATACGATGGGAGAAGTGAAATTAAATTAAAAAATAAATCAAACCACTTACCTTGCGCTCGCTGCATTGCCGAGTTGACTTACCCTCCACCCCGCTCCACTGCTCTTACCTGTGCTGGTAACACTGAGTGTTGTGGCAGAAGAGACAGATGGAGAGAATATGAGGTATAGACACACAAACTGACAACCCATGCCAGCAAACTATGGAAACTGTGGTGTGGTAGGGGATAGATGAAAATAAGCGTGGAAATGGAGCTCTGAAAAAAGGAGCATGGTGCTCACAGCTTTCTGGAAAGGGTAGGGGCAGACTATGATGGGGGTATCAGGTGGTTTGGGATGCATGGGTGGAGGCAGGGGGATGAGGGTAGGAAATGAAACAGCTTAAAGCTCACATGATATTGCATCAGATCCAATCTAAAACAAGAGAGCAGCACACAAGGCTGATGATTGGTGAAATACACTAGGTCAGGGAGAAAGGAGTCCGCCCACAGGCTGCACCCAGAACACAGATGTCAGGAGTGAGTGGCATCTTTGCTAATATGTCTCCACCACACCACATGTCAAATTGTCAGAGAGAATAGGATGTGGGGCAACCCAGGTGCAGTCACAGTGCAGTAACGAGGTGCAAACAAAACTAACCTGAATTTCAAGTAGTGGTGCAATGGAAAATGACAAGGCTCCCTGCAGAATGTGGTAAGGAGCCCCAGAGACTCAGATAGCTTGCAGATATTTGAAAGCAATAGGCTGAATTGGGGCCTCTGAATGGTTGGGGGGGCCTCCTTTACTACAGAGGCTGGTGTGTCCTGCATTGTGTCCCTATCTTCAAGCTTATGTGTAATCTCCAGATCCCTAGATCTAACACTAGTGAGACAGAGAAGCAGCTGACCCGTTCTAATGTCAGCGAGTTAATGTATTTACTGCAGTGATCAGTGTGTAACTCCCTCCCAATGTGGACTCAATAAGCAGAGTCTTCTAGTTAAAAATAGAAGACTTAAAACATTAACACATTTCAAATCACTTTAATACTACTCACCACCACTGTACACCATCCTCAATCCCAACACTGTAATCTTACATAACCACGCTATCACCACAAAACCTCACTGTCATCCACCAGCACTGCACCACCCCCACTTGGCAACAGACTATCACCACCATAACCATACCCCACCCTGGCAATGCACTGCTAAACACCAGAGCAACACTGCCAATTATGCAGTGCGTTGCACAACTCTTCACTGCCACCAACTACTACCCACAGTACTCATCCCGTACCGGCAACTGTGCAAAAATCTTATTCTGCCCCAGCAGTCTCCGCAGTTTTACCTCTTCAAGACCTAGGGACTCTAATACACCGTTTATAAATTTCTTTTTTATTGAGCGAGAATAGCAGACATGATAAGCAAGGTGCATAAAACAGGCAGACTTACATAATATCCAATCTCATATTTAAATAAGCAATAAATACAATACCCCATCATACCACACAATTGTCTCACATGCCTAGGCTACACCATCAAAGCACCACACAAATATGTTTCAGACCCCCACTATTACCTCATAGAGCTTTAAAACTCACACCACTGCACTACTGACCATCACAACTTTACCAGGTCATAGCACTATTTACCTCTTCATAGCAATGAATTACCACCTTTTACCACTCCACCACCAAACCACCCCCTTTCTAGCATCCCAGCGCACAAAACTATCATCAAGTCACTCCACTACTACATTCTGATACTATACCCAACACTGTACTAAGATTTGAAATATTGCCATTTGACTCATTGCTATACCACACACACCACCACTGCAGGTTCAACCACCAATACTGCATTTCCACTCTTTTTCCTATACTATCAATTGAGCTACCAGCATCTCACAGCACCACTCTACCACCCCCTACAACTGCTCCACCTCAATCACGATCTCTATACAACTCGTGTCACTGCACTGCAAAATTACAGCACAGAATTGTCACCCTAATACATTTTAAGAACTATCTATCTACACTTTCTCATCACAATACAATCCCTAGCATCATACTGTAACCCACTCCTGACCACCCTTTATCATTCATCACCAGTGAACTACCCCTCCATCCAATGCACTTCTGTCTCATAGCGTGGCTTTGCCTTTGTCTACTACCGTACTGAGACCCCACACTGATGTACTCCTACATCCAATCACGCCACACTACACCACACTACACTATCACTAACAAAGTGCACCACAACATGTATGCTTCAAGCCGCACTGCCACCCAACATTGCCACCCCATACCACCACTATCAACTCCAGAGCAGCACTGTCATTCTCGCACCTCACTATCTCCCCCAAGTCTGCTTAATCCCTAAAGTATCACACAACAAGCCAATACCATCACAGTACAAAAGCGTAATGGCCCCCACCCTCTAGAGCCATCTCACAGCAGTAGATTACTGCCTTCTATCACAGCAACAACACCTGCACTGAACGTCCACCTCCACTGCCACATCATCTTGCTATCACTGGATCACCACAGCCAAGCTAATCTTCTAAAAATCTACCACTACTACTCTAGCACCACATTTTCATTTCAAGCATGATCATACACTCCCTTGCATCATATTGCTATCTCCACCACTACCCTACACCAAACGTCCACTCCATACCACCATACTACCAAACCCATGATCTCAGAACCATAATTTTACTTCGCCATTCTCCACCACATAACCATCTACCATCTACCTAGCACCTCATTGCAACTCTAAGGGCTCGATTCACAAACTGCATTTTGTAGCACATAAAGTAGTACTGACTCCTGCCAGAGGCGTCTCAGACACACACCAGCCGGGGAGCCGCCCCGGGTCCCAGTGCCGGCCGCCGCCTCAGGGTGTGTCTGCGCTCAGCCGTGCGTGCACAGACCACCTGGGTGTTTGTGTAAGCGACAGGCTGCTCGGACCGTGGGTCTCTCTCCCTACCCTGGCCGGGCTTTAGGAGGTGAAGCTCGTGGTAAGGGACCGCTGGTGTGCCCAGAGGCGAGAGAGCAGTCCAACTGTCATGAAGTGCACAGCGCTGGCGGTGGGATCCTCTGCACGATCGTGAAATGGATGCCTGAGTCTTCACATCGATTCTTCAGACGTTGGACTGTCCGAAGACCTCACCTGACCAACAACTTCAGGACCTCTCTGTTGGCACATGTATGACGAAACTTGGACTATTGACAGCGGTGTGCAGTGCGCCATTCACATGTGTGAGCTGTGTGTGTATTTAGTGGGGCCACACGCCTGACGCCTCAAAGGCGCTGCAACACTCCCGCAGTGTGGGACGCGCCCGGGCAAAGCTCGGGCCAAGGATGGGCCCGTCTGTGCCCCTCAGAGCCCAGAGGAGGCTGGGCTGGGCCTACCCTCTTGTTTTTTTTGCTTCTGTCACTGAGATTTCTGGTGTTGCGATCGAGCCCTATGAAGATTTACAAGGTTTTTTGCCCAGTAAGTTTATTTTTAAAACATTTTCTCAGTGTGGCTGTGACCTTTTTAAAGGCTGTGTCCTCTTCAAAATGGCAAAACTGAAGCAATTGGGAGACAGGGAGGGGACATCTAAGACTCTCCAAAATTCTACACTTGTTTTTTGACATGGGATGCTAGAGCCATGGATAAGGAAATTTCAGTAGTTGAACGACGGTTATCCATGGGGGGTGGCTCTTTTACTGCTCTGAACCCGGATCTAGTACACAGTGGGGAGCCTGGGGATATTTAATCAGGAATTTCTGTCAGCATACGAACACTAGTTGAACCACCATCTCCTGTGAGGTCCCCTCCCCAACATCAAGCATCTCTGCCGTCCGGGCCTCCTGTCAAAAGGAAGAAAAAATTGAAACATCCGGAGCCTTCATTGGAAGCAAAGACTAGGTCAAAGAAAAAACTGCAGGAGTTACCACATGGGGAGACTAACAGTACTCATCCCGTACCGGCAACTGTGCAAAAATCTTATTCTGCCCCAGCAGTCTCCGCAGTTTTACCTCTTCAAGACCTAGGGACTCTAATACACCGTTTATAAATTTCTTTTTTTTTCTTTTTTATTGAGCGAGAATAGCAGACATGATAAGCAAGGTGCATAAAACAGGCAAACTTACATATATTCAATCTCATATTTAAATGAGCAATAAATAGGGCAAATTCATATTCTATTTTACATGATAAACATGATAGGCAAGGTAGATGAAAAAAGATAAAACTTACATAATATCCAATCTCATATTTAAAAAAGCAGTAAAAAGCGCAAATTCCTATTCTATTTTGCATGATATACAGAAACCAGCATCCTAAATAGCAGCTTTTTACTGCAAACTAAACACAGTTTAACAAGTTAAGAAGCATGCAGATTATGAAATAACAACCACTAACTTACATTATGCAAGAAATCACCTGGGTTACATATTATCATTTACACACTGGGACAAAGCATAGCCCTTGCAAGTCAGCCTAAATCTCCAAAGCGCCCCTATCCTTTTCGAGTAGGCTTCTTCAAATTTATCGGCCCGGTCCAATTTGAGCAGCCACTGACCCAATATAGGGATCTTCTGAGATCTCCAATTTTGCAATACTAAAGATCTGGCTACCGCTATGGCTGTGAAAACAAAACATTGCCTATGTTTGGTAGCTGACTGACTGCATAAGAAAAACCAAATAAAGCCAACAATGTGGATGGGAGGATGGTTATTGACATACAATCACTAATAAACCTAAACACCTCCTCCCAGAAGTGTTGTAATCTAGGACATGTAAAAAATATATGTGCCCAGTCACCTGCCTCCGGCAAATTACATCTAAAACAGTCATTCGGGATTGAAAGAAACCATTTATGTAAGCTGAGGGGAGTGTAGTAAACCATCCATCTTGAAAGAAAAGACATCCTTTTAAAATTGGCCGCCCTCAGGACCCTATGGCCAAGCTCGCAGACTCGTTGCCACTCCTGAATATTAAACCAGCAGTTAGTTTCCTGAGCAATTTTAGGGAGCATTGTTTCGACGAGACTCTTATTCGTGTCCTGTCGTAGTAGCCTGTACCAACTACCAATTCCAGTTAAATTCAACTCAAAGGCTCCTTTTAAAATTGTTCTAGCTCTCTCGTTGATTCCTTTATAATTAGTCGAGAGAAAGCATGTAATCTGCCTAAAGCTTAACCAGAGATCGCGGCTCTGAGGTTCCGATTGAGCTACAAAAGCATCCCATGTTATCAAATTAATGCCGTTATAAAAGTCACCTAGCTTACTAAAGCCTAGCGTATTATATGACTGAATCCCCTTTTGCGAGAGCTGAAGACCCCATAGCTCACAGTCTTGAAGAGAGGAATATGCATGGCATGTTGGGACATTGTAGCTTTTATTGAACCGCTGTATACGATTTAAAAATATGTTAACAACCTTATATCCTGTCTTTTTTGGTAGCTTTGCAGTGTGTAGGAATGCTGGTAGCTTAATTGCACTTTCTGTTAACATGAGACTAAATAGAAAATTATCAAAATTCGAGGAAGGGGCAACTAGCTGATTTATAAAACTAAGTAGCTCAGCTTGATAATAGGTAGTTAAATGAGGTATTGCAAGCCCCCCTGTTCTACATCCAATTGTAAAATGGATAACTTGATCCGAGGTTTTTTATTTGCCCATACAAACTCCCGAATCACCCTATCTACTTCATTAAAATATGAGATTGGTATTTTCAAAGGAAGATTTAAAAACAAAAATATCAGCAAGGGAAGTATCGACATCTTTACCATGGAGACTCGACCTATTATAGTCAAAGGTAGAAGCGACCATCTTTCTAACAGGTTTTTTATTTTATCAAGTGTTTTAACATAGTTCAAATGAAAAAGTTGAGAGAAATCGGCTGTAACGTGAAGGCCTAGATATCTAATAGGTTTTAAGGGCAGGAATTTTATCCCCTCCGGAAGATCGGTTCCCAATGCATTGAATAAGAGAAGCTCCGTTTTGGACTGATTGACCCCATATCTCCCCAGCTCTGTAAACGCCTGGATTTCTCCAAGAGCCAGCTGAATATTCGACTTATCTGGGTTCAAGTATAGGATCAAATCATCGGCAAACAACTTAATTTTTGCCATTCCTGCAAGGGGAGCTCGAATTAATACATTGGAGCAAATCTTTATCGCCAGTGGCTCAATAAAAAGAGAGAATAAGAGGGGGGAAAGAGGGCATCTCTGCCCAGTACCCCGCCTTATCGCCACTTCTCCTGCCTGATTAGAGTTTATAATTATTTTTGCGATTGCCCCCTTATAAATTCCTTCTAGCATTTCGATCAGGCGGCATGGAAAACCAAACTTCCCTAGGATAAAAAAAAGTGCCTGCCAATCCACCAGATCGAATGCCTTTTCTGCGTCCATCATTAAAATGGCCGCACTATTCTTCCTGGCAGAAAAGTAGTCAATGGCCTGCATCAGATAAAAGGTATTTTCAGTGATCGATCTTCCAGGCAGGAACCCTGTTGGATCTGCATGTATCACCTGTTGCTCACAACCCGAGATCCTATTTGCCCAGATTTTCATTAAAAGCTTATAGTCTACATTTAGTAGACTTATTGGGCGGTAGGAGCTCGGGTCTTTCGGGTCTTTATTCTTCTTTAAAATAGAGATCACGACTGATTCCTTAAATCTATCTGAGACCGACAGTCCATCCATAATTTGGCTGTATAGGGATACCAAAAAGGGAAAGTTCGTCAAAAACAATTTACAAACTTCAATAGGGATCCCATCATTGCCACTTGCCTTAGCATTCGCCATTTTTTTACAATTTCACTTAATTCTGCCGCTGTAATTGGTTCGTTCAGCATCCTACAGTACTCCTCGCGAATCGTGGGTAACTGGACTGTCATAAAATAATCCACAAGAGCCTGGGGACTGACTAGCTGAACTTCCGCATAGATCTTGCTAAAATGAGACACAACAATTTCGGCAATTTCATCTTTATTATTAACCAGACTCGCAGTACTGGGATCTCTAATTTGTGGGATTTATTGCCTGCCTGCGTTTTTGTAGACCAGGCTAAAAATGTCCCCATGTGCTGGCTCTCTTCGTAGACTTTTTGTTGAGAAGCTCTGCTCCCAGAAATCTCTTCGAGAATAAAAAAGTTTTTCAATTCCTCTTTCGCCCTTAGTAATTCCTGCTGGAGAGCCTCTTCCTCAAAATCCCCAGGGGGCCTCGACATAAGTTCTCCCCTAGCCCGATCCACAACCTTCTGGAGTCCTGCAATTTTGTGTTTCCTTAGTTTGTAAAGGTTTGCCCTATATACAACCACCTGTCCCCTAAAAGTAGCCTTAAAACCCTCCCATACCACAAAGCCTGAAGCTGTGTTCATATTTTCCTTAAAAAACCATAATATAAATTCACAAGTTTCGGCAATCAATACTGGATCCGAGAGCAATGCTTTATCGAAGTACTACCTATTATTATTTTTTCCTTTGGGGGCGGGTAGATGTACTATCAAGGAGACCAGAGAGTGATCTGAAAATGGGTTAGAAAGGATCGCAGATTCCCCTCTTGCAAGATGATTGCTTATCAGAAAAAAATCTAATTGTGATGCTGTTTTAAATCTAGCTGAGTAGCACGTGAACTCAGCAAGACCTGGGTGATCGATTCTCCATGGGTCTAATAAGGGGAAATCTTCTTTCATAATTTTTAATAGTCTTTCTGTCTTTGATTTTAATTGCTTTTTACCCTTGTTGGAAGTATCCAGGCCTAAATCTTGGATTAGGTTGAAGTCCCCACCCATAATTATGAAACCATGAGGGTTTGCCAACAAATCATAAATCTGTTTCAGGGCCTTAGTGTCATCAAAAATTGGCCCGTAGTAATTAAGCAAGACAAAGGCTATCCTATTAACTGAGACTTCAATCCAGATCCACCTTGCTCCCTCGTCCCGAAACACCATACCCTCCTCCCAGTCTAGTTCTGAAGAGAAAAGGACACCCACCACACGTACCGCAGCCTGAGCCGAAGCGAAGTATGCTTGCGCATACTTCTTAGGGAATACAAGGGTAGGGGAATTGAACTTAAAATGAGTCTCCTGTAAAAAAATCACCTGAGGGGAAAAGGATCCTAGCCATTTTAACATTGCTCCTCATTTTTGTACATTAAAAAAAACGTTCACATTACATGAAATTACCTTCAATGGTTGTGTCATTCTTCAGAATAAACCATGACACTTTAAGAAAAACCTGATATAATCTCTCCTATGCCACACTTCGAATTGTACCATCTCTAATATTGAGGTTTCATATAACCTCTTAATGACACAAAAACTGCAGTATACCCCTGGGCTCTGGACTTGAACATGTTACCATTTTGCCTATTATCCCAGGCTTGACCGCTATTCATCCGCCCATTTTTTTTATGATGCTTCACCCCCATCCCCATCCCCACCACCCCTTCCCTCCCCAAACGTTCTGTGGAGGGAGGTAGCCCTTACCTCCCCTCCCCAGCCTCCCTCAACCAACAAAAGGCGCCTTGACTTGGCACCTGGGAGCCCTCCCCCTCCTCTGTGCATGATACCATATAGATAATTAAGCCTTGAGGTATCTCTAATATAAAGTGCTTTCATTATCAAAAAGTGCTTGTGCAGTAAATAGTGCAATCTTGAAAGAAGACCAATCACATAAAGTGACGTGTGCAATCTATTCCTCAAGTACTAAGTACTTGTAACAGAGAGAGTAATATATCTAGGAGGAAATGATAGTAGCGGGTGTATCCAATGCATCCTACCTGCTAGAGGAGAACAAAGTGCAGATGGCAAAAATATACACAATTAAAATGAGCTTAGTGAGCTAAGTGTCTAAAATATCTAAAGATACACAAAGGTCAGGTTTTGAATACCCTTACTGTGTATAAACCAAAGTACTTTGAGTATTGGAAAAATGGAAGAACTGCCGCGAAACTTTACACTGGTCAACAGCGATAGTATCATTCCCCCCTCATAAAGGGAGAAAAGGAGTAAAGTGCAATGGTGCAGTAGTGCAAAAATAACCATAAGCACAGTGCAAAAGTGCAAAGTGCATTCTAGTATTCACATATTGGAAAATTCCAATAAGAAAATAGTACCTATAGCAGCAACCAAAAATAGCAGCTCTAGCCACTACATCTTCTCCCTAGAGGGGAACAAAGTGCAAATAGCAAAGAGTACACTCAGTTAAAGTGGACTTAGTGTCAAAATGTCTAAGGTGCCTAAGGTGCAACAAAATCAAGCTTACGTTTCCATTTCTAAATATAAACCAGATGATATGGGCAAGAGTCACTGCTCAAGTAACCCCCCATTTCATTATTTTCCATTTGCTTGGACAATCTTTTGTAGCAGTTCTTGAGCCTCTTCAAGAATGGCGCACAGATGGAATCTTCCTTTCCATAAAACTTTCAGTTTAGACTGCTGGGCAATAGAAACCTGCGCTCCTGCACTCTTAAATTTGCTCATCATACCGACAAAGTCCTTCCATCTTTGTGCTGCTAATGCTGACATATCGGAGAACACTCTTACTTTGGCTCCGTTGGGTAAAGCAATATCCCTCTTTTGGATCGCCTTAGGTAAAACAGCCTCTCTAATACGGTAGTCAGAGAAATTCACAATCATTGTCCTGGGGTACTTAGCCCCTGGAATTTTCTAGGAGGGGACTCTATAGGCCCGCATTACAGTAAGATCTTCAGGTGCTTTCTCGAGTATATGATCTCTAATCATTGACTCTATATAAGCCACCGGGTTAGGCTGACCATCAAGGCGTTCGCTGTCCTCCCGAATCTTGTAAAGCGTAGATTTGAACGTCTAGCATAATTCTCCATCTCGTCCATCTTTAACTGCGAGGCCTGGAGCTTTTTCTGGAGAGAGGCAATATCAGAGTCACATGCCACCGAGTGATCCTCAATATCAGATACACATTGCTCCAATTCCTTGAATCGCTCAGGTATTAGCTGGACCATAGTTTAAATTTTATCTAATCTTTGATGTAGTAGAGAGAGCTCCTGGGCTTGCGAAGTTTTACAGTCCCGTATTTACCTCAGAATAGTCTCAAAGAGCTGTTGCATTTGCTGTATTGGGACCAACGGAGACTGGACCGTAGTGGTGTTCTCCCCAGCGCAAGCATCGCTACTTTCAGCCCCCTGCTGGCCAAGCGAATCCATCTCCTCGGTTCTAATTTTCATCGAGAGACTGTGCTGTAGTGAAGGAGACGAGAGCTCTAGGCCACCTGATGAATGAATGAATATGTCTTGTAAAGAGAGAACTATGCCCGAAGGCGTCAAGGCGTTATGGGTAGGTCCAGAGGTGAAAGGAGTGCAAGGAAGGCCCAGTAATTAGAGGGTGAAAAGCCATATTTTTAATGCCTTGCGAAACAGAAGGTAAGAGTCTTACCCGGTGATCGGTAAGGGGAGGGAGTTCCAGAGCTTAGACGCAGCAACAGAAAAGGCTCTTCCCCTCATCTAGCTCTCCTGAACCTAGGAACTACCAGCCAGTTTTTGCAGATGTTTAGTAGGTACATATCGCTTAATGCCTTCAGGGCCCAAGTCGTGAAGAGCCTTATGAACAAGGCAGAGGGCCTTAAATAGAATTCTCTTTCCCAAAGGGAGCCAGTGCAGCTTACAAATGGATGCCGCGGCAGACTGGAATTTGGGAAGGTCCATAACAAGTCTGGCCGCAGCATTCTGTACAAGCTGCAGCTTGTGGATGGAACCCTTGTTGATGTTCAGATAAAGCGCATTACAATAGTCCAGTCTGGACAGGATCAAGGCCACCACTGCCTGATTCCGGGAAAGAAGAGAAAGAGAAGGAAAAATCTTCCTGAGAATCCTGATGATGCCAAAGCAAGTGGAGACAGTTCTGTTAATCTGGGGATCAAAAGAAAGAGAGCTGTCAACTATGACGCCAAGATTCTTTGCTGTTGAGGCTGGGCTGGGACAGGAGCCAAGCATTTCAGGCCACCAGGAGTGGGACCAGATGGAATGTTGGCCACCAAATATCAAGACTTCTGTCTTGTCCCCATTGAGTCGCAGATAGTTGTCTACCATCCAGGAGGCCACGGCCTGCATGCAGCTCTTGAAGTTTGCAGCAGATGCCTCAATGTTATTGGTGATTGACACAATAATCTGTGTGTCATCTGCATAGGACAGTGCCTCTAGCCCAAAGGATCTAATAACCTTGGCCAATGGAGCAACATATATGTTAAATAGTGTAGGACTCAGTGATGAGCCCTGTGGGACTCCGCAAAAGGTATGAGTGGCTTCAGAAAGGAAGTGATCCAGTTTCAGCTTTTGTGACCGATCTGTTAGAAATGAGGACAGAAGCGTCAAAGCGGCGCCTGTGACCCCAATCTCACTGAGACGGCTAACCAATCTTGTCGGCGAGATGGTATCGAAAGAGAGGTGTGCCCAGCATCCACCTGGATGCGTATGTCGTTTATTGCAGATGTTAAAGCGGTCTCTGGGCTGTGGCCACTCCTAAACCCATGTTGGGAGCCATCAAGCAATCAATGTTGCTCCAGATAGGAGCTAAGATGGAGATTTAGATGCTTCTCCAAAATCTTAGCCGGTACTGGAAGCAAGGAGATGGGCCGATAGTTTTTTAATTCAGAGGGATCCAATGTTGCCTTTTTTAGTAATGGTTTAACCACAGCTGTTTTCCAAGTATGTGGGTACAGCTCTGATGTGATGGCTGCATTGAGTGCAAAGCAAAGGTGAGGAACAACCATCTCCCTTCCTAATTTCATAATCTTCAGGGGGCAGGGTTCGAGGCGCGAGCCAGAAGTGATGCCACCAAGAAGACAATCGGTAAGCTCTACAGACAAGGAGGGGAAGGCAACTAATTTTGGTTGCCCCTCATTAGGAAGGGGGGAATTGAGAAGAGCAGAGCAGAGCTGATGGTGGAAGCTGTTTTGGCCAGCTCTAAGTTAAGAATATCCAGAGAAGAGTATATTTCGGATATCTTAGAGTGAAAGTACTTAGCCATCTTGTCGCAGAGATCCTGTGAGCTATCGATATGGGCAGAGGTAGGAGGAGAGGAAAGAGAATTAATTACAGTAAATAGTTCCTTAGAGGATCTAAGAGATTCTGTCAATCAAGAATAGAAAAAAGCTTTTTCCTCACTGATAGCAGATTTATATTCAGCGAATTTATTTTTGTGAAGGTCCCTTTCAGCTGGATTGTAATGACAACGCCAGATCCTTTCTTGCTGGCGGCAAGATTGTCTGAGCTTCCTAAGCCTATCAGTGACGAGGGGTCAGTGCACTTTTTTCTGCCTACAAAGTGTTCTTTGAGGGGAGCGAGTGAGTCAATAGCTGTCGACAGCCAGTTGGAGAGTTCAATGGATGCCAGATTGGCATCAGACTAACTAGTCCAATGGAGGTTGTTTAGTGTAGTGAGAAGAGCTTCCTTATTGAGATGGTTATAAATTCTTTTCAGTATTTTTCTGTTTCCTATGTTCTGGGCTTTGTGAGGTAAAGGAATCACGAGCGAAAAAGGAACAGCGTGATGGTCCGACCAGGAGAGCTGGAGTGGCTCCATTACCGTAATGCAGGAGTCATTGGAAAATACCCCATCCAGAATATGTCCTGCCTCGTGAGTGGTGGTTGTTACCAATTGTGGTAGTCCGCAGCAAGCCAGGGTTTCTATAAGGGTAAGTGAATCTTTACAGGAGGAATTCTCCAGATGAAAATTAAAATCTCCCAAAAGTGTCAATCTGATCTGATCTCATAGATGTATGCATAAGTGTGACCAGACCTACCCCTTGAGTAGACTGCACCGACTGTATAGATTGTACTTGCCCCTCTGGACCTCTTTCTTGGGCAGTCTCACCTTTATGTCCCTGGGTCGCACCAGTAATTATTTCCTGGATAACATGAGCAGCTTCTTCAAGTGGTGTCTGATCAGCGGATGGTGCCTGGGTGACCGTTTGATTTGACTTACGATTCTTTGAGAATACAGGGTAGTCTTTGAGAGGATTAGCTTTCTCTAAGCTCCTATTGTATACCTCAGCCGTTTGTAAAGCCCCAATCTCGCTAGTGCCTTCACTTTATGCTTGCCGAATACTGAAGTCTGGAGAGGACCCTGAGGACCCTAAGGAAGTTCCTGGAGAAGTTGGTGACGGGGGAGAAGACACCTGGGGCGCCAGGGGCGCCAGATCCATTTGTGGGCTCATGGTACTCATTGCCCCCCTTATTTTCTGGCTAGTTCTTCTTCTCCTGGCTGCCAAAATTCGAGACTGTGCCGCTTTTCTCCTACCCTTCTGCGCCAATGGTAGGGGAGTGGGGACCTCAGCTGGAGCTCCTGCTCGTTTTACTGATCCTCTCAGAACCATCTGCCGCATAATTCATAGCCCTGGCCTTAAAATATATTGCCCACTCCCCGGCTACTCCTGGGCTACAGGTCTCTATACCTCGTAGGACACCACGTTGCAGAGGCAGACAGCTGAGCTTATTTCAAGACAGACTAAACAGGTTCCAGCTTCAACCACAAGCTGCAAAGCGCAAGCCGTCAAATCACAGAGTCACCGAGTCACATACAGTGCACATGGAGGACAACTGGCCAGGCAGCAACAGGAAACAGATAGGAATCAAATAGTAGTTCGTATATAACCTGGACAAAAGTTTTTTATGTCCTTTTTATGTCTTTTTCCCCTCCCAAAGACTTCTCAGAATACAATGAGTCCTGTGGTGCCCCCTAAGAATGGCCCCTAAGAGTGTAAGTGCGGCGCTCAATTACCTCTTGACTTAAAGAAGTGTCTGTACAGCCGTTCGTCTGCTCGGTGTTTTACTTTTCTTTAAACAGCATGCTCACCACCGGGTGGGGGGGTCCACCCATAGCCTCACGAGGGACCCAGCAAACAGTTTCAGATCTGACTCGGCTTTTCCAGTTCTGGTCGTTAAGCCCAGCTCCGCAACCCCACAACACTGCAGCTCACAGCTCTTGTCTCGCGTCCCTGACTGTGCCGCGGGAAACCCAGCAAACAACTTCCAATGAGCCAGAGCTTATCCTGCTCTACTCCACTCGTTAAGCTCAGCGCTGCAGCTCATCACTCGCGGCTCGAGTATCTCGCGTCTCTCGCGTCATCCAGTCCTTGGATGGAAGAGAGGAAGGGGGAGGGGCGGCGTACCTCAGCAGCAGGACATTGGGCTCACCTGACTGCCCGTTTTGTCAATTTCTTATCAAAAAATCTTTCTCCAATATTGGCCAGACTTGATAAACTCGAGGCTAATGTGGGAAACATTTTGAAGTTTGTTACCTGTTTTATGGCTGGGGCAGGAAAAGACAGTTCCAAATGCTCAGATTGCCTTGCCTCGGGGGGGGGGGTCACATGAACCTGTAAGTCACTATAGTAGGGTGGGAAATTATTGTAACAAAACCTTACAACCCTCTCCTGTGGTTACCTCGCAAAACATTGGGCATGTTCCGGGGAAAGACCAGTTTAAAGACAGAGCATTGAAGCGAGCAAACCATATAACTAACTGGGGGTGAGCGTATTGGTAGTAGAGGTAGGTCCAACACTCATAACTTTTCACACAATGTAAATGGTATTGAACCCACTAGGCAGCCTCTTTTTCCATTAAATGATGCTGCCGCACGCACGATTCACTAAATGAGGTTAACCTGGATCTTCCACCAGAATGCTGTCCATGCGTAGTGATTTTAACTAATGTCCCCTTGCTCCAGGGTAATCTTAAAGAAACTACAAGTCAACTGAAAAACAAAGTATGCCATTGTTTATCCCAAAATACAGATTTCACAAATTCCAGTTACCATGACATTCTGTTTGTTAGAAGAGTGAGCTGGGTTGGGCCCTTTATTTATTTATTTTTATTTAAACAGTTTTATATAGCGCTGGCTAGACCCAAAGGTATCAGAGCGCTTTACAAAGGTTGAGGGAGGTACCAATTGCAATATAACATTTGTACAAAAAGAAGTGCAAGATAATCAGAACAATATGTAAAGAACAGAAAATAAAGGGTCTGGAAAATAAGGGGAATATTTTAGAACATATCCGGAATTGGGTAGTAGGGCTAGCAAGGGTTGTCAGGGATGGGGGGGGAAGTATAGAGGTAGGGGGGCCCATAGGGGGTGGGGGGAGAGGAGATTGTATGCAGGAGTAGGCCGAGATTGTAGGAGAATAAGTAGGGGGAGGATGGAAGTATATGCAAGGCGGAGAGGAGGGTGGTGTAGTAGGTCAGGGGCAAAGCGGAGAGAACCAGATGTCATCCTGGGGAGGATGTGGAACCCGGTAGGGTGGAAAGACTAAGGACCCCAGTATTTGTTGAGAAGGTGTTGCTTGAGATCTGTTTTGAAGTTGAGGTAGGAGGGGTTACAACGTAGCTCTTTAGGGAGTGAGTTCCAGATGGTAGGTGCATTTCCAGAGAAAGAGCGTAGTTGGGTGGCTTTCTTATTTACCAAAGGGGGAACTAGCATGAGAGAGTTTGTGCTCCTCAGAACTCTAGAGCAGCCAGCTTTGTGGAGTTTGTCTGAGAGATAAGCTGGAGTCTGAAGATGAATGGCTTTATGCGTAATGCAAGCGTTCTTGTAGGTGGATCGGCCTTCGATGGAAAGCCATTTGAGCTCTTTGAGGATGGGGGAGATGTGGTCAAACCGCTTACAATCAGAGATAAGCCTGGCAGCGAGGTTGAGGACTGATTTGATTGGGGCTAAGTGGGCTTTTGGCGTTCCAGAAAGAATAGCGTTACCATAATCCAATCTAGAGAGTACTAGTGATTGAACCACTAGTTTGAAGTCATAGGCAGGGATGAAAGGTTTAATTTTCTTGAGGTGAAGTAGAGAGAAGAGAGCACCTTTGGCAGCGTTTTTTATGTGGGGTGAAAGGCTGAGGTTCTGGTCAATGCTTATTCCCAGGGATTTAACTGAGTTAGAGGTGGACAAAGAGCAGTTGAGGGCTTTAAGGTCAGAGATCCAGTGTTGAATGGGGAGCCGGTTGTTTTTGGGAGCGAAAAGAATAATTTCCGTTTTTTTAGGGTTGAGTTTAAGATGGTTGTGATGGAACCATTGTTGAATCTTAGTCAAGGCCCTTACGTAAGACTACCCATGGAGACTGCATAGTGATAAATTGCCGATCCCCAGACCTTGCAGGAATACTGCTCAGAAGTGGGAGGAAACCAACTAGGTGGGGTTTTGAGCATGGGATTGGCATAATGCCGCTGGGATTCTTTTAGAGACATCTTAAACCCTGTGGCCCAGTCAACTCACCAAATGCCCAATCAGTGCAGAATCTGCAGAAGAGAAAGGAGCAATTTTCTCTTGCAACTAGCAATAGATACCAAGTACTCACAGAGCTGGATAAGCCAGACTGACTAAAGTCTAGTCATGCTACTCCGATGGTGGCCCATGGCGTGTCACAGGTTAGTCAACTTGTGGGGGACATTACAAACAGCATTTCAAATGGAATAGTGAATTGTACCCGAGTTGGCCTGCTTGATTATCATGCGCCCACCCAAGGCTCAATGAGAGGAAGCCCCCTAATAGGACACCCATTACAGGGAAGCCCTATTGATGACCCGCAACTGAATATTATATCTTGGAACATTGCGGGGATACGGTCTAAACTTAATGACCTGGAGTGGGGTAAACTAGTGGACAGCTGCTTTATATATTTGTTCCAAGAAACATGGGCAACAGATCAGATTCATAGGGTGGGCTTTACCACGTTTAGTATAGAAGCCATGCAGTCAACATCTGGCAGGCCTTCTGGTGAGTTGCTGATTTGGGTTAAGACCACATTGGCTTGCAAAATCAAGTGTCTACATATATAGGCTCACAGGAGATCCTTGGTTTAGATATGCTATCGCTCAAAGGGGACACACATGTCAGATTAATTAACATATACAATCAGTTTAATAGCCCCCATAAGCCCTCTGATACCATAACAATGCTCACAAACTTCCTTGACATTTTCAGAAAAGAGTATTATCTCCTTGTAGCCGGCGATTTCAATACAACCTATGAGCCAGTAGATTATGTACAGGAAATAGTTCAGGAGGAAGAACAAGTCAAAGGTGTTAAAAGGCTTCAGATACCTACTCTTAAAAGATGTACTAATGTTGGGCAGCAAGTCCTGTCATTCACCCTTGCTTTTGGGGTGCGCGCATGTAACGTGCGGACACCCTCAGATGTCAATGCAAATTTCACATTCAAAAGGGGGAATGTTAAAAGCAGGACTGATTTTATTATGGTAGATCTTGATCTTTGGCCACAAGTTAATGATATGATTATTCTAAATCGTGAGGATAGTGATCATAATGCACTGTTCCTGAGGCTATCTGGCCTTCCTATTTTACATCCCCAGTTAAATCTGGCGATGGCTCCTGTGGTCACAACTAACAACAACAGGAGAAGCTAGTAGACACAGGTAGCTACTAATGGCCCTAATATTTATAAAGAGGTTGACCAGACACTCACGAAATTGAGTAATCCTAACATAAATGATGACACTATTATGTCTAGGTGCCAAGAACTATCGAACAGCATAATGCCCTACTTTAGTAGAAAGGGAAGTTCAATCTCGATTAAACGTAATACTGCTCCATGGTATAATGAGGAATGCAGGCAAGTGAGAATCGAGCTAACCGTGGCAGTAAAGGAAGGGACAAGGATTGAAATAATTAACAAGAGAAGGCTATATAAGAGAACATAGGAGGAGGCAAAACGGAGTTGGGAGGTACAGAACTGGCATATACTAGTTGAGGCTTCTAAACTGAAGTATTGTCAATTATCCTGGCTTCTTCTTTCTAAAGGGGCAATCCAGCCAGTCAGTGAAGACGACTTCCATATACACAGCAAAGCGACTGCAGGAAGCAGTATGTTCAATTCCATCAAAATATGAAACAAGATGTGAAAACAAAAAATTCAAACTTATTGTTCTCATTTCATTGAGGCTTGATTTATTCAAAAATAAATTGGGTAACTAAACACATTGCCATCATGGTGTGTTTAAACGAATCTCCCGATGCATTTCGGGCCAAACGCCCTTCGTCAGGGGAAAAAACTGTAAGAAAAACGAAAGATATCAGAGCGTCACTAAAAACAACCAGGGACATATACTAAGTCCCTGCACCCACATTATCCAGTGTCAAGAGGCTGTGCCATCAGAGTAAAAAACTCAGCAGTGTGAGACAGAAATAACCGTAACCCACAACTTAAAAATCATGTCCACCGTGTTGCTCAAAGAAGATATAGGGAAAACGCCACCATACACTCAAGACGTAATTTAAAAAAACGGGCTGAAGCTGAGAAAGGCGGGCATGGTGATTGTTATGAAAACGTGAGGGTGTAAGTAAAACTCGGGTAAAAAGAAACGGATTGGCAAACTAACTTAGTGAAAAGACGGTGAAATCAAATGATGTGACTGCCAGGTGCGTGCAAACAGTGCAACAATCATAAACGTGTGCTGAACTCAACAGCGCGTGAAGAGAACGAATGAAACACTTACGTGAACCAAAGAGTGATTTTTGTGTCCTGGTTTTTGATGCTATTTTGCTGACTTTTTTGCCAACCTTACATCAATTCTATGCTTTAAACATTATCAGCATTAAACATTATCAGCATGTTCCCGTTTACACTTTCTTCATATTACCACTTAGCTTATTTACTCTACAACATCTTCTAAGATGGCCCCCACGCATTTGCTGGTGTTTATTGGGACATGATTTTAGTCCTTTCTCTATTTTCGCTCACCTCGCGAGATCCTCGATTTAAGTCACATTTGGTACACCGACTGTGCTTCAACATCAACATTGCATGCTTTATGCACCTTTGGTTCACGTAAGTGTTTCATTTCGTTCTCTTCACGCGCTGTTGAGTTCAGCACACGTTTATGATTGTTGCACTGTTTGCACGCACCTGGCAGTCACATCATTCGATTTCACCGTCTTTTCACTAAGTTAGTTTGCCAATCCGTTTCTTTTTACCCGAGTTTTACTTACACCCTCACGTTTTCATAACAATCACCATGCCCGCCTTTCTCAGCTTCAGCCCGGTTTGTGCGTGCTCATACACTTTATTCTTTGAGACTTCCATATACAACCACATCTCTGGGAAGAGTACTTCCAGGCATTATATTCTGGAAAGGACTGCAAGCCTGAGGGTGAGGAAGTGGAGCCAGCTGGGGACTGCAACCCAGAGCTTGTTGTGAAAGAGGTAGTCAGCTTTTCACTAATGGAAACTATGAACGCAATTAGCTCACTTCAGGCTGGGAAAGCTCCAGGGCTAAATAGACTACCGGGCGATCTTTACAAATCTGAGCCCAAAATATGGGGCCCTTGCTCCATACAGTTTTTAATGCCATCACACAGGGGGGGGGGGGATATCCCGGCAACCTGGAAAGACACTGAAATAATCCCAATATTCAAAAAAGGGGATAAAGGGAACCCCACAAATTACAGGCCCATTAGCCCTATAGATGTGTCTCAGAAAGTTTTTAGTAAAATGATCCTGCCTCATCTCCACAACTGGATAGAGGATAATAGTATAATATCTCACTTGCAGGCTCGGTTTAGAGCCTCCACAAGCACCCTAGATCAGGTGTTTCATTTTCTCTTGCTTATATGGAAGGAGGTTAAGATCAAGAGGGGCCATCTGTATGTAGTGTTTGTCGATCTCAAAACGGCATCTGATTCCACAGATCGCACTAGGCTTTGAGCTGCCCTTGGGGACTTAGGACTCCCCTCTGGCTTGCTCCAACTTTTGATCCATTTACATCAAGATAACTATGCTAAAGTTAGGTGGAACTCCGATGGTAGTCTAACCGATTATATACCGATTTTGAAGGGAGTGCGCCAGGGCTGTGTGCTGGCCCCAACCAGGTTCAACACAACACAAAAGTATCCCGCCCAACAGAAAATAACAACTGGGCACTGTTCTCTATTTATTTTTTTTTTTTTTTTTTTATTTATTTATTTGAGTTTTATATAGCGCTGGCTAGACCCGGAGTCATCAGAGCTCTTTACATAAGGTTCCACAAAGTTACAAAATTACATAAGTTACAAGTTACATCAGTTAATAGAAAAACATTTCACGAACGTAGAAGACGAAATAAGTGGAGCTTAGAAGGGAAAGGGTGTAGGGTAAAGGGGTAGGAGGGAAATAGGATGGAGAGACGAAGGAGAGTCTGCCCAAAGTCCGGCTGGGTAGGTGACGGCCGAGGGGGAAGTCCACAGCCCATCTCCTCTATAGCTATCAGGTAGCTCCACCGATCATCGCTCAAATAGCTAGGTCTCAACGGGAAAATATTTAGAGAGCATAGTGGACAAGATAAATGGAGCATAGGGGGGGAAAAGGGGTAGGGTAAAGGGGTAGGAGGGAGAATGCGACGGAGAGACGAAGGAAAGTCTGCCCAAAGTCCGGCTGGGTAGGTGACGGCCGAGGGGGAAGTCCACAGCCCATCTCCTCTTCAGCTATCAGGTAGCTCCACCGGGCATCGGTCAAAAAGCTAGGTCTCCACGGTCAGAGGTAAGCTCGTAGATTAAGTATCCTGACGGGTAGGCCGGATGGGGGATGGATAGGGAGTAGCCATTCCGCAGCGCCTGGTCACTCCTTTTTGTTCTGTTTTATTTTTTTTTGTGCCTGTACTTTCTCCCCTTGTGTCTCAGCAGATTACAGGATAGTCTACGTTTGTGCTGCATAGGCCTTTGCCGGTTACCACTGCTCTGGGGACCGCCAGGCCGGGTGTTGTTGCCTTCGTTTTTATGAAGTGTCTCCACCAGGCGCCATTTTAAAGTCAGGCGCCCGGCTTCAACAGCTCCTTGCCGCTTCTCAGTACCTCAACGATAAATATATTCAGGCCCCCAGGCTTAATTACATCCCTGGTGAGATAGCAGCGGCCCCGGGACTTCACAGGCGTTTCTTCGCTAGGCGCAATACTTTATAGGGAGATCAGCGCCATCCGTTCGGTCGCGCCCCACATCTCCCACTCTCCACTCACCAGTACCACCTCCGGCGGTGATCGTCTTCTCCGGGGGTGCTCCGTGCGGTATCTGTGTTATTGGAGCTCAGTGGTGCCCCGCGGGAACGAGCTGCGGCACACCCGTCGCGTCCATCTTGTTCATATGGCTTCGTTAACAGTTCAATTAGGGGAGAGCCAGCCAACTGCTATGTCCATAATATATAAGGCTCTTGCAGTCGCGGTGACGCTATGTTTTAAATTGTGCAGCTTGTTAAAGATCCCAGGCTACAAGCAAGTCTCTAGTCAGGAGCTCTCTTCAGATGTCACTATTACATCTGGGAGCAGTTCCTTTTTGTATGGTAAACCTCACACACTCTAGTAGTGTCATGCTACATCATCAGGTTCACCCTGGCTCCTAAAGGCCAGGGTGGGCTCAACCGTATTTCAGGGAGCACTTAGGAGAACAAGGCCAGGGGGGTTAGAGATTAAAAATCCTCCAGATACTCCAGGTATCCCTTTAATATGGAGTTCCAGCAGGATATTAAAATAAATGATAGGGTGTCCCAAGGATACAATGGTCCTAAGACCCTACAACTATTGCCAACATGTTTCAGCCAGTGAACGGCCTCTAAGGGTCCACGGATTTCATCAGGGCAAAAACACAGAGATAATTCCCTCCCTGGATCCGATACACAATCGAATTTGTAAATAGTGGAACAGAAAGCTGTTCCTCCTTTTACGCCTAGTAGATATACTTATCCTAACTGGGGGCGTTCAATCTTGGTTCATCCGACCTGTAATAAGAAAGAGACACAATTTTTGCAATGACTCCTGCTAGAGCCTATGTGCCTAGCTACATGTGCACGCCCATCCATTCAGAATTCGTATAGTGAGCTGTGCGCCATTTCAGTGCTCATGAGTATATCAAACTTTGCTTACTCAAAACGTCATGTATAGAGACACTAGGGAGGAAACATAACATAACCCCCCTGAAATCACCCATGTATCTAATTTTTTGTGTGACGTGCATCACTTCATAGGCACATTCATAGTGAAACGAGAGTCCCGCGTTTCTCAAAGGCATAAAAACTTTATAAGGAAAAATTAAAAACTGTCATCTGAACACACATACATACATAGTAATCACATCCAATCGCACGTGATTTATTTCTAGGCAGTCAATATCTGAGTGCGCCCACCGTAGAATACAGCCCAGAGCCCATTGTGCAGGAAAAAACAAGAATATTAACGTAGTTCTTACCCAATTTGGGCGGACTCCACGCATCTCACAGAGTGCAGAGAGACAGGGCAGTCCTGTAGTCAGACACTATGCACAAAGAGTGATACATAGATCAATAAACAAAAGGTAGACAGGCAAGTACAAGTTGTACTATCAAACACGCCGTGCTCAAATTACCCATATGCGGGCAGAGCACAATCGTATTCCCAAAATTACGTCATGAACTCACGTCATCAAGGATCCTGGCCCAGCAACGTCACCTAATCAGTTCTGCAACTCACGGCGTGTGTGCCGGTAACAGGAGCTGCGTTCAGTTATAAAGGGATCCTGCGGGTGTCCGAGCTCGCGTTCGCGTGTCAATCGTGCCCCGCCCATTCGGGCGCATCGGATGCGCGTTATGGTGGAGTCCCTCAAAGCTACAACTAACACCAAGGAACATGGGAGTTGTAGTTTCGTGACGGAAACGTAACAAATGTTAGGTAAAACTTTTTACGAGTGACAGTGTTTCCCTACCATTATGGGAGCCGTATATTACACATCAAATTGTATGTATATTGAAGTCCATGCGTGATGCTAAGTGGCTTATTATTTTTGAATTTCTCAGTGAATCAGTCGCTGTCTAGCTTGTTAAGATCGTAAGGACATAGTGAATAGGTTATTCATGGGAGCAGTTATCTACATAAACGAGTGTGGATGTTGGGCTATCAATAGTCCCTCTAGTATGTTGCTTTCGTTAGCATGTTCCTGCCGAATCAATCCTGAATCCAGTTGTAAAAAAAACAGATACCATGGAAACCATGTTCACCCTGTGCATGAACGGGCTTATAAGCGACCTTTATGACTGTGGAGGTGACCCGCCAAAATTGGGAGGCAAGGTAATACCCTCTCTGTTATTTGCAGACGACACGTTGCTCATTTCTAAAACCCCAATGGACATTCAGAACATGTTAACTAAATTCGTGACAGCTTGCAAAGTTCGGGGCCTTGAAATTAACTGCTCAAAAACAAAGTTCACGGTTTTTAACCCCTATTAATTCACCAAGGGGAAAGTGAGGTTGGGTGCCCAACTATTAGAACAGGTCAAGGCCTTTGATTACTTGGGTGTCAGAATTAGTGATAACCTGGCATGGACTCCCCAAATTCAGAAGAGCGTGCTGGCTCTTCAGCATGTGGACTGTGCAATTATAGAGAGTTAAACGTTTAGCTTTCCGCCCAATTTCTCCCACTTTAGAAATACATTGGGCTAAAGAGTTGGGTGCGGCTCTCTATGGGGCCGTATTGTGGGGGCTGGAGCACCTAAACCAGTTAGAGGTCACTGAAAACAAATTTCTAAGAGCACTCCTTAATCTCCCAAAGTATACACCTTAATTACCTTTACTACTTGATATTGGACTAAAGTCTATTACCCATTTTGCTGTTCTTAAGGTGCTTATGTTCTGGATAAGACTCCGGACCAGTAAACCCAGATTCCAGTAAAGGACGCTGTGGAGGAATTACTAATTCTCCAAAGAAAATTAGGGCATCTGGCTTGGTTTGAAAAGGTCAAGCAGTATTTTTTTAAACTGGGGCTGGGGAATATGTGGGACGATCTGCAGTCTATCACAAAAAAAATGGTACCACAGATCAAAATGAGGTACTGGAATTTTATTGATTCTTGTTGCACTGATACTATGTCACTTGGCACTTTAACTACCAGATTTTTAAATGTTAAAAGTTGTTTTAAGATTGATACTTATATGGATGATGTTGAACCCCCCAAAGTACGAGCACTTTATATACAATTTAGACTTGGGGTTCTCCCTTTGAATGTTATTAAAAGCAGTTGGGCGAATGCTACTGTAACCCCTATGTGTCCGTCCTGTAGTTCCACACTTTGTCTTTTTTTGCCCCGCTTATGCCAACCTGAGAAAAACATGGATCATCCCTGTCTGTCGGTTGTTGTCTTTCTTACGTCCATCAGATGCTTTACGTGTATTTAGATCAGACACGACAAGGTGGCTTGTCTTCACTTTATCTAGATATCTCCTTTACGCTTGGTGGCAGAGGTCCAAACAGGCTAAGTAATACTTTAGGTACACGTAGAGAAAGTATGTCCCAAGGCCACTGACAGGGACTGTAGTGTAAATAATGGTATATGATTGTCTTGCTAACTGCTGATTTCCTTTTTAATGCTTATCATAGCTTTTAAAAATAATTGTAATTTTCTAAATCAAGTCACAACTTTTAATTCTACTTTTGGATGCTGTATAGGACTGTGAAGATGGTGCTGCTTTTTATTCCTTCGCGTATCTTATTACTAACGAAATTTTGTATGTATGTGATTTTATCCATGTGTGTATGATCATGCTATTGATCGAATAAACTTGACTTGACTTGACTACTACAGTAGTACTACTTAGTATAAAATACAATTCACAAATCTATAGGTGTAAATCTCCACCTATTGTATCTTTTCTATGGTGAGACATCCACACGTGTAAGTTTACTACTTAGTAATACATGTGGAAGGGATGTGGGGGAGTGGTGGGAAAATGGGGAATATCTACAAAAATAGGAGGGGTTTAGGGAAGGGTAAGGATGCATTTGGGGGCTGGGAGGGGTTTTGTGAGTGACATTCTAATGCAAACACCAACCCACAACAAAGTAAGCCCATTACTATTCACAAACCACACCTCTGAAGTTACTACACCCCAAAAGGCCACAAAGCTTTGTAAATGTGCTCCAATCCAATCTTGTACTAAGTCCAGCACCACTCATGGCTACTCACAGTTACAGCAAAACAATCCCATAAAAGATAATGGAGGAAGGGTCTTAAACTGCATAGAAACTACTGTTAAAATAAAATAATTTAGTTTGACTTTGCAAAAATGTATATAAACTTAATTTAATGTCAAAAATGTAAAAAATAAATACTGTGTTATTATAAAATATTGTTTTCATTTTAAACAAAATGGAGTTAATTTTGAAATTCATTTAAATGTATTCCATACAAAAGCTTTCGTAATATGTAGTATATAATAAATAAATATGAACACTTTAAATAATTTTCATTTTAGTTAATATTTTTATTTTAATTAAATATTTAATCCAAAACTAGGTTAATAGCGCTGCAGCATTTTTAATTTTGTTTTATATTTAAAATAAATATATACAATTCTTTTTCATTAATATTTAACTTTTTTAACATAAAAATGCTTTACTGTTATCTTTTAAAGTTCAATAAACATTTTACATTTTCACTATACTTTACCATAGGGATACAACAGCCCCATGTGAATAGTTACTAGTAGTCATTATACACTCTCAAATTTTGCACCATTTTCTGTTTCAGAAGGTGGAAACATGTATGTCTATACTTTGTTGTCAATTTACACCCAGATGGTGAATAGCCATAAAGTAGTACATTTACAACATGTGCATGTATAAGTTCTATGTCAGGATCGGAGGCTCAGATTATGCTTATCTCTTCCATTTATTTCCACTCAGCAGCCTTAAACAAACACATTTTTGAGAGAAAAGACTACCATATCTTTGCAATGATAACAAACAACCATAGAGTCAGTCCCAAATAAACAACATCAAGGAACAGCACTTCCTCTTTCTTCGCTGCTTAGCAGCCAGATAAGTGCTTTTCCTTAATATTGTTTATTGGCATATCGGTGGTAGAGCTGTATTTGCTGTAATTCATTATTATTGGTTTTGATTTTTCACTTGCCTACACGGCACCACCTCCGCGTCTGCTGATCGGCTCTGTGGGGGTGAAGCCTGCAGCCTTCAAGTGTGCTTTGTACAATTTAGCGCAGGGGCAAAGAAACTTATTCCTGCTCTGACAGCGGTTGTGGTAGCAGCGCTGCCTTGTACACACCCATCTCGCCTCACGGGGGGGGCCCTCACACGAGGCACTCCGCCCGCACGCACCAAGGAGACGTGCTGTGTGCTTTTGTTCCCGGCAGAGGGCGTGGCATGTGCGACTCAGGAGTAGAAGGAGGTGTCCCTCCTTTAATTCCGCACATTCCTCGGCACCTGCTTGACAGTTTCCCTTCAAAGAAGTGACTGTCACTTTCAAAGGCGCGCCGGAGGCAGCAAGCTTCTCCCTGCTGTTTCACCTGCTGCCGTGTAGCGGTACACCCGTGCAGCATTAACTGGTGATTAGGCCAGTGTATTTCAGTGTTGTGTATCAAAAACAAGCTTTCACACATACAAATTGTTAGGTCTCGCCTACGCAGCGCGCATGCGCTGCATAGGAGAGACCTTTAGAAATCGGCACAGCTTTCCCTGCAAAAACGTGCACGCGTTGCATTGCTTCCAATGGCAACGCGTGCACGTCTGGCGATTCACTTGCGGGAGCGAGCAGCTGGCGCCATATGTTAATTATCGCGCCTTGCCGCTCGCTCCCGCAAGGGAATCGCGCTGGCCCCCTCCTTTCGCCCCTCCCTCCGCTGACGCGCGAGGCGTGCGCTTGTGCTTGTTTAAATTTAATTTCGCGGCCGCGCGGCGTTACTTTTACGGCCGCGCGGCCACTGCTTGTTTTTTTGTTGTAGGCACGGGAGAACCCACGCCGAGATTCGAGCCTGATTCCCAGTTCCAAAGTCGGCAGCTCGCTATGTTGTGCCACATCCTCTTTCTAAAGCAATCTAGTGTCTCCTAGAGCATATATACTCACTATGCACTGCAGTAATTTTAAAAAGAACATTCACGTGTCAAAATGGTAATTCCAGGCCAGGTGAAAATAGAGTATTCCGTTCCTTGTTTTGGGCTGGTCTCACTTCCCCCCTGCTGTGGTTTCCTTAGTGACGCAGCGATGACCAATGGAATTGCCGCGCCCCCTCCTATACTGTACCTTGCAATGCATGGGAGTAACGAGAGGCAAGCCTGCTGCGACCCGAAACGTAAACACTTTTTAAAGAAGTGATATGGGGTTAAACAGCAGAAGCAGGATTTCACAGATAACGTTGCTGATATCCATTTAATTCTTCCCTTGTAGTTACCAATGCCTGTCCTGCCAGGAATGGGGATTTGACAATAAAGCAGAGGTTTCCTTCTTACTTGTTTCGCTGTACAGTTCATTCCGTGGATTACGCACATGTGGTTGCATTAATCGAAGCACGCTTTGGCATGGAGCATAAATAAACTGTGCCCCCCCCCCAAAGAACCAGATCTGGAGGATGCCACCCCCCCAAAAAATACTAAAAGAACCAACCACAGCTGGAGGATACCTCTGCCCGTGTGAAATACACAATGTAATGCGCAAGGTGCTTCTGTGTGTTGGGTTGGGGTTGGGGAGGCTGGGGTGGTGCCGTGCTTGTGATCGCTGCTCACGTGTATTGCCATTATTATTGTTTCATTCTCCTTCTATGTTGTATCGTAATTGTAAAGCACTCTGATGCTTGTGGAAGCGCTATATAACAACTCTCAATAAAATAATAAAGTGGGGATGATGACCATCCCTGCATCCTGTGCCTCCCATAAAATGGTCACTGCCTTTGACCTCAACAAGGTCACCCTACAAAGCCTTCTGACGTCACTCCAATTAGGGGCTCCAGAGTGTAGTGGGGTGGAGCGTATGACTGTGCAGCCAGGCACTGCTGCTTCCTTCACCTGCTCTTGTGTGCACTTATGGATACTGTTACCAGCCTCGTCACCTCATGCCCTCCCCTCCACCTGCGCGTACTGTCACACGGCAGTAAACGTTAGCGCATGGGCCCCCGTCACCACAGCCTCCCTCCGACTTCATCTATCCAAGCTGCAGTGTTTCAACAGTGAACTGTCTTCATGGTGCAGCTGGCTCCTCCCAGATAATTGCTTTATCCACAAGCAACTAATTTGTGTAGTTGGTCATTATAAATTAGTCAAAAGCAACATATATTTAAAAAATACGCAACACTTCATACCTGCACGACTACGGCCTCTAAACATATGTCTCATCAATTAGTAAGCTATTTCCATTAATGTGTTCACATATTCAGCTTAAAACACTTAACTCCAATTGGAGTCATGTTGAGAATGGTTGCAGTGGTAAAGAACCTCTGGAACAATATCTGCAAACGATTTAGAACCACAAAGCTCTGGACACTCTTGTTGCAGGGACTTGCCCTAAATTAGGGCCATTTTGGGGTCAATTCACAGTCACTTGTGCCCATGTGTCTAGTGCTTGATACAATTGCTTAGACTGTTTGAAATTGCTGACAGTTTTGGCCGAGCAGTGAGATGCAGTGATTGTTCGAGGATCACACAGTGTTGTCAAGACGTGAAGCTGGGATTAGAACCGCAACCAGCAGTCTGTTCAATGGATCACATCCCTTTCTTCAGGTTGTTTCAGCTGCCGGATATAAACCAATGTAGATGTGGAGCTGCGATGGATGTTCGACCTCCAGAGGTGGGCCATGTGGGATCCAGTCAGGGGCGTGTAATGAGTGGAGAAGGCCTGTGACAAGGGTTCTTGGATACTGGTAAACTAGCCTGGGTATGTTGCCGTGCAGCACTAGCATTAACATAGCCATTTTCCTGCTCCTGTATGTCCCTGCACTGCTCACTCCTCTCCCCATTTCCGTGCACAGGCCAGTGTAACCAGACTGTCTCTCCTGCATGTCCCTGCACTGCTCACTCCTCTCCCTTCACAGGCCAGTGTAGCTGCCTCCTGCCTTGCTCACGCTTTCTCCTGCACAGATATAGTCAGGCTGTCTCTCCTGTCCTTGCCATGCTCACATGTCCACCTGTAAAATTCCTGTATTTTCATTCTGCTCAAGTAGCATTGCCACGATGGCTTTAAAATGGTGAATTCCACATACAGAGGTCTACATTTTTTCATCTAAGGACAACAGCAAGTGAGCAACATCAGGGAAGGCTGTTTGTGCCATATGAAATTTACCCTAATTAACATTCCATTTTACGAACATGGCATGCTGTAGCACTGCAATGCATGCTGGGTACGAGTTCATATATTTCACTGCTATTTCCTTGCTGCTAAACCACTCTTTGATCATTACACAGATCAGGGTAATGTGCTGCATGGCTAAACACTTATAAGGTCCCAAAGGCGAGACCTATTGGCTATGCCAATGCTTGTTTTTTTTGGCTTGATACCTACTTCCCTTGTAAAATTTAAGCCTGCATGTTGCTTTTGTATATCACTGACCTCTGATTTCACCTAAGCATCATTGCAGGTGAGTTTGAAGCTTGTTGGGAGTCCATGGAGGATGAGCATTCTTTACTCCCCATCCATGTAGAATTGGTGGTTGCTATTGAGGCATCATTGGAGAGGGCGGTCTCCTCTGCTCCTGAACTCTTGAGCTGTCACATATTTGAACTCACTGTCAGGTGCAGTGTGGAACTCTCAAAAGAGGAAGATTGAAGGCCAAGCCACATACCACTGCCCGTAAAACTGCTACCTCATCCGATACCTTCGAGAGGCTGCACCAGGCCTCCTATCAAACGACGCTTAGACAATCAGGAGGCACAGGAGGATTCCCAAACAGGTGATACCCCTGCAGAAGATTCTTGCCCCCAGCAGGGGGTGTATGACAATATCGGGGACTATACCTACAACCCTGATGGGGACTCGGATGAGGAACCAGGTCCGAGCAGACCCTGGCGACTGGAAGGTGACGCCAAGAAACCCCAGCTGGATGTTCCCCAGAACTAAGACTCTGCAGATATATCGGGTATCCTCAACCCAGAAGATATATATCATCCCCGCTCGGCACATTGGATACCCGTGCCCAATGTGGCACGTTATGTGGCAAGCCGTATCAAGAATCCTGTAGACCAGGAGGTCCATGGTTGCCTGAAGGTGGCATGCCCCCGACCGTCCCTGGCAAATAAAGTGGCTAGTACCCCAGAGATTGATGCCAGAATGGCGACGTTCATAACAAACTTCATTAAGGATTCTAAGAAGGCATTGGACCACTCCTGGCGGTCCTGCCATGACAAGGTCTTGAATGTGCTGGGACCGCTGACCAAAATTTTGGACATGGCGGAAGATGCCAAGGAGTCAGGCCACGTGACTGATCCCGCAATCCTACCGGGATGGGCACAGAGGGCCATATTTTTTCTTGGGAATGCAAACTGTGCATTATCAACAGAGGGTAGGTGCTCTTTGTCGATTAAAATCGGAGCCCAGACTTGGTGAATTCGCCACCACTGAAGCCTGGACCTATGGCAAACGGGGGTCTTTCTGGTGAGCCATTCATAAAGGAGTTGTCCCATTTTGTTAACACCTTCTCATCTCTGGAAAAGGCCCAGCAGTCCACCAAAAAGGTCTTTAGCCAGCAGATTTTTGCCGGGGCCGGAAGAGGTATGGGTCACTTCTCCGAACGCTCATTCAACTTCAGCCCCATAAGCTCCAGACTAAGCGTTCTATGCAGTGGGAAGATCACAAAAAAATCAGAGGGTTCTACTCCTCGAGAGGTTGTGGGAGAGGATGCAGAACTTCTGCAGAGCCAGCAAGGCATCAAGTGGAACCCCTTGTAAGAAATACCCCTTTTTTCCTACCAGGGATGGGGGGGAGACTGCAATGGTTCAGCCACAAGTGGGCGTCCATTACGAAGGATGCATGGGTGCTCCAAACAGTGACAGGATTTCATACAGAATTCCACAGGACACCACGTCAACTTCCCCGACCCCGTCCTTTAGTCTTCTCACAGGAAGGGATAAAGGTGGTAAACAAGAAGAGCACGAACTTCTATAGAAAGGGGCTATTGTTCATTTGGTCCTCCACCCAGGGGATTCTTGAGCAATATCTTTCTGGTCAAGAAGAAGGACAAGGGGTTCAAACCAGTGATCTTCAATCAATGGGTGGTATACTCCCATTTCAAAATGGAAGGTATTCACCTTCTCAGAGATGTTTTGTTGCCCAATGATTGGATGGTACGGCTCGACCTAAAGGACGCCTACCTGACAGTCCCAATATTTCCTCCCCACAGGCAGTTTCTACAGTTTCAGTGGGACGATTGGATATACAAATTCACTTGCCTACTGTTCAGTCTGTCTTGATGCCTTGGTGCTTCACCAAGGTGTTGAGGTCAGTCAGGGAATGGCTCGGGCAAGAGGCATAGGACTGATAGTGTACCTGTACAACATCATTCAGATGCACCAGTAGAAATCGATTTTACTCTCACATCTCCGGATGACTCAATCCCTACTACAGGATCTAGGTTTCATTCTGAATGATCAAAAGTCGGAATTTGTTCCAGCGCCACAAATTACTTTCCTGGGGTTTGAGATCGACACAGTACATCAATGCCTCAGGTTACCCCAACAGAAGATATGTTTGATTTGCAGGGGGCTGTTAGAACCCTAGCGAGAGAGAAATTTTGCCTGCGGCACTTGGCCTGGATCATGCGACTCTTGTCGTCCTCGATACAGGCCATTTTTCCAGGCCCACTGCACTACCGTGCTTTACAGCTCCTGAAGACGCAGCATTTACAACGGGCCTGATGTACACACAGGAGATCTCCCTAACCCTGAAAGTACGCATGGAGCTTCACTGGTGGCTTGAGCACATGCGGGCTTGGAACGGGAGGGCAATCTTTGGGTCAGCCCCGGATCTGGTGATCGAATCAGATACCAGTCAGCAGGGTTGGGGCACCATTTGTGGAGCTATTACCACAGGCGATCACTGGTCAGAGCAAGAGGAGTTTCTACACATCAATTGTCTGGAACTCCTACCCAGATCCTTCGTGATTCGGAGCATGGCAGCCAATAAGGTATTGTGCGTCATCTTGTTGAAGATGGACAATATCTCCGCGATGAGATTTATTAACTGATTGGGGGGAATGAAATCCAGGTTACTATCAGACTTGGCCAGGGTCTTCTGGAACTTTTGCCTGGTTCACCAGTTGTCAGTCACAGCAGAATATTCCCCAGGGAAATTCAATCAGATGGCGAACTGGCATTCCAGACACCTTCAGGTCTACAGTGCCTGGAAGCTGGATCCCTCTCTATCCCTCTCTATTTCGGAGGCTGATGGTTCGGTGAGGTCCATGCCAAGTGGATCTTTTCGCATTGCACCTCAATTACCAGATTCCTCGTTTTTTCAGATGGTGCCCGGATCCCCTCGTGGAAGCTACAGATGCCTTCCTGCAAGATTGTAGCTAGTTTCAGGGGTATACATTTCTCCTGTTCTCCATGATAACCAGACTTATGCCATTGGTTCAACGGCAGAAGGCGGAAGTGATCCTGGTGACCCCGCTTTGGAAATCTCAAGTTTGGTATCCAGTTCTTCTGGAACTTTCTATGGATTTTGCAATCCAACTTCCCCTGACTCCCTATCTTCTGACGGACTCGCATGGCAACCTGCACCTATTAGTTCAGGAGGGGACTCTCCGGCTCATATGGTGGAAGACTATAGGGGACGTTGGGAGATCCCAGGCCTTTTGGCTAAGGCTTTCTCCCTTATCAGGAGAGCATGGGCAGGCTCTACCGTCAAAAGATATAGATCTGCATGGAGAAGGTGGTCACGATGGTCTGGATCTTGTGGGGTCAGATGTAGTGCAGGTGGTCAACTATTTGTTGGAATTGGTAGACAAAGGTTTGGCTTACCGCACGATTTATGGGAGTAGATCTCTGATGTCGGTAGATCACGTTCCCATACATGAGATTCCGGTGGGAGAGCATCCATTAGTCTGTGGGCTCCCAAGAGACATTGGCTTGTCCTTTCCTCCTCAGCTGAAGTACTCTTCTGTGTGAGGAGTTAATGTTTTTTTAAGACTGCTACAATAATGTTAAGATAACACTTATCTTTCCCGTAAGGAGTTAACAGGTAAGTTAGCAGTTCTACTAGGCCTCATCTAGTGTAAATGAGTTTCAGATGTCCGTGCACTGGAAGTCACTTTACGTATGTTCACCCCAGAGGGGGTGTCGTTCACGATTGCTCAACGCACCAAATCAAACACTAGGGTGGTGCATTGCCCGACCTATCCGAGTCACCCAAAATTGTGCATGGTGAGCTGCCTCAGGGTGTGCGAATCCATGACTTAAGAATATACACCACTGGGTGTGTCATAACTTTTTCTCTCTCTCAAGTACCTCAAAAGCCTTCTCCCTCGGGAGCCGCCTCAAGGACATCCTCAGAGTAGCGGACTGGCCTTTGGACTCCACATTTAAGGCATTTAACTTCAAGCCTATCACA
Source organism: Calotriton arnoldi (assembly GCA_963921515.1). Classification (NCBI taxonomy): domain Eukaryota; kingdom Metazoa; phylum Chordata; class Amphibia; order Caudata; family Salamandridae; genus Calotriton; species Calotriton arnoldi. The sequence continues at coordinate 2,123,814 of CAWUFW010000195.1, read as the reverse complement.
GGCATGGCTTCTCTGGTTGTCGACCAGCTTTGTACTAGCATAATCTGAGCCTCCGGTCCTGACATAGAATATAACATTTCCTAGCTCTCGTGAAGGAAAGTTTCAATTCTATTAAGGACACGGAGGTGAGGATTATCCCTCCCAAATCTGATCATATTTTCTTACCCTCCCATTATATACTGAAGTCTTCAAGTTGGATAAGTATAACGAGTTCAAGGATGTTTGAAAGTTAACAGTCGACATGAATCAATATCAATGTGAACTGGTTACATGCTTGTCAAAGGGATTGATTCTTCAATGAGATTACTTTTGGTTCTCAGTATTGATGCTGGGGAATTACAAATGTTATATTGCTTTGGAACTTATGCTGGTTATCTTTGGTTTTCTACAGGATCGGATCAGAAGCAATATTGTTGACAGAAAAGCGGCCAGAGGCTTGTTTCACTCAAAGAAAGAGGAAGGGCTGTTCTTTAATGTTTTTTATATGGGACTGACTCTATGGTTGCTTGTTATCATTGTAAAGACTCATGGGATATGTAGTCTTTTTTTTAAAAAAATGTGTGGCTTAAGGCTGCTGAATGGAAATAAATGGAAGAGATAAGCATAATCCTCGCCTACGCGTCCTTCCCGAGAGCTATGACATTTTGTATTCACCCTTGTGAATAAGACCCTAAAAATCTCATCTACCACTATACAATGACTCTATTACCCCTATATCACACTACCTTACCCCTACCAATGTACTATCACCCTACCATTGCATTACCACTCATTCTACACTACCATTTCCTTAACAATGCCCTACCACCCCATATGACACGCATAGTTTCAGGCTCCCTGCACAGCATTATCATCTTGCTGTAAAGAGCAAAAGGTTACTCTAGGCCATATTCTAGTCCAGTGTGTTTTATGGTCACTGTAAAACTCCAGACAAGAGGCCCCTACATGCAAATCAGTCTTGTACTTGCCCCGAACACAACTTTCCAACCTGAACTGCCTCCTGCATTGGCCTTATTGGAATTTATCAGTGAGGTTCAACTTGTGTTCTTGAGCATAGCGAGCTACAGGACACATGTAATGATGCAGCACTGCACTATCATCACCACCCCAAAACTAGCACCCCAGCTACCGCTCTACCAGCCCAGGCCTCTTCACTACACCACAACAATGATTAATCTTTTTTCTATTTATTTAAAATACATTTATTTAGCACACAGCCACACCTGGATCAATGGGGAACTCATACAGTAAAGTACAATTTAATAATAGACCAAACATTGAAATATTGATGTCATAATACAAAATCATACATAAGTGTCTAGGCAAGAAAAAACTGAAGAACAGCTAAGGCAGGAAAGTTGTGGATAATGCTTGAGTAAAGCAAAAAACATTAAAGACTAGCATGACAGCAGTAGAGTTGGGACAAGCCTGATTTCAGTGGGCAGGGGATATCAGAGGCGAGGAGAGACTGAGAAAAAGGTTTGTGCAGAGATCCTAGCTTAACGGAACTTAGCCGATGGCAAACACCTTGTAAATGATGCAGCAGAGTGGGAAGCATGCACTAATGTAAAGGGATAACCAGTGACCAGAACAGGAGTGGCTGTGATCTCAATTGTGACTCCATTTTGGAAGAAAATGGAAGAGCATCAAGGATGTCATTACCATTGTTCAGACTAGGTAGAATAAGGTAACAGAAGACGGGACCAAAATGAGAGATGGAACACAATGGCTAATTGTCTATAGTATAGACATTCTAAAAGACCAGTCCGGTACAAGTCTGCTAATGTGAGGTCTAGAATTTGGAGAAAAAAACAAACTATATAACCAAGACAATTCACTGAAGACGACAAAGAAGGAATAATTCGCAGTGTGGCAGGAAACGAGGATCAGGGATTTACAGGAGATAGGTGCTAGGGATTGGAAATGAGAAGAAACTTCTCAGTTTTGAATGGATTAATTTTAGGAAAGTGAGAAGACATTAAACCTCATTGGCCACCAGATAGTCTCTCAGGCAATGGATACCATCTGCACAACATCCCTCTGTAAAGTCTACTCTGTTATTGGTAAGGATTGGCTGATGAGTTTTAAGCCAAGTCTGTCAGACCTGTTTTCAGAGTTGTTGTTCCTCATAGTGGCAGGCTTTTAAGGTACGAGGCAGAAGCCAGCTTCTGCAAGTGTTGCATGCTAAGGAATTGGATGAGGTAAGGTCATTGACAAAAGCGAGTCACGGAGAAATAGGTAAGCTGTCAGAGTGAGGCCTATGAAGTCACGAGAAATAATTTGAATGATCATCAAGGGAAAGCCTAAGTGGCAAAAGCAGCAACAAGCAAAAAACGTGAAGGGAAGTTTCAGGAGTCAGACCAGTCAATGGGACAGGGATTTTGTCTAAGTGTGTAGAATTTAGGATGAAAATTAAATCAAGAGTGCTGTCATGATTTAAGTGGTTTCAATATACGCAGGATAATCCACGATTTGGGTAAACAGAACAGAATGGTCTACAGGAGGGAAATAACAGACCACAGCGAATATTTCAGCGAGATTAAAGTTACAAAGGTACAAATGTGTGCTGCGGGAGGCAAAATTGAGGAAACGTAATTGAGATACTTGGTAAAGGAAAGTGGGTTATATTGTGGGAATATTAGGTATAACATGGAATGGGCAGTAAATCTGGGAGTAATTCACACTTGCCAGTAAGTAATGTGCACTCCAGTTTGACCTTCAGTATGTTGTGTGCTATGACAGCGAAGCCACCATCCTTTGTGTTAGGTCAATCAAGCCGAAGGAACAGGAAGTTTGTAGAAAGTAGATGCACATCAGAGCACAAAACTACAACCCACCTATGATTGTACCACCACCACTTCACTCCCAATGCAATATCACCCACCAGTTACTATACTAACACCTCTTGCCAACACACTGCCACCACGTTGTACGGAACTTCCACCTCCACACTACTGTTTCCACATGGCCAACTACTCCTCCCAGCACTGCACTCCACCTCAGAGCACCATTCTCCGGAAACAAGCACTACAATAGTTCCACACTAACACTTTCCACAACTCCTCACAACTGTACATGGAACAGATGTTCAAGAACTACTGTACACATAGGGGCATATTCTCAAGGACTTATCGCCGAGCTAGCGGCACTTTATCGCAGCCAAAGTGGCGATAGATTTATCGCCCTATTCACAAGCTGGTGCTAACAGCCGATATCGCCAGTTTTCCTGCGATAGCAGCCGCAAAAAACATCGCCACGGATGACACCGGCAACTAACGCTAATGAGATGCAGAGTAGGCGTTCCTGTGCAAAAAGCAGCGATAACACCACTTCGCAATATTCTCTACGACCAGCCAGATCAGCGATAAGATCCCAAAACAGACGATAAGGCGCGTTAGCAGCAGGGATTTAACACCTGCTCTTACCTGGTGTTAAGTCGGACAACAACCTGCACCACAAAAGGGAGCCCAGACCAGAGCCACACCTGAAGAACAACAGATGCCATGGAGCTACTGATCATGCAGCTCGGAGCCCCAAGAGCGCCACAACACCCACCGCCACCACACCCAGGTCCGCCACCCCCCCGGAACCCCCCTGCCCCCCCGGACTACCACAGAGGCAGCGCAGACAAAGACAGCGGACCTTCAGAAAACGCAGCAGCCTCACAGACTTAACACCAGAGGATGTCATTGCCCACTACAGGCTCAAAAGGACAACCATCCTCTGCATCCTGACCATCATTGCCCACAGGCTGACGGTACCAACACAGCGGACAACCAACATCCCTCCGCAGACAAAGCTGCTGGCTGTGCTGCACCTGTTGGCCTCTGGTACCTTTCAACCAACAACTGCCAGAGTCGGAGGAGTCTCACAGCCAGCCCTATCCAAGTTCCTCACACCTGTCTTGGATGCCATCATCAGCTTGGTACCCCAGCACCTTTACTTCCCACACACTGCGCAGGAACAGCTGGAGACCAAGCAAGGCTTCTACGCCATAGCTGGCTTCCCGCACGTGTTGGGGGCAATCGACTGCACACATGTACTCCTCGTGCCCCCTGCTGCCACTCCACACAATTACCACAACAGGAAGCACACGCATTCCATCAATGTGCAGGCAATAGTGGACCACCTGGAACTCTTCACCAATGTCGTCGCCAACTACCCAGGCAGTGTGCATGATTCCTTCATCTTCCGACAGTCCATCATCAACCAACGCTTTGAGGCTGGCACCTATGGGAATGCATTGCTCGTTGGTAAGTACCAAATGAACACACCACACACCTCAACTACACAGTCATGCAACTCACGACTCTGGGAATGCACACGTTACAAACTCACATACAACATGCCCACCTACCAGACACGACAGCACAACTTACTGTGGTAACCTGGGCTAGCCATGTACACAAGCCATCAACGGTATGGCACCTCAGCCACACAATAGCAGAATGTGGGGAGAGGTGGGAACCAGGCATGTGCGAAGGAGGCAAGTGACTCATGAATGAGAATGTACACAATGCCAAGTGTGGCGTGGATGTGCTGGCCAGACTGCAGTATGCAGACCACAGACATATCCATGTCGACATATACTGCTGGTGTTTGGAGTGTAGTGGACAGTGGATGCAACCATGTCACCCCAGGCAGTGGGGAAGATCACGGAAATGTAGCTTGTTGCGTCCCTCCCTGTAAGCGTGAGCGCAGTGGGCTGGCCCGGCGTATGCCAGTCCAGCGTAGGGGTGTGAATAAAAAGCCCGTTGCTCTGGGCGTGGTTCTCTTCCGGAATGGCCAACGTGTCTGCCAGGGCGGTGCCTCTCAGCCCGCCATGAGGCCGACGCCATGAGCTGCAGTGCCTGCGATCCTGTGTGCCTGCTGCACCCCAGGCCGCTGGTCCCCAGACCCGTCTTGGCTGCCCCTTTGCGCAACCAGGCCTCACTGCTCACCTGCCGACACCGGCGTGTGTCAAAGAGGGCCCACCACGTGCCGGTGCAAGCTCCAAGCCCGAGGCCCGCGACCTTGGCAGCCTCCTCAGACCATCGCTGGCCTCCACGACACAGGCCCCCAGCACTCCTTTCTCATTGATGTAGTCCACCGCTGCCTCCGGCCTACACTGCGGTGAAGTAGGTCACACATTTGGAACTGAGTCTTGATTATTCAATGGCCGAGGTCATATCATTGTACGCAAGGAGAGGAGTAAGAGGAAGACGCGGTTCAGTCCGGAGGAAAAAAGGATCATCGTTATGGAGGTGATCGAACACTACCAACAACTGCTCTGGTGCCACTAACTCTGTGCATCGCAAGCCAACGACACGTGGCTGTGGGCCCCTGCTGACCGCTGCCTCCGGACTATACTGTGGTCAAGTAGGTCACACATTTGGAACTGAGTCTTGATTTTTTTATGGCAGAGTTTATACCATTGTACAGGCCTCATCGCAGACTGCATCCCCTTTCAGCTCTGGTGCCACTAACTCTGTGCCCCGAAATTCATGGACACTCTCTGGTTGAACTTTGGTGGCGTCTGAGTCTATGGCCTGGGGGTTGTCTTCATCATCATGTAGCTGATACTGACTTGGTGTTAAAAATGAGTCTGTAGCATTCATCTCCTCCATATTGCCTGTTTTTGCTTGGTTCTGCCCTCTGCATCATGCCCTGGAAGAACACCTTCCCCTGTCCCCCGAAACACTCCACGACATTCACCTTCAACATTGACAAGGACCCGCTCAGCTCTCGTGGCCCTACTCAGTGCACCGCAAGTCACCGTCCCGTGGTGGTGTGCCTGTGCCGGCCGCAGTGCATCCGGGGCCACTAACTCTGTGCAGCTCAAGTCATGGACCCTGTCTGATTGAATATTCGATGGCCTCTGAGTCGATGGCCTGGGGGTCATCAACGCCATGTGTCTGTGGCCCTGTGCTGACCCCTGCCTCCGGCCTCAACTGCGGTCCACCAGGACTCGCACATCAAATCGAGTCCTGACTTGCCCGGACGACGAATCACCACTGGCTGCACACGCCACCACCGCCAGGACCACCTCCAACCAACAACTGCCAGAGTCGAAAGAGTCTTACAGCCAGACTATCAGAGTTGCTCACACCTGTCTTGGATGCCATCATCAGCTTGATACCCTGCTCAGCTCTTCAGGTGCCACTAACTCAGTGCACCACAACTCATGGTCCCTTTCTGATTGAGTTTTGTGCTGTGGACAGCTCACGCAACAATGTCACCTCAGGCAGTGGGGAAGACCTGGGACGATGTTGAGGAAGATGAGGCAGGTGTAACACACCCCTCTGCAGCTGCAGCAGGAATATCCCGAAGGGACACAATCCTAGACAATTTCTTCACATGAGCACGCTCAGCTCTGGTGCCCCTACCTCAGTGCACTGCAACTCACGGACCCTTCTGATTGAATATTGGGTGACCTCTGTACTTGCTCCGGCTACCACCATGATGCTTCGCAGTTGTTTGTGTTATGTTGGTGTTTTCTGTTTCCACTTTAATAGTGATCACTGTTCAAGTTGTTGCCAGCACCAACCACTCCCTGAGGGCCGGCTCACACTCACCCCACACCCATCCAGCAAAGGCGTCACTGGTCAGGTGACCCTGGTAATGAAAAGTGGCCGGGCGCACGTGCCCGTAGCCTGTTCAACTAACTATCAAAGTGTGTCCGTGTGCTCATTACGTATGCATGATGGCCCCGGGCCCTACCACATTACATTGTGCTGTGTACAGCGGACGCAACCATGTCACCTCAGGCAGTGGGTAAGACCTTGGACATGTAGCTTTGTCGTCCCCCCCTTTATACGTAAGAGGAGTGTACTGGGCCGGCGTACGCAAGTACAGCGTAGGGGTGTGAATGATTATCCCGGGGCTCTGGGCGTGGTTCAGTACTGGAAATGTGCAAATGCGTGTGTCTCTGTCGCAGTGTGGGTGTCCGTTGGGGAGTGTAAGTGGTCCCTGATGGGAATTAGACACCCACGTATGTAATCTAGTTCGGCTGCCATGAGGTCGAAACCCACCCGCACCTGTTCAGCCACCTCCTTCTGGCAGTCTAACACCTGGCCTTGAAATGCGATGTGTGCTTCAATGAGGTGCTGGGAGCCAGCCGTGGTGGTGGGTGCTTCCTGCTGTGCGGTCTGTGAAGGGGGTGGGGTCTCCTCGATGCAGCTGGGCTGCCCTGCTCCTGGAGGTGGGTTGCCTAAGATGTCCATGAGCTGTTGTAGGGTGTCGGTGTCGAGGGTGTGGATGTCCTCTTCATCATCACTGATGAGTTGTCTGGTCGCTCTGCAGGAGGTGTTGATTGTCCCTCTGCAATGTGAAGGAGAGATGCATTTTAACATTGTGTTGACATGTATGTTGACGCATTGTTCTAGTTTACATACAGACTGCATGACAATGTTCATTTGGACTGTTTGGGAGGAGCTGACTATTTGATGCGGGACAGTGGACATTTGAACTACATCACGGATGTGAGGTTGTACACGTACATTTTCATCTCACAGTTTCCTGCAATGCCAGATGTGATTGGCCAGTTTCTACGCACAAGCGGAACCAGTTGTGTCCTCTGTTCTGTAGTGAATGTGTTGCACTTTGTATCACATTGTCGTCAATGTTGATGTGCTGTTATTGCTATGTGTGTGTGCTGCATTGTGGGAGAGTCGCCCCTGCGATTTTGCTGCCCCTTATCCCTTTGAGGCGGTGTGCCTTTGACTTCTGTGCTTCTACAGTGCTGAGATGTTGCAGACTTGGCTAATTTTGGCTCTTGTTCGTATTTTGGACTCTTGGGCATGGTTTATCCGCAGATGTGTTGTTGACGTCAGGGGTTGTTTGTGCACGTGGATGTGTCAGAGTGTGACCTGCTCCTTTCCGGATGTGTTCCACACTCAGCCACCCCAGTGTCGTGGCGTGCACCATGTCATGATAATTGGACTGCAGCCATGCTGTTTGTCATGCAGTGTCACTTGCATTGTCAGTGTGGCTCACAGACACGCAGCTTTGCTGGTTTAGACACGTGTGCATGGGTTGGTTGTGAGATTGGTGCTGTGTGGGGAGGGACCCCTTTGTGCCCATAGTGGACGGGGGCCTACTTGCTGTTTGTATGTGTGCTGCAGTGTGCCAAGGGGATCAGGGACATGATCCAGAGTCATTGTGGGTGTGCAGTGTGCTCTACTTAATTGTGCATGTGTGCTATTGTGCCCATCTCCCCCCGTCCACCCAGTCCCTGTTCGGTACTCACGCTGGTGCTGTTGTGTCAGGTCATGTCGAGCAGTGTCCGGACACCCAACTCCTGCCACCGTCTCCTCACTGATGACTGTGGCCACCATGTCCTCCATCTCATCCAGCTCCTGGTGTTCCGCTGGACTGCCACCTCCAGTCTGCATTGCTGCCTGATGGTTGTCAGTGAGTTTCTTCTTGGTTTTGCGCTTCGCATCATTCCAGCGCCTCTTGACCTCTCCAATTGTCCTCCTCCTCACTCCGACTACATTCACCTTGTCCAGGATGGACTGCCATATTGCATTTTTATTTGCCAATGACACGTTGGAGGTGACGAACAGTTGTTGGTGATGTTTTATCACCTCCATGATGATGATCCTGTTTTCCTGCGGACTGAACCTCGTCTTCCTCGTCTTCTTCTCCTTGCCCTTCCGTGACCCCGAGGTCCCAGGCTGGTCCTCCTGGGGGCTTGTGGGGTTCTGGTCGTCCTCTGTACTTGCTCCGGCTTCCTCCATGGTGCTACGCAGTTTGAATTATTTTGTTTGTGTTTTTCGGTGCTTTTATGGTGCATTTTCCCGCATGACGCATGGGAATTGCAGGCCTGTCGCTGGTTATCGCTGATTTTTGTATCGCGGTTGGCCACATCGCAACTTTTTTGGCGTTCGTGTTTTGCATTTTTTTGGCGTCGCGTTAATTTTAACGCGGTCATTTGGCGCGTTATCGTGAGACTATCGCATGGTGCCGCCGGATTGAGAATACAACGTTAACTCGGTGTTATTTTCCCACGATGGACTGCGATGTGCAAAGTTGCGTTAAGCTAATTTTGCGATAATTATCACACGTTCTTGAGAATATCCCCCAAAATCTTTTTCAGTGAGTTGAAGCAAAGTGAGGTCCATTAGCTTTGTCAGTGAATGTCTTTGTAGGAAAGTCAGATTTTCTATTTGAGCGGTAATTTAGTAATTCAGAATTGGACCCAGGTGGCTGCATTTAATTTTTACACCTGATTGAATGAGTCGCTGTCTCTTAAACAGGAGCAAAACACCATGCCTTGGCGGTGCCCTGGTCTCGAGAAGCCAGTCTTGACAAGTGGATTCTTGAGGTGTCTCATATTATTATAAATCTCAGGAGATTATTCTAAAACATGGTATCATCTATGATTTACAGCGCTTAGAAACGGGGAGTGCCGTATTAGGCACCACACAAAACAAGTAATTATAATAATTATTATTATTAAAATGATTATAATTGTTGTTATCGTTATTCATGTTATTCAATGTCTTTCTTACAGCTGATATTGCATTTATCCCAAGCCTTCCTGAGGCGCTTGTGAGTCACACTTGGGTACATGGAAATATTAAATAAACTCTGTACCGCATGAGCAACGCCCACGAGGCGTGCTGCTCACATAACAATGATTCGAATGCGCACACTCAAGTAAAGGCTAATTCCAGGAGAATTGAAAGTACTCTTGAGACGCGTCAGAAGGGGAGACTGTGAACAGCCACAAGGGCGGCCCTCCTGCGCCCGTCCCTCCCGGGCAAATGCTTTGAAACCTGAGCGCGCAATCATGTGTTCGACGGATCATGGCCTCAAGCTATATTTACCGCCTCCAGTTTGTGACTGACTGGGATCTAAAATTAGCCATTCCATCCCCAGGCCTCCTTACATGACGGGTCCGGCGCGCGCCCAAGAAGTTTACATCTACAGTGAGGACCCGTATATTTCCTGGCAACTGTAAGTCTTTTGCAGTAAAAAATTAATCTGCAATGCATGTTTTTAATAAATAATGCATATTTAACGGTGTTTACTAATATGTGTGCCTGTTATTTATTAACACGTTAATATTCCATAAGCAAAACGTACAGTAACTGGGCAATCTAAAAATAGCATTGCTTCCACCATTTATACCATTGTAGTTATGGTACGGATATAATGGTTCGATTGGGAGTGGTGTAAATATTGTCAGATATTAACTATTGCGGGGCATACTATCAAGCACGGGGTTAAAATTATCGCCGGTTTAGCGGCAGAAAACTGCCGCTAAAGCGGCGATAATGGGCTTGATAATATGCCCTGGAGAATTCCAATAGAAGCCCATGTTGACACCAGAACATGGGCTTCTATTGGAATTCTCAAGGGCATATTATCAAGCCCATTATCGCCGCTTTAGCGGCAGTTTTCTGCCGCTAAACCGGCGATAATTTTTAACGCCGTTCTTGATAATATGCCCCACTGTTTCTTGTATACAGTTAGTAAAGCAAATGTGCGTTTTCTTACTCTGCAGGGAACGATGGGCTTCTTGGCTTTTCTGGTTTTGCCGCTTCTTCTATTTGGAATCAGTGGGATCATTTACATTTATCGAGAAGTTGTCAGACTGATGTCCAAGTCAGCTGTGCGGAACAAAGTGGTGGTGATAACCGATGCCATATCAGGGCTCGGCAAAGGTACAGTGGCAGCTGTCAGCCTCTCGGGTGGGAGCACGGCCTACCCGGAGAAACAAGTAGGCTGTAGTGTTTCAGATGGAATGCTGTAATGTCAAGTTTTTTTTAATATGGAGAAGTCTATTTGACAGGGAACATTCCTTGAAATAATATGCAATGAGATGTTTCCTCATGTTGATTGGTGAATGTTTTTAATTTGTAGAAACATGTATTCTCTAAGTCCAATTGCAGGGTAATTTTTAAAAAAAATAAAAGCATTGATACGAAGTTCACACAATAGAGTTCAACATTCCTAAATAAAACCAGGGGGTGCATTATGATGGCTCTGAGCAGAGCAGATCGTCTGTACTTTTGAACTGGAGGCGTCTACAGTTCAAATATTTAACTCGCAATTTCTCCGAGTTAATGCACGAAATTTGAACAAGTTGGAAACAGTGAGCAGAGATTGCCTCTCCCTGTTTCCTACTTGGTCTGTCTAAAGTGCATGCATCAACTCTGACAAAATGACGAGTAATAGTTTTGAACTATAGAGCGAAAAAAACAGGTGCGTGACTCTAAGCAGGGCCATCATGTTATGCCCCTATGTGCCATGTTATGAACTGCTGGCCTGGCTTGGCACAGAGCGAAGCACCTGTTTTTTTGCAGTTGGACTGACGACCATAGATTTAACTCTGAATTTCTCCGAATTAATACATGAACTTCAGAAAGTGCATCTCTTACACAGGGAAAGACAATCAGTGCTCACCATGTCACACTTGTGCTGTCTGGAGTTCGTGCAATTCAGTGTTATATGTATGAGCTTTGGACATTGCAAGCGCATAGAAATAGCTACGTGACTGAATGATATAACCCCTGGGCTGTTACAGAAGAAAGATGCTCCTGTGCAAAGGTGTTTGTACATATCTTAATGCAATTCACATAAGGAAATAGATCTGGTACTTTTTCGAATTATAGTCTAATTTGGCATTAGGGCCAGTGCTAATAGCTTTTGCAAGATTTTGATAAGAAATGTGCAAATTGTTTGCACATGCGCACATTTCCTTGATATAACCTAGAGGCCATATTATGAAAGGGTGTGCTGATGTGCTATGCAGCTATTTTGGAGACATTGCAATGTCTAAATTTCAAGCCTTAAATAAGAAATTCTGTCTATGAGCTGCAGACAGCACAGCTTAAAGCCAGGGAGCAGTACCCACTTCTTGCTCTTTTCAAGCTCTGCAGCTAATGCACTAACTCAAAAAGTAACCAAAGTAAATGTATGCATTTTAGACTATGCAATATCTTAAGTGTTGCACATATCTGCTTTGAAAGAATGAAAGTGTTCATATCATGACTCCTGCTATTACTGTAACTGTGCTATGAGGCAAAGCCATGACAGTGACACTAAGTTTCAGACCACTACTTCCTGTTAATTGGCACATGCTTGATGCATGGACTAGTGCTTGGGCTATGCCCAGGGTCTGCACAAGGAACTTTCTCACCCTAAATGGACTTAATATTTTTTCACCCTCTCTTGCTACAACGGCCACATTTCCTGCTTAATCACATCATGTCTACCTGTAGTGAAGAGGGGTTAAACAGATGCAGTATCCTAACAATTATAAATATGGGTCAACAGTGGTCTTGAAGCCCATTGAAGACTATCATCTTTGACTTAGGTACCATTTTTCCTATTTGTGTTTGCTGTGTTTGTGTTTGCATTTGCTGCTACCAGCAGCAATCTGGCTCCCTCCTGTGGTTGCTGCTAAGTGGCTGTCTGCAGTTGTCTACCTATAGAACCGATCTGTTTCCGTCCATAGATTCCCTTTTGGCTACATAAACTCACACTGCCATATACTTAAACACTCTATGTAGAATTGTGGATGGCTACGTGTAAACCAAGTGGATCCCTGGTGTCCAGAGATTCTGAATGAAATAAAAGGCAAACATATCAAACTCGAGCTCATGTTATCTTTGAAGCCACTCAGAACCCTGTGAGGGATACACCCTTGCTGATATCTTACAATTCTATATTATGCACCATGTTTTTTTGCCCCTGAGGTCTTTATGGAGTTAGGGCAAGAATGAGACCCGCACTTAAAGCCAACCTAAGCTGGTATTTCATTCTGGGCATGACTTTGGTGTACATAGCCATCAGGGTCCTGCTGAAGGCAATCTTTATTGTGTATGAGGTCTTTTCATTCCTTTTGTTTCAAATGCATGCCTGAACATGGGGACTGGAATCTCTGTGAAAGTATTTTCCTCCATTATTTGTCTGATGTTCCCCGGAGTGTGTGTCAGGTTGCACTAACTTTGTGTATAGTATTCAACTGTAGTAATGCTTTTTTACAACTCTCTCCACCTCCACCAATGACCAAATATATAGAAATATCAGGGCCAGTAGTATAAATGGGGAAGAGAAATGGGGTGAGAGAGACAATATAGACACAGGAATCCACCACTCTGTCATGTCACTTTGGTTGGTCCGTAAGGTCAGTGGAATGTGGTGAACTCCTATAAGACAAAGAGTTATCTTAAATGACTTGTTATTTAGTGTAGTAAGTGTAACTGCAATTGTGAATCGATATTCATCAGCACTATCTCTGCATAACCTGCTCTCTGTATATAGGATATGAGACTGGTAATTCCTGAAAACCACACATACAAAAACCAAGCTTACATATGTGCTAGTATTTCTTCCTATGCATTAGATAATTACCTCATGTGTCGTTACCACATGCTCTCTTGTGGAAGATGAGTTACAGTTTCTACTTGGCTTCTGTAGAAATGCAAAATTACAAATACTGTTAATATCCTGTTTATCCCTAAGATTAGCAATTCTATGTGCTTACTAAAACTCTAATGCCTTGTAATAGACATTCATAATTACATATGCATGAATCCACTGTAGACGTCCTCCCTAGGTTATCCTTAGTAGACAATATCCCCGTTATAAAAGTTCTGATAAATGTTCAACAGGATATTTCAACTCTGCTTGTGGGAATGTCTTTGAAAAGTAGCTAATGGATGAATCTGGCCAGTGTTTGAATTTCTCAGAGACAAAGCATCCCCCTAGAGCATGATAGAAAGCTTCTGACACCACAACAAAAAGATGCTCTATGTCTCATTCTGTGACGGCATTTAGTTGACTACAATCTAGAGATATGCAAGGTTTAAAACCAATCTCGCAATCATAACGTCTGTGCCAGGGTAACACATTCACCTTTTTCCTATCAAAATATCACTGACATCTTGATGGCAAAGGGGATACGGGAGAGCATACCCAACAGCTGGAAAAGCATAAACTTTTATGAAATTATTCGAAATTCAATGGAATCATCTGGGGGGCCCATTAAATACTAGAATGTGTAATGCCAGCCTAGGCATACCCAGATTTACTTTAAACCGAGGAGCATCATTCTTATCAAAACATGTTTTCTCTTAATGATTTCCCCAAAAAATTAAACATCAGGATATTTTAGAACCACCTTTGCTTTAACATTCTTAGGAAGCTTTTCCTTGATTACTGGAATTCATAAAGATTGAGCAGATGTAATGCCCATATAATTATCTATTGATTCAGAACTTAAAAACCTTGAAGCCACCTTTTCTTGACTTGGAAAAAATCACCTTGTTAAAAAAATTATCATATGAGCTACAAAAAACTCTATGGTATTCAGCACTGGGGAAGTGACTGCCTGGAGCTTGCGGCCGACTTGGGCAATGTGAGGGGCGAGATACAACTCAGAAGAGCGGCCTATAAAACTGTACTTGCAAAGGCCAAAAGGGATTGGGACAACCAAACCTGTGGGCTCTTGTTAGAAGCTGCTAGGGACAACAACCAAACCCTCTTTTGGAACCTAATAGCCACAGGTTAGAGGGAGGGAATCATTAAGATAGATAATAATGTTGCAGCTGAGGCTAGCAGATTTTTCCAACCAATGCCAAATAATGCCTGGCGAGGAAAAATCTGCAGAAATATCAATAACTCGCTCTCATTTTGAGCTGGATGGGAGCAAGGGATGTTTCCACCCAATTACATCTCTGGAGGTGGAACAGGCCATTAGGAAGATTGAGCCCGATAAAGCCACCGACATCGATAAAATACCGAGGGACTTGTCCCTATCAGAATGTGAAATCCAGAGCCCCTATTTTACAGTGGTGTGTAATGCCATTTTAAATGGGCTAAGTATTCCTAAGTCATGGGCAGAGGTTGAGATTTTTCCAATATATAAGAAGGGGTGTCCTCTGGAACCATTCAACTATAGGCCTATCAGTTTGATATACACCACTCAAAAACTCTTTAGTAAGATTATACTCGCTAGGCTCCAGCAATGGCTGGATGAGAATTAAATACTCCGCCCCTTACACGCGGGGTTCTGTTCTAACAACTTTTCTGTAAATCAGGTTTTTAGGCTGCAGATGATCTATTGGAAAACTCTTAATATAGACATGGGAAGGTTTTATGCTGTCTTTGTAGACCTTAGGACAGCGTTTGATTTAGTCCCAAGATCTCTACAGTGGAAGTCGCTAGTAAAGATGTGTGTCCCAGCATACCTGTGTAGCATCATTGAGAGATTACATCAAAATAACTTTACACAAGTCTGGTATGGGAAGTTGGGAGAAGTAACAGAACCCTTTCCTGTAAAGAGGGGTGTAAGATAGGGCTGTGCGTAGGCCCCCACCCTTTTTGCTATATATCTAAATGACCTATTGGCTTTTCTTAACAGTTGTGACAGTTATGCCCCCAGACTAGCATACATGAGGGTTCCGGCCCTCATGTTTGCAGATGGCACCCTTCTTCTGGCAAAATCACTGATGGGGCTACAGAAAACACTTGACTATTTTAGCAGGTTTTGTGCATTGAGTGGCTTGGAAATTAATATCAATAAAACAGAGTATATGGTTTTCAATCCATGCCACACTACACACCCCAATACCACCCTAGAGGGTATTCCTCTTCAACAGGTCCATCTATTTGACTATTTGGGTATTACCCTAGATAAAAAGATGGACTGGCTGATCTTTGGTTTGATCCTGCGGGCTTCTGTCAACCATAAGTGTGGGGGAACTAAAAAATAATTTTAAGTCTTACAAGTTTAATATTTTTTAAACTAAGGCACAAGGCACTTTAACAACTTCCTTTTTAGTGGTTAAGGATACTTATCTTCTAGAAACCTTTCTTGATGAACCTAACCTGGCCAAAAAACTGTATAAACAGTTTAGATACAGAACATTACCACTTTGCGTATTCACCTCAGGATAGGCGGGATCCTTAAACCCAAAGGAAATGGGCTGCCCTTTGTGTGGACATGAGAAAGAAACTGTACACCACTTGCTATTTTTCCCCCCGGTGTATAGAAAGGCAAGATCAAAATGGATGATCCCCATTCGTAGGAATCTTGGTACCACGAAGAATCAGGTGGCTTATAGGATTCTTCAAACAGATTCAGCACGTCATATGGCTTTTCCTTTCTCTAAATTCTTAATGTTTGCATGGCAGATTGGACAGGATGCAACATTAATTTTAACGGACAGTAGGAGCTCAGACATTTTATGATGTAAAAAACATGAAATTGGCGCAGCTTGTTTCTGAACCAAGAAGTGGTATCTCCTTTGGTTTGCTGAACCTTCAATTCTTTTTTAGAAATTATGTTGATGCTTGTTCTTACTATTTCTCTTTATTATTTTATTCTAAATTATTGTATTTTGCACCTCTTTTATGGTAATTTATCGAAATATAGAGCTTTGTAAAAAATATTCATTACAAATTTTAGAACTGAGTTATTTTCTTCATCTGACAAAACACCATCTTCTATAGACAGAGAATCAAGTATTTTCATCAATTGTTGTCTTTCTGTGTGTGATGTTACCAGTGCTTTATTCTTAGATATTCTGGGTTTAATCCAAGGACTGGACCTTCCATAATACCAGGGGCGGCTCCTCCAAGTGGGCGGAGGAGCATCACCCCACTGCTTTCTCGCAGTGCGAGAGGCAGAAACATAAAATGGTATTATGAATACCTTTTTATGTTTCTGCTTCTCGCACTGCAAGAAAGCAGAAGGCAGGGTTTGGTTGGGGGCGGGCGGGTGGGCGGTCCTGCTCCAGGCAGGGGAGGAGTGGCTTGCCGACCAAACCAGTCATGCACACTCTGCATTTTCTCTATGTAGGCTGCATGCAGCCTACATAGAGAAAATGGCCTCCCCATAGAGGCCTGTGGGGTCGGCGTCCCAGTCAATCACAATGCTGCCATTGCAGCGTTGTGATTGGCTTAGGGGAGGAGAGGGAGGCTGCCTGCTGCCTGCTTCCTGCGAGGAGCAGTCCAGAGAGAAGGAGATGCGACGCGGGACCGGAGGCGAAGGTAAGTTTTAATTTTTTTGTATTTTTTATTTAAATTATCCCCCCCACCCTCCCCGCACAACCCCCTCCCCGCGTGACCCCCTGCCCCTCCACCCGCGAGTCATGCTGGCTGCGACAGCATAATACATATGTAATTTAAGTGTGCAACTTTTTATCTTTCCACTTTTGATATAGAGTCCTTTATACTACTTCCTTGCAGGGAATGAGGTGATTCTAAAGTTTCACTTTCTTATGATTGAGGATGTACAACCAACACGTTTGCTTCTGATTTTATTTTCTTGAGTGGTGTTCAGTAAGATGGTGAGGTAACTGTATCATTAAAACTATAGGCTCTTCACACTTAGCGGGGGTATATGGCCTGTGCCAGAACATCCTTCAATTCAGTTTGCAACCCCTGACAAAATAATGAGGCTCTTTTTCTTTGGGATAACCAATACCAATTATTAAATCACTAAACTCAACATGTCTTAACGGTCTTGATTCAAAGTTTAACAATTCATTAGCCAAAGGAAATGTATGTGACTTTGCATCAAATCAATGGATCTCTTATCTCAACTAAGGGAACACTCCAATTAGCATTATTCCCACTGAAATGTGACACAACTAGCTCTATTTTATCATCTGAAAATTACAAGGATTTGCATACAAACAGCAATTATTGCTGATTTGTCTTAATCCCGTGGTAAACTCTTGGAAAGTGCTAATACAATTGTGTTTATTGCTAGCAGATGTATGTATGAGGGAGATTTAAACTTAAATTTTTTGTTTGACTGTAATACATTCTGTTTCTAAGATCTTATTCTCAGGCCTCAATGAGGTGACCTCCTTCTCTAACTTGGTTGCTATATCATTAGATTGAGTGAGGCCAGGATTCATCACTCAGGTTGGATGACAAAGTGGACTAGTCAATGTGTCAGATTGCATAGGATTCAACAGGAGCAATGGTTTTTCCATCTCTCATCTCCCCCACCCGAAACTATATATAAAAGACTATGAGGGGCAGTGACAGAAGCGGGGAAAGAGATACGAGACAAAATAGAGACCCAAGACTCAACCACTCTGCCTCATCACCTTAGCTAATCAATGAGTTCTGCATAGTGCAATGGATGCCTAAATGAAAATGAGATAGCTTAAATATCTTGCCATTTAGAGCAGTGGCTCTCAAAGTTTTTGACTTTGAGGGACCCCTACTGAATCATTACTGGGACCCGGGGACCCCCCACGGAGTCATTACTGGAATCCATAGACCCTGGCCTAAACATTGTAGATGATTTGAACCGCAAAACATTACACAAAAAATACAGAAAAAGACATTCATCTAACAAATACAAAAGTGATGACATTTTATTTAATTTGTAAACACTAATAAATCTATATATTTTATATTTTAATAGAAAGGTTGGAGCTTTTATAAATTCAATTGAGGCCACTCATCGTCAATACTATATTCTGTTTGATGCACCTGCAATGCTCCCACCAATCAATCTGAGGATACTAATTAAATTTTTAGCCTCCAATTTCAAATTCCTTCACATTTACAGTACTTCTTGTAGCTTTCAATTGTACATTTAGCTTTTTTATTTATCTACACCTTATTAATCTGTTAATATTATTTAATTTTCTAAGTAGTCACGGACCCCCTGAGGAGGCATCGCAGACCCCAGGAGTCCCCGGACCACATGTTGGGAACCACTGATTTAGAGCAATAAGCGTTACTGCAATTGTGAAGGGATATTCCGGAAAACTATTGCGGTGTAATCTACTCTCTGTACTTGAGAGTAGTAATTCCTGAAAATGAAAGATCAAAAAAATAAGCGTGTGCATGTGCTAGTATTTTTCTTTTGTCTTGGCTATCAATCAAAAGCTTTGCCACTACATACTCTCTTGTGGAAAATGAGTTATAATTTCCACTTTACTTTTGAAGAACTGTAGAACAACCAATATTGTTAATACCCTGCTGTATCTTAATCTTAGCAATGTATGTGTTTACTAAATCTCTAGTACCCTGTACATGACATTTGTAAACACATGTGCAATAAGATACTTTAAGACTCTATCCAGTTGGGGGAAGGAGTCAGCCGCCATGCTCTGAGGATGCGGACGATGGAGCTCCTTGCCGCCCACAATCTCCCTGGCCTCACACAGCAGCTGCTGCCTTCTTGCTTCAATGGGGGTGGCTCCCTTGTGCATACAGGACTTCAGAAGTGTGCCTGCAACACTCCTGGAGTGCGGGACTAAGACGTGCAGCCACTGAACTCTCCAGATGCTGACACCTAAAGCAAGATGGTGGCCCTCTTTGTTTGCGGAGCCCGCCTCATAGGTGGTAAGACTCTGCAGGGGAGGGTGCACCCCTTCTGTGAAAACATTGCGCGGCCCGTTGACTCGAGTGCCCCCCTTAACCCCACTTAGAAGCCTGCGGCAACCAACACACGGGAGTGGACTCTGATCGACTCCTGAGCATGAATGGACTTTCAGCCTCCCTGCTCACCAGGGCCGCTCTGAAGTACACCCTACAGAGGATCAAGCAGTGCGCTGGTGGCGGAGACACGGCATATACATTGACAAGTTTGAGGTGCATTGCCTGCAGGGGCAACATTGCGGACGCGTCTTGAGCTCGCTCCACCACATATCCCCATAATCCGGGAAAATTATATGCCCAACTGCGACATTCATTGAGGGACGCCGTTATGGATCACTCAGCATACTCCCAGGAATCCAAGACAGCAACGGCGCTGCCTTGAGCTCTGTTGTCCGAGCGCCGGAGCCTAGAGTCAGGCCCCGGCTGAACGAGTGAGGCCCGGGGAGGCGCTCAATGCGCAACCCATGAGTGGCGAAGGCCGCCACTAACGATGGGGACGGCAGAGGCTGGCAGCGCATGCAGTGGCACACAGACGAAGCGAGAGGTGTGCAGGACGCGGAAAGCAGCATCTCCCGGTAAGCTGAGGGACTGGCGGCGCTGCATACACGGACATCGAGCAAGATGCGGCCTAGACCTGAGCTTGCGCAAGCCGGAAGCTGAGGTGGCGAACGCAGGAGCAGATGATCGCTGGCAGGGATGGAGTGGTAGCGACCGCCGCCTGTAGGCCCCACTGCGCTGCAAAATATCGTAGCGTGAGCCTGGCCCGGAGGAGTGACTGCCAGCTGGACATCCGTGCGAGGAAGTACCGGAAGGGGATATCGGGTGATGCTGAGGCCCAATACTGATGTGGCAATCAGAGGGAGGGACAGAGTAGAACTCCAGCAGACACGGAGGAGCTACAGCACGATGTGATTAAGCGGGGGGACAGCCTGTGCCACACCGCTGCAACGAGGGAAATACTGAGTTTGACCCAAGCATGGGCTGACATGAGCTGGCAGCTGAGAAGACGTGCACAGGAACAGACGATCGCTGACAGGGATGGAGTGAAGACGGCCTCTGCCTCTGGGCCCCACTGCACAGCAATTTATTGGAACGCAAGCCTGAACTGGAGGAGTGACCGCCAGCTGGACACCAACGCGAGGAGGCACCAGAGGGAGATAACGGACGCGGCTGAGGCCCAATACCGATGAGACGATCAGAAGGAAGGGCAGAAGACAAATCAGGCAGACACAGAGTGGCGACGGCATGGTATGCATGAGCGGGGGGAAGGCCTGCGACATGTCGCTGCAGAGGGGAGCTCTGGGCCCACGTAGTTAGATGCTGGGCCTGCGCCAAAAGGAGAACGTGCAACAGGCCCAGAACACAGTAACTGGCAGCGCCCAGTTGGGAATGTAGGGGACTTACCCTGCAGGTTGTGGAGAGTCGCAATGTCCACATCGCTGGCTCTACCCGGTAGTAGATGGGAGACTGGTGACCCTCGAAAGGGAACCTTATTGAAGGCGCCTTATTTCCCGTGGCTCTGGGACCTGTGGACTGGTGCATCGGCGAGACTTGACCACATCAAGTCACCATCACTGCAAACAAGGTGCGGCATACGGCGGGGTGCTGGCCTTGCCCATAGCGTTGCTCCTAACAGTGTCCCCACCAGAAGACACGGTACATTGCTCTGTGCAGCCCTTCCATAACATACTGCTAAAAACCTACAGGGCACAACGTGGGAGCCAAGTGAACTGGATTGCCTAGCTGGAAAGATGGGCCGCCCTAAAGGTACTGGATCTCAGGCCTCCTCGCAGGCCCAGTGGACATGGATCAAACACAACCGACGGCGCAGCAGGGCCCCCCGGAGGACTGATTGGATGCCATCCTGAATGCCATAGAGAGACCCAGAGAGTTGATGGAATCCAAAATTGATAAAGTGGCGCCGGATCTTACATTATTGCATGCAGATCACCGGAAACTGAGGGGCCGAGTTACTGCTGCGGAACAAGACATAACAGAACTCAAACCTGCCACTGACTTCCTAGAGAAACAATAAAATGCACATGAGGCCAGAATACGTTATCTTAAAAACCGAGTGGAGGACGCGGAGGGCCGCTCAAGAAAGACCAATGTCCACCTGATTGGCTTACCGGAAGGAACAGAGAGTCAGGACGCATTCGCTTTTATGGAACAATGGCTACAAGACATTTTACCCTCCTCTTCTTTCTCTTCATTTTTTACTATAGAGCGAGCGCACCGCGTCCCAGCTAGGAAGCCGACATCCGGCACAGGGGCACGTCCTCTTGTTTTTAAACTGTTACACTTTAGGGATAGCGATATGATCCTGCGTGAAACAAGGAAACTCTCTTAGGTCAAATACAAGAACACAAAGGTCCTGTTTTTTCCAGACTATACAATAGAGGTCCGGCGACAACGGGGATCTTTCCTGCAGGTCAAACAGAAGCTTTGACAATTAGACATTTCATACTCACTGCTAAACCCAGCAACGGGCCAGTTCTTGGGTCCTCGGCCAGCAGGCTTACCTGGGACTTGGAACGATGAGGCAAAAGGAGCAAGGATTCGTCGCCGTCGATGACTCAAGAAACAAAACCTCAGCCTGTCGACGGTGCCAGGCCCAGACCAAATCAGACAGGAACGGCAGGCGGCAGTTCGAGTAGAGGAGCGGATAACTGAAGCCTCAGAGACAATCAGCAAAGAAGGAACACCAGTTAATTCCTCGAAAGATGAAGGATCATCAGCGGCTGGACTGTCGGACGCTGTATCACTACGAATGCCAGATGTAACACCACAGACTTCTGATGGTATCGTATAGTGTTGTGGGAACAGCACCCGCATCATGAACTTTCTAACAGACTGCATCTCGACGGCAGTTGATATTGTAACCCTTGCACATTGTTTACTCTGCTGGGGGGTTTGCATATTAATCATTGCACTAAGGCCCACACACGTATTCGAGGGCTAGTCTAGCTTTACACTTCACTGCACACAAAGACATAAGAAATTTAGGGGATTTCACAGTGGCATGCCCAGCATGGCCATACACCCCCCTACATTCTCCCTTACATAGGGAACCAGTTTTTTACGCGGACAGTTTCTTCCCCGCCAGGGTTTGGGTAGCACCTCTTGTTTATGGAGGCTGCTCTCCTCCTTCTTAATGGGGTGTCCTTGGGAGGAACGGGCGGTGACATTGCAGCTAGCCGATTTACACATGCAGCTGCACGCATGGGCCAGGTTATATTTCAGTTTTTTCATAATGCAGTGCCATGACAGACCATATGATACTCACTTGGAATGTGCGGGGTCTCCGTACACCCTCCCGCAGATATGCGGTGTATTCGTACCTTAAGAGGCACAATGTGCGCATTATTCTTTTACAAGAGACACATTTGACCCGAACAGAGAAGGTTAGATTGCAAAGAAAGTGGAGGGGTAAGGTCTTTGCTACTGATTACTCATTTTTTGCACGGTGGTCTTTAATCTGGGTCCGTCTAGGCACACCTTTCACGATGTTCTTGCAGACAAAGACGGCAGATACGTGTTCTTAAAAAGTAGATTGGATGGGCGCTATATCTGGCTGGGCAATGTTTATGCCCCTAATACTGACCAAGGTCAATTCCTAAGATCGCTGTCCCAGATACTGACAAAATGGTGTGATATACCGTGGCGGATAGGAGGGGATTTCAACAGCATCATGGACACAGGTCCAGTTAGATCCTCCCCCCCCCTAAGATGTACGACTGCCTTGGCTAACTCAACTGTACTGAGCGAGTGGGTGCACAGATGGAATCTGGTGTTAAATTTCATATAGGTACCCCGATATAGGTCCAGGTAATATCATAACCCTCACCTACATTCTCTCCTATACTACATACATAACGGATGTGAGGGACTGACCTTTTGCCTTGTTACAATACTACACACAGTATGTAGGGTTTTCCCTGAACACTGGCCTCATAAATTATGCATGAGGGTTCTTAGTTTCTTGGAACACAGCAGGACCACCATCTCCTGCATAATAACTGTGTATAAAGTTAATTCCTGATGTCATCCTAAGTCCGACACTGGCACAGCAAGGTAGAACCCCTGGGGATACCTTAGGGTATATAAACATCACATCTTGCTGAGATAGGGAGAAGAGATCAGGACTTCCCTGCCGACACACTGACGCAAGACGCTGAGGTTCCTGCATGCAGATACTCCAGCTAGCAGTGGTCTGACATCCCTTGCGGGGTGTTCAGCTCGAGACCAGAACAGTGGCCCGCAGTCTCACATCAGGTAATGGGGTTGGCTTTATCCTAGAGGGATTCTTGGCTTTACACCTACTCACATGCTAGGTACATTTAGGTACATCTAGTTAGGGTGCATCGTAGGAGTACGCATTTTATTGCTATGTATTTTATATACTTGCCTATAGTTATGATTTTAGCAAAATGGTAGAAACCTACCATATATTTACTTTCTTAGTGCTGCTACTCAATTATATATACTACTGTCTACTAGTGATTTCAGTACACTTATTTTACGCAAGAATAACAACTGTTCAATAAATGCTTATTGAAAAACGTCCCAACCGTTTATTCTGTGTATCTCTCTGAGAGAAAGTAAGCACGAGTGACTGAGCGAAAAGTAAGTTACTGTTTCCACGGTCCTGAGGGATCAGGGTTGTCATGTTCGATAGTTGCCAAGAACTATTCTCGCCTTGGTAAGAGGAGGTTATAGTGGCATTGCGAGCTAGCTGGTGCACAGGCTACCCAGTGGGGGTGTCTGGAATCAGACTGGACACCAGTCCCGCAGTGTATGTTGTCTAAACGCGCAGATCCTATATAGGTCTTATAGTAACTACACGACAATGCGCCGCCAACGTTGGTATTGGCACTTATTTAACAGTCAAATCTGAGTAGTTCAGTCGTGCTATTCTCAGAGACCCCTAATCATATTTCCCCAGGGACGTCTGGAGTGGGAGGGAACAAAATCCACCGCAGCTGAGTAGGAAAATTCCTATGTATTTGCTGTTGGTTTAATCAAGCTTGAAGGATACAGTGTTCCTAATTGTGCATAACACCTTATCTCAGTTCCCTTGGAACGCTCTTCTTTCTAAAAATAATGACTGAGCAGGGAGACGTAGATGAAGGGAATGCACTAAACTTCACAGCAGAGGAAGATGATGCAGATGCAATACACGCTGCAGAAAACGTTAGAAATGCCGTCACCCTAAAACTAGTAGCATATGGTGTTACAATTAGGGGTGGACAAGTGACCTTCGTGATTGAGGCACACAAATCATTTCGAACAGAGGATTCTATTCATGGATTAGATTCCCGCAGGCAAATGCTTTGACAAAAACATTTCACTACTATGTCAAAGATGACATACCGAACGAATACAGTCCATATGAGGACATTGAAATTCCATTCACTTACCACAAACATTTTTACTGGTTTAAAGGCGCCCTCCCCCATACAAGAAATAGAGTAAGACTCGGTCCGCTCGGACGAGACGGAGCAACATGACCAGTACTAGCGGCCTACACACCACATCCTGACATTGATACAATGCCAGAAGGAGACTTACTCGTACAGCATAAAGAATTAATAAGACTTTACAGAAACATGACACAGTTTGTGATGAGAACACTCACACTTCAGCCAACACCGGCTACACAACCAGGACTAGTCCAAAATAATACAACCAAAATTACACCACTAAACGTGAACAAATGCCCTTCTGGATAGCACAAAAATAACACAGCTGGAGGCAGTGTTTCCACACACTGGTCCTAAGGAAAAGCATAGAATACTGACGATTTGCTTGCCAATGGGGATAGCTCCCTCTATAGAAGATTGTACTTCTTGGGGTACAGTTGCAATATATACCAGGACACATGGTATCCCTTCTTTAGCGGTAATACTAGATGTATTAAGACAAATACAGAATGAGTATGGAGCAGAACCAGCTCTAAACTTAGGGATGAAGTTGTTAAATAACTTTGCCCAGGTATCTGTGATAATATTAGCTAATATTAAAGGGGAAGCAGCATCAGTGGCAATACGCCAACGTCTGAGAGATTTCACTCCATTACAACAGGAGACAGAGCTACCTAAAATAATTGAAACTGCTTATGCGGAATTAGGTAGAGACAGTGTGGGAGCTAGACCTGTAAAACCTCAACTAGTGGGAGGTACGGATAAAGAACAGGCAAAGCAAACACCGTTTTCTTCAAAGAAGAAATGGGACAATAATAAACAGCAAAAGAACAGATCTCACTCCAGGGGAAGGTCTCCTCAACAGGAGCCCACAGAAAGGAGATATAATCTTAGGAATAGAGATAACATTAAAAAACCTGACAGGTATCAGGAAACTGATACACATTCCTCTTGTTCCTTTCAAGGTTCATCAAAAAACTCTGAGAGGGAAGGACGGTCAGAACAGAGACAAGAAGAGCATACAAAGCCCAGAGACAGGCAGCACACTTCGGACTACGCTTCAAAGAAAGAAGAAAAACCCAAAGCAAAACCTCAATTTAAAAAGAAGAAGGTAGCAGGTCTCAAAGTTAGACAGACATGCCCACAATTCTGAGGACTCAACTTCTGAATAGGGAATGGGCTCTAACGATGCTAGACAGCGCCGCAGAAGTAACAATAGCTCGCCGGAACCTGATGGAATTTCTGGTGACAGCGGAGTTGAGTGAGTATATCACGGTGGAAACACCTGATACTAGGGTGAGTGTTCCACACAAGTTGCATGAAATAACACTCCAAATGGAGGGGGACAAGCCCAGACAAGTGAAGGGTCTCTTTAGGGAGAACCTGACTTCTGGCTACGACATCCTATTAGCAGAAAGAGATTGGCCGCCTACTATTGTTATGGAATGCCCAAAGGGAGAAACTGTAATTTTTCCAGCTTCCTCCGACCTAGTCCCCATACACCTAAAACATACATATGCACAGGAGTGGGCAGTACGCCCTTGCTACAGTATTATACCGCAACCACGTTGGGTGGGATGAGGAGTCAACCCACCACGTGATTCCAATTAAAACAAACCCAACTTCACAAAGACAGTATCCTATAAAACAGGAAGCTAAAAAACAGGTCAGGGAGATCTTAGATCAACTTGAATGCCAAGGTGTAATTGAACCATGCACCTCATCAATCAATAATCCGTTATTTCTTGTAATGAAACCTGACAATTCATATCGTCTAGTTTTAGATTATAGACACCTAAACTCATGCACAAAAACATTTGCAGTTCAGAATGCACACAGTGCCTCATTGATGAATAACATTGTGTGGAAAAAATAAAAAACAACATTAGATATCTCAAATGGATTTTTCTGCCAAAACATAGCGCCTGAAAGTAGATATTTGACAGTTTTCTCAGCTCTAGGGTCCCAGCGTCAATTTTGTCGACTACCCCAAGGGTATAAGAATAGCCCGGGGTTATTCTCAAGGAGGGTAACAGAGTTACTACAGAATTTGGATGAGGAAGCATTATCCTATGCAGATGATATTTATCTGATGGATGATTACTTAGAGGAACACTTGACCAGGGTGAGCACCATCATTTTCGGTTTCGCCTCTAAGGGCTACAAATTTAATTTAAAAAAATCAAAAATAGCCCACCTCCATGTCCTTTTTTTGGGATATGAGCTTTCAAGTGAAGGTAAAAGCCTGGCAGCCCATTTTTTTAGAAAAGTGCGCGCTGCTACAGCCTCCAAAATCATTGAAAAATTTACAGTCCATACTGGGATTTCTGAATTTTGGCAGAACATACATTTTGGATTACGCAGAGAGAGTAAAACCTTTCTACGACCTCATAAGACCAGACTTTTCAGTTAGTCAATGGACACAGGAACACACAAATATACTTTGTTCCCTACAAGCTGATATGATATCATCAAAACACTTACAGACACGCGTAAACGTACGCAACCTGGTGATCCGCGTAGTTGCAGGTCAATCAGGGTACTCTTACTTAACCTTCAATGAAGGCGAGACAGTACCAATTGCATATAAATCGCATTTGTACACTAACGTTGAAATGCGTTTTGCACCCACAAAACAAATTCTGACAGCAGTACAGACTGCTGTAGTGAGAGAAAGAGCACTGGCTCAGGGAAAACGAATAATTGTCGTAACCCCGGTACCAGCCTTAGAGGCTGCCACAAAGGCAAGTGTCCCAAATGCAAAAGCATTACATCCAAGATGGATACAGTGGGCTAATTCTCTCACTGCAACAGATGTAGAATACAGATATGACCCTAGACTAAAAACACAAGCATTCCTGCAATACGAACAAGAATATCCTCTACCAAATGAAATAATGTCTCTAGATCGGTATGAATACATTATTTACACCGACGGATCTGCTCAACCGGCCATTGGAAATAAGCAACAATACAGTGCAGCATGCGCTATTGTAAAAGTTAGGATGCAGGACCGCAAGTTCCGTCCAAGCTGTACAAAAACTCAATCTCTCGGAGACTGCACGGCTCAGTTGGCAGAATTAAAAGCACTACTTCTGGCACTGATAAATACGGATCCAGAATTCCCCACACTGATAGTGTTTGATTCCTTTTACTGTGTCCACTCATACAACAAATACCTCCACTATTGGGGACAAAATGGGTTCCGAGATTCAAGAGGTGGCACAATCAAAAATAGGAAACTATGGGAACAGGTAGCAGAGTTGAAGAACGAACTACCAAGAGCTCACGTGATACACACGCTGAGTCATCAACGTGATGGAGTTCACATTGAAGGGAATTCATTGGCTGATGAAGCTGCAAAGGGGGCAGTACGCTCTGCATCCGTAGCTGCAATCACTCGTTCAAAAACGAGGGTAGACGGTAGCACAATGGTAGCTGTGATTGCTTCACACAAAAACAGTAAAGCACTACCAAAAGGTTTTCCACTCAAGTACTCCTACAAGTTAGATGCAAACAACGTTCCATTTGCTCAGATTCCTGGAGTGGGGGATAGAGTAATACCAAACATGGATCGCAGGTTAGGTTTAATCTTGGCTGCACACGAGGGTCTGGGTTCTGCGCATGCAGGAATTACGGCAACAGTTTCATTATTGAAACAACACTATTGGTGGCCAGGGTTAACAAAGCAAACCAAAGACTTCGTCTTAAAATGCGATATCTGTCAACAGATAAAAGGGTCCACCGTAGCTCGCCCAGCGCAGACACCTTTGTTAAAATCAGACAGACCACTCGCGTGCGTTTACCTGGACCACTGGGGCCCTTTACATTCTGATGGGGCTTACAAGTATATCATGGTTGCAGTGGATTCCTGTTCAAGATTCTTATGGGTATGGCCTCAGCGCTCGGCTGACGCTCGAACTGTTATAAAAGATTTGCGAGTCTTCATAGGGACATACGCAGTTGGCGCATTACATTCTGACCGTGGCCCCGCGTTCAGCTCTAGGGCTTACAAGGAAGCCATGGGAAGTTTGGGCGTAGCATTGCGGTACTCCTCTCCGTACCATCCTGAGGGAAATTCGGTTGTGGAGAGGAAAAACCGGGACGTAAAGCAATCTATAACAGCTAGGGTATTAGGCTCGGGTGGTAGTTGGGTCAGTCACCTATATGGGATCCAGCGGGCCCTTAATAACCAGCCAAGAAGCTCTCTGGGAGGTGTCACTCTATATGAGGTCTTGTTTGGGACAAGAATGTGGGTACATGATCTCGATTGTGAAAGCACAGTGTCGGATGAAAAACTGTTTGACATCAATAAACTTTTGGCTGTTTTACAGGATCTGAATGAATCCAGAACCTCCTTAAGTAACGTCGAGACAAAGAAAACCACCACTGGGGAAGTCAAGTCAGCCACGGCAAGACCTGCCTGGATTCCTAAAGTTGGGGATCTGGTCAGAGAAAAGATTGTGGACAAGAAAGAATTTGGGCCATCCTATCGAAAGCTTGTACCTGTCCTGGCAGTTGAAGGATCAAGAACTGTACTTCTACCGCCTCTTGCCGAAAAAGAAAAGAGATTCGTCTCAATCGATCTGATCAAACCACACTATGTGGCCGATACTGAATAGTAGGCCTCGTGGGCCACCTGAGTAGCTGACGTCCTCCTCTCGCTACAATACAGGAAGTTCAAACAGAAAGACTAATATCATTTGAAGAGTCACCTTTACAAAGCAACAGAATCGATAACAATTCAATGGAACTAGTTCCTCTTGACCCAAACTTTCCAAATCAGAATGAAAGACAAATTTCAATTCAACCTAATAAGGATGTCTATGTCAACATGCCTCAACAAGAGCAATCCACTAGTTCAACAAAACCTGCTGAGCTACCAAAAATAGATCGAACAGCATCTGGCTATTTCATCGACTTTGATACCTTTGCATTGGATCCAAGTGAACCTGAAACGACGCCAGCCCAATTTCTCGCAAACAACGGATCAAAGACTTTTTAAACTTTCTTAGAAAGGCTTATTTAGTATCACCTTGGCTAGAGCTTTGGATAATCACCGGTATACTATTTTTTCTTTTTGGATAGGATTAGTAATTGTTTTCCATTTACTCATCAATGAAACTTATCTTCAACAGAGCTCTGCAACGTCAAAAGTAAACTTAATTTTAAAACCTCATGTTTCATCTCATCGTGAACAAAGAGACTTGTCCTTCGTGAACATTTCAGCAGTTCCTATACCAGATGGTATAGTGTGGGACAAAGTAAATTATGATATATTTGGACTGACCGAGCTTTTAAAGATTCCACATTTGTTTAAAATTTCATTGAACGATTGATATCATTACCTCCAGTACATTTTTTGATGATTGGGATTTTGAAACTGTTAACAACTTATTGTCTGATTTAGAACAATCTGCCGCATTTTCCAGCACTGAAATGTTAGAAGACACATCAGATTTTGACAAAATGTATTGTTATCAACATTATGGTCATCATTTTTTGCATAAATCTAGCAAACCTAGAAATGTTTTCACATACCACCAGTTGGAACATTGCCCTACACCACCGAAAAGTAGTTCAAAAACATCTGCACAGAAGTTCTCATATTTTTCAGGGGTTAACACTTCTGACCCGACCTCGTATTATTATAAGGTTGCACCTATATCTGCACAGAAAAATATGTTAACAAACACCAAACAGATTTATTCTGCTTTCTTTATTACCCAGCTTTCTGAACAGTGTTTCGACATATGAATGAACACTGTAGATTTAAAATCGATCTGGGGTTCTAGAGACTGGCAAGCCCAGGGAACAGAAGCACTATTTGGAGCATGCCTCATTCCACAGAAGATGATTTTTTTGAATGACACTGTGCAACAGACTTCCTGTCTTGGACTAGCCAAGAGTAAGGACTTGAACACGCCTCAAATTCCAACACCATTAAACACAGAGGGGAATTTTACATCAGCTAGAGGGGCTAAGATGGATGACATATTGCAATACAATAGATTAGACCCCAATTGGAAGGGATGGTTGGTTTGGCCCACAGACACGAACAGATGTCAGGAAAGATTCAGGGGTACCACCCAAGGGTTTAGTATCCATAGGCCAGACCCACAATATGTGCAACGAGAACATCCGGGGGTAGTGACATCATATAGTGTTGGGAAGTTATGCCTCGATTGGCTAAAGACCTCAAAACTACCCCAGGTGAAACAACACTAGTCCTTACTCACAGAGGATGTGGACCTACGGGATTTTTTATTAGGTCCAAGAAAACCACGTCAAAAACGTTTTTTATATGCTGTCTATAACGAAATCTGGAAAATCTCACAACAAGAAGCAGCAGAGAGATTAGAGAAATAGATAGAATTAACCTAGAAAAGGCGTTAGCCGTAGTTGACAATGGCATGACTACATTAACATCCAGGATATATTCACTAGGCAACATTGTATCTTCTGCTATCGAAGTATTAGAACAGGATTTGTCCATATTGCAACACGGACAGTCACAGTTACGTTCTATTATTTTGTTGAGCTGGATGCTGCAGTCATTGCGTGCCGGTTATGTGCCTTGGCGTTTTATCAACAGAACGTCCTTGTTTTCTGCATACAATCTAACAGAGAAACAGATGAAAACGGCACAGAGGGAAGCAAAATATACAATACTGCATATTGAATAACTGGATAAGCTACCTTTTACTGTGGCAGAGTCATCGTCCACAGAGTGGTTAATCCACGGCCATATAACATTACCGGTCGCAACTTTCCAGTTTCAATATTGCCTAGAACAGCAACAGGCAGGCAGATATGAAAAAATGGGTAAGGAATTCATCAAGGAATCCTGGGATTTACCATACAGATTTCGATGCAGGAGTGGGGATCTGGAAGTGCTTCTAAGCGGAACTAACTGCGAGAACGCATTAAGTGGATCGCTCATATGCCAGGATATTATGCTACACGGGGCTTGTAATGGGTCTGTGGTGAACTTGTCCTGTCATTTAAGAGGTACCCGGCAGCTGTGATTAATCCGGTGTTCAGGCTTCTCCCAAATGGGAGTTACTTGATGCTGAATGATCAAGGTTGTTGTGGGATGCTTCCAGGCATCGCATATCTAGTCACTGTGAGCTCCAGGGTTACTTGCTGTATGCAAGTATTGTTTCCACCAACACATACAGTCAGGGAGGCGCCGTTATGGCCTTCGCTAAATGTTTCCTTTATACGGTTTGATACTCTGAGCAGAATGAAAGCCATGCTTTTACAGCAAACGTGCCCTTAACCTCCGCCCGGGAGACTTTTGATCTCCAGACCGCAAGGTCCTCAGCAGAGATACAGGCACTTATACATACAAACTGGCCCTTCCATTTCACAGAAATGGTAAGTCGTATCTTTAACATGTCTGATACGACGGGTATTGTACACCTATTTAAGACCATAGGTCCAGGAATGTTTAGCACATTTTAGACGGTCCTCGGAGTTCTACCAAACTTTATACATTCCGTCTTTGGAAGCATTTTTGGAGGGCTTCCGCTGATCCTGTTTCTAATAGCAGAAATCCTGATTGTTACGCTTATGCTACGCAATGGACATCACAGCCACCAAGGAGATAGCAACAGCACTCCTGGAGCGCAAATACCGTGATCGCATGGTACAACATCTGGGCACACCTCGCCTACGGGAACTGAGCACCTCTTGGTCCCTGTCATTTAGACCAGTCTGGATGGACTGTGTCCTACCTGTTCTCCGATGCCTGTTCTGCGGAGAAGAATGCGTGTTGGACCTCTGTCTGACACTTCCATCGGTTGCGCCACCGGACGTTGATGCTTTACTGGACCCGATAATGGCCCAGTGTCCTCAGCACATTCCTATGTTGTTGGCAGCATTCTTAGAGCCACCACAGGTAGTTTCTGCTCCTGTTGGTATGGACACTGGCTCCTGAAACACCCAGGCCTTGGATGTGGCACAGGCTGCCCCAGCATCTGCTGCAGGCAGTACGGAAGATCATCTGTGCTCAATTGACATTCTTTGTGAGGGATCGTCAGCTGCGTATGCAGACAGCAGCAATGTTGCGTCAACCAGCAAGGACACATAAACATTTGGCATGTCGCACGCTGGGAAGATTTGGCTTTTTACCTTTTAGGAAATTCCAAATTGAGACCTTTTAACCTGCATGGCTTTCAGATGCTTGTAGTTGTTCGGACTATATAAATGGACGCTTTAGAGCCACTACTTGAATGATTTTTGTAGAGCACTTTTAAAGGGTTTTTAACGCTTTTAACTTCTCTTGAAAATGTTTTTATTATTTGCTGCGTACAAACCTCTAGACGCCTTGGTAGTACACTAGAATTTAGTTATGTCGTCCAGTCGGATGAGGAGTGGGTGTTATATTTCATATAGGTACCCCGATATAGGTCCAGGTAACATCATAACCCTTCACCTACATTCTCTCCTATACTACATACATAACGGATTTGAGGGACTGACCTTTTGCCTAGATACAATACTACACACAGTACGTAGGGTTTTCCCTGAACATTGGCCTCATAAATTATGCATGAGGATTCTTAGTTTCTTGGAACACTGCAGGACCACCATCTCCTGCATAATAACTGTGTATAAAGTTAATTCCTGACGTCATCCTAAGTCCGACACTGGCACAGCAAGGTAGAACCCCTGGGGATACCTTAGGGTATATAAACATCACATCTTGCTGAGATAGGGAGAGGAGATCAGGACTTCCCGGCCGATACACTGACGCAAGATGCTGAGGTTCCTGCATGCAGATACTCCAGCTCGCAGTGGTCTGACATCCCTTGCGGGGTGTTCAGTTCGAGACCAGAACGGGGTCCCGCAGTCTCACATCAGGTAATGGGGTTGGCTTTATCCTAGAGGGATTCTTGGCTTTACACCTACTCACATGCTAGGTACATTTAGGTACATCTACTTAGGGTGCATCGTAGGAGTACACATTTTATTGCCATGTATTTTATGTACTTGCCTATAGTTATGATTTTAGCAAAATGGTAGAAGCCTACCATCTATTTACTTTCTTAGTGCTGCTACTCATTTATATATGCTACTGTCTACTAGTGATTTCAGTACACCTTTTTAACGCAAGAATAACGACTGTTCAATAAATGCTTATTGCAAAACGTTCCAACCGTTTATTCTGGGTATCTCTCTGAGAACAAGTAAGCATGAGTGACTGGGCGAAAAGTAAGTTACTGTTTCCACGGTCCTGAGGGATCAGGGTTGTCATGTTCGATAGTTGCCAAGAACTATTCTCTCCTTGTTAAGAGGAGGTTATAGTGGCATTGTGAGCTAGCTAGTACACAGGCTAACATACCCGGTGGGGGTGTCTGAAATCCGTCTGGACACCAGTCCCGCAGGGTATGTTGTCTAAACGCGCAGATCCTATATAGGTCTTATAGGAACTACATGACACTGGTTGATGTCTGGAGGCATCCTGGAGAGAGGATATACTCATTCTACTCTACACCCCATGATTTACACGTGCGTCTGGATAGGTTTCTGAGCACCTACCATACCTGTCCGCCTAGGAACTTTATTCTTAAGGCTCATAGCGATAGGGAGAGGAATCAGGCGGGGTGCCCCCTTTCACTGTTAATCTTCTCCCTGGCTATAGACCATTGGGGTATACAACTGGGGGAGGAAACACATGCCATTTCATTATATGCGGATGACATTTTGCTTTACATTAGGAACCTAGAGGCAATACCCCCGATCATTTCTTTCAGACACACTCCAGTTATTTGCTAAGTTGTCAGGACTGGGCGTGAACTGGGGAAAATCATGTTTATTTCCCTTTACTCGTGACGCAGAAATAGTGGATGGTGCACTAGTGTCCTGGCAGCAGGTTATGTTTCGATATTTGGGTGTAAGAATATATCAAACTGACCGGGATGTTCTATCGGGATACCTATCCAGAGCTGTTACAGCTTTAAGATCCCAAATAGAATTTTGGGAAATGCTTAACCTCTCTGTTGCAGGCAGGGTGGCACTCATTAACATGGTGATGCTACCCCATTTGCTATATTATGCTGCTAATCTTCTGTTATGTTTACCAGCGTCCTTTTTTCGCTCCTTGGAGGGAATATTGAGAGAACTCATATGGCGCAATACGCGTTGCAGGGTGGCACTCGCCAAACTGTGTTTACCCCAGACGCAAGGAGGGTTGGCCCTGCCAAACATGGAACACTATTATCTAGCGTCCCAGATACAATGGGAGTCAAATGGGTGGTAGAGCTACACCTCGCTGATACGGCAGGATGTGGTCCCCCCGTACATGTTGGATAGACTTCTCTATATCTTTCATCCAAGCACTGGGCCGCACACATTGCTCCCTCTCCTGGTACAGATAGCTCAGAAATGTTTCCATAGGGCTTTACATCTCACTAGACAAGTCACACCATATGCGCCCACCATCCCGTTAATAGGTATGCCGAAAGGGGGGGCAGAGTCAGAATGGCAGAGCTTACTGCCTGGCACGATGCTGATATACACACATTGGGAGACCTATATGTGGACGGTGCGCTGCGGACTTCCACTTCCCTGACTGACGTAGAGGGAGTCCCCCCCTGGACTCTTCCTAAACCATGCCTCCTGGGTAGCCACACTGGGGCGCCACTGGGGCAACATCTCACAGGAACCTCAGACACACCTCCTGATGCAGTATATACAAGTGATGGGTATGGGACGACACCTTACAAAATGATTTGCAGAATCAATCTGTGAACACACTGCGACAGATTTAGAGCCCTTGCCAAACAGATGGGAAGCGGACTTGACACGCCCGTACACATCTAAAGAAAGGACCATGATGCTGGAGAGCCCCAGAAAGATTCCCATTAAGGCTAGATTTAGGCTGATCCAATTTTACATAGTTCACAGAGCATATCTATCCCCAGATAAAATTAACAGGTTCTTTAATAGAGCAGATGCATGTTGTCCACACTGCAAACTAATAGATGCCGATCTACTGCATATGTTATGGTCATGCCCCATATTGCATGACTATTGGCACGGAGTAATTCAATTATTGTCCACAAGCACAGATAGGGCCTTACCGAACACATGGGAGGCCTGCATTACAGGGATCTTTGCCAGGAGTAAGAAACATAAAGCTACCTCTAGATTTTTAGATCTAGACTTGGTGGTGGCCAAAAGACTTGTCACACGATGATGGAAAGCTGAAGACCTTCCGTCGTTGAAAGCCTGGTTCCATTCCATGCTGAACTGGACCAAAGCTGAGGGTGTCTCAGATTCCCTTGGATTGCGCAAATATCCTATCTCACCGGCTGGAACACAATCTTGACGGCGCTCCAATTAGAAATAGCTCCGGAAGATCCCCCTTACATTCTTAACACCAACTAACCTGGCCTACACGTAGGCCACAACACGACCCGAAAACAGTATGGTCTGGAACATCTAGCACACATTAGGCACCTAAGACCTGCATGTAGTATCATGATAACAAGACTGGCGAATCTAAAATTGCGAAATGGCACTGTTGTTGCAGACAAGCATCGCCTCTCCCCACCCCAGCCCACCCCGCTTCCCTCCCCCCTCATAATTTGTCGTTATAAGTTTTGATGTTATCTATATAGTGGTTTAGTCAACAATATAGCATGGTCGAAAGGAGTCATTAGAAATGTCTGCATTGAATAAGTATATGAGCGGGTAGGCACATTTAGTATGTTTATACATTATCTATGAGCTATATCGGATGCAAGACTTCATGATGTATGGATCTGGTGTACTGCCTTGCATAATTTGATTCTTGATTATGCCTTCTGGTTCTATAGACAATGTGTATGCTTGTAACATGTATAACTTATATCAAAATCTAATAAACAGAGCAAATAAAAAAAAATGGATGACTAGTTTGATAATCTTCTGGCCGGCATTGACGCCTTTGGGGAATGGTTGGAAGGTCAAATTTACTCCTGTTCCATTGAGCTGGGTTTTGTCCATGAGGATTTGCGGAAGGTCTCGGAAAGGGTCCCTTCCCTGGAGACCACAGTGCCGACCCTGATACCAGCGTTTCAGTCAGCGGATCATCTCATCTCATCTCAGCTCTTGAGGTGCAGACTTGACGTCTGGCCGTCCACCTGAACGACAAGGAGGGACGGGCTAGGCGTAATAATGTCCTCATTGTGGGGCTACCTGAGCATTCTGAGGGGGATTCACTGTTGGCTTGCATTGAGAGCTGGCTCCAGGAGGCTGTGGCCCCTGAGGGTCTCTCCATCCTCTATTACTTGGAACTTTCACACAGGCTGACAGCGTGGGAGCCTTGTCTTGGGGCCCACCATGTCCTGTAGTGGCCCACCTTCCGCACTTCAGGGACCAGGATCTTCTCTTACAGCCCATTTGTGGTGGACAATGCCAAGGTGTCTCTGTACCCTGAATTTGCTCTCTAGGTTCAAACACAGAGGGCATCCTTCATGACTGTAAAGAAGAAGCTGCGCGACTTGGAACTGCTGTATTCCCTGCTTTTTCCCGCTCACCTGCGGGCCCAGTCTGAGGATAAAGTGCATTTCTTCACAGATACGTCTGCAGCATGGGACTGGATTGAACTCTACGGCAGGGGCACGATGCGGCCTGAGACGTCTGGGTCTAACCACTCTTCGTGCTCCAAACGCCAATGTTCTCAGCAGTGAGTGGCAACACTCCCTTCTAAGATGCAGGTGACACTGGAACAGTCGAGGGTGGTTGAGATTGCTGCCTCCCTAGGTTCTGGCGGGGGCTCCTTGAGACCCACGTCTCCAGAGTGCCGTCCCTCTGCTTCAGACTCCATGTATTTCACTACTCTCGGTCTTGAAGATATTCTACCCGGGGTCACTCCGTGGGCAAATTGGTTTGAAGTTCTCCGCTGGGCTTTTCATGGGTCTTTTGCCATGTTTATGCACAGTGTTTATGAGGCAGGTTGGTTCACTGGCTGATTATTAATGTTTGGCTTCTTTACTCCTACCTGAGGAGTTCAGGGGTCCGGGGGGTGGGGGGGAGGGCTTGCAGAGGGATTGCACTATTGTCTATTGTCTTCCTTCAGGTTTGGTTCTCCGCCTCTTGCTGGCAGCTCCATCCCCATGAGTATTCTTCTGTTAAGGATCTAGTTGGCCTTTTGGCCATTAGGTGGTTCCTATCTGGGGCCTGTGTGTGGTGGTGTTTGGACAGGATGGTTGCATGTCTCCGTCCTTGGGGGATGATTAGGGAACTGTTTGGGTATTGATTACTGTTTTGTTGTGTGTTTGTTTGGTTGCTGGTGGAGGTATGTATGTGGATGTGTCTAAGTGTGTTTGGTACAGTGAGGCCCACCTGGCTCTATGAGGTTCTACTGCTGGTGGGATGTCTGGGTGGTTCTTTTTCCTCCAGATCTGCCTCCCATGACTACACAAATTAAGTTGCTTTTATGGAATGTGCGGGCCTCTGTGCCCCATCTAAGCATTATAATGTGTTGTCCTACTTGAAGCAACGAGGGGACCATGTTGCATTCCTCCAGAAGACCCACTTTACGGAGACTGAGAGCCGCACACTTCAGGGATGCTGGCGGTACTAACTCTCTGCTGCTTCTTATTCTGCCTTTTCTCAGGGCAGTCTTATTTGGATTAGGCCTTGGATCCCTTTGCACTTGCACAGGGTGGTTACAGACCCCAAGGGAAGATATGTCCTAGTATTGGTGAGCCTAAATGGTACGGATGTCACCCTCTTAAATATTTACACACCAATTGTGGATCAGTCTTTGTTCTTTATCAGCTTGGCACCCCTACTTCTCACTTATGTGATGGAGTTAACCGTCCGCCAAGATTTAAATCAGGCCCATAGTCCACAATATCATCCATACTTGTTGGTGGGCTTCGGCTTGATCACAGTACCACATCTAACCCCTAAACCAATCAGGGTAAGAGATATTATTGACAACCTCGAACATGACACTCTGACTTCCAAGGAATCAGTGGAAACAGATCTAACCCTTTCGTTGTCACTCTTGCACGCCCAAGTAAAACACAAGAAAGTTATAATGATGCATTTTCAAACATTTATTGAAATGATCGTATTCTTGTATGAAAAGTGTGAGGTGTGATTATTAGAAAGATGAGGCATGGTACTGTATTTCTTATTGTTAGAATGGTAAACAGTATGAACAATGCAACCTGGTTAATTGTGGCTAATGTTTGCCTACTCCTTTCTGCACCTCCACTATTCTAAAGAGAGCATAGTGATAGCATTATTCTGCCAGATCAGTTGGGATAGGCTAACCCCCATACCTTGGTCATAGGTTTAGTTTAGTTTAGTTTAAGCATTTGTAGAGCGCATGGTTACACCACCGGTGTGTCCCCGCGCTAAGAAGCTCATATGAGAGAAGGGGCGTGTGAGACAAGCGGACTACAGTGATAGAGGTGCTACGACCCCTGTGACCTGTCGGACTTCACATATAGCCATGTTTTCAGTTGCCTACGAAATCTTTTTTCACATGGCTCTAATCGGAGTTCAATCGGCAAACTGTTCCACATTTTTACTGCCTTATATCTAAAGGAGCGCTCGCCCATTCTGGCTCTGAATATTCTGGGCACCGTAGCCAGTGCCAGCTCTGAAGATCTTAGACTGCGGCCAGGGGTGTACTTGGTTATTAGTGGTTGGAGATACTTCGGCCCTTTATTTAGTAGGATACGGTGGCAATAGCACATTGCCTTGAAGGACACTCTTTTATCCACTGGTAGCCAATGCAAAGCTTTCAGTGCTTTCTTGGTGTTAGACCTTCTAGGGAGGCTAAGTACCAGCCGTGCGGCCGCATTTTGGACCCTCTGTAGTTTTGCTAAACCTTGTTTGGTAGCTCCAAGGTACAGTACATTACCGTAGTCTAATTGGGAGGTAATGACTGCATGTACTATAGTCTTCCTGGAGTTAGCTGGTAGGAGGTTCAGGATTTTACGCAGGACCCTCATAGCACCATAGCATTTACCAGCCACTTTACGTATTTGGGAGTCAAAAGTAAGTTCAGAATTCATCCAGACTCCGAGATTCTTGACTACGGGCTTAGGGGTAGGAAATTGGCCTAGGGTTTCAGTGACCATATAGACGGGGTTTTGCCAACCACCAACACTTCAGTTTTGCTCCCATTTAATTTGAGGCAGTGATTAGACATCCAGTCCGCGACCTCTTCTAGGCATTCTGCAAAGCGGATGGGGGCCTGATTATTCTCCTGTGATAGCATCACGGTTACCTGTGTATCGTCAGCATAGGAGACGATCGATACTTTATGTTTCTCCACTAGTTCTGCAAGCGACCCCACATATAGGTTGAACAGGGTGGGGCTCAGAATGGAGCCCTGTGGCACACCCTGTGCCAAGGGAAAGCTTTCCGATACAGAGGACTGCTGCCTGACTTGGAAACTTCGTGCTGAGAGAAACGATTTCATCCAGCCAAGAGCGCTGTGCCTAATGTCGCA
Organism: Calotriton arnoldi; assembly: GCA_963921515.1. Lineage (NCBI taxonomy): Eukaryota > Metazoa > Chordata > Amphibia > Caudata > Salamandridae > Calotriton > Calotriton arnoldi. Next base: position 2,083,575 of record CAWUFW010000195.1, on the reverse strand, counting down.
ATTCTCTAGCCTATGCAGAAGTAATTTATGGGAGACGGTATCAAACGCCGCACTTAGGTCAAGCAGGATTAGTGCGGCTGTTTGACCTTCATCTGCATATTTCCTTAGAGTTTCAGTGGCAATGAGAAGGGCCGACTCTGTGGAGTGAGCCATTCTAAAACCTGTTTGAGAGGGATGCAGTAGGTTATTCCTCTCTACATGTTCTACCAGTTGGATGTTGGTTACTTTCTCTGCAATCTTAGCTACGAAAGGTAGCAGAGAGATAGGGCGAAGATTGTCTAGAATGGATGACTCTACAGATGGATTTTTTTTTAGTGGCTTAACGATGGCCTGTTTCCATTTGTTTGGGACTGTTCCAGTTAGAAAGGAGCGCGAGATGAGCTCCTGAATACAGGGCATGATTGCCTTAGCTCCTTCCATCACTATCTTTGGATGGGCTGGGTCCAAAGGGGAGCCAGATTTGATCTCTTTGGCTATGGACGTGAGTTCTTCAAGGTCCTGGATCTTAAAGACATCCAATGTCACCCCTACAGGGTTCATTTGATTACCATTGGTCAGCCTCGTGCCTTGTTTCGCTTCATCTGGGAAGGTGTCATAAATCTTCATCACTTTTTTTGCGAAGAAGTCTGCTACCTTATTACAATTTTCCACCGAGTCAGGTATCTCCTCCCTGGTCTCCTGGGTTCTGAGGGAGTTCAATATGGAAAACATTTCTTTGGGGGAGTTATTGGCACTATCAATTTTCTCCGTATAAAAATTGCAGCGGATTTTCTTAATCAATATGTGGTATTGTTTTAATTCCCTTTTATAATAATGTCAGGAAGCTGATCGCAGTGCACAGGTTATCTTCCTTAGCAGGATGGAGGTCGGTGTCAGCAGGGCTGCATATCAGTTACAGTCTTCAGTAGTTGCGTGATAATTCCCAGCCTGGAAATGCTCCTCTCAATGAGCCTTAGTGCAGAAGCTGTTCATATAATAAAACACTGTTCTTATTAACTGTTGCAGAGGCACAGAGCAGCACCTTTGGTTCCGGCTTCCTAAATAGAAGTGCCTCCTAACGTGCACAGAAATAAAGAAAAAACAGTGGCATTGTGTTCTTCATGTAAAACCCTGGAACTAACTGTACAGACTACAGGACGTCAGTGCCTATCTCAAATACACATACAGCACATTCACACATTAGCAAAAATTTTTAGAAGTGTGGCAAAGGGCACTATGAGAAAGAGATGTCTATTTAAGGAGTTGAATTTAAAATGGAGAATACATGCTAGTCACAGTACCACTGATCACAAAATGGTGGACACCTGTTTTTATATGTTTAACTATGTAAGGTTTTACACAGTTTTCAGTAAAATAATTGTTGTAATCTGTGTGAGTGGGTGAAGAAGTACGTGACGAAAAGTATAATTAAATTGAAAGAGTTTATTTTATACGTATTTGCCCTTCTTCAGAGACTTTGTCTGCCATCTTGGTTGGGGACACAGTTGCAGGTCGTGTAGAAGGGAAAAAACATTAATTTTATTTGCGCAGTATTGAGATGTTCAATATTCTTTTGCATTGAGTTGTTTTCTGTTGCACACATATGCAGTTCGCAACAGTACTTTTTAGGATCCTAACAATATTTTTCTGTACATTTAAATACTTTTGATTAAATATATATAATACTGTTTTCTGAATTTAATCATAATTTTTACCATGTTCATAAAGCATGGTAAAGGTTTGCATGGTAAAGGTATGCGTGGTAAAGGCATGCGTGGTAATGATTATTTTAATGTAATCCTACATATGCTTGTGACAAAGATATGCATGGTAAAGACATGCATGGTTGCGGTTTATATATATTGTAAATACTGCGAGGTAAAGGCATGCGTGGTAAAGGCATGTGTTGTTCTGTCGTACATCTGTCAGTTTTTTACAGACTTACTGTAAGAAAGATATGGCACAACCCCAGACAGTATAGTGGTACAATCATGCAGATATCAAGTTAATGAATGATTTAAAGACCAAAAATGGAATAACAGATCACCTATTTAAGTGCATTAGAGGATACATTTAAAGCTGAAAAGTAATATTTTATTTGCATAATTACAGCTGGTTCTCAGGCGTTATAACGGAATATGACTAGGCGGCTTTTGGGGTTAGTGAAAAATGTGGCTATTTTCATATCTTCTCTGTTGTGTCATTATATCTGGCCTGCTATCAGTCTTTAAAGGGCTAAACCCATGACGTTCTCAGGGTGGCATTGCTTTATGTATTCTCCCTCTCTGGGTGGCTACCCCTCTGTAACAGCATGAGATTTTATTGAAGTATGACTGTAGGTAAAAAAAACATATGTAGGTAGGAGAGTTTTGTACTGAGGGATTATTTCAGAACTCCTGAATGCTATTACATCGATACATTGTCTTTAAGGATCTATGTTTTATCAAAGGGTGTACTCTATTTTGGAGATAGGGTAGTTTGTAAGCAATATATGGATGGGATGACAGGACAGCTAGTGAAGTGGGAATGGTAGGGCTCTGGTTCCTCCTCAACTTACCTTGCAGGGGAACCCCACAGATGTTGTCATGTCACTGCTGGAGTGTTCCCCATACATGACAGTTACTGTACAGTGAGGCATGACACACTTACCCATAGGACGTAACAGCACACTAGAGTAATCAGGGTGATGGGCTTGATGGGAGAAAATACAAAGAGGGGCACCAGGGGAGCAGAGATGATCTGGAGGCATGCACAATAGGCCAGTGGGTGGACAGGAGCTTTCTAAAATTACATTGGGGTCACCAAGCTGTAGTATGAGTGGTGTGGACTAAACAATATCAATTTAACCCTGTTTTTCAATCCCTCAGTTGTGTGATCCCAGGTGTGTAATGCAGGCCCCTACAGCTCCTGAGGGGCAGGGGTGCCCAACCCGTCAGGGGTCCCCATTCAGCACAAGGCCAATGAATATCTGTGAGATCTGAGAAACTCACTGGCCCCTCATCACATTCTGACTGGGGGACCCATCATGCTGTGTTATGCCACGCTGCAATCCTCAGCTGCAGTATAGTAAATAGTTTCCCATCCCCCTTCAGAACTGGTTCTGCATCCTTCATGATAAGCCGTACCCACTAAGCCCCATTTCGTCCTTAAGACCTCCCTACTATGGGAAACAACCTTCATCCGCAGTCTAAACCACGTAGTGCCTTTACAACGCAGTCTGAGTAATGACTACATATTTGCCACGTGTTCCTTTACCACACAAGTCTTCGTCTTTACAACAACTTGCTTTAGGAAACTCCTTTCCTACTGTTGCACGGACTGGAATTGGAATAGTAAATTATATTATTCGAAGTCCAGTGCTTTCCCTAAGGCAAGTCCTTGTAACACCTTGCGTACTAAAGGAACGCGCGCTTTCATTGTTTAGACCGCGTTCTTATCGCATGCGTGTTTCCGACATATAACCGTTTTTGCAGCCAGAGGATGGAAATGTGCAACCTTTCTAGTGAATCTTAATTAGCAGGTCGTTCTGCAAACCCCTGTGAATCGTATTTTTTTCAAACCAATCTAATAGTACATAGGCCCGTTCACAAAATCCGGTTCAATTTGTAAAGTCTGTGAGGAATTCGCAACAGCTTTTTGCGAATGTAATATTATTTCATCAAGCCCGTCCGCCTTTCCTTCTACCAGATACACTGTCATTCTTAAGGGCAGGAATATCACCTGGACCTTCCTCTTCTAAAAATCCCACAACCATATCAGATCTAAATACCAAAGTCTGTCTAAGCCCTAGTAAACACTGATTATTTCTCTCCTGTCCAACATTGCCCCCTGCTGGACTTTTGTCTTGTGACAATAATAGCATTTTACGACATTCGGAAAGAAGAATATTTTAATTCGCTGTGTGAAATAAAATCTGAACAAAAAGGTGTCCTACATAACATGGATTGTCCAGGTTGGTGTGTTTTTTCCTCTGCTTTAATTTCCACTGCGGTGCTGTTCAGCACCAAAAGCCATATTTGAAAATAGTGTCTTATTTTGCTTGATTTCGTTTTTACGGCTCTAGCTGTCAGGCAGCAACAAAATGTAATGTTGTTGATAGGTTGCCTTAAACCTTTAGTACGGTTTATGCACTACAGTTGCTGCAAATTAGCAAAGCCGATAAAATACAGCTCCCTGGCATTTTATTCAAGTGGTAGAGATGATAAGATTTTGAAAGAAGCCATTCTACTTTCGACATTAGTACCTTCATGAAGTGTCCCTTTCATGAAGTGTTGTTCCAATAGGTTATTCTTTTTATTAATATTTCCTAGTTCAATTTTAGTTTTCAAATGCAATGCGTGCTGTACACAGCCAATATGTGTTTTACAATGAGCTTGTTTACGTTCTGTTCAGTGTTAATCTATGCGGGTGGTTGCAGACGGTGGGGACTATCACTCATTTCGTAATTGCAACGTATTTTTCATGATCAGACTTTGATTCACAGCAAGAGGCATAAAGAGAGAAAATGGAGAAAGGAGGAAGAGAGAACAAAACAATGAGAAAGGAAGAAAGCAGCGATGAAAAGAAACCTGCAAGTGTGAGAAGGTGACAGGGAGTGTAGGATGGTGAAAGAAGGAGGAATGCAGTGGAATCAAGTCAAGGCAGCCCTGGTTCAGCAAACTCGGCATTTGGCCCATCAGGAGGCAGGATCCAAGGAAAAAACTGGGCCCAAGCACTTACGTTTGTACAAGTAAAGCACTGGCTCTTCACTTTCATAAAAATTGCTGTTAGTAGTAACAAAAGCCAGACTGTTTTTAACATGATGAAAAGAACAAACTTTGGGCCAAATGAACTAAGCATGTTTACGGATTCTCTGATTCGGAGTTTGCAACTTCAAAAAAGCTTTTTCCTATATTTGAATCCCATTTTAGAAATCACTAATCTTTTACTTCTGAAATAGGCTTGTGACCCCTTCGTGATTTGGTATTTTTAAGGGGCGTGTTGTATGTGACACTTCCAAATACCGAATTGGTATGATATGTGTAAATATTTCGCGACTGAAATCTGGTTGCAAAAAATAAAAAAATTACTGACTCGAGAGTTGGAGTGATAATAAATTTGCAAAGGGGAAGCTGTGCATTAAAAAAGGGGTTGTTGGGGAGTAGGCCTGGCAAATGTTTAGGGGATCAGTACTAACCCTCAAACAATCGTTTGAAAAAAAGTTGTTTTTAATGCAGTTCTGTTTCTTTTGAGGAAATTGGGGTTAGTTGAAAAAAACCAAACATAATTAGTTAAGAAGCAATCACAGACATGGTAGTCTGTTGACCCTAGCAGGCTAGCAGACCATCAATCCCCCGATGGCTTCCAATCATATTGAGTCACAGTTTGCGACCTACCTTACCAATATTCATGAGGTAGTTGGATTAAGGCCTTATATGATTTGGAATTTTAAGATCTAACCTATTAGTACATAAGCCAGTTATTAAAATTCTTTACTAGTCATAAAACTACTGGTTGCAATTTGCGACCTGTATTTTGCGACCAGTTTTTTTCTACACCTGACATTTCATGTCTTACTCTCCATCATTTATGAGTTTGTAGGTGATCTATTATACTTGTTACCATTCTTCTGAGCCGTTCTTTTGCAGTTCATAGTTTATTCACTTGGCAATACTAATCAAACTCCTTGTCTGGATACTGAGGGGCAGATTTACAAGCCCCCTGCGCCACCAGTACGTCACTTTTCGTGACGTACTGGTGGCGCAGAGCTCCTCGATATTTACAAGGAGAGGAAAAGCCACCATGCGTGACTTTTCCTCTCCTTGTAAATACCGTCCCTTCACACGCAGCACTTTGCGGTGAAGGGGCGTTCCATGGGTGTTGCTGTGGGTGTTCCCACGCAACACCCATGGAACTAAGACACATCTCCAGAATTACGAGAAATCGTAACTCTGGAGATGCGTTTAAGCTACGCCACCCTAGAGGTGGCGTAGCGAGAGCACCGAGGAGAAATGTTTTCATTTCTCCTCGTTTTTCCTCTTTCAATGCGTGCTGCATTCTGCAGCACGCATTGAAAGAGGAAAAGCCTGTACTGATTGTTTTTGTGCAGAAAGGTGCCCCTTCCTGCACAGAAACAATCTCCCATGGCGCAGGCATCCTTGCACCATGGTGCAAGGGTGCCTGCGCCGGCGCTAGCAGCTGTTTGTGCGCCAGCGCAGGAGGAGACACAGGAATGCGACATATTCTTGTAAATATGTCGCATTCCTGTGCTCTGAAAGTGCCGCAGCGTGGCGCAGCCAAAGGGCTTGCAGCGCCACGCTGCGGCACTTTCTTGTAGATCTGCCCCTGAGGGTCTAATATACAATGGTTCGGCTGCAAAGCAGTCACAGTTTTGTGCAGCTGCTATTGTAGATATCAGTTGCAGTGCAAAACCACCATTCACATGACGTCACAAAGGCCCAGTCTCTTTAATACTCTGCATATGGCATGTGGCATGGGAGGAGCTGGCAGCGAACCACTGCTTTCTCTCTTTGATACCCCCAATGGTGAGTCACAGAGTGGACGCTATCCAGCACTGGCAGTTTCCAATTTGTGAAGAGAATGGGTGCTGATTGAGGTTTTGACAGGTCATAACCAGTCAATGGATGGCGACTACAAATGAAGTTGCAAATCATTGAAACATTGTATTAGAAATTGAAAGCAGGAGGAGGATGCCCCATTTCCTCCTCGTATACCTTCCGATTCACAGTGTCACAAAGTATACTTGATATTTTGCTATGTGAAAGATTTTGTGACTTGCACAGCTTTGCATCATAAATCAGTTTCTTACTTATAGGGCCTGATTACGATCTTGGAGGACATGGTTACTCCAGCACAAACGTGACGTACATCACATCTGCCATATTACAAGTTTCATAGGATATAATGGAATTATAATACGGCGGACGGGATATCCTTAGTCCTAAACTACCAGCTAACAACTGGATTTACTGTTTGGAGTAGCAACTTAATCAAGACCTGTAAAGTTTTGTGTGTAGAGTAGGTGGCAATTTGCAAAAGGTTAACTTAGTTTTGCCTGAGTCATCTTGGTCTAACAAGGCACAGATCAATGCCTTGAAGGTACACATAAGAGTTTTACTTATTGATGAATCTGCATATAATGGCTGTCCTTACAAGGGTGTGCCAAGATAGGCAATTGTTCCTCTGTTGACATTGTGAAGATGTTTTTTTTGTACTTTTGTGGGTCTTCATGGATATCCAAAAACGATTTCATATTACATCTTTGTGAAAATGAATTCTAGTTCGAAAAACATGTACTTGAAAGCATTATAAATACATTTTGAGGATAAAATCCATGTGTGAAAAGTTGCCTACTTGAGACCCTCTTCTCCCCAACAACAAAGAAAGAAAGAAGAATGTGATAAACTACACTACAGGGAAGAAAATGGTTCCCCTGTAAAAATCTTGTATGCTAGTTTATTGGTTCAGGATCCTGATTAGAGCAAACATTTCCCTCACAACTGACCAGTGAAGGTGAAATGTAAGAGCACTTTTTGATAAACGCAAATAATATTATTTATTCACTTATCTACAATACCCAGTTAAATTAAATTAGAAATGTGAGAAATTCTTTCCTTCCCATTTAATCCCCTAGGATTATTTGCTCTTTTGACTTACTGGTTTGTGGACCAGCAGAGAGTCTCACTAATTGTAAGCTCTGATCAAATTGATTGGGAGTGCTATCTGCCAGTTTCTACCTTTTAAGATAAGGTCTGCTGTTGTGCTGAAAGAGTAAAAAACTCTGGTTGCATGTGAAGACTACCCTATAACTCAACCCATTATCCTTGCACAGGCAGCCTGTCGCAGATGGGACCCTTAATGGATTGGTACTGACCTTGGCAAGGCTTATAATATGAATTAGCATTCCTAGTGTGAGCATGTACAGCTGTAGATATTTACTAAAAAGTGTGTGTTCGTCACTGTATTGTACACCATGGGGGAAATCTGCAACAAACTATAGTTTGCCCATAGTTAGGACTAGAGACTTAGGGGTCGATTCCGATCTCGGTCGGTAGGGCTCCAAATCGGATTCGGCTTTACCGGATCCGAGTCGGAGGCTTTGTTTCCGACCGAGTTGTACTGAGGTCCGGACGCCCAAGTACGATGCGATTGAACGCGAAATTGCCGACCGACTCGTTTCCGGGTGCGAAACGCTCCGTCCGACTCGTTCGCACTCGATTCGTACCGCGCAATGGAGACGTTTTACGACCGAGCCAGTACGATGCACGATCTGGACAGCCAGATCGAGTCGGAGCCTCCGACACAAAAAAGCTCTCGGAAGCGGACTTCGGGGGTCCGTGCTGGACCCCCCTTCACCCGTAGCCTTACGGGTCGGACACAGGGGGACCCATGGGTCCCCCCTATACATGTGTGTACGGTGCGGATGGCACCAACGCGTACCCACTACAGGGGGCCCCCTTGTGCGCAACATACCCATTGAGTCAATGGGAGCCCATGTATGCGTCGTACGACCGGCTCCCATTGACTTCAATGGGAGTCCGACCGAACCGAGTCCGGCAGCATACGGCCGCATCGTACTCGCTCGGTCGGACTGCAGGGGTCCGGCTCGGTCGGAAAACAATCCGGATCGGTCGGAGAGCTTTCCGACCCAGATCGGAATTGGCCCCTAGGTTGGCACCCCAAAAATAACAAAATGTCTTTTAGCATGTGTGCACAAGAATTTTCAGTTCTATTAAGGACAAAGAGGTGAAGATTATGCAAACCCTTCTTTGCTGTTTATTCTCTGAAGCCGCATAACAATGACATAAAACACACTGTAGTAAAAAAAATGGTTGAAACACAATACCCGAGTAATAAAGAACTACTTGTCCCATCATGCAAATTACAGTTCCCAATCAATAGTTAGGTGCCCATATAAGGGATGGTGATTACGTAACTTCTTGATCTTCTTGCTGCGAGGACCCAATGACATCTGAAGACTATATCTTTGAGTATTATTCTTGTTTCAGGTCTTAAAATGAAATAAAGTGCTAAGAAACCTATTTATATTACAATGTAAAAAGCAAATTGAGGGAAGGTAGTAATGATAAATACAATTCATTTGAGATAACATTTCCTTTGAAAATTTTGCAGTAATACATTAATCCTGTTGGGATTATCTTCTCCTATGTGTCCTAATAGAATCAAAAATCCTTTTTCACGTATGCTATATCAATCAATCAGGGGAATTGTAAGCACACTACTCACCCGTGAGGGTCTCAAGGCGGTGGGGGGGGGTTAAGCAGCTCCGTTCAGTCGAAGAGCCAGGTCTTGAGTGTCTTCCTGAAGATGTTCAGGGAGGGGGCGCGTCTGATGTCGATCAGGAGCTCGTTCCAGGTCTTGGCCGCGATGTAGGAGAAAGCTCTTCCCCCTGTTCTGGCTCCCCCTGTTCTGTACAATTTTTGATTCTATGACAGTACCAGAAGCTTCATATTATGCAAGTTTAAAGCTGATCAAAAATCATAGTAATCATAGAAGCCTCCTAGAGAAAAATAATTAATAACTGGTTTGTAACAGAATTCCCAAACATAGAATCTGATGCCCAATCTGCCAAATGGATAATGTTTTCTAGATGAGAACCACCGTTATAAGATTTGGAAGCTAATGCACATCTAACAGAATAAGCTCCAAAAACAAAAGTTTCAATGCCTGTCTCAGATAATATCCATCTAATCCAACAAGCTAAAGTGGGACATGAGATGGGGTCATAAGTGGCAGATTCATAGGTTTTTTGTGTGAATATTTCTATATTATTTTCTCATAATAAAAACATTGTTCTCTGTACAGTCTTCAACGACTTAGCGAATATATCGTAACACATAGTACAGCTTACTTTTTGTTGTTTCCCTGCTTATTTACAGTAAAGTTAACCCCTTCGCTGCTAGGCCTTTTCCCCCCCCCTGTGCTAAGCCTTTTTTGGCTATTTGGGGTAGTGCGCGCTTAGGCCCCTGTAACTTTTTAACCACATAAGGTATCCACGCCAAATTTGCATCTTTTTCTTCCAACATCATGGGGATTCTAAAGGTACCCAGGGTTTGTGGATTCCCCTGGAGGGGTCCCAGAAATTAACCAAAATACAGCTAAATTTTGGGTTTTTTGGGAAAAATGCGAAAAAAGGGCTGCAAATGAAAGCGTCTGGGGTTTTCCCTGCAAATGGTATCAAAAAAGGGGTTGTGGGGCTAAAATCACCATTTTCCCAGCTGTTAGGGAATGACAGACTTTTGTCAGAAAACCAATATTTTTACATAGTTTTGGCATTTTTCTGAAACATAGCCTATTTTTGCTATTTTTTGTGCTTTTAACCTCCTTCCAGTTAATGGTAGAAATGGGTATGAAAGCAATAATGGATCCTGGAAAGCTATACATTTTAGAAATGTAGACAAAATTCTGAATTCAGCAAGGAGTCATTTGTGTAGATCCATCAAGGTTTCTTTATGGAAAGTAACAGTTAAATATAGGAAAAATTGAAAATTAGTTGAAAAAAACAGCCTTTTGTGTCAATGTTTTCACCTGTAACTTCTTCTAATTATGACAGCTCTTTGAAAGCAATATACCGTTCAATCCGCTGGACCTTACTGGTTGTGGGGATATATAGGACTTGGAGGTTCACTAAGAACCCGACGAACCCAGAGCCAATAACTGAGCAGCATCTTGCAATGGTTTTTTATTATGTACCGGGTATATAGCAATTATTGTGGGAAAATGTATACATGGAAAAATCGGTATGAAAGACACCTATGCATTTCTGAAATGGGAACAAAATATAGAGTTTAGAAACAGTAGATATTTGCACATTTCTGAAATTGGGAATACTCATACTAGCATGAGAATTATCGGTTATTTTTTAAAATGACTTATTTTTTACACAATGTTTTTCATTTGGAAGGCAGAATGCATCGAAAGTCAATAGGTAATAACAGTTGCTTTACAAATCGGAATTACCCTAAGTCTCCCGATAAAAATGGTACCTCACTTGTGTGGGTAGGCATAGTGCCCACGACAGGAAATGGCTCAAAACCCAAGGTGAACACACCACATTTTGACAATGAAAAATGACCCTTTTTTTGCAAAGTGCCTAGCTGTAGTTTTTTAACCCTAGCTCTGCCGGCACCCAGGGAAACCTAGCAAACCTATACATTTTTGAAAACTAGACACCCAGGGGAATCCAGGATGGGGTGACTTGACTGGCTCCCGCCAGGTTCTGTTACCCAGAATCCCTTGCAAACCTAAAAAATTGTCAAAAAAAACAAATTTTCCTCACATTTCTGTGGTGGAAAGTTCTGTAATCAGCGTGGATCCACAAATTTCCACCCGCCCCGCGATCCCCAAAGTCTTCCGAGAAAAATGGTACCTCACTTGTGTGGGTCGGCCTAGTGCCCGCGACAGGAAACGGCGCAAAACGCAACGTGGACACACCTCAATTTCGCAGTGAAAAATGACCCTTTTTTGGCAAAGTGCCTAGCTGTAGTTTTTGAACCATAGCTCTGCCGGCACCTAGGGAAACCTAGCAAACCTATACATTTTTGAAAACTAGACACCCAGGGGAATTCAGGATGGGGTGACTTGACTGCCTCCCACCAGGTTCTGTTACCCAGAATCCCTTGCAAACCTAAAAAAGTGTCAAAAAAATCACATTTTCCCCACATTTCTGTGGTGGAAAGTTCTGTAATCTGCGTGGATCCACAAATTTCCACCCGCCCCCTGATCCCCAAAGTCTTCTGAGAAAAATGGTACCTCACTTGTGTGGGTAGGCCTAGTGCCCGCGACAGGAAACGGCGCAAAACGCAACGTGGACACACCTCAATTTCGCAGTGAAAAATGACCCTTTTTTGGCAAAGTGCCTAGCTGTAGTTTTTTAACCATAGCTCTGCCGGCACCTGGGGAAACCTAGCAAACCTATACATTTTTGAAAACTAGACACCCAGGGGAATTCAGGATGGGGTGACTTGACTGCCTCCCACCAGGTTCTGTTACCCAGAATCCCTTGCAAACCTAAAAAAGTGTCAAAAAAATCACATTTTCCCCACATTTCTGTGGTGGAAAGTTCTGTAATCTGCGTGGATCCCAAATTTCCACCCACCCCGCGATCCCCAAAGTCTTGCGAGAAAAATGGTACCTCACTTGTGTGGGTAGGCCTAGTGCCCGCGACAGGAAACGGCGCAAAACGCAACGTGGACACACCTCAATTTCGCAGTGAAAAATGACCATTTTTTGGCAAAGTGCCTAGCTGTAGTTTTTGAACCATAGCTCTGCCGGCACCTAGGGAAACCTAGCAAACCTATACATTTTTGAAAACTAGACACCCAGGGGAATTCAGGATGGGGTGACTTGACTGCCTCCCACCAGGTTCTGTTACCCAGAATCCCTTGCAAACCTAAAAAGTGTCCAAAAAATCACATTTTCCCCACATTTCTGTGGTGGAAAGTTCTGTAATCAGCGTGGATCCACAAATTTCCACCCGCCCCGCGATCCCCAAAGTCTTCCGAGAAAAATGGTACCTCACTTGTGTGGGTCGGCCTAGTGCCCGCGACAGGAAACGGCGCAAAACGCAACGTGGACACACCTCAATTTTGCAGTGAAAAATGACCCTTTTTTGGCAAAGTGCCTAGCTGTAGTTTTTGAACCATAGCTCTGCCGGCACCTAGGGAAACCTAGCAAACCTATACATTTTTGAAAACTAGACACCCAGGGAATTCAGGATGGGGTGACTTGACTGCCTCCCACCAGGTTCTGTTACCCAGAATCCCTTGCAAACCAAAAAAAGTGTCAAAAAAAATCACATTTTCCCCACATTTCTGTGGTGGAAAGTTCTGTAATCAGCGTGGATCCACAAATTTCAACCCGCCCCGCGATCCCCAAAGTCTTCCGCGAAAAATGGTACCTCACTTGTGTGGGTCGGCCTAGTGCCCGCAACAGGAAACGGCGCAAAACGCAACGTGGACACACCTGAATTTCGCAGTGAAAAATGACCCTTTTTTGTCAAAGTGCCTAGCTGTAGTTTTTGAACCATAGCTCTGCCGGCACCTAGGGAAACCTAGCAAACCTATACATTTTTGAAAACTAGACACCCAGGGGAATTCAGGATGGGGTGACTTGACTGCCTCGCACCAGGTTCTGTTACCTTAGAATCCCTTGCAAACCTAAAAAAGTGTCAAAAAAATCACATTTTCCCCACATTTCTGTGGTGGAAAGTTCTGTAATCAGCGTGGATCCACAAATTTCCACCCGCCCCGCGATCCCCAAAGTCTTCCGAGAAAAATGGTACCTCACTTGTGTGGGTCGGCCTAGTGCCCGCGACAGGAAACGGCGCAAAACGCAACGTGGACACACCTCAATTTCGCAGTGAAAAATGACCCTTTTTTGGCAAAGTGCCTAGCTGTAGTTTTTGAACCCTAACTCTGCCGGCACCTAGGGAAACCTAGCAAACCTATACATTTTTGAAAACTAGACACCCAGGGGAATCCAGGATGGGGTGACTTCACTGCTTCCCACCAGGTTCTGTTACCCAGAATCCCTTGCAAACCTAAAAAAGTGTCAAAACAAATCAAACTTTCCCCACATTTCTGTGGTGGAAAGTTCTCTAATCAGCGTGGATCCACAAATTTCCACCCGCCCCGCGATTCCCAAAGTCTTCCGAGAAAAATGGTACCTCACTTGTGTGGGTCGGCCTCGTGCCCGCGACAGGAAACGGCGCAAAACGCAACGTGGACACACCTCAATTTCGCAGTGAAAAATGACCCTTTTTTGGCAAAGTGCCTAGCTGTAGTTTTTGAACCATAGCTCTGCCGGCACCTAGGGAAACCTAGCAAACCTATACATTTTTGAAAACTAGACACCCAGGGGAATTCAGGATGGGGTGACTTGACTGCCTCCCACCAGGTTCTGTTACCCAGAATCCCTTGCAAAGCTAAAAAAGTGTCAAAAAAAATCACATTTTCCCCACATTTCTGTGGTGGAAAGTTCTGTAATCAGCGTGGATCCACAAATTTCCACCCGCCCCGCGATCCCCAAAGTCTTCCGCGAAAAATGGTACCTCACTTGTGTGGGTCGGCCTAGTGCCCGCGACAGGAAACGGCGCAAAACGCAACGTGGACACACCTCAATTTTGCAGTGAAAAATGACCCTTTTTTGTCAAAGTGCCTAGCTGTAGTTTTTGAACCATAGCTCTGCCGGCACCTAGGGAAACCTAGCAAACCTATACATTTTTGAAAACTAGACACCCAGGGGAATTCAGGATGGGGTGACTTGACTGCCTCCCACCAGGTTCTGTTACCCAGAATCCCTTGCAAACCTATAAAAGTGTCAAAAAAATCACATTTTCCCCACATTTCTGTGGTGGAAAGTTCTGCAATCAGCGTGGATCCACAAATTTCCACCTGCCCCGCGATCCCCAAAGTGTTCCGAGAAAAATGGTACCTCACTTGTGTGGGTCGGCCTAGTTCCCGCGACAGGAAACGGCGCAAAACGCAACGTGGACACACCTCAATTTTGCAGTGAAAAATGACCCTTTTTTGGCAAAGTGCCTAGCTGTAGTTTTTGAACCATAGCTCTGCCGGCACCTAGGGAAACCTAGCAAACCTATACATTTTTGAAAATTAGACCCCCAGGGGAATCCAGTTTGGGCTGACTTGACTGCCTCCCACAAGGTTCTGTTACCCAGAATCCCTTGCAAACCTAAAAAAGTGTCAAAAAAAATCAAATTTTCCCCACATTTCTGTGGTGGAAAGTTCTGTAATCAGCGTGGATCCACAAATTTCCACCCGCCCCGCGATCCCCAAAGTGTTCTGAGAAAAATGGTACCTCACTTGTGTGGGACAGCCTAGTGCCCGCGACAGGAAACAGCGCAAAACGCAACGTGGACACACCTCAATTTTGCAGTGAAAAATGACCCTTTTTTGGCAAAGTGCCTAGCTGTAGTTTTTGAACCATAGCTCTGCCGGCACCTAGGGAAACCTAGCAAACCTATACATTTTTGAAAACTAGACACCCAGGGAAATTCAGGATGGGGTGGCTTGACTGCCTCCCACCAGGTTCTGTTACGCAGAATCCCTTGCAAACCTAAAAAAGTGTCAAAAAAATCACATTTTCCCCACATTTCTGTGGTGGAAAGTTCTGTAATCTGCGTGGATCCACAAATTTCCACCCGCCCCCTGATCCCCAAAGTCTTCTGAGAAAAATGGTACCTCACTTGTGTGGGTAGGCCTAGTGCCCGCGACAGGAAACGGCGCAAAACGCAACGTGGACACACCTCAATTTCGCAGTGAAAAATGACCCTTTTTGGCAAAGTGCCTAGCTGTAGTTTTTAACCATAGCTCTGCCGGCACCTGGGGAAACCTAGCAAACCTATACATTTTTGAAAACTAGACACCCAGGGGAATTCAGGATGGGGTGACTTGACTGCCTCCCACCAGGTTCTGTTACCCAGAATCCCTTGCAAACCTAAAAAGTGTCAAAAAAATCACATTTTCCCCACATTTCTGTGGTGGAAAGTTCTGTAATCTGCGTGGATCCACAAATTTCCACCCACCCCGCGATCCCCAAAGTCTTCCGAGAAAAATGGTACCTCACTTGTGTGGGTAGGCCTAGTGCCCGCGACAGGAAACGGCGCAAAACGCAACGTGGACACACCTCAATTTCGCAGTGAAAAATGACCATTTTTTGGCAAAGTGCCTAGCTGTAGTTTTTGAACCATAGCTCTGCCGGCACCTAGGGAAACGTAGCAAACCTATACATTTTTGAAAACTAGACACCCAGGGGAGTTCAGGATGGGGTGACTTGACTGCCTCGCACCAGGTTCTGTTACCCAGAATCCCTTGCAAACCTAAAAAAGTGTCAAAAAAATCACATTTTCCCCACATTTCTGTGGTGGAAAGTTCTGTAATCAGCGTGGATCCACAAATTTCCACCTGCCCCGCGATCCCCAAAGTCTTCCGAGAAAAATGGTACCTCACTTGTGTGGGTCGGCCTAGTGCCCGCGACAGGAAACGGCGCAAAACGCAACGTGGACACACCTCAATTTTGCAGTGAAAAATGACCCTTTTTTGGCAAAGTGCCTAGCTGTAGTTTTTGAACCATAGCTCTGCCGGCACCTAGGGAAACCTAGCAAACCTAGACATTTTTGAAAACTAGACACCCAGGGGAATTCAGGATGGGGTGACTTGACTGCCTCCCACCAGGTTCTGTTACCCAGAATCCCTTGCAAAGCTAAAAAAGTGTCAAAAAAAATCACATTTTCCCCACATTTCTGTGGTGGAAAGTTCTGTAATCAGCGTGGATCCACAAATTTCCACCCGCCCCGCGATCCCCAAAGTCTTCCGAGAAAAATGGTACCTCACCTGTGTGGGTCGGCTTAGTGCCCGCGACAGGAAACGGCGCAAAACGCAACGTGGACACACCTCAATTTTGCAATGAAAAATGACCCTTTTTTGGCAAAGTGCCTAGCTGTAGTTTTTGAACCATAGCTCTGCCGGCACCTAGGGAAACCTAGCAAACCTATACATTTTTGAAAACTAGACACCCAGGGGAATTCAGGATGGGGTGACTTGACTTCCTCCCACCAGGTTCTGTTACCCAGAATCCCTTGCAAACCTAAAAAAGTGTCAAAAAAATCACATTTTTCCCACATTTCTGTGGTGGAAAGTTCCGTAATCAGCGTGGATCCACAAATTTCCACCCGCCCCGCGATCCCCAAAGTCTTCCGAGAAAAATGGTACCTCACTTGTGTGGGTCGGCCTAGTGCCCGCGACAGGAAACGGCGCAAAACGCAACGTGGACACACCTCAATTTCGCAGTGAAAAATGACCCTTTTTTGGCAAAGTGCCTAGCTGTAGTTTTTGAACCCTAACTCTGCCGGCACCTAGGGAAACCTAGCAAACCTATACATTTTTGAAAATTAGACCACCAGGGGAATCCAGGATGGGCTGACTTGACTGCCTCCCACCAGGTTCTGTTACCCAGAATCCCTTGCAAACCAAAAAAAGTGTCAAAAAAAATCTAATTTTCCCCACATTTCTGTGGTGGAAAGTTCTGTAATCAGCGTCGATCCACAAATTTCCACCCGCCCCGCGATCCCCAAAGTGTTCTGAGAAAAATGGTACCTCACTTGTGTGGGACAGCCTAGTGCCCGCGACAGGAAACGGCGCTAAACGCAACATGGACACACCTCAATTTTGCAGTGAAAAATGACCCTTTTTTGGCAAAGTGCCTAGCTGTAGTTTTTGAACCATAGCTCTGCCGGCACCTAGGGAAACCTAGCAAACCTATACATTTTTGAAAACTAGACACCCAGGGAAATTCAGGATGGGGTGACTTGACTGCATCCCACCAGGTTCTGTTACCCAGAATCCCTTGCAAACCTAAAAAAGTGTCAAAAAAATCACATTTTCCCCACATTTCTGTGGTGGAAAGTTCTGTAATCTGCGTGGATCCACAAATTTCCACCCGCCCCCTGATCCCCAAAGTCTTCTGAGAAAAATGGTACCTCACTTGTGTGGGTAGGCCTAGTGCCCGCGACAGGAAACGGCGCAAAACGCAACGTGGACACACCTCAATTTCGCAGTGAAAAATGACCCTTTTTGGCAAAGTGCCTAGCTGTAGTTTTTGAACCATAGCTCTGCCGGCACCTGGGGAAACCTAGCAAACCTATACATTTTTGAAAACTAGACACCCAGGGGAATTCAGGATGGGGTGACTTGACTGCCTCCCACTAGGTTCTGTTACCCAGAATCCCTTGCAAACATAAAAATGTGTCAAAAAAATCACATTTTCCCCACATTTCTGTGGTGGAAAGTTCTGTAATCTGCGTGGATCCACAAATTTCCACCCACCCCGCGATCCCCAAAGTCTTCCGAGAAAAATGGTACCTCACTTGTGTGGGTAGGCCTAGTGCCCGCGACAGGAAACGGCGCAAAACGCAATGTGGACACACCTCAATTTCGCAGTGAAAAATGACCCTTTTTTGGCAAAGTGCCTAGCTGTAGTTTTTGAACCCTAACTCTGCCGGCACCTAGGGAAACCTAGCAAACCTATACATTTTTGAAAACTAGACACCCAGGGGAATTCAGGATGGGGTGACTTGACTGCCTCGCACCAGGTTCTGTTACCCAGAATACCTTGCAAACCTAAAAAAGTGTCAAAAAAATCACATTTTCCCCACATTTCTGTGGTGGAAAGTTCTGTAATCAGCGTGGATCCACAAATTTCCACCCGCCCCGCGATCCCCAAAGTCTTCCGAGAAAAATGGTACCTCACTTGTGTGGGTCGGCCTAGTGCCCGCGACAGGAAACGGCGCAAAACACAATGTGGACACACCTCAATTTCGCAGTGAAAAATGACCCTTTTTTGGCAAAGTGCCTAGCTGTAGTTTTTGAACCCTAACTCTGCCGGCACCTAGGGAAACCTAGCAAACCTATACATTTTTGAAAACTAGACACCCAGGGAATCCAGGACGGGGTGACTTCACTGCCTCCCACCAGGTTCTGTTACCCAGAATCCCTTGGAAACCTAAAAAAGTGTCAAAACAAATCAAATTTTCCCCACATTTCTGTGGTGGAAAGTTCTGTAATCAGCGTGGATCCACAAATTTCCACCCGCCCCGCGATCCCCAACGTCTTCCGAGAAAAATGGTACCTCACTTGTGTGGGTCGGCCTCGTGCCCGCGACAGGAAACGGCGCAAAACGCAACGTGGACACACCTCAATTTCGCAGTGAAAAATGACCCTTTTTTGGCAAAGTGCCTAGCTGTAGTTTTTGAACCATAGCTCTGCCGGCACCTAGGGAAACCTAGCAAACCTATACATTTTTGAAAACTAGACACCCAGGGGAATTCAGGATGGGGTGACTTGACTGCCTCCCACCAGGTTCTGTTACCCAGAATCCCTTGCAAAGCTAAAAAAGTGTCAAAAAAATCACATTTTCCCCACATTTCTGTGGTGGAAAGTTCTGTAATCAGCGTGGATCCACAAATTTCCACACGCCCCGCGATCCCCAAAGTCTTCCGCGAAAAATGGTACCTCACTTGTGTGGGTCGGCCTAGTGCCCGCAACAGGAAACGGCGCAAAACGCAACGTGGACACACCTCAATTTTGCAGTGAAAAATGACCCTTTTTGGCAAAGTGCCTAGCTGTAGTTTTTGAACCATAGCTCTGCCGGCACCTAGGGAAACCTAGCAAACCTATACATTTTTGAAAACTAGACACCCAGGGGAATTCAGGATGGGGTGACTTGACTGCCTCCCACCAGGTTCTGTTACCCAGAATCCCTTGCAAAGCTAAAAAGTGTCAAAAAAATCACATTTTCCCCACATTTCTGTGGTGGAAAGTTCTGTAATCAGCGTGGATCCACAAATTTCCACCCGCCCCGCGATCCCCAAAGTCTTCCGAGAAAAATGGTACCTCACCTGTGTGGGTCGGCCTAGTGCCCGCGACAGGAAACGGCGCAAAACGCAACGTGGACACACCTCAATTTTGCAATGAAAAATGACCCTTTTTTGGCAAAGTGCCTAGCTGTAGTTTTTGAACCATAGCTCTGCCGGCACCTAGGGAAACCTAGCAAACCTATACATTTTTGAAAACTAGACACCCAGGGGAATTCAGGATGGGGTGACTTGACTGCCTCCCACCAGGTTCTGTTACCCAGAATCCCTTGCAAACCTATAAAAGTGTCAAAAAAATCACATTTTTCCCACATTTCTGTGGTGGAAAGTTCCGTAATCAGCGTGGATCCACAAATTTCCACCCGCCCCGTGATCCCCAAAGTCTTCCGAGAAAAATGGTACCTCACTTGTGTGGGTCGGCCTAGTGCCCGCGACAGGAAACGGCGCAAAACGCAACGTGGACACACCTCAATTTCGCAGTGAAAAATGACCCTTTTTGGCAAAGTGCCTAGCTGTAGTTTTTGAACCCTAACTCTGCCGGCACCTAGGGAAACCTAGCAAACCTATACATTTTTGAAAATTAGACCCCCAGGGGAATCCAGGATGGGCTGACTTGACTGCCTCCCACCAGGTTCTGTTACCCAGAATCCCTTGCAAACCTAAAAAAGTGTCAAAAAAAATCAAATTTTCCCCACATTTCTGTGGTGGAAAGTTCTGTAATCAGCGTGGATCCACAAATTTCCACCCGCCCCGCGATCCCCAAAGTGTTCTGAGAAAAATGGTACCTCACTTGTGTGGGACAGCCTAGTGCCCGCGACGGGAAACGGCGCAAAACGCAACGTGGACACACCTCAATTTTGCAGTGAAAAATGACCCTTTTTGGCAAAGTGCCTAGCTGTAGTTTTTGAACCATAGCTCTGCCGGCACCTAGGGAAACCTAGCAAACCTATACATTTTTGAAAACTAGACACCCAGGGGAATTCAGGATGGGGTGACTTGACTGCCTCCCACCAGGTTCTGTTACCCAGAATCCCTTGCAAACCTATAAAAGTGTCAAAAAAATCACATTTTTCCCACATTTCTGTGGTGGAAAGTTCCGTAATCAGCGTGGATCCACAAATTTCCACCCGCCCCAAGATCCCCAAAGTCTTCCGAGAAAAATGGTACCTCACTTGTGTGGGTCGGCCTAGTGCCCGCGACAGGAAACGGCGCAAAACGCAACGTGGACACACCTCAATTTCGCAGTGAAAAATGACCCTTTTTTGGCAAAGTGCCTAGCTGTAGTTTTTGAACCCTAACTCTGCCGGCACCTAGGGAAACCTAGCAAACCTATACATTTTTGAAAATTAGACCACCAGGGGAATCCAGGATGGGCTGACTTGACTGCCTCCCACCAGGTTCTGTTACCCAGAATCCCTTGCAAACCAAAAAAGTGTCAAAAAAATCTAATTTTCCCCACATTTCTGTGGTGGAAAGTTCTGTAATCAGCGTGGATCCACAAATTTCCACCCGCCCCGCGATCCCCAAAGTGTTCTGAGAAAAATGGTACCTCACTTGTGTGGGACAGCCTAGTGCCCGCGACAGGAAACGGCGCAAAACGCAACATGGACACACCTCAATTTTGCAGTGAAAAATGACCCTTTTTTGGCAAAGTGCCTAGCTGTAGTTTTTGAACCATAGCTCTGCCGGCACCTAGGGAAACCTAGCAAACCTATACATTTTTGAAAACTAGACACCCAGGGAAATTCAGGATGGGGTGACTTGACTGCCTCCCACCAGGTTCTGTTACCCAGAATCCCTTGCAAACCTAAAAAGTGTCAAAAAAATCACATTTTCCCCACATTTCTGTGGTGGAAAGTTCTGTAATCTGCGTGGATCCACAAATTTCCACCCGCCCCTGATCCCCAAAGTCTTCTGAGAAAAATGGTACCTCACTTGTGTGGGTAGGCCTAGTGCCCGCGACAGGAAACGGCGCAAAACGCAACGTGGACACACCTCAATTTCGCAGTGAAAAATGACCCTTTTTGGCAAAGTGCCTAGCTGTAGTTTTTTAACCATAGCTCTGCCGGCACCTGGGGAAACCTAGCAAACCTATACATTTTTGAAAACTAGACACCCAGGGGAATTCAGGATGGGGTGACTTGACTGCCTCCCACCAGGTTCTGTTACCCAGAATCCCTTGCAAACATAAAAATGTGTCAAAAAAATCACATTTTCCCCACATTTCTGTGGTGGAAAGTTCTGTAATCTGCGTGGATCCACAAATTTCCACCCACCCCGCGATCCCCAAAGTCTTCCGAGAAAAATGGTACCTCACTTGTGTGGGTAGGCCTAGTGCCCGCGACAGGAAACGGCGCAAAACGCAATGTGGACACACCTCATTTTCGCAGTGAAAAATGACCCTTTTTGGCAAAGTGCCTAGCTGTAGTTTTTGAACCCTAACTCTGCCGGCACCTAGGAAACCTAGCAAACCTATACATTTTTGAAAACTAGACACCCAGGGGAATTCAGGATGGGGTGACTTGACTGCCTCGCACCAGGTTCTGTTACCCAGAATACCTTGCAAACCTAAAAAGTGTCAAAAAAATCAAATTTTCCCCACATTTCTGTGGTGGAAAGTTCTGTAATCAGCGTGGATCCACAAATTTCCACCCGCCCGCGATCCCCAAAGTCTTCCGAGAAAAATGGTACCTCACTTGTGTGGGTCGGCCTAGTGCCCGCGACAGGAAACGGCGCAAAACACAACGTGGACACACCTCAATTTCGCAGTGAAAAATGACCCTTTTTTGGCAAAGTGCCTAGCTGTAGTTTTTGAACCCTAACTCTGCCGGCACCTAGGGAAACCTAGCAAACCTATACATTTTTGAAAACTAGACACCCAGGGGAATCCAGGACGGGGTGACTTCACTGCCTCCCACCAGGTTCTGTTACCCAGAATCCCTTGCAAACCTACAAAAGTGTCAAAACAAATCAAATTTTCCCCACATTTCTGTGGTGGAAAGTTCTGTAATCAGCGTGGATCCACAAATTTCCACCCGCCCCGCGATCCCCAACGTCTTCCGAGAAAAATGGTACCTCACTTGTGTGGGTCGGCCTCGTGCCCGCGACAGGAAACGGCGCAAAACGCAACGTGGACACACCTCAATTTCGCAGTGAAAAATGACCCTTTTTTGGCAAAGTGCCTAGCTGTAGTTTTTGAACCATAGCTCTGCCGGCACCTAGGGAAACCTAGCAAACCTATACATTTTTGAAAACTAGACACCCAGGGGAATTCAGGATGGGGTGACTTGACTGCCTCCCACCAGGTTCTGTTACCCAGAATCCCTTGCAAAGCTAAAAAGTGTCAAAAAATCACATTTTCCCCACATTTCTGTGGTGGAAAGTTCTGTAATCAGCGTGGATCCACAAATTTCCACACGCCCCGCGATCCCCAAAGTCTTCCGCGAAAAATGGTACCTCACTTGTGTGGGTCGGCCTAGTGCCCGCAACAGGAAACGGCGCAAAACGCAACGTGGACACACCTCAATTTTGCAGTGAAAAATGACCCTTTTTTGTCAAAGTGCCTAGCTGTAGTTTTTGAACCATAGCTCTGCCGGCACCTAGGGAAACCTAGCAAACCTATACATTTTTGAAAACTAGACACCCAGGGGAATTCAGGATGGGGTGACTTGACTGCCTCCCACCAGGTTCTGTTACCCAGAATCCCTTGCAAACCTATAAAAGTGTCAAAAAAATCACATTTTCCCCACATTTCTGTGGTGGAAAGTTCTGCAATCAGCGTGGATCCACAAATTTCCACCCGCCCCGCGATCCCCAAAGTCTTCCGAGAAAAATGGTACCTCACCTGTGTGGGTCGGCCTAGTGCCCGCGACAGGAAACGGCGCAAAACGCAACGTGGACACACCTCAATTTTGCAATGAAAAATGACCCTTTTTGGCAAAGTGCCTAGCTGTAGTTTTTGAACCATAGCTCTGCCGGCACCTAGGGAAACCTAGCAAACCTATACATTTTTGAAAACTAGACACCCAGGGAATTCAGGATGGGGTGACTTGACTGCCTCCCACCAGGTTCTGTTACCCAGAATCCCTTGCAAACCTATAAAAGTGTCAAAAAAATCACATTTTTCCCACATTTCTGTGGTGGAAAGTTCCGTAATCAGCGTGGATCCACAAATTTCCACCCGCCCCGTGATCCCCAAAGTCTTCCGAGAAAAATGGTACCTCACTTGTGTGGGTCGGCTTAGTGCCCGCGACAGGAAACGGCGCAAAACGCAACGTGGACACACCTCAATTTCGCAGTGAAAAATGACCCTTTTTGGCAAAGTGCCTAGCTGTAGTTTTTGAACCCTAACTCTGCCGGCACCTAGGGAAACCTAGCAAACCTATACATTTTTGAAAATTAGACCCCCAGGGGAATCCAGGATGGGCTGACTTGACTGCCTCCCACCAGGTTCTGTTACCCAGAATCCCTTGCAAACCTAAAAAGTGTCAAAAAAAATCAAATTTTCCCCACATTTCTGTGGTGGAAAGTTCTGTAATCAGCGTGGATCCACAAATTTCCACCCGCCCCGCGATCCCCAAAGTGTTCTGAGAAAAATGGTACCTCACTTGTGTGGGACAGCCTAGTGCCCGCGACAGGAAACGGCGCAAAACGCAACGTGGACACACCTCAATTTTGCAGTGAAAAATGACCCTTTTTTGGCAAAGTGCCTAGCTGTAGTTTTTGAACCATAGCTCTGCCGGCACCTAGGGAAACCTAGCAAACCTATACATTTTTGAAAACTAGACACCCAGGGAAATTCAGGATGGGGTGACTTGCCTGCCTCCCACCAGGTTCTGTTACCCAGAATCCCTTGCAAACCTAAAAAAGTGTCAAAAAAATCACATTTTCCCCACATTTCTGTGGTGGAAAGTTCTGTAATCAGCATGGATCCACAAATTTCCACACGCCCCGCGATCCCCATAGTCTTCCGAGAAAAATGGTACCTCACTTGTGTGGGTCGGCCTACTGCCCGAGACAGGAAACGGCGCAAAACGCAACGTGGACACACCTCAATTTCGCAGTGAAAAATGACCCTTTTTTGGCAAAGTGCCTAGCTGTAGTTTTTGAACCCTAACTCTGCCGGCACCTAGGGAAACCTAGCAAACCTATACATTTTTGAAAACTAGACACCCATGGGAATCCAGGATGGGGTGACTTGACTGCCTCCCACCAGGTTCTGTTACCTAGAATCCCTTGCAAACCTAAAAAAGTGTCAAAAAAATCACATTTTCCCCACATTTCTGTGGTGGAAAGTTCTGGAATCTGCGTGGATCCACAAATTTCCTCCCACCCAACGTTCCCCCAGGTCTCCCGATAAAAATGGTACCTCACTTGCGTGGGTGGGTGAAGGACCCGCGACAGGCAAGGGCCCAAAAGCTATTGAGGCGACATCAAAATTACCTATCACAAACCAACCTGGTTTTACATGGGGGTCCCATGGGTTTTGGCCCGGGGCTCGCAGCCATCTAGGAAACCTCCCTAACCCACACATTTCTGGAAAATAGACACCCGGGAGAGTCCAGCGAGGTATGGCTTGCGTGGGTCCCCCATCATTCTCCTACCCAGAATCCCTGCAAACCTCAAATTTTACCGAAAATGTCACTTTTTCTCACATATGTGTGGTGGAAAGTTCTGGAATCTGCGTGGATCCACAAATTTCCACCCACCCAGCGTTCCCCCAGGTCTCCCGATAAAAATGGTACCTCACTTGCGTGGGTGGGGGAAGGACCCGCGACAGGCAAGGGCCCAAAAGCTATTGAGGCGACATCAAAATTACCTATCACAATCCAACCTGGTTTTGCGTGGGGGTTCCCATGAGTTTTTGGCCCGGGGCTCGCAGCCATCTAGGGAAACCTCCATAACCCACACATTTCTGGAAAATAGACACCCGGGAGAGTCCAGCGAGGTATGGCTTGCGTGGCTCCCCCATCATTCTCCTACACAGAATCCCGTGCAAACCTCAAATTTCGCTGAAAAATTCACTTTTTTCTCACATTTCTGTGGTGGAAAGTTCTGGAATCTTCGTGGATCCACAAATTTCCTCCCACCCAGCGTTCCCCCAGGTCTCCCGATAAAAATGGTACCTCACTTGTGTGGGTAGGCACAGTGGCTGCAGCAGGAAATAGCCCAAATCGTACTCTGGAGACTTCAAAATTACCTACAGCAAAACTACCTGGTTTTGGTGGGGGGGGGACCTGAGATTTTGGCCCCGGGCTCGGCGGCCATCTTGGGAAAGTACCAAACCCAAACATTTCTGAAAACTAGACACCCGGGGGAGTCCAATGAGGTATGGCTTGCGTGGATCCCCCAACGTTTTCCTACCCAGAATGCAATGCAAACCTTAACTTTAGCTGAAAAAAACACATTTTCCACATATTTGTGTGTGGAATCACCATGCCGGCACAAATGTCCTACCACCCAGCGTTCCCCTTGTTCTCCCGAGTAAAATGATACCTCACTTGTGTGGGTGGGTCAAAGGCCTGTGGCTAGGAAGAGCCCAAAACATAGGGATTTTCAGTATAGCACCGAGAATTCTAAGCGCTACATTTTAAAAAAAATACGTTTTTAGCTAATTTTGCTGTAGGTAATTTTGAAGTCTCCAGAGTACGATTTGGGCTATTTCCTGCTGCAGCCACTGTGCCTACCCACACAAGTGAGGTACCATTTTTATCGGGAGACCTGGGGGAACGCTGGGTGGGAGGAAATTTGTGGATCCACGAAGATTCCAGAACTTTCCACCACAGAAATGTGAGAAAAAAGTGAATTTTTCAGTGAAATTTGAGGTTTGCACGGGATTCTGGGTAGGAGAATGATGGGGGACCCACGCAAGCCATACCTCGCTGGACTCCCCCAGGTGTCTAGTTTCCAGAAATGTGTGGGTTAGGTAGGTTTCCCTAGATGGCTGCGAGCCCCGGGCCAAAAACCCATGGGACCCCGCATGTAAAACCAGGTTGGTTTGTGATAGGTAATTTTGATGTCGCCTCAATAGCTTTAGGGCCCTTGCCTGTCGCGGGTCCTTGACCCACCCACGCAAGTGAGGTACCATTTTTATCGGGAGACCTGGGGGAACGCTGGGTGGGAGGAAATTTGTGGATCCACGCAGATTCCAGAACTTTCCACCACACATATGTGAGAAAAAAGTGACATTTTCGGTAAAATTTGAGGTTTGCCTGGGATTCTGGGTAGGAGAATGATGGGGGACCCACGCAAGCCATACCTCGCTGGACTCTCCCGGGTGTCTAGTTTCCAGAAATGTGTGGGTTAGGGAGGTTTCCCTAGATGGCTGCGAGCCCCGGGCCAAAACCCATGGGACCCCCATGTAAAACCAGGTTGGTTTGTGATAGGTAATTTTGATGTCGCCTCAATAGCTTTTGGGCCCTTGCCTGTCGCGGGTCCTTGACCCACCCACGCAAGTGAGGTACCATTTTTATCGGGAGACATGGGGGAACGCTGGGTGGGAGGAAATTTGTGGATCCACGCAGATTCTAGAACTTTCCACCACACATATGTGAGAAAAAAGTGAACTTTTCGGTAAAATTTGAGGTTTGCAGGGGATTCTGGGTAGGAGAATGATGGGGGACCCACGCAAGCCATACCTCGCTGGACTCTCGCGGGTGTCTAGTTTCCAGAAATGTGTGGGTTTGGTAGGTTTCCCTAGATGGCTGCGAGCCCCAGGCCAAAAACTCATGGGACCCCATGCAAAGCCAGGTTGGTTTGTGATAGGTAATTTTAATGTCGCAATAATAGGTTTTGTGCCCTTCCCTGCAGCGGGTACTTGGCCCACCCATACAAGTGAGGTACCATTTCTATTGGGATACTTGGAGAAATGCTGGGGGGTTGGAAATTTGTTGTTTCTTTCTGCAGTGTGAAAATTTGGACACAATAATGCAAGGAAAATGTCGCAGTCACATTTTGGCGGTTTGCAGGACATTGTGGGTAAGTTAACTTGTTGGAATCCACAAAAGAGACATCACCATGCACTCCCATGGGTGTTTAGTTTACGACAAAAACTACAGTTGTTAGGTTATTCTTAGATGAAATGTACAGCTTGGCAGAGAGACAAAACAGACAAAGATTACTGCAGAGCCATCTATTCTTTAAGCACACACACATACTGGTTGGATTGGGCACGAGGGCGAGTGATGGTTCAGTATATAAAATTTTATTAACAAGAGATTTCACAAAAATGAAATGCACTGTCAATAATTGAAAGGACAAAAACCTGAACCAGTGACTCACAGCTCGTGAGCTGTAAAGCCACTTCAAGGCACCAACCGCTTTACAGGCCATTCACACACCTTTCATACATGATACACACAAGACCATTCACACCACCAGGCACAAAACCAACACATTACAATATTCACCAAAAAGGACAAGGTACACCCTGCTTGACAAAAACAGAAAAGACATTTTTATGCACAACCACCTATTCCTCACGCACACATACATACTGGTTGGATTTGGCACGAGGGTGAGTGATGGTTCAGTATATACACTTGTATTAACCAGAGATTTCACAAAAATGAAATGCACTGTTAATTGAAAGGACGAGAAACTGAACCATTGACTCACAGCTCGTGAGCTGTAAAGCCACGACAAGGCAATAACCTCTTTACAGGCCATTCATACACCTTTCATACTTGTGACACATACAAAACCATTCACAACGCCAGCCGCGGGCCCAGCACATTACAACACTCACACCAGCAGACAGCGCCATTCAAGGGCCCATCACTTTCACATGCCCACATTCCTGACACAGCAACCACACCAGCTCATGGATTGCGTTGAGTGGCGTTTGGCTAGCAGTGTGTGTAGTGACCAGCAGCTCGTCACTACTCACACACCGCCAGCCAAGCGCCAGTCTACGTACACCACCAGCCGAGCACCAGTCCACACACACCGCCAGCCAAGCGCCAGACCACACACACCACCAGCCAAGCGCCAGTCCACACACACCGCCAGCCAAGCGCCAGTCCACACACACCACCAGCCAAGCGCCAGTCCACACACACCGCCAGCCAAGCACCAGTCCACACAAACCGCCAGCCAAGCGCCAGTCCACACACACCGCCAGCCAAGCGCCAGTCCACGCACACCGCCAGCCAAGCGCCAGTCCACACAAACCGCCAGCCGAGCGCCAGTCCACGCACACCACCAGCCAAGCGCAAATCCAAACACACCGCCAGCCAAACGCCAGACCACACACACCGCCACACAAGCGCCACTCCACGCACACCGCCATCACATTTAGGATTTTTTTAAATATAAATAAGAAAACACAAACAAATTGCAAATAAATACAAATCTACTAACACAAAATCTGAAACTAAATACACTACACAAATGCCAACCTTGAAACTGAACAAAAAATATTAAACAATAGAGGCCAGGCAGTTCACTTTACCACTTATGGATGCTCCCAAAAATTCTTTTGCGTGTGGTACATTCTAAAACAAGCAGGCACACACAGCCCAGGGTTAGAAGGACACTCGGGGCAGTACATACGAGTCTCCTTCCGCATACCTCTTCGCCAACAGACTCTATATCTCCTACTGGGAAAGTCTTTTGAGGTTGTGGGAGGAATGTGATCAGGAAAGTGGCGATCTTTCAATCTAGCAACATCCTCCACCACTCCAACTCTAGGAACACTTGCCTGTTCCACTAAAACAAGGCTGCCTATTACAGACTCCTGAAACTTAACAAAAGTCATCTTTGACTCAGGACAAGAATCCTGGAACACAACAAAAGCATTAAAGGTTGCCAAGTGGAAAAGATGGATAGCCAACTTCTTATACCAAATGTAAGCCTTACGAAGAGCAGCGTAAGGTTCCAACCTCTGATCTACTCTGTCAACACCACCCATGTGCCTATCATAGTCTAAAATGCACACAGGTTTGCGCACTTCAGCAATGTGACGCCAAACAGTCACAGGTGCAGTGCTTTCATCATGGATGGTAGTCAGCATGTAGACATCTCTCCTGTCTGAAAACTTCACAGCTAGAAGCTCCTCGCAACGCAACGCACTGCACTGTCCCCGCACAAGCTTTTGGCAAACAAGTTCTTTTGGGAAACCTTTACGGTTAGAGCGGATTGTGCCACAAGCAACAGTGTCCACTTTGGCCAATTCCCTGAACAACCGCACACCAGTGTAGAAGTTATCTACATATAAATGGTGGCCTTTGTTAAAAAATCCTCTACCAAGTTCCCACACAATTTTCTCAGTCACTCCAAAAGTGGACTGTTAGACCTGGCATCCTTGGCGTGGGTCTCCCTTCCATTTGTTCGTAATGCCTCCACTGTTGCCGATATGTTTTTGCTGGACTAGATGCTCATGGGCACTTTGCCGCTGCTAATCAGTGCCAAAGTGCAAGTGCTCCCTATCGTTAATTGATGTATGTATTAGTGACTCCATGATTGGATGATTGGTTTACTTGTCAGTCCCTAGTACCGTGCACTGAGTGTGCCCAGGGCTTGTAAATCCAATGCTGCTGGTGGGCTGGCAGCACGGGTTGTGCCACCCACAGAAGCAGCTTGTAAAGTGTGTCTCAGGCCTGCCATTGCAGAGCCTGTGTGCAGCCTAGGGCTGCCATGTCGACTTGGTGAGTGCACCCACTTACCAGTCCCTAAACCTTCCCTTTACTGCATGTTGGTCACCCCTAAAGTAGGCCCTAGGGCAGGGTGCATTGTAAGTATAAGGTAGGACATGCCCTGGTGTGTGTGGCATGTCCTAATAGTGAATTACAGCCATTTTCGTTTTTCACTATTGCAAGGCTACCTGCTCCCCATAGGCCAGAATGGGCAGACTGACTATTACACCTTATAGTCAGAACTGACCCCGGGAACATGGTAGAAAAACGAATTTAGTATGCCTGAACTCAGGATGATAAAATACATCTTTTAGTGAAGTTGGTTTTAACATTCTGTGTTTGAAAATACCACTTTTAGAAAGTGGGTATTTTCTTGCCTAACTATCCAAGCCTGCCTCTGCTAGGTTGTGTATTCCTTGTCTGGAGATTGAGTGACAGGGGCTGGGGGTGGCTACAGGAGACAGGGTGAGTCAGTGCAGGGCTGAATAGAAAGATCTGCATCCAGAGTGGAGGGAGGAGTTGCACCTGGGTCTGAATAGGGCTGTGCCTGCCTTCCACAATGCTGGCTCCACCTCCTGCCGGGCGGCTGAGCACTCTGCCCCACATTCTGAAAGGAAAGAAGGAGTCAGAAAAACAAAGTGCTCCAGAACTGACCAGAACTGGTTTTGGACTAGGCAGAGGCCTCTCTGCCTCCAGAGAACAAAGAGAATCAGGGTATAAGAGGGGCACCCAGACCCCAGGAAAATTAGATCACTTTTGGGAACAAGAAGAAACCTTTGCTGAGGAGCGGAACCAAGAAGAAACTGAGGAGAGACTATCCCTAAGCTGAAGTGCTGCTTGGGGGATGGGCCTGCAGTGGTTTGCCTGACTGCCAAAGAAAGGAGAAAGGAACTTTTGCTTTGCTGTGACTTCATCAACTTGTGAAGGATCTCCAAGGGCTTGGAAGAGAGCTTGCCCCCTGACCGAAGTCCCAGGACCATTGGACTTCACCCCCTTTGTGAATTGCTGCTGGAAACTCTGTTTTAGTGGCTGCAGAGGTAGGGAGCTGTGACCGACTCTCACGACCGACTCGGTGTCCTGTAAACACCGCATCGAAGCACAGTCTCGCCCTGCAACGCACGGCCCTGGTCTCACCGACTCCGTCAACGAGCCGCTGCCTGCACCGCATCGAGGGACAACGCGTCCTGCAACGCTTCGCTACGCCGAATCGAACTGGTCCGACCGACACGGTCACTGCTGCGGAGTTCGAGTCCTGTGACCGCACCGGAGTTGGGCACCGCTCGCACGCTTTGCGACGCACCGCCCGACTCGCACCGCTGTCCGGACTGATCGACGCCAGCTCCTGAATCCGGCTCCGTCGCCGCACCGCATCGAAGCACCGTCTCGCCCTGCAACGCACGGCCCTGGTCTCACCGACTCCGTCTCAATGACGTCAACGAGCCGCTGCCTGCACCGCATCGAGGGACAACGCGTCCTGCAACGCTTCCATTTTTGCATCGCGACCGCGACGAACAGCCATCCGGCTCGCACGCCCGTGCCTGCCGCTTCAAGTAAAAGGTACTGTGACCGAGTCTGTCTACGCTGTGTTGGCCCATCTCGACGCGGTCAGCTGGATTTGTTAGACTCTGTTTGTTCTCGACATCGCCGTAGCCAGAGGAGGCTACCGACTCGCACAGAACCTTGAATTAAGCCTTTTTGATCAGAACTAAGCATTCTTAACAGTATTGTCGATTATTTTTGTCGTTTATGGTCTTGTGATAAATCTATATAAAGTATACCTATTTTTATAAATATATAACCTGTGTGGTGTCCATTTGTAGTGTTGTCAATTGATTACTGTATGTGTTCACAAATGCTTTACACACTGCCTCTGAACTAAGCCTGTCTGCTCGTGCCAAGCTACCAAGAGGGTGAGCAGGGGTTATTTCGGGAGTGTACCTACTTTCCCTGACTAGACTCAAGGGTCCCTATTTGGACAAAGGTACCTACCTCTGCCAACTAGAGACCCCCAAATCTAACATTGGTGGTCAGCGGTGAGGATTCTGGACTTGCATTTGTGACTCATGTACAGTGATTGGTGAACACTACTTAGTGAGTGCAGACCAAAACGCAACCACATACTTTTATAAAAAAAATTCTGGGATTTCCTATTTTTGCAAATGCCAAGTTCAGTCACTATGGAGAAACCAGCATCAGTAGCCTCTGTTGAGTGTGATTGGGAAGAAGAGAGGCTAGAATGCTACACCCTCAAACAGCTCAGGCAATTCTGCAAAAGTTTAAAGTGTCCATGACCGGACTCTCCAGGAAGGAGGACCTTCAAAAGGCGCTGAGGGCCTGGGTCGAATCAAGGAGTGCCCCTGTGGAGGGGGCTGAGAATGCAGAAGGGCAGCTGGAGGGGCTATTGGGTCTAGGGGCTGGAAGACCACCTTCCCCAGTAGGTAGCAGTGTTTCTGCCAGAGGACTGTCTCCAGAGGAGTTGGAGGACAGGAAAGAGAGTAGGATGCACGAAATGGAGCTGACCAAGCTCAAGCTGAATGGGCAGTTAGAATTCCAAATGCAAACTAGGAAATTGGCCCTAGAGGAAAAGAAAATGCAGTTTGAACATGAGAAAGTTTTGAGGGAGTTGGAATTGAAGGCCAAGAGCTTAGAGATTACTCCCTCTGGTGGCAGTGTACCGCCTGTGCCTGTTGAAGCTAGGGTGTATATTCCAAAAGATGTGGTTAAGGAATTTTTAAAAATGATGACATTGGGCAGTGGTTCAAAGCCTATAAGGTAGCCATGTCTTCCCACCGGGTCCCTGAGAAGGATTGGGGAGCGGGGTTGTGGGGACGGTTCCTCAGTGAAGGGCGGGATACCTTGTTGGATTTGCCCTCTGAAGTCTATAATTCGTACAGCCACATGAAGGATGCCTTAATGACTAGGTATGGTTTGACCCCTGAGCTTTATAGGCAAAGGTTCAGGAACTGTAGTAAGATTGAAAGCAGTACCTGGGTTGAATATGTGACCTTCTTTTGCAGAGCCTTGGATGGTTGGGTAAAGGGTAGCAAAGCGACTGATTTTCAGGCGCTCTTTGATTTGATTGCCTGGGAGCACTTGTCCGGTAATTGTTTTCCTGAGCTACGCCAGCACCTGATTGATAGTAAGCTGACTAACCCTAGGCAGCTTGCTGAGGAGGCGGACCGCTGGGTGAGTACCCGGGTCCACAAGGGTCACGTGGGAGACTCCGCCAAGGGTGGGCAGGGTCCCCAGCAGAAGAGTGGGGGACAAGGGTAAACAGAAGGAGTTCCATAAAGGGCCCCAAAGTAAACCCCAAGGGAACCAAGGGAAAGGTTCCCAGCCTCCCCTGAGAAGAAGCCAGTGGCCCTGACAGGCCCCCTGTTCACCAGGGACCACTGGTATGTTACAAGTGTGGCGCCCTGGCCACAAGGCAAACGATCCTCGTTGCCCTTTGCATGGAAAACCAGCACCCACCAGTGCAGTCCCCCGGCAGTTGGCTAGTGTAGCCCTGGGGGAGGAGTTGGGTGCCCAAGGTGGGGGATCCCACAGTGTTTTCCCTTGTCTCATTAGGAGACTCTGAGATGGTCCCTAGGACCCCGCTGCCTGAGAACACTAAGAAATACAGGCAGTGGGTGACCATCAATGGCCATAGGGTGGAGGCTCTGAGAGACACAGGAGCCAGTGTGACAGCTGTCAAGTGTCACCTGGTGTCTAAAGAGCAGGTTATCCCTGATGCATTCTATCCGGTTGTTGCCGCTGACAACACAGAGAGTCACTGCAAGGTGGCTCAGGTTCCCTTTGAGTGGGGGGTCTCGGGTACTTTTCAAGTAGCTGTGAGGCCAGCCATGCCTGTTGACTGTTTGTTAGGGAACGATTTGGAGAGCTCACCTTGGGCTAAGGTGGAGCGGAGTGCGCATTTAGAAATGTTGGGCTTGCCTGATTGGGCATGTGTGACCACCCGGTCAATGGCAGCTAAAGGTGTTCAAGAGGACCTGGAGCCTGAGAGGGAGGCCCAGGTGCCTGCCGGAGAGAGAGAAGGCAGGGGGCGCGGGAAACCGGCCCCCGAAGTTCCCACGGTCCAGGAGGAGGCAGACCCTGAGGGGGATGCCCTGGAGCCTACAAGGGAACAGGTAGCTGAACTGGGGGACCTACCTGAGCTGACCCATTGGCAGCAAGAAGGAGGACCCTCCAGGGAAGAGTTCTGCGAGGAGCAGAACGCATGCCCCTCTCTCGTGGGTCTGAGGCAACAGGCCACAGACCAGGCAGCAGGTGATCAGTCTGGATCACATTGGGTTTACTGGGAGAATGGTCTCCTGTATTCAGAGCCTAAGGTTGCTGAGCCTGGGTCAGCCCGTGTGCTGGTGGTACCCCAGCGCTTCAGAGCCTTCCTACTGGGGTTGGCTCATGATGTACCGTTAGCAGGACATCTGGGGCAGGACAAGACCTTTGACAGGCTTGTTACCCATTTCTATTGGCCCCAGATGCGCAGGAGTGCCGCCACTCACTGCAGGACATGTCAGACTTGCCAGGCAAGTGGAAAGAGTGGGAGGAAGCACAAGGCTCCTCTCCAGCCATTCCCTGTTGTCAGCACCCCCTTTGAACGGGTGGGTATTGATATTGTGGGGCCACTGGACCCCAAGACAGCCATGGGCAACAGGTTTATCCTGGTCTTGGTGGACCATGCCACCCGGTACCTTGAAGCCATCCCTCTGAGGACAGTGACGGCCCCGTGGTGGGACGGGCACTGATGGGAATTTTCTCACGAGTGGGATTCCCTCAGGAGGTGGTGTCTGACAGAGGTACCAACTTCGTGTCCAAGTACATGAAGTCCCTGTGGAAGGAGTGCGGTGTAACTTACAAGTTCACCACTCCTTACCACCCTCAAGGAAATGGACTGGTTGAGAGATTCAACCGGACCCTCAAGGGCATGATTATGGGTCTGGAAGAACCCATGAGGCGTAAATGGGACGTCCTCTTACCATGCCTGTTGTTTGCATACCGGGAGGTGCCACAGAAGTCTCTAGGGTTCAGTCCCTTTGAGCTCCTCTATGGACACCCGGTGCGAGGACCTCTGAGTTTGGTCAAGGAAGGCTGGGAGCAATCTCCCAGGAAACCTCCCCAGGATGTATACAGTTACATGCTGGCCTTCAGGAACCAGACTAGGCGTTTCAGAGAACTTGCTGAGGCAAATCTGGAAGCCAGCCAGGAGGAGATGAAGCGGTGGTATGACCAGAATGCCACTCTGGTAGAGCTTCAGCCTGGTCAGAAAGTGTGGGTCATGGCCCCTGTGGAGCCTTGTGCACTCCAGGACAGGTGGACCGGCCCTTTTACGGTGGTGGAGCGCAAGAGTCCAGTTACCTATTTGATGGACTTGCAGTCTCCCAGGAACCCCTTGCGGGTCCTGCATGTGAACCGCCTGAAGCCCCACTTGGAGAGGTCCCAAGTGGGAATGCTCTTAGCTACAGATGATGGAATGGAGGAGGAGACCGAGCCTCTTCCTGACCTCCTGTCAGCCCGAGAGCAAGATGGATCAGTGGAGGGAGTAAACCTCTCTACCTCCCTGACACCTGAGCAGCAGGGTGACTGTCGCCAACTGTTGGGACAGTTCCCTGACCTGTTCTCCCTGGTTCCCAGTTTCACTCATTGGTGCGTCCATGATGTGGACACTGGGGACAGTCTTCCTGTGAAGCACAAGGCTTACAGGGTGACTGACAGGGTCAGAGCCTGCATCAAGGAGGAGGTCTCCAAGATGTTTGCGCTAGGGGTGATTGAGTCCTCTAACAGCCCTTGGGACAGCCCAGTGGTCTTGGTTCCAAAGGCTGCCGCGCCTGGTGCCACACCAGAACTCCGGTTCTGTGTGGACTACAGGGGACTCAATTCCGTCACCAGGACTGACGCCCACCCCATCCCCAGAGCTGATGAGCTCATAGATCGGTTAGGGGCTGCGCGGTACCTCAGCACGTTTGACTTAACGTCTGGGTACTGGCAGATCACCTTGACTGATGGGGCAAAAGAGAGGTCAGCATTCTCCACACCAGATGGGCACTACCAGTTCCGGGTGAACCCCTTTGGGATGAAGAATGCCCCTGCCACCTTTCAGAGGTTGGTCAACCAGGTGTTGGTTGGACTGGAGGATTTCAGTGCCGCCTACCTGGATGACATCGCAGTGTTCAGTGCCGGTTGGGAAGAACATCTGCGCCACCTCTGGGAAGTGTTGATGGCGCTGCGGAGGGCAGTCCTCACAATCAAGGCGAGTAAGTGCCAGATTGGGCAGGGTTCTGTGGTGTACTTGGGACACCAGGTTGGGAGCGGCCAGGTGGCGCCCCTCCAACCGAAAATTGATACCATTCTGGCTTGGGAGCCCCCAAGACCCAGACAGAGGTGAGAGCCTTCCTAGGACTCACCGGGTATTACCGGAGATTCGTCAAGGGGTATGGCAGCATTGTTGCCCCCTTGACAGAGCTGACTTCCAAGAAGCAGCCCAGGAAAGTGATTTGGACTGACGCCTGTCAAAAAGCTTTTGACACCTTGAAGACTGCCATGTGCACGGCGCCTGTGCTCCAGGCATCCAACTTCTCCAATGAGTTCATCGTTCAGACGGACGCTTCAGAGCATGGTGTAGGGGCTGTTCTATCACAGATCAATGAGGAGGGCCTAGACCAACCTTTAGCCTTCCTCAGTAGGAGGTTACTTCCCCGGGAACAGAGATGGAGTGCTATCGAGCGCGAGGCATTTGCTGTGGTCTGGGCACTGAATAAGCTGAGACCATACCTGTTTGGGACTCACTTCCGGGTTCAGACAGACCACAGGCCCCTCAGATGGTTGATGCAGATGAGGGGTGAGAATCCAAAGCTGTTGAGGTGGTCCATTTCCCTACAGGGGATGGACTTTACGGTGGAACACCGCCCTGGTACAGAACACGCCAATGCTGATGGTCTGTCCAGATTTTTCCGCCTTAGCGATGAGAACTCCCTAGGGGTAGGATAGTTCTCCCCACATTTCAGCTGGAGGGGACACGTGTTAGACCTGGCATCCTTGGCGTGGGTCTCCCTTCCATTTGTTCGTAATGCCTCCACTGTTGCCGGTATGTTTTTGCTGGACTAGATGCTCATGGGCACTTTGCCGCTGCTAATCAGTGCCAAAGTGCAAGTGCTCCCTATCGTTAATTGATGTATGTATTAGTGACTCCATGATTGGATGATTGGTTTACTTGTCAGTCCCTAGTACCGTGCACTGAGTGTGCCCAGGGCTTGTAAATCCAATGCTGCTGGTGGCCTGGCAGCACGGGTTGTGCCACCCACAGAAGCAGCTTGTAAAGTGTGTCTCAGGCCTGCCATTGCAGAGCCTGTGTGCAGCCTAGGGCTGCCATGTCGACTTGGTGAGTGCACCCACTTACCAGTCCCTAAACCTTCCCTTTACTGCATGTTGGTCACCCCTAAAGTAGGCCCTAGGGCAGGGTGCATTGTAAGTATAAGGTAGGACATGCCCTGGTGTGTGTGGCATGTCCTAATAGTGAATTACAGCCATTTTCGTTTTTCACTATTGCAAGGCTACCTGCTCCCCATAGGCCAGAATGGGCAGACTGACTATTACACCTTATAGTCAGAACTGACCCCGGGAACATGGTAGAAAAACGAATTTAGTATGCCTGAACTCAGGATGATAAAATACATCTTTTAGTGAAGTTGGTTTTAACATTCTGTGTTTGAAAATACCACTTTTAGAAAGTGGGTATTTTCTTGCCTAACTATCCAAGCCTGCCTCTGCTAGGTTGTGTATTCCTTGTCTGGAGATAGAGTGACAGGGGCTGGGGGTGGCTACAGGAGACAGGGTGAGTCAGCGCAGGGCTGAATAGAAAGATCTGCATCCAGAGTGGAGGGAGGAGTTGCACCTGGGTCTGAATAGGGCTGTGCCTGCCTTCCACAATGCTGGCTCCACCTCCTGCCGGGCGGCTGAGCACTCTGCCCCACATTCTGAAAGGAAAGAAGGAGTCAGAAAAACAAAGTGCTCCAGAACTGACCAGAACTGGTTTTGGACTAGGCAGAGGCCTCTCTGCCTCCAGAGAACAAAGAGAATCAGGGTATAAGAGGGGCACCCAGACCCCAGGAAAATTAGATCACTTTTGGGAACAAGAAGAAACCTTTGCTGAGGAGCGGAACCAAGAAGAAACTGAGGAGAGACTATCCCTAAGCTGAAGTGCTGCTTGGGGGATGGGCCTGCAGTGGTTTGCCTGACTGCCAAAGAAAGGAGAAAGGAACTTTTGCTTTGCTGTGACTTCATCAACTTGTGAAGGATCTCCAAGGGCTTGGAAGAGAGCTTGCCCCCTGACCGAAGTCCCAGGACCATTGGACTTCACCCCCTTTGTGAATTGCTGCTGGAAACTCTGTTTTAGTGGCTGCAGAGGTAGGGAGCTGTGACCGACTCTCACGACCGACTCGGTGTCCTGTAAACACCGCATCGAAGCACCGTCTCGCCCTGCAACGCACGGCCCTGGTCTCACCGACTCCGTCAACGAGCCGCTGCCTGCACCGCATCGAGGGACAACGCGTCCTGCAACGCTTCGCTACGCCGAATCGAACTGGTCCGACCGACACGGTCCCTGCTGCGGAGTTCGAGTCCTGTGACCGCACCGGAGTTGGGCACCGCTCGCACGCTTTGCGACGCACCGCCCGACTCGCACCGCTGTCCGGACTGATCGACGCCAGCTCCTGAATCCGGCTCCGTCGCCGCACCGCATCGAAGCACCGTCTCGCCCTGCAACGCACGGCCCTGGTCTCACCGACTCCGTCTCGACGACGTCAACGAGCCGCTGCCTGCACCGCATCGAGGGACAACGCGTCCTGCAACGCTTCCATTTTTGCATCGCGACTGCGACGAACAGCCATCCGGCTCGCACGCCCGTGCCTGCCGCTTCAAGTAAAGGTACTGTGACCGAGTCTGTCTACGCTGTGTTGGCCCGTCTCGACGCGGTCAGCTGGATTTGTTAGACTCTGTTTGTTCTCGACATCGCCGTAGCCAGAGGAGGCTACCGACTCGCACAGAACCTTGAATTAAGCCTTTTTGATCAGAACTAAGCATTCTTAACAGTATTGTGGATTATTTTTGTCGTTTATGGTCTTGTGATAAATCTATATAAAGTATACCTATTTTTATAAATATATAACCTGTGTGGTGTCCATTTGTAGTGTTGTCACTTGATTACTGTATGTGTTCACAAATGCTTTACACACTGCCTCTGAACTAAGCCTGTCTGCTCGTGCCAAGCTACCAAGAGGGTGAGCAGGGGTTATTTCGGGAGTGTACCTACTTTCCCTGACTAGATCAAGGGTCCCTATTTGGACAAAGGTACCTACCTCTGCCAACTAGAGACCCCCAAATCTAACATGGACGGACAACCAGGGGGGTTAATCCTGGATTCCTTACCGGTGTACACCCTGAAATTAGAGACATATCCAGTCCTACTGTCACACAGCATATACAGCTTAATTCCATAGCGTGCCCTCTTACTAGGAATGTATTGCCTAAAAACCAAGCGGCCCTTGAACAACACCAAAGACTCATCCACTGCAATTTCTTTCCCAGGAGCATAGATTTCAGAAAATCGATCAACAAAGTGATCAATGACAGGCCGAATCTTAAAAAGACGGTCACATTCAGGGTGATCTCGTGGCAACGCTAAACCATTATCGACAAAATGCATCATCCGAAGCAGAAGCAAATACCTATCACGACTCATGACTGCCGGAAATATAGCCGTTGCCATCAAGGGACTAGTAGACCAATATGAAGACATTGATGGCTTCCTTAGCAAGCCCATCAAAAAGTTAAACCCAAGAACTTCTTCATCTCTTCCAAATTTGTGGGAGTCCACCGGGTAGCTCTAGAGTGGGGCTTAAGGCTGGCACTGTTGTCCCTCAAAAACTGTTCGGCATACAAATTAGTCTGCCCAACAATCTCTGCCAAAAACACATCGTCCATAAACAACTGAAAAAAATTTATCGGCAAAAAGTTTTCAGTATTCACTCTACACCCTGGAACACCAGTAAAGTCTGGCAATGCCGGCTGGACCATGCCTGGGGCAACCCAGAGGTCAGCACTTTCAACAGGAAGCCTTGCAGCCCCAGGCTGCAGCCCAGATGCCTCTTGCCGCACTACACCAACGGGAAGCCTTGCAGCCCCAGCCTGCAGCCCCAGCCTGCAGCCCAGATGCCTCTTGCCGCACTACACCAACAGGAAGCCTTGCAGCCCCAGGCTGCAGCCCAGATGCCTCTTGCCGCACTACACCAACAGGAAGCCTTGCAGCCCCAGGCTGCAGCCCAGATGCCTCTTGCCGCACTACACCAACATGAAGCCTTGCAGCCCCAGGCTGCAGCCCAGATGCCTCTTGCCGCACTATCGGCACATCAATGTCCTCCTCTAACACAGGCACTTCATCTGCACTAAGAGTAGCTTCATCCGCACTGAGAGTAGCTTCATCATCCGATGATTCCATGTGGAGAGAAAACTCACTGCCTGAATCGTCCCCTGCCTCCTCTGCCTCAGATGCAGAGTCAGTCTCTGAACCATGGTCAGAGGAAGACTCAAAAAGCATACCAACAACCTGCTGAGCAGTAATCCTGCGGCTAGCCATTATCCTTACTAAGAAAGGAGACTGCACAAACAAGTCAACAACAACCAACACTGTGCAAAGCAAGTAAGTAAAAAAATGTGTGCCTTTATCACAAAGATCTATATACTCAAAAACTATACGATTCACTTACAAGAGACAGCTACACTGACCAGCACCTACTCTGCAGAGACACAGCAAAAACCAACGATATCCCACTAGAAAGAAAAAAACAAAACCAATTACTCACAATACAACAAAATACACATCGAGCACAAATGCAAAAAGTTTTTGGCACTCAAAAAACAGAAGCCAAACATACTGCTATTATTACACCATTCGCAAAAAACACATTCATGCAGAGAAATAAAACTCATTTACATTGTACAAAAAAAGTCTCTTACCAAACACATGCAACTACGCAAACAGTAACGAAACCGCAACCTGGAACAGTCTAAAGAGCAAAAGCCTTGACCTAACAAAAAAGGAGAAATAAAGCATTACAATTGCAATTCACAAGAAATAAAACAACATTATAACACGCTATATCATTACCCAAATGGGGGCAGAAAAGCCAAAAACACATAAAAAAATATATGTCCCCTGGAAGCGGCCAATTTATTTCTTTTTAGATACCTGGCTCTAGTGGGCTATTCTACCCCCCACCCCCGGGCCAGAAATGCCATAAAATGCAGGTGATCTGTCCCCAGGGGGGCAGAAAAGTCTTAAAAATTATTTAGGCCCATAAGGAAGCGACCCTTGGCCAAGGGGTCGCTTCCATTTAAAATTTAAAACTCTCCCTGGTGTCTAATGGGGTTTTTGCCCCCCCAGGCCAAATATACAAACCGATCTGCCCCCAGGGGGTAGAATATAATTTTTTTATAAATGGCCCCTGAAAGCAACCCTTGGCCAAGGGGTCGCTTCCAATTTAAAAAAACAAATTCCCTGCCTCTAGTGGGCTTTTCTGCCCCCTGGGTCCAGAAATGCCAAAAAAATCAGGCTATCTGTCCCCAGGGGGGGCAGAATATACTTTTTAAAATAATTTAGCCCCTGGAAGCGACCCTTGCCCAAGGGGTCGCTTCCATTTACATTTACACAAAATCCCTGGTGTCTAGTGGGGTTTTCTGCCCCCTGGGGGCAGAAAGGCCAAATAAAAAAACGATCTGCCCCCGGAGGGGGCAGAATATACTTTAAAATAATTTGGCCCCCAGGAAGCGACCCTTGCCCAAGGGGTCGCTTCCAATTTAATTTTAAAAAAATCCCTGGCTCTAGTGGGCTTTTTCTGCCCCCTGGGTCCACAAACGGCCAAAAATCGGCCGATCTGTCCCCAGGGGCGCAGAAAAGTCTTTAAATTATGTGCCCCTTAGGCAGAATATACTTTAAAATGATTTGGCCCCCAGGAAGCGACCCTTGCCCAAGGGGTCGCTTCCATTTACATTTATACAAAATCCATGGTGTCTAGTGGGGTTTTCTGCCCCCTGGGGGCAGAAAGGCCAAATAAAAACCGATCTGCCCCCAGAGGGGGCAGAATATACTTTAAAATAATTTGGCCCCCAGTGAGCGACCCTTGCCCAAGGGGTCGCTTCCAATTTAATTTTAAAAAATCCCTGGCTCTAGTGGGCTTTTCTGCCCCCCCTGGGTCCACAAACTGCCAAAAATCGGCCGATCTGTCCCCAGGGGGGGCAGAAAAGTCTTTTAATTATGTGCCCCCTTAGGAAGCGACCCTTGCCCAAGGGGTCGCTTCCCTAACCGACAAAAAACGAATCCCTGGTGTCTAGTGGGACATTCCTGGTGCACGATCGCGACGCTGTGCGCGATCGTGCACCAGGAATGCCCTGCATTGAGACATCAGGGGAGAGGAAACATAGTTTCCTCTCCCCTTTTCTCTCCC
Organism: Calotriton arnoldi; assembly: GCA_963921515.1. Taxonomy (NCBI): domain Eukaryota; kingdom Metazoa; phylum Chordata; class Amphibia; order Caudata; family Salamandridae; genus Calotriton; species Calotriton arnoldi. Next base: position 2,041,057 of record CAWUFW010000195.1, on the reverse strand, counting down.
CCGATGCCTCAAGGCATCAAGATTTGGGGCCCCCACCCCACCCCACCGCACCAACAAACACTCACCCTCCCTCTGGACGCGCTGGAAAGAAATGATTTCCAGCGCGTCCAGCGCTTCCTGATGACGTCGGCGCGCGCTGTGCACGCTGACGTCATGGGGAAGCGTGGGGGGGGCCATGGGTGGCAGCGGAAACTCTTCCGCTGCCATCCCCTCTGTGGGGGCAAGATCGATGCCCCAGGGGGAGCGCCAGCGCTTCCCAGGGGCTGTGCTCATGACGGAGCGGTTCCGTCATAAGCACAGCCCAACCGATGCTCATGACGGAACCGCTCCGTCATGAGCATCGAAGGGGTTAAGCATTATAGTCTATAACTATACGTTTAGCATAATTGTTGAGCCCATGGACATTCCATGTTATAAACTTGTAATTTTGTTTAAATCCTTTCATGTTACCGGGTCTTCACTAAGGTCACCTCTAGTTCTCAGATAAAGTTTTTTCCTTGAGCTGTACCTGACTTCGGCCCCCCTGTATCCCTCCTCCATGTAGCATGACAATTTAGCTTCTTGCTGGTTTGTAACTTCCTGACGCAACTATAACATAAACATTTGCATCGCCCCCCTACCCCTGCCCACAGACAGTAGTTCCACATTCCCTTAGTTCTCCAAATGGCCCAAAGGACTGGCAACTCTGCCATATTTCTCATGGGTAATGGCATAAAGCACATGTGTACTTCTTTGTACAACCCCCAAGGAAACGGCATGGTTGAACACATGAATAGGGTTGTCAAGGGCCCTATTCAAATGGCCATACAAGGGGCCCAAACCCCGACGCTTGGAACGACACCTGGTGGCCCCCCGCCCTCGGAAGCCCACCCACCCCCACGGACCATGCGCGCAACCTTTGAATCATCCTGGACTCCGAGCTCAAAATGGACCGCCAGATCAACTCCGTCGCATTCTCCTGCTTCCACACCTTCTGCCTCCTACGTAAGACCTTCAAATGGATCCCCCTCGAGCACAGAAAGACCGTCACTCACGCCCTCATCACCAGCAGACTCGACTACGGCAACGCACTCTATGCCGGAATAAACAAAAACCTCACCCGCAAGCTACAAAACATCCAGAACGCCGCCACAAGACTGGTCCTCAACCTGCCAAGACTCTGCCACATCTCCCAGCACCTGCGCACACTCCACTGGCTCCCCATCGAGGCTAGAATCACCTTCAGGATTCTCACCCATGCACACAAGGCCCTGAACGACACCGGACCAGCATACCTGAACAGCTGACTCAAATTCCACGCACCCCAAAGGACCCTACGATCAGCCCAGCTCTCCTACGCCGTGGTCCCCCGCACCAGAAAGACCAGATCGGGAGGCCGCTCCTTCTCCTTCCTTGCGGCCAGAGCCTGGAACGCCCTTCCGCTCCACCTCAGACAGACAACATCTCAACCTCAAAACCTGGCTCTTCGACAGACCCCCTCCTTGATGGACTGGAACCTGCACCCCCCCCCCCCAGCGCCTTGAGACCCTTACGGGTGAGTAGTTGCGCTCAACAAACACCTGATTGATTGAAATGTTCAGAAGAGCGTAGAGGACATGGTTTGGTCTTATAACACAACTGTACATGGAGTCACAAATGAGGTGCCTTTTACCAAAATGAGGGGAAGAATACCGAAAACTAAACTTACTCCTCAGTGGATGCATGAGTGTGTTGGTAATTCTGTTTGTATCAAGCATTCTGGGAAGGTTGAAGTTGGTAATTTTATCAAAGTAAAGTTGGGTAGAAGAGAGCAGGGACCGAACAGGTTCTCTGATCCCATGTTGGTGAAGGAGGTACACAAGTGGCATGTAGTACTAGAGAATGGACAAAAATGGAACATGAGGAGGATAGCTCTGTATAAAAAATGTGTTACCTTTGGAAATTCTTCTCACAGGAACCTCTCACAATGTCTTTCCGAGGAGAGAGGTGGGTCTACTTGTGTTGGAAAACAACCACGGTTACGTCATGTTCCTGAGAGATTTAAAGATTTTGTAATGACTTAGTTTGTTTTGTGAAGCTACGTGCATGTTTACGTTTGTGCATTGTTTTTCTGTTCTGAGTAATTAGTGCAAGTTACGTTTCTTCAATGCTTGTTCTTTTTTTGTTGCTTTCTTCCTTTTGACAGCTTTTACATTCTGTATTTCTAGGAGTGTTTCCTAGTTTATTTACACTTCAGTTTTTATCTTGTTCTGTTTATAACGAAAGGGGATATGTTGTAAAGTGTACTTGTTCTGGTGCCTGCTCTTCGCTGCGTCTCGTGGGGATGTCGTAGCGTTCGTGGAATCCCCCTCTGGTGTTCCACGGAGGCACGGCATTCTCGGAGAGGCGGTTGAAGGTTACAGCAGGCTGGGATCCCCGTTCAGCTGCAGAGCGAAATAAACTTACCATGTTGGAGACTTACCTGTCCGCCTCTTTCCTTCATACTTCAACAACAACCTATAGCCCCCCTCCTCCCTCGTACTTTTCCCTCAAATTTTCAGAACAAGGTATATAAACAAATTCACTTCGGTTCAATTATAGTCTCTCTCGTGTGTCCAGTCTACGAGACACCATGCTATCCCGCAGGACCACTTGGGCACAACGGGACAGCCCTTGCGTGTGGCATCTGGACTATCCTGCTGATTTCAGTTTGGTGGAACTCAGCGCCGCCAAGTCTTCCCCCATTTCCCCCCCTCTGTTTCTCACTTTTTGCCCCCCCCCCTTCCCACCGCCCCATGGAGCCCTCCCTGGTGCCGTCTGTCCACAGCATCTCTGCACCTTTTGTTCCCTCAAGGTTTGCCTACTCACAGGGTCGTCTGAGCAGTCTCTCGATCCCCAGGTCCCCCCTAGGGCTTGTTGGTCTCGGCTTATCCCCAGTTACTCTTCTGGGGTGCCTTCGCTCTGAGTCTCTTGTACCAGACAAAGTGGGGAGAACTGATTTTGTAGCGGTATTGTTGCAGGCTCAGTCTGCAATGTCCCATCTTCACCTACCAATATTCGCCCTGTAGTCGGTATTTCCAGTTGGCTGTGCCTCCTGTCTTCTGCCTCCCGTCTGCGCTCATGCTGTCTCCCATGTTATTTCCGCTGTTCGTGCCATCCCTGGCTTTGGCCCGTTCCCGCCAGGCCCAGCGAGTCCATCCAATCTGCCACATCCTCTGGTGCCTCATAGAAGTGGACTCTTCCCTCATATTGCACTCAGAGTCTCGCAGGGTATATCAAACTGTATTTGATGTTATGTTCTCGCAGGTGGCGTTTAACACCTAAGAATTCATTGCGGAGGTCTTGCACTTTCCTGGTATAATCTGGGAATATTTGATTAGGACGGTGTAGGAGAGTAGGATCTGCCTCTTATGTTGCCCCCACTTTTTTTCTGATGTTTACACTGGTTTCTGGCTATAGTCTGGCTGGGACCCTGCCAATCAGGGCCCCAGCCTCTCTGTTCTCTCTAAACGATTTGGAGTGCACTCTAGGTGCACTAGTGATTGGATACTGTGGTACCTTATGAGTCCCTAGTATATGGTACCTTAGGTACCAAGGGCATAGGTACTTCACAGGCCTACCAGGGGCTGAAGCATGTATTATGCCACCCCTGGGAAGCAGACTAAATCTGACACCACAGGCCTGCTACTGCAGCCTGGGTGAAGAAGTGCTAGCACCCCTCACTGAGATATAGGTCCCCTATATCTCTCCTGCACACACATTGAGACTTATCAGTCACCCCTAAAGCAGGCCCTATCAATCCTGAGGGCAGGGTGCTTAGTTTCCATGTGAGGGGGTGCCTCTGCCTGAGCAGGGCCCCTCTGCAGCTCTCAGAGTCCATTCTCTGGGGCTGTTTGTGGATGCGGTTAAACCATATACTTTTAAGTGCATTATATCCTCGCGGTAGAATGCTAACTTTGGAATGGCTGCATCGAAACATGTCGTGTTTGGTGTCAAACATCTTGGAATACTACCCCCCCGCCAGTCCTGGCGGCGGGGGTAGCATTCCACCCTTCTAGAGGGATAGACATGTACCTACTGTGGAAACGCGGTAGAATCCTGCAGAGCCCTGGCATCACAAAATGGATGCCACCAGTCACAGACACTGGGCTGCCCTCCTGCGGATGACCAACACTCGCAGTGGAGGAAGCCCAACAATAGATATCCTGTCCCAAGGAGGTGTGACCACCTCCCAGACAGGGTTTAGTGTATTGGGGCTGGGTGGGTGCCATCTTAGAGTGCTTTGAAGTCCTGCACTGGGGGAGCAGAAGGCTCCTCTGTGCATACCCCAGTTCAAACCGGCTCAGGGGCTACCTGCCCCTGCTCTGGCATGAAACTGGACAAAGGGAAGTAGGTGTAACCACCCACTCCCCTGACCCTCCCATAGGTGGGGTCATAGAGCTAGTCCCTCCCTTTCTTTTTGTATAAGATGGGGAACCTGTGCATTGCAAACTAGATACCCCTGGACGACGCTCTACAAGAAGAATCCTGGACCTTCGATGTTCCACTACCTTTGGAAGACTGAAGAATCTCCCTTGGAGTCAAGGAGTGACTCCCCCGCTTGGCAGGCACCAAAAACTACAAACGACGGTCTCACACTACGCCGCTCCCGCCGGAGTCCGAAGTCCCTGCAGCCCCAGAAGTGGATTTCCTGACTTCTCAAAGGCCATCGTGAGTCCCCAGCGAAGCTGAGGCCAGTGGACCCCAAGAGTGACGAGGAACCGTGACCCCTGGGTACCGTGCATAATTGTCGAGTGCAACCCCTTCACAACGTTCTACGAAATTGTGCTTTGGACCACGTGTGGTCCTAGCATCCAGCAGGATTCCCTCCGAAGATCAGAGGCCTACCACGTCCCGAGTGACCGTGGGCCCCTGTTGAGCGAATCCTCCCGAGGTGTCTTTGCGATCCCTTGCCAGCCAGCTTGTGGGTCCCCAGAAGGTTTTCCTACAGAACCAAAGGGCTCCCCTGGTTGCTCCAGGCCTGCCCTGACTTACCCTTGCTGGGTGAGTCCCTCAGATCTTGCTGGTCTGCGCTATTGACTTTTTACACTTTCCCCAAGACTTGCTGTTACCAAGGCTTGTTGGCTCCAATCGATTCTCTGACACTGCAGTACGCTGCAGACATTGTGGCACACGCCGAATCCAGCTCCTGGTCATCGTCGACGCCTCCTGGACATCGTGGCTGAAGAGTCAAGGCACCTGCGAACAACCTGAATCTTGCGATGACGGTGGGCATCCATCTTCCTTGCCCCGAGTCACTGCCAAGTGACTTTGAACACTGTCCCCTCTGCTTTCAGGTCTTCCATCTTGTGAATCCAGGCTTGGATTCCTCCGGACACTTCTCCTGTCGCCGCAAGCAGCAAGTCTTCACTGGCTCCCATTGAAAACGACGCCGCGACCTGACACCAAAGAACACCTATGCACCCGGCTCCCCTGGGTGAGGTAACTTCAGCACTACAGTGCTCCTGTGGGTGTGGGCCCTAGAACTACTTACCCTGTAAGTGACTTGCTTGTAGCTACCCTAGAAGTGCCCTAAAACTCTTACTTTCCAAGTGCGACTATCGCGCTGACTCGTACATGGTTCGCGTCTGTGTTAGACACACCGCGTCCAACTCCCTTGCAACTCTATCTGTAACCGCGTCCTTCGACTCGTACAAGGACCGATCGGTGTGTTCGCCTCGAACACGCAAGGGACCTCTAACATTGAAATCTCAATCGTGTCTGTGCGCATAGACTCGCGCATAGACTCGTACAGGACTCGCACCGGTGCCAGGACACCGCGTCCGTCCCCTGTGGGTCTCCTACAACTACCTGGGGTGGTTCTTGGGGGTCCCTCGATTCTAGATGCCCTAGACCTAGGTCTAGCCAAACTAAGATTGTGATATTCGATTGTGCTAAACTTATTTTGATAACATTTGACTTGTACATATGTTCCTGACTTCTAATCTCATAAAGAGATTAGTAGAGAGTGTTTATTAATAAATACATATATATTTGATATATATACCTGTGTGGTGTCTTTTCATTTGGTGATTCAAGAGATTGTGTGGTAAAACAAGCTGCTTTACATTCCTTCAAGACTTAGCCTGAAGGCTGCTCTCCACAGCTACCACTAGGATAGCTTTCTATAAAGGTTGTCTTAAACCTATCTACCATAAGAGTCGAATTGTTCTGGTGCAAGGTGTCCACTTTAATTAGTGAACAGCATATACCAGGCCAACTTCTCACATTGGTGGGCAGCGTGTGGGATTCCAGCTTGCTATTGTTTTACCAGAAAATCTCTATTTGAATTACTAACTGAAAACCACTATAGGTACTTAAGGTACATATAAAGTCAAGCTTAGTATCAATAAGTTCTACTGAACTTAGAGCTGTGTGCCAAGGGATAGCACACCCTTTCTACAGCTCAAGCTAGTATCAGTAGGCCACAAACTAGTGTAGGTAGTACAACACTGCACAACACTAGAATGTCCTTAAAGGGTGGAACCAGTGGATCCACTCAGCCTCAGTATAAGGACATGGCTTTCTCTGACTTGAGAGCCATGTGTGTTGAAAGACACCTGAAGCTAGGACAGAGTCCCTCCACACTACACCTGATAGATCTGCTGACAGCAGATGATCTTAGATTGGCTCTAGGAGCTAATGGGTCTGAATCAGGGGTGGGTCAATTACAGTGTCTGGGTCAGATGATGAAAATCAGAATGACCAAGACTCTGTGATTGAAGGGCCAGGCTCCAAGGGGCCTGAAAAGGACAGAGGAATTCTCCCTAAGAGAACTGACAGAGTGGATGAGAGGCATAGGTCCCCTTCCAGGGAATCTGACCACTCTTATCACTCTGGCAGAGAATTTGTCCAGCAGAGGAACTCATACTTTCCCATAAGAGAGAGCTCCTCTGACAGAATGTGCAAACTGCTGCAGTATGAGGAAGCAAGAGTTGCCCTCAGAACCAAGCAGTTGGCACTAGATAGAGAAGCCCTGGAGATCCAGAGAGCTTCTAGAAGAGAGGGGTTAGAACCCCTTGGTGGCAGCAACAGTGTCCCTAGAGGCAGAGAATCTATTCCAGACCATAGGAACCTGAGCAAGGTTGTTCCTCCCTACCAGAGTGGGGATGATATCCACAAGTGGATAACTGCTATGGAGAGGGCCTGTAGAGTACAGCAGGTCCCCCAAAAGCAGTGGGCAGCAATCTTGTGGCTCTCCTTTTCAGACAAAGGTAGAGACAAGCTCCTCACTGTTAGAGAAGAGGATGCTGATAATTATGAAGTCCTGAAGAGTGCACTGATAGATGGGTTTGGCTTAACCACTGAGCAGTACAGGTTGAAGTTCAGAGACACCCAGAAGGCACAGACTCAGGACTGGACTGACTTTGTAGATTGTGCAACCAAGGCTCTGGAGGGTTGGCTGGTTGGCAGTCAGGGTTACTGATTTCAAGGGATTGTATAATCTGATGATGAGAGAACAGATCCTTAATAATTGCCAGAACCAGTTGTTGCATCAATACCTGGTGGACTCAGATCTGACCTCTCCCCAAGAATTGGGAAAGAAGGCAGACAAATGGGTCAGAACCAGGGTAAGGCAGAAACCCCAGAACCAAGGGGGTGACACCAAGAAGCAAGATCCTAAGGGCTCTGAGAAAGGTGGGGATAAGTCAAAAGACCAGAAGTCTTCACAAGGGCCCCAAAAATCTGCATCTGGTGGGGAGTCACAATCCAACAAGGGGAAAGGCCAAAAGAAGCCCTGGTGCAAATTCTGTAAACAGAAAGGGCACTGGACTTCTGATTGTAACAAGTCCAAAGACCAAACCACCACCACTCCTGCCCTTAAGGCAACTGTTGCCCCTAGCTCAGCTACTGGTGGAGGTGGTACTCAGAATAAGGGTGTAGTAGGCTTGACCCTGGGTTCTGAAGTGGACTCTGGCCTAGTCAGAGTGCCCACTCAGGCAATGCTGATTTGTGATGGAGACCTTGAGATGTCCTTCCTAGTAAGCCCCAGTAATCTGGGCAAATACAAACAGCAGCCTGTAATAAATGGCAAACAGGCTTTGGCATTTAGGGACACAGGTGCTAGTGTCACCATGGTGGCAGAGGATCTTGTGGACCCTGGACAGATCATCCTGGGCGAAATGTTCCAGGTGACCAATGCAAGCAATGTCAGGACCAACCATAGTCTGGCAGTTGTGAATTTCTCCTGGGGATGGGTAACTGGCCTCAAGAAGGTTGTAGTCAGTGCAGACCTCCCTGTCGAATGTCTATTGGGCAATGATCTAGAGACTTCAGCCTGGTCTGAAGTAGAGTTATGGACTCATGCTGAGATGTTGGGCATCCCTGCAGAGGTATTTGCTGTGACCAGGTCACAAGCAAGAATGCATAACACTGAACCAGCTCTGGATCCTGGAACAATGGACCAGATGCTTCCCAAGAGGAGGAGCAGTAGGGTAAAGGCAGTGCCTTCCCCTCTGTCTCAGATCACAGATTCACCCCCAGAGGGAGGTGAAGCAGATCCTGAAGAAGGAACTGCCCCAGAGGGACTTGAGCCTGATCAGGTTGAGTTCTTGGGGGCAGGGGGCCCTTCTAGGGAAGATCTGAGTAAGGAGCAACAGTGCTGCCCCTCTCTTGAACCCCTCAGACAGCAGGCTGCTGCTGAGGCTGCTGGGAGTGCTAGTGGGTCCCATAAAGTTTATTGGGATGAGGGACTCCTATATTCTGAGGGTAGAGATCCAGCCCCTGGAGCCACCAGGAGGATGGTAATACCTCAGAAGTTTAGGGGGTTCCTCTTGACCCTAGCACACAATATCCCTTTGGCAGGTCACTTGGGCCAAAACAAGACCTGGGACAGGCTTGTTCCACATTTTCATTGGCCACATATGTCAGAGGACACAAAGGAGTTTTGTCGCTCCTGTGTCACATGCCAAGCCAGTGGTAAGGCAGGTGGCACAACAAAGGCCCCCCTGATACCACTACCTGTGGTGGGGGTACCCTTTGAAAGGGTAGGGATTGACATTGTTGGTCCCCTTGACCCTCAAACTGCATCTGGGCACAGGTTTATCCTGGTGGTAGTGGATCATGCCACCAGGTACCCAGAAGCAATTCCCTGAGGACCACCACAGCCCCTGTGGTGGCAAGAGCCCTCATTGGAGTTTTCTCCAGAGTGGGTTTCCCAAAGGAGGTCATTTCTGACAGAGGTACCAACTTCATGTCAGGATATCTGAAAGCAATGTGGAAGGAGTGTGGTGTGACTTATAAGTTCACCACTCCCTATCACCCACAATGCAATGGTTTAGTTGAACGCTTCAACAAAACCTTGAAGGGAATGATTAAAGGACTCCCAGAGAAGCTTAGGCGGAAATGGGACCTTCTTCTTCCTTGCCTGTTGTTTGCATACAGAGAGGTTCCACAGAAGGGGGTTGGTTACAGCCCATTTGAGCTTCTGTTTGGGCATCCTGTGAGAGGTCCATTGTGTTTGGTAAAGAGGGCTGGGAGTTACCTCTCAAGCCCCCCAAACAAGATGTGATGGACTATGTACTTGGTCTCCGCTCCCGGATGGCTGAGTACATGAAAAAGGCAACCAAAAACCTGGAGGCCAGCCAAGAATTACAAAAAGCTTGGCATGACCAAAGGCTGTACTGACTGTATACCAGCCAGGACAGAAAGTGTGGGTGTTGGAGCCTGTGGCCCCAGCAGCCCTCCAAGACAAGTGGAGTGGCCCCCATACAATAGTTGAACAGAAGGGAGAGGTCACCTATCTGGTGAATCTTGGAACTCCCAGGAGCCCCCTGAGGGTGCTCCATGTCAACAGATTAAAGCCATATGTTGACAGGGCTGACATGGGCTTGCTCATGGCAACTGATGAGGAACAGGAGGAGGAGAGTGACCCTCTCCCTGACCTGCTCTCGCAGAACCCTGATGATGGGTCAGTAGATGGTGTTGCTTTGGCAAGCAGCCTCACTGACCATCAGCAAACTGAGTGCAGACAAGTTCTGCAACAGTACAGACATATGTTTAGCCTGACCCCTAGTCAGACTTCCTGGTGCACCCATGAGGTGGACACTGGAGACAGTCTGCCTGTCAAGAATAAAATCTACAGGCAACCTGACCATGTCAGGGACTGTATCAGGACTGAAGTCCAGAAGATGTTGGAGCTAGGTGTAATTGAGCCTTCAGATAGCCCTTGGGCTAGCCCAGTAGTCCTGGTACCCAAGCCTCATACCCAGGGTGGTAAGAAAGAAATGAGGTTTTGTGTAGACTACAGAGGCCTCAATGCAGTCACTAGGACTGATGCCTATCCCATACCAAGGGCAGATGAGCTGATTGATACTTTGGCCTCAGCCAAGTATCTAAGCACGTTTGACCTAACAGCTGGCTACTGGCAGATCAGGTTAGCTGATGATGCAAAAGCCAAAACAGCATTTTCGACCCCTGGTGGGCACTACCACTTTGTGGTGATGCCCTTTGGATTGAAAAATGCACCTGCCACTTTTCAGAGGTTGGTGAATAAAGTTCTGACAGGGATGGAAACTTATTGCTCAGCTTATCTAGATGATATTGCTGTCTTTAGTTCCTCCTGGCAGGATCACCTGGTCCACCTTAGGAATGTTTTGGAGGCTCTGCAGAAAGCAGGCCTCACTATCAAGGCCACTAAGTGCCAGATAGGGCAGAGTCAGGTTGTATACCTGGGCCACCTTGTAGGTGGAGGCCAGGTTCAGCCTTTACAGAGCAAGATCCAAACCATAATGGAATGGGTTGCTCCAACCACCCAGACACAGGTGAGAGCCTTCTTAGGCCTGACTGGGTACTATAGGAGGTTTGTCAAGGGATATGGATCTATAGTGACCCCCTTGAATGATCTGACCTCAAAGAAAATGCCAAAAAAGGTTCAGTGGACAGCTAGCTGTCAGAAGGCATTTGAAGACCTAAAGCAGGCCATGTGCACTGCCCCCATCTTACAGAGTCCAGACTACACCAAAAAGTTCATTGTCCAAACAGATGCTTCTGAGCTGGGTGTGGGAGCTGTACTGTCTCAACTGAATGATGAAGGTCAAGACCAGCCAGTAGCTTTTATTAGCAGAAGGCTGACCCCTAGAGAGAAACGTTGGTCAGCTATAGAGAGGGAGGCCTTTGCTGTGGTGTGGTCCCTGAAGAAGCTGAGGCCATACTTGTTTGGCACTCACTTCATAGTTCAGACTGACCACAAGCCCCTCCTATGGCTTAAACAGATGAAAGGTGAAAACCCAAAACTTTTGAGGCGGTCCATTTCCCTACAGGGGATGGACTATACAGTGGAACATAGACCTGGGACCCAACATGCCAATGCAGATGGACTCTCAAGGTATTTCCACTTAGAACACGAAGACTCAACTGGTCAAGGTTAGTTTAGTGTCCCTGCGTATTGGGGGGGTTGTGTAGGAGAGTAGGATCTGCCTCTTATGTTGCCCCCACTTTTTTTCTGATGTTTACACTGGTTTCTGGCTATAGTCTGGCTGGGACCCTGCCAATCAGGGCCCCAGCCTCTCTGTTCTCTCTAAACGATTTGGAGTGCACTCTAGGTGCACTAGTGATTGGATACTGTGGTACCTTATGAGTCCCTAGTATATGGTACCTTAGGTACCAAGGGCATAGGTACTTCACAGGCCTACCAGGGGCTGAAGCATGTATTATGCCACCCCTGGGAAGCAGACTAAATCTGACACCACAGGCCTGCTACTGCAGCCTGGGTGAGGAAGTGCTAGCACCCCTCACTGAGATATAGGTCCCCTATATCTCTCCTGCACACACATTGAGACTTATCAGTCACCCCTAAAGCAGGCCCTATCAATCCTGAGGGCAGGGTGCTTAGTTTCCATGTGAGGGGGTGCCTCTGCCTGAGCAGGGCCCCTCTGCAGCTCTCAGAGTCCATTCTCTGGGGCTGTTTGTGGATGCGGTTAAACCATATACTTTTAAGTGCATTATATCCTCGCGGTAGAATGCTAACTTTGGAATGGCTGCATCGAAACATGTCGTGTTTGGTGTCAAACATCTTGGAATACTACCCCCCGCCAGTCCTGGCGGCGGGGGTAGCATTCCACCCTTCTAGAGGGATAGACATGTACCTACTGTGGAAACGCGGTAGAATCCTGCAGAGCCCTGGCATCACAAAATGGATGCCACCAGTCACAGACACTGGGCTGCCCTCCTGCTGATGACCAACACTCGCAGTGGAGGAAGCCCAACAATAGATATCCTGTCCCAAGGGGTGTGACCACCTCCCAGACAGGGTTTAGTGTATTGGGGCTGGGTGGGTGCACTCTTAGAGTGCTTTGAAGTCCTGCACTGGGGGAGCAGAAGGCTCCTCTGTGCATACCCCAGTTCAAACCGGCTCAGGGGCTACCTGCCCCTGCTCTGGCGCGAAACTGGACAAAGGGAAGTAGGTGTAACCACCCACTCCCCTGACCCTCCCATAGGTGGGGTCATAGAGCTAGTCCCTCCCTTTCTTTTAGTATAAGAGGGGGAACCTGTGCATTGCAAACTAGATACCCCTGGACGACGCTCTACAAGAAGAATCCTGGACCTTCGACGTTCCACTACCTTTGGAAGACTGAAGAATCTCCCTTGGAGTCAAGGAGTGACTCCCCCGCTTGGCAGGCATCAAAAACTACAAACGACGGTCGCACACTACGCCGCTCCCGCCGGAGTCCGAAGTCCCTGCAGCCCCAGAAGTGGATTTCCTGACTTCTCAAAGGCCATCGTGAGTCCCCAGCGAAGCTGAGGCCAGTGGACCCCAAGAGTGACGAGGAACCGTGACCCCTGGGTACCGTGCACAATTGTCGAGTGCAACCCTTTCACAACGTTCTACGAAATTGTGCTTTGGACCACGTGTGGTCCTAGCCTCCAGCAGGATTCCCTCTAAAGATCAGAGGCCTACCACGTCCCGAGTGACCGTGGGCCCCTGTTGAGCGAATCCTCCCGAGGCGTCTTTGCGATCCCTTGCCAGCCGGCTTGTGGGTCCCCAGAAGGTTTTCCTACAGAACCAAAGGGCTCCCCTGGTTGCTCCAGGCCTGCCCTGACTTACCCTTGCTGGGTGAGTCCCTCAGACCTTGCTGGTCTGCGCCATTGGCTTTTTACACTTTCCCCAAGACTTGCTGTTACCAAGGCTTGTTGGCTCCAATCGATTCGCTGACACCGCAGTACGCTGCAGACATCGTGCCACACGCCGAATCCAGCTCCTGGTCATCGTCGACACCTCCTGGATGTCGTGGCTGAAGAGTCAAGGCACCCGCGAACGACCTGAATCTTGTGACGACGGTGGGCATCCATCTTCTTTGCCCCGAGTCACTGCCAAGTGACTTTGAACACTGTCCCCTCTGCTTTCAGGTCTTCCATCTTGTGAATCCAGGCTTGGATTCCTCCGGACACTTCTCCTGTCGCCGCAAGCAGCAAGTCTTCACTGGCTCCCATTGAAAACGACGCCGCGACCTGACACCAAAGAACACCTATGCACCCGGCTCCCCTGGGTGAGGTAACTTCAGCACTATGGTGCTCCTGTGGGTGTGGGCCCTAGAACTACTTACCCTGTAAGTGACTTGCTTGTAGCTACCCTAGAAGTACCCTAAAACTCTTACTTTCCAAGTGCGACTATCGCGCTGACTCGTACATGGTTCGCGTCTGTGTTAGACACACCGCGTCCCACTCCCTTGCAACTCTATCTGTAACCGCGTCCTTCGACTCGTACAAGGACCGATCGGTGTGTTCGCCTCGAACACGCAAGGGACCTCTAACATTGAAATCTCAATCGCGTCTGTGCGCATAGACTCGCGCATAGACTCGTACAGGACTCGCACCGGTGCCAGGACACCGCGTCCGTCCCCTGTGGGTCTCCTACAACTACCTGGGGTGGTTCTTGGGGGTCCCTCGATTCTAGATGCCCTAGACCTAGGTCTAGCCAAACTAAGATTGTGATATTCGATTGTGCTAAACTTATTTTGATAACATTTGACTTGTACATATGTTCCTGACTTCTAATCTCATAAAGAGATTAGTAGAGAGTGTTTATTAATAAATACATATATATTTGATATATATACCTGTGTGGTGTCTTTTCATTTGGTGATTCAAGAGATTGTGTGGTAAAACAAGCTGCTTTACATTCCTTCAAGACTTAGCCTGAAGGCTGCTCTCCACAGCTACCACTAGGATAGCTTTCTATAAAGGTTGTCTTAAACCTATCTACCATAAGAGTCGAATTGTTCTGGTGCAAGGTGTCCACTTTAATTAGTGAACAGCATATACCAGGCCAACTTCTCACATTGGTGGCAGCGGTGGGATTCCAGCTTGCTATTGTTTTACCAGAAAATCTCTATTTGAATTACTAACTGAAAACCACTATAGGTACTTAAGGTACATATAAAGTCAAGCTTAGTATCAATAAGTTCTACTGAACTTAGAGCTGTGTGCCAAGGGATAGCACACCCTTTCTACAGCTCAAGCTAGTATCAGTAGGCCACAAACTAGTGTAGGTAGTACAACACTGCACAACACTAGAATGTCCTTAAAGGGTGGAACCAGTGGATCCACTCAGCCTCAGTATAAGGACATGGCTTTCTCTGACTTGAGAGCCATGTGTGTTGAAAGACACCTGAAGCTAGGACAGAGTCCCTCCACACTACACCTGATAGATCTGCTGACAGCAGATGATCTTAGATTGGCTCTAGGAGCTAATGGGTCTGAATCAGGGGGTGGGTCAATTACAGTGTCTGGGTCAGATGATGAAAATCAGAATGACCAAGACTCTGTGATTGAAGGGCCAGGCTCCAAGGGGCCTGAAAAGGACAGAGGAATTCTCCCTAAGAGAACTGACAGAGTGGATGAGAGGCATAGGTCCCCTTCCAGGGAATCTGACCACTCTTATCACTCTGGCAGAGAATTTGTCCAGCAGAGGAACTCATACTTTCCCATAAGAGAGAGCTCCTCTGACAGAATGTGCAAACTGCTGCAGTATGAGGAAGCAAGAGATGCCCTCAGAACCAAGCAGTTGGCACTAGATAGAGAAGCCCTGGAGATCCAGAGAGCTTCTAGAAGAGAGGGGTTAGAACCCCTTGGTGGCAGCAACAGTGTCCCTAGAGGCAGAGAATCTATTCCAGACCATAGGAACCTGAGCAAGGTTGTTCCTCCCTACCAGAGTGGGGATGATATCCACAAGTGGATAACTGCTATGGAGAGGGCCTGTAGAGTACAGCAGGTCCCCCAAAAGCAGTGGGCAGCAATCTTGTGGCTCTCCTTTTCAGACAAAGGTAGAGACAAGCTCCTCACTGTTAGAGAAGAGGATGCTGATAATTATGAAGTCCTGAAGAGTGCACTGATAGATGGGTTTGGCTTAACCACTGAGCAGTACAGGTTGAAATTCAGAGACACCCAGAAGGCACAGACTCAGGACTGGACTGACTTTGTAGATTGTGCAACCAAGGCTCTGGAGGGTTGGCTGGTTGGCAGTCAGGTTACTGATTTCAAGGGATTGTATAATCTGATGATGAGAGAACAGATCCTTAATAATTGCCAGAACCAGTTGTTGCATCAATACCTGGTGGACTCAGATCTGACCTCTCCCCAAGAATTGGGAAAGAAGGCAGACAAATGGGTCAGAACCAGGGTAAGGCAGAAACCCCAGAACCAAGGGGGTGACACCAAGAAGCAAGATCCTAAGGGCTCTGAGAAAGGTGGGGATAAGTCAAAAGACCAGAAGTCTTCACAAGGGCCCCAAAAATCTGCATCTGGTGGGGAGTCACAATCCAACAAGGGGAAAGGCCAAAAGAAGCCCTGGTGCAAATTCTGTAAACAGAAAGCGCACTGGACTTCTGATTGTAACAAGTCCAAAGACCAAACCACCACCATTCCTGCCCCTAAGGCAACCAAATTCTGTAAACAGAAAGCGCACTGGACTTCTGATTGTAACAAGTCCAAAGACCAAACCACCACCATTCCTGCCCCTAAGGCAACTGTTGCCCCTAGCTCAGCTACTGGTGGAGGTGGTACTCAGAATAAGGGTGTAGTAGGCTTGACCCTGGGTGCTGAAGTGGACTCTGGCCTAGTCAGAATGCCCACTCAGGCAATGCTGATTTGTGATGGAGACCTTGAGATGTCCTTCCTAGTAAGCCCCAGTAATCTGGGCAAATACAAACAGCAGCCTGTAATAAATGGCAAACAGGCTTTGGCATTTAGGGACACAGGTGCTAGTGTCACCATGGTGGCAGAGGATCTTGTGGACCCTGGACAGATCATCCTGGGCGAAATGTTCCAGGTGACCAATGCAAGCAATGTCAGGACCAACCATAGTCTGGCAGTTGTGAATTTCTCCTGGGGATGGGTAACTGGCCTCAAGAAGGTTGTAGTCAGTGCAGACCTCCCTGTCGAATGTCTATTGGGCAATGATCTAGAGACTTCAGCCTGGTCTGAAGTAGAGTTATGGACTCATGCTGAGATGTTGGGCATCCCTGCAGAGGTATTTGCTGTGACCAGGTCACAAGCAAGAATGCATAACACTGAACCAGCTCTGGATCCTGGAACAATGGACCAGATGCTTCCCAAGAGGAGGAGCAGTAGGGTAAAGGCAGTGCCTTCCCTCTGTCTCAGATCACAGATTCACCCCCAGAGGGAGGTGAAGCAGATCCTGAAGAAGGAACTGCCCCAGAGGGACTTGAGCCTGATCAGGTTGAGTTCTTGGGGGCAGGGGGCCCTTCTGGGGAAGATCTGAGTAAGGAGCAACAGTGCTGCCCCTCTCTTGAACCCCTCAGACAGCAGGCTGCTGCTGAGGCTGCTGGGAGTGCTAGTGGGTCCCATAAAGTTTATTGGGATGAGGGACTCCTATATTATGAGGGTAGAGATCCAGCCCCTGGAGCCACCAGGAGGATGGTAATACCTCAGAAGTTTAGGGGGTTCCTCTTGACCCTAGCACACGATATCCCTTTGGCAGGTCACTTGGGCCAAAACAAGACCTGGGACAGGCTTGTTCCACATTTTCATTGGCCACATATTTCAGAGGACACAAAGGAGTTGTGTCGCTCCTGTGTCACATGCCAAGCCAGTGGTAAGGCAGGTGGCACAACAAAGGCCCCCCTGATACCACTACCTGGGGGGGGTACCCTTTGAAAGGGTAGGGATTGACATTGTTGGTCCCCTTGACCCTCAAACTGCATCTGGGCACAAGTTTATCCTGGTGGTAGTGGATCATGCCACCAGGTACCCAGAAGCAATTCTCTGAGGACCACCACAGCCCCTGTGGTGGCAAGAGCCCTCATTGGAGTTTTCTCCAGAGTGGGTTTCCCAAAGGAGGTCATTTCTGACAGAGGTACCAACTTCATGTCAGGATATCTGTAAGCAATGTGGAAGGAGTGTGGTGTGACTTATAAGTTCACCACTCCCTATCACCCACAATGCAATGGTTTAGTTGAACGCTTCAACAAAACCTTGAAGGGAATGATTAAAGGACTCCCAGAGAAGCTTAGGCGGAAATGGGACCTTCTTCTTCCTTGCCTGTTGTTTGCATACAGAGAGGTTCCACAGAAGGGGGTTGGTTACAGCCCATTTGAGCTTCTGTTTGGGCATCCTGTGAGAGGTCCATTGTATTTGGTAAAGAGGGCTGGGAGTTACCTCTCAAGCCCCCCAAACAAGATGTGATGGACTATGTACTTGGTCTCCGCTCCCGGATGGCTGAGTACATGAAAAAGGCAACCAAAACCTGGAGGCCAGCCAAGAATTACAAAAAGCTTGGCATGACCAAAGGCTGTACTGACTGTATACCAGCCAGGACAGAAAGTGTGGGTGTTGGAGCCTGTGGCCCCAGCAGCCCTCCAAGACAAGTGGAGTGGCCCCCATACAATAGTTGAACAGAAGGGAGAGGTCACCTATCTGGTCAATCTTGGAACTCCCACGAGCCCCCTGAGGGTGCTCCATGTCAACAGATTAAAGCCATATGTTGACAGGGCTGACATGGGCTTGCTCATGGCAACTGATGAGGAACAGGAGGAGGAGAGTGACCCTCTCCCTGACCTGCTCTCGCAGAACCCTGATGATGGGTCAGTAGATGGTGTTGCTTTGGCAAGCAGCCTCACTGACCATCAGCAAACTGAGTGCAGACAAGTTCTGCAACAGTACAGACATATGTTTAGCCTGACCCCTAGTCAGACTTCCTTGTGCACCCATGAGATGGACACTGGAGACAGTCTGCCTGTCAAGAATAAAATCTACAGGCAACCTGACCATGTCAGGGACTGTATCAGGACTGAAGTCCAGAAGATGTTGGAGCTAGGTGTAATTGAGCCTTCAGATAGCCCTTGGGCTAGCCCAGTAGTCCTGGTACCCAAGCCTCAACCCAGGGTGGTAAGAAAGAAATGAGGTTTTGTGTAGACTACAGAGGCCTCAATGCAGTCACTAGGACTGATGCCTATCCCATACCAAGGGCAGATGAGCTGATTGATACTTTGGCCTCAGCCAAGTATCTAAGCACGTTTGACCTAACAGCTGGCTACTGGCAGATCAGGTTAGCTGATGATGCAAAAGCCAAAACAGCATTTTCGACCCCTGGTGGGCACTACCACTTTGTGGTGATGCCCTTTGGATTGAAAAATGCACCTGCCACTTTTCAGAGGTTGGTGAATAAAGTTCTGACAGGGATGGAAACTTATTGCTCAGCTTATCTAGATGATATTGCTGTCTTTAGTTCCTCCTGGCAGGATCACCTGGTCCACATTAGGAATGTTTTTGAGGCTCTGCAGAAAGCAGGCCTCACTATCAAGGCCACTAAGTGCCAGATAGGGCAGAGTCAGGTTGTATACCTGGGCCACCTTGTAGGTGGAGGCCAGGTTCAGCCTTTACAGAGCAAGATCCAAACCATAATGGAATGGGTTGCTCCAACCACCCAGACACAGGTGAGAGCCTTCTTAGGCCTGACTGGGTACTATAGGAGGTTTGTCAAGGGATATGGATCTATAGTGACCCCCTTGAATGATCTGACCTCAAAGAAAATGCCAAAAAGGTTCAGTGGACAGCTAGCTGTCAGAAGGCATTTGAAGACCTAAAGCAGGCCATGTGCACTGCCCCCATCTTACAGAGTCCAGCTACACCAAAAAGTTCATTGTCCAAACAGATGCTTCTGAGCTGGGTGTGGAAGCTGTACTGTCTCAACTGAATGATGAAGGTCAAGACCAGCCAGTAGCTTTTATTAGCAGAAGGCTGACCCCTAGAGAGAAACGTTGGTCAGCTATAGAGAGGGAGGCCTTTGCTGTGGTGTTGTCCCTGAAGAAGCTGAGGCCATACTTGTTTGGCACTCACTTCATAGTTCAGACTGACCACAAGCCCCTCCTATGGCTTAAACAGATGAAAGGTGAAAACCCAAAACTTTTGAGGTGGTCCATTTCCCTACAGGGGATGGACTATACAGTGGAACATAGACCTGGGACCCAACATGCCAATGCAGATGGACTCTCAAGGTATTTCCACTTAGAACACGAAGACTCAACTGGTCAAGGTTAGTTTAGTGTCCCTGCGTTTGGGGGGTTGTGTAGGAGAGTAGGATCTGCCTCTTATGTTGCCCCCACTTTTTTTCTGATGTTTACACTGGTTTCTGGCTATAGTCTGGCTGGGACCCTCCCAATCAGGCCCCAGCCTCTCTGTTCTCTCTAAACGATTTGGAGTGCACTCTAGGTGCACTAGTGATTGGATACTGTGGTACCTTATGAGTCCCTAGTATATGGTACCTTAGGTACCAAGGGCATAGGTACTTCACAGGCCTACCAGGGGCTGAAGCATGTATTATGCCACCCCTGGGAAGCAGACTAAATCTGACACCACAGGCCTGCTACAGCAGCCTGGGTGAGGAAGTGCTAGCACCCCTCACTGAGATATAGGTCCCCTATATCTCTCCTGCACACACATTGAGACTTATCAGTCACCCCTAAAGCAGGCCCTATCAATCCTGAGGGCAGGGTGCTTAGTTTCCATGTGAGGGGGTGCCTCAGCCTGAGCAGGGCCCCTCTGCAGCTCTCAGAGTCCATTCTCTGGGGCTGTTTGTGGATGCGGTTAAACCATATACTTTTAAGTGCATTATATCCTCGCGGTAGAATGCTAACTTTGGAATGGCTGCATCGAAACATGTCGTGTTTGGTGTCAAACATCTTGGAATACTACCCCCCGCCAGTCCTGGCGGCGGGGGTAGCATTCCACCCTTCTAGAGGGATAGACATGTACCTACTGTGGAAACGCGGTAGAATCCTGCAGAGCCCTGGCATCACAAAATGGATGCCACCAGTCACAGACACTGGGCTGCCCTCCTGCTGATGACCAACACTCGCAGTGGAGGAAGCCCAACAATAGATATCCTGTCCCAAGGGGGTGTGACCACCTCCCAGACAGGGTTTAGTGTATTGGGGCTGGGTGGGTGCACTCTTAGAGTGCTTTGAAGTCCTGCACTGGGGGAGCAGAAGGCTCCTCTGTGCATACCCCAGTTCAAACCGGCTCAGGGGCTACCTGCCCCTGCTCTGGCACGAAACTGGACAAAGGGAAGTAGGTGTAACCACCCACTCCCCTGACCCTCCCATAGGTGGGGTCATAGAGCTAGTCCCTCCCTTTCTTTTAGTATAAGAGGGGGAACCTGTGCATTGCAAACTAGATACCCCTGGACGACGCTCCACAAGAAGAATCCTGGACCTTCGACATTCCACTACCTTTGGAAGACTGAAGAATCTCCCTTGGAGTCAAGGAGTGACTCCCCTGCTTGGCAGGCACCAAAAACTACAAACGACGGTCGCACACTACGCCGCTCCCGCCGGAGTCCGAAGTCCCTGCAGCCCAGGAAGTAGATTTCCTGACTTCTCAAAGGCTATCGTGAGTCCCCAGTGAAGCTGAGGCCAGTGGACCCCAAGAGTGACGAGGAACCGCGACCCCTGGGTACCGTGCACTATTGTCGAGTGCAACCCCTTCACAACGTTCTACGAACTTGTGCTTTGGACCACGTGTGGATGGTTGAGGGAACAAGAAAAAAAGATGGCTAGGAGGCGGTGAATTACAGAGGAGATATTGGAAAAAGTGGTGGAACAGGCAAGATTCTCATGCACTTCAATCAATCAATCAATCAATCAATCATGTCACTTATAAAGCGCACTACATACCCGCGAGGGTCTCAAGGCGCTGGGGGAAGAGGGGGGTGGTGCTGCTACTGATCGAAGAGCCAGGTCTTGAGGAGTCTTCTGAAGGCCAGTAGGTCTTGGGTCTGTCGGAGGTTGGTGGGGAGGGTGTTCCAGGTCTTGGCGGCGAGGTGGGAGAAGGATCTGCCGCCGGCGGTCGTTTTCCGGATGCGGGGGACTGTGGCGAGGGCGAGGCTGGTCGAGCGGAGCTGGCGGGTGGGTGTGTAGAAGCTGAGTCGTCTGTTGAGGTAGGCTGGTCCGGAGTTGTGGAGTGCTTTGTGTGCGTGGGTGAGGAGCTTGAAGGTTATCCTCTTGTTGACAGGGAGCCAGTGCAGGTCTCTCAGGTGGGGTGTGATGTGGCTGCATCGGGGGATGTCGAGGATAAGACGTGCAGAGGCGTTCTGGATGCGTTGCAGCCGTCTCAGGAGCTTAGCCGTCGTTCCTGCGTAGAGGCGTTTCCGTAGTCCAGCCTGCTGGTGACGAGGGCCTGGGTGACTGTTTTCTTGTTTCGGTGGGGATCCACTTGAAGATCCTGCGGATCATTCGGAGGATGTTGAAGCAGGATGAGGAAACGGCGTTGACCTGCTTAGTCATGGAGAGGGTGGGGTCGAGGATGACCCCTAGGTTGCGTACGTGGTCGGTGGGTGGCGGGGCTGTTCCCAGTGATGTTGGCCACCAGGAGTCGTCCCAGGCTGAAGGGTTGGAACCAAGGATGAGGACCTCCGTCTTGTCCGAGTTCAGCTTCAGGCGGCTGGTCCTCATCCATTCGGCGACGGCCTTCATGCCAGCGTCTGCTTTTCGCCTCTCAGCCGCACGACCTGAGTTCTTCCTTGGGGCAGAGCGTGGCTGCTTCGCCGGTACGCCGGTTATGTTTCTGCTTGTAATGTATATTTTCCACCTCCCCCTTAGGGCATGGTCTCCTCCGCTTCTTCCTTTATCCTCCCTCTTACCGCCCAGAGGCTCCGGTCCGCTGCTGGGTCTCTTTACAGCCCACTCGTGACTCCAGCACGCCGCAGGCCACACATCTTCAAGCCCATCTGTCCTCCAGTCGCCCTTTGCTCACTCCGCTCCCGTGGTTGGCGCCCCGACAAGGCTCTCTATAGTCCGGCCAGGGATGCGGCACTCCCAGAGCCTTATTTTTACCCCCGCTGGTAGTCCAGGACTTACGCAACTCTTTCTTTAGGCTTCTCAATTCACTTTATTCTTTTCTGGCGCGGAGGTCAGGCACCGCCATGACGGCGTCAGGCACTCCACCCGTGCTGGAGTTTCTTTTCTCTCCGTTTCGTGGTCTATTTGTACCGGCTTCTTTTCTTTTTCATTCCGCCAGGGCAGGGTGTCCACCGGTTGAACCTGGGGTGATTTGGTTGCTGGTTCCGCCAGGATAGATGTAGGATTAATTCCCTGGTGGCAGGAGCTCAGCTTTAGCACGTCTGCTCCGCCATCTTATCAGGCCACGCCCCCTGGCAGATTCATAGTTATTTAAACATTTTACCACACACAATTTTTTATCTCCCAGAAAAACATGAAATGAGACTTGTCTGAATGAGGACTTTGACCTCTTGATATGAGAATAGTTGCTCCTTTGGGAGTGAAGTACCTACCTGCAAGATCTAGTGCTCGCATATCTAAAGCTCTTTTACATGAGGCTAGGGAAAGGAAAATAGTAAGTTTGGTGGATAATTGTTCTTTTAATAACTATTTATTCTCGGGTCAAGATTGGAGACATTTTAGAACTACTGAGACATCCCATAGCATAGAGGATGAATTGGCGAAGTGAATTTAATGCCACACACTATTTTGTGGAAAAAACAGATGTTCTCTAATAGGATGATCTGCTGCTGGTATATGACTGGTGGAAATAGCTTAACAATAATAATTTACTGTTCCATAAGAAAGACCTTCACCTGCCAATGATGCTAAGAAATTCACTAAGAAAATTACATTTGCAGCCACAGGATTCAAATCTTGTTTCACATACCAACAAGCCCATCTGTTCCAGGCTTATCAATATCTTTTGTGAGTAGAGTCTGCTCAGGCTTTGTCAATAAAGTTTAGAACTTGTTTCTAAAGCCCTGGCACTTGCCAGTGTATCTGGAAAGTCTCCTAGATATTAGGTGTAGATGTTGTTGGAATACCAAAAGAATAAGTTTCATCTAATGGGTCTAGAAGAAGAAAGGGAACAATTGGGTGTATTCATTGTTGTTGGCATCAGAATTGTGACCCATATCTGAGTCCTCCAGAATGGAAATTCTTTATTTTTTCTGCCTTTTGTCTCATTTGAAGAGCAACTCTCAAACACATAGAGAAAAGAGGGAAGGCATAATTTAGTCCCCTCCATTCCTGTAGAAATGCAACTTTCACTAGAGCTACTGGGTCTCGTGCTCCTACTGTATAATAGGGAAAATTGGTCATTCAGACAGGAGGCAAAAAGGCCCATTTGGTATGGACCCCAATTGGTGATTATCTTGGCAAATAATGATTAATTCATTTTGCAGTCACTGGGATCTCTGAGATGACAGGAATTTCAGCCTGCTACTATGTTTTGTTTGTCTGAGAAGTGAATTGCTATAACAGAAATATTGTGGGATAAGTAATAATGCCAAAAGTTCTTGACTATTTCTGCCAAGAGACTAGATCATGTACCCCCAAGTGGTTGACACATTGTACTGCTAACACATCCATCTTTAAGAAAGATACAGCAATGAGTACGTTTGGGGTGAGAACAAATGAATTGCAATTGGATATGAAGCAATAATTCCTGTTGTCATCTCCCCACATCTCGCACTCCAACCGAAATGAATGGCGACTAATTTGATCACTAAATTTGGAAGGAGACCAAAGAACCATTCTAAGCTTCAACATGATTGATCCACCACTGTAATTCTTGTCTCCCTTCCATTGAGAGTTGAATAAGATATGCCGTCTCTTAAATGGAGTATTTTCAGTCTTTGTATGGTGCAGTAGTGTAATGGACATAAAAAAATTGCCTGTATGGAAGATGCTAAAAGGCGTACATGTCTGGCTATCCAACAAAGAGTAATGTTGTATTTGGAAACAACTCTGTGAATTTCTTTCTCGATATTTTGAATCTTTTTAATTGGCAAAGAAAAAGAGGCTGAGATGGAATCGATGGAAAAACCTGGGAACGTCATCTGGTTTGAGGAAAGTAAATCTTGTTTGTTTTGATTTATTACAAAACCGAAATTCTGAAGAAGAGTCATTATCACTTTCAGTTTAAAAAGTAAGATATTTGAATCTTGTGACATGATCAAAATATCATCTTTATAAATAATTACATAAACCTCATGAACTCTAAGAAATTTCACTACTGGTTTCCAAAACTTGGTGAAACACCAAGGGGCTGCATATAGGCCGAATGGAAGAGTTAAAAACTCATAGGTTACTTGATGCATGGAAGTATAGAAAAATACAATAAGCCGGAAAAACGTGAATCACATGGTAAGTATCTTTGAGTTCAAATCATTCCTTGAAGTTGCCTTCTTTTAGCAGGTCTCTCAGAAAATAGATTTCTTCCGTATTGAAATGTCTGTAAAGAATCCAAGAATTGAATTCCTTGAGGTTGATTACAATGGGGAATCCTCTGCCTTTTTATCTACCCAAAAAGATATTGCTGTTAAAACCATTGGGGTGTCGAGTATAAGGTTTTTTGTATTGTTTATGAATTATTAAAGATATTTCTTGGTCTATGAATTCGGTTTTTGAACTGAAATCTGGATTTATTTTGGTAGAGAAATTTAGACAGGAGTTACATAGAATTCGAGCTGGTAATCTAACACTGTTTGAAGAATCCGAGAATTGAATGAGATTTCTTTCCTGTTTTGATAATATTAGTAAACCCCCCACCCAATTTTAGAAGTCAATGGAAACGATGGCTTACTTTGAAAGGTAGAATTAGCTGAATTTTTGCAGAAGCGACAGCATTGGAAACGACCTTTGTATCCCTGACCTCAGATTGGGAAAAATGGGGTCGCTCCATTGACCCCTTTGCCTGAAGGTTCCCTGGTGAAAAGATTAGGCTAGAATACCTTTTTCAAAGCTATTTGGGCTTCATCCAAAGATGTGAAAGTGTTCACAAATGGAGTAAATTCTTTGACAAACAGATCTCAAAATAGTTATTCTTCAGCTGAAGGGCCCACTTCATTTGTTGCAAGGTCTATGTTTAGGGTCAATTAAAAGTAAAATCCAAAAGGACACACTTGGCATTGCCCAATAAAAAGATGGCTTGTGTCCAGGCCATCTAAGATGTAAGGGTCAACAACGTTGGGTGTCTTGATATTTCACTATGACTGCCGAATCTACAAATTTTAAAAGGGGCCTGAATGATCCAAAAGTTTATCTTGGCATGCAAACAATGATCTATCAATGCCTTCCTTTGAGTCTTCTATGAATTTTCCTAAGAAAGCAGACAACTCAGGGGCATATTCACAAGGAGCTATCGCTGAATTAACGGCACTTTATCGCAGCCAAAGTCGTGATAAATATACCTCCCCATTCACAAGCTGGTGTAAACAGCCCACAGCACCTGTTTACCCGCGATAGCAGCCGCGAAAAAACATCGCCACAGAGGATCCGCGCAACTATCGCTAATGAGATGCAGAGTGGGCGTTCCCGTGCCAAAAGGCACGACAACATCACACCTCAACATTCTCAACAACCAGCCATATCGGCGATAAAAACACAAAACAGGCGATAAGACGCGTTAGCACCAGGAAATCTACACCTGCTCTGACCTGGTGTAAAGTCGGTCGGCAGCCTGCAAACCAAAAGGGAGCACAGCCCAGGGCTACATCGGAAGGGCAACAGATGCCATGGAGCCACCCATCATGCGGCCCGGACACCCAAGAGGGCCACAACACCCACCGCCACCACCCCCAGGACCACCCTTCTCTGGCACCCCCCCGACCAAAGACATGCCACATCAGCCACACCTAAACATGTACAAAATATTCCGCTTGATGTCGCACAATCACAACTGGTGACATGCATGTGTCGTCACAGAAATGAGCAGCACACATTCACTTTCGAAGCAACAAATGAAACTTTATTAAAATGAACACCGAAATGAAATGAAGACACATGGCCGCTCCCCTCGGGACAATACGTAGGTCACAGCCTGTAAGACAAAAAACATGATGAGAAGGTGTGTCCTGCGCACATCAGAGGACAGAGAGAGAGCGAAGGAGAGAGAGAGGAAGAGAGGGAGAGAGAGAGAGAGAAGAGGAGAGAGATAGGAAGAGAGGAAGAGAGAGAGAGAGAGGAAGAGAGGGAGAGAGAGAGAAGAGGAGAGAGAGAGGAAGAGAGGGAGAGAGAGAGAGAGTGCCGCCCCTGCGCACCCAGGCCACACTGCTCACCTGCTGCCACCGGTGTGTCTCCAACCACATGCCGGTATGTATAGCAGGACACCAGGTCACACATCTGAGTCAGAGCCGTCAGCTGAAACAGAGTCCAGATACATGACTGGCACAGTACGCACACTTGCACGAGACAACATCGCCTGCCCACCCATGCACACCCAGGCCTCAATGCTCACCTTCCGCCACCGGCGCGTAGACAGGAGGTCCCACCACGTGCTGCTGCAAGCCACAAGCCCGGGCCCGCAGACATGGCACCCTCCACACCATGCAGACATGCTCCGCAGGCCACCAGTTCCCACGTTTGGTGCTGGGTTTTGATTACTCCATGGCATGGGACATACAAGTGCACCCAGCACCATCGCAGGCTGCACACACGCTCAGCCCAATGGGTGCCACTAACTCTGGGATCCCGGAAGCGACGCCACAGGGCGATAGGCCCGCACTTCCCGTTGGCTCTGGCCTACACTGCGGTCCAGCAGGGCACACAAAACCTGAGCTGTCCGGACCGCCGGGACGGGACATCATCGCAGGCTGCACACCCGCTCAGCAGCTCAAGGTGCCACTGACTCAGTGCACCCAAAGTCACCGTCCCGTGGCGGGGTGCCTGTGCTGTCCGCAAGGCATCGGATGCCACTAACCCTGTGCAACCCCAGTCTGCGCCACGTGGTGGTAGGCCCGTGCCGTACTCAAGGCCTCGGATGCCACTAACCCTGTGCGCAACAACTCATGGGCCCTATATGAGTGAGAACTGTGGAGCGTCCGTCATCCAGTCACCACCGGAAGAGGGGAATGTGACGTTGTCGGCCCCTTATGTTGGCGGAGTCACATGGCCTGTGATGCCTGTGCTGGATGGGTGTGGTGTGTGTGAAAACCTGCCCTCAGGGAGTGGCTGTGACATGCTGACAGCTAGACCAGTGACCTGCACACCACCAGTGAGTACGGCTGCGACAGGTAGCAATGAGGGCCCCCCCTCAGGGCGTTAGCGGAGTGGTCTGGCCTGCCGTACGCCGGACCAGCGCAGGGCTTGAAACAATGACTTGTGGGCTCTGGGCGTGGTCCAGTCCATGTCCGGACAAGGAAGTGACTGATGCGTGTGTCCCTTTTGTAGTGTTCACGGGACCCGGTACACAAAATGCAATGTCGCACCCTCTGACTGGCATCCCACAGGATGAACGTCATTGACGCAAGGGAAGGCACTGTCCCCACATTCATCCACACATCCATACATGAATGACATAAGACATTACACAGCAGTGCGTCACTGGATGTTTATTTGCACATCCAGTGCAGTCATGCAGCTGGAGCGGTACAGGGCAATGCCGAGCACACTACACAATATGGGCCCGTGGAGGGCCAGCCAGTGTCCATCCGGGGATGACCTGTACTGCGGAAGAGGAAGGGTACAGTCCGCAGTCTGTCCACCGTGTCATTGGTCGTCAAACAGGATGTGGCAGTCCATGTCGCTGTCCAAGGTGAGTGCATCGGAGTGTATCGGGGGTCAGTGGTAGGTCTTGAGGCCATGTGTGGCACCAAGCAGAAACAGGCCAGGTGGCGGAAATGGATGCTAGTGCCTGACCCTCCTGACCACAGTCCCATCCACGTCCTTGTCCCTGGGTGTGTGCCCTGCCCCACCTGTGGGTGTTGCAGTACCGGCTGCAGCACTGTGTGCCACTGACATATCAGGGGGCGGAGGGGGATTGTCGGCAGCACTGTGTGCCACTGACACATCAGGTGCCTGAGTGGATACGCCTGCCGTACTGGGAGGCACTGACACACCAGGGGGCGGGGATGTGGATGGTGTGGGGGCAGCAGCATTCATCAGCGCCACGCCTTGTGGCAGCAATGCCATGATGAGGTACTGCAGGGCATTGTAGATCCCTGCTACACTTCGATGGTGTGCAGTGGTGGCTGCCATCCTTTCCGCCTCCATCCGCACCATGTCCACCATAAGCTTTCGCATGTGTGCCAGCTCACGGCTGGCATCGCTGGAGCCACTCTGAGCGGACAGCTGTTCTTCCCTCCGCGTCATGACTCCAGCGATGTCAGTCAGGGCTCGTTGGAGGCCATGGGTTGGACATAGACACCCAAGGATGGCGTCCAGTTTGGTAGCCATGAGGTCGAACCCCACCCGCACCTGCTCAGCCGTCTCCCTCTGGCCATTTGTTGTTCTTGGGGGACTTGGGAGGGTGCTGGGGCTGTGGGTGCCTCCTGCTGGGTGGTTTGGGTGGTGGGTGGGGTCTCATCGATGTAGCTGGGCTGCCCTGATCCTGGAGGTGAGTGGCGGATGAGGTCAATGATGTCTAGGATGGTTCGGGTGTGGGTGATGGTGTTGTCCTCCTCGTCATCAGTGAAGAGTGGCTGTGACTGCTCTGCAGGAGGTGTTGACGATGCCCCTGCAATGTGAAGGGGAGATGGTGTATTACAATGTGTCCACATGTATGTAGCCGCATGGTACAGGTTGACATTCAGACAGCATGGCATTGTACATTGTGACAGTCTGTGGGTCTGGGCGAGGACCCAGGGTCATTGTGGGTGTGCACTGTGCCCTGCTTGCTTATGCATGTGTGCCATTGTGGCCATCTCCACCCGTCCCCCCAGTATCTGGTGGTCACTCACCCTGTTGCGGTTGTGTTTCGTCCTGTCGAGCAGTGTCCGGTCCCCCGACTCCAGCCACAGTCTCCACACTGATGACTGTCGACACTAGCTCCTCCATGTCATCCAGCTCTAGCTGTGACGCTGGGCCCCCACCTCCGGTCTGCGTTGCTGCCTTTTGGTTGGTGGTGAGTTTCTCCTTGGTCTTCCGCTTGATGTCATTCCATCGCCTCTTGACCTCGTCCATTGTCCGCTTGTGCTCTCCGACGGCATTCACCTTGTCAACGATGTCCCGCCATATTCCAGTTTTGGTGCCCAATGACACGTTGGAGGTGACGAAGAGTTGTTGATGGTGTTCCATCACCTCCGTGACTATGATCCTGTTCGCCTGCGGACTGAACTTGGTCTTCCTCGTCTTCTTGTCCTTGCCCTTCCCTGTCCCCTAGGTCCCAGGCTGGTCGTCCGGGGTGCTGTGGGGAGCGCTCGTCCTCTGCGCCTGCTCCGGCTGCCTCCATGGTGCTTGGGTGTTGGTCAGTTTGTGTGTGGGTGTTTTTTCTACTTTTATGGTGATTTTTGACACCTGCCAGGTGTGTGTTGCAGGCCTGGCACTGCTTGTCGCTGATTTCCTCATTGCGCTTTGGCCCATCGCGTGTTTTTTGGTGTTGTGGTTTGTGTTTTTATCTCCATTGTGGTGGTTGTATCGCGGACATTGTCCGCGGTTTCGGCAGACTATCGCTTGCTACCGCCTTGATGTGAATTCCACGTTGACACGGGGTTATTTTCCCGCGATAGGCTGCGATATTGAAAGTTGCGTTACGCTACTCTTGCGGTAGTTATTGCACGTTCTTGTGAATATACCCCTTAGTGTCTATATCAGGAGTTGTTGCAAGGCTGCCTGATATAGAAGGCCTTGGGCATGCGGCACAGAGTTTTTTTCTGACTTCATTTATAAAGGACTTTCTTAATCTGCTTTGTATGCAAGCAGTTGTCTTGGGGGTAGGTGTCCACTTAGAGGGCATAGAAAAATGCTTCTTTTTGCATGAGGACCCCCATGTTTTTGGTATTGGTGCTGCTGGATTACTCGAGTGGGACTCTGCTAGTCAGGCCCCAATGCATGTGCTCCAACCCCTACAACATGTCAAAATTGGCTATACTCCTAATAGGCATATTTAATGTACCTATAAGTCCCTAGTATATGGTACAAAGTGTACTCATGGCTTGTAAGTTAAATGTTGCTAGTGGATTGCACCGCATATTTTGCCACCACTAAAGTGACAATGCAAAATATGACTGCAAGCCTGCCACCAGTAACTTGAATGCGCAGGCTCAACGTCCTGTCAAAATACCCCTTTTGACACGACTAACACCTGGTTTTAAATATTAATAAGTCACCCCTAAGTAGGCCTTAAATGCTCACAAGCAAGGGTGCATAATATTTTAAAGTAGGACATGTAAACGTTTAATGTTAAACAAGTAACAGTGTCAATGTCCTTAAAGCTATTTTCATCAGCTGATCAATAGGGAATCATTGGGACACATTAATGTTATCTCCACCTAGGAACCAGATAAAAAGTTTATTTTTGAACTTTTTAATATTGATTACAATTCTAATTTATTGGTAAAGTCTGATTTGTACTAGATAATTTACAAAGAGTACTTGCAAAATGTTACCTATAACCTGCTTAACACTTATAAAGCCCATTTTCCTGAGCTTCCATCTGCCACCCATGAGCTGAAAAGCTCCTTAAAGAGGTGTGAATTGCGTCCTAGAGCTGATAAAAAAGGCCTTGGGTGTGGGAAGAGGTTGACATACCTTTTGACAGTATGGCCTGGGGGCTGTGCCCAGCCCCTTGCATATCTTCAAAGGATGCCTACCATGTTACTGGCAGATGTAACTCACATCTGCGTCTGCCTCGCTTCTTTCTTCGTAGTCTTCAATCCCAGTGGGAGAGGAACTGCTCGCAGAACCAGTTAGAGTGACTACAGTGGAGAAGTTGCTCATTTTCGTAGCTGCATCTCTAGGTTGGGCATAAAGGAAGGAAGGTTCTACCATGTTGGATTTAGGGAGAGAGGGGCACTCTGGGATTGTTTGTTGTTGGGCACCAGGAACTGCTGCAAAAGTGGGTAGGGTTACCGCGGGAAAGTTTTTCCCAATTGGTCAGGAAGGGGCTAGGATTCACCCCCATCCACAAGCTAGTGCCTGGCTTAAATGTGACACCTCCGAGCACCCTCTTTAGAACACTACTGGTCCTGTGGAAGAAGGTAAAAGGATTGCACCTGCTGTTGAGACCTGTGAGGAGAACTTTAAAGGCTGGACCTGCCTCCACTTGTGCTGAGTGCAAAGAAGTGGAGTCCAAGGGTCATTGGCTGTCTTCCTATTAAACTTCAGGCACAGAAAAGATGCAAAAAGCCCACATTCCCCAAGGAGCCCAACTACCCACTTTCAACTGGATCTGGCTGGGACCCTTCTGATGACTTCATTTGGAGTGAGTCCTAACCCCTAAGTGGTGCTCCCCAAATCCTAGACCCTTGACTTGAGTGTCATCTCCTGTCCCCAAACTACAAGAAGTAGACCTAAGAAACTTTTTGTCAACTTTCTGCATGGAGAACCGATGGGACCAGTTGAATCGCCAGTTGGCCTCAACTCTCCGACTGAAGCAGATTCGACTTCCAGGAAAGTTTCTAAGTCCGAATGTAGAGGGCTTCACTTGAAACTGACGCCAAGCAGCATCTGATCAATGTCGAGGCCTTCCTGTGTGTGGACTCCGTACTTCGCTTACTCAGAGCGTTCCTGTCTTTGTCGACAACCTCACCTGGACCCCACTCTTTAACAACCTACTATCATCGAGACCTTCGGAACCACCTTTTTCTTCAGAAAAGTTTCTAAGCCAGAAGGTAAATGTTCCCTCAGGACCCAGTATTCCACCAGGGACCCATCGCAATCTAATATAACTTTAGATTTTGACCGGTGAAGTGCGACCGAGATGCCTGTGATTGGCGCAATGCTTTTTTGGTGCTATTTTTATTTAAAAGTTTGATAGTTGATAACTACGGTTGCCCTTATTGGATTTTTGAAGATTTGATGTAGTTAAACTATTCTCTGTATTTATAAATTGGGGTGAGGTTTTTATTGTCTTGTATTTTTGACTAAACTGTTTTGGTACTTCTAAATGCTTTACATATTTTCTTAAGTTCAGCCTGTCTGCTCTGTGACATAATTACCAGGGGATGAGTTAAGGTTTAAATTACTCAAACATTTACTGGACCCAGCAAGGTTAGTGACATTATTTGTTGTGGTAGACTACCATCCACCCGACTCATAATCCACTTTCTCACATTGGTGTTTTGTGGTGGGATCCAGAACTTGTGCTTAGCAGTATCATTCAGCTATCAAGTTGTAAACTAAAAATCCCAAAATTGAACAGAAAGCAAAAATTAATTTTTGATTTTTAATTGGCATCAAGTTTTTGACTGTATACTTTTGTCTTTTTCGTAATTATTTGTGATTCTAATTTTTGCAACTTTTAAAAGTCAAAGAGAACATGGAGTTGGATCTGGCTACCTTGATAACTCTCACAATCATGGAGATGAAGGCCCTATTCAAACAAAAGGGAATTTAAACTGGACTAGAATGGCCCCAGACTGAGCATGAAAAGCACAGATCACCTGTGAGGAAGAGGCAACTCCAGGGAATGGAGTAGAAGGGGATAACCTTTCCCAACATAGTTTCTTTGTTGCACAGCATCCAGGAGAGAAAGTGAAGTGGGCTCTGCCAGCATAAGCCCTTCTGAACTGACCATCTGCCAGTTGTAGATCAGTCAGAAGCAATCAGCAAAAGAGCTGCATGCCGAACTACCAGTGATAGCCCTGGAAGAGTAGAAACTTGCATTTAAGGAAAAGTGACTGGCCTTGGAGGAGAAGAGGCACGTATAGGAATCTTGAGGTCCAAAGAAGATGGTGGCAGCAGTGGTGAGGTGTGTAACGGGTGGCCAACACTCTTCACTTGCCCAAAGGTATTGTGTATAGCTTTGTGGTGAGGAGCGACACTGACAAATGGTTTGCATCCGATGAAAGAGCATGAAGAATATGCAGCATAGGTCTATAGCATTGGATGAGCCTTACTGTAGGAGTTAGTACCAACACTGGGAAGGGATTCACTCTGGACTCTAGAAGAAGGGATAGCTAACTCCAACACTCATATGAAGGATCCCCTTGTGCAGAAGTTTGGTCTCACGCCTGAGGAGTACCGAAAGAAAATCCTGATTGATTGATTGAAGACGTTTTGGGAAGCACACAAAGACACACAACAATCCTGAGTTGACCATGTAGCTGTCTCATCGAAGGCAGTAGAGGGCTGGGTGAAAACAGCATAATTATTACTTGCAATGGGCTATTTAATCTGATCATGAAGGAGCACATCTTGAGTAGCATGGTAAGGTGTCTAAAACGTCCCTGGGGGTGATCCAAAAAAAGGGAGTTCAGCCCCCCTCAGGGGACAGATGGAAGCAACAAGGATAAAAAGAAGGAGTTCTCACAAGGGCCCCAAAAGTCTACTCAAGAAGGACCGTTCCATGCTTTTTCCAAACCCAAGTGGGGAGGTTACAAGGGGAAGAAACCTTTTGACACCATCAAGGGTGAGGAATGGCTAGACTGTCAGAAGCCAGGACATAAAAAGGGAACCTCAGTCTGTTTCCAGAATGCTCCCCTCCTACCCCCACAATTGGGCAGTCTCAATGGATTGTTAGAGTAGGAATTGGGGTGGATGTTTGCCCATGTGAAACCAAGGGTTGGATTGAAGACACCCTAGAATGGAGGTTGGATGTTGAAGCCTTTGCCGTCTTTTCTCCAAGCATGGTGAAGTACGGCTATGGCCAATAATCAACAGGACCAAAGTAGAGTCTCTGAGTGATACAAGAGCCACCATGACCATAGTGATATTCCAGCTGATTTCCACAGAGCAGATTATCACAGAAAATCTACATACCTACTTTTGCAGTAGATGTTTGCTTTTTTGCAAACAGGCCCAAAATGCAATGTGTCAAGGCAAACCCAAGTTGACAGAGGTCTTCAGCCACACTAAAGTTGGGCTTTGAGGCTGGGGATATGAGTGAGAAGTTTACTATGGTAATCCTTGTGTTTACCCACAACTAACAGTGAAATCCAGTTTGAAGGAGGCAATGTACTCATGAATGAATTAAGGGCATTCTTGCAAAGCACATCTGGCACTCCAACAAACAGGAGCATCCTGGTGCTCAAACATGCACTAACACCATAAGACCATCAGAGATTGGAGAAGGTGGAAATTAAATTAGTGCATGGCAAAGAGAGCCAGGTGCATTAAAAAACCAAGTATTCAGACCTTTCTTGAATAATGCTTCACTGCTAATAGTATGGATGGAATTTGGAAGTTGGTTACAGTCTCTAGTGCCAAGCACTGAAAAGGACTCCCCTCCACCCCCTTTCTGAAAGGTGGGGGCTTTAAGAGATTGGCTGAAGAGGACCTCAACAGCCTCTGTGTTTTGTAATGCACAAAACGGGTCCTGAGATATGATGGTCCACTATTATTGAATGCCCTAAACACCAATAGGAGAGTTTTGAAAAGGACCCTTTTATGGATGGGCAGCCAGTGAAGTTTTCTCAATGCAGTAGATGCAGAGCTCCGCTTAGGAATTTTTAAAACTAACCTAGCAGCAGGATTTTGTACCATTTGAAGCTTGTGAAGTAGCTGCTTAGAGGCCCCTGCGTACAAGCTGTTGCAATAATTTAATCTAGAGGTTATTAGGGCAAAAGCCACTGTTCTCTGGCAGTAAATGGTCGAAAGTGAAATCATTTTTTTTAAGTGACTTTATCACATGAAAACACATTCCTGCTACTGCTACCGCTTGGAGGAGAGAGCAGCGTCAAACTTCACCCCCAAATTCTTAGCAACTTGCACAGGAGCCGGAGGGGGAGGAAGAGAAGTAGGCCAGCATTGGGTGGGGAAAAAAGATTAGTCTTACCAAATAGTACCATTTTGGATTTCTCCAAATTACATTTCAAGTAGTTGTCCTGCATCCAGAAAATAACATAATTGAGACAATTTTGTAAATTATGTTCAGAACCAAAGGAGCTCATACCAAACCTGAAACAGAAGGCATGCAGTATAAAAAGCAAGGTCCTTCAGCAACCAGATAGGAGATACACATGAATTGTCCTGGCATCCTGTTTGCTACCTTAGAAAGGTGCAAAACATGTATCTGTGCTTCAGCAAGACCTGCCATGTAGGAGTTCATATGGCACTGTAGTGTCACCAGGGGGTGCTCAGCGCCCACCTTACATACTATATTGAGCTCAGAGTAGTCATCTCTGCCTTTCAGGTCAGCCTATTGTGGGGTGTTGGTAGAAACTTCACATCTCTTTTACACCTCTTCCCAGGCTATGCACATGCATGGGATTTGGCAGGGGCTAATGCTAGTTAGTATTCTCACAGTTCAGGCAGCTAAAGGGTTGTTTTCTAAAACATATTTCTCCTTAATATTTAGTAAAAATGTGACTGCAACATTGAATAGAATTTTTAATAATCACCACAAATAGTGGATTAATAATTCTTTTAGCTGGTCCCTTTCCTGAGATACAATATTTGTGTTTTCATCTGCACTTCTACAGAAGACAGCTGGGCCTGCCACAGTGAAAATAGGGCATTGTCACTGTAGGAACATGGTAACATTCATTTTCTACATGTCTGACTTTTAAATACTATGCACCCTACCTTGTGGGCTACAAAGCTTACATAGGTGTGACTTACTAATATTTTAAAGGGAGGGTTTTACAAGTTAAAAATTATTATTTTAACAATTAACACTGGAGGATTTACGCTGCAGCAGGCAGGCTACAATGATAGACCTGAATGCCACGTTTTCCTTTGTCACACCAGTGGATCGCTCAATAACTGCTGCAGTCCACAGGTGACATTTAACTTTCTATGCCATAGGCATATTTTCCTTCCATATGATATGGCCTTATAGGAGAGTTAAATGCACCATTGAGAGAATAGCCAATTTCTATATGTTTTAAGGGTCAGAGCACACACTGGGCACTGGATAACAGTTTCCCAGTGTACAGAGTCTAAAAATCATTAATAAAATTTAGCATAAAATGGAGGTAAACACGCAAAAGGAGCATTTTTTCACAAAATGGAAGCAAGTAAATTAGAGAACATTAAATCCATAGTTAAGGTCTATAATAACAAGTTGAACAAGAAAAACAAAGAGTCCTTGTCTGTAGATATTAACACATATTTAGCAAATGTAAAAGTTCTAGTGAAGGTGTGTCAGGGAAATTAGCAAGCACCAAAATGGTCAAGGAGATGCCGCATGTCCTAGTGTCTCAACCTGGCTTTCCTTATATAAGAAGATCATCTCCTGTATAATCAAAGCCTGCATGCCTCGCAGTTTACTATGGCAACCCACAATAAGCATGTTTAATTTACTAGGAATCTCCAACTTATTTAATAAGCAGACACCTGGCCTTGGCTAGAGTACATTTTTTTATGTATTTTATTTTGCAAACATATACAATATGATTTTTTTTTAAAAAAAGGAGTGGCCCAGGAGTCCAGGCATATATAGACTCCTTGCACTCTTTTTCAAGTGGATGTGAACATTTGATCACACAACATGCTGTTACTCACAGCGTAAGACAGGCAATGGCTGAGCTGTATGTGCTATTGAAATAAAGAAAAGAATAACTTGAAATAAAGGTTTTGATACTACTACGGTGTTTTGGACTTCATTGCCTGGTGCACCCCCAAATGCTTCAACTAATGGATGAAGCGGTCCGACCCATTGCCCCAGGCTGAATGGTATGTTGAAGAATCAAAAAGGGGCTTCTATTCCTAAAGGAGAAGACTAAGTGTTACTAACAGGTGTATCTGGACTTATATCATGAGGACAGTCATCATGACCATCTCATGTTGCCCTCACACATCCCCAAGGGGATGTCATGCTTCATCATAGGGCGGTGCTCCTCATTGGGCTGGCGCTGCAATGCCCTATGGGTCCCCTGAATGGTCACTTTGGCGGAGATCTTTTTGAGAGATGCTGTATGATGCGTGCAGGTGAGGTGACTAGTGTGGTGGCGTAGTGAAACGTGATAGTGGGTTAAAACTGATAGGGGAGGTCACAAACTATCTTTTAATGAGTAGACAGCCCTGTCAGAGATAGAAA
Source organism: Calotriton arnoldi (assembly GCA_963921515.1). NCBI lineage: Eukaryota > Metazoa > Chordata > Amphibia > Caudata > Salamandridae > Calotriton > Calotriton arnoldi. The sequence goes on along the minus strand of CAWUFW010000195.1, from coordinate 2,003,743 downwards.
CCTTATAAAAGGCTGATGCTACCCTAAGGGTTTTAAAGGAACCCTGGTAGTCAGTGTATGGTGACTATGTGAGGAAAATACCCTATAGTCGTGAGGTGGAGGCCTCACGTTGGTCTCTCACTCAGTGATTCGTCGACATGTTTCGTGCCTATGAAATTGGTCTGAAGGATCTGTGGTGCTTCGTCAGGACAAAAATATCTATAATGAAAAACTACCCCACACAATAATGGTGCCCCTAAAGTTCAACCTTCTGTCTGTGCGGTTCAAGGTCCAACATGTAAAGGAGAGATAGAGAGATACACAAAGAAAGAAAGGGAGAGGCTACTATGTCCCTGATATCGCAGTTTCTTACTGCCGCCAGAGAATATTAGAGGCGTCTGAGGGAACTGTCCAGAAGCACAACCAGGCAGTACACATGGATATAATTAAAATTATAAAAATGACATTAACAGACATAGAAAGAGGACACCAGATCAGTGCTGCAGCAGTGATGTCCACAAAGAACGTTGTCACTGCAACGCAGGTACATTCTTAGCATGGTAGAAATGTATCTAAGGCAAAACCAACAAGTGCCAAACATAAGTGGTGAGTAACTCAATGCAGATGTGTTAGCATTCATTGTGGTAGATCGAGATTGTGTAGCTCGATATTGTCAGTTTCGAGTATGTGTGCCAGTTTGTGCTACAAAAATGTACACGTGTGAGCTCAAACCATGTGGTGTGTAGAAATCGGTCTGAATAAATACATAAGCCGACATGTCAGGTTGTGGTTGGGCTCATGCTTGCATTCAAGCATGTTTGCATACGAAAGTGCTCAAAATGCGTGTTGCCCATTAGCGGCATATGTCTAACCCCCGAAGTGATGATCCAAAGTAATGATCCATCAGTGACTATTTGCCTACAACTGTGCATGAAAACATCCTGTAAGCGATCAGGACTCATTTAAGTCGGTGTTGCTAGAGTAAACTGGTTGCTTACCTAAAGCTAAATCGCTTTCGCTACATCAGATGGCACGGAGTTGCCGCGTGCAAGCGTGTCCTGCTGTTAATACAGCATAGTTAGTAAGAGTCTGCGGGACTCGCGGTAAATTAAGGCAATATTTCCGCTGGCTGCTCACGGTTTTTGGGTGCGGACCGTGCGTCTGCACCTACCCTTCTGTATCTACGTCCCTGGGATTGGGACTCTGCAGCTCCATGGTACTTGGTTATATGGAGTGAACCAATATGGGCGGATACAGAAATGAGCAGTAGTTCTGGTATTGGTGCGCATGTCCGGCGGCCATATTGGAATGGTTAATCCATAGAAACTGGTTATAGTGGTAACCATAAAGAATGGAAATGTGACGTAGTCGCGAGTCTTGCTCCCGCATTGTGGGCAGCCATGTTGGGATGGTTTGTTAGTAAAGTAGAATTGCTTGTAAAGTAAATTTGCTTGGCAACCATAGGATTGTCAGTGTAATCTATTGTAAATATAGTGATGTTATAGTAAGTGTTACTTCTGCATTCTTGGGGTAAATATAGATAAGAAAGGAGTATCAAGAGTGATTCATTTCTAAGGAAGTACATGTTGGCGTACATGTTGATGTCATTATTGCCATGTCACATAATATGTTGAAGTTAGTATCGCCTTGTGAGGTGGTATATTCTGGATGTGAGACCAATATTGTTAGAATGTGGAAACCATGTGGGAGTTATAGATCTCATGAGGGCCTTAGAATGATATTGAGATCTCGTTCAGGCAAATCCCTGTTTTATGAATTGGGTAACGCTCCATGGTGTAGATCTGAGCAAAGGATAATGTACATGGATTTTGTCATCCAGAGAAGACATGGGTTGGATATGAATGTTTAGACCTCAATCCATGGTATATCATCATTGAGTCCACTCTTGTTAGTATGAAGACGGACCACCCATCGCTGTTCACGTCTAAAGAGGGTCGTGGCACTCCAGGAGGGGTTGCTTCTGAGTACTGTCCATTTTAAGTCATCAGCAGAGTGCTTTTTCTCCTTGAAATGGTTGCTCATTTTAGTTGCACTTCGACCACATCTAATCGTGATCTTGTGTTCCCCTATCCTGATTTTTACAGATCTGGTAGTCATCCCTATGTAGTACATTGTGCAGGGACAAGTGATAAGGTACACACAGTTTTTGGTGTTACAATTAGTGTGTTGCCTTTATTTCCAGGAGAAGGAGCCTAACTGTAGGATGGTGGAGTGTGAGGTCGCGTTGCATAAGGTGCAACTGCTGCATGGGTAGTGTCCAGTAACTTGTGGAAGATTCCAAAGGGTTTTCTGTGTTTTTGGTTTGTTCATACATGGTCTGGTATGTACTAACTGGTCTCACAGATTGGAAGTTCTTCTAAATGCAAAATGGGGGCGTTCTAAGTCTAGGTCCCCTGTGTTCAGGATTCTCCAATGTTTTAGAATGATTGATTTTACTTTATTTGAAAGAAGTGTGTAAGATGTGACGCATGTCATCACTTCTTCCTTTGGACATGTGTTGTTTTCAAGGAGGGCCTCCCTGCTATTATTGCGTGCTTTCTTTTTCGTGAGGCTGACCACCCTCTGAGGGTACTTTCATTCAAGGAGGTTGTTACTTAGTTCTGCAGCTTGAGTGTGATAGTCTGTTAGGTCGCTGCAGTTACGTCGCAGACGTAGAAATTGCCCTTATGGGAGGTTTTCCCGCAGGGCCTTGGGGTGGTGGCTTTCAAATGAGAGAAGGCTGTTACAGTCCTCGTCCTTCTTCTGTGTTTTTATTTTGAGTTGGCCTTGTGTGAGGCTAATCACGAGATCAAGAAAGGGGATCTCTATATCTGAGATAGAGCTAGTGAATTTAAGGTGGGGGTTCAATGTGTTGACCCAATCCGTGAAGGATTCGCAGCTATCTCTGCTGCCTTTTCAAAACACCAGCACATCATCTATGTATCTATTCCATAACAAGATGTTGGTCTTAAATGGACTAGTGGTGCTGTTGATGTTTTTGGATTCAAAATCTGCCATGTACAGATGTGCCAAGCTTGGGGCGAATGTACTCCCCATTGATGTACCCTGGATCTGATGGTAGATCTAGGTTTTGTACTGAAAGTAGTTGTTCTTAAGAGCGATGGTTGCACACTCAATGATAACTTCAGCTGGGGTAGCCGTCTGTAGGGTTGTGGTTCTCAAGAGACCATCAATTACTTCAATGGTGGTGTCCTGGGGGAGCCATGTGTGAACAACTACAAATAGATGTAGAGGACTGATTGACTGCCTCCGTATGCATGTATAAATGCATGTGTTTTTATTATAATATTTTAGAAAGTGTAAGGCTGACAAAAAAGCTAAAGCTGCTTTTACGCCAGACATAAAATGTGGAGGCTATAAAAGCTATTGCCTAAAAATCTATCAGTAGCAAAGAGTAACTGCTGTTTGGACAAGAGTTATGGTAACACACCTAAAACAAGACCATAGTTAGCATTTCCTTGTGGTTCTATGTATTAAACAAAAAAGCCGAAAGAGCATAATTGATTCAATAAACACATCTTTAAAAGTAAAGAAACCCCCAAGGGGAAGCACCCTGGGTGCCTCCTAATTTTACAATGGGGCAAACTCACAGGAACAAGTATTCCACATGAATTCAACCACAATACATGTAGTTCATCAACCAATGATCTGATTTAGAAATGTCTTGAGGTATATCACAAATATGGATCATGCCCAGAGAATAGTATTTTATTTACATAAAACATTGTAGGAATCCATCTCAGTCTATCACAGAAGGTCCCTTATCAATACCTGGTGCACTACACTATCAATCTAATCTATATTATAATAAAATACAGTTGAAAGTCTGTGTTTGCTTGCTGCATCCTTGTCTTTGAATGAAGAGAAACAGAAGGCGTTTGTAGCAAATGATTTTACCCCAATTTTCACTGAATGTCGAACTCTTTGCACTTTACCCCTGACAAACAGGTGTATAGTGACTGCCTTCCCCCAAACATGGTTAAATTGGATTATACATAGTTGACTTATTTAACTTTCCTGTTAGTCCCTAGAACATGATATTTAAAATGCTAAATACCCTCTGTGCACTGTAGCATATATTGTGCCATGCATAGAGTGGGCCTAGAAAACATGGCTTAAGGACTACCATGTGTACCCTGACTGCAGCAGCCTAAAAACCTGCTGACACACCAGTCAGACAAATGCTTTTTGACAGGCCGGAGACACTGCTTTTAAATATTAATTAGTTTCCCCTATGTATACCTGACATTTAAAAGTGGAAAATGTACAAAATTAAAATTGGCATGTTCCTCCAGTGGCTATGCCCCAAAAGCTTTTTTCACTGGCAGGGCTGAAAATGAATCCTAGAAAATATCAAAGTACAGATTATAAATTGTATTCTGTAATAATGAGAGGAAATGGCTGCAAAAGTAATCCAAAGTCTACTTTTAATATTTATTAAAAATCCAATTTAAAGTTAAATTTCGATTTATTTAGAAAAAGTAGCTGTTAGAAAGTTACATTTTACCTGGCTGAACCTCTAGTAGTCTAACTAGTATTAGCCTATTGATAGTTGGTCTGCCAGTGCTTGCCCTTAAGAAGGTGAGAAAACTGCTTCCAGAGCAATGACCTGGGTGTGGGGAGATGTTTCTTTCCCCTTGCAGGAAGACCAGTTAGGGTAGACCTAAGAACTTCATTAACTTGTAAAGGGACCTGCCCTTTCAGAAGTAAATGTAAAGTGAGACCTGCAGAAGGAGATCCTTTGTCCACCCAGCCACACTGGCAGGGGACTGCTTATATCCCTGGCCACACCTCTGGATTGGCACACAGGCTCTGCCCAAATAAAGAAGGGTTTCTCCATCTTGAATTTTACGAGTAAGGTGCACTGTGGTTTTGTTTGCAGTAGGGCAAACTGAAACTCCTGCAAAGGTAGCCCTTGAAAACGTTGACACCATTGGATTGGGAGGAGCCAGAAGTCATCCCCACCCACTAGTTTGTGCCAGCCAAAACTGTACCCAATGCACCCTTCTCAGAACATTTTGTGGAACTGCAGAAGAAAGAAAAAGCACTGAATCCTGCTTATTGTGATCTGTTCCCTCTTGTACCCAGGACAAAGAAGTGGACTCCAAGGGTCAGTGAGATGACCTCCTTTGTGGCTACAGAGTCAACAAGCAGAATTTTTTTTTTTTTTTTAAAGACCAGTTGCTCAGTACCATATGAACCGGCCCTGTGCTCTGCCAATCTTTAGCAGTATCAAGCCCTAAAAGACTTAAGAGCTTCCATTGATGTCTGGGAGCTGTAGATGAAGAGCTAAGGGAAAAAGAAATTGACCCTGCAAAATTGGTAATCAGAAAATATTTGTACATCGAGACCTCCAGAAGAATGGGATCAATCACCAGAGTCAATCTGGCAAAGACTCAACCTCCCTGTGCTGAAAAAACAGGTTTGTCCCACTTGGAGCTTCTCCTCCGCAACAAATCAATTTCAGCTGGACCTCAGCCAGAAGATATCTAGCCTAGTGGAGCCCTGTTCAGATATAACCTGCCACCTTGCCCTGCAGAAGGAATCCAAGCTCTCAAAAAGAGACTTAGTCCCAGCGTAGAAATCAAGACCATGTGAAGGTGCCAAAAGTATCCTGTCGAAGTATTGTCTACTCTGTGCATGAAATTTAAACTTTTCCTGCTCGGAGTTTTTCCAGTCAAAACCAGTGGCTTCAGCACTTATCCCACTTTGGCAAGACAGTCCTGCATAAAGCCTAATGCCTTACCTCATTGAGAGATTTTGAGTTCCGCTTTGTGGACTAAGTCAGAAGGTAAAATCTTTGACTGGGCCATGCATTCGACCTCAGGATCCATTGTGATTGGCTTTAAAGTGCACCTAGTTCCTGGTCTTCTGTGACCACAGACTACCATTGGTGCTTTTATTTTCAGAACAAGGGAGACCCCACAATTTTCAAGAATCTGGGGTAATAGATAATATTGAAAGAAATGGTGGCTCATTGGGGCCAGCTGGTCCTGTAAAAGTATCTTTTATGAAAAATAGTAAATTCTATACATTTACATTCGGGACCCGAATGCACAAATTCAATCAGAAAGGCAAGTATGATGCAGGGCAGCATACAATGCGTTTTTTTAAAAATAATGTATTAATTGCAGCATATTATCTCCTTTTTTGTCTCTTTTTTTTATAATTATCATGATCCAGTGCTAACAGAAAAAGTGAAAAAAGTGCTCTAGTGAGTGAAAAAACATTAAAGCATGCATCTCTTTAAAACAACAAAACAGTGAACTCTGTTTGATAATTTTATACGATGAAATAAGAAATTAGGTGGGTTGACGGCGTTTCGATCTAATTCAGTTGAGATCATACAGGTGTGTGAGCACCTACAAGTGCACCCGCAGTAGGTTATCGCCACGGACAGCTAGCTTCTTGTATGCTTGGATTAGTTAGCTGCACTCGGTCCCAGTGTCTTAATTCCTGTAATGCTGTTTTCCTGTGCGGCTGGCATGGTGGGCTTAATTAGAATGTCTCGATGTAATGCGTTCCAGTCGTGGATTGGAAGTATGGTTGGATCGGATTGTTTATGTGGAGATCATCTGAAAGGCGATTTCATTCGGAGCCGGGCAGTTGCTCCGGTGGCTTGAAGTGAATTCAAACAACTGGAGCAGCTGCCCGTGCCTTTTCGATTGAATTTGTGCATTTGGGTCCCGAATGTAAATGTGTAGAATTTCACCTTTTTTCATAAAAGATACTTTTACAGGACTAACTGGCCCCAATGAACCACTGGCGCTATTTTACCTTATAACCCTAAATAAACATATCCCCGGTTCTCCTTATTAGATTTTTGCTGTTTTGGTATCATTTTGTCTTTTAAAATTAACTCTATTTTTGGGATTTAGTTTTTTTTGTTTGGTTCTTTGTCTTAATTACTGCTTTGATACTGTATAAGTATTTTGCACATTGCCCTAAGTTAAGATGTCTGCTCTGTGCCTTCGCTACTGGAGGTTGAGCTTAGGCATTTAAGCTCAGGTTAATTCTAGAGGCATGCCTTTGAGGTGCACAGATGCCCTGCCTTCCCGGTCCTGGCTCCAGATTAAATACAGGGGGCAGAGGGATGCTACTTTTCTAGAAACTTGTTTAGCAAAACAGGCTTGGGTCCTTATACTACCTGGACTAGACCACACCACTAGTGTTAAACAAACATAGGGCATCATTACGATGGCGGGCGGACAAAGTCCGCCCGCCACCATACCAGTAAACGGGACCGACCGCCAGAGGTGCGGCGGTCCCGCTGGGCCCATTAGGATGCGACCGCCACCCTGGCGGTCGCATTCCGCATATTCAACATTGTGGCGGGCGGTGCTGTAAGCAGCACCCGCCACAATGTTGAAAATGCATGTTGTGCAACGCGGTGCCTGCCACCTTGTCCATGCCAATGGTACCCCCCCAAGTGCAGCCCCCCATCCCCCCACTCCCTTGGGGGCCCGCAACGGGCCCCCAAAGTGAACTCCACATGCCTTTCCATGGCGGAGTCTCCGCCATGGAAAGGCATTCCTCCGCACACATCATAATATGGATGGCGGTGCCTGCAAGGCACCGCCACTATATTATGGGCCTTTTCCACCTGGCAGGCAATCGTGACGATTGCCTACCGGCGGAAAAGCGGCGGGCGGTCTTTCCGTCCGCCGCGGTACCCCCCGCCATGCTAATGTGGCGGGAGGTAAATGGCCGTCTGGCGGGGTGTTTGGCGGGCGGATCACCACCTGGCGATCCGCCCGCCATGCTAATAGGCCCCATAGTGTCCAGATAGCGATTTTGGGTGTGCCACGAGGGAATGTTCTTGATTTAATTTTCTCTTTTTAGACAACACCCTTCCCATTTAACATACCCTTAGCTTTGTACACAGGCAGGACTTTAGGCTGTAGCTTCAGTCCACGAATAATTAAATGTCCGCCTGGTGGTAGTTAAAGCCAGGACTGGTCGCTCTGTTTACATTGTATATTTTGTATGTTAAATGTAAATGTGTCTTAATGTGTTTCACCGTGTTGTTTCAATATTTAATCTATGTATGATGTTTTGAATATTACACCATATGATTTTGTTTACGTGTCAAAACAAAAAGTGTTGTCCGACATATGACATGAAAAGAATGTTAGGACATGCTGTTTCTTAAAAATTTCTAAAGAAAAGTGAAATAAATCACACGTACTTTGAAAGTGCCATCCAAGGTTTCGTTTCAATATTCACTTTTCTAGAAACAACAGCCTCAGTTTCCTTATAATGCATGTTCTGTGCCAAAAGCATAGGGTATTTTTGCAAAGACAACAACAACCAACCCAATTGTTTGCACAGAGAGAGCGCCTTTTGTTATTACACAATTACCTACAGGAGATTTACTTAATGCAAAGATTAACAATATTTCTTAATTTGTCTATAACTACCATCCACAAAGCCTCCAGTGGAGCCAATATTTAACAGAAATGCGATTAGATAATTCATTGTTTTCGCTCTGAAACCATGGTTGCATGTCAGATCCCTGCTTCTCCCCACTCCCTCACTCCCCCTCCTTAAATTCTCAGCGCATCTCTGTCGAGGCACTGAGCTGGACATTGTTGTAGTCTATACCTGCACTTTACTGGGATGCATATGACTATATTGAACACTGTGCAGAAACAAAATAATTTTGTACTACAAACGTCAATCAGAAACTGAAATGTTGTCACAGTTTGTGTGCATGTGTTTTATATACCAGCACAGTTGCCATATTCATGCACACCCAGCAGTGGGGGTGCTTGCTCTTAAAGTAGGTTAACCGCAATAGCAGGGCTTTAGAAATAGCCCTGAATGCACAACAGTGTGCACAACACAGTGCCTTTCCTTTTAATTAACTCGCAAGAACCGAAGGCGCGATTCTTTTTCTGTTCTTGTTATACAACTAGGAGCTTATTTAAAAGCTCCTTGCGCTGCCGGTGCATCACTTTTAACATGGTAAAAAGTAACATATCGGCGGCGCAAAGGGCTTGTAAATAAGCCCCCAAGTGCTTTCCACATCGTTATATAACAATATGGAAAGCACTTGTAATAAAGTTCTCCAATAAGATCAGAACACTGATTTGCCAGAGCACTGGTGGGGACCAATCCCAGCTTTTGATCAAACCCTCCCAGTTTGGGGGAAAGGACCAGCGTTCATAAGTTCAGGAACTCCGTGAGCCACTACCGTGTAATTGTGCACTGATTTATCTTGATTGCTTAGGTTGAATTGGCGCCAGTGAAAGTTTGCACTGACATTTCTGCAGTACATACCATCACCATGTCACCCACTTTTATGGAACTCCGTTTGGCTCTGCGAGCTCATGACATTCCGTATCCGGCGCTTCTGTAACTTGTCAGGAACTTGTTTTTGCATTGCTGACTGTCTTTCAATTTGAGGAATGACATCTCCCACTGTGCAATTCATGCATAGAGAGCTGACTTGAGTTGTAGAGTGAGGTGTCAGACGATATTCCCTCAGAAAAGCATAGAGGGCGCAGTCCATGTTCTGTCCATTGGCCAAAGCGATTCTAAGCACCTTATTTAGAGTGCGCATGAACCGCTCCGCCTCTCAATATGTTTGCGCCCAACAGGGTGTTACTTTCTTGTGGTGAACACCCCGGGATTGTAAACATACGGTGAACTCTTGACTCGAGAATGGAGGGCCATTGTCAGTGCGCAGCTCCTTGAGGAGTCCATGGGTGGCCATGATTTTTTCCAAACATGGTATTGTCTGACTGGCAGTTGTGGAATGCATGGTTTCAATTTCGGGGTATTTTGAAAAATCATCGATGACCACTAGCATGTGTCTACCATCTGGGAGACTACCAAAATCTGCGCTGGCCCTCTGACAGGGGAATGGCGGAATATTTTCAGTGATGATGTGTGCTGGTGGGTCTGTGGCCCCGGTAGCTTGGCACAGGGAGCACTGGCGAACAGTCCTTTCAACTAAGGTGTCCAAACTGGGAAACCAGACCTTGCATCTCAGTCAAGACTTTGTCTTGACAACCCCTTGATAGGCCAGCTGAGCGAGGTCAACAACTCGCTGTTGTAGAGTCCCAGGAACTACTAGGCGTGATCCTCTCATGAGACAGCCTTCATGGGACAACACAAGTTCTGCGCAAACATTGTGTAGGGAGGCTAGCGTCAGCCTTGCGCCATCCGTGTAATATGTAGTTTTGTTAAGCAAGGCACACCTTCTTCCTGACCGCACAGTGGAGATACCCAACTGTATTCACTCATTGGTGGCGGTGGCTTTGATGATCTCCTCAAGTGAGATGGGGAGTGGTCGGGAGCATTCAACAACGAATCAAACATATTCTTCCACCTCTTCTGCGTCAAGCTCTTTGCTTTCTGTGGCAGGTCTGGCAGGTCTCGACAGGTATTCTGCAGGATTTTGAGTCCTTGGGCGAAAAATGGCAGTGAAATGATATTCCTGCAATTGTAGAATCCATTTTTCGAATCTCGGCGGTGGCTTGGACGATGACACCATGAACAACGGGATGAGGGGTTTGTGATCCGTATGAACCACAAAAGGTTGGCCGTAGAGATACAGATGGAAATGATGACATTCCCCCAATACACGGCAATGGCTTCCTTCTCAATGTGGGAATAACGCTGCTCCTTCTCAGTCAGTGCCCGTCTGGCATACGCCACTGGAGCCCATTCCCCATTGTTTTGCTTTTGAGATAACACCGCTCTGAGGCCAGTGGGGCTGGAATCTACTGACAGTTCAGATTCCCTGGCAGGGTCGAAGTAGACCAAGGTTGTGTCGGCCGACAGTGCCAGTTTCGTGGCCTGGAAAGTTATTCCTGATCAGGCCCCCAGTGCCAGATTGTGTTGGTTTTTGTCAGCTCCCGCAGCGGGGCAGTAAGGTCCGTGAGATTACGAATGAATCTGCCACAATATGTGACCATACCAAGTAAGCTTCTTACTCTGGTCACAGTGGTGGGTGCTTGTGCAGCCTGAATGTCCTGGACTTTGATGGGATCAGGTAGCACCCCATCCTGGGAAAAACAATACCCAAAAAAAACGATAATTTCTTTTGGAGAAAAGCACACTTATCCCTGTGAAGCATTATACCATTTTCTTTGAGGCGTTGAAAAGTGGCTCTCAGGCAATCGAGATGTTCTTCCAGCCTAGGGACATGGACCAAAATGTCGTCACTGACGTTGAGGACTCCTTCAAGAACAGCAAGTACACTCCTGATGGTGTCCTGAAAGACCTCTGCTGCGCTGGAAATTCTAAAACGAAGGCGCTTATATCTTCTAAGGTGCACGTGGGTGGAGAAAGTGGTAATGGCTCGAGATTCCGGGTCCAAAATCAGTTGGTGATAACTAGCTCTTAGGTCCATCTTTGAGAACCATTTGGAGCCACTCACTTCTAACACGATGTCATCCACGGTGGGCGTCAGATGTCGTTCTCGTTTGATAGCCAGATTAGATAGGTGCATGTCAACACAAATCCCTTTCGGGGGACATCCACAGAGTCGGACCAACGACCTTGTCGATAATATCTCCCTGTTTCAATTTGATTAGTTCCTCTTCCACCTTTGGCCTCAGGTGGAATGCCTCTCATCGATGCTTCTGGGCTACCGGCTGGATCAAGTTGTCGATATGTAGGCATATCAGACAGTCTTTTAGGCACCCTATTCCTTCAAACAATTATGTAAATTGGGTTAACATATCATCCACTCTTCTTTGTTGTATGCTGAAGACAAAAGTGAAGAGTTGAAGGCGCTGTGCAGTTCGGTGGCAAAGCAACATCCCTGAGCCTTCTTTGGTGACATACACCTTGGCACGAGTTGAGTGAGACTCATAGGCAATCTCGGACGTAAATACACCCGCTAGAGTAAGAGGAGAGGTGGATCCGTAGGCGAATACTTTTGTGATGGTGGGTTGCAAGGCAGGTTGCACAAGAAGTCTCAGCATCACGGACTGGGCCATGATATTAATGGATGCTCCAGTATCAATCAGCACCTGCACTTGATGACCACCAAGTAGTACATTGCACTTCGGGATGTGCTTTCGGGGGTATCCCTCAGGTTGCATGGCATGTATAACATGGACTGCCCATTCGATATCATCATCGTCCATGTCCCCTTTGTCCTCTGGGACATCTGACGCATGTAGGGCATTAATAGGTTTTGGCCTTTGACCTTTCGGGGCACTGAGGGATGACAGACCTTTGCAAAATGATTAGGTTTGTTGCATGCTGAGCACCTTTTTCCTTGAGCTGGGCACAGCCCTTGGTGTGGGTAGGAACCTCCACACCCATAGCATGTCTTAGGCATGGAATTGGTTTTAGTACATGCCTTCCCCTTGTCCACGGTTCCGATAGCGAATGCGTTGATGGGTTCCATCTGGATTTGGTGCTGTAATACTGCCGCCGTGTGTGCGGCTCGCACCTTGGACAGTTCTTTTGACCTACTCATCGTCAGCATGTCCGCCATGGGCATTCCTGGAATGTTTTCTCTTAGTTTAATTGAGGAACACCCTTGAATAAGTTGAGCTCGGATTTAGTCATTTTCATCCGGCAATGTACAGGTGCTAGCTAAGTCTCTCAGGTGGGCATGAAAAGTATCTACAGATTCATTAGGTAATTGTCTGGCCAGACTCAACAAAAAGGCAGGGTTTGCTAATGGTTCGAAGCATGCTGTTAGTGCTTGTTTCAACGTGCCATACGTGAAAGACGGTCCAGCTTCTACGACTGATTTTCCCAACTTGTGTATAGCTGCACCTCCCAAATGTAGGAGCATGCGGTGTCGCCTGTCATCGTCTAGGGCCCCACCCACAAAGTAGGTCTCCAGACGCTCCTCCCAATCTTTCCACTTCCCCGCTTAAGAGGATGGAGGACAATCAACCAAAAATGGTTCCACTGGGAATGTGGCTGTCATGTGGCCGTTCGGGGTTGTTAGGGTGGTGTGATGAGACAATGTGACACGCTCTCTCTTTCCCTTCCAACAAATAGCCAGGTCAAGCACAGCAACCACCACAAGGAACAGAATGCTGTGAGATGCGCAGAGTCCACTGGCAGCAGGCCTCACTTATACACCCAAATGCATGTGGGCATGTGCGGGGTTCAAACAGGCACATCTACCACCAACCTGGAGCTGCTGGGAATCACACTGGCCAGTGGACGATGAGTAGGCTCCATGCAGGTTGCTTTCTGAACCTCAGATGAAATGCACAGGCAGTGCAGACGAAAAGCCATGCCTCCCTAGTGTTCCTGGACGTGCTGGATCGGTGACATGCCTGCAAGGCAAGAAGGAAAATACAGTAGATGCACCCTCAAAACAGCTCTGGACAATGGGCCATGCGCCACTGAGGAGACGAACCATGGTCAGGAGGGCCACCACAGCGGGCCGCAGGATGCAGGAGATGCCCAGGAAAGATGAGGTGAGGCGGTGGGTCGAGACCACCTCGTCGCCAGTTGTACATGAAGAGCGGCCTCTTCATGTACGCTGCGCAGCACCACTAGCAATGACTGTGAGGCACGCTCTTAGTAGTTGTTTGGCACCGTGAGTTCACGCCCCAGGCCCATTTATTAACTCCCATTCCCTATGTCACGGCTGTGACCATCGGGATACAACGAAAAGGGCTGACCCTGAAAACACCCTTCCTTGGGTTTAACACAGTGGGCTCACCCACCAACGTGAAACATACCAGGTACCACCACTCCCCCCAACACTCTGGACCCAGTCAGGAGCTCTCAGGCCAGGGCCAGTCACCTGTGCACAGTGCTGGAGGGGGTCCCTTGGAACTCAGCCCCCCTTGCATTGTTAGGCCACTGGGTGTGCTACAGGCAGCTGATTCCCTGCAGTATTTTGGTGTGTTTGTGTGTGTCAAATGTACAGAAGATTAAACCCAAATCCTCCAATACTGTCTGGAGAGAGACAGGCAAAATGAAACCTGCTTTTGCTGACCAATTGAATGAAAAGAAATGAGAGTGATGATGAAGATAACAAATGGTAATTAATGGATGGGCTCACAGCCTTCAGAATCTCACAAATGACAGCACCTTCGCATTCTCAGGCGGGAGTTAAAAATTAATGTAGGCAGAAAAATATATGGTCTGCTATCTGCATTTATTGATAAAAATCAGTAAAAACTGGAAAATGGTAGCCTGAATTGTAATGTAAGTGCAAAGTAAGAGCTGGAGATAAATAAAAAGGATCAAGGCGGTTACGCAGACAAGTTAATGGACATAATGGCCTTCATTAATCACCAATATTAATGCATATTTACTGAAATGTAATCATAGTGTGATAGCAACTATCGAGCAGAGGTCTGTGGGCAAAATTCAGAGAGACAATGAAAATCTGTGCAGAGATAGCACCCAATGATGACATGTGAAGAATTATGACTTTTGTTGAAATGCTTGGATGACTCGCTGGTAATGTATGCAGCAGCCTTTCTTCACCGAGGTGGCACCATCTGCTTGCTGAATGGTAAATACAGGCTGAAAAGAGACTGTGACATGGAAACTCTGTGTCAGATGCCTGTCTCTACCCCTGCCAGCAGCTTTCAAAACAACTGTCTGGTTTCAATAGGTTGTTGGTGCTGAGAGCTTGATTCTAAAGCGAAGGACCTTTAAACCAAGCTATATTTCCTTGGGGATCAGGAATTCCCTGCCATTTCCACCCGTCCTGCAATGCATGCATGGCAAGAAAACTGAATTCCTGGGGACTTCCAGCATTGCAGGTGGAGGGATCCCTGCATCCTCCTGTCAGGCTTCTTGACAGATGTGAAATTACAACTTTCCCTCAATGACTCAAATTATTCCTGATGATCACTGGTTCTATATGCGAATGAGGTCAAAGTCAAGAAAGATGACCTGTAGTTCTTGAATGATGCAGTGTTAAGCATCCAAGGATATTACAGTGTAGGCAGATTACTAATTGCTAGACATAGTGGAGGTGAAGAAGTTGACCAGATCTAGACTGCAGATTTGTCAAGTGGAAGACGTCTAGACTAGCAGAAATTAAGGCATAGCCAAAAATTAAAGCTGCAGGTTCGAGGTAGTGGAGGAGGCCAACAGAGCAGTGGAGTGCTAGCAGAAAAGAGTGGAACAGAAACACTAAGAAGAGGGCTGAAGGAAAACTAAGCAGGAACAAACAGGCAAAATGAGAAGGAGAGTTGAGATCCGAAGTGCTGCATGGAGTGAAGAGCGGCAAGGCACCTGGGCATGAGAGGAGGAACAAGCGTCTACTGAGAAACATAGTGATGAAGCACAGTTCAGGATTTGGAAGCCCTTAAATAGCTCTAGGGTGCTCAATGAGGGAACAGCAGTACTCATCTGTGCTATAGGGAGTAAATTACTGCACAGATGCAGTAAGGCAACACTTCTCCCTTTTTCAGTCTCCTTTAACTGGCTTCTGTATTCAGCATCTCAATCGAATGGACACCATTAACCACAAGGAGTCCATGGGACGAATATTGCAAATAATCTTGGTGAGTTCTTGACATGCTTAACAATTCCACACCAGAAGCCTGTCCAGTACCTACCAAGTTAGAATGAGAGTGTTGTAACATAAGACATTGCAGTAATGTACGGAGTGCGCAGTACCTTTAAAAACTTTGTGGACCAAGCTCACTTGTCAAAAGTAAATGCATTCTGGTTGCTATGTTTTCTTTTAAGTTATTGCTCTATGGCATGTGCTGCTGTCCCACATCGGTTGATAAGTCTTCATTGGGTGTCTGATGCATGAGAACAGGCTGTGTGTGGTTTCCTCATTTGTTATCTTGTACTTCACGAAATAAACATTGTACTTATCTCCACTTGGCTCCCGAAGTTGCTATGTAACAGAGAGGTAGTACTGTACCTCAAATATAACATGCCCAGGTGATAAGAAAGGATGGTGTTAGGGTGGTGGAGCTGTCCTGTAGCTGTAAACTGGTGGTATTCCCCCTTGTCTCCCTCCCCTCAAACAAATTCTGTGTTTTCCAGGAAATGTCTGAGCCTCAGGGAGAGAGAAACAGCTCCTGTCCCCTTCGCATCCCACAGCAACATGACAATCTTTATATGTACCATCCATGGATCGTGTAAACATCCTAGGAAGAAGGGCAATTCTGGGCATTCAACTTTTTTGGTGAACTTTGATGGGCGTTCTGCTGGGACAGTCTGAAAAATCCCAATATGTCCCCTTTTGCTGAGGTGGTTTGTACACCCCACAACAGGTAATTCTAAAGAATATAGTGGGCTCCTGTCGTATACCCTATGGAGTCCCAGGGTTACCATGGTTCTGGGATGACTACCTGCCAGATGTTTTCACCAGGCAGTCCTGCAGCTGACGAGGCAGAAAAGGGTCACAATCTAGGCCTGTAGATCCCTTTAGGAAAGTGATGGAAGAGTCCCTGCAGTCTTACGCCTGAAAAAAGAAACCAGGAAATCCCTTTGGTTTTTAGTTTAAGGGCCTTATCACGAGTTTGGCGGTCTTGGAGCGGGCTGTGACACCAGCCCCCCGCTCCATGACCGCAAAACCCATACTGTGACCGCCCGCCGGATTCCGATTGGAATCCAGGTCGAGCAGTCCTGCGGCGGCTGGCCCACAGCAGTGCACATTACTGCACAGCATGGACTGTCCATGCCCTGCAGGAACTGGGGGTACATGCATACAGGGGGGCACACGGTGTGCCCCCCTGCATGTATCCCCTGGCACAGAGTCAACAGCCCCCTTTGTTTCCTCACCACCACACTTTTCATGGCAGTCGCACCGCCATGAAAACTGTGGCAGGGAGGAAACTAGTAATATGCTTGGCAGTGCCGCAGCGGCACCGCCAGAGTATTACCAGCCTCACTCCCCTGCAAGACCGCCAGGGATCGCGGTTTTGCGGCATTCCGACTGCCAAAGTCAAAATATGGCGGGTGGACCACCCACCCTTCCGGTGGTCCACAGACCGCCACCATGACTATGGTGTTCCAATGGACCGCCCTAGTCATATTAAGCACCTTTCAGACGGGAATATGCCTCCTTTTCACGCATTCCGTCACCCCGCATGCAATTACAACGCGGTCGTTACAACGCATACCATTACCCCGCAAGTCGGAACAACGACTTGCGGAGGGGGGTGCTGGATGTTGGAATAGTATAATTTACTATGCCAACTCCAGTCTGTGTGGACAGTAGGGAAGGTGTTGGATTTTAAATCCAACACCTTCTCCCCCCTCCTCAAGTCGTTGTTTCGACTTGCGGGGTAATGGTATGCGTTGTGACAACGCGGTCGTTGTAACGACCGCGTTGTAATTGCATGCGGGGTGACGGCTTGTTGTGAGGGCTGTTTACCTAAAGCCCATAGTGTATATACAATTTTTTTCAGATAGGATAAAGCAATCCAAATTATATTACAGTCACATAGCTATACATCTCACAATATAATTTATTTTCATATTTTAACAAATCCTATAAAACATTTGCCACAGGGCAATCTTTCACATTCTTGAGCCCATAGTTACAGAAGAATCTTGTGTCCAAATCGAACTTCAAAGGCTGTACTCTGGGATAGTTACTTGGAAGACTCAATATTACCCTCCTACATGGATTCTTCTGTGACTATGAACTCTTGAATTTGAAAAATTGTTTCTGTCTATTTTGTAGTTGTTCTTTAATACAATGTTTATAGAAATGTTGTCCTTTTTTCCAGAATGTTCAAGAGTATTTCATGCTGGAGGTGCTCGACTGGTGCTGTGCGGTAAATCTTGGGAAAAGTTGGAAGCATTGCATGACGCATTAAT
The DNA here is from genome assembly GCA_963921515.1 of Calotriton arnoldi. Taxonomy (NCBI): domain Eukaryota; kingdom Metazoa; phylum Chordata; class Amphibia; order Caudata; family Salamandridae; genus Calotriton; species Calotriton arnoldi. Next base: position 1,986,001 of record CAWUFW010000195.1, on the reverse strand, counting down.
AAGTGTAGCAGACCCCAGTGTGGTAAGGTTGTTCTGTTGACACACTTCAGACATGTTTTGTAATAACTTCATAAGCATATTTTTGTTGATTATATTGCATGTACACTGTTTTAGGGTTTCTCATTATTTAAAAGTGGAACGGTGCATCCAGCAGTTGGAGGAGGGTCATTATATATGCACCTTGCATTAAAAAAAAAATATGATTTAGCAGCGTTGAGATTCCGCACAAGGTGTCACTTGGACTGGGCTACAAGTGACTAAATGAAGTACAAAGGGTACATGACATGAATTCATTAGGAGATGAGGGTACAGACCGCTGTCTCCAGCTTTCCACTGTTCCTCGTGATAGTTAGCATGTAAAATGTGCATATTTAGTGGCGGTAGCAGTAATCCCCGAGGCATATACTGCTGTGGGTTATTCTGTGCAGTCTGGTGTCTCTGGACCCAGAATTACACGGTCTGAAAATCTTTGTTTCAGTGAAAATTCTGGACCAGAAACACAGGACTAAGACCTGGATGCGAGACTGTGGTGGCTGCAGGCATATTTGGCATCGAGCTTCTGCCCGTCCACCTCCTGCACAACATGGGTAACTACAAATGCCAGTGGCGGCTCCTCCACCAAGGCGGAGGAGCATTGCCCCACTGCTCGTTGAGCAGTGCAAAATAAAAATAAAATGATAATAACAAGACGTTATTATCATTTTATTTTTCTTAGCGGGACTCCAACTCCAGCCAGGTCGAGCAGGGTGGGCCTGGCTCCCCTACATCAGAGGGAGCAGGAGTGGTTTACACCCCCTCCCTAAGTGCGCATTACTGCTTGGTCAGCCCTCTGGGGCCGTCCAAACAGTCATGCGCACTTGGCATGTTCTCCACTGGGCTGTGCTGCACAGCCCAGTGGAGAACATGCCCAGCCTCCCAGTTACTGCCTGAGCGGCCGTTTCGGCCCCTCAGGCAGTAACTCATGTATAAATGAGATTGTTGATTGTATGTCTCAGTACACTAACTGGAACTTGCTCCCTCATTAATCAGACAATATGCAACGAATTGTGACAGACAGCAATGGATCTACATCTACCCTCTTGTTATCTAGATTAATACAAGCCTGTTTATCAACACAAATGATAGTTAACTAATTTACATTACATTGGCATCTCTCATACCCTGAAAATATTGCTTCATTTGTAACATGCTGTTTACATAACATGCTTTTAATAGGTCTGAATTTGCAGCTGTTAAAAGGTGCCTAAAATGTTCACGTCTCCACCTTTCACTCATGTAGCTAAGGCTACTAAAATCTCTCACCTAAAGACAAAATCTGCTTCAGTTGTAAGGTGAGAATGCTCTGGGCCGCTACTTCCAATTCAACTCTGGTCAAGCGACCTTTGTAGTAGCCTGAGAGGAAGAGGGGTTAAAGACAATTTAAATTTTAAAGTGCAGCGTGATAATTAGGACCACCCAATAAAAGTCTGAATCAATTACTTGAAGTCAAAAAGGTTTATTACAAACTCAAAGCCAGATTTGAATTTATCAATCTCAAAAACATACTATGAAAGTATAAAATAACCAAAGGAAGATGAAAGTGTTTTACAATATTGGTCCTCAACAGTACAGAACATATAAATATCTCAGTAGCCATGATACAGATAATAAGAAAAAGAATCTAGTGACTCGTTGAATGGTCACGATCCTTCTACTGATACAGGGAAAAGATTTACAGCATCTATTAAACCCTACACTAAACTAAGGCTTGGGGAAACCCTACTGAAACAAGATAGCAAGGATGGTGTAAGCCTCAGAACTTCTGTGGAAGTACTATAAAGAAATATTTGTGTATAGCATGAAGCCACACAATCAGAAATGTCAAGAGAGGTCTGTACTTCTCCAAGTCTAAAGGAAATCTGACTAAACCCAGTTCACTGACACAACATTGATGTAAAAAATATAAGCAAAAATATCGACTCCTAAACTTAAACAGGTAAGTGTAAAAATATCGACTAAAAAATATCGATGTAAAAATATTAATGTATAAAATATCGACTTTTATATAAATGTAAAACACAATTATATATATTAAATATTAAATATAATTTTAACAATTATTCAAACAATTTTAATATACATTTTAATAAAATATAACAAATAACCTTAATAAAAAAATAAACACACAAACATAATAATTTATACATATATATTTACTTCAAAACAATTAATAAACTATTATTTTCAATTTATGTTAAAAGTTTAAAAAATAAAAATATATATTAATGATTTAAAATATAAAAAAAACAAAAATCTATAATAAATTAAAACTTTAAACTATTAAAAAATATTTTAACTTAAATTTCGCAATACAATCAGTGCAACAGTAGGGAAAGTGTTGGATAGCAAAGGGGTAAAAATAACTATTCCCAATCCAGTGAGTGCAACAGTAGGGTAAGGGTTTGATAGCGGAGGAATTACATTTACTATTCCAACTCCAGTTAGTGCAACAGTAGGGAAAATGTTGGATAGCGGAGGGGTAAAAATTACTATTCCCACTCCAGTGAGAGCAACAGTACGGAAGTGTGTAATAGCGGAGAGGCAAAAATTACTATTCTCACTCCAAAGAGTGCAACAGTAGGGAAAGTGTTGAAGAGTGGAGGGGTAAAAATTACTATTCCCACTCCAAACAGTGCAACAGTAGGGAAATTGTTGGATAGGTGGCGGGGGGGGGGGTAAAAATTACTTTTCCCACTCCACTGAGTGCAGCAGTAGGGAAAGTGTTGGAGAGTGTAGGGGTAAAAATTACTATTCCCACTCCAAACAGTGCAACAGTAGGGAAACTGCTGGATAGCGGAGGGGTAAAAATTACTATTTCCACTCCAGTGAGTGCAACAGTAGGGAAGGTGTTGGATAGCGGAGGGGTAAAAATTACTATTCCAACTCCAGTGACTGCAACAGTAGGGAAAGTGTTGGGTAGCGGAGGGGTAAAAATTACTTTTCCAACTCCAGTGACTGCAACAATAGGGAAAGTGTTGGATAGCGGAGGGATAAAATTTACTATTCCCACTCCAGTGAGAGCAACAGTAGGGAAAGTGTTGCATAGCAGAGGGGTAAAAATTACTATTCAAACTCCAGTGAGTGCAACAGTAGGGAAAGTGTTGGATAGCGGAGGGGTAAAATTAACTATTCCAACTCCAGTGAGTGCAACAGTAGGGAAAGTGCTTGATAGAGGAGGGGTAAAAATTACTATTCCCACTCCAGTGAATGCAACAGTAGGGAAAGTGTTATATAGCGGAGGGGTAAAAATTACTATTCCCACTCCAGTGAGTGCAACAGACGGAAAAGTGCTGGATAGCGGAGAGACAAAAATTACTATTCACACTCAAACAGTTAAAAAATATATATATATATTAATTTTTTTAAATCATAAAAATAAATAAACAATATTTAAAAAATGAAGAATCGAATATTATAATATTAATTACATATAACAAAAACGTACACATATTATATAAAATAAAATAATAAATGTATTTAAAAAATATATTTTTTTAAACTAGAAAATATTTACAAACAAAACAATTATTTCATTCATAAATATATTTATTTTATTTCCTACCCTATGACACCACACCAAAAACAAAACACTTCAACATTTTAAATTAAATTTACTTCCATAATTAACATAATTAATTATCAATTAAAAACATATTATTAATAAAAAAACTAATAAACATTAATTGACTACACACACTTTAACACTAGAATATCCACAACACACACCTAAATTAAACTATAAAAAAATAAAACACAATTAAAACTTATTTTTAAATTAAAAACTATTACTATTAACAACTAATAATAAAGTAGTTACAATTTATTTAATACCCACCCTTTACCCCTTTAAAAGTAAAAACAACACTCACAAAAATAAACAATTACCCCAAATAAATATCAAATAATTAACATTAATTAACAACTATATATTAATTAATTAAACACAAATTACTTCCCACCCTTCACTCCTATAAACACAACACACACCTAAAATTAATTAGACAATTACCATAATAAGATTTTAATTAATTCAATTAATATCAATTAACAAAAAAAATAATAATAAAAAAATAAACTACTTAACACCCTTTACCCCTATAAACCCCAAAACTCACACCTAATATTAATTACACAAATACCATAATTCATTAGCAATTAATCAATTAAAATTAATTAACAATCAATTAATAATTAATAAATTAAAAATAAATTACTTCCCACCCTTTAGACCTATAAACACCACAACACACACCTAAAATTAATTACACAATTACCCTAATTAATTACCTATTAATTAATTAAGATTTATTAACAAACAATTATTAATTAATTAATAATAAATTACTTTGCACATTTAAAACTATAAAATCTCAATTAAACAAATATTACTGGCCCTAAAAGCTCACTATGTCCGAGTCCGCGAGGGAAAAAAATCCTTTCTGGCCTCTAAAATTGAGCTAGCCGGAAATAGTAGTAGGGAACTGTTTAAGATAGTTAAAGACTTTTCTTCCCCTAATGCCATAAAAAGCCCTTTCACCCCTACCTATGAATGGACGAATCATATCGCGCAATACTTTTATAATAAAATAAAAACTATCCAGGATTCGTTTAGCTCCGTGGCCCTTGATAGCACGGGCATTTCTGACTTGCCCTCCCCCACTGGCCCAGTTGCGGATGCAATCCTTCTGGAGTTTCCCCCTATTCCTATGGCCACTTCACTTAAAATTATGAAGGCATTGAAATCCGGCTCCCCCTCCGACCCCTGTCCTGCCAAAATTCTGGCATCCATCGCTGAGGTATTGAACCCTGTCGTCAACAGAGTCTTGAATTTATCTTTGTCTGAGGGATCGATGCTGGACAGCTGGAAGCACGGAAAGATCCTCCCGCTCCTGAAAAAACCCTTAGCAGATCCTTCGGTAGCCAGCAATTATAGACCGATATCTCTGCTGCCTTACCTCTCCAAGGCTTTAGAAAAGTATGTCAATGCTGTCATCACTGATTTCGTTGAGGCTACCCATGTTCTGCACTCAAGCCAGTCGGGTTTTAGAGCCAACTTCAGTACAGGAACGGCCCTACTAGAAGTCTCTGAGACGATCAAAACTACTCTTGATAGAGGAGGGAAAGCTGTACTGATACTATTGGAGCTATCGGCGGCTTTCGATACCGTGCCCCACAATCTACTTCTGCGCAGACTTCAGGACTGCGGCATTGGGGGCACGGTTCTTAAGTTGTTTTCCTCATTCCTGGAAAGCCGCCAGCAAACTGTTTGGTCCCCCCCCTTCTCGGCCATTATTCCTCCGTTGAATGTAGGAGTGCCACAGGGTTCGGTTTTAAGCCCAACCATGTTTAATATTTATATGGCCCCCCTCGCACTCATAGCAGAACAGCATGGAGCAAAAGTTATATCTTACGCCGACGACACTCAGTTGTTTTTTACTTGTGAGAAAGATGCGGCGTTAAGAGGAAACGAAATCAGCACGTGCTTGGCCAAGGTGTTTGCCTGGTTCAAATACAACCAACTGCTATGTAATTCAGATAAGTCTGAAATTATCTTTTTGGATACCCTCCGGGTGATGAATGGCGCCAATGGTGGCCCCAGAATTTGTCCCCCTGCCTGCCCAGTGACCACTGTAAAAATCTTGGAGTGAAACTGGACGCAGATATGTCTATGAAGTTCCAGGTCCAATCTGTGGCCGGCACCTGTTTTGGGCTGTTAAAAATGATGAGAAATTTTCTCCCTCTGCTCCCTATCTCGTATAGGAAAACAGTGGTCCAAACCTTGTTCACGTCAAAGCTGGACTATGTCAATGTGCTTTACCTGGGCCTCCCCGAATACCTTCTTGGCCGCCTACAGGTGGTACAAAATGCGGCGGCCAGGGCCGTACTGAGAGTCGGCCCCAGGACACACATGACCCCTTGTCTAAAGTCCCTGCACTGGCTTTCAGTGAAAAAGAGGGTTAACTTTAAAGCCCTGGTGCTAGCCTTTAAGGCTCTCCACAACATTTGAGCTCCCAACCTCATGAACAAAATCCAGCCCTATACCCCATCCAGAACCCTGCGGTCATCGACACAGCATCTGACGATCGTGCCAAAGTTCTTTCGGTCTCGAAAGGGGGGATGCTCCTTTCAAGTAACAGCCGCAAAACTATGGAATAGCTTGCCTCCCTCTCTGAAACAGATGCAGGATCTCCTTGGTTTCAGGCGACATTTGAAAACCTGGCTCTTCCAACAGTAGAGGAGGCGCATATTGTTCTGTTCACACTGCTTTGTCAGGGGTTTCTGAGACAGCGCCGGGACACTCCTTGGAGTAGCCGCGCGCTCAACAAATACCTTATAACATAACATAACATAATAAAAAAATAATCAAATAATTTAATATAATTAAATTACTTCCCACCCTATTCCCCTATAAACCCACAACCCGCTACGGAACTAAAAACGCAAAATTCAAATTAAAAAAATTAATAACTTCTAAAAAATTTACACATATATTAAAAATACAAACAATTCTTATACAAAAAAACATACATCACATACATATAAAATAAATACTAAAACACATACCATTAATTAAAAAACTGATATTTTTAAAAACTGTGGGGCATATTATCAAGGCCAACAACGCCGCTTTAACGGCCGTTTTCGGCCGAAAAGCGGCGATTGAATTACCTCACTATTAGCAAGGACACGCTAATAGGCATCAGCGCGTGTTTCCTTGTGTCAGCCGCCGTTCCACTAACGCCTCGCATCGCATCTCTAATGAGATGCAAAGAAGGCGTTTCCTCTCTAAACAGCATGGGAAATATCGCTAACTGCACTACTCTGTATCAGCAAGCTGACCCAGAACACCCATAGCGATATAAAAAGCCGTGCTAACTGCGGTTATCGCCATCAGCTAACGTCTGCAAAATTTCAGACTTAGCTATATTTATAAAGGGAGGTGGATTCTAAGCCTAAGTCCATATCTCCCTATCACCAAGGATTCCCTCAGCGCTGTAGTTGTATCGCTGGATTTCCAGCGATGTTCCCTCATTTTGCCGCTATCGCCGGATTTTCCATCGCCGTGGAGATAAGCGTTGATGATAACGCGTTATCTCGGCGATCAAGTCCGGCGATAGCCGGCGTTAAACAAATTTGCGCTAAGTGCGCTCTGCGATGTTTATCGCAGTTTGTTGGTGATATGCCCCTGTATTTTTGCAAATGATATTAAACACTTCGATATTTTTAAAATCGATATTACTTACCTTAAGTCGATATTCTTGACCACGATATTCTTGCTGTCGATATTTCTGAACCACGATATTTATTACTCGATATTTGTGCAACTCGATATTTTTTACTCTATATGCTGTCTGCACACCACTAAACCCAAGATGGGTTCAATAATTAAAATGCAAAAAGAACATTCAAGAGACCATGACCTCATACACATCATAATATGTTTTCTAGTTCCCAGAAATAACTTGGCACCTTGATCACTACTCCCAAATTTGAGTCTCTGCTTCCAAAGCGTCCTTGGTTCCTTCCTTCGTCTGATAGTACCAACTGGTAACACTCCTTTTGTTCTTCATTAAAATCATTTAACGTTGCCAGCTCTTCCTCTCCTCTCTATCCCTGAAATGCAACGCGTTTTTCACTAACAAATGCCTTTGGTCAGCACCTGCAAAGGAGAAAAACATGCAGAAAAACATCTTTCACGTTAATATTAACTGTCCCAACTGTAAGCTTAAGGCCCACAATTGCGCTAACTTAACATTTCTCCTTAAAATATATTAGTTCTACAACCTACATATAATCCAATAAATGAAATTTTTAATAATGAATCAAGCTATATTGTGCAGTACTCTTATATGTGGCACAATAGACTAATTCATTTTAGTAATCAAAACCGACAGCTGGTCACAATTTATAAGGAAAGCATTAACACACGTATGATTCATTCTTACCAATCCCTGGTGAATGCACTACATTAAATGGATTTTAGGGTACTACCTTACAATGTAAACCCTTAGAAGAAGAATATCAGCAGTCCAGATGTTTCTGAAATGGAAAACATTAATATGCACACACACACATATATATCAAAACACAATAGATGCCCTTTTATGCCTTTAGTGCATCATATCTCTTTAGTAGTATTGTGTCACAAGAGTACATCGGGCCAAGTGTAAATACATATATATGTGGCCTAACCAAACGTCGATGAATGGAAGATGGAGCAAAAATTATGCTGCTACAAACGTAAAGATTCGGAGTCAGACTGGAACAGCAAATAGGCCTAGGCACCAAAATAAATGTGCCCCCCCATGTGCAAATCATATAGTTAAAAAGTAGCCCACATTTTCAAATGAGGACCGTGTTGAACTTGTAAAGCCAGGCTGTATACATGTTTTCCAAGATCCATGCATCTGCATGCATTTGTGCATTCCACAGATAATGTTTATGTTAATACCAGAGGAAAAACCCGTCCACCATGCCATACAACAGACCCACAAACAACCAAGAAACCGGTCCACACACTGACCAATTAGACCTGCCCTTCGGGCACTGCCAGATTGCCCAATAGACCAGTCTGACTATGTAAAGAATCTAAGGACGGGCCCCATATGGTTCTGATCAGAATCAAAAATAAGGGGCTCATTATGATGGCGGAAGGACTGCCACCGCCGGGCCGGCGGTGGCAGCCCTTCCGCCATCATACAGAAAATTCCCACCGCCAAATTAGGATGGCGGTGGGAATCACAATGGTTCCGCGGCGGACGGAAAGTCCGTCCGCCATGGTTCCGCAAGGCAGTCCTTTTCCGGCCGCCTTGCAGAACCCGGAACCAGTGCAACATTGCGGCGGTGCCGTGGAGGCACCGCCGTAGGGATTACGGTATCCCTTTCCGCCTGTCTTTTTGTGGTGGATATCCCGCTGCAAAAAGACAGGCGGAGACTGGCTTTGGGGGCCCGTTGCAGGCCCCCTCTGTGTGGGGGGGGGTGCACTGGGGGGGTACCCATGGTACCCCCCTGCAGTTCCATGCACCAAGTGGCAGGCACCGCGTGGTGCCTGCCACGTGGTGCAGGGAAATGCAGTGCATGCACCTTTATCATTGCGGACGGTGCTGCAGCCAGCAGCACCGCCCGCAATGATAAAGGCCCAGGATGCGCCCGCCAGTATGGCGGGCGCATCCTAATAGCAGTGGTGGGACTGCCGCATGTCTGGCGGGCAGTCCCAAACACCGCTATGGTGGCGGGTGGACCAAGTCCGCCCGCCATCATAATGAGCCCCTATGTTAGCTTAAATTTTTTTAACCCCTTGGGGATCGAATACTGTATTTCTACTTTGAAAGAACGCATTTTATTGCTATTCCATTTAATGAGTTTGAAATTTGATAATGATGACAGTAAAGAAAGGGGTATGCGATGAAAATCGAAATACAACTGTGTTCACAATTGGGCACAGTAATGATAATTAATTGTCTAAACCCAATGCATCTATCTTACAAACCATGCATTGCAAAAAAAAAAAAAAACGGATTAATTTACCTTTCCTGTTTTTATTGAAACTTTTATTGATGTTTTTTCTCAGTTGATATTTACGGGATAGGAGTTTTTTTCAACGTAGGTTTGCCTTTAGACCTACCCTAAACTTGTATGGTCACATCATAGATAGTCGGTGATGAGATCCAGTCAATTCTTTGTATTTCCAAATCCCCCTAGCAGTAATTAATATTTTCTGTTTTCTCTCTTATTATGAATTACACTGCCACCTTTACCTATATCTGCATCGTTCCTTTCTCTCTACTACTCTCAGTTTGACATCTGACCCTCCCTCAGTTCTTGCGGGTGCCATTGGTTCAGACTGGCGAGCCATGCCGCTTCCTTTTCTTTACAGAACGAGGCTTTTCCAACCACAGGTCGGTATTAGAGTTTGAAAGACCTCCTCCAGCTCCTGCTCCTTGAGGTTTATCGTATTTTATGTTATATTTACATTTTTGGGATAATAGTGTGTTACACATAGAAATAACTAAGGAGAAATTGGATACACAATTCAAAATTAAAGTGGTCTTTGAAACACACAAAAAACGGTAAAAAGCAGTGGGGATAAGGGAAGTTAGGGAGGGAGAAATTATTAAAACTATATAGCACTTATTGGTATGTAGGTGTGAACACTTAGGGGCACATTACGATGGTGAGCGGACAAAGTCCGCCCGCCACCGCAGCGGAATGAGGGACCGTCCGCAAGGGGTGCGGCGGTCCCGCCATGGATATTAGGATGCCACCACCACGGTAGCGGTGTCATCCCGTATTGTTCGCATTGCGGCGGGCGGTGCTGTCACCAGCACCTGCCGCAATGCGAAAAATGCATGTTGTGCATTTGAATGCACAACGTGACAGGCACCGCGAGGTGCCTGCCACCTTGTGCATTTAAATGTAGGGGGGTACCATAGGTACCCCCCATCCCCCCAAATCCTGGGGGCCCGCAACGGGCCCCCAGTAGCAAAGACCACATGCCTTTCCATGGCGGCAACACCGCCATGGAAAGGCTGCTTTCCGCCTACATCCTAATATGGATGGCGGTGTCTTGCAGATACCGCCACCATATTAGGGTCCTTTACCGCCCGGTCCCCTGTGGGACCGGCGGACGGTCTTTCCGTCTGCCGGGCTCCCCCCCGCCATCGTAATATGGCGGTGGGGAAATGGCATGCGGGCGGTGTGAAATGGCGGGCGGATCGCCACCGCCATACGGGCTGTGGCGATCCGCCCGTCATTGTAATGACCCCCTTTGTTTGCAAGGTAGAGTTTGAAGAGGAAGGTTTCCAACTTTGGAAGTGGAGAAGTGTGGCTCAATGGTTAGAGCGGCAGACCCTGATGCAGAGATCTGGCCCGGGACCAGGGTTCAATTCCCGCCTCGGCGGGTCTTGGGCTCAATTTCCTCGGACCTGATAATTCTCGCCTCGGTGCCTATTCTAATCATGGGTCCCACTCTGCAACTCTGGGCAATAGCTTGCTTAATCTCCACAACGGCCCCAACAGCGCTGGGATGCCTGGCTTCACCCTGGGGGTGCCCAGGAGTGGACATTTCACAGGGAAAAGCCAGGAAGGGTTCCACAGCGGTATGCGTACAGCGCCTGGACACCCCTTTGGAGGTATAGGTGCGCTTTACAAGTACAAATTTCATTTCAATTTCATTTCAACTTTCCCCTAAACTGAAACACATTTTATTGGCATCTTAGTTCCCCAAGAAGAGAATTCCACAAAGTCTGGGGCATGCAACCTCTGGGGCATTAAGACTGTGATGGAGCTGGGTAAAAAATTGTTTTTTTAAAATGTCTAGTCACAGATTTTTATGAATGAAGTGAGATGTGAAATATGTTTAAAATGTGTATCCTTAAATATGATACCTGGCAATTTATAATTAATGTGGGCTTCAGCCTGTAGCCAGTGGAGATCCCTCGACATAGACGTGATATGATTGAACCTTTTCTTCCCTTAGTAGTCTTTGAGCCTTGAGGGATAAGAGGGAGATTTTTGAAAGCCCTTCGAGAACTACATTACCATAGTTCCATCATGAAATTACTTTAGGTAGGATAACAGAACAGAAGTATTTGCGGTCTAGGAATTGTTTCAGTTTTATTACAGACTGGAGGGGCTGTGTGTGTTCTGGTTCTGCATCTTCTTCCTACTCAGTACAACAACAAAAAAGATCACATTTCAAAACTGCTGCACAGAAACACAGCAGCACAAAAAACAACAGTGCACATCACATCCAAATGCCCTACAACAAACTCCAGAAGCATTCCTGTCACACAGTACCACCTGAAGGAATCTGCTTTCAAATTATGGTGGTAAAAGGTGTTTTGCACCAGGAAGCTGCCTTAACTTACCTCCAAATATACGAAATAGCGGCTGTCAAAATGTTTTGCGATCCAGCTCCTAAACTAAAAAATTGTATATCTTAATATTGAGAGATCAACGTTGCATGTAATCATAATAGAATGTATTTGATGTTTTTATCTACCAGACATTTACACCAAAGCTGGTTCTTCTCGATATCAGCGATATAACGTATGTCCAAGATGTTGCCAAAGAAATCCTTGATAGCTACGGATGTGTGGATGTTCTGATAAACAATGCCAGCATGAAAGTAAAAGGACCCGTCCAAAGTGTGACTCTGGATCTGGATAAAAAGATCATGGATGCCAACTACTTTGGGCCTATAACAGTAACTAAAGGTAATCTCTTTTTGAGCTATTAGTTCTTCTTTCTTAGAGCTTAATTTAGAGATCAGTGGTAATGGAATTTACTTTAGTTACTGAATGAAATCTTAATTCTAGATGAGAATCCAGTGGAGGAATATTCTCTGTCATACTACAAGTCTTTTTCCTGGCAGTTGATGCCAAATGGGCCACAAATATATTTTGTGCCCGATTCTAAGCCAATCGCGATTCAGACTATTTGCTGTGGAAATCCCTCCATGTATTTTCTAGAGGGATTTGTGGGTGTTGGATGGGATATGGGTGGGTTGGAAAGGGGTATCAAAAGTGGGTTTACCACTCAATGAGTGCCATGGCAGATTGTCTCTGCACATGCAGACAAGGCTAAGTACATATAGTTCAGTGTCTAAATAATGTGTTCACTGCAAACTAAGAGTCAGCAAATGTATTAAAGTAGCCATTCCTGTGTATTTTTGCAGCCATAATATTTCATTTTTGCATCTCAAGCAAAAGTCACGATGTTTGCAATAATACTTTGTCGTGGTGGCGTTGCAGAATACACCATGATTGACAAGCCTCAGAGATGCGAAGTTCAAAAAATAAAACTATGTATGTTTTAAAGAAATCTGCATTGACAGTAGTAAGTAAACCATGTTAGCCCACCATTTTTTATATTGTTTACCCTGGGTCCCAGGAATACACAAAAATCCTCCTCTCTTTTTACCTAGCATGTGCAGAGCCGGACTGGCTACCGGGCGTTTTGGTGTGCTGCCAAGCTGGGGGCTGATTTCACTGTGGTGGGGGCTGATTTCGTTGATGGGGACCTGCGTGTGCTTTTAAATAAACATTGCAAAACGAATGGTTTTCAGCACACGCAGGTCCCCATCAACGAAATCAGCCCCCAGCTTGGCAGCACACCAAAACGCCCGGTAGCCAGTCCGGCCCTGATCAGGAGTTAAACAATCAGGCAGTATAACTCGCATCATTATGTAATTGACTTTTGCGTCATTTTTAACATGGGAAAAGTGACGTACGGGTGGCGCAATGGGCTTGTAAATAAGCCCCCAAGTTTTTAGGTCTCCCCTAGCCAGCGAATGCACTGTCTCTTTAAGACATGCTGTATCTCATTTATGGGCTTTAAACAAGCCCACCATTTGTCATTGGTTCACTTTTCTGCTGTCTGGAAATCCTTGCTTTTTAGTGGGGCATTGGCTTTACTTGTCTCTCCTTCTTGTGTTTGGTTCCCTTCCATGGAGATTGACCCGATTACATGTGCTCTTTCCCTGCTGTCTATTTATGTTACATTCGGCAGACTATTTTCTTTTCCTGGTCTCGGCTCCTGCTTTCAGAATGTTGTTTTTTCATCAACCCCTCGCGCTTCAATGTTGCTTGCTTATTAAAACGCATTCTGCCGATAGTTTTTCAATACCTCAAAAGTTGAATTTTTCTATATTTTCTGAACATCGTGCATGGGTGAATTCACATTTTTTCCTGTTATTTTTTGAATCCCGCAGCATAACACACAATCTCACTCTACATAATTCCACAGCAGGTACTACCATTCAATTACTATCCACATAATTCAACAGCACACCATGCCACATATTCACACTACGCAACTCCACACCACACAATTTCACAACAAACAATTTCAATACAACCCATCTCTACATCGCACTTCCACCAACACTGTCATCTCTCCCCCACACACCCACAGTCCCTCTCATCTCTCCCTCACACTCCCACTACCCCCTCTCATCTCGCAGTTCCACTATCCTCTCTCATCCCTCTCTCACACACCCTATCTCCTCTCTATCCTGCCTGCTTACACATGCTATCTCCCTGTACCTCCTGGTGCTGTGCACTGGTCCACCTCTCACCTCGAACGTCCTGCCCACTAGTCCTTCTCTCTCTCTCTCTCTCTCTCTCTCATACTCTCTTTCACACCTCTCTCTCACTCTCTTTCGCACTCTTCCTGCCTCTCTTATATTGGTTCACGTCAGGTCTTCCAGCTCAATTTCTTTCCTGTGCCTTTTCAAGATTTCCGTCCCTCAAAACCATGCTCTCCTCCTCTTCTTGGGGTGTCTGCGTACACAGGCGCCCCCTCTTTATGCGTCTGTGGCCTGCTCCCCCCTTCTGTCTCTCACTCTCACACACTCTTTCTTCTCTGTCTGGAGTTCATTCACCGCTTCGTGCACAAACTACCTATCCCTCTCTAGCTTCCTTTCTATCTATTCTGTGCAGCTCTCACCCCTATCTATTTACTATGCCACATAATTCCACTATATAAATTCACTACACACCACTCAATTCTACCCCACACAATCCCACAACTAACAATTCCAAGTAACCCACATAATTCCACTCCAAACCACATACATCCACTCCAAACCAAAACACATGGGTAAATGACATTGGGCCAAACTACGAGTCTGGCGGTCTTTGACCACCAGACTCACGGTGGTGCCGCGATGGCAGTCCTGTGGCTGCCATATTACAAGGTGGCCATTCGAACTGCCACCGCTGTGGGCCTGCCACTGTCCACCAAGCATATTGCAAGTTTCCCCACTGCCAGCCTTTTCATGGCGGTCACCCCACCATGAAAAGGCTGGCAGTGGGGAAACAAAGACCCCATGGCCCCCCCGCCATGGGGATGCATTCAGGGGGGCACACGTAGTGCATGCACCCCAAGTTCCAGCACGGCATGGATTTTACAGTCCATGCTGTGCTTTGGATCGGCAAAAGAAAAGCCCGCCAGACAAAAGTTGAACTTGTAATCTGGTGGGGGGACAATGCACGTCTTTGGCGGTGCTGTTTCGGTACAAAGCCGTCGCCGCACTGCCAAAGTCATAATTAGGCCCATTGTCATTTACAACACCAATAGCTCTAACTCTCGCAAATGCGAGACTGATTGCATTACAAATGGTTGTTTTGCATTGCCACCCAGCTCTACATGAAACATTTTAAATTTGGTAATTTGTCCGCAGCTTAACCACTTATGGTAAGCACATTCAGACTTGCACTTTACAAATGTAAAAAATAAGTAGAATATCTGTAACTAATATACTCATTTAATTTTTAACTCCATCCTCCTCTATCAGCCTTTCATACCCTATACATCCTGCTGTGTTCTTCTTTGCCGTTTCTCTTGCTGCCCTGCGCCTGGTGCCACTGCCCCAATCCCTGGTGGGACAGGAGTCCCAGGGATTCTACGTGCCCGCATTTGTCTGCCAACATCACCCTGGTAGGGGACTACCAGCCCCAGGGTGTAACGCTCTTCACCGCAGGTGCTGCTAGTGAGGGGGAGGCGCTTGTTTCTACATCACGCATAAAGCGCTGCCTCTTCCCCCGCGGCGTGGGAGCCTGCTGTGTTCTTCTCTGCCGTTTCTCTTGCTGCCCTGCGCCTGGTGCCACTGCCCCAATCCCTGGTGGGACAGGAGTCCCAGGGATTCTACGCACCCGCATTTGTCTGCCAACATCACCCTGGTAGGGGACTACCAGCCCCAGGGTGCAACGCCCTTCACCGCAGGTGCCGCTAGTGAGGGGGAGGCGCTTGTTTTTACATCGCGCATAAAGCGCTGCCTCTTCCCCCGCGGCGCGGGCCGCGCGCGGAATGCGCGCGGGCAAAGCCCGGGCCAAGGGCGGGCCCATCCTTGCCCATCATTGCCAGGAAGTGGCAGGGCAGGGCCACCCCTCTTTCATCCAACTCCTGGGCTGTGCCGCCGAGTCTCTGCAATTTATTAAGGTACTGTGCTAATTATCTAAGATATCTGTAGAGACCCTGTGCAGAGCAAAGACGCTGAAAAACTCTACGACTTTAAACCTTCTGCCGGGCCGTATGATCCATTAACCAATTATTGTAACTAAGAACGTGGATCTAACGTTTGTCGGCCCCTTGGGTAATAGATACCTAGTGGGCTACTGTCAGTAATCACCTACACACACCCAACACAGGTCAAAACATGGGTAAAAGGAAAACTATGGAGGGAACAGGGGTAGGAAATGGTTTAATCGGGGTGCAGGCAAGGGGAAAAAGGCAAGGAAATCTCACAAACACGCAGCTAGCAACTGTGTGTTACACAGATTAGACACCCTCCTTAGTGAATGTGAAGGCATCTTAGAAGCAGAACCAGCAGTGCCACACATCAACGGCCAATCCCCTCTCAAAGCCATCAGCCCTCCCCGCCCAACCACCACCCCCACAATGTTCCAGAAGCCCTCCCGAAAGGGGTCCTCTACACATAGTAAAGATATACCACTGGAGTCTACGGTAAGACAGGTAAGGGACTCCCACTCTCCAAACCCCCCTACTAACATCGATGAGTGTCAACTTGGCCCCCCTATTACCTGCGCAAATAGGTTCGCAGCTTTGGCGGACATGCCTGATGTCTTCAGGGACGAAACGTCCCAGTCATCTTGCACTTCCCCCATTGAGATTATTGAAGAGCAAATTTCGCCACCACATGACACTTTCCAGCTTGTCAGCACCCTTAGGTCTGAGATAGGAACCATGAGGCACATGATAGAAGAACTCACTGCCCTGGTCAAATCCCTACTCTTAAAGGACACATCTCATCAGCAGCTTGTGAACCCCCTGCTTGAACAATGTACACAAGTCCATCTGGCACGTATGCCGACTGATAAGGAAAGGGGTTCATCATGACGTGGGCCCCCCTCACCTCTTTTATCAACTCTTAAGCATGTCCCACCATTCCCCAAGACCATCGATCTAGACAACTCCAAAGCCAACATACCTAAAAATCATTATAATTTAGTTGCCTCTCAGGTCCCTACAACCCATGCCAGACCCCTTAGCCTACCACTGGCAACGCGCCCCCTCGTGAAAGACCACCAACAGAGGAGCTACCCAGTTACTCCCCTCCTCCCACATGCGCAAATTTTTTTTATGGTTAATGTCCCCAGGCTTGACCCAAAGAGTGGCCCTGAAAGGGAAGACTCCTTAACTAACAAAGCCATTCACTGGATCCGTCAGGTTAGGGGCTGCCGCTCAGTAATACGAGACAACATCATTAGGGCCCGGAGATGTACGTCCCTCGCCCAACCCCTGGACTGTATTGAGCTTACTATGTCCAAGGCCGAATTGGCCGAAAATCTCCTTGTATTGGAGTATCGTGCCTGCCCTCCGGGCACTTCATCTATACAGTTCAGGCGGTCTCCAACAATCACAGCGGGTAGGCCATTTGCTAAACAATCACTCACGGCCTTAAGGGGAGGGACCTCTTTAGAAGCCATTGATTGACTACAGTATGCATCCCAATTATATCAGGAACCACACATCATCCTTCCAAATACTAAATATGGCCCCCAAAACACGCTACCCCCTCGCATTGATTTTGAGCCATTGGCAGACAGCTCGGGAAGTAAGGGCCCAAGCAACCCCCTCACTGACATCTAGAGGGCCCAGGAGGTAGAACTCTCCACACTCTTAGACCCCCTGGTATTGCCTTACTCCCCAGTGCCGCCCAGCCAATATATTCCTAGTAGAAATACAATCTTTGCTCCGACTTTACACCCTCAGCTGAAGATTATATCTTGGAACGTGGCAGGGTGTTGTATTCTCCTTAGGGTGTACATAACAGGCTTTCCAAATATCATGTCCTTATATAGGCACAATTCGCCCTGCCCTTATAGGCATAGAATCCCAGGCCTTATTTAGGCATTAAACCATGCACTCCAAATACAGGCATGGTCTCTGACATCCGTCCACCCTAACGTCACAACGAGTTCATGAAGAACAGACCCTTAGGCTGCGGGAGTTTCCCTAGCCCAGGACTATTGATTTCTTCAAGGCCTCATATATTATGCATGAACCATTATTCCTTAGGGGTTCATCCATGACGTCTTTCAGCTACCCAACTCACGTCAATGCTAACATTCCTAAGGTACTCTCAGGTATAAATATACCTTCCCTAGCCCTTGTAAACTAGAGGAGACCTCGACTTCAGAGGAGCCCGTATCCCGGCCTGACGCACTGAGAAGACGCTGCCATTCCCTGCACGCAGAGAGCCCAGCTTCCAGCTTCCAGTGATCTGACTTCCCTTGCGGGGTGTTGGAGTTCGAGTCTGGCAAAGAGATTCCAACCTCTCTCATTCTTCAGGTATGGAGCTGATAAGAACCTAGAGGGACTCTTGGCATACTAGGCATACTAGACTTAACATACTCTTAGTATACCATAGTAAGAAATACTTCACCTACTTCTTCCCTCTTCCTACACCTAGGTTAGGTTAGGTACACTGGGGTAGAACTAGCTTAGCACCGTATGAGTACTCGCATTTTTAGTCTGTGTTATTTATGTAACAGCATTCGTACTAAAAGATAATGCTATCGCAGTATTATTTATTTCTACTGCTCACCCTGTACATTATTTATCTCGCATACTGTCTTGTGATCGTAACAGCACATTATACTTACACCAGAAACAAGACTGTTCAATAAATCTTTTATTGAAAACGCCCGTCTATTATTTCTGTGTAACTCTGAGGAAAACTAAGCATGCACGACTGAGCTGAGTGAAATAGTTATCTAGTGTTTCCACGACTCTGGGACACGTTCTGATTCTAAAAGGAAAACATATTGGTCATGTTTTGCGGCTGCCAGAAACTACTCCCTTCTTGTTGTCAAGGAGTTTCTAGTGGCCTCTGAGCTAGCTGGCACAAGTAATTAAGTTTAATATACTCGATAGGGACATACCGACCTTAGTCCTATGTCAAACCTATAGGATATATTATTCCAATGCGCAGAGCCTATTAGGGAAATAGGAGCTACACTACAAGGGCTTTGTAGCAAATTGTCATTGCCCCACTGGAACGAACTGATAGAGGGCTTTGACATTTGTATCTTTCAGGAAACATGGAGCTTGGTCCCATTATATAAGTCAGGCTACACTTGTTTCTGCTCACCAGCTATCACCACGGGGAGAGGGCGCCCTTCAGGGGGACTGATTATCTGGGTGAACATCACCTTGGGCTGCAGAACCACTTTGCAGCAAAGTTCGAGTCCTGACATCTTGAGGCTCACTATTAAGGGACCCAGGGGGGGGATATTCTCGACTTATTTAACGTTTACATAAGGGGGACCAAGGGGGGCAAACCATCGCCTATTGTCATGACACTGGAACAAACTCTAGCTAGTTGCCCACCCCATTCTAGAGTTGTGGTTGCAGGAGATTTTAACTGCACTTTTGAGCCTCTGAGCTCAGAGGATATGCTGGGGGTTGAGGATGATGATAGAAAATGGGCTGTTCCCCCACTTAGCATACCTCCCGTCAAAAGATGGTCCCAGTTAGCAATTCAACTTAATGCACTTACCATGGAGTTTGGCCTGAGGGCAGCCAATGGCAGAACTCTATCAGACACCCAGGGGGCAAATACCTATAATAGGGTTAGCTGCCCTTCTTGCATCGACTACGTCTTATTAGACGTAAGGCTTTGGGGAAATATGATAGATATGGTTGTGGGCACTAACACTGATAGTGACCACAACCCCCTCTGTGTGAACATGAAGATACCGTGGGTTGTCCCCTGCCTTTCTCAGAGTACTCAAACGCTATCTCTCACTAAAGAGGTGATTCCCTCAAATTGTAAAAGGTTTTTAAAATGGCGCAAGGTCTCTTTACAAGACTCAAAAATAGCTGGAATCCGGCAAGTCCTGGCCAAGATTACATTAGAGCTCCAGGAGGCAGCTATAGACATAGATGGGTTGGCAGATGTCCCCACCATCCACTCGCACACAATAGAACAGCTGAGTGTATACTTTCAAGCACCTAATAAGCGTAGTAAACCAGGTGCGCCCCTAAAAAGTCAGCACTCATGGTATACGAAAGATTGCAGGTACAAGAGGCAGGCCCTAGCATTAGCAATTAGAAGTAAGAACTGCCCTTTGATCAAAACTGCAAGAAAGGACTATAGAATAGCTTTGCTTCAAGCAAAGATGAAGTGGGACAAATCGCACTGGCAGGATTTGAAGGACGCTAGTCTAGCAAGGGACACCAATTTATTTTGGACCCTTGTTAGTCGGGTGGACAAGAAGGATCCAGGCCCAATCCCCAATCACATTTCAAGCCAAGACTGGCATGATCATTTTGGGAAGCTCTACTCTGGGACAGAGGACATATCTCTGGAGGGGCCATGCGATCCAACATATTCCTTCTTTTCTGGCAATACTAGAGAACCATTTTCGTTGGATGAAGTAGAAGCCGTGATAAGGAGGATAGTCCCTGCCAAAGCTCCTGGACCAGATGGTTTGCCTGGAGATTTATTTCTAGCAGACCCTTCAAATTGGGCACGGTACATTCGGTTATTAATTAATGCCATTTCCAGCGGTTGCCCAGTACCAGAATCTTGGAAGGGTGCATAGGTGGTCCCGATCTACAAAAAGGGTGCCAGAGAAGACCCCTCAAATTACAGACCAATTAGTCTGATTGACGCAATGCAGAAGGTAGTTGGCAGAGCCCTGCTACAGAGGATTCAATCATGGGTAGAGGATGAAGATGTCCTATCCCAATACCAGGCGGGCTTAGGGGCCAGCACCGTAACGGTTGACCAGGTATTCAGGCTGCTCCTTATATATTGAAAAGTCGTGGTGATCGGCAAAGGCAGCCTTTATCTCGCATTTATCGATTTAAGGACTGCCTTTGGCCTGGTACCCAGGAATAGGTTGTGGCAGATACTTGGAGACATGGGCATCCCTCCCCTAATCCTCAATTTACTGGTCCGGCTTCATAAGAGCAATTACGCACAGGTGAGATGGGGGACCCAAGGCCAGCTGACGGAACAGATTCCCGTTAACAGGGGAGTCCGCCAGGGCTGTGTCATGGCACCCACCTTGTTCTCCTTATATGTGAACGGGGTGGTCAGCTTCTGGCAAGAAGATCCAGCTGACGCTCCGGCCATGGCGGGTGACAAGGTACCGACCCTCCTGTTTGCTGACGATACCCCGCTGGTGTCTAAGACCCCAGCTGGGCTGCAAAAACTATTGAATAGATTTCAATCCTTCTGTGATTCCCGGGGGTTGGTCATCAATACCTCAAAGACTAAGTTCATGACATTCAACCCCCATAAATCGTTCAGAAACGATCTTATCCTAGATGGGACCCATTTGGAGAGAGTCAGTACCTTTGACTACCTTGGTATTAGACTCTCAGACAAAATGCTGTGGAGGCCCCACCTAGCCAAAATGCTTTTGAGTCATAAACGTGTGGTCGGGGTACTAGGTAAAGAACATCGCTCTTCGCAAAGCAGGCCGGTTGCCCCGGCCCTCACGGTTTATGACGCCAAGGCAGTCAGCTCAGCCCTTTATGGAGCTGAGCTATGGGGGTTTGATAGTGTAGACGAAATCTGCAGATCTGAGCACAAGTTCTTGAGGGACCTGGTGATGCTTCCCCGTAATGTCCCACTAACACCCTTAACGTACAATATGGACAGGCGTTCGTTCAGAGATATCGCTAAGCTGCGCCCACTGCTCTTTTGGGCCCGCTTAAAGCGGACTCCTAAACTCACTAAATATGCCACAGCACTCAATGAGGTGATGAGCTTAGATGGCAACCATAGAGTCAACTGGATAACCAGTGTCAGGAAAACACTGACAGCTTTGGGCCTTAAGGAATCCTGGGACAGCCAAAATCCCCCTAGCAAAGTAGAGCTCAAACGCATATATTGGGACTGGATAGATAACCAGGAACTTAGCAAACCAAATGTGGGAAGACTAACGGAAGAATTTTACCATCACAAGCAGAGCAGAAGCCTTGAGCCATATCTGGATATAATCCAGGTACCACAAGATAGGGCGCTCTATATCCAGTTTAGGCTTGGTACGCTCCTGGTTCGTGCACTAACCACAAAATGGCGTCCTCCCAAACAGACAACAGAAGACTGTCCTTGCTGCGGAGCCCCGCTGGAGTGCGTTGCCCATTTTATGTTTCCCTGCTCAGCGTACAAAGCAGCAAGGTCTAAATGGCTAAAACCAATCTGCAGACAATTGGGCACCCTCGACCACCGTGTTGCTCTGCGCATTCTGAAGTCTGACGCAAGAACCCTCTTTGCTTGTGGGGTGGCTAAGTTCCTAAGTTGCGCTTGGATAGTTAGGCAAAAAGCCTTGCGAGGGGTGATCTAACCTTATATTTTAGGCTTCATGGAGAAAACACCCCAGCCCAAGATGAATGATTATCCATCGCAAAAACCACTTTTACGCACTGTCACTTTTCACAAGCTATATTGAGTTGTACAGTTTTAATTATAGTTTTTTAAATGTTTTTATTCAAAATAGCTATGATCTTATCAATGAATTTCTAGGAATCTTTATTATACAGTCTTGTTTATAACTGTTTTATTCTCTGTGATGCAATAATGTGCTTATATGTTTTGGCCGAGTAGACTTCTTGGATTATTTATGTACTACACAACAATTCGCATTCATTTAATTTTACCTTTTTAAAAATGTTGTTTGATGCTTTATGATATTTGTTATCGAAATAAAGCAACTGACTGACTATACGTCCTCTTCTGGTGCCGTGATTTTGTGAAGTTTTCCAGAGTAAAAACATGCATACGTTAATTAATAAAAATTAATAAATACATATCTATTAATTAGTATGAAAAACTATGAGAATGATGAATGAGCAATTATAATTGTTATCACAAAACTAACCTTGATTTTAAAGAAGCACGTCTCAATATATTTAGTCAATGTCTTGTGTGAATAGATCAAACTTGCATCGTTTGTGAAAGCACTGTACTGATGGTGTTACTGTTTTGTACTGAAGAATTGAAAATGAATGTCACTAGATGCACATCAATCAATTGACACAACAGTACAGACAACTTCGAAGTGTACTATCCAAGGAATTTACCAAAGAACAAATAGGCCCTTTGCTCATCTGGAGCTGTGAGTGACAGCTCTGTTGTCATAGCAAATCCGGAAGAAGGCCACCCAAATCACGGCCCACGGCTAAGAACTGTCTGTCACTAAATTAGAGGAAAGTGAACCTGTGGCCTGTGATGAAGTTTTAGGAATGCATGAGAGCTGGACCGGCGGGGCATATATCTGTGTGAACGTCAACAACACATACACAGTTGGGAAGTAATTATAGATGAAAGGGGTTATCAGAGCTTCGAGGTCACAAAGCTTTTCCGAACGCCCTGGGAGGTTTGAATGATTCACAGATTAAGATCAGATCTGAGCTAGGAGCCATAAAAACACAAATATCCTCGCTGCGGAGGTCAATGTGTAACCTGCATTTGACATGATCCAGTTCCTGTAAAAACAAGGGGTTCATTCACTATTTGCAAAGTCCTGCGTGTAACAGATCACAAATTGTCCCGGGTAAAGCAAGAGTATCTACATTTAGTTTTTACATTCAATTATTTGTGGATTTGTTGTTTCTTTTATAAATGCATTTAGCAGACTGAATAAAAAACAAGAATTTCTAAAGGCAATATCATTATTTTTTTTCAAACAACACATTTTTACATCGAATTGAGGAAATAAAGCAAAGCATATTATCATACGAATGCTGTATCGAATAGCAGAGACAGCATATTGTTACATTTGTAGCCGCATCTGTTTTTTTTTAAACTTCAATTATCATATTTTTCACATGAAATCAACAAACAGCACCAGGATGCCCAGAATCATGACGAATTAAAAACAGCAGTGGTGGAGCCAGTGGTTCTAGGGTATGCACGTCAGTATACAAAGCTATTCAATAAAGAAAAAGAGGTGGAGAACAGCCATGGGAGGGAAGAGACAATACATAACCCCCACATAGTATTAATAGCAAAGTGGCAAGCAGTGTCGGTGGGGGTGTAGAGAACCAGAAATGGGGTGCGATGATATCAATTCAGTCAGAGTCGGAAGTGTCCACTGTGAGCAAGTAGTCTTTTTATTGGTTGTTGCCCCATCTTTTCATCTGTCTACTTCAGAGGTGAAAATTGTTAACACTTTGCAGTAACAGCAAAATAAAAGAACCAGTGAGAAAACATGCAACATTTCTACAACTGAAAAATTTCCGAGGTAAAGGATAGCAGCGTAACTACTGTAGAAAACATGCTATGGTGAGATACATACAAGACAGCATTTAAGTCACTAATAATTTTGGGTTAGTTCTATACTATATATTCAGAGTTGTGTCCCTTTCTCCATTAATGATGAGGTGTTTTTCACCTAGCGCTAGTGTCCTCAAATTGGAAGCATCAAATTAGTTCCTTTAACGAGAAATTGGAGACAGAGAGCCTTTATTAAGCCATGCCGAGCCAAAAGTATACATCATACTGCCGTATGAGAGGTCTACGTTGTGGCAGAACTCTAGCTTTCTCGTCCAATTTGAAAATTATAAGTCTCGGATTTGCAAATTGAGCTGATATTGTTATCTATCTTCTCAAATAAACTTAAGATAGGAGGATCCCAGAAGGACCTACTCACCTACAGAAGACAGTGTCCCACTGTATCCCGGTGGATCCCATATGATCCCGCAAATACGCCTCAGTTTACCAACAGAGGTTGTGGCAGACAGAACATGGTGGGCAAACACATATTGTTTTTTGCTCGTTAAATGCTGGTCACATGCTGGCCAGGTATAGTGTTCCAGACCTGACTCTGCGGAGTGGTGTGAAAATTGCAATTGAAATGCATCATTAGAAAGTATACCAATTGACATACCATTGATCAATGTAATTGACAGCAATTAATCTTAGTAGAAACATGTTCTGAATTTCAACAAGGGAAATTTTAATAATTTTTCTCAGACAGAAATGTGCTTATATTCCAGGTGAAAAAAAGAAAAATGAGCAGGATGGCAGGAGAGAATGTAACTATGTTATAGAGGATTGACAGGGCCGAAAATGACATGCACAGACACTCCACTAAGCACTAATTGAAGACACATCTCTGCCACAGATTTGTGCTGATTGGTGTCTTAAATAGTTGAACAGCTATAAGAGTGGGATTTTAGTGCCGTAGCCCTTATTATGAGTTGCTTGTATTTTCAGGTCCCTGTGCAAACACAGTTTGTGCATTGATCAGACTCATGATGTAATAATGTGGGGTATTTATTGGAGTGTGTAAGAACTTAGGTTATTGGGGGGTGAAAGCCCCTCCTAGTCAACAACCACCATCCTTGTCAGGGTGAACCACAGAAAGTCATTAAATTAACCTGTGCTTAACCCTCTGGTAGCTTGGCACTAAAGCAGTAAGTATTAACTTAGAGGCAATGTGTAAAGTATTTATGCAGCACACAAACAGTAATAAAGTGAAACCACAACCCAAGACAAATCCCTAACCAGTTTTGAAAAATAGTGTACATTTCCACGAGTTCAGGCCAACTGTGATGGAGTGAGGGTTTGATACAGAGACGAAGTTAGTCCAATTGAAGAATTGCATTTAAAGTCCTGCACAAAGAGTACTGTTCACGGTAGGAGCAAGTAATGCGTTGCTGTAGCGCGAACAGCAGGTTAGACACTGCGGATGGTCTCCACTGTAGCTTCGCATTGACAGATGTCAGCGACTCACTCCAGCAGAGGTCAGGAGGGCTCAGGCAGGTTCAGTTGCAGGTTCAGGCAGGTCCAGTTGTAGCAGGTCAGCTGGGCAGTTGCAGGGAAACCTTTGAAACTTGTTGTGTGATTGTAGCTCATAAAGGAGGTTGGCCAACTGACCCTTGTAGTCATTCTGGTTAGCTTGGAATGAAGGCAAGCAGATCCAGTTTTCCATCTCTCACAGCAAGGTAGTCCTTCAAGCAGCTGGGCAGTTCTCTGGCAAGAGTGTTCTGATGAGTGGCTCTGGAGGACCTATATTTAGACCTGATGCCATCCTTTGTGTGGTGGGACTGTCTGTCCTAACCCCACATCTGGTTCTGGAAAGTTTTTCCCCTTCCCCTGTCAAGGCTCCCAACAGTCTGGGGGTAACAAAAGGCAGTCAGGCCCGGTGTCAGATTTATTTGTGTCTACATGAGGCAAAGCCAGTTAAAGTGTAAGTGGAGCTTGGTACTGCTCCTCCGAGTCATCCTGCTGAAATGGCCCATCTTGTCCACACCTAAGACCTCCTTTGCGTCACTGTCTGGAAGAGTGCGAAATTAGGTTAATTAACTGAGGGGTTAAAAACCCTTCTCAAGCAACAACCACAATCCTTGTCAGGTTTAACCTTAAAAGTCACAAAATTAACCTGTGCTTTACCCTCTGGTAGCTTGGCATAAAAGCAGTCAGGCTTAACATAGAGGCAATGTGTAAAATACTCAGGCAGCACACCAACAGTATTAAAGTGGAAACATCACACAAGAAAAATCCCAAAACAATTTAGAAAAATAGAGAACACTTTAATATATAAAATGACACCACAATGAATTAAATTCAATCAGTAGAACCAGAGTTATGAATTTTTAAAAAACAAAGCGCCAAATGCGGGTATCTAGTTGCGTGAGACTGGAGCAAAGTCAAAAGTTAAGGCTGACCACCATGGAGCACTGTTCAGCTACACAAGGTGGATAGGGCCTGGTCTCGGCTTACATTTGGACGTAGAAGAAAGTTTTAAAAAACGTTCCTAATAATGTAAAGCTCAACAGAGCAAAGCAGCTGGTGGTGAGCGAGGAGGAGGCATTGTCATCGGGGAGCTGCCGGACGAAGCCATGGTAAAGATTTTTACATTCTGACTTTGGCACTTTTTGGAAACCGAAAACTCCAGAGGGACAAAGCTGCAGACAGTAACTGAGGAGGGCTGAACGAGGCCAGATGCCCCTTCTGAGAGGTCCTGCTGAACAGGTTTTGCTGCTGCTGAGAAAGACTGTAGTGGGTGCTACCGCAAAGTCAGACTGACCGACGATGCACCTCACGTGGACTGGTTTGCAGGTAGGTCCTGATCTCCTATCAGTTCTCTGGCCGCTTTCTGGCGAAAAATGTCCTAAGTCCCAAGTTTCAGGTTTTGGCTAAAGAAGCAACCTTAGCTTCCAAGAATTCAAGTCTGGTTGGGCACCACTTGAGCCATCAGGACTCACTCCAGGCAGAGGTCAGTTACAGGGTTCAAGGTCTCTGGAGCTTGGTATGTCCCTGTAGCTCACAAAGGAGGCCAACCAGCTAGCCCTTGAAGTCACTCTGGTAGTCCTGGAAACAAGCAGCAAGGCAGGCCTCAAGAAGCAGGGAAGTACTCTGAGGGTGAAAGGCAGGCTTCAAGCAGCACTGCAGTCCTCTGGTAGCAGCAGGGTGACAAAAGACTGGCATCAAGTTCCTTTGTGAGTGTGCTGGAGGAATCCCTTTGAAATGTAAGTAGGGCAGGGAACAGCTCTGCCACACTAATCCTGGAAGGATAGCCCACCCTGCCAACACCTACTAAACAACTGCCAACTAATTACAGTCATGTGAGCCATAGCACAGGCTGCAGGTACCAGAACATGCCAACTTTCTAATTTGGCATCTTCATACTTTAACTTTATCACTAAATTACAATTCTTTTGAAACAAAACATGACAGTTGGACTTGTTCCCAATCAAAAGTTAGCAGTTATTAAATGTAATAAGGTGCCCCAATGTAAAACTTAAAAACACTTGGCATAACTTTAAAATACAATGCACCCTGCTCTATGGGCGGCTTAGGGCCTACCATAGGGGTGACCTATACATGTATTTAAAAGGTAGGTTTGGGCCTGGAAAAGGTTTATTTTGCCAGGTTGAATTGGCAGTTTAAAACTGCACTCAGGCTGCAATGGCAGTCCTGAGGCATTTTCAAAATTGTAACTTAAAATCTCACTTCACCATTAAAGAGGATTTTTAATTGAAATTAATTTCAGTGTAAACAGAATATTTCTACCTGCTCCAAATATAAAGTATCACCTATTAGATGTAATAAGGTAACCCAGTGTTAGTCAATGGGACAGGAGTTCCCTACGTGCTCTTGAGGTTTCTCAGACCTCTGGTGTTTTTCAGAGTAGGGGGCAACAGCCCGAGTGTTAGGCACCCTGCTTCCACTCTCCTTCCTACAACCATTCCAGGCGTGGTATCCTGATGCTGACCTCTCAGCCCAAGGTCTGTATCCTGCTGCTGAATAGGAGCCTGTAAAACCAGGACTTCCAGGAGGGACCCCCCCGATTAAGGGTGGCACACTCTATGTTACACAGGGGACAGTCTGGTGCAGGTGTCCTGTCCTCTGTCTCTAGGACAGTACACACAGTACCTCTAGGTCAGAAGCCTCCTCAACAGGGTGCAGTCCTCTTCTGGCTGTTGAGGGGTGTTACCCCAAAACCGGTCCCAGGATGCTTGTTTCCGGTTCAGGGAAGACTTGGCAGTTTGGGCTGGACTGTTCCCATGAGGCACAGGCTCAAGACTGATTTGCATATAGCTGGGTCTGAACTGAGGTGGCGAAGTGAGCTAAAGAATGATGATGGATTTAACCCAGATCTGTGACTGGGGGTAAGTGACTGAAAAGTTTCAGCGCTCCGTCCATCATCTCATTGTGTTTGCTTTGTTCGCCCTAAGTTGGCAGGGTATGCCCAGACGTGCGTCCCTTGCTCACTTTGCCACTGGATTCAAGCTAGCCTGGCTGATGAGGGGTGTTACCCCGAAACCGGTCTCAGGATGCTTGTTTCCAGTCCAGGGAAGACCTGGCTTGGCAGTTCAAGCTGGACTGTTACCATGAGGCACAGGGTCAAGACTGATTTGCATATAGGTGGGTCTGAACTGGGGTGACGAAGTGAGCTAAAGAACGATGATGGATTCAACCCAGCTCTGTTACTGGGGGTGAGTGACTGAAAAGTTTCAGCGCTCTGTCCATCAACTCCTTGTGTTTGCTTTGTTCGCCCTAAGTTGGCAGGGTATGCCCAGACGTGGGTCCCTTGCTCACTTTACCACTGGATTGAAGCTAGCCTGGCTGACGAGGGGTGTTAACCCGAAACCGGTCCCAGGATGCTTGTTTCCGGTCCAGGGAAGACCTGGCTTGGCAGTTCGGGCTGGACTGTTCCCATGAGGCACAGCGTCAAGACTGATTTGCATATAGCTGTGTCTAAACTGGGGTGGCAAAGTGAGCAAAAGAACGATGATGGATTCAACCCAGATCTGTGACTGCGAGTGAGTGACTGAAAAGTTTCAGTGCTCCGTACATCATCTTCTTGTGTTTGCTTTGTTTGCCCTAAGTTGGCAGGGTATGCCCAGTCATTGGTCCCTTGCTCACTTTGCCACTGGATTCAAGCTAGCCTGGCTGATGAGGGGTGTTACCCCAAAACCGGTCCCAGGATGCTTGTTTCCGGTCCAGGGAAGACCTGACTTGGTAGTTCGGGCTGGACTTTTCCCATGAGGCACATGGTCAAGACTGATTTGCATATAGCTGGGTCCGAACTGGGGTGGCGAAGGGAGCTAAAGAACGATGATGGATTCAACCCAGATCTGTGACCAGGGGTTAGTGACTGAAAAGTTTCAGCGCTCCATCCATCATCTCCTTGTGTTTGCTTTGTTCGCCCTAAGTAAGCAGGGTATGCCCAGACGTGGGTCCCTTGTTCACTTTGCCACTGGATTCAAGCTAGCCTGGCTGATGAGGGGAAACAACCTTTAGAACGAATGCATTACATCGCATGCCATTAGATTGCGGTTTTTACAACGAAAGTCGTTACAACGACTTGCACTGGAGGGCGCTATAGGACAAGGAGTAGTTTAAATTACTATCCAACACCTTCCCTACTGTACGTAGGCTGGAGTTGGAATAGTAAATTAAACTACTCCTAAGTCCAGCGCCCTCCAACGCAAGTCGTTGTAACGACTTGCGTTGTTAAAACCGCGATCTAATGGCATGCGATGTAATGCATGCGTGGTATCGTCATACATCCCCAGATGAGGGGTATTACCCCTAAACCGGTCACAGGATGCTTGTTTCCATTCCAGGGTAGACCTTGTTTGACAGTTTGGGCTGGATTGTTCCTGTGAGGCACAGGGTCAAGACTGATTTGCATATAGCTGGGTCTGAACTGGGGTGGCAAAGTGAGCTAAAGAACGATGATGGATTCAACCCATATCTGTGACTGGGGGTGAGTGACTGAAAAGTTTCAGCGCTCCGTCCACCATCTCCTTGTGTTTGCTTTGTTCGCCCTAAGTTGGCAGGGTATGCCCAGACATGGGTCTCTTGCTCACTTTGCAACTGGATTCAAGCTAGCCTGGCTGATGAAGGGTGTTACCCCAAAACCGGTCCCAGGATCCTTTTTTCCAGTCCAGGGAAGACCTGGCTTGGCAGTTCAGGCTGGACTGTTTCCATGAGGCACAGGTTCAAGACTGATTTGCATATAGGTGGGTCTGAACTAGGGTGGCAAAGTGAGCTAAAGAACGATGATGGATTCAACCCAGCTCTGTTACTTGGGTGAGTGACTGAAAAGTTTCAGCGCTCCGTCCATCATCTCCTTGTGTTTGCTTTGTTCGCCCTAAGTTGGCAGGGTATGCCCAGACATGGGTCCCTTGCTCACTTTGCCACTGGAGTCAAGCTAGCCTGGCTGATGAGGGGTATTACCCCGAAACCGGTCCCAGGATGCTTGCTTACGGTCCAGGGAAGACCTGGCTTGGCAGTTCGGGCTGGACTTTTCCCATGAGGCACATGGTCAAGACTGATTTGCATATAGCTGGGTCTGAACTGGGGTGGTGAAGTGAGCTAAAGAACGATGATGGATTCAACCCAGATCTGTGACTGGGGGTGAGTGACTGAAAAGTTTCAGTGCTCCATCCATCAACTCCTTGTGTTTGCTTTGTTCGCCCTAAGTTGGCAGGGTATGCCCAGACGTTTGCTCACTTTGCCACTGGATTCGAGCTAGCCTGGCTGATGGGTGGTGTTACCCCGAAACCAGTCCCAGGATGCTTGTTTCCGGTCCAGGGAAGACCTGGCTTGGCAGTTCGGGCTGGACTGGTCCTATGCGGCACAGGGCAAGACTGATTTGCGTATATCTAGGTCTGAACTGGGGTGGCAAAGTGAGCTAAAGAATGATGATGGATTGAACCCAGATCTGTGACTGGGGTTGAGTGACTGAAAAGTTTCAGCGCTCCGTCCATCATCTCCTTGTGTTTGCTTCTGTCAGAGCTGACATCCCCCGATCCACTGGTCCTCCTACTGTGGACTGTCACCACCTCCTGCACCTCCATCTGGGCTGTCATACCCTCTACTTGGGAGTAGTGCCCCCAGAAATGTGAGTTTTCAGGGCACCCTTGGCAGCAGCCCCTCCCACTTCTAACATTGGTGGTAGTTTTTTCCCCAGAAATCAGTCAATATGCATCTAGGGACTAACTATGACCCTCTTCTGGGCCACTTCCCCACCCCACTCTAGGGACACCAGAAAAAGTCCTGTCCACGAGCCTGAGTTACCCAACATACATTTGTCCATTGTACTGCTCTGGGGAATCTAATCTTTCCACCACCATGGTCTGGCCCTTAGGGCAGTGACAGGAATCCCATTAACTGTGACCTTATTGAAGTGGCAACTCCTACCCTCCGGGATCACAAGTTTAGACCTGGAGTGCACCTCCCAGCTAAGGGATACTAGGGCCTGTTCTACCCTCTTCTCCTGAAGACTACCTCTCCTTAATTTTACACTGGACACTCCTATAGAGTTTCCATCCGTGGGTACTTTCTTAGGACAGATGCTTGGGGGGTGGAAACTGAAACCACCCTCCTCAGGATCACTCCTAGGTACCTTCTTGTGGACCCTGGTGTTGAGCCAACTGTCCGGCTCCTTTGCAAGCTCCCTAGGGTCAGAGAGTTGGAATCTATTGAGTGTTGGAATAGTTCTGGAAAACAATTACTGAACATCTGCTCTCTTGCAGTCAGATTGTAATTGCTCACATCACTGCCCTTCACCCAACCATCCAGTGCCTTATAAAAGTAATCTCTGAAATCTACCCAGGACTGGTGAGACAATTTCTGGCTGGCCTTGAACTTCAACCTATACTGCTCAAAGGTGAGCCCATACTGCCCAACAAGGATTTCTTTCATGAGTGGGTACTTATCCTGTTGCCCTTCCCTAGGGCCAGAAATGAATCCCTCACCTCAGTGCCTCTAGAGGTTGGCTCCCCAATACTACTCAAGGACCCTATGCATCACTAGAGCTACTTCATGTGCCCCAAACCACCTCTATTTGTCATCCCCTACCTCAAAGTTAGGAACCAGGTCCTTGGGGATGTGGACCCTCCTGTCTCCACTGGACACTGGATTTTTGCTGCCAATGTTACTGCTGGACTCGATGTTCTGTTTGGCCTTTATGTCCAGCTCTTTAAGACTCACTTCATGAGCCAACAACAGCTTCCTTTTTGCTAAGGCCCTTTTCAGCCTCAGCTTTCTCCTTGGCTAAGGCAACCTCTGCCTCGTCCCTCTTTTCCTCTAAGGTCCTCTTGACAGCTGCCTCTTCCTTGTCAGACTCCACTTTGAGGTTGGCCAGCTGCAGCGAACTCCATTTCAGAATTCCTGTCCTCTAGTTCTTCAGGGGACAGGTTGCCGGATAATACAATGCTTCCTGCTTTGGACCCTGCAGCGGACATCGCTCCTGTGAACCCCTCCACCCCTTTCTCTGAGGCCCTGGTCGGAGGGGGGGGGGGTCATCCTCCTCCTCCATATCCTAATTCTCCTATTGCTCCTGTGCTCTATTTAGCAGCTGGTGGACCTCCTCCCAGGCCCTGAGGGATTTCTAGAGCTCCCGACTTTTTGAACTACTGTTTACTGGCAGCCCCTATCCCTGAAAAATCCTTTCAGCTCTGCCACAGTGTAGCTTTCCAGGTTGCTGAGATCCAACTCCATGCTTTCAGGGAAGAGTTACAAGTGCACAGATGAGGCAGGAATTAAATTTGGGAAGAAGGAAAAAATAGGCAATCAAGGAGAATTTTAAAAAGGGTTGAATATGATGTCAGATTATTTATATAGGATTTTAGTGTTGAACACAATTGCTGGGTGGTACTCCACAAACACAGGTACTGGATCCCACTGCTGAACACCAATGTAAGAACTTGAATTATTGTTTGAGGGAGGTGGACGTCCCGCTCAGTCAACAACCACAATCCTTGTCAGGGTGAACCACAGAAAGTCACTAAATTAACTTGTGCTTAATGCTTTGGTAGCTTGGCACAAAAGAAGTCAGGCTTAACTTAGAGGCAATTTGTAAAATATTTATCCAGCACATAAATAGTAATAAAGTGAAAACACAACACAAGAAAAATCCCTAACCAATTTACAAAAATAGTGTAAATTTTAATAAAACATTTTTTACCAAAATTACAGAACTCCAGCCTGTAGAAACTGTTATTTTCAGTTTTAAAGTTTTTAGTAAAATAGAACCTGAAAGCAAAAAGCACCATTAGCAGTTATATGGTTGCGTTAGACCTGGGGAAAGTCACAAGTTCAGGCTGACCACGAGGGAGCGTGGGATGGATACTGCTGAAGAGTTACCTTCAAAGTCTAGAGTGTCATAGATGGAGTCGCTATAGTGCAAAGAGCAGGTCAATCACCAGAGACGGTCATCCATGTTGCTCTGTATTGATGGTTGTTGCAGGCTCTTGTTGCTGTAGACGGAAGTGCAGGTCTTTCATTGCCAGTGGTCACTGTTGATGTGAAGAGCAGGTCTCACCGAAGCTTTGTGTTGGTGGTTGTCATTGGTGGCAGAATCTTTGTGTAAAAGGGCACGTCCGGCCACAAGGAGCCCAAACTTCAGGATTTTTACTTTTACTTCAGGGTGAGTAAACTCTGATGCCAGCCAAGGGTCCAGGACCTGGGTAGGCACCTCTTTTGGATAAGGGACTCACTCCAGGAGAGGTAAGAGGCCAGGAGGTCAGTTGGGCAGTTGTAGGGAGGCCTCAGAAACTTTTTGTGTTCCTAGAGCATACACAGGAGGTCAGCCAACTGACCCTTGAAGTCACTCTGGATAGCTTGGGATGAAGGCAAGCATGTCCAGTCTTCCTTCTCAGACCACAAGGCAGTCCTTCATGCAGCAGGGCAGTCCTCTGGCAGCATGATGGTCCTTCTGTAACATCCACAGGCCCAGGAGTGTTCTTACAAGTGGCTCTGGAGGTCCAATATTTATACCTGGTGCCAGCCTTTGTGTGGGGGGACTCCCTGTTTTATCCCCACATCTGGGTCTGGGAAGTTCTCCTTCCCCTTTGAAGTCCTCAAACTGTCTGGGAGTGACAAAAGGTAGGCAGGCCTGGTATCAGATACATTTCTGTGTGCAGGAGTCAAAGCCCTTTGAAGTCTAAGTGGGGCTGGGTACAGCACCTCACAATCATCCTGCCCAGATAGCCCATCCTGTCCACACCATATCTGTTTTTGAGTCACTGCCTGGAAGTGATACACAAAACCCCAACAGTGGGGCTAGTCATGATCATGGGACCCAGGACACTGGCAGAGAGTGCAAATGGTTTAATCAAGAAATTTCCAACTTTCGATATGTGGCATTTCCAGAGTTAGAACTTAAAATCTGACTTTACCATTAAAGAGGATTTTAAATTACAATTCTGTTAAGTTTGAACAGTATATTTCTACCTGCTCCAAATCTAATATTGCTACTAGTTAAAAGTAATAAGGTAACCCAGTGTTAGTCAATGGGAGAGATGGGTCAGTAAAAAACAATTTTAGGAGTTTTTACTACCACATGTAAAACATAAGTACACATGTCCTACTTTCAAAATACAATGCACCCTCCCCTTTGAGCCTTTAGGGCCTATCTTAGGGATGACACACAGGTATTCAAATGGAAGGTTTAGGCCTGGCAAGAGGTTTATTTTGCCAGGTTGAAATAGCAGATTAAAACAAGCAAGATGGTAGTATAGCAGGGCAGCACTCCAGCAGGCTGGCAGTCCTTTCAGCAGCACAGCAGTCTTTTTTCCTCCAATGCACCCTGCGCTATGAGCCTTTAGGGCCTATTTTAGGGAGGACTTATAAGTATTCAAAAGGAAGGTTTAGGCCTTACAAAAGGTTTATTTTGCCAGGTTAAAATAGCAGTTTAAAACTGCACCATAGATTGCAGTGGCAGGCCAGAGACATGTCTTAAAGGCTTCTCTGTGCTGATTCTGATGGTTGTGAACCTGTTATGTCAATGTGGTTCTGAACCCTTTGAGTCTCTCTGGGAGTCCTGGGTTCAGGTGCGGGCCAAAACCCCTCTGACACAAGCAGGAGGGCAGCAGAATAGCAATCCAGCAAGGCAGCAGTTCAGCAAGGTAGTAGTCCAGCAGGGCAGCTGTCCAGCAGAGTGGCAGTCCTTTCAGCAGCACAGCAGTCCTTCATCCTAGAATACACCCTGCCCTATAAGCCCTTAGAGCCGCTCTTAGGGATGACATATAAGTATTCAAAAGGAAGGCCTAGGTCTTGAAAAAGGTGTATTTTGCCAGGTTGATATAGCAGTTTAAAACTGCACCATAGGTTGTAGTGGCAGGACAGAGACATGTTTTAAATAGCTACTTTAGTGGGTGGCAGAATGAATGCTGCAGGTTTACTAGTAGCATTTAATTTAGGGGCCCTGGGTACATGTAATAACATATACTAGGAACTTAAAAGTACTTTAAAAGTACCAATCAGGTAGATACTAATTATATCATGTTTTCACTGGTTAGCAGGAAAAAGAGCACTGAGTCCTAATGTCAGCAAAAACCGGTTCAGCAACAGAAGGCAACAAAATCTGGGGGTGACCCTGCAAAAAAGGCCAGGTCCAACAGGGTGAATATGAGTCCACAAACATGGCAGCTTAAACACACTCTCTCAATAATGTAAACCTGGGCTCAACCACTGGTAGCTATTGCTCAAAGCAGATAGACTTAATTTAAGAAAACATTGTAAAGTTCCAAAACAAGAAAAAAGTAAAAACACAACAGAATAATAATCCCACAACCAATTTCTAAAAATTCAGAAATATTTAATAAGAAAAAGGACATAAAATGATTTAAATCCAATCAGGGAGAAGTAAGCTGTGATTTCCTACGATTTACTGGTGCAGTACACCAGGACCTAGGTGACTCGAGTCTGACACTGAAGGACCCGAGGCCATCTAAGGGTAAGATGAGGACCTGGTCAAACAGTCACCTTCTGATTTATCTTTTTTTGGGAAGTCAAAATCATTCAGCAGGCCAAGGTTGAAGGCTATATCCAATAAGATCCTCTTAAAGTTGGATGCCTCATGGTAAAGGTGCAGCTGAAGCTATTGATTTGATAAGAAAAGCTCTTAGAGGGAAAATGTTAGCTTTGTGCCTACCGAAGTCCTCTCATGGGCTGGATAGTTGTCATACCTTTGCACACTCAAGATTTTTGTTGGTACCTTAATTTTGGAACTTGAAAATCATCAGGCTTGGAAACTACAGCTAGACAGGTTGCACTGAAGGTGAATACCTTAGCCATGAGGGTATGCTGAAGCTTTCTTGCTGGCAGCAGAAAGCTTCTACCGGGTCCTACCTCCTTGTCTTGCCCACCAAGATCACACCTTGGGTGGATAATGATGGGCAGTTAGTCCTGGTTGTAAAAAAATGGGTGTTAAGGGGGGTGTTAGACCTGACAGACAGCCTTAGTGTGGTCTTCCCCAAACCTTTTGCCTGTTTGCCTCACCTTTTAGCTGATTTCTTTTAGTTGGCCTTAGGACACTGAGGGGCATATTACCAAGGGCCGGCAATACAATTATCGCCGCTTTAGCGTCCGTTTTTCGGGCGCAAAGCGGCGATAATTATATTGCATTATTTACAAGGACACGCTAGCGCGTGTTTCCTTGACTTAGCTCCCGTTTTTCACACGCCTCGCCTCGCCTCGCATCAATAATGAGATGCAAAGTAGGGGTGGCTGTGAAAACAACATGGGAAAATATCGCAAAGGCAGCTTCGCGATATTAACAACGAGTCGTAGCAATAATTTAAATCGCGCTAACTCTGCCTTAACTCAGGAATTTAACGTCTGTTAAATTCCTGACTAAGGCATACCTAACATGGGAGGTGGATTGTGGGGCTAAGGCCACAGGGCCTATCATCAAGCTTATCGCTGTTTTCCATGGAACATCGCTGGAAAACCAGCGATGTTCCATGGAAAACCCCGCTATCGCTGGAATATTTATCGCCATAGCGCTAAGCGTTGATAATACAGCGCTAGCTTGGCGATATATTCCAGCGATAGCCGGCGATAATTAAAAGCGCGCTAAGCGCGCTCAGCGATAATTATCGCTGGGGCTTGATAATATGCCCCTGAGCACTTTACCACTGCAAACTAGTGTAAGTGCATCTGATTCTCTCCTAAAACGCGGTTTGATTGACTTATCCACAATTGATAATATATACGTCCCTAGTAGAGTTCACTACATGTGCCCAGGGCCTGTACATTAAATGCTACTAGTCGGCAAGCAGCATTGATTGTGCCACCCACACAAGTAGCACTTTAAACATGACTCAGGGCTGTCACTGTAGAGCCGGTGTGGGCAGTTTTTCTGCCATGTGGACTTGGTATTTAAAACCCCTTGCCAAGCTCTAAACCCCCCTTTTATTACATATGTCATCCCTAAGGTAGTCCATAGGTAGCCCATAGGTCAAAAGGTAGAAAATGTACTTTTATGTTTTACATGGACTGGTAGTGAAAAACACCAAAATTCGTTTTTCACTACTGTGAGGCCTACACCTCTCATAGGTTAAAATTGGGAATTCCTTATTGCACTTATAAACTGTAATACCTGATTGAGAAGGAGTTGCTCTGTCATGTTCATATCATTTGAATGGTAATGATAAATCCTCTTTACTGATAAAGATGAATTTATCACTACCTTTGTAAAAAATGCCACTTTTAGAAATACGGTATTTTTCTGCTCTTAGCCCTGTGTGCCTTCAGCCTGTCTCTAATACACGTCTGTCGCAGATGACAGCGGGACTTTGTGCAATCCCTCTAAACAGCCACACACAAAGGGAATTGATGGGCCATCCACATCCTAATGGGTCATCCTGAGCAGGATGGGAGGGCAGAGCTGACCTGAATAGGCTGTGTCCTGTCCCAACACAAAGTTCTGCATACCCTCCTTTAATGAGTCTGGAATCAGAGCTTGGAGGGAGGACATCTGTGCACTTCAAAGCTCCTTTTTGGAGTCACCTCCACTTCAAAGGCACAACTGGGTTAAAGTACTAGGTCCCTGACCCCATCCAATTTGACACTACTGGAGCTGTGAAGAACTCTACCAGGAGTAATGACTGCTGTGTTGCTACAAGGACTGCCACTCTGGTGGACTGCTGCTCTGGAAGAACAGCTTTTCTGCTATGCTGCCCTGCTGCCTGCTACCCTTTGCCCTGCTGAGGAAGAACTGACTTACTCTAACTAGGATTGTGGTTCCTGATTGGACAGGGTGCATATAGCTCTGCCAACCACAAACCCAATTTCTAACAGGGGGTGAAACCCTACTCAGGCAGCAACCAAAATCCTTGTCAGGGAGAGGCACAAGTAAACCCCAAATTAACCTGTGCTCAACCCTCTGGTAGCTTGGCACAAAGCAGTCAGGCTTAACTTGTAGACAATGTGTAGAGTATTTATGCAACACCTCAAACATAATAAAATCAAAACACTAAACAAAAAGGATTCCACACATATTAAAAGAATAGAGCAAAATGTAATAAATAAAACAAGACCAAAATGACAAAAATCCAAAAAGTAGAACCAGAGATATGCAATTTTAAAGATCTCAGCAAAAATAGCGCCAAAAAGCCCAAATCAACACGTGCAGCTATCTGGTAGTGCAAGGCCGGAAGAAAGTCACATGTTCAGTCCAAGCATGATGGAGCACTGGTCGGATACAGGGACCAGGTTAGTCCAGCTGAAAAGCTACCTTCTCAGTCCAACGCAAAGATTCCCGTTCACAGTGGTGGGGGCTGTGAGGAGCAGGGATACGTCACAGGCGGTCATCGATGTCGCATGATGAGCAGGCCTGGGTCGTGGACGGTCATCATTGTAGTGCAAAGATCCTGCTGTCAGCACAAATGGTTGAGCCGGTGTTTCGCGATTCCGCTCCCTGCGAACAGTCAATGAAGTAGGATGAAGGGTCGAGCTGATGGACCTTCGCATTGGCCGGCTGTGCGAGTGACAAGGTTTTTGCACCACTTGGCTTGTTCCCAGTTGCAAAGAGCCCAAAAACTTAAATTCAGCCTCTCTGAGGCCACACCAAGGGTCCAGGGCCTGAGGGGCACCATTTGGGGGTCATGGGATTGCTCCAGCTGGATCTCGGTGCTGGTTTACGTGGTTGTGAGCCTGTTAAGTCCCTGTGGCTCTGAACAGGAGACAAGCACACTAGCCCTTGAAATCACTCTTGGAGTCCTGGGTTTAGGTGCAGGTGCAAATCACTCTGACTCAGGCAGGAGGGGAGCAGGACAGCAATCCAACAGTGCAGCCATCCAGCAAGGTAGTAGTCCAGCAGGGCAGCAGTCAAACAGATTAGCAGTCCTTTCAGCAGCACAGTAGTCCTTCTTCCTGACAGAGTCTCCACAGGTCCAGAAGTGTACTGAAGAGTTGGTGTCTGAGGTCCAATATTTATACCAGGTGCCTTCTTCGAAGTGGGAGAAACCTCTAGAGGTTTCCCTTTGAGGTGCACAGGTTTCTTGCCACCCCTACCCTGGGTCCAGACTGACAACAGGGGATATGCAGCCCTTTGTGTGGACTTTCCTCCATCAATGGAGCAATATCTAAGGGAGACCCTCAACTTCCTAGTCTGAACTCTCGCTATCACAAGAAGAGAGTAGTCCTGTATATTGTCGCTCCTCTCTTCCTACATTCTTGATGACCCTGGTGGTAGAGTAGAGAGCCCTGAAATCTCTTAAATTATTTAAAAGATGCAGGGCTTGGAGGACACAGGTATACCAGTAAGCGTGAATGCTTGATGAATGTTTGTCTACTTAGTCCGCCTACTTCTGAGTCCCTATGGAGCAGTAGATATGTATGGGCAGTCCAAACAATAGGGACGTTCCAGAGTAATGGATGCATGCATGTGTTGGAGTTCGTGAGAATGTCACAACTGATTAATGCACTACAGTGGTAAATAACTACTAAACACCTAGGGATCTAGAAGAAACTCAGTCCTGAAGAAAGGCATTTGACCCTCTTGATCAAGGAATTTGGCTGAAACATGTCGACCTAAGATGTTAGGGTACATAATATTCCCTACTAAAAACCACTGTTAAATGTTTTTAATCTTGCCAAAGGTATCCAAAATAAAAAGACTAACTAAGAATTGATAGGAAAACATGCAGTCGATTTTAATCACTGATCCTTAAGCAATAAGAGCTCTGCTAACAAACTGCATTGAGCCCACCTAAACGCATTAAGTTTAGTGGGTGAGGACCCGATGATGAAGCATGCCACTGTTGGTAGTAGTGGGTGAGGGTCATTTTATATAATCTAAGATATTTCAGGGTTCTCTGCCCTACCACCAGGGTCATCTGGAACATAAGTACAGAGGAACAAAAATATACAGGAGTGCCCTCTTCTTGTGATAGAGAGCCCTTTGTGTGGAGTCAGAACCAAGCCTATTCAAATGTAAGTAGGGCTGTGCCCAGCTCCGCCCTCCCATCCTGCCAGTGATGGCCCATCCAGGCACACATAAGTTCTCTATTGTGTGTGGCTGTCTAGGAGGAACACACAAATCCCAACTGTCAGCTACACCCAGTCATCTGTCCCAGAGATAGGCCACAGGCACTGAATGGCTAAGGCGGGAGAATGCCAATTCTCTAAAAGGGACATTTTCAAAATTGTAATTTAAAATCCGACTTTACCATAAGAGAGGATTTTTCATTACAATTCCAAAGCCACCAAATATGAACTGATTTCCTGTTCCCATTTGGAAGTTACGGCTTATTAAATGTATTACGGTAACTTCAATGTTATCCTATGGGAGAGGGAGGCCTTGTAGTAGTGAAAAATGAATTTAAGGGATTTTCACTACCTGGACATGTAAAACTTAAAAATACATTTCCAAACTTTTAAATACACTTCACCCTATGCTCTGGGCTGTTCAGGGCCTACCCTAAGGATGACTTATATGTATTAAAACTAAAGGTTTGAGCCTGGCAAAGGGGTTATTTTGCCAGGTTGAAATGGCAGTTTAAAACTGCACACACAAGCTGCAATGGCAAGTCTGACACATGTTTAAGGGCTACGTAGGTGGGTGGCACAACCAGTGCTGCAGACCCAATAGTTGCATTTAATTTACAGGCCCTGGGTAGATGTAGCACCACTTTACTAGGGACTTATAAGTACATTAAACAGGGCAATTGGGGATAAGCCAATGTTACCATGTTTAAGGAGGGAGCACATGAACTTTACCACTGGTTAGCAGTGGTCCTGCACAGAGTCCTAAAGCCAACAAAAATGAATTCAGCAAAAAGGGGAGGAAGAAGCTAAAATGTTTGGGGATGACCCTGCAGAAAGGCCATTCCCAATAGTAAGGTACCAAAATATCAGTTTACATGAACATTTTCATGCTAAAATTATGTTCAGAGTGTATTGCTCAATCAGCTCATCAGGCCCATAACCAGAAGGCTTCAGAAATCAGGGCACTGGTCGAAGTCCATTTCACCTAGCTCACTATTGACTTTCCATGCACCTTCCACATGCACGTTTGACAGCTGAGCATTGTATCTACTGGCAAGAAAATGGTGGCTTTGGGCATGAGAAATCATCAGCCGCCCCAAGACATCTTCCTGTGTACCAAGGCTCTTATTATTTCTTAACAAAAAAACCACTTTGGGTGTTATTGTTTGGAAACAAAAAATAATACATAGGCTTCTACCATTTGTGGCAGTCAAATCACTTTCACAAGAATGATCCATCACTGTGGCAGATTATTGTAAACATGGTAGTCGAGATTGGCTCTCCATCCCCAATGC
This sequence comes from Calotriton arnoldi, assembly GCA_963921515.1. Classification (NCBI taxonomy): domain Eukaryota; kingdom Metazoa; phylum Chordata; class Amphibia; order Caudata; family Salamandridae; genus Calotriton; species Calotriton arnoldi. The sequence continues at coordinate 1,943,941 of CAWUFW010000195.1, read as the reverse complement.
GGCATAAACAGGCCTTCCACCTTGGTCTAATTGACCTCAATAGTGATTAGTTACATGTTACAGTTACATCCATCTAAAGGACAGAGCTGGTTCTGTATATAGTTAGCACACTTACCTTGTAAATAGGCCAGGTCTGGCCCAGGCTATCTTTGAACTAATTGTTTATTATCAAACTTGCTTTCATAATGTGTTGTTGCCATGTATATTCTTTTGGCTGGAAATCCACAACAGTGAGGATTGAACTCAAAATCAATTTCTGTTAAAAAATATTGATAGTAAAAAGTGAAGTGGGTTGGAGGTACAAATTAGAGTTAGATAGTCTCAGAAATTACGATTATCAATATTAATGTGAGACTGAGACTGGCATTCTCTGAAGATGGCTTTCTTTTCAAGCTACGTAATACAGCTACACATCTAAAATTATTACTTTGAATTAAAAAAATGTGGTACCAGAAATGACAGAATACACATATTTCTTCTGTTAAGATTCCTAGGGTCAGATGTACGACCCGTTTTTGCATGCGCAAACGGGTTTGCGAACCCGTTTGCGCATGCAAAAACATATTGGACCATGTACATAGCCCATTTAGCGAGTCGCAATTTTATTGCGACTCGCTAAATATGTTTTGCGACTCGCTATTTGGAAGGGGCGTTCCCTTCCAAATTGCGAGTCTCAAAACAATGTACTAATGTTTTGCAACCGCAATTGCAGTCGCAAAACACTCGCAATTACCACCTACTTCAAGTAGGTGGTAATGCATTTGCAAAGGGGAAGGGGTCCCCAAGGGACCCCTTCCCCTTTGCAAATGAATGCAAAATAATTTTTCAAGGGCAGGCAGTGGTCCCAGAGACCACTGTCTGCCCTTAAAAATGAAACGAAACGTTTCTTTTTTATTTTTAAAATGCATCCCGTTTTCCTTTAAGGAAAACGGGCTGCATTTAAAAAAAAAAAGCTGCTTTATTAAAAAGCAGTCCCAGACATGGTGGTCTGCTGAGCCCAGCAGGCCACCATCCCTGGGAGGGCTGGCATTCACAATGGGCTCGCAAATTGCGAGAGGCTCATTAATATTAATGAGCCTCGCAATTTGCAACCCCATTGGGAATCGCAAAACAGTGTAAACACACTGTTGTACATTTCATTTAGCGCCTCACAATTTGCGACTCGCAATGTGTCGCAAATTGCGAGGCACTAAATGAAAGGGTCGTACATCTGTCCCCTAGTTCTTTTTTTACTTCAGTTACTTACACCATTTCAATTAATTTTATTGCTTGACAAAAGTAGGAAAACTTACACACAAATAATTGGGTTTTTGGTTTCCTGGGGGCGTAGCATACATTGTTACCCGAGAGCACAACGGGTATATTACGCTACTGAACAGAAGTGGTGTAAGGACTTGTGCCTAGGTGGATTATCTAACCGTCCGACATTGACTGGCCAAACTTATGGGCTCCCCCATTCACCAAGAAAATAACACCAAATTTCACCCAGACCACGCTACATAAACTACATAGATCATTCTGGACTTCTTATCGCCTAGCCGCATTGGGTCTCATTGACAAAGATTTATGCTTGAGCTGTAACTCCAAAAATGTGGATCTTAACCACATGATGTATGAATGTCCTCAATTACGTGACTTTTAGACTAAAATTCACAACACCATTGACAACATCTTTCATTCTCACCTCCCTAGGAACTTTTTGTTCTCCATCTGCGGTGCTTTTAGTCCCTCACATATGATGGGTTTACATCGAGATTAATTACTCCTAGTAAACTTAGGGGGATATTCACAAGAACGTGTGATAATCATTGCAAAATTAGCTTAACGCAACTTTGCACATCGCAGCCCATCGCGGGAAAATAACACTGTGTTAACGTTGTATTCTCAACCTGGCGGCACCATGCGATAGTCTCACGATAACGCGCCAAATGACCGCGTTAAAATTAACGTGACGCCGAAACAATGCGAAACACAAACGCGAAAAAAGGTGCGATGCCCCAAATCGCGATACAAAAATCAGCGATAACCAGCGACAGGCCTGCAATTCCCACGCGTCATGCGGGAAAATGCACTATAAAAGCACCGAAAAACAAACAAAACAATTCAAACTGCGTAGCACCATGGATGCACCCGGACGGACTGCAGAGGACAACGCGAACCCCACAAGCCCCACAGACGACCAGCAAGGAACCTCGGGGTCGGGGAAGGCCAAGGAGAAGAGGAAGAGGAAGACGCGGTTCAGTCCGCAGGAAAACAGGACCATCGTTACGGAGGTGACAGAACACTACCAACAACTGTTCGTCACCTCCAACGTGTCATTGGCAACAAAGACGCAAACATGGCAGACTATCTTGGACCATGTGAATGCAGTTGCAGAGTTGAGGAGGACAATAGAAGAGGTCAAGAGGCGCCGGAATGATGTGAAGGGCAAAACCAAGAAGAAACTCAATGCCAACATGAAAGCAGCAACGCAGATTGGATGTGGGGGTCCAGCGGCACACCAGGAGCTGGATGACATGGAGAAAATGGTGGCTACAGTCATCAGTCGGGATACGGTGCCAGGAGAAGTGGATCCGGACACTGCTCAACCTGACCTGACACAACATCAACAGGGTGAGTACCGACCAGGGACTGGGGGGACGGGGGAGATGGGCACAATGGCACACATGCACAATTAAGTAGAGCACACTGCACACCCACAGTGACTCTGGATCCTGTCCCTGATCTCCTTGGCATACTGCAGCACACATAGAAACAGCAAGTAGGCCCTCGTCGACAATGTGCCCGGAGGGGGCCCTCCCCACACATCACCAATCTCACAACAAACCCATGCACATGTGCTGAACCCAGCAAAGCTGCGGGTCCGTGAGCCACACTGACAATGCAAGTGACACTGCATGACGATTAGCATGGCTGCAGTCCAATTACGATGACATGGTGCACGCCACGACACTGAGGTGACTGAGTGTGGACCACATCCGGAAAGGAGCAGGTCACACTCTGACACAACGACGTGCACAAACAACCCCGACGTCAACAACACATCTGCGGACAAACCATGCCCAAGAGTCACAACTCGACCAAGAGCCCAATTTACCCAAGCCCGCAACATCTCAGCACTGTAGAAGCACAGAAGTCAAAGGCACACCGCCTGAAAGGGAGAAGGGGCAGCCAAATCAGAGCTGCAGGGGTGACTCACCCACAATGCAGCACACACACATAAGAATAAGAGCACCTCAACACTGATGACAATGTGGTACATACTGCCACACTTTCACAACAGAACACAGGACACAACTGGTGCCGCATGTGTGTACAAAATGGCCAATCACACCTGGCATAGCAGGAAACTGTGAGATGAGAATGTATGAGTACAACCTCACATCCATGATGTAGTACAAATGTCCACTGTCCCGCATCAAATAGGCATCTCCTCACAAACAGTCACAATGTACATTGTCATGCAGTCTGTATGTAAACTCCGCCAATGCGTCAACATACATGGAACACTCTGTGAAACTGCATCGCCCCTTCACATTGCAGAGGGACAATCAACACCTCCTGCAGAGCAGACCCTACAACACGTCAGTGATGATGGAGACGACCCCCAGGACATTGACTACGACGTACTCCAATGGTTCATGGACAACCTCCGCACCCCACCTCCAGTAACAGGGCAGCCCAGCACCATCGAGGTGATCCCACCCCCTGCACAGACCACACAGCAGGAAGCACCCACCACCACGTCTGGCTCCCAGCACCTCACCAAAGAACACATGGCGTTCCAACGCCGTGTGTTAGACTGCCAGAAGGAGCTGGCTGAACAGGTGCGGGTGGGGTTCGACCTCATGGCAGCCAAACTAGATGCCATACGTGGGTGTCTAAGTCCCATCAGGGACCACTTACAGTCCCTAACGGACACCCACAGTCCGCCCCATGCCCTCCAACAATCCATGGCTGCCGTCGCTGGAGTCATGACTCGGAGACAACAACAACTGTCTAGTCAGAGTGGCTACAGTGATGTCATCCGTGATTTGGAAAACATAAGGAGGGTCATGGAGAACATGGAGCGGATGCAGGCGCAAATAATGGCTACCACGGCTGCATACGAGAAAGCTGTAGATGGGATCTTCCATGCCCTGCAGATCCTCATCATGGGAGTGATGCCACAAGACATTGCGCAGATGAATGCTGCTGCTACTCCTACATCCACATCTCCGGCCCCTGATGTGTCAGTGTCACACAGTGCTGCAAACCAAACACCAACACCCAAATGTGAGGCACATGAAACGTCACAGGTCGAAGATGAGGATGAATCTGCCATAGTGGTAAGGAGGAAGCAGTAGCATTCATCTCCGCCATATGGCTTGTTACTGCTTGGGTCTGCCCTCTGCATCATGCCCTGGAATAATACCTTCCACTGTCCCCCGACACACTCTGCGACACCAACCTTGGACCTCGACATGGACTGCCATTACTTGTATGCTCAACAATGACACAGCAATCAGCCTGCGGACTGGACTCTTCCCCTTCCGAGTAACTTGTCAATCCCTAAAGGACTCAGGCTGGCCCTCCACGGGGCAACATTGTAAAGTGTTGTCTGCATGGCCCAGTACTGAGACAGCCTCAACACTCCACTGAACGTGAATAATACATTCTGATACACACAGATGTGTCATGTCTATGAATAATCAAGTATGAAAGCATGGATGAATGTAGGGGCAGTGATTCCCCCTTACGTCCATGTAGCTCATGTTGTGGGACTTGTGTCACAGGGTGCATCCCTGCATCATGGTGGTACATATTTGACCCCAAAAGTAGCCCTGTTGTCAATTGTAGGTCACAAATGACAGCCTATATGTAATGATTTGGGACACATGTGAAACGCTGATGAGTGGGATTCCGTACTATCTTTGACACACAGAAATGGCATTTCGAAAACGTGACACCCAAACAGCCTCTCTGTACAGAGGTGACACACCCACCATCTATTTCCAATTAATGAGATTGTTAGCACTACATGTTGCACTTACACTTGTCAGAGTGATGTGCTTGTACAGAGGAGTAACCTGCACACAGGGAATGTGTGTTGTAATGAGTTTATTTGCACATGCTGTGCCTGTGGTCATTTTGTACTGTTCCATGATTGCTAAGGACTGTGACAATGTGACATGCTCATGTGAAGAAATTGTCAATGATGGTGTTCCTACGGGCTAGTCCTGCTGCTGCTGCAGTGGGGTGTGGTCCACCTGCCACATATTCCTCATCATCGTCCGGTGCATCTGGCACTTGTAGCCATGGGGCATTGGTGCGCACACATATGTTGTGCAACACACAACATGCAACGATCATCTTGCACACGATGCCTGGGCTGTACAGGAGCCTTCCACCTGTGATGTCCAGGCACCTGAAACGTGACTTCAACATGCCAAATGTGCGTTGCATGATGCCCCTTGTGCGTTTGTGGGCTGTATTGTACTGCCTCTGGGCCTGTGTGTTCGGGACTCGGAGGGGTGTCATCATCCAAGGGCAGAGTGCATATCCTTGATCACCTGTGACAGTGCATAGAGACATGAGTCAAAAGTTGGTTCTTCATGATGTGTTGGCAGGCCCACTAGTTCATTGGTGTGTGATATGTGTGACTTAGTGATTCCTGTTTGACAGGTACTGCTTGTAGCAAATGAGCAGCATCAATGTGTATTACGTAGCCTCACTGCTGCCCCTCCCTCCCCGTTTATATTTACTAGTGTGCGCAGCGCGGTTGCATCACTTGCACTTCTACGGCACACCATTGTCATGCCTCTCTGCACATGTCCACAAGCCTGACAACGACACTGTGATGTTGTGCGTTGAAGGTGGGCGGCCACGTGTGTGTAGGCCTATGGTAAGGATAGGGCAGACACAGATGTAGAGTTCATGGCTGGCTGAACTCGCGATGCGGTTGAGGGTAGACCTTTGGCCTATGCTGCGGTAATAGCGACACACACAACAGTTGGCATGTATGATCCTGGACCCCGAGCGGGCTTGCGCTCCTTCATTTATCCCTTCGGCCGAGCCCGCACTCTGGGGGCATGCTACATCACAACATTGTCCATTGTGGGACGTGTGGCGCCGACACTACAACAGAGACACACGCATTAGTCACTTCCTTGGCAAGGCCAACACTTAGCAACACCCAGAGCCCAGGGCTGATTATCCACACCCCTATGCTGGACTGTCGTACGTCAGCCCACTACGCTTACGCTTACAGTGGGGGACGTAACAAGCTACATTTCTGCGATCTTCCCCACTGCCTGGGGTGACATGGTTGCGTCCACTGTCCACTGCACTCCAAACACCAGCAGTATGTGTCGACATGGCCATGTCTGTGGTCTGCATACTGCAGTCTGGCCAGCACATCAACGCCACACTTGGCATTGTGTACATTCTCATTCATGGGTCACTTGCCTCCTTTGCACATGCCTGGTTCCCACCTCTCCCCACATTCTGCTATTGTGCGGCTGAGGTGCCATGCCGTTGATGGCTTGTGTACATGGCTAGCCCAGGTTACCACAGTAAGCTGTGCTGTCGTGTCTGGTAGGTGGGCATGTTGTTTTGCATGTTGTATGTGTGTTTGTGACGTGGGCATTCCCAGAGTCGTGACTTGCATGAATGTGGAGTTGAGGTGTGTGGTGTGTTCATTTGGTACTTACCAACGAGCAATGCATTCCCATAGGTGCCAGCCTCAAAGCGCTGGTGGATGATGGACTGTCGGAAGATGAAGGAATCATGCACACTGCCTGGGTAGTTGGCGACGACATTGGTGAAGAGTCACCGGTGGTCCACTATTGCCTGCACATTGATGGAATGCGTGTGCTTCCTGTTGCGGTAATTGTGTGCTGTGTCGATAGGGGGCACGAGGAGTACATGTGTGCAGTCGATTGCCCCCAACACGTGCAGGAAGCCAGCTATGGTGTAGAAGCCTAACTTGGTCTCCAGCTGTTCCTGCGCAGTGTGGGGGAAGTATTGTATTGTATATGGCATTTATAGAGCGCAACAAACACCCTACGGGTACCCTGGCGCTAAAAATACATGTATGCAGACCAACGTCAAGCAAGAAGGACAGAACCTAAAAACATTGCTCAAAAGGACGACAGGATCACTATCTGGGGAACAACCACGTTTTGATCCTTTTCCTGAACAGAGACAGGGTACTGCATTGTCTGATTTCAATTGGGAGTGTGTTCCAAAGCTTTGCAGCAGCCACACTAAAAGACCTTCCTCCCAATCTGACCTTGTTGAACCTGGGTACCTTTGCCAGATAAGCAGAAGAGGAACGAAGGTACTGGGGTACCAAGCTGATGATGGCATCCAAGACAGGTGTGACGAACTTGGATAGGGCTGGCTGTGAGACTCCTCCGACTCTGGCAGTTGTTGGTTGGAATGTACCAGAGGCGAACAGGTGCAGCACAGCCAGCAGCTTTGTCTGCAGAGGGATGTTGGTTGTCCGCTGTGTTGGTACCGTCAGCCTGTGGGCAATGTGGGTCAGGATGCGGAGGATGGTTGTCCTTTTGAGCCTGTAGTGGGCAATGACTTCCTCTGGCTTTAAGTCTGTGAGGCTGGTGCGGTTTCTGTAGGTCCGCTGTCTTTGTCTGCACTGCCTCTGTGGTAGTCCGGGGGGGCTGGGAGGGTCCATGGGGGGTTGCGGGCCTGGGTGTGGTGGCGGTGGGTGTTGTGGCCCTCTTGGGGCTCCGAACTGCATGATCAGTAGCTCCATGGCATCTGTTGTTCTTCAGGTGTGGCTCTGGTCTGGGCTCCCTTTCGTGGTGCAGGTTGTCGTCCGACTTAACACCAGGTAAGAGCAGGTGTTGAATCCCTGCTGCTAACGCGCCTTATCGCCTGTTTTGGGTTCTTATCGCCGATCTGGCTGGTCGTTGAGAATGTTGCGAAGTGGTGTTTTCGCGGCTTTTTGCACAGGAACGCCTACTCTGCATCTCATTAGCGTTAGTTGCCGGTGTCATCCGTGGCGATGTTTTTTGCGGCTGCTATCGCAGGATAACTGGCGGTATTGGCTGTTAGCACCAGCTTGTGAATGGGGCGATAACTCTATCGCCACTTTGGCTGCGATAAAGTGCCACTAACTCGGCGATAAGTCCTTGAGAATATGCCCCTCAATGTTTACTCTCAGTCATAAAACCATTTTCTCCTCTTGGAAATCATTAGGGAATGTCTCCATCAACACATAGTGGGAATGGTTGAAACTATTAGGGGTGCACACTCCATTCTCTCTACCCAATACTCTTGGATTTCAGTCAATAATGCCTTATGGAATATCTTGGATCAATATCTTGAACTGATCAACCCCCTTGAGACAATTTGACTGTCTCTTTCCTAGCCAATTTACCAATACTTCAATGCTCTGGTCTACACTCAAGACTTCTGTGTCTCCTAATACAGTCTTGCTGACATTGCCTACTTGGACTTGACAGGCCACCTACACCATCCACTCATTAACACTGGGTAATTCCCGCTTCCCCTGTGCCTTTTTTTTTTTTTCCTTTTTGACTTCTCCCTGCCTTTCTCTCTTTTTATTCTTCTTTTACTTTCCCACCACACAGTTGAGCAATGGAGTTATTGTTATTTTATTGAGCTTTCTGATAAATGTCTCCCAGCTTTTGTACTAGCCATTTTTAAAATACGTTACAATCACACTGTGTAATCTGTACTTAGCTCATGTATATATGCCAATTGATTATTTTGCACTAAAATCCTTAATAAAACCTTTTGAAAGAAAAAAAAAAAGGAAGGGTTGGGCCTGGCAAAAGGTTTATCTCGCCTGGTTTAAATGGCAAAATTGCACACACAGGCAGCAAAGGCGGGCCCAAGACAGGTTTGTAAGGCTACTTAAGTGGGTGGCACAGTAAGAGCTTCAGGTCCACTAGTAGCATTTAATTTACAAGCCCTGGGTACGTGCAGTACCACTTTACTAGGGACTTACAGGTAAATTAAATGTGCCAATTGGATATCAGCCAATTCCACCACATTTTAGGGACAAAGCACACACACTCTAGCATTGGTTGGCAGTGGTAAAGTGCACAGAGTCCTAAGGCTAACAAAAACAAATTCAGCAAAAAAATGGAGGGTAAGGCCAAAATGTTTGGGGGTGACCCTGCAGAGATTGTCCGGCCCAGCACTGTTCCTCCGGAGGTCAAACATTTTTGGAGTCCCAACATTTTCCTCCTTTTGGAGCAGTTCCCTTTGGTCACTTTTAAGGCTCACAGGACCTCAGGGACAGCAGTTATAATCCAGGACCCATTCCAGCAGAAGCACCAGCACAGTCAAATCAGGGTCCTTGTGCCAATGGTAAACTGATCCCTTCAGGAAAAGGCCTCTTGCAGCCTTTGGTGTTCCTAACACTAACTGACCCTCACATGTCACAGACAGCAGGCTTCATCTCTTTTGTATTCCAATGGTTCAGATGGAGCAGGGGTGAGGTGCCACTTTTGTTCAGTTCACTAGTCGGTGGGTGAAATGCCTCCTAGATACTCCGTAACCCATGGTCATACAGTGAAATCCAACAAGACAGAACCTTTTGAGGTGGTGGTGTGTAGTGACAGTGGTTTTGAAGGCTGTGTGGTCTGCTAAGATATTGCTGCTCCTCCATCTTTTCTTGAGCCATTTGCATGGGTACCTGGACTCTTGGAGGGTGGGAGAGAACCAGCTGGCTGTCTTGGAGTGCAGCTTGCCTGAGGGTTTCCTGAGGGGAGCCACTGTGTTGGAGCAGTTGGAGATCCATAGGTGGTAGGGTTTTGCTGAGGGAGGTGGGGAGCTGGATTTCTGTGACCTTATTCCTGCTTCAGCAAGGATAGCGGTGGGCGTGGTGGTGTGCGGTGGGTTTTGCAAAGGAGAAGTGGACACAGTGGTGGACAGTCCAATTTAGCTCGGAGGTGTAGCTGAATGAGATGTTGTTGCTTGCAGAGAAGATGGGGTCAAACGTGTGTCCTATTGAGTGGGTTGGAGAGTTGATAAGTTGTATGAGTCCGATGGTGGCGAGGTTCTCCAGTAGGGAAGAGGTGTTGCGGTCCTTGAGGTTGTCCAGGTGTAAATTAAGGTCACCCATGAGGATGTAGTCCGTTGAGGCGAGAGCGTGGTGTGTGATGAAGTCGACTATGGATTCGTTGAAAGGGGGGCAGGGTCCGGGAGGCCTATAGACGATTGTGCCACGTAGGGTGGTGTTTGGGTTGGTCTGGAAGTGGAGGTGCTCCATGTTGGTCGAGTGGTCATCTGAGCTAGTTGTGAGGCAGAGGGTGCCTTTGCATATGATGGCGATGCATCCTCCCGGTCTTATAGTGCGGTCCTTGTGGATGATTTTGTAGCCGTTGGGGATGGCGGTGGCGATGTACGGGGCTCAGGTGGGGTCATCCAGGCTTCCATGAAGAAGGCGATGTCGGGGAAGATGGAATCGAGCAGGTCCCAGATCTCCATGGCATGCTTTTTGAGGGAGCGTGTGTTGAGCAGGATGCAGCTGAGGCGGTCAGGTCTGGTTCTTGTGTGTCGTGCGGTTGGTGGGTCTGGTGTGTGGAGGCAGGTAAAGGAGCAGTTGCAGTTGCGGCAGGTGAATGGGCCCTCGGTGTCATTCAGTGTTGGGGGCGTGGATGGTGCTGGCTTCGTAGCGGTGAAAGGTCTGGGAACCTGGGTCCGTGGCGCTTGGCGCAGTCCTGGCACAGACGGGCTTGCCTTTAGAATGCCAGCGGCACGTCCCCACAGAGCAGGTGCCATTAAGTAGTGTTGGGGAGGGCTGGACAGCTGGGAGGTAGAGAGTGGCACTGGAGTGGGGCGGGTCGCGGGGGATGAGCAGGGGCAGGAAGCAGATGTACAGAAAGGCACAGATTAAGAGGAAAAATAGAGGAAAATAGAAAAAGAGCAAAAAATAGCAAAAAGGAAAGTAGATAAAGAGCAAAAAGCAAAAGGCAAAAAAGCAGAAAGAGGAGAAAAACAGGAAAGCAGAAAGACTCACCACTGAACCACCAGGGATGAAGTGCAGGCACGTGCCTGCAGGTGGAAGAGGGCCTCATACATTGGAGCTGCAAGCGCAAGGGGCAACAGCTACCAGGTGGAGCTGTGCGGTGGGGGAGCAATGCTCTGACAAGGTCAGTGAGATCGCTGTAGGCAGGAAAAGTACAACTTTATAAATGTTTCCTGTAATTTATCAAAAATTCAGCTTAACCATTCTAGTGGATTTTGGCTAGAAGCATTAAAAATATTGATTAAATGACTCATATTCTAAGCCAGATTTACAAAAATAATTCAATTTAGATGTTCTCATACAAACAGCTACCAGCCTATACAGTGAAAATAGCTTTGGGGTCTATTATTATTATTGATTTTATTGTTATGCATGATTTATAAAACAATTCCCAGTGCTAAATTGCAAATTATGGGTCAGTCCAGAGAACTGTCTAAGGAGAAAGGGAGATTAAGAAAATTCAGTGGGTTGGAACAACCAAGTTTTGATCAATTTGCGAAATGAAGAGAGAGAGTGACACTCTCTCAGCATTAGTGGCAGTGTGTTCCAGAGCTTTGGGCCAAGAAAAGAGAATGCTCAGCCCACTTGAGGGATTTTCTGACTCTGGGAATTACGGCCAATATGAGATGACTTGAACGTGACGAGCATGCGGGGAAGTACAAGAAACCAAAGTTATAAGATATAGTGGTCGGATGTTTGATAGGTGTGGGACCCGGCCCATTTTGCAGGGTTATCATCAAACGTTTCGCCTTCCTCCACCTATTTTTCTGACCTTTTTATTGGTTTTAGGACTCTGGGCACTTTACCACTGCTAATCCGTGCTAATGTGCATGTGCTCTCTCCCCTAAAACATGGTATGATTGGCTTACACTTGCTTGGCATATTTAATTTACTTGTAAGTCCCTTGTGCATTGATATCCCATATACCCAGGGCCTGTAAATTAAATGATACTAGTGGACCTGCAGTGCTGCTTGTGGCCTGATGTAGCCTTTAAAACCTGTCTCAGGCCTGCCACTGCAGATCCTGTGTGTGTAGTTTACTGCCACATTGGCTTGGCATTTAAAACTGCCTGCAAAGCCTTAACTACATATAGGTCACCCATAAGGTAGGCCTAAGGTAGGCCCTAGGTAGCCCTATGGGCAGGGTTATGTGTAAGTAAAAGTAAGTAACTACTGACTACCTCAATGACAAACTCTTACCATGAAATGAATTCACTGCAATAAATCATTTGCGAATCTCTCTGAGTTGAGACTCAGGGCCATAAAAGTATTCCCTGTGCTCAGACTGAGCACTGCCTGCCAACCAACCTCTGCCGGCTGTGTCTGCCTCCGATCACCTTCGCTACAAAGCATGCTCAAGATTACCGTTTTTGAAAATACGGCCGTACCGCAAAGTGTTTCCAGATGTGGGCCATCCTTCCTACAGTGTGTCGTCTGTGATCATCCCATTACTTGCACAAAGCACTCCAGCGGGCCAACAAGCCCCCTGACCTGGTCAGTGTCACTGCTCTCCCCGCGCAGCTCCACCGCTGCCCCCTGAGTGCACTCTGTCCCTTCTGGGTCAGGTGTTTGAGGTCCTGCTCCACCCGCAAGCTCCTGCCTGCGCCTCATCCCTGGTGGACCAGTGGGAAAGCATTCTGCTCTTCTGCTGTTCTGCCCTCTGTCCGTCTGCTGCTTCTGTCTTTTCTTTGCTCTCTCTTTTTCTTTCCTCCTACTCTTCATGCCTTTTTTTTTATCTCTTCTTGCTTTTTTCTCTGTCTTTTTCCTTTTGCCTCTTTACACTTGTGAGAAGCTGGCCTGATATATGATGTACACTTTTGTAAGTGGACACCTTGCACCAGTCCAGACAACCCTTATGGTGATTTAAGAGGTCTTAGACAACCTTAGAAAGCTCTCTAAGTGGTAGCTGTGGAGAGCAGCCTTCAGGCTTAGTCCAGAAGGAGTGTAAAGCAGCTTGTTTTACCAGAATGCAATCTTATAGTATAGATTAAGTGAAAAAGAACCACACAAAGTATTTATAAAAATATGTATTTATTATATAATACTCTCTAACACATAGAAATATCTCCTACCCGGATATATGCACAATGCACACAATACTTTAGCAAAGAAACACAGTAAATAGCACGAAATGCACAGTGGACCCAAGGAAGGACGAAACCATATATTAAGAAAGTGGTATAAGAACCACAACTCAGGTCAAGACAATGTTGAGAGGTCGCAGAAGTGCTGGGGACCCAAGGAACCACCCAAGGTGAGTAGATAGGGACCCCATGGAGAGCGTGTGCAGTGTGTGAACACGACCGCATGCTCCGTACAACTATACGTGTAAGTCGTGGTTGGATTTTTAAAGATTAAGGACCCTTCCCAGTGGACCCTGAAGAAACTCTGTGGAAGACAGAAGGTTGGAGAGCCACCCCACCCGTGGATACCCTAGTACCCACATTACTTACACCAGGGAAGCCGGGTGCATACGTGTGATGTGGTGTCGGAAACTGCCGTCGAACCCAATGGAGGACTTCAGGAAAGTGCCCCTGCTGAAGAAGGAGAAAGTGTCCGGTGGAATCCTAGGATGGATTCTAGATGAGAGGTACCTGCAAGCAGAGGGGACAGAGTCTATGCCACTCAGGGGTGACCAGGAGACTTGGAAGACGAATGCCCTCCGATGTCGGGTGTTGCAGGATGGATGACGATGACCTTGACTCTGCAGCTGTGAGGACCAGGAGCCGTGCATGAGCTGTCCCATGAAGGATGTCGAATGCTGAGGGGTCGGTGTCCGGCGAGAGCACCAACAAGCCTTGGCAAATGCAACCAATGCAGGAATTGAAGAAGGAGCAACGTCGGGACCAGCAAGGTCCAGGGGACTCACCAAAGGCAAGGGAGTCAGGGCAGGCCCCGAGCAATCAGGGGAACCCAAAAAAAACAAGTGTGGCCCTCAAGTGGACCCACAGGCAGGAGGCACTGGAGTCGTGAGAGGATCTCAAGCAGCTCACCAAAAGATGCAGGCCACGATGCAAAACGATGCGGTGTGGCTGAAGATTCTGGTCACTGGAGGTGCGCGAGGTTGGGGCTACTTGGAGCTCGAAGATCTTCTTGGAAGGAAGCCAACAAGCCTTTGCAACTGCAAGTTGATGCGGTGCACAGAGGTTTGGTTATTGCAACCCCCACGAGGGATACTGGCCTCAAACTTGGTGAGAGGGCAGGGCAGGCCTTGGGAGCTGTGGAAAACCACTACCTGTGTTGCAGAACCTTACGGAGTCTGGAGGAGCTCAGGATCAGCAGACCAGTCGACTTAGTTGCGGTGCCTGTGAATGCAGGGGAGTGACTCCTTCGCTCCAAGGGAGATTCCTTCAAGTGTCTTTGATGCTTCACAGGCCTTGGAAGGTTCCTGTATGATACATAGGCACAGACGATGCAACAGACTGGAAGGGAGACTAAGTCAGGCCCAAACGAAGTCCAGCGAAGTCCAGATTGCCCAGACGGTAGAAGAAGAAGTAGTGTCTGATCTGTATCTTATCCCACGACGAATCAAGGGACCTAGACCAAGGTCAGCCCTTAAGTACCCTAGGGAAAGGGTTGGGAAGATTCAGTGGACCCTCCCAGGGAAGGGTTTGGACAGGGAGGAGATTACTCCCATGTCCTTTGTTCAGTTTCGCTCAGAGCGGGAGCCAACGGCTCCTAGGACTGGTTTGAACTGGACTATGCACAGGGACACCAAATGTGCCCCTCATGCAGACTGAGTGGCACTGGCAAGTGCACCCACCCCACCCCAATACACTAAATCCTGTCTGGGAGGTGGTCACACCTCCCTGTGGCAAGATGCCTATTGTTCTGCCTTCCCCTGCTCGAGCTTGGCTCAGCAGCAGGAGGGCAGAATCGTGTCTCTGGCCGGCAGCAACCTTTTTGTGCTGCCCGGGTCAAGAAAGCTGGTACCAGAAACACTGAGAGCCTAACGGAGGTCTCTTCCAGTGCTTGGAATCATACCTCCCACACCGTTTAATACAATCGTGCAATACAATTGATAGGGCCGACCTCATTTGCTGTAATTTCTTTATTTCTTTTTCGTTATTGATGTAACACATGCAGGAACATAGCACAGCGTGGCGGGGTGCTTTACAACAGAGTAGCAATATTAGCACAGTGCAGGGGAGTAACCAATTTCCATTCTCATGCGGGATTATCAATAACTTTACAGGGGGTGAAAAAACAGCATTGACAAAGATATAATTTCACTTTGTGCTGAAGCAGAATATGTGACTTCTATATTTAGGAGTTTTTGAGAGGATCTCTTTACATGTGATGCATACCCATACCGTCTTCTGTGCACAGTGAAGTCCTCTCAGAAGCCAACCTAGGCATGTACAATTTATAGTTAATATCAGCTGGTTCAGACTCACCCACTGCCCTTAAACAAATTCCCAACAGTTCATTCGTAGAGGCAGACGTGCCCAGTTGGCAATTTTTTAAGCTCACCTCGACTGCATCTATACGCTGACCCTGTTCCTGGCCTCCCATTTTAACTCCTCTCGCGCAGCATGTACCAAATTTTTCTGCTTCTGGAGCGTCCCAAGCCAATTATTTATGTAAAGGAAGGAATTGATATATATGTCCATATTGTCTAACTGACCTTGCTCCCTCACTGGCACTGTCACCACTTTAGCTGGCCTGGCACTGGTCCGGCAGTAAATAAATCAAGTGTCTGAACAGACACACGCACGCCAGTGCTACAAAGGAGTCCAGGATTAATACAGGCAGTAAGCAGTCACAGACACCTCAAGTCGAATCTGCGCAGTGTGTCTTACACCACCCTTTCCCACCTCGTCACAGGGTGATTCCCACCCCACCCTGTGACGAGTTGGGAAAGGGTGAGATGACAATACTCTCCACTCCCTGATTGACGTGGAGGCTTAGCGCTACCGGACTTGCATCTGAAATGTCTGGGGATAACAGGGCTGAAAGATTGTCAGTCTGGCAAATACTCTGTAGACTTTGGGCCCACCCACCAGGGGATCAACTTGCAAGTTTAGGAAAAGTGGCGCGCCGTGAACCATCAGGGTCTTAACATAACAGTGAGTGGCAGCCTGGCAGACAATGTTATAGAGAATTCCCCCCGTTCAAGTTTCTGTTTGTATGTGCAAATGCAAGGTTTTAAAAAATAAATGCAGATCTAGCATTGCACATTTCTTTCTTTTTCACCGTGAAAGAAACCGCCGCTGTCACCCCCTCGCTTCAAGAGTCCAGACGCACCTGCAGAGGGCTCTAGAAGACATGGAGGAACAACCCCAGAAGCCCACGTCGCCTTCAAAGCAGCCACCACCGCACACCACCACCTCATCATAACCACAAGGAAGAAGGCCCTCCAAGACAGAATCACCAACAATGCACACAATAGTAAAGAACTCTTCAGCATCATCAAGGAGTTCGCCAAACCCAACAGAGAGGCCACATACGTCCCACCCTCCCAATGCCTCTGCAACAGACTCCGCACCTTCTTCTACCACAAGATCAAGACTATCTACGACAACTTCGACACCCAAGACCACCCCACGGGGCCAGCAACCACCACAACCGACGCTGACCCCCCTGGACTGACTCTGCACAGCTGGTCCCCACTCACCATGGACAACACCATAAAGACCATGAAAAGCATGTACTCCGGTACACCTTCAGACCCCTCGCCGCACCGCATCGTCCACAGAGCCGCCTCTGCCATCGCACCTGAGCTATGCTGAACCATCAACAGCTCCCTCAAGACCACAACCTTCCCCGATGACTGGAAACACGCCGAGATGAACCCCCTCCTGAAGAAACCCTCTGCGGACCCGACGGACCTCAAGAACTTCAGGCCCATCTCCCTCTCCCAGCCAAAGTCATTGAAAAAGCCATCAACGCTTAGCTCGTCGACTTTATCAAAACCAACCATGTCCTGAACATCTCCCACTTCGTATTCCGAAGCAATCATAGCAACGAGACCACCCTACTCGCCGCCACCAACAACATCTGCTCCCTCCTCGACCAGGGCAAAACCACAGCCCTCATCCTACTGAACCTCTCGGCGGCCTTCGACACCATCTCCCACCGCAACCTAGCCACAAGACTCCACAACGCTGGTATCCGAGACAAGGCCCTCAACTGGATCCGCTCCTACCTCACCGGCAGAACACAATGGGTTAGACTCCCACCGCACCTCTGGAAACTGACAGAGATCAACTGCGGGGTACCCCAGGGCTTTTCCCTCAGCCCGACCCTCTTCAATGTCTACATGGCGCCCCCTAGCAGCCATTGTCAGGACCCATGGGCTCAACATCATCTCCTACACCAACGACACCCAGCTGATCCTCTCCCTCACCAAATAACCCACTGTCACCAGAAACAACTTCCACAAAGGAATGAAAGCCGTCGCCACCTGAATGAAAGACAGTTGCCTGAAGCTCAACTCGGACAAGACAGAAGTCCTCTTCCTGGGAGCCTCCCCCTCCGCTTGGAACGACTCCTGGTGGCCCTCTGCTCTAGGAAGTCCCCATTCCCCCACAAACCATGCACAAAACCTCGGCATCTAACTGGACTCCTAACTCACAATGGACCACCAGATAATCACTGTCTCCTTGGCCTGTTTTATCATACTCTGCCGGTTTTGAAAGATCTTCAGATGGATCCCCACCGAATCCAGGCAGACAGTCACCCATGCCCTCATCAGCAGCAGACTCGACTACGGCAACGCACTCTACGCTGGTGTCACCCGGAAACTCCTCCGAAGACTCCAGAATGTCCAGAACGCTGCAGCAAGACTAATCCTCAAAATCCCCCATCATTCAACACCTCCGGGACCTCCACTGGCTCCCAGTCGACAGAAGAATAAAATTCAAACTCCTCACCCATGCATACAAGACCCTTCACAACGCCGGACCCGCATACCTGAATCACGCCTCATAATCCACGTACCGAACAGACACCTCCGCTCCGCCCAGCTTTCCCTGGCTACCTTCCCACGAATCTGCAATACCTGAACCGGAGGAATGTCCTTCTCCTACCTCGCCTCCAAGACATGGAACACACTGTCCATCCACCTCAGGAAATCATTCTCACTGACACAATTCAGGAAGGACCTCAAGACCTGGCTCTTCTGATGAACCCCCCCCACAGCCCCTTGAGACCCTCACAGGTGAGTAGCCGCGCTTTACAAACCCTGATTGATTGATTCATTGATTGAAGGAGCACTTCAGTGTGAGTCCTGCTGCATGAGCCCTTCAGTTTGAGCCCTGCTGTGTGAGCCATATGGCATGGAAGGCTGCTGCACCGCGTGCTCAAGAGCAATGCTGCTGTGACCCCAGGAAAGGAGACCGTGACCCGGGTAGCCCGCTTGTAAAGGTGGACTGGCCCCATGTGCGAGGACCACAGACCAAGGTGGGGACGGCAGCGTGTTTCCTGTAACTCCCTTAAGGGGAGTGCTCAGCACCTTTTAAGGACAAGAAATGCTGTGCTTGTGGTAGCAGCAGCACCATGTGTTCCCGGGCAGCTGCCGTAGCATACCAAACTCAGAGGGAACTGAGCAAGGTCTCCGTGCATAGCCTAGAGAGTGTACCACCCCCTCATTTAACGACACACACCATGGGGCAGTGTAGTGATGCCTACGTACTTCGGGGGGCATCTTTCCTCGTCATAATATGGGCTGAGACATCGACGGAGGCCCCCATTCTATGAGTTAAGGGAATTTGCTGACAGTAGCTTATCACACATGGTAGGCACGCAGGAGTTCCTGCAGCCAATAGTTCATGCCTAAGTATGCTTATTTTAGTTAGATTCGGAAGTTAACTGCATCTCTACTACTAGGAGAACAGGTGGCCTATGTCTGTCTTTGCCTTCTGGGAATCATATGTGTTACTGCTACATTTCATGCCCTAAACTTTCATAATGCACATCGTTTTGATACTGGTAGTACCAGAATAACGAGTAAGGTCGCAATACTTGTATAATGTGCCCACTCATCTTGCTTCATATATTTATGGTGTCCTTTGAGGATTTAGGCATTTGGCATGACACATGGCGATTTATTATACTTATGATGGTCGTTGGTGATCAACGAATTTGTGTTTCTAACCCAATTACTACACTTCATAAAGGGTATCATCTTGACTTTTTTTTGCAGGACAAGTATCATCTTTCAGTACTTGTTTCATATGCACAATACGTATGATTCATGTTGTTTTGATCTATGTTTTATGTACAGTATACTATATAATTTTCTATAATTCTGTGTGGAGTCTCTTTTGTGGTTTGATCATTGTGTTATTGGTGTCAGTGTGTTGTGCAAAGCCTTTTCACATTGCCTCTAACTAAAGTGGTGGGTTCTGCCTGGCTTATATGCATACCCTAGCCAACCAGAAACCCCATTTCTAACAGTAGGCATTTATGCATGTAGCATAGAGCCTTGAATTGCACATGTCGTTCAATAGGCAACCAGTGCAGGTTGCGTAGCATACATGCTGGATAGGTGAATTTGGGTTGGTGAAGCAGAAGACATACAGCAGCATTTTGTGCAATCTAGAGCTGCTTGAAAATTGCTTTCAGTGTCCCCAGATAGAGGATATTATCATTGTCCAGCCTAGAGAAAACTAGTGCCTGGTCTTGTCACTGTAGGATTATACCAACCTAAAATTCTCTCATACTCCACTTTTAAATACTATACACACTACCTTGTGGGCTACAAGGTCTACGTATTAGTGATGTACTTAATATTTAAAAGTAGGGTTACTTCATGTAAAAAAAATTTTACTTTGTCTGGCCTCCCTTCTGTTTTAAAAGCTGCAGCAGTGAGGTTAAACATGGAGGCCTGAAGCCATGCTTTACTTGTCAGCTTAGTTGATTTTACATTATGTGCTGCAGCACAGGTGACATTTTACTTCCATGCCATGTGTATATTTCCTGCACCATATACTATTGCATACTGGCACGTTAAATAAACCATGTGGGTGTTAGCCACTATTACCATGTTTTATGGGTCAAAGCCCTTACACCGGGACTGGACAGAATTTACATTTCTTCGGATCTACAGAGCAAGGGGTAGGTCGAAAACCCGAACCGCGCACCAACTACTGACCGTCAGCACACACAATAGCGTCTGCCCTGACCGGTCCGATTGGGGCCACATGCTTTACTAATTTTGGGTCTGTCCCCAGGAGATACACTGCATATTTATGTAAGGTATGCAGGGCATGGTTTGCACATATTTCTCTAGTCCATCCCTGTTTGAGTAGATAAAGTTGAATTGGTCCTGATGGAATGCCATGAACCCTGTGGACAGTAATAGGCATGAAACATGTCGACCCTTGACTGATACTAATTAGAGCCAAGATAGACCATTATATCTATCAGAAGCTCAAACCCACGTTTTTAACCATGACAAAAGGACCCGACAATTAAAATAGTTTTTGGATCCCGTTAGTCATTTTTAACACACACCCTCTTCTCATTCTACTCATACCTACAAACCACATCCTAACCTCACATTGGCCAAAAAGAAAAGAACTCCGGCAAAGAGCCCCCTTGAGGGGCCCATTGGGCACTGCAGCGCCAGCCCAACGAGGAGCTGCCCGATGATGAAGCATGACACCTTTTGTGGTGTGTGAGGGCCCTTGCTCCTATTAGGAGTACTCCCCTAGACTCCCCTAGATTTACCACACCAGTAGACCTAGATTCCTACACAGGAACTGCACACTCCTTGTTCTCAATGCAGAATTTAAAAGCCAGCAATACCAGTCAGAAAGAGGCACTTTCTCACAAATGAGTTTAGAAGTAATTGCTACATCCCCCTCAATTTTGTGCAGGTAACTTACAGCATGTCAAACTTGCTATTTTTTGCAGATGAAAATGCCCAGTAAACACTGGTACATGCAGATTTAGGGTGGCACAGAAAAAAGCAAATGTTATTTCCAATCTGGATGGCAAAAGCCTGTGACAGCAAGCATTTATTGCACTTTATAAATACCAATCCCGAGGTATCGGTTTATCCGGCCTATACATAATTATTGCCCCACCAGGTCACTAAAAATGAGGACCTTGCACAGTGGTAAAATTACCGTTTGTCAATTGAACTTTAAGTTTAATAAGACATGTAGCAGCATTTATTGACATCTCGACAGAAAGCAACAGAGCATAACACAATAACATAACACAAAGCTGCATAAAAACACAACTAAAAAACAAGATACAAAACAACAAAACAGTCTAGGAGAATAGAACATAACAACCACAGTACTACATGACAGCAACACAATTATATAACACAGCACAAAAACACAACACTAACAACAGAACAACAAATCACCACCTCAACAAAATGCAACAAACATGGTTGTCACGCATTACCACCTCCAACAGTCTGCATTCAGATTACAGTGGTAAAAGGTGTTTGCATTGACCAAACATTTCGGTATAAACGATATTTGTATTGCAAGTTACATTCCTTTACATTAGCATGCATCTTCAAGCTGTGTTAATCCTTTCATTGTATATATACTTTACATAATAACTCTCGCTTCATAACTTTTTGTTGTCCTATGTTTATGCATGAAAAAACATTCACAGAGGTTAAAGTTACGAAATTATATTTAATAGATCATGTGTTCAATCATTTTCAAAGGGTAGATACAGTAGCTAAAGGTTTATCTTTTCGCCCTAATTCTGTTTTTCAGCCATTCTTCCCGACATGATTTCAAGAAGAACTGGACAAATTGTTCTGGTAAATACTATTCAAGGAAAAATAGGAGTTCCCTTTCGTGCTGCCTGTAAGTTATTGCAAACATAAGTTACTAGCATGTCATATTTTCAGATATGTGAGAGGTCACCTACTTAATTTATGAAACTACAAAGATAATACATTGAATGTGAATTTAATTTGAAAAGAGCTAAAATGGTGCCACACGGAATTCTGAGAAGAACATTATGCTATATTCTTGGTACAAACAAATTGGTGTTTGAACATGTACAGAGTTCTAATAGATTACCCTCTTGCCAGTACGCTTACATTCTATGATAAACTACTCGAAAACTACATGGTACAAAGGCTCCATAAACTGCTTTATTCGAGAGATGTAGGGGCATATTAGCAAGAACATGCGAAAAATATCGCAAACCTTGCTTAGCACGCCTTTTTTTATCGCCGGCTATCGCTGGATATTACAGCGGAAATAACATGCTATTAGCAAGGTTTATCTCCATTGCGATAAAATATCCAGCGATAGCGGCGAAACCCAGCTTTAACGCGAGAAATCCAGCGATAAAATCCTATCGCTAAATCTGGGGACTTAACCTTACAATCCACCTCCCATTGACTTTCATTGCTAAGTCATGTTTTTATCAGTTCTAAAAAACAAGCGCTAATCGGGGTTAGCGCGCGTTTTATCGCTCGCGAGGTATTGCTAATAGGCGATAGGTATGTAGCGACTGTTTTCTGTCGCTTTTAGTTGGGAACGCCTACCTTGCATGTCATTAGCGATAATTATCGCTGACATGCAAGGCGATGTAAAACCCGGCCGCTATCGCCTGAAAGCCATCGCTAACGCCTGTTAGCGACAGCTTGCTAATAGGGCGTTAAAAATATCGCCGCTTTAGCGGCAAAAAGTCCCGCTAAAGCGGCGATAGAGCCCTTGATAATATGCCCCGTAATTCCTTTGCCATTTTGAGTTCCGTAGGCTTGCGTTACGTGCCTACATATTATATCCGGTATCAGAATGAAAAGCGTACCGACTTCGCAGTCAAACAACTAACAGTTTTATAAGGTGAGTCTAAAAATCAGGTTGAACAAATTAGCATTCATGTAATTTGAATAGGAATTTTACTTTAGCGATTCTTCCCTTTTCTGGCATATGTTGTACTGGTTGGTCAGTTGTGTCCTGAAGTGAAATTGCCTTACATTTGCATCAGCCACAAATGTAGCACAGAGATACAACTAAGGCTGTTTGTTGATGATTATATCAGCATGCATGCCACTTGTAAAGTAGTCTACAATATTGAACTTAATATGCACTTGACGAAATTGCTGAAATAAGGCATGATGCCGACACATGCAATGAAGAATAAATGAAGACTAACTCCCCCATAAGGCCCCCATACCAACGTCAAAAATCAAAGGAGTAAAAATACTACTGTAGAAAAGCCATTGATTTGTTTTGAACTCAATTTGTTTGTTTTTCAGTACCTCCATTTTAGAAGTGTGGTCCTATGCCCTCTTTCCGTATCCCTTTCAGTTTGTGGCTTCCAATTGAACTGAAACTAAATGTGGAACATCTATCATGTTTACAACATTTCAAGAAAACTACAATACAATGCATTAACAGTCCATAGCCTAGCTTCCTCCTTCCTTGTTCAGCTTATATTTGTCTTTGACATTGTACAGCGCTCAACTGCTTTTTGGCTACATTCGTACTATAGAAATGCCTTATACATACATACATGCATGCATATATACCTACATACATATTCAGCAGTGATGAGTGACTGTGAGAAAGTGCCTCTTTCTGATGCTGTTGTTTTTTTTAACTCTTCACACCGAAGTATTGCACTCCAATCACCAGTGCATGTGCTTTGACCCCTAAAATCAAGTTGAAATTGGCTAACCCTCAATTAGCATATTCCAGTAAGGCCACAGTATATGGTGTAAGAAAACACACTAAGGACATAGAGGGTGAAAATCTCCCTGTGGACTGATGAAGCTATTCTCCCATTCACTAGAGTGACAAGAAAAATGTGGCTCCAAGACTACATGTGTTGCCTGACTCCTACAGCTTTTAAAGCTGCAGGCAGACTTGTCAAAACATACCTTTTGACAGGAAGGAAATCCTACTATTAAATATTAACTAAGGCACCACTAAGTATTCCTTGTAGCCCACAAGATAGGATGCCTGGTATTTCAAAGTGGAACATGTACGAATTGAATGGTTGCATGGTTCGATTGAGACTAGCCCCAAAAAACCTTTTTCACTGTTAGGGCTGCAGCTGATTCTGTGATTTAGAATAAGCTACAGAGATGGTTTAACGACGAGATGGTTCTGCGACTCCTTGAACAAATTCTTCATTGATAAAATTGCCGACATCAAAGCCAGTATCTCCTCCCCTACGTCACCACAAGCTACCCCCCCCCATGCCCAGGAACCCCCACTCCCTTAACTGTTTTCCGCCAATTGACACAGTTATCCTGGGTGACCTACTAGCAAAAGTCAGAAGATCTGGCTCCCCTATGGACCAATGCCCCCCTCATATTTTAAAAACAGCCTTCTCCACCGTCTCGGCCCCAGCCCTCGCACTACTCAACAACTCATTGTCCCAGGGCGTTGTACCTAATTCCTTCAAGGAGGCTATAGTGGTCCCTCTCCTTAAGAAACCTAGTGCAGACCCCAAGATGCTGGGTAACTACCGCCCTATTTCCCTGCTCCCCTATTTGGCCAAGTTACTCGAAGCCCACGTTGCAAAATGCATGTCCAATTTCATGGAACAATCCGAGTTCCTTGACCCACGCCAAGCGGGCTTCCGTCCAGCCCACTCCACAGAAACGGTCATACTGGCAGTTCTGGACTCCTTACGAGAAAATACAGACAAAGGTACTCCTCAGGCCCTGGTGCTGTTAGATCTCTCGGCCGCATTTGACACGGTCGACCATAATATATTGGCAGACCGTGTCAGAGAGGCAGGTATTCAGGGCCTCGCCCTTAAATGGATCATCTCCTTCCTGGAAAACCGCACTCAGGCAGTCCGTATTGGCCAGTTCACTGCCCCCAAACTTAAAACCACTTGCGGGGTCCCCCAGGGCTCTACGCTCTCCCCGCACCTGTTCAACCTCTACCGTCTCCCTCTGATCAGATGCCTGAAGGAAAGAAGGGTGGACACCTTCAACTATGCCGACGACCTCCAACTTATGTTTACTATCGACAACTCTCCCCAGTCAATCTCTGATTTTCAATCCACCATGACATTCATCCGTCATTGGATGGACCACAATCACTTAAAACTAAACCCAGGTAAAACCGAACTGGTCCTGACAGGTGGCGCCCATAACCAATGGGGCCCACAGTACTGGCCAAGCGAATTAGGCCCCCCCTCCAGTTCCCTCACCCTCAGTGAAAAGTCTAGGGGTCACCATTGGTAATGACCTCTCCCTAAAATCGCATGTAGGTGCTGTTATTTCCACTTGTTTCCTTCAGCTGCGCAAAATTAGGAAGATAAGCAGGCTTCTGACTCAGGCAGCTCTGGTACAGGTGCTGATAGCGTTGGTAATGTCACGCTTAGACTATGCCAATGAAACATACCTTGGTCTACCACTCGGCCTTACTAAACGGTTACAAATGGTTCAGAACCAAGCAGCCAGACTGGTATACAAACAACCCAGATGGCAACACGCATCCCCCCTTCTTAGGAAACTGCACTGGCTCCCCATCCCCCAGCGCTGCATCTTCAAAGTGGGCTGCCTGGTGTTCAAATCCCTGAATGGCCAGAGCCCTAAATTCATAAACAACCTTATCTCCCGCTACACTCCTTCACGCAGCCTCCGTTCGGCACAGCTCCAACTTCTGACGGTCCCTACCTTCAAGCTGAAGCGCCAAGGGGGTTGCAGGTGTGCAACTCTTGCCCCCCGTCTATGGAACTCCATTCCCCTGGAAATCAGGTCAAGCGTTAGTTTACTGAGTTTCAGGAAGAGTCTCAAAACCTGGCTCTTTATCCAAGCTTATGAATGATCTGTCTCCGGGCTGGCCACTCCCCTAGCAATCAGCGCCAAGAAACCATCCGGTGTACGTGCGCTCTTCAAATACTTGATAACATAACAACATAACAACCACTTTTTAAATATTTATTAAAAAAACAATTCAATGGTGAAGGTGAATTTTTGATAAATATACAGGAATGCACTTTAAAAAAGTTATACTTTCCCTATCTGAAACACCTGCCTCCTAATTAGCATTGCAGTACAGTAAACAAGAGGGTCACAGTAGCAACACTTTAGAGAAAAAAGAGAATTCAAAGCATTCACTTAGTCAAATTAGCATTACTGCAATTAATGCAATTTATTTGTCCATAAATCCAGTGATTATTTGAAAACATCATAATCATTGTCAAATTAGAAATGAGGGTGCTCGGGACAAGGAAAGAAAGTGTTTGGGAAAAAGTGCATTGGTGAGGGTAATTAAGGAGAGGTAATGTGATCCAGTTCGAAGAGGCCAGGTTTGAATAATTTACATAAAATCTGAATTTTCAATGGGCCCATGTACATTTATCCAAATATGTTCATATGCATTCCCTGGCCAATCCGCTGGGGGTCAAGTTTTATAATTCACTTAAGTTCGGATTAGTTATTTACCTGTAACCACAAATCAATTACAGTATCATGTCTTACTAATCTTCACGAATCAACACTTTAGTTGAGTTAGTTGATGGTGATATTAACAACTTCTTAACTAAAATTCTTAGTGAAATAACCACAGACTCTGAATAATAATAATAATAAGTTTATCTAAAATTTCAGTCATTAAGTTGAACGCTCATCAATTATAGATACACAGTGCAAACTCCATCTTTATTTAAGTGGGAGAGAGAACAATCATATAGCACAATACATTCAATTACACTAGCTCATTCAACAAAATCAAACGCATAAGAGTGGATAGATGTAGGACAAAAGGCACATTTATAATACATTTGCGAAGAAATATGCAAATTTTGGATAGAATGACATTTACCTAATGAAGATAACTGGAAAAACACCCCTCTGGCCAAAGGACTGGTGGGGGTCCCCTGACTTAGGATCAGGAGACAAAGATTATAGGATAGGATCAGGACAGGTCTGATACTTACTAGACTTCTCTACAAACCCGACGCACTAGGGCGATTCCCTCTCTTACACTCTCTCCCTCCTCGATATTCTTCCGCAATCTTCCAATCTAATCAGGCAGTAGTCTGGATCTTCCAAGTCTGCTCTCGTCTCTCTCTCTGCTCAGCTCCCAGCAGCAGTAGTCTTCTCACAGCTCCATCGAATCATCTCTCCATCAGCATCATTCATTAACTTAATTCAAGTCATTCTAGTTATAGTCTTTATTTCTTCATGTCCCACCCTCAAGTGTTGCAAATTTACTAAACTACGGAATATGATTGGACGGGGTTAGGGGAGTCTTCATCATACCAGGCTGACGTATTCATTTTTATTAGTAAAACCTATTGTTTGCTAACCCTGCCCCTTCGACTCATTCATATACTTTGTTTTCACATGCATATTTTGTGGCAAATGCCGTAATTTATTTAATACAGGCTTCATAGATGAGCGATACATCTTCTTCTTTTCCCATCCTTTCTGTCCTTGGATCTTGGCAGTCATTCAGCTCTCTCTCGGTCACCGGGTCATTTCATGGACTCATTGAGCATGCGCAGTTTTCGCCATTTTCTTTTTTTCAGTCATGGATTAACAGGCCCAAATGCACACTATTAATTTAAGAATCATAAACTGATGTTATTTTCTTAAACATGTAATTTTCACTGTTCACCACCCACTTCTACTCTATCCCATGTAATTATTATTACTCTTGGGCAAAAGCGTTAATAGCAGCAGCTTTCTTATAAATCAAGCAAGCATATGCCGGGCATGCGGTACCTCAAGACCGCGTTTTGGTCCTTCTTGCGCATGCGTGAGGTTTTCCCTCCCAAAGCGAGTTAGTCACGTCACTTCTGCGTAATTCGGGTTTGCACATGCGCAAAGCGTTTTTGCAAGTTAAAGCGGGTTTTAATCGTGCTGCATTTTATTTCTCATTAATTCAAGCATGCATAAGCTTTTTCTCCTGTGTATCTGTGTCTGGTGTATATTAAATTCATCTCATCTACTAATTTAATGATTAGTGAAGGTTAATAGAGGATTCATTCGAGCAAGTTTCATTTTCTCGAATCTTTGCTCCATCAATTGTGGCATATATACATAATATTTACATGAATGAAACCTATCCAGCCTATCACTGGCCTATTAACATATACAAATACATAGCATGGTATCGACCCAGATCAATCAATCTCAGTGCTCTCAGCTTGTTGAAGAGAAACAGTCAACGTTTCGACCCCTTCAAGAGTTCTAGGTAAATAAGTCCTTAGCTTGGGGTCTTCATCAGGACAGGGTAGTGTAGAGCACCTACAGGTAATTAGATACTCCGTATTAGTAATCTAACAAGGGAAGTGGAAGTGAAAGCGACTAACAACATAACCTGAATTACCAGGTCATGGGTCAGTGTGATCAATCAGGCTGAACGAAATCCAACAAAGGGCTCGTTGAAGTTCCTAAACAGAGACGAGAACGAACATCAGACTATAACCATAAGGAATTCCAGCGGGGAACAGTAAAAATGTCAATGTGTGCACAATTAATACAAAGACGCCCGGATGTGGAAGGGAAGCCTTACAGTGAAGTGCTTAGAAACGGCAGAGAGGAACAGAGGCTATGGGAATCTGGAAGCCCCAGTATGGGCGGTCACACATGCAAGCACCGTACAGACAGTACAATTCATGTAACACCCTATGGAATTTCAAGCGAGGAATAGTAAAAATGCCAAAGTGTAGATAAAACTGAAAAAACCCCAAGTCGTCTGGATGTGGGAAAGAAACCATGCCATGCAGTGCTATGGACCGGCAGAGAGGAACAGAGGCTATGGGCAAAAGGATGGCCCCACTAAAGTGGTCATTAGCGCAATCATCATTCCGGACAGTTCATCGGAGACCAGCAATGTTCACTATCTATCAAGTAAAAGTGGACATGCAGGTAGGGGCAACGCGGGTCCAGAGAGACCAATACACACCAATAAAAATAATAATAAAGACCCAGTGGCGAGAGAAAGAATAAAAAAATCTAAAGGTCAACAGTCACCAGTACGAGTGTGCCAATACCTTAAACAACTGAACATGGGCCGGAAAGCTCCGATGTCTGGAAAAAGGAATCATGAAGCAAGAATTCAGTTAAATATATATAATGAATTGTCAAAGAATAATAATAACTTCAAAGGCCGTAAAGGCAAACTCCATTAGAGGGAAAAAACGGACATGTCGTGTGGCCCACCTCCGTCTGGCTGAAGAGTCTTGTATCACTGGCAAGAAAAAGCCCGGTGCGCGGCCCAGTTATGAGCGCGAGAGCGACGTGCACGCTGGGTGCAGCCACTCACTACCGGCATGTAAAGCGTTGCCTGGCACAGAATGAAGGAACCGGGAGTCTGTCTTCTAAATAGACAAAAACTATTACGGAGTATTCAATATCCCCATAGATGTTCAACTCGGAATTATGAATACTAACTGAATAGCGGATAACAGAGGCGATCAAGAACAAAAACGTCCTCAGTGTGACAGTAGCATGGTAGAAAGAGAACATAAGCTCTGCATGGTAAAAATAATTGCTGCTGGATGAAATAATCAGTGCATTGATACAGTATAAATTACACATGTGTAATCTGCAGAAGACATGTATGTGCTTCACAGAGCACAGAATTTTCGATAAACAGACCAAAGTAGTCCATGCATAAATACACATAACATCTGTTATCTCCAGTGGACATGCAAGTCCATCACAGGGCACATATATTGACATAATCGGCAGCAGTAATAAAGCTTCATAATATACAGAGTCATTAAGTATACATAGACGGTGTGTATGTTTCTTAATCCAAAGATCAAATAAGCACAGCGATTCAGTGAGTGCACAGGGAACCCGGGGAAATGGCCTCACTATGTTCAGTGTAATATACACGGCCCTACCTCTGGGAATGTATCCTTATGCTATTCATTACACAAGACAGCCAGTTGGGCATAAGTAGCATCCAATTCATTAAACCTGTTGTTAACAGTGTCCAATGTATACATCCATTTACACTCTCGGATGTTCAAGATGGAATTAACATCACCACCCCTGGGGCCCACTGATATCTTTTCAAGAACCACCCATTTCAAAGAATCTTGGTGGTGACCCTGTCTTTGAAAATGATCAACCAAGGGTGCCCCGACAATTTCACACCTTATCCTACTACAGTGTTGCAGTATCCTGGTCTTGACTTTTTGTCTTGTTTGGCCTACATACATGTTGTTGCAAGGGCATATAATGGCATAAATCACATCTGTAGTGTTGCAATTTGTATGTGCCTGGAGGTCTATGGTATGGTGTTTGAAACAAAGGTTCTTGGTTTCAATTGTGAGCTTGCATGCTTTGCAGTTTCCGCATTTAAAATGGCCCACAATTTCAGGTAATTTCCACAGCGCCTGGATCGTGGGTTGGGCCGGTATCTCCAAAAATGATTGCACCACATAGTCTTTAATATTTTTTGCTTTTTTGAAAGAGTGCATCGGTGGGTCTTTTATCTGTAGATCATCTGAGATCAATTTCCAGTGTCCGTTTATGATCTTTTTGCTGTCATTGCTGCGAGTGCAAAATGTGGTCACACATATCATCCTATTGATGTCATCAATTAGCCGTTGTTTCGGTGTAAGCAGGGCATCTCTGTCATTAAAATAGGTTCTCTTCCTCGCTTGTTTGACCAATCTCTTGGGGTAACCACGCTGCACTAAGCGGTTGATAAGATCATCAGATTCTGAAAAATAGTTCTCCTTTCGGGAGCAGTTTCTGCGGATGTGTAAAAATTGACCAAATGGCAGGTTGTCTCGTAGGTTCCTGGTATGGTGACAGGAATACCTCAAAAGCGTGTTATGTTCCGCTGGCTTTTAAGTAGTAGAGAGGCACGCATCGCTTGTTTTTATAGAAATGTCAAGGAAGTCAATGGTGTTCCGATCCCAGTGTCTGGTGAACTTGATGTCGTTTGATCTTCCATTGAGCCACTCAAAGAATTTCTCTAGATCAATGGTTGTGCCTGTCTAAATGAGAAGCACGTCATCTATATAGCATTTCCAATGTGATACGTTTTCAATGTACGGATTGGCCTGGCTAAAGATGAATTGCTCCTCAAAGTCGTCCATGTATAGGATCGCCAGGTCTGGGGTGAAAGCAGCGCCCATCGCGACCCCTTTAGTTTGAAGATAAAATTCCCCTTGGAAAAGAAGAAGTTCTTCATCATTGCCACCTCCAGTAGTTGGACTATGAAATCCGTGGGCACAGGTGGAGGTTGGGGCCTCTTGTTCAATGCCTTACTCATCACTTCCAGTGCTGGTCATTGAGGAATGCTAGTGTATAGTGATACTATATCTAGTGTTACCAATAGTTGTTGTTCAGTGTTGAATGGTAGATTGTCAATCAGATTTATTACTTCCATTGTGTCCCGCAGGTATGTTCTTGTTGATATCGCTAAGGGTTTAAGAAAGAAATCCACGTATTTGCACACCGGTTCTAAGAGAGAGCCACATCCAGAGATGATGGGGCGTCCAGGGGGGTGGTTAGGATTTTTTGGCACCTTAGGTAGCGTGTAAATGGTTGGGAGCCTTGGTTTTTTTATGTTAAGGTACTCAAATTCATGGTCGGATAGGAAACCATCTTTCTTGCCCTTTTCAGTGATGAAACTGTTCCCCACTGGAATTCCTTATGGTTATAGTCTGATGTTCGTTCTCTTCTCTGTTTAGGAGCTTCAACGAGCCCTTTGTTGGATGTCATTCAGCTTGATTGATCATGCTGACCCATGACCTGGTAATTCACGTTATGTTGTTAGTCGCTTATGCTTCCACTTCCCTTGTTAGATTACTAATACGGAGTATCTAATTACCTGTAGGTAACTACCCTGTCTTGATGAAGACTAAGGACTTATTTACCTAGTACTCTTGAAGGGGTCGAAACGTTGACTGTTTCTCTTCAACAAGCTGAGACCCCTGAGATTGATTGATCAGGGTCAATACCTTGCTATGTATTTGTATATGTTAATAGGCCAGTCATAGGCTGGATAGGTTTCATTCATGTAAATATTATGTATATGTGCCACATTACCTCTCCTTACTTACCCTCACCAATGCACTTTTTCCCAAGCACTTTCATTCCTTGTCCCGAGCACTTTCATTTCTAATTTGACAATGATTATGATGTTTTCAAATAAACACTGGATTTATGGACAAATACATTGCATTAATTGCAGTAATGCTAATTTGACTAAGTGAATGCTTTGACTTCTCTTTTTTCTCTAAAGTGTTGCTACTGTGACCCTCTTGTTTACTGTACTGCATTTCTACCCGGGTCCAGTAGATTGTCGGGTTACCCCATTGAAACTTAACTCTCCTAATTAGCATTGGCCTACAAGCAGCTAGCCTATTCAAGTTATACTTTCTCTGCTTGAGGCCCCTGCATGTTAGTTAGCATTGATCTGCCTGCAGCTGGCCTGTCAGTGCTGCTTTAATGAGGTGTGAACTACTACTGTCAGATCAGAGACAATGGCTTAGACCTGGCAGAATGGCTTGGGGAGGGGCATAGGGGATTGAGGCAGGGAGATGAATGTGATCCAGCTTAACTAAGCAGAACAGTTTAGGAGTTTCCAGGAACTTCACTTATTTAAAAGAAACTGAAGGAGGTCTGTACTTTTACAGTCTTTAGATAAGCAAAGCCTGGGGGTGAGGGGTATTATTGATTCCAAAACAGGCTGCCATTCTTTTACATTTTATTTATTGAGAATTTGCACCGAACTACATATTAGTTATCAAACATGGCACTGGAATGGTGGCACGGGTAAACAGGGGGAAAGGGAACAGAAACAAAGGAAAAGGAACAAGCTTGCAGAGTGAGGCAAATTCTACAGGTCATGAGTGGGAAACAAATGCAGCCAATCATGCAAA
Source organism: Calotriton arnoldi (assembly GCA_963921515.1). Taxonomy (NCBI): domain Eukaryota; kingdom Metazoa; phylum Chordata; class Amphibia; order Caudata; family Salamandridae; genus Calotriton; species Calotriton arnoldi. The sequence goes on along the minus strand of CAWUFW010000195.1, from coordinate 1,911,174 downwards.
GAGTCCAACCTCAAGTGAGAGTGTAGTACCTCTGGCCAGTATTACTTACAATGGACATTTGTGTGGAGGAGTCAATATTGGGTTTTGTTGTAATTTACCCTTGCTGTCCCTTTAACTGCTGTGTGCTATCAGGCAGAACCTTGGGGTAACCAAGATTACTGCATGGCAGTTAGTGAGATGGGTTTTACCTGTAAGCTGTGTTTTAAGGGATGTCTGAGGTGGATGCTATAAAGAATCTAACCTACAACTTCTGGAGTACTTCCTAACAGTAGCGATGAGTTACTGCATCCACCTCAATTTTAAAGAACCCAGTGTGGAGTATGGCCCTATGACCATGGTGGAAATTCATCTAGTTAGGTCATAATCTCTGAGATGAACCAGCTCCTTCCTGGGGCGTGCATTCCTCCTGATACAGTGTTCCCACTCAGATTCTGCAACCTCTTCACCAAAGATTTTGTTTCCTCCCTCAGTGGACTTCGCAAAGTGACATACTCCACATATCTCTACTATCCAACACCACCACATTCTTCTTGCCCTCTATGATCCTCTTGGGTCCCATGCATTTGGACTCTCCCTCTAGACACCAACCTGTTCTCTTAACAAAAGCCCACTCACCAACATCTCACTTGGACTGGCATGCACAGTGTTTGTCATCAAAGCGTTTCTTGTACCTGTCTTGATGAGCTTTCACTTCACTAGTTATGGTGGACCAACACACTCCTTCCTTGGACACAACCACAAAGGATTTAACTTAGATTCCGCCACTCGCCCCTTCAAGGACTTGAAAGGAGAAATCCCTGTTACACTATTAGGTGCATTCTGATGTGCCCACAGTTTATCTTGCAGTACTACTTTGAGTGGTATCTTGTTGTTTAAGGCAGTCTGTACACTAGCCCTCATCATCTAATTCATCTCCTCTGCTAAGCAATTGACTTGAGGTGCATAAAGAGCAGTTCGGACATGAACAAAGGTCAGATCATCAAGGAAATCTCTCATCTCCTGCGAGACAAATTGAACTCCATTGTCTGTCACAATGGTTTTGGGAATCCCATCATTCACAAAAACATCTCTTAGGAATTCTAATTAGATATGAGCAAAACCACATGGAAGAGGCCCCTCACAGGAGTGCAAGGGCTCCGGAGATCCATCAGGAGTCCTTGCTTGTGCACTTAGTGAGGAGAGGTATGTGGTGAAGGGAGGCCACATATCTACTGAGCGAGAGTCCTGGAGCATCAACTCCTAGAAAGCTGGGAGATGTCCTTGACAGTAGGCTACATCACACAGCCAACCATCTAGGCAAGGAGCAGGACAGCAACCCCAGTGCATTGCAACCCTTAGTTTAGCCGTAAGCATTGGACTTCATTGGGAGTGTGCTTGACATAGCCTAAGAGGGTAGTCAATGGGATCTGTGTGAGATGTTGGTCAGTTATCAAAACAATAGCATCATAAACTTCCATCCGAAGTTAGCTAACACAGGATACTCCCATTATCCATGCCAAATCTGCAGCACTGGCCGTTCTCAGTGAGACCCATACGATGCTACTGGACAGGAGTGCGGTACATTTTATGGAATAAATTTAATGTGCAGCAGGCAAAGTCTGCAATTGGGAGAAAGAGCTTAAGTCAATCCACAGCAGTAGCGCCATTGTGCCTCAGTGAGTGTAGATTTTAGCTCGGCCTCCCAGGTAAGGTAAGCCCTAGGAGTGCATATATGTAAGTTTTCTTTCATGGTCAAGTAGAGACTCATGATCAGTTTACGCAAGGAGGAGTTTGTCAAATCATGTCTAGTGCATGGAGGCGGTGTACAGAGAGAGATGGGTCCCATGGGTACAGGTCGCCCATAGTATTTAACTATAATCTGGCTAGCTGATGGCAAGTTCCATAGCCCACTGCAGCTGGAAGAAGTGGAAGACCATTCAGGGAGATTTGGGGTGTTCAGGCAGTACAGTCGAATGCATATACATAATCTGTTCCACGCCCAGGTCATGCAATCAGCAGCTTCAATTGTCGTGTGTGGATGACAGACTAATATAGTTCCATGTTCAGAGTGGAAAGTCAATGTTTCCTAGGTGACCCTCGTTTGCGGCTGGCCCAACCTAGAGTGACCAGATGTGTGCCCAGTCTACAAAAAGAATGTGTAGGGAGGGGAACAGAAATAGTAATGAAGAGATATAGAAATTTGGGGAGTATAAGCATTTTGACTATAGCGATCCTCCCTGCCATGGATGATGACAGGCGGGTCCAGAGTGGCACATGGTCACCAAGCCAAAGTCAGTAACTTACCATAATTAGTTCACCAGATTTCCCCACAGTAGAATATCCCTGCAAAACCATATGCCCAATTAGCAAACCATCCCGCCTGCCCACTGCAATGGGTAATCAGTGGTAAAGCACTCAAGCACCTCTATAAGGCAAAACAGCACTGATTGTGAACAGTCTATGGTGATACCGGCAAGGCCACCTAAGTGAATGTCCTCTCGGATCACAGGGGATATATTAAGGAGGGGTCACACAGATAGATCGTAATGTTGTACCCATTCATAGAAGTTAGAATTCTCCTGCCATGGAAGGCAAGTCTCGGCTGTGCATGATGCTGTTTCAAATGAGCTGCCAAGGGCTCTATGGCAATGGCAAAAAGGATAGGTCACGGGACATCCTTGTCTAGTGCCTCTGGTCACAGGGAAGGAGGCTGCAATTTCGCCATTAACATGCAGTCTAGCGCATGGCCCATCCACCACTTGACCCACAGCAGGTAGAAGTGCTCCCTGGCACCAGGAGTGAGGCACCAAGTGCTGACGATCCCATGGTGCAGCCCCACTACATGCCTCAACAGCAGCAGAGGCCAGGCAGCAGAAATGCGGTAAGCACTGGTGAGTCGCCTCCACTCACCCAAAGGACGCAGCCTGGGTGGGCTCAGGACCAACGCTGCTCAGGATAGCACCTCCTGACACACAAAGTTATTTACGTATTCCACTGGTGGCCACAATGCCCCCTGAGGCACACAGCATCTGTTCGGGCTGCCACGTCTCCACCCAAGCATCAGGAACAGCAGGGACAGGACATGGCCCACAAGAGACGTCCAGCAGCGCTCTGGGATGCAGCGGTACATGAGATCCACTTGGCCTCCATGGGATTAGTTTCTGGGTCACAGCGGCCCAGCCACATGCACCACCTAGCCGGTCGGGAGCACATACTGGGTGCACCTTGGTCCCCGCAGGTGGCCCCAGTTGAGGCAGTGGGCCCAGTGCAGGGGAGCGCCCGTCTTGCTACACTGAGGTTGAGGAGGCCGTAACATGGGAGAGGATGGGACGCTGTCTCTCTCACCTCAGAGCGGGTCAGCAGAGGGATCCCTCTGCTCCAGCTTTTTCCAAGCACAACCTCCCAGGACTTCCGTGAGCAGGAGGAGCACCATGGTTCCAACAGAGCGAGGATTAGAGCGGATTATTCCCTAGGCCGGCAGAGCCGCATTGGGTGGCAGCCATCTTGCTGTACGGCTCTCTAGCACCTCCCAGCCTCCTGCCTTTAGTTTCAGTAGAGGAGGGAGCTGGCCCTAGAACTAGTTTAGAATTATTGAGTGGGAGGATACTGTTCATTACCTTTAACATAACCCTAGCTGGGCCAACAGCTCCCTTTAGGGGCAGAAATATTTTTCAGTGTTGGATTTTACTGAAAATGGTGCACTGTGTGATAGCTTGCAGTGAGGCAATGAGAATGTATAGCAGAAGTTGGAATACTTATCCTTTGAAACATTTTATTCATTGGTAATGGAGTGTCCAGAATTGCCCTCATCCACTGGTTAGTAAGTTGAGCAAAAGAAGCACTTCGTCCCCAGGTAATCAGAACACTTTCTGGACCTAGCACAAACCTGCTGCCTGTATTCTGTGTGGAGAACTGAAAGGCTGGACCTGCTTCCACTTGTGCCCAGGGCTAAGATTTGTACTTCACAGGCCAGGTGGCTTATCTCCTGTGTGGCTACAGGGACATAATTAGATGCCTTTTTGATGGATTGACCTAGGGCAGGTCACAACTAGAACTGGACTGCATCTTGATGGTGGCCTCTGCTGGCACTTGTCCTGACACCGAAGTACTGCCACTGAGGTCTGTAGATCCTTAGCAGTGGATATGAGAAACTAACCCTGAGAGCCTGAAAAATTTTAATTAGACAAATTTTGCTCTTCCAAGGACTCACAGCATATTTAGAGTTGTCCGCTAGCAGTGAGTACAACTTTCTACATTTACTGGAACCTAAATCACGGTGGTGTAGGAATAATTTGACAAAGATGGCATCAAATAACTGGCTGGTCATCAAACTTCCAAAAGTTTTTTATTTTTCAAAAGCTTTCAAAGCTGGATTTTGTTATTGAAAACAAAAAACTAATGCCCCCCAGTCCCTTGATGCTTTCCCTTGTCTCCCAGCATGTGGGGTTCTTATTGTATTTTCCTGTCCCTCACTACTTCTGGACGTTCTGGTGGAAATTATGATAATTGTAAGGAATGGTTTAACGCAAATGCAGCTAATATATCAATTAAAGAAACTATTGGTGCTAAAGATTAGGACCCAGATGTACGACTGGGGCATTTAGCAACTCGCAAATTGCGCTCAATTGCGAGTTGCAATTTGCGAGCCGCTAAATGTCATGTACAACAGTGTCAGAGACACTATTTGCGATTCCCAATGGGGTCGCAAATTGCATGCCTCATCAATATTCATGAGGCACTCGCAATTTGCGACCCCATTAGGAATGGCTGGCCCTCCCAGGTCTGGTGGCCTGCTGAGCTCAGCAGACCTCCATGTCTGGGACTGCTTTTCAATAAAGCAGGTTTTTTTTTTAAATGCAGCCCGTTTTCCTTAAAGGAAAATGGGCTGCATTTAAAGAAAAATAAATGAAACGAGGGTGGTAATGCACTCGCAAATGGGAATGGGTCCCCAGGGGACCCCTTCCCCTTTGCAAATGCAGGGGAAAATATTTTTTAGGGGCAGGCAGTGGTCCCAGGGACCACTACCTGCCCTTAAAAAATGAAACAAAAACGTTCCCCTTCCCATTTGCGAGTGCATTACCACCCTCTTGAAGAGGGTGGTAAATTGCGAGTGTTTTGCGACTGCAATTGCGGTCGCAAACATTCTTGTCATTGGTGGCTTTAGGACTCTGGGCACTTTATCACTGCTGATCAGTGCTAAAGTGCATGTGCTCTCTATTGTAAACTTGGTAAGATTGGTCTACACCTGTTTGGCATATTTAATCTACCTATCAGTCCCTTGTACAGTGGTATCCCATATACCCAGGGCCAGTAAATTAAATGCTACTGGTGGGCTTGCAGCGCTGCTTGCACCACCCACCAAAGTAACCTTTCAAACCTGTTTCAGGCCTCTGCCACTGCAGGGCCTGCGCGCGCAGTTTACTGCTGCTGTGACATGGCACATAAAGTGGTTGCCACGTCTGTGACTCCCCTTTTACTACATATCAGTCACCCCCTAAGATAGGCCCTAGCTAGCCCTATGGGCAGGGTGGGGTGTAGGTAAAAGGTAGGACATGTGCCTTAACTGTGTGGCATGTCCTGGTAGTGACAAACAGCCTATTTGTTTTCTCACTGCTGCTGTGAGGCTGCCCTGTCATAGGGCTGCATTGGGGATTCCCTGATATGTGCTTCAGTGGTAATTCCTGACATGAGAGGAGTAGCGTGATCAAGTTTGGTATGTTTGGAAAAGTGGTGATAAATGCTGCATATTGGTGTTCGCGGATTTATTATCACTATTTTAGAAATACCACTTTTAGAAGTAGGCATTTCTGTGTGCTATGTGTTTTTGTGCCTACCTGTTGTGTATTGACTGTCTGGCCTTGGAGTGACAGGGGCTGGGGAGGTGCAGTGGCTCCAGAGAGTCTGGATGAGTCAGCGCTAGGCTGAATAGGCCTGGCCTGCATTTGGAGTGGTGGGAGGAGTAGCACCTGCACCTGAATAGGGCTGTGCCTGCCTTCCACAATGATGGCTCCGCCCCCTTGTGGTGTGTCTGGGGCCAGGGCTTACACTTACAAGGGGGAGTGTTGTGCACTGTAAAGATATTTTTAAGCGTCCCCCAGAACTGGTTTGGACTGGGCTCAGAGCCTGTGCCAGCAGAGCACAAAGACTTTGTGGACTATAAATATTGGGGTTGTGACCCTATGTTTTTTTAACTTACTGGAGCTTACTTGGAACGAGAAGACACAGCGTGGATTGCTGTGTGCCAGGAGGAACCGCCGATGGGAGCTACCTGCTGCCTGCTAGGTAGCTGAAGTAAAGTGCCCTCTGCAAAGGGGCCCTGCGTGCTGGCCTGCCTGTGCCTGTTTTTCAGCTCCTGGGGACCGCTCTGTGCTTGGGAGCACTTCACGTCCCCTCTCTGGGTCTCCCTGATGGAGACAGGTGGAGCGCTCTGTTTTTTTATGGCCTGGAGTGCATAAGGAGGCGTTCATTTGCCAAGCACGGGGATCGCTTCCCTTGGGCGTGGGAACAGTGCGGTGTCCGCACACCAGAAGCACGTTGTGGGTGCTTCACCTTTTGTCTGCTGAGCCCGAAAAGGGGGCTCTGACTTTGAACGTGGCAAGAATAGCCGCAACGCAAAACCGGAAGTCAGGCGGAGGACGCCTGGTCGTGGGCGGGGCTCCCATGAGGAAGGGGAGAGCCCTGCGTGCTGTCTGAACCTGTTTGTGGGCTGGGCCAGCGGCGAGATCAGGCCGGAGCCTCGCAGGCTCCTTGTGCAGTCACGGGAGGGTCTGCTCACCAGCAAGAGACCGAGGAGACCCCGGTGAGGAGCCCTGTTGCATTTCCCGCATAACTGACGTTGGGGGTGGCTGCCTACCATGTGTGTGTAAGCGGGGTGGCCAAGGGAGGTGAGTGTGTGTCCCCCCGCCCTCAGGGGCATTTGCATTCCGCATTTGTTGTTGGCAGTCACATGACATGCCTGCGGGACTGCCGGGGGCCATTTCTTTTGAAAAGGGGCCGGGTGAAGTACCCCCGCCCTCAGGGGCATTTGCGTGAAGAGAATACGGCATTGCTTGGTTAGGGGCACGGCCGGCCCCATTGGCCTCAGCCTTCACTTTTGAAAAGGGCAGTGCGGGCGAGCCCAGGACGGGGCCCCGAGCGCATTACCGCAGATCCCTATGGGGGGGGAGCAGAGACTTCTGTACTCCATGCTGAGTGGAGAATTACTGCCTCATAGGTAATGTGGCCCGCTGGCAAGTTATAGGCACTATGCCCTGAGGTGATTATGTTTTAGGTGATACATTGCCAGGGTCCTGGCACCCCATGTACAGTGTCATCATTGTATTGCCCTGATGTAAAGGTATAGGGGGCACTGCTAATTATGTTTGCATAAGGTGTTGTGCTAATGGCAATCCTACCAATAGTTATTGGTTATCCCCAACTGTAATGTTTATGACAGTGGCCTGATTGGCCAAGTGATTTATGTAATCCCTGTAAAGTCATGACAAGTGCCTGGTGGCACAGTGTATATATGTGATTGTGTTCTAATGTGTTTTTATGGATAATACAAAGGCTATTTTTATATAACCTTGTGTGGAGTTTCTTTTGTGGTGTGCCTGGTGTGTTGCTGCTGTTTGAGTGTGTTGCGCAAATGCTTTACACATTGCCTCTGGGATAAGCCTGACTGCTCTGCCAAGCTACCAAGGGGGTGAGCAGGGGTTATCTTATGTGGGTAACTCCCTTGCCCTGACTAGAGTGGTGGTTTCTGTCTGGCATAGGCTCATGCCCTAGCCAACCAGAAATCCCATTTCTAACAGTATGGAAATCTGCTGTCTAACTGCCATGTCAGCTTTCTTAATGGTTGAACCATCTCAGGTTGTCCAGCAGTGGCAACTTATATGAGAAGCAAAAGTCTGAGCCGGATTGACTACAAATTATTTAGAATTGAACTATGGGGCCTCGCAGTAGATATGAAGGTAGTCCGGCGCCTTAAGAATGATCATGACCCTTTGTGTTTTAGGAACAAAATCAATCTTAAAGCTGTTTCTTATACTCAATATATTCCTGAGCTTGTCCTCTCAATACTAGAAGAACCATGCGATGGAACCCAGAAAGATTCTTAATGGAAGGGAGTCCTTTGTTGTGCAACCTTGAAGACTTAATAGCTACCATTTGCAAATCTGAGTCCAAAGATCCAAAAATTGTCTTTGAAAATTGCAATGTAATATCAAAAGAGCTTTCATCATTTTGGTCAGCACCCAGTAGAAGAGGATTGTCCGAAATAAGAAATGTGATAGTTGGGTCAAGAAGATCTGCAGAGATAGAAAAGTTGCACTTTTCAAGGTGCAATGAGTGCATCACCCATCTCCATCAAATGAGGAATATTTTAAAAGTTTAAGTAAAGAGTGTAATGTTCTCTTTAGGAGTAAGAGGCTTTCTCACTAACAAGCCAACTAGGAGGTTTGGAAAATGCAGCAGTAGAAAAAGAATAATAAAAAAAACATTTTTAGGCCTAATCTCAAGAGTCTCAGGAGGAGGAGCACAATACAAATATCTGGGTAGAGCATTATAAGAATTTATACAATACTAGCAACTTGAGAGATGAAGACAGTCATGCCCAGGCAAAAGGTGATAAAGACCAGTCCCACCCACCACCAATTGGATGAGTTAATTTCCTCCCCCTGGAAATAGGATAAATAATCATTGCGAGAATCCAAGTAAAGCACCAGCTCCCGATTTTGTCCCAGTCGTTATGTTATGTGCTGATCCCGATTTATGGGCAGAGGTCCTGAAAAGGTTTTCAATGCAGTCTTGGCCTCATGGTGTTCTGCTGTAATAATGCCCCTGTATAGAAAGGGCTGCAAACTACTGCCTAGTCATTACAGGCCTATATCACTTGTTGATGGTGTGGGAAAAACATATGATCAAAGATGAATTCTTGTATGATGAAGGTTGTGTGGCTGTATTATTTGATAATGTGGTGAAGTCTGTTGATTAAGATGTGATGGAAGATGGTGTCAAAGGTGGCTGAAAGGTACAGGAGGATGAGGGCTGCCATTTTGCCGTACTCCAGGAGGGCCCTGAATGTCATCAGTGGCTGTGATCAGGGCTGTCTTCGTGCTATGGTTGGCTCAGAATCATGATCGTGAGGGGTTCAGGAGGTTGCTGTGTTCCAGATGTTCGGTGAGTTCCAGGAGGTTGCTGTGTTCCAGATGTTCGGTGAGTTGCTGGTTGATTGTCTTCTCAAGAACATACGGTGGAAAGGAGAGCAGAGAATTAGGCCAATAGTTCTTCGGTTCTGCTGGGTCGGTTGATGGTTTCTTCAGGAGGGTTTCTAGTCCTCAGGGAAGGAGGCCGAGATAATGGAGGTGTTCAGGACTTTTTTTAGCTCAATTGTCTTGCTCCCGGGGTTGAAGATGTGCTGGGGACAGGGGTCCGTGGGTGCTCCCGAGTGCACAGAGTTCATGATGGAGAGTGTAGTTTTAGTTGTGAGAGGGTTCCAATGGGTGATCAGGTGTTCGGGTTTTGTGTCCATGGGTGAGAGCAGGCTGATGCTGTCAGTGGTGGAGGTTTGAAGTTTTCATAGATAACTGAGAATTTGACATGGATGAAGTCCTCCAGTATGTCACACAGTTCTTGGGAGGGGGTGATGTAATTCTCAGAGGCTGCAGGGTTTGAGAACTCCTTCGCAATGGCAAAGAGCTCCTTGCTGCGGTTTGTGCTGGCTTGTATGCTGTCTGCTAGGGCGTTCTTTCTTTCTTTCAGGAGGTGACGGTACTGGGTGAGTGCTGTCTTGAAGGCGGTATGGTCTCCTGTCCCTTTGCTGGTGCGCCACTTACTTTCTAGTTGTCGGCAGATGCATTTGGTAGATTTTAGGTCTGCAGTGAACCAGCTGGATCTTCTGGCAGGACCTTTAAATTTGGCTGGCTTGGTGGGTGCGATTGTGTCTATGCATTCTGTGATCCACGTAGAGAAATTCTTCAAAGCCTGTTCTGGATTGGATGTTGTGTCCAGGAGGTGGGAGTTGAGAGTGTTGTTCCACAGGTCTTCTGATAATGTTTTCCAGTTTCTGCGCATGGAGCTGGGGGGCATGGTGCCAGTGTTGGTAGGTCCTGAGATGGTGAATTGGACACTGTATTGGTCAGTCCAGGTGAGCTGTGAGACGTGGTTGTACTTGACTCTGTCACTGGATGCGAAAATGGGGTCGAACGTGAGTCCTGCGATGTGGGTCGCGTCTGTGACAAGTTGCTTGAGGCTGATGTTGCTCATGCTTTCCAGGAGGTTGGTTGTGTTGATGTCATTGAGGTTGTCGAGGTGGAAGTTGCAGAAGCTGGGGCATGGTACTGGTGGCCTATATGCGAGGGGGCCTCGAATGGAGCTTTTCCGTCTGTGTGGAGTTGAAAGTGGAGATGTTCCATTATCGGGGTTGAGTTGTCTGGGGAGGTCTCGCAGCAGATGGTGTCCATGTAGATGATGGAAATTCCACCTCTGTGTTTGTTGGTTTGGTCCCGGTGTGCTCTCTTGTAGGCTTTGGGCATGGTGATGGCGATGTACGGCACACAGGTGGGGTTCAGCCAGGTCTCTGTGAGAAAGATGATGTCCGGGGTGAGGAATGAGATCGTGTCCCAGATCTCTGTGACGTGTTTGCAGAGTGATTGTGTGCTGAGTAGAATGCACTGCAATTGTGCCTTGGCGGTCTCAGTCAAAGTGGTGGATGCAGTCATGTTTGCGTTGGTGGTTGCTTCGGTGTTGCAGGTGAAATGGCAGTGCTGGCAGGAGAATGGTCCTCTGGTTGTGAGTGTAGATGTGTGGCAGCAGTTGTTGTTGATGTGCCCCGGATCCAGGACTTGGAGGTCTGAGGCAGTGTAGTTGTGTGGGGTGGAAGAGTCCGGGTTTCTGGCACTGGGCGCGGTCCAAGCGCAGATGGGCGCAGATGGGCTTACCTTTAGCGCGACTTTGGTGCATCTTTGGTGCACCAGCCGCACTTCCACTGCATTCGTTTGTACTGCAGACTTCATTAAGTAGGTCCTGAGAGGGGTACCGGGAGGTAGGAAGCGGGAGGGAAGGACCGGCGAAAATGGCAGGAAAACGAGCGGCGGGGAGAACAACAAGAGAACGGCTATTAGGGGCTAAATAAAACAATGTTAAAAACAGAGTTATTTTAAGAGGCTTATAAATTCAGTGTTGCATTTATTGGCTAATGTGATACAGTGAAACAACAGTAATAGACAAAGGCAATGGTAGAGGCTATATACAAATCAATAAGAGAGAGAGGAAGTATAGAGAGGAGCTAGTTCATTTCCCCTGTATGAATATGTATAATCAAAAAGAACTGGCTCGTAGTTGAAGCCTAAAGTTTTGTGTTTTAGTTGGAAACTGTTATGTTTCTTAAGAAAACCCTCACCCACCAACCTAGTTGCTGGCATGCTTCATCATCGGGTCCCACCCAAGGTGCTGAGTGCACCCTGGGTGTGCTACGACGCCTGAACTACAGCTGAGCGTTTTTTTTGTGTTGTGTGGTGCAGTGATTGTGATGTTAAAACTATCTATAGGGTCCCTTTTACTAATTAATTTTTAATGGTGGGCCCTATGATAGGGTTAAAAATAAAGAATCATTTCTATGTCATTAACAGACTATATTATACCCCCATGAAAATAGCAAGATTTGCCCCTCTTTCCTCCTCGAAGTGCCCAAGATGTGACTTTACTGTGACGGATGATATTCACATATTTTTTTAATGTGTTTTCTTAAGAGGATTTTGGAAGAATGTGGAGTGTGCTCTTGGAGCAATTTTTAAAGTTAAGTTGAATCTGAATCTCCCACTAGTCATATTTGGTATAGATAATGATCTGACAAATTCGCTGTCGGCAACGCAAAAAAGGCCTGTTACTTTACCTGATTCTTATTGCCCGGAGGGAGATCTGTAAACTTTGGAAAGATTCTAGGCCTCCCTTATATGAGAACTGGTTGAGTGTTGCATTTGGTATGGCTCGTTTGGACCAAGATTATTTGATTGACAACAATTCTAGCATCTGGGCATCGTTACTATCATGGGGTAATGAAATGCGGTTAGTCCAATGCCCCTTGGTCCAATGATTACACCATGCTTTATACAAAGAAGCTGGCCTGGTTAGGCTTGAAGCCAATGTAGTAGCAGAAGGCCGGGGTGCCCAGATTGGAAGGTAGCCTTTTGCTTTTTTCTGCAGACGCTTTGGTGAGATGAGGACTAAAAAATAAATAAAAAATAAATAAATAAATAAAGAGATGCGGATATGTGTAGAATTTTTGGTTTAGACTCAAATATTCTAAGGGTAGGTCTACATGTTTCAGCCAGACTATGTCATATGCTGGCTTTCGTCAGGACCAGTGTGAAAATGTGTAAACTGGTCAAGGTTGAGTCTTCCAGGCCGGATAGCGATAAAGTGACACACGCACTAAGGTGCGGTTAAAAAGTGGAGAGAAACTAATTGTTTCCTTCTATTACTCCTTGGATTGGTAGTGCCGTAGTAATCTGAAAAGGAATTTAAAGACAAAATACAAACAGAAATACATAAAACATATAGTTATTTGAACATGAGACATGCATGCACTCATGTGTGCCACACGCAGTGTCAGACTTGATCTGTGGTCGATCTATGCAGTGATGACAAAAATGTTACACCCATGTGTGCATCGCGGTTTGTTATCTGGTTGTATGCGCTACAGTGAAAATTCCTCAGCGGCTAATATGCGGCAAGGTGTATAGCTTCAGAGTTATTAAAATAATGCTTACTATGGTAGATTAGCCATAAACGACATGAATCCCGCAAGGGGGCAGTGCCTGTAGTCACACGCTGAAATCAGAAAGTATAGGGTTACTTGGTGAGTTCCCAGTTGCCGTTCTCGGCGTGTCGCGGTTCCCAGTATGTGAGCCCGGGCGCTCTACTTACTTCGTCAAGGTCCACTCCCCTCTGCTAGTACCTGTTGCGGCCTTGGACCGGGATTCCGAGGGTGTTTGGCCGTTTGGGAGACCCGCAATAAATGCGGTGTCTTCCGGGGCCCGTTCTCGGGGTCCGCGTGATCGCATCATCACGTGGGGGCGTGGTTTCATGGAAATCGAGGAGAGACTACTCCGATTGCCTCAGTGTTGTAAGGACGTGCCCGCACTGACTGCTTGACACGAAAAATAGTGTTGCAAGGGGACTGGATAGTCCTAATTATAAAAACAGCTAAAAGGTTGTCAGACGCCATGCTTATCAAAATCGAAGCCACAGAAAATCACTTCAAAACTACTATTACCTCCTTCAAGAAAAAACTGGATGAGACCAACAAAGAGATGAACGAGTACAAAGGAATCTTGACACAGTCAAAAATCTCCAAATTCCAAAAAGATCTCAAGAGATTCTCGTACTCCAAGACCTACCCATATTCAGAACAGGACTATGTCCCACCTAATAAACAGGACACCCTGTCGGATATCTCGGGGGACGATACCTCAATGAGCAGTGGGTCAAGCACAGGCAGCAACCCGAGACAACGAGGGAGGGGCAAGCCCTGCCAATGGCCACAACAGTAGGAATCCTTTCCCAGCCAAGGCCAAAGGTTTTTTCCCACTCCATTTAATCAACCACCCCCACACCCATTTTTTGGATGGAACCCCCAGTTTCACTCGGCTCCCCAGCACTTCTTCACACAAAATCAAAGGCCGCCTTTTTTAGGAAGAGGCAGGAGAAGAGACAGACAACGGGTACACTGGGGAGAGGAAGAAGGACCGTTGGGGGTGAACACCAGGAGCAAGTCCAAGGAGTCCCAACCGGGACCGAGCGGACAGAGAACATGAGAAACACCAGTCAGGAACAAAATCTAGTATTCAATCTACCCGCAACAGTCCTCATACCGATAGAAGAGAGAGTCCTCAACAAAGGACTCAGGTTTGTACCAACTGCTCGCCTGGACGAATTCAAACTCCATAGCGAACTGGCGGAGTTTTTCAGAAAATTGAAACTTAAAGTGTTCTTTGAAAATCAGACACCAACTCACACCACAGGGAGTCCAAGTGACACAGGATTAGGAATCAAATCCACCTTCTGCCCTCCACCATCCACCACACCAGTGGAGCTAATTGCCTTCGAACAGGCAGTCTTCAATGAGATAGAGGAAACCAAGGAAAATGAGACCTTCAACAACCTGAACAATGAGGAATGGGAAGCCCTGCGAAAACTAAAAAATAATGACTCAATCACCATCAAACCAGCAGACAAAGGTGGAGGAATAGTCATACAGAACAAAGATGACTACACAAAGGAGTGCAGACGTCTACTCGACGATGGCAGAAACTATAAAAAACTAAAAGAGGACCCGTCTGAGGCACTGAAAAATACAATCCACACCCAGTGGAGGAAGCAGAAACAAGCAACCACATTTCCAAACAAGAAGCAGAGTTCCTCTGTACAAAAAAAGACAAAATACCATATTTTTATATGGTACCAAAGATACATAAAAACACGAGACCACCACCAGGCTGCCCGATCGTGTCCGGCATAAACTCCCTCTTAGAACCATTATCGCGATTCTGCGATTTCTTTTGGAATCCGTTGGTACAAAAGTCAACAACCTACCTTAAAGACACTAAACATCTTCTTAATCTCATCAAGGATATACCCTTTGACCCACTTAACAACATGCTAGTTGGGCTTGATATAGAAGGCCTATACACCAGCCTCCCCCAGGATGACACCTTACGAGTCATAAACAAAACCTTAGATAAGACCACATGGGATTTCAACACCCCCAAAGAATTTGTAATGCAGTGCGCAACCCTTGCTCTCAAAGACAATTACTTTGAGTTTGAAGGGGACTTTTTCCTACAAACAAATGGGACGTCTATCGGCAGCACATTTGCCCCCAGTGTGGCGGGCATCTACGTTTACAACCTTGAAAAAACACCTTGAACATCTTGAACACCACCAACCCATTCAAAGAACACATCAGATTTTGGCGCCGTTTCATCGACGACATCCTAATGATATGGGAAGGCCAAGAAGAGACACTTACCACGTTCCTAACATGGCTTAATGGCTGTGACCCACTTTTGCGCTTCACCAGCACAGCGGATAAAACGAAACTCACTTTTCTGGACTTAACCATTGAGGCAAAGGAGGGCCATTTGAAAACAACAACCTTCTATAAACCCACAGCCAGAAATACTCTCCTCAAATTTGACAGCTTCTATCTACGATCACTCAGGGAGAACTTGGCGTATGGCCAATTCCTGCGCATTAGAAGGAATTGCAGCAACATGGAGAATTACCAAGAACAATTGAAAAACCTAGCTGAAAAACTAAGAAACAGAGGTTACCCCCCCCCAAAATATTAGGCACATCCAAAAAAAGAGCACAGAACCAGAACAGGGAGGCATTGTTGGAAGAGAACCAGCGAACAGACACGACAATTCCACTGACTTGCATAACAACTTAAAACACCATCTCAAACAAAATGACCAAAATCATTAATAAACATTGGAAAATCCTACAAACCGGGAAACTGAAGTGGGAGAAACCACTGTTCTTGTTCAAAAGAGCAGACAGTCTGAGAGACCGCCTGATCTCCACACACCCAAAACAGACCATCAAACCAAGGGACATCTCTGTCCTCAAATCGTGGGGCCCTCCCAGTGTGACAGGCCATTTCCCTTGCGGAAACTGCAGCATATGCCACCTAACGACAACAACGAAAACCTTGAAATTGGAACCAGGCAAAACATGGCCCTTGAGGAAACACACCAACTGCAACTCCACACATGTTACATACATGATTGAGTGCCCATGCGGTCTCCGATACATCGGCATGACCAGCAGAAAAATAAAAATCAGAATCGGAGAGCACAGAAGCAATATCCGCGGCAACAGAAACACCACCAGAATGACCGATCACTTTATTAAAACAGGGCATACCCCAAACGATATGCAATGGGTCATCATGGAGCAGATCAAGGCCACATCTGGAGCAGGGGAAAACCTGCTACTTCACAAGGAAAAACGCTGGATCTACCGACTTTCAACTCATAAAAATGGGTTGAACGATAACATCCCATGGAATGCATTAAATAATACATAGTTCTTGAATATGGCAATTTTTGGTTCTCTACAAGACTCTATAAGAGGTACAGTATTCCACACCCTGACTGTGGATACTCAGATGCATGGACATATGTCTGACGCATTAATTCAGTACCCCAAGTACACCCTACACAGGGTGAGGTGTTACCCAAGTGCTGTACACATGATACCGAGCACATAAACCCCAACGAGTAACACTCAAAGGGGTAAACAGCACTGGTCCCCATATCTAACTAATTCTATAATAATAATACTACCCAAACACCTAGAATGTTTGTCTACACCTGTTTCCTTAGGAATTCCGGCACAATTAGATCCAATAAGGTACCTGTACATCTCTGACAGTCTGCGAAAAACTCTTTTACTACTAAAACCAATCATGTCTCCCAATAGAACAATTTGCACACAATTCTTTCTGATTTTTTCAAAATCACCAAATATTTAATTTTATGTGCCAAACAGTCAGTGCTGGCACCCCCTTGCAACACTGAGTAAATTACTATTTGCATACAGTCTTCTCAAAACTATTTTTCATGTCAGGCAGTCAGTGCAGGCATGTCCTTACAACACTGAGGCAATCGGAGTAGTCTCACCTCGATTTCCATGATACCACGCCCCCGCGTTATGATGCGATCATGCGGACGCCGAGAACGGGCCCCGGAAGACACCGCATTTATTGCGGGTCTCCCAAGCGGCCAAACACCCTCTGAATCCCGGTCCAAGGCCGCAACAGGTACTAGCAGAGGGCAGTGGACCTTGACGAAGTAAGTAGAGCGCCCGGGCTCACATACCGGGAACCGCGACTAGCCGAGAACGGCAACTGGGAACCCGCCAAGTAACCCTATACTTTCTGATTTCAGCGTGTGACTACAAGCACTGCCCCCTTGCGGGATTCATGTAGTTTATGCCTAATCTACCATAGTAAGCATTATTTTAATAACTCTGGAGCCATACACCTTGCCGCATATTAGCCGCTGCAGAATTTTCACTGTAGTGCATACAACCAGATAACAAACCGCGTTGCACGCATGGGTGTAACATTTTTGTCATCACCGCATAGATCGACCACAGATCAGGTCTGACACTGCGTGTGGCACACATGAGTGCATGCATGCCTCATGTTCAAATAACTATATGTTTTATGTATTTCTGTTTGTGTTTCGTCTTTAAATTCCTTTTCAGATTACTACGGCACTACCAATCCAAGGAGTAATAGGAGGAAACAATTAGTTTCTCTCCACTTTTTAACCGCACCTTAGCGCGTGCGTCACTTTTCGCAATCCGGCCTGGAAGACTCAATCTTGACCGGTTTACACATTTTCACACTGGTCCTGACGAAAGCCAGCATATGAAATAGTCTGGCTGAAACATGTAGACCTACCCTTAGGATATTTGAGTCTAAACCTAAAACTCTACACATATCCGCATCTCTTTACTTTTAACCCTATCATAGGGCCCACCATTATAATAATAATAATAAAGAAACTTATAAAGCGCACAGCTACCCCGTATGGGGTGTCCTGGCGCTAACGCGGACATTGATAGAGATATTAAAAATTAATTAGAAAAAGGGACCCTATAGATAGTTTTAACAACACAATCACTGCACCACACAACACAAAAAAACCCGCTCCGCTGTAGTTCAGGCGTCGTAGCACACCCAGGGTGCACTCGGCACCGTGGGTGGGACGCGATGATGAAGCATGCCACCAGTAGGTTAGTGGGTGAGGGTTTTCTTAAGAAATCTAACGGTTTCCCACTAAAACACAAAACTTGAGGCTTCAACTACGAGCCAGTTCTTTTTGATTATACACAATGGTAGAGGCTATGCAAAAACAATGACGGATAACACTACCACAGTATATATGAGCAAAAAGGAACAAACAGATGAAGGTGAGCAAATGCAGTAGTGGGGGGAGCTGGCACAAGGACCTGCTCACTGGAGTCACACTGTGCCCTCCATTAAGTAGGTCCTGGGGGGGCGCTGGGAGGTGGGAAGCGGGAGGGAAAGAGCGGCGAAAATGCAGGAAAACGAGCGGCAGCGGCGTAGACCAACAAGAGACCGGCTAATAGGGGCTAAATAAAACAATGTTAAAACAAAGTTACTGTAAGAGACTTATAAATATAGTGTTGCAGTTATTGGCTACTGAGATACAGTTGTATCAACAGTGATAGACAAAGGCAAAGGTAGAGACTATGCAGAAACAATGACGAATAAAACTGCCACAGTGTAATTAGACAAAAAGGAGCAAACAGCTGAAGGCGAATGAACGCAGCAGTGAAGGGAGCTGGCACGGGGACCTGCTATGGACTGAGACTCAACAGTCAATAGATAGCAAATTCAATAGTAAAGTTGGATGTTTAAAAGAAAATAGGGAAAAGGTAACTTTTAGAAAGTTATCCTTTACCTGCCTAAGCTGTCAGAAGGCTAATTAGCATTAACCTCTCCCCGGTCCCAATCTGAATGGATCTCTCTGAACTTCACCGAATATTCAGAGTGGGGGCTGTGGGCATTATGTTGATACCACACTGTCAAATCCTGCTTGACAGCTCTGTTGAACCACATGTAACACTTAGGGTACACTTGAAAGGACAGACCAGGATGTCAAGAAGATTCTTGGATATCTCCTGTCTGGATGCTGGAGGATCCTGCTTTTGTCCTATCTGTCTCTAGGTTTGTTCTGGGTACAGTCGTTGCTTCAAATTGGATTTTAGTGCTAGATGTGGGAGGCCACTGGTGAATTCCCCATAACACTCCCTCACACACCCCCAGCCATCAGAGTGCAAGTGAGTGTGGACTTACACCATCTTGAAAATGGCCTGAAACATGGCATTTTGGCTTATTTGCAAGAAGGCCAACAGGAACTATTATTCATTCATCATTAATCCATCCTCCATCCAATTTATTCCCTGAGGGCCTTCTTTAGATATCTTCGCCAAAAACATATTCCTGTTTTCCTCCTTTAAATGCTATATTCCTCGCCTCCTAGCTATTCTGTACTGCCACACTATGCTGCACTTCAATCATTGATGCTCTTTACTAAATCCACACTGTTCCTTCTCATAAATAAAAATAAGAAAGAGAAGAAGATAATATGCAAGGAAACAGGTGTCCACATAGCATGCAGAGGACATAGAAGTGAACTTATATGTGTCAGATGGACCATTGCAAAAGTGAATGTCACATTTACCAGATGATCAATGCAAAGAAGACGTAGAAGGGAACGTACAAGGGTAAAGAGCATGTAAAAGGTACAATTAGGAATGACAGAGCTTATACTATTGTTGATCAGGAGAATATTACAATTGTCATATTAAGGGTTAGAAGTAGAAAGGGAGGGAACTCTGGAAAGAGGAAGGCCAGCTGAACATGTGTTAATAGGTGTATTGTCGGATAAGTTTGCTCAGTGGACAAATGCATCCACTGCAAAAATTAGTCTGTAAATCAAATTTCACAGGTTAAATGTATTCTCATAAAATCCTTCTGAGTTTGAAAGTATATACCTTTGAGTTAGCAACTGTTAGAAAATTCATTTCATATAGAGTGAGTCTTCTTTTTTCTGTCTACTTGCAGATGCTGCATCAAAGCATGCCGCACAGGGATTTTTTGACTGTCTCCGAGCTGAAGTGGAAGAGTTTGATGTTTCGGTTAGCACTGTGAGTCCGACCTTCATACGGTCATATCATGTTCAGCATGAGCCAGGGAACTGGGAAGCCTCTATCTGGAAATGTAAGATTTTCACATTATGCATTTATAAAGTGACTCTTTTTCTAATATTTCCATTGAATCCCTACAGTGTTAATCTTCTATAAACAAAATGAAATTAACATTCAAATAGGAAAGAACAAATTTGACAGCAGGTACATGGCAAATATACTACAAGTAAATGGGTGAATATCAAAAATATAAGTGACAATTAAATATCATGATCTTCAACTCACAACAGTATGAATCATTGAAAAGATAGTTCAGCCTTCCATTCTTATGAAGTTGTTATATTGAGTACTATTACATTGGGCAACTGTAAATCTGGTTTATAGTGCTTAGACATAGCACAATAGTAGTGTGAAGTCTTCTAATATATTTAGCTGTTTTGATTAGTATTAAGGGAAGATTGTTCTTGCTCAAATACACACAAGTAGTCAAATTTTCATAGTGACTCTCCTCATACCAATGTGGAAATGTCTTATTGATTCTGCGTTTCAATATTGCTTGTTTCGCCTGGCTTCAAGTATAGTGCAACAGTTGAAAACACAGTCATTTTAAAGAATTTGAACCATCATTCAGGGCCAGATGTACGACCGTTTTATGCGGTTGCAGAGGGGTTTCAGACCCCTTTACGACTGCAAAAAACGAGTTGGCCATGTACTATTCCTATTTTGCGAGTCGCAAATTATTTGCGACTCGCAAAATAGGAATAGTGAGTCGCTATTAGGAAGGGGCATTCCGAGGGCGTCCCTTCCTAATAGCAAGTCCTCCAGCTATGTATGACTCTTTTGCGACCGCAATTGCGGTTGCAAAACAGTCGCAGTTTACCACCCTTCTCAGAAGGGTGGTAAAGCACTCGCAAATGGGAAAGGGTCCCCAGGGGACCCCTTCCCCTTTGTGAATGCAGGGGAAAATATTTTTTAAGGGCAGGCAGTGGTCCCAGGGACTACTACTTGCCCTTAAAAAATGAAACGAAAACGTTTAATTTTTTCTTTTTTAAATGCATCCTGTTTTCCTTTAAGGAAAACGGGCTGCATTTTTAAAAAAAACTGCTTTATTGAAAAGCAGTCACAGACATGGTGGTCTGCTGACCCCAGCAGGCCACCATTCCTGTGAGGCTGGCCATTCCCAATGGGGTCGCAAATTGCGAGTGGCTCATGAATATTGATGAGCCTCGCATTTTGCGACCCCATTGGGAATCGCTAACAGTGTCTCTGACACTGTTGTACATTGGATTTAGCGCCTCGCAATTTGCGACTCGCAATTTGTCACAAATTGCGAGGCGCTAAATCCAATGGTCGTACATCTGGCCCTCAGATCTGTATTTACTATTTTGACTTCTGTGACAATGCTATAAATGTGTGGGGTTTGTATCACGCATTTCGCAGTGACTATAGCCTGTCTAGTTACTGCTAACAAAAGACTGGAGGGAACTACGTGATGTCAATGGAGAGAAAGATGCTGTGCCATTACTACCAGAAGTCTGTGTTCATATATAAGCCAAGGGTCTACATCCAGGCATAATACACACCTCCTGAATTCATTGATAGTAATACAGCATTGAGCCAACACCCTGGAGTTACCGTCGAAGTCCTCTATTAATGCCGTTTCTGTGGTTTTAATATCTCTCCGATTTATCTGCTGCCTGAAACCTGAAACCAGCCCAAATCACAGTCACAAGGACAAGTCTGAGAGTTAGGATGGATGCTCGTCGTAGTGATTTACAATGTAGTGGGATGATTAGCCTTGAAGCTTCCCCTCTCTCTCTTGTTTGCCTGTTTTGTTTTTATTCTCAGCCAGGACTATTTGTCGTAGAGCCCTCTTTCAGACAGAGCAGCATGGCACAAAATATCCTTACTTATTCAAATGGTTTAAAGAAGATGAAGAAGGGGTTGTAAATTGTCTGATTCTAATAAAATTGCAATGGCTATTACAAAACAAGCATTTGCAATGCAATAGGTCTCGCATTTGCGAGATTTTGAGCTATTGGCATTGTAGATGACAATGCCTTTTATTTATGTGTTTAAAAAACCTGCAACAATAAAAGGCATTGTCATTTACCTCTCCAGTAGGTCAAAGTTTCGAAAATGCAAGACCTATTGCATTGCAAATGCTTGTTATCTCTTCCTCCGACAATGGTTCATTAAGTGGGACCCTTTCCCCTCTATCCAGCAACTCAATGTCAATGCCATTAAGATATTTTTCCCTCGTCCTCTTGTCAAATCTTATGTGTGTACAGTAAAATTTTTCATAACAAGCGTAACAAACACCCGGACCATCCTGGGACGTCATTTTCAGGTTTTCCATCTTATCTCTCATACTTGCTATAATGTTAGATCTGAGGTGATATTTAAGCAGCCATGCCAAGTTCTACAAGTTCTTCCCCGTATTGTTGAGCCTGGGTTCCTTACCCATAAACTGTACTTCTCTCTCTGCTGTTTCCTTGAAAGATGCCAGTCTGAGACTGAACTATGACAACTCGGCAGCAGTCCTGTCCACAGTCATTTTCCCATCTAAGTGACTTAGCTGTTTCTGTAGCTGGGATGAATGAGTGTGCATGGCTTTTAGAATCCCTGCTTGGGTGGATATACTCCCCCCTCGGATAACTGCATTAAAGGCCTCCGACAGACTGGCTCGTGTTTCTACTGTATTGGGATTCAAGGTGAAGGATTCAGTTATTTCACAGGATATCTCAGATCTAAAAGCTGTGTCATGTAGAACCCTAGAAGGGAACCTCCAAGAGAGTATTCTGTCTTTTTGTTCAATAAATGTGACGTGTAATACAACGGGGGAGAGAGGGGTAAGTATTTCCCTCCTGTATCCAGGCCATAAGCCCCTGTGAACGCAGCCTAAAACCTATCATGGAAAAGGAGGCATGATCTGATGAGCAGAAAATGTATATTCTCTCAATGCCTTTTTAGCTCGCACAGGGTCTTGTAGTTTCAACATCCCTGTCGCTCCTGAGGTTCGCACCCATTTACCCTAGATTGTGTTGGGGTCTGTAGCACTCCATCAAGACCAGTGTCCAAGACCGGATTGAAACTACCTCACCATATTTGCTTACAGTGTAAATATTTGGACCATATATATTTATTAGGATGACTGGTTGATCGTATAGGTGTCCTATTACCACTAAGTATCTCCTTTCCGGGTATCTTATTGCTTCCTCGTGTTTATAATCTACCATTCTATTTATCAAAATGACCACACCATGTGCAAAGGTGCTGTGTGCTGCATAGTATTCATGTAGTCCCCACTTACTTATTGTTTTATATTTCTTTATTAGTTTCAGTGACACGTGTAACATGCAAAAAGAATACAATGAGCACTCCCCCGTGTGTGCTACCTGTCAATGAGCTGACCTATTGCATTGCATTTGAAATGATTTTGTTGATTTTTTTAGTCTATGTTCCAAACTTACTGATTTTCCAAACATTTTACTAGCATGGAGATAAAAAATACTAGTCATGCCAGTTAAATTCTGATAAGGTGGCAACCTCAATGCACAAGAGGCTACCAAGACTGGATCAGGTACCGAAATCCACCCAAGAAAATGTTTTAGCTTTTTAGCTGGCATCCTTATATTGTACCATTGGGGCGGGGGGGAGGAGGCAGGAGAAGAGCAACAAGAAGGGTTAGATTGCTTCCGCAAGATTTTTCTTTTAATGTAGCCAAGCAACGCTTCTTAAAGAAATTTTTTCGTAATTTACTAGCTAAAATAGGTAGACATTTTCCATGCAGTTCTTAAGAGAAACTTGTAATATATTCCAGTGCTTCTTCAGAGCCTGGGAAGGTACCCAGGAGCAGAGTTCTCCGCAGCTGCAAATCATGCAGGTGCCTTTGATAGGATTATGTTCTTCATTTCCATGCCATGCTTCGCCACTCCCTCACCTAATGTCAGAAGCATCCTTAAAGGCCACAGGGAGAGATTCAAGCAGTGTTGGGGATGCAATCTCCATGACGTCCAGCACCTCCTGAACCAGCCCTGTAGTTCTGCTTTTCAGACGATGTTGGAACAACTGGATTTTGTACTTGAAAGGGAAGCTGAGTGACAGGGCTCAAGTCAATCCCCACTTGCCCAGAGTCATCTCTGAGTACCATGCCCCCGGACATCCCAGAGGCTGATGAACTAGCTGCTACGAGGGCTGGTACCATCTGCCCTTGCCTACGTGGGCA
Source organism: Calotriton arnoldi (assembly GCA_963921515.1). Classification (NCBI taxonomy): domain Eukaryota; kingdom Metazoa; phylum Chordata; class Amphibia; order Caudata; family Salamandridae; genus Calotriton; species Calotriton arnoldi. The sequence goes on along the minus strand of CAWUFW010000195.1, from coordinate 1,887,236 downwards.
TCTTTACCATCTTCGGCCCTCACTGAAGGTCCCACCTTGATGACATCAGGATTGTGCTCATAGGGTGACGGACTTGGGGCCGACAACGATGTGAATGAAGTGCTAAGGTTTAAAACAGTGTTACTTCTCCTGAGCCCCAGGGCCTGCATCCCCCACAGTGTATGGGGATCGTGAGCTGCTGGTCATCGTGCCCCCCCCAACCCACTTAGGGACCTTTATTTTCCACCCTGAAAGCCAGTCTGGTTTTGAGGGTCCACTCAAACTATTTCACAAGGGGCCTCCTCAGGATTCCTAATGCACCTCATGTGCCCCAGACACATATTTATATCAAGCCCTCACCAGATATTATTTCAGGGATTAATTAATCCTTAGTATTGTCATGGCTGCAGCCACCCGCACACTGACACGGTTGTTGAAGACATCCACAGGCGTACAGTGGGGCCCTACCTGGAAGCACAGTATGGTAGCCCTAAGAAGCCCAAATGAGGGCCAGTGGATCAGCCCCCACCTGGGGAGGACCATCACCCGGACACATGCTTGAGATATTGGGGTGGGGCGGTCCACATTTAAATGCTCACTGAGTCAAAGTCTCGCCGCTAATATGTTTATACATTTGAATGCCATCAAATGCCATCTCAGACATCCATCCTTCCGAGGACGGTAAACTGGGAACCGATAAATCGGATAACTGTTTACAAGGCTGAGAGAGTCAACGTTTCATTCAAACACAAGTGATTGCGTTGTGAGGAGCGGGAAATGTGTCAAGGAAGAGGGAAAAGTGGTGATGTACCTGCACTTACCACGCACAGAGGCCAGTTGACGTCAGAGTCCCTGGACAATGCCAGAGCGCCCCTAAAATGCGCAGACAAGTGGAGGCGTTCGGCAGATGTCTAACAAACATTCTGGCAGCGCCTACTGGTGCCCCCGACACACTCCTGGGGGTGGCGGGCCAGGGTGTCTCGGCTCCCGCTGCCAAGTACGCTGAAAGGCGGGCCTACCCGTTCCAAGGAGCTCCCCCTTCCCGCCACGCCGAGCCTCTGCTCCCAGACGGCAGGCTGCGCCCCCGGATGAAGCCATCTGCTCCGGGGGAGGCTTTGACTATAATCAGGGAGATCTTGTTCCATGGATCCATAATCGGTGGGTCCGCCGCGGCCCCCTGCACCCCGAGTCAATAGCCTGCCCGATTGGAAGAGGCATTACGAACGGGCAATGGATGGATGGGGGCTGCGTGCTGCGAGGGGCAGGGCCTGAGGGGCCTCCTGAGAGGGTAGTTAACGGTGAACAGGCTGTGCGGACAGAGAGGAGAGAGGCGAGGCTGCGTGCAGCATGGAAAGGGGGGCACTGCAAACTGGTCGGTGAGAGAGCAGAGGAGACAAAAAATAACACAGATGGAGCAAGTTGCAAGAAAAATAAAGGCGTGCAGAAAGGGGTGGGGCACGCTCTCATCACCAGGTGCCCAGTGCCTGCGCCTTTAAAGCCTGTACACAGAGCGCGCTGTAGCAGCAGCAGCTTTCACAAGAGGAACAAGCCCAATCCTCCGTAAAACCCAAACCCAAACTAACACCCTACTAAAAAGAAGCCGAAATGACGGTCAACAGCGAAAATTGCTAAAAGCCTAAAAAATATAACCACAAAGAGGGAGGCATGGCGAAAAAAGTACCCCCAATAAAACTGTGGAATTAGGAGGAGGTGGGAGGGAGGAAAACTATATTTAAATGCTATCAGCTATGGTGCCGAAACTACACACAGGCAAACAGAAACAGAGCAGGACACAAAGAAATAAAGAAGTCCCCCAGAGAACAGACAAAGAACTGTAGTGTGATGAGACAGTACTTAGTCCCTGCTGCATGGGAGGAACGGAAGAGAGAAAGGAGGGACAAAGAGGCAGGACTGACCACTGGCAAGCAAGGATTTTTGAAGGACACTGAAACAAACAAATCAAAAGCTGGGGGATGGCTTTAACCCAACATAAGAAATTACAATCTTGAATGCTCGACCTAAAAAAGGTGTCAAGGCACAAACGATAACTCATTCAAAGGAATGACGAGCAATTCGAATTATGCATGTAAATGGTTATTGAAAAGCGAATGAATACATTACGTACATGCATCCTATGTTTGGTAAAGCAGAATAAATACATAAATGAAAAGCAAATATCCATTTGGTACAGCACCGAAATCTAGCCTGCTTAAAATGATGATTTTTTTAGGAAGAGAGAAAAGGGACAAATTATTTGCTGCTTTTTGTAGTAAGATTGTGTACTTAGCTAATTTGTGTTTTTGTACTGTGCATTCCCATGGTGTTCAGGTTGGTAACGTTCTCCTTCCACCCCCCTCCTCCCACCTTAATAATACAACATCGCTCATGTTGTGCTTGTGCACGTTATGCACACCCAAAGCTAATTTATTTATTTTTTAGGTACAATTTGCAAAGGGAAATAAATGCTTCAGTGGAAACATAGCTATTAGTGTATTATGTCTACAGTCGTGCAACCCTTGGTATAACACACAGCTTACATACTGACGGCGTGCCAATGGTATCAGTTGTGATATTGGTGTACTCTGTGCCAAGTGGGTCACATATGTGCAGTCAGTGGCTACTAGCACACAGGGAAAGTGGTCTATGGCATGGAAATGCCATTCCTTCCATTGCCTGTCCTGCATGTTGATGGACTGCTTCACCCAACTGATGATGTATCTCAAGGCCTGGTGCAAACACCAGAATCGACTTTCTAGGAAATGTAAACTGTGACATTTTGGCCCTCTGAAATGATCCGAATGCCTGAAGGGGAATGCAGCCAGTAACCTGACTGCAGCAGAGTTGCTGGGGAGCAGTCTATTGGTAATGTTAGCGTCTACTTCCAATCTGCAACTGCTTCCAGGGTACCATATGGAAGAAAGCAGCATCTCTCCACTACCTTTTCATCAGGCATTCAAATACTCTAATCCTTTCCCATATATCCTCTGTCAGTTTCTCAAGTACCTATTTCAGGGGATGAGGGGCAGTGCAGCAAACACTGATGTGGCTAAGCAGTGTCTGTTGCTGACTTACTGAAGCTGCAGAACAGTTTTTATCGGTTGGAGGTTGGATGGGAAGGGGTGTGACTGTTCACTTCATGGGCTGCAAGGAGAGTGGGAGTGTGGTTTAGGTATTGTCAGTGACCTTGCCCGCTTGGATAGGCAGGTAAGTGTAAGCATCTTGAAATGCAGATTTAATGCTAAATTTATGGTGATGGTGTTTACACTTAGCAGCGTTATTATGCGTTTGTTAACTATTTGTCTTTTTCTGCCTTCATGTAACCAGCAACTTGTGTCCATGTTTGGCTAATGTCACATGGGATATCTTTCTAGTGACAGTGTTGCTCCACCGTGTATATTTTAATGCATTAAAAAAACTTTTTTGACTCTCTTGGGTGTGTGAATTTTGTTAAGATGCAAATTTTCGGTACACGAACTGGTACACCTTTATTTTTTCATTGTTCAATGTATTTTTATTCTATGTCTTCATTGGTTTCTGTGTGTATATGTTTAATTCAAGTCTGTGTAGGCATAACTTTAACTCTGGCTGGCAAGTAGTACTTAATTAGTTTTGGGTGTCATTTTTGTAAATTGAGCATAAGTTAGACTTTTGTATGCGATTCAGTAGATTTACATAGAACTTTCAGTGCTCATTTTTGAATTTCTATAGCAACACCCATTTTGAAGGAATATTTCCTCTTTAAGGGTACTTTGCCATTTTAGGGTCCCTCCCCTGTCCACTTTCAGATTTCCAATTTAGGCCCGATTCCGAGTCAGGCTGAGCAAAATTACTGCATGGAACTTAATTCTGCCTGATTGTGAGTTGGTAGGTTTTACCCACACCTGTTTTCCCTGGTGTGGGAGAACCAGAATTGTCTTTTCACAGCTGGTAGTTCCAGTTCAGGAAAATTGTATGAGGCCTTGGCTGCGGGAGCAGCCAAGACTCATTCCCCGTTTTTAGGGTCAAGCCGGTGAGACGTTGCGCTAGCGCATGCGTCTCGCTTGCGAGACACTGTTGTTAACAACAAGCATTTGCAATGCAATCGGTCTCGCCTTAGGGTTCCTTATATGTATTTAGCTATGCAGCACATTAGCCTGGGTGCTGAAACATCTACTGTTCTTTAACATGGAGGGAAAATAAGCACCAAACTGTGTGACACGCCAGGTATGGGAACACATGGAGAGAAATATTGCCTTTCAGCGGGAAATGGTATAGTCCAAACCCCTGTTTTTAATATAAAATCAAGGCCTTCGTGGTCATATCACTGAAAATACAGGCTTTGAAAAAAATATTATTATCTACCTGTGCTCGTGGAAGACAATTTCTATGGACTGGAATCTAAAGAATGCTAAAGTGATTCTGGTATTTTACTGACCTCTGCTGGTCATTATCTATCAAGAAAGTTAAATAGAGGCAGTTGCCAGAAAAATTAAAAAAGAAAGTCCCTAAGCAGAAAGCAATTCTGGTATTTTACTGACTTCTGCTGGTCGTTTTCTATTAAGACAGTTAAATAGAGGCAGTTGAACAGAAAAAAAAGTCCCTAAGCGGAAGCAGACAAGTCCTAGTGCTGATCTCCAGAGCCCACCAAGTGCATACACATATAAGTATATACTAAAGTATATATGAGAGGTCTTGAATGCTCAACCTAAAAAAGGGCTTGGAGCCCGCCTGTTGCTTTCCATTTGTTGGCTTGTGTGGCACTCTTCTTTACAATCTCATAATTTGTCAAGGCAGGCCTAACATAATTTGCATTCCTCTCTGTGGAGCAGGGACCAAGCACTGATTGATTAAACTTAATCAGTGCTCATCTGCTGCTCCCGACGTGATTGAGGTACTATTTTGTTCTGTTTAACCTTTAGTAGCCTGCAAACAGGAGGCGTGTGACCGGCAAAACCATGCCCAGCAGGACAAAATTGCTAAGGTTTATTTTTTATAGTTAACTTTCTTTTATTTTGGCAAGACTTCTTTTCTCAGTTTGCACTCATGTTTTCTTTTGTTTTTGCTCTTGGACGCTGTTCTCAAAAGATGATTATTTTATTGCAATGCGACATTGTTTCTTTCTTATATGTAATTTCTGAAATAATGCTTTAACACACAATTGTGTAGGACACCCCAATACACCCCACCTCACCCCATAACCAATTCACCTCCCGCAATCCAATCCACCCCAGACCAATCCAATTATTATTATTAATTGCCATTTTAAGAGCACACGGCTACCCATCGGGTTTCCCGGCGCTAAGCATCAGCAAGGAGATCCTGAAGACACCATACTTAGAAGAGCCATGTTTTTAAAAGTTTGCAAAATTTCATTAAAAAGGTGCAGTTTCTTATATACTGAGGCAGATCGTTCCACAGTTTCGACCCTAGATAAGCAAAAGAACATCCACCGGATCGAGCCGGGTGGATTCTGGTCACACAGTATAGGTCCTTACTGGCAGATCTTGAATCCCGGGAGGGTAGATAAGGGGAAAACAGCTCTTGTAAATGTTTCGGGCCAAGTCCTGCTTTAGCTTTAAACATGAAGCAGAGAGTTTTAAATTGTACTCTTTTTCCAATTGGTAATCAATGCAACTCTTGGAGAATGGGACCCAAGACCAATCCAATCCACCCCACTCCAATCCAAACCACTCACCCCAATCCAATTCACTCCACTCCAATCCACCACACTATAATCCTCCCAACCCACCCCACACCAATCTGCCCCACTCCAGTCCAAAACAATCTGCCCCACTCAAATCTTCCACACTCCAATCCAAAACAATCTGACCACTCCAATTTCGCCCCTCTACAATCAGCCCCACTCCAATCCGCCCCTCTCAAATCCAAAACAATCTGCCCCCTCCAATCTGCACCACTTTGATCCGCCCCACTCCAATCTGCCCCACTCTAATCTAAAACTATCTGCCCACTCCAATCTGCCCCACTCCAATCAAAAACAATCTGCCCCACTCCAATCCATCCCACACCAATCTGCCACACTCCAATGCAAAACAATCTTTCCCACTTGAATTGTCCACACTCCAGTCTGCCCCACTCCAATCCAAAACAATCTGCCCCACTCCAATATACCCCACTCCAATTCAAAACAATGTGCCCCACTCTTATCAGCCCCACTTCAATCCAAAAAATGGCCCCATTCCAATCTGCCCACTCCAATCAGTCCCACTCCAATCCAAAACAATCTTCCCACTCCAATCCAATCCAATCTGCCCCACTCCAATCCAAAACAATCCGGCCCATTCCAATCTGCCCCACTCCAATCCAATCCACCTTACCTCAATCCGATCCAACTCACCCCAATCAAATCCACCACACTCCAATCCAATCCACCTCACTTCAGTCTAATCCACCCCACTTCAATCCAATCTATTCCACTCCATCCCACCCAACCCCACCCCACACCAATCCAATTCACCCCACTCAATTCACCCCACTCCAATTCACCCTACTCCATTCCACCTCACTCCATTCTACTCTTCTCCAGTCCAGCCCACTCTAGTCCCCCACTCCAGTCCAATTCACCTCACTCAAATCCAATCCAATCCACCCCATTCCAATCCACCCACTCCACTCCAGTCCACCCCACTCCACTCCACCCCAATCCAATTCACCCCACCCCAGTTCAATCCACCCCACTCCAGTCTAATCCACCCCATCCAGTCCATCCCACTCCAATCCACCCCACTGCACTGCCGTTCAGTCCATCCCACTCTACTCCAATCTACCTCACTTCACCCCAATCCAATCTCCCACCCCAGTTTAGTACACCCCACTCAATCAAATCCATCCAGCCGACCAAACTGCAATCCACCCCACCCCACTCAAATCCAATTCACCACACTCCACTCCAGTCCAATCCACCCCACTCCAATCCACCCTCTTCAGTCTAGTCCAATCCCCCTTCACTCCACTCTAATTCACCTCACTCAACCCCACCTCATTCCAATACACCCCACCCTAAACCAATCTAATATACCCCCTCCAATCCATCCCAAGCCAGTCCACCTCACCCCATTTTATTCCATCCCAAGCCGCCCCATCCAGTCCACCCACTCCAATCCACCCCACTTCACTCAATCCAACCCACTCTACCCCAATCCCATCCACCCTATCTACTCCAATCCAATCCACCCGACTATCTCAATCCACTGCACCCTATACCACCCACTCCACTGCACTTTACGCCACTCCACTCTATGACCCTGCACTCTATGACACTGTACCCTACTGCACTCTCTGCCACTTAACCACTGAACTCTACTTCCCTTTACTTAACTCTAGGACCCTCTACTCCACCTACCCCACTCTACGACACTCTACGACACTCTACTCCAACAAATCCAGTATATACAACACTCAACTCCCCCCACTCTAGGACACTCCACACCAGTAACTTTAACCATGCTGAACAGCAGCCACACTGGTGTAGAACACGGCAAAAACCACAGTGCCAAAGCCAATACTTCTTGTATAGGCAAGATCTGCTGGCTTTGCCAATGCTTGTTTTCTCACAGTGGGGTACACAATGATCCACCTGCCAGAAATTACCTTCCCCTTCCCACCCCAACTTACCACCTTGTCATTCGCCCTTACACTACCCTAAAGTCTTCGCACACATTTACCACCTGCTAAATGTATGTGCTAAACCTCATGTATTTGAGAATTCCTTGTGGTTTTATGCCTGGAAACTTAGTGGCACATGGTAATTCCCCATTTCATCCAATTTAATTTTGATGGTACAGGGTGGTTTTAGCTCACAGTAACTGTAAAGTGCATACAAATGTATTGCCCCCACTATACCGTCCAAGTTATAACCAGGGCCTGTGTAGTAAACGTTTATATGCGGGTCATTATGCATACCTGGATAGTAAACAAAAGACAACACAGTACTGTATGTATGTTTCCAAACTTTTCTGAATTGCTTTTACATTATGTCTGTATTCATAAGAATAGCCAATGATTCCACAAGTAAACAAATAGATTTTTCTATTGCAAATTTGTTTGTCAGATGCATTCTGTGTTGAAGTCAAATGTGAATTACGGTTGCCACAATTCGTTGGGAATATGCCCCTCAAACCTATACTGGTCTGGTTAGAAATCCCCCATTAGCAAAGAAAAAAAGAATAAATAAATAAATGAGGGTTTGATTTTTATATTGAAAATGCATCACAAAGGCAAAAATGTATCTGAAGTCAGTGCTTAATTTGTGCAGCTGGTAGTATGTAGTGGACAGCAGCTCTCATTTTTGGGGAATGGGACACATTTTTATCATCATAATTTGACTAGGAGCAAAAGAGAGAAATGCAGAAAAGGGAGAAAGAAAAAAGAAGATTAAGATAGGAAAACAGTGACAAAGGAAGAAATTAAGGGTGAAAAGAACCTCTAAATGTGATATGCAAAGATAAGATGTTTTAGCTTGGTGGACGCAGGGAGCATGAACTTGAATCAAGAGTGGGCAGCCTTGGCATTTGGTAATTCCTGCATTCAGCAGCACCAGCCGTAAGCTCCTCAGAAAAACTTTGGGTCGCTTCACTTATATTTGTTGTGGAGCTTCAAATATAGGGCACACCAGGATAGGTCTCCTTAGCCCCAAGAGGATATTTCGTGTCACACCCCTGATCCAGCGCGAACCAAAATAAATGATCAGGGATAATTATTCAATAACATCATACATTGGCCCATACTCATTCACCCAAAATCCCTGATGCGCTGATGACAAATTTGTTAAATTTTCTTAAACTTATTCCTGTTATTTATAGACAAAATTTAAACATCTTGTAATTTTATTCGACTTTTCATCTACTTGGTCGATGGACCAATTAGTTGAAGAGTTGATGGCAATGGTAATTTCACCAGATAAAGGTTAACCCTTTATAATAACTGATTAAATGACCACAAACTCTCGGTGTGATTTATTAATTTTATCTAGCAATTAAAATTACTTATAGTGATCGTATCCTCAAACATTGGAGACCTCATGGGAGAGAATAACAAACTAATCACAGTAACAACGGAAATATCATTCAAAATATATGTTGCACTGAGTGGATAGATGAAGAGACATTAGGTACACAATAATCAATCTCTTGAAATCCAAAACGATTGCAGAGGGGATAGATGAAGAGACAAAAGGCACACATATCAAAGGAAACAACCGGAAAAAAAATATATAATTTCTACAATGATAAGTAGATAAAATACAAACCCGGAGGATCTGTATGGGAAAACCACCACCCAGGCCTAGGCGGTAGTGAGGGACCCCTGAACCAAGAGTCAGGGATCAAAGACTTAAGAACCAGGACAGGGACAGGACAGGAACATCTAGGCCTCTCAGCTCACAGACGAAAACAGCTACGCTTCCCTCTCTCAGCCTACGTGACCCTTGAAGCCCGCACACCACACCATCGGCTGCCTAAACCACACCCCTGAAGTACCTATTCTTATACCCTAAAAGAACATGTCCATCCCATGATAATTGCTAATTTCACATTTTCTAGCTAAGGAATTGGTGGGATTCTAGGGGTGACACTTTGACTACACCATTGCTCTAAACATTTTTTTTATACAGTCATCAATACCTCTTCTCTTCCATGAGAACATATGTATCAACATTTTCAACAATTTATTAAATTCAACAACTTTGGGTTCCATTCCCACGATGACACTGGCGTTGGCCGCTTGTCAATGTTCATGTCCTTCACCGGGTCACAGTTTTTTTTTTTCCTTTTTCAGCTTAGCTCAGCAGTTTAGTCATGTAGTCACATGGTTACCACTCGCCCTCTTGTTCTCCCGCCCTTACTGTGGCTAACTTAACATCATGAAAATCTCGTCCATTACTAAAAGAACAGAAAAACGAACATTATTAATTATGTAATTTTCACGGTTTACCCCCATCTTAACTCTACTTTATGTTAACGGGTAGTCTAGCATAGCTTAAGCAGAAAAGCGGCATTATTCATTACTATAAAGCAACACACGCCATGCTTTTTACGAAAAACACCTGCGGCCTTGCCATGCAAACCTCTTGAATTCATTCAAAATACAAAATTATTACATTTCTGGTTATTTACGCGTTAGTTCTAGTTAGTTCATGCATTTTATAAAGCAGTCTTCGCACGTGTAGTGTAAAGGTGCACATTAGTCGTTTAACACTACTTACTGTTAGTCCATATTAAAGGGTGGTTCGGTTGAGCAGGTTTCTTTTCGCGAAATCCTGCTCCATCAATCCCCCCTCTGATGGCTTTTAAGAGCCATCATAAATACTCACCATACCGAGTGCCACCTTTATGTTGTCTAGCATTTACTCTCCTTTTCTTCTTTTATGGCACTCTCGTCTAACTCTTTCCTCATGCCATAATATTCTCCTTTTACTTTTTCTAACTCTATTTCTTCTCTTTTTCTCTTTCTTCCTTTACTTTTATTCTTTTTGTTTTTCGCATCTTTTCTTTCTCTTACATATTTGCAACATTTATATGTTATTAATATTACTAGAACTACTATTGCTACAGAAAATATTGGGATTATTATTTTTCCTAATAAACTGTTTCCTACGATAGAAAACCATTTACTTACTGCAGAGAAACTCTTACCAAGTCTCTCCCAAACACTATCAACCTCCAGTTGGGTTAACTCATTATGTAATTTTGTAATATTTCTAATATATCCTTCTATCCCTTTACTTTTATCCGGGATATAGGTACAGCAGTGTTGAATTTTCCACATGCTACAGACTCCACCCTCTTTTGCCAAAAGAATATCAAGGGCAAGTCGATTTTGTAAAACCATTGATCTGATTGCCACCATTTCGGTATCAATCATCAAGAAACCACCAGCAGTATCTGTTGATAAACGATCAACCACTGTGGATAATTTACGAATTTTGTGTGCATTTAAAACAACTCCAACTGAGGGTATCAGTGCACCAAAGATATCACCTACTATTTCTGAAAGACTTGCTCTTTTACTTCGTATTAGTCCTTGTTTTATTTCATTGGCACTATTGTCCCCACGGTCTTTATGGTAGACCTTTGGAAAGATGATCCCAAAATAACAGCTTCCGTACCAATGTGCTGGTAACCTATAATAGGCTTTCTTGCCACAGACATAATAGATTCCCGGGAAAACTGGGTCAGTTCCACCTTTCAGTCCCCATCCTCCAGTAATTTGGAAAGTATGCTCACATTCACTAGTGCCAATAAAGTAATTATTATAGTTAGTCCTTGATCTATATAAACAAAGTTTCCCCTTTCGTGACCAGTCTAGGGACATCGCAGCATATGTCTCACCCTTCTCATAATTTCCTTCTCTAAAAGCCCAAGGTGGTGCCTGTGATTTCTGTTCATTAGCTTTCTTCTGGAAACTTGCTCTTCTATTCTCTACCATATCTAAAAATAATTTTTCTTCAACATGTAAACTACAGGTTAAATTGTTTTTGTAGGCATATTCTATACCTAAGGTTTTAGTGATATGGAAGAATTCTCCCATATAACGAGCATTTTTAGCACTTACTACTTTATTCAATTCCTTTATGATTGGTATTTCTGAAAATTCTAAATCTATATCAGTATATTGATAATCCAGCTTACCAGTCATATAAACTAGACTGCTGAGTACACTACATGACACACCATAGGTTAGAGAAAGATGATGATAGGTTAGTCCTTCAGAGACAGACGTAGGTAATTTCATACAGACATAACAATCACTCACGTTCATAGTGTTAGTATACTCATATAACAACTTGGTAAAGACATTTAACGAAAAATCACTAATTGATTTATCATGATGGTGAATACTTCCATCTATTTGTTCTATATTAGTATTTAAATGTGTTTTAGACACATCTTTCATTCCTTCAATTGTCATATCATTAATATTATTTCCAATATTATTTACACTAAAAATAGGTAAGATAACAATCAACAGGATCCATATAAGCGTTAATAGGAAAACACAACATAAACATGTTTTAATACATCTACGTTTTAGTCTAGAATTTGGTTGTTCAGTCACTTCTACTTCTGCCATTTTGATGTACTACAAAAAAAAGAAAAATATAAAAATCTAACAATTTTCTAGTCTAAAATCCAAATTTTCTCAAAAATATGGTTCTGTGTAATCCTACACTTAATGACTTTCTTCTTTACCCCTTTCTTTTTATTTAGTCTTTTGGGTTTCTCTTAAGTTCTCAATTCAGTTCATCTGACAAATGTTTCTCCTTTGTCTCTTTATAGTTCTTTTAAGGTGGTCTTAGTTTGTTCTCATCTTCCTTTTCAGTATCACTACTGTCGTGTTCTTCACTTAGACCTAAATTTTCAAATTCTTCTAGTATAACGAAGGTCCATTCAGGAGCTTTGTACTTTCTGCATGGAATTCTTGTTCGCTTTGATTTTCGGGTTGTTTCTCTTTTTGTGTTCTCTAATTCTGTTTGGCTTGAAACTTCATTACTTTGCTCTGGTCTTTTTCCCAACCTTCTCTTGACTATTCTGTATTTTAGTCTTCTTGCCCCACTTGACCAAATGTCTCAGTTTCTAGGATTTTTCTTCTGAACTACCTTTTCATCTTCTGTGTTTGTCTCACTATTTCTTTTGTTTGATCTTCTTTCTGTCTGTCCCTCTCTGTTCCATTGTATTTCTGTTTCTGTAGGTTCAGCGCTTGCTTCTGATTCATCAATGAGTTCACCTTCTTCTAGCCCATTGGTGTTTTCACTCTCCTTTGGTCCAATTTCTAGCTCAACAGCCGTTTCTCTTTCTCCTGGCTCACCGGCAGCCTCACCTTTTTCTGACTCAACAACAGTCTCTTTAATCCCAGTATCTGGTGCCCAATTTACTTGACTTGTGCTTGGCTGTTCATCGTCAAAATGTTCATTAGAATCTGTCACTCCAGACTCTTCAGCTTCGCACACTTCAGCTGCTGGTACTCGGTTTTGAATTTCCAATTGCTGTACTTCAGGTCTTTCAATTGGACTTGGGACTAAGCGGGTATGGCTTGCATGTATCCAGTTTGGCAAGCCAAAACACTTTACTGCTGTGGTCGTCACCAATGTGATCTGGTAAGGGCCGCTCCAACGGGGCTCTAGACACGTTTTCCTTACGTGCTTCTTGACTAGTACCCACTCACCAGGATTCAAATCATGTGCTTGGTTACGCTGTGTAGTTGTGGCATCTGCTCCAACCTGGTGGGACACAGAACGCACCAGGTCAGCCAGTCCTTTGCAATAATCTAGCACACGATCATCAGACATAGTCATCAGTTTGTTCGTAGGTATGTATGCTTGTCTCATGGCTCTTCCCATCAATACTTCATGGGGACTCAATCCAGTCTTTTTGTCAGGAATACTTCTAAGACTCATCAATACCAGGGGTAAAGCGTCAGGCCACTTCAGTGTTGTGGATGCACATACCTTCCCTAATCTAGATTTTATTGTACCATTTATCTGTTCAACAATTCCAGAAGCCTCTGGTCGATAGGCACAATGCAGTTTTTGCTCAATTTGTAATGCTGCACAAATCATCCGAATTATCTCATTATTGAAGTGCAATCCCTATCTGATTCCAAAGTGACTGGAAAACCAAACCTAGGGATTCGTTCTCTTAACAACAACTTAGCCACTGTAAGGCTGTCATTCCTTCTCGTTGGATAGGCTTCCACCCAGCGAGAAAACAAACAGACAATGACAAGGACGTACTTTAGCCCATTACATGGTGGCAGCTCAATGAAATCAATTTGAAGTCTTGTAAAAGGACCTCCTGCTTTCCCAGTTACACCCCAATTTACAACTGTTTTTCTTCCAGGATTTTGTTTTTGACATATGGCACACCTTTGACATAAACTTTCTGCGATGGCCCTGAACTTTGGATTATACCATGTCTGCTTGAACAGTCTTACCATTGCATCCCTTCCGATGTGTGTTAGTCCATGATACATCCTGGCCATATGGGAAAGTAAAGAATCTGGTAATACTGGTCTTCCATCGTAATAGACCCAAACCTCATCTTCTGTATTTTTCCTACAGCCTGTTCTATTCCACTCTTCCTTTTCCTCATCACTGACTTCTTCCTGCATTTGCTTTATTTCATCCCAAGTCTCAAATGTTGTTATGTACATAAGATGGCATTCAGTATTTTCCTTTTCAATTGACCTGTTTATGGCCACTGTATTTTGTGCACAGTAACGCGCTAATTGGTCCGCGTATCTATTGCCCTTTGTCACATCATCATCTCCTGATTGATGTGCTGCACATTTTACAATGGCAATTCTTTTGGTAACTGCAAAGCATCCAATAATTCTTTTACAGTTTTTCCATTCTGAATTGGGGAACCTGAGGAAGTCAAAAATCCTCTTTGCATCCATATCTGACCAAAGTCATGTACGATACCAAATCCGTACTGACTATCGGTGTAGATGGTTACTTTTAGACCTTTTGCCAATTTACATGCTCTAACCAGAGCAATCAACTCTGCAACTTGGGCGGATTTTACCCCATTCAGGCAAGATGCTTCTAATGCTCCTGATAAAGTGCAGACAGCATAACCAGCACACAATTCACCCCTTTTATTTCTCAAACATGATCCATCCACGAACAATTCACAATCTGGCCTTTCTAACGGTTCATCCTCTATATCCGGACGGGGCTTAGTACAAAGTTCTGTCACTTCCAGACAATCATGTTCTGCTTCTTCTTTCACTTCCTCACATCTTGAATCTGGCAACAATGTGGCTGGGTTCACAGTAGTGCACCTCACCACTGTCACATTTTCAGCACCTAGAATCACTCTCTCATATTTAGTCAGCCGACTAGATGTCATATGTTGAGTCCGAGTGCGAGTTAAAAGGATCTCAACAGAATGTGGTACAAATTTACAGGATAACCCATCACAAGTGCTTCACTTTGTTCCAAACTTACACAAGTGGCGGTTACTGCTTTTAAGCAGCCTGGCAATGCTGCAGCCACTGAATCTAGGGTGGCAGAAAAATATGCCACCGGACGTCGGGCCATTCCGTGCTTCTGAGTTAAAACTGCAAGTGCACATCCATCTCTCTCACAACAATACAATGCAAATTCTTTAGAATAATCCGGCATTCCCAAAGCAGGTGCTTGACAAAGACTGTTTCGCAATCTTGAGAAAGATTCCATACTCTCTTCATCCAACACGATTGGATCTTTCACATCCTTTCGTGTCAACCTCTGTAGAGGTTTTGCAATCAATGAGAAGCCACAAATCCACTGTCTGCAATATCCAACCATTCCCAAAAACATTCGCACTTCTTTTTGATTTCTGGGTAGATTTATTTTCTTAATCACACTGATTCTTTCTGGCGTCACCTTTCTGACCCCTTTTTCAATTTTGTGACCTAGATATTGAACTTCCTGTTTTCAGTATTGCAATTTAGATGGTGATACTTTATGTCCTCCTTCTGCTAAATGGTTCAATAAAGCAATTGTGTCTGTCACACATGCTTCTCGTGTTTTTGATGCCAACAGTAGGTCATCAATATATTGAACCAAAACAGAGTTTCCAGGCATGACCAAAGTTTCCAAAAAATTTTCCAAAATCTGATTAAACATCGAGGGACTTTCAGTATACCCTTGAGGAACTCGGCACCAGGCCAAAATACGGTTTTCAAACCAGAATGCAAATAAATATTGACTTTCCGGGTGCAAAGCAATGGAGAAAAATGCCTGACACAGATCAATCACAGTGTACCATTCCGCATCACAGGGAATTTGATAAAGAATTACTGCTGGATTTGGCACTATTGGACAACATGGCACTACAATTTTATTCACCTTTCTCAAATCTTGTACTATTCTATATTTCCCATTAGGCTTTTTGATTCCAATAATGGGCGAATTACAGGGACTGCTCATTATTTCCTTTAAAATTCCCTGTTCAATCATTTGGTCAATCGCAGGTGTGACTCCTGCTATTACTTCTGGACTCATTTTGTACTGTGGGGTATTTGGATATATAGCACCATTTTTTACTGTAATCTGGATTGGATCCACATTTGTCATTAATCCAATCTCTTTTCCTGTGAAATCCCACACTTCTGATCTTACTGTATCTTTTAACTCTTCAGGCAAATCTTCATCAGTGAGGAGTGAATATTATTCACTCACTTCTGATTCTCTCTGGGCCATCAATACTTTGTACTCAACATCCTCATCAGGTGTCATAAAAGCAACACCATCTGGTGTACAATAAATGGTGCAATTCATTTTGCACAGTAAATCTCTGCCCAAGAGATTTACGGGACTGGAATCACATACCACAAACCGATGCATGTCTTTGAAGTTTCCAATATGAACTTCTACCGGGGCAGTGACAGGAGTTCTAATATGTTTATTTGCAACGCCTACAACTTGGATAGTTTCTCCCGAGAGGGGTAGGTTTGGAATTTCTGCTGCTCTCACAGTAGAACGGGTAGCACCTGTGTCCAGTAAGAAGGTGATATCTTTACCTTCTACCTTTCCATCAACAAATGGACCTGACTGATCTACCTCTAAAGATGCGCCAAGTACACACTTTTCCTCCCCCTCAGGCACCGTCATTGAGACGAATCCGAATCCGAATCACTCTCACTACACTGCACCAAATATTGTGAAACCAGTGGATTCTTACCAAACTGCTCTCCTCCGTGGAATCCAGTACTTGCACTGTACATCTGCATATGAGCATTCACATTATGGGACATAGGAGGTTGTGGCACCTGTAACTGTGGAGTAACTACCTGCTGCTGTGTTGATTCCCAATCACCTCATTCTGCATCTGTGGATTTAAATTTTGATTTACTTCATTGCCCTTTTGTCCATTTCTACACTCATTCTTCCAGTGTCCAATTTTTCTGCACTCATGACAAGGAAATTTCTTTTTAGCTTCTTCTTTACTCATTTTAAATTTTCCTTTACCTCCACTGTTTACCTGACCAGTCTGATTTTGACTTTGTTGTCCATTACTATTTTCCTGTTGCTGTTCTGCCATCTTCACTTGAGCTCACATCATTTTCTCTTTCAACTTTTTAAGTCTTGAATCAATGTCATCACTACAATACTTTGCATACCTCAAAATTTCGTCTATTGACTTACTTTGCCAGCAGAGCATATGCTGCTGTATCATTGCACTAATCTCTGGTTTCAATCCATATACGAATCGATACACAAAATGTCCCATATCTTTGTCTCCAATATTCTCAAACCCACTGTACTGCTTAAACACCTGTAACAATCTCTCATAATATGCATGCACCGACTCTTTGGGCTCTTGGGTTGTCCTGTCAATCTTAACCCAATCTGTTTCTTTAGGAGAAGTCTTCCCCTTCAAGAAGGTAATGACTTGATGGTACTTTTTCATCACCTCTTCAGATGGTGCACCTGTTCTTGCATCTCTGGGATATTCATCCTTAGGCCAATCAACAGTAATCTTACATTCTGTCCACAAGTCAGCTGGAACCACTATTTCAAAAAGACCATCTAAGTCTTTCAACAACACCTTTGAGACTTTTACAAATCTGTCCACTTGTTTGTACCATTCAACTGGCTTCTCTCGCAATCTGGGAAAATCATTAGTGAATGATAATATGTCTTGTCTAGTCCAAGGTACATGAACATATCCACCACCTGGAACTTCTCTCATCGGACATACCCTTTCAACTTGCTCGTTTTCTTTTAATGGAAACATGGAAGTTCCCCTACCCGCAGTTTCTTCCTTCTTTTTCATCCACTTACTCCTCCATCGTTCTAAAGTTCCCCATTTCTTCAGTAAATTCATTAACTCTTTTATCTGCAATCTTTTTCCTGATATATTCAAACTCTCTAAATCCTTGTCAGTAAAAGCCATTCTGTATGTCTTTTGTAACACCTTCGATTTTTCTATATCTACACCAAACTCACTAGCAACCTCTGATAATTTCTCATGGAAATTCTTCGCTCTCCAAGTAATACTTTTACACAAAAACAACAACTCTTCTTCACTATAAGTCCCTAATCTATCTGGACTTACTGTTCCAATAATCATCTCTTCTAAATCTACTTTCAATTGACTTACATTTATACTCTGTGGTTGGGCTTTTGGTTTAGTCATTTCATTTATCCAATGAGTTAATTCTTCTGGAGAGGGACCTGCTGAACTCCCCATTACTGGGGTAATTTTTGGCCCTAATTTCCTTGGGTCTAGTTGAATACTTCTCCTCGGGGTTTCCGTTAAATATTCATCAATCGGTAAGTCTAACAGTGTAGTAATTTGGTCATTTTGTCTATTTTCATTTGTTGCTGACACTATTTCACTCCTTACACTACTTCTTGGAACTGACAACGTGTGTACGTTAGGCAAAATCGATTTTTCTCCAAACAATGGAACCACGGGACCAATTGTCACCGGTACCGTCAAAGTTTCTGCATTCAAATTTAACTGATTTAATTTCTGTACTTGTTCCATTCTAGCCTTGTTTAACAAACTCACGTCATTTTCTCGCACCATTCTAGCCATTTCGGTAACTTATGGAGTCAATGGGGTTACCATTTGTGGGGCACTTGGAATCATTTATCCTGAATTTTCTTCATATGGCGGAGGCCTTTTAGTCATAATTTCTTCTAATAATTCATCATCAGACTCATCTAAGCCCTCTCCGGACGTTTCTATATTTTTCTTTTTCTCTTTACACTTGGTACCTGTCTGACTCTCTACTGTCAAAACTGGATATAGACCCTCGGTCACTACCGCTCTTCTCCATCTTTTCATCTGATCTTCTCTCCTCTGGAATGGCTATCTAGGCATGAAACCTCTGAATCTCCTACCACTTCGATCTTTTTCTCACTCATAAGCTTCTACTTCCCATTCCTCCAACGCTTCATACTGAGTAAGTCTTGGATTTGGCTCTAGCATGTTCATCCTAGCTCTCAAATTCTGTAAAATTCTCACATTAAATGTTCCAAACTCAGGAAAAGCTAACATTCCATCGTCCTTCATATATTTTGTCCAATTTTCTAACCAAACACACGTATAATAACCTCGCTCCATCATCATATAAGAGGCAGGCGTTTTTGGGGGTGGAATGGGGATTCCTTCTCTCATCACAATTTGTTTGTCTTTTTTAAAGAAATTCTTTATGGTTTTTAACAAACCCATTTTCAAAATTCTTCTTTATTAAAGTCTGTTCTCAATAATAACTACAACAAACATTTCTCCGTATTTCTCTCTTCCCTATTTGTTAAATTCTGTCCTATACCAACGCGAGTCACACCAACCAACCAATCACAGCTCCCTACTTAACTTCAATCTCAACCAAATACTCTAATTTACCAATCAGAGCTCTGTTCTCTCCCACTGTTTGTCCAATGCCAGCGCGGCCTTTTGTGACGTCAGTATTTACTCCTTCGACTGACCCTCCCTTTACAATCTACACTCGACACACGCCCGCTGCTCCCACCAATACCAGCGCGGCACTCTGTGACGTCAGTATCACTCCTTCTACTGACCCCTCCTTTACAAAATTTTACGGCAATATTTTTCTGAGATTTTCTTAATCAAAATTCTGTTAGTAACAACATAAAAAGACAATGCTACCTTGTCTGCTCCACTAAATAAAGAGATAGTCTTCACTTTTCCAAGAGATCCTTACACTGCAAGTAACAATAATGACCAGTGTTATCTCACTTTTCTAACAAGCTCTGGGGAGACCTGTTACTCCTCTAGGGATAAAGCCGAAGTTTCACAAGAGGACTTTCTTGGCATTAGAAAGGTGTCCTGTTACTCCCTCGAGAATTACTGCCAGAGTTTCGAAAGTGGACCCTTCACTATTTCATACACTCCACTTACATACGAAATTCCCTAATTATAACACTGACAGCCCTACCTAGCTTTTCAGTATTATTTCCAACAGACAAAGTACTTCTGCAGTGTGATTTCTTTACCACACTCTTCTTCTGCCTACTTCAGGCAAATTCCTTCCCGGGATTCCTCAGGCAACTCCGTACCTGTACTTCTAGACAACATAAAACATGACGCTAACTCTTTATGTTAAACATATAATCAATATTCAATAACCATTTACCAAACTAATCAATAATCAAACCGTCACTCTGCTACCAAGAAACTGATCCAGCGCGAACCCAAATAAATGATCAGGGATAATTATTCAATAACATCATACATTGGCCCATACTCATTCACCCAAAATCCCTGATGCACTGGTGTCAAGTTTGTTAACTTTTCTTCAACTTATTCCTGTTATTTATATACAAAATTTAAACATCTTGTAATTTTATTCGACTTTTCATCTACTTGGTCGATGGACCAATTAGTTGAAGAGTTGATGGCAATGGTAATTTCACCAGATAAAAATTAACCCTTTATAATAACTGATTAAATGACCACAAACTCTCGGTGTGATTTAACATTTTTATCTAGCAATTAAAATTACTTATAGTGATCATATCCTCAAACACTGGAGACCTCATGGGAGAGAATAACAAACTAATCACAGTAACAACGGAAATATCATTCAAAATATACGTTGCACTGAGTGGATAGATGAAGAGACATTAGATACACAATAATCAATCTCTTAAAATCCAAAACGATTGCGGAGGGGATAGATGAAGAGACAAAAGGCACACATATCAAAGGAAACAACTGGAATCTGTAAGGGAAAACCACCACCCAGGCCTAGTGAGGGACCCCTGAACCAAGAGTCAGGGATCAAAGACTTAAGAACCAGGACAGGGACAGGACAGGAACATCTAGGCCTCTCAGCTCACTGACGAAAACAGCGACGCTTCCCTCTCTCAGCCTACGTGACCCTTGAAGCCCGCACACCACACCATCGGCTGCCTAAACCACACCCCTAAAGTACCTATTCTTATACCCTAAAAGAACATGTCCGTTCCATGATAATTGCTAATTTCACATTTTCTAGCTAAGGGATTGGTGGGATTCTAGGGGTGGAGTGTCACCCCACTATGAAATCATCTACTTTTGACTACACCACTGTTCTAAACATTTTTTTATACAGTCATCAATACCTCTTCTCTCCCATGAGAACATATGTATCAACATTTTAAACAATTTATTAAATTCAACAACTTCGGGTTCCATTCCCATGATGACACTGGTGTTGGCCGCTTGTCAATGTTCATGTCCTTCACCAGGTGACGTTTTTTTTTTTCTTTTTCAGCTTTGCTCAGCAGTTAAGTCATGTAGTCACATGGTTCCCACTCGCCCTCTTGTTCACCCACCCTTACTGTGGCTAACTTAACATCATGGAAAACTCGTCCATTACTAAAAGAACAGAAAAACGAACATTATTAATTATGTGATAATGTAATTTTCACGGTTTACCCCCATCTTAACTCTACTTTATGTTAACGGTTATTCTAGCATAGCTTAAGCAGAAAAGCGGCATTATTCATTAGTATAAAGCAACACACACCATGCTTTTTACGAAAAACACCTGTGGCCTTGCCATGCAAACCTCTTGAATTCATTCAAAACACAGAATTATTACATTTCCGGTTATTTACGCATTAGTTTTAGTTAGTTCATGCATTTTATAAAGCAGTCTTCCCACGTGTAGTGTAAAGGTGCACATTAGTCGTTTAACACTACTTACTGTTAGTCCATATTAAAGGGTGGTTCGGTTGAACAGGTTTCTTTTCGCGAAATCCTCCTCCATCACCCCCTTTAGAGAAAAGGAAAACAGAGAGGTGTCACTCACTTTTCTCTATGGCAAGTTATGCTCTTCCAGCTTCGGAGTATCATCTATCACAAAATCTAGACAGGAAAACTCTTACCTGTAAGGGTTACATGTATAAGCATGATCCCTCCGGACTGCCCCTGAAAGCAGTACATACAGTTTTTAGAGTTGTGTAATAAAAGGCTATTTATTGAGCACAATCAACACATAAATCTTATTTATCAGAATGATGGTTATGATAATCTCAGAACCCATTACTGTTAGAAATAGAGGTCTCTAGTTGACAGAGGTAGGTACCTTTGTCCAAATAGGGGCCCTTGCTTCTAGTCAGGGTAAGGGGGATACACTTCTAAAATAACTCCTGCTCACCCCCTTGGTAGCTTGGCACGAGCAGAAAGGCTTATATCAGAGGCAGTGTGTAAAGCATTTGTGAGCGCATACAGTGATACAGTGAAAACACTACAAATAGACACCACACCAATTTAGAAAAATAAGTAATCTTTATCTAAACCAACAAGACCAAACGACAAAAATCCACAATACAGTTATCAAGATATCCTCAAAAATAGGTTATTCACTCAATTAAAGTTTGTAGCAACAAATAACTCCACCTGGAGTTATTACAACGTCGTGACAGATGAAAATCCCAAAGGGCACGGAGTCCAGCAGACCCCCAAAGAACAGTACCTTGGAATTGATGAAAGCAAAGACGGTGCACGGCGTCGGGGACGTGATGCTTCGTTGGCGCCGTGCGGCATCACCCACGTCGAGTATCGGCTCCGTGTTGATGAAGCACCGGCGTCGGTGAAGTTGGGGCTGCGGTGCGAGTCGAGACGATGCATCGTGGATGTCAAGAGCAGTGTCCTCGGTTCTGGTGCAGGCAGCCACCTCGGCGACGGCTTCGGAGTCGATGCGGCATGGCGTCAGCAGGCGTCGGGCCTATGGTGCAAGTCGGGGCGGTGCGTCGTGCTCTTCACGAGCTGTGCCCACGGCTTCGGTGCAGGTTACGGCTTTGCTCGCCGGCGTCGGTGTTGCAATTTCCTTCTGTGGCAGCTGAAACAGCAGTTCCAGAATAAATGAAGTCTTTGTGTTCCTGAGACTTCAGAACAGGAGGCAAGCTCAATTTCAAGCCGTTGGAGATCTTTTCCTCAAGCAGGTGACAAAGCAAATAGCAAAGTCCTTTTCTCCTTTCCTTGGCAGCAAGTAGCCACTGCAGGCCAACCCCAGACAGCAAACAGCACAGGGGCAGTATTCCTCCTCAGCTTCTCCAGCTCTTCTCCTTGGCAAAGGTTTCTCTTGATTCCCAGAAGTGATTTAAAAGTCTGGGGTCTGGGCCCCTCTTTTTATACACAAAAATCCTTTGTTCTCTGAAGGCAGAGAGTGTCTGTACCCAGCCAAAACCAGTTCTGTCCTCACTGGTGCAGCTTCCTGGCAGGAGGTGGAGACAGCACTGTTGAAGGCAGACCAGGCCCATTCAGGTGAAAGGATTATCTCCTCCCCCTACTATAAATGCAGCCCAGGTCTATTCAGCCCAGCCCTGACTCATCAGGCTCTCTGGAGCCACCGCCCCTCTCCAGCCCCTGTCATCCAAAAGCCAGACATGCAATACACAAACCTAGCAGGGACACACTGGATGGTTAAGCAAGACAATACCTACTTTCTAAAAGGGGTATTTTCAAACACAGAATGTAAAAATCACCCTGACTAAAAGATGGATTTTAACATTCTGAGTTCAGGCATACTAAACTTTATTTTCCTACCTTGTTCCCAGGGGTAGTTATGTTTATAAGATGTTATAATCAAACTCCCCATTCTGTCCTATTGGAGCAGGTAGCCTTGCAATAGTGAAAAACGAAATTGGCAGTAATTCATTATCAGGACATGCCACACACACCAGGGCATGTCCTACCTTTCACATACACTGTGCCCTGCCCACAGGGGTACCTTGGGCCTACCTTAGGGGTGACTGACATGTAAGAAAAGGGAAGGTTAGGGCCTGGCAAGTGGGTGCACTTGCCAGGTCGACATGGTAGTACCAGACTGCACACAGGTTCTGCAATGGCAGGCCAGAGTTACATTTACAGGCTGCTTATGTGGGTGGCACAATCATTGCTGCAAGCCCACTAGCAGCATTTGATTTACAGGCCCGGGCACACACGGTGCACTGTATTAGGGACTGACTAGTAAATCAAATAGCCAATCATGGAAACACCAATCCAAAATAGTAATTTACAAAGGGAGAGCATATGCACTTTAGCACTGATCAGCAGTGGTAAAGTGCCCAGAGTCATAAAACCAACAAAAACAGGTCAGAAACAGAAGGCCACAAAGCAAAAAGTCTGGGGATAAACCCGCTGAAAAAGCCAGGTCTAACAATTATAAAGAATACAATGAACATTAGAATAACTCAAAGCTTACATTCATTCAACCTTGTTGATGCCCAAGTGAAATTTCTGCTACACCAGCATACTTAAGTGTAATTTTCTGAATTTCATTTTAGCTATGTTACACGAAATTCCTTAAATTACTCCATCACGCCATGTGACGTAATTGTGCTGCATATGCTGAAAAGGTTTAGTGCAGGAGCACTTAAACAACATCAATGATATATCTTCAAGATACATAGATACATAGATGTCGAGTTAAGGATAGTAAATCCTTACCTCCCTCAGTGTACTTTTCGATATTTTGCCCCTTGATAGTCTGGTCATGATATTGTAACCTTTTAATATATTGTGCTTGAAATTGCCTGCTGATGCAATACTGTGCCTTCTCTTGCCATAAGTACTTTAGATTGCAAAACCATCTATAAGCCACATTTGAGAGAGAAATTCTTTTGAAGCCCGAACTGCAGATTTCTGGCAGTGGTGGTTTGCCCAATTGACTGATGGTTTGGAATTCACAGGTATTATAATGTCTATGGCATCTATTATTAGTCATAGTTTTGTGGCTAGATATGTAGCACACTTGCGCAAGTTGACAACTTTTTGGCCTTTATTTAATACATTTTTGTAGCTGGTGGAGATGCATAGTTACAAGAAGTGTTTCTGATTAGAATTGGTTCTGTTTTAAGATGGCATGTTTATATGAAGATTTGACAAGGTACAGAGAATGAAGAGGTTGTGCCACTCATGGATTTGAATAGGAGAGTTCCAGATATTGGTTTATGAATATAATAATTTCTTAATTTACATAATCAGAACTATCCTTGCTTTGCCATACCTACTGCATAATTTTGTATACTTACTTTTACAACTCTCAATTCATATTTTCACCTGTCCTTTTTCTCTTTTGGATAAGCATTCAGTGGTGGCTTCTTTATAAGAGTGTGAGGGTGTTGCCCCCCTATATTTGGTCCCCCAACCCCAGAATTCAATGTAAATAAAAATTTACAGCATAAATATTTTTTCTGGCTGCGGACGCCCCACATTTCTTTTATTTATTGGCCACGAGATGGGTTGTTTAGTGATGAGTGGGTGGGGCTAAATAATATACAGGCTCACCTCGGTTATTGACACGCACTCTCACTTCAAAGTGCACATAACAGGTTGGCTGACTGCCTTTCTGTGGCCAGCCTAACATGCGCACTAAAGGCCTATCAAAATCTGTGCATGGTGAGGGGAGGGGGCGGCAGATGCTGCTCCCTGCACTCAGAACGAGCGCTGGGTTCACCTGCTTGATCCAATCCTGCTATGTTATGTTATGTTAATTTAACTTATAACATGCACGAATCACCCCGGGAGGGATATATCGGCGCACCATGCATGCAATAGAAAGCTATACAGCAGAACACAACATAACTAGGGCCTACAAACAAGTGTGAAAACATCTAAGTCACCACTAGTACGATTGCTGAAAACAAGCTCCAAGAAGCACTTACCATGGTGCTTCAAGAGGACGCTGAAACTCTTAGCAAATCTATTCAAAATCTATTAAAAAGAAAAGAAAACAAGAGAATTCTGATGAAAGAGTGGAAAATAAAGCTACTGAAGAAGAAAGGAAAGTGAAAACAACGTGGAGCTCCCCATGGATGGAAAAGCTGTAAGACGACAGCTCCCCCAACAGACTGTTTAGAAGAGAAGACAACAGCTGGAAAGCAAACTCAGTGTTCAGTAGAAAAGACAACTAAAATACTTCTGAAACCAAGACAGCTAGAAGAGTGTTCAAACGTTAAGTAAGCAGATTGTTCAGAAAAAAAGACAGTACAGCATCAAGCGTTGAGAAGTTCTGAAGACTAGAGGACATTCACCCTTCAGAGGATTCATTGCAAAAGATAAAAGGACAGTCAAAACACAAATGTGCATCTTCTACTGTAGGACAGGACAGACTGAACAACAACGTGAAACTTTCCATGGACGAATGTGCAATCAGAACAAGAAAAGCTGCTATGGTCGGGCAGAGCAGCCAGAACACCAACTAGGAGAGGACAGTAGAACACTAAAGAGAAGCTCTTTGGGAGAGAGAGGACTTACAGAACACCAACGAGGAACTCCTAGGTTAGTACACAATCTAAACACAATGAGGAGGCCCTAGGTTAGGAGAGACCAGTCCAAACTCCAACAAGGAGAGCCAGGGAAGGAGAGGACTTCAAGAACTCAAACGTGAAACTCCTAAGACAAGACCGCCTGAATACCAACAAGGAACTCCTAGGGCATAAGATGGATTCCAGAACAGTAAGGAAGAGCTTCTAGTGAAAGACAGGACTTCCAGAATATCAATAAGGTGCTCCTAGGTTAAGAGAAGACTTTCTGAACACCAATGAGGATCTCTAGGTCATGAGAGAAGCGAACCAATACTAACGAGAAGTTCCTATGGAAGGAGAGGACTTCCAGAACAAGAAAGAGGAGCTCCTAGGGAAGGAGAAGAGAGTGTGAATGTCAATGGGGAGCTTATAGGTTAGAAGAGGAATTTCTGAACACCAATGAGGATCCCTTAGGTTAGTAGGAAACATCCAAACACCAACAAGGAGCTCCTAGGGAAAGAGAGGACCTTCTCATAGAAGCAAGGAGCTCTTAGAGTAGGAGAGAACAGTCAGAAAACCAATAAGAGGCTTTTAGTGCACCAGAGGGACTTTCATAACACAGCGATCATAAGGTAGGAAATGACAGCACAAACAAGAAGTGTATAGAGGACAGCCAGGTGAAGACATCCATAACACCTTCACAGTGTTTTCAGTGGAACAGGGGACAGCTGCCACACCCACAAGAAGCACCAAATGCATGCAGGACTTTCAAAACATCGACAGGGGGCTCCTAGTGCAGGAGACGACAATCTGAATACTAATGATGGAGTGAGGTTTGTGAAATACATCCTCATGAAATTAAGTAACTCCATAATAATGTATTGACTGCATGAACTAATCAACTTCGGATACACACATTTACACCAGGGGCAAACGCAATTTACATAATATGCTAAAACATGTTGGCATGAGTACGTATTAACTGTTTGCGCTTTGAAAACCGTACTAATGCATGTTTATGCTGTGTTGTACCTTGCACATTTTGCATGTTGTGCACGAATAATAAGAAGTTTGCTTTAAACTAATAGCTTTCGCTAGGATTTATTTAACACAGGGCATTAGTATGGTGGGAGGTAAACATAATTGGTTTTATTTCACGAATTAATATTCTTTTGTGTTTGTTTATTTTAGTACGGGATTGGGCCTGCATGAAAATGGCCTCTCGTTCAAGCCAGCATGTGGTTGGCCTGCTCGGCATGAAGTGCGCATGTGCCAAGAGGGGTTACCTGCTCGCAGACTGCTGAGTGTACCCGATGATGAAATATGTGTGAAGGCCATGTTGACCTGCATCTTATTGTTTATGTGCCAAGATGCGACAGCGACTGTGGGAACAGCCATCTCTACGTGCAATGCGAATGTGAAAGCGGATATTATAATGAACATTGTAACCAATTGTATAACTATGAATGTTAGTAATATACGAATGCATTGGTCTTAAATCCTTTCTTTGTTAGAACCGGTATAGGATGGATTTGTGGGGAGAACTGGATGAGACGACCCTAGTATGATTTACGACAACCAATCACAGACTGAGTTTCGACCGATACTGTAACATTGTAAGATAGTGAGTTAGGCAGAAAGGTATAACTGATATCCCAATTGGGAGTTGTGGCAGTCGTGGCAGTTGTGGCAGTCGAGGCAGTCGAGATGGACGAGAGAGAAGAGAAGAGAGCAGAGAGAGCAGAACGCAGATCAGAACGCATAGAGAAGATCCAAGACAGAAAGAGCAGCCCTGCACAGAGTCAGAGAACTTTTAGGTACGAGAACGTTGCGGGAGTGCTGGGGAGGAGACTGCGACCGAGGAGGTAGATTAATCGGGAGATTTATTCTAGTTGTTGCTATAGCAAATTCTGCTGCATCTGTCCTGTTTAACTTTGTCCTCCGAGCCTATCTCTGGGGACCTCTTGCCACAACCTCGGCCAAGAAAGTGGTTTCCTGTTTCTTTGGTGGGTATTGCCCTCCTTGTTTGCTTAAAGTTGCAAGTATATTTTCTGCAAGTATTTATGCTGTACCTTCTTTCCCCATTCCTTTGCATGCTTTGATATCGATGCAAATGATTCATTTTGATTGCATTGCTTGATAATTTGTTCTCTTATATGCAATCTTGTATGTGCACTGACAATTTCATTACGAGCAATATTAAGATAAAATCATTAACTAAAGAAATGACTTTGTGGTTATTTAGTTAAATGTTAAACTGTTTAGTTAATCATAGTCACCATCAACTCTTCAACTAATGGTCTATCGACCAAAAGAAGAAGAAGTTGAAATTACTAATAGTTAGAAATAGATACAAATGTTATTAATATGAAGTATAGTATTTAATAAAACTGACAAATTAAACCCCCAAATCCAGCGCCAATCTTCAGGGATCATTTATGGGTAATGTGTGATGGGCCCCGTTGTTTGATAAACAATTTATGCATGACGAGATTTTCTTTGGTCCCTGGCTCAGGAATTTAGGGGTTGCGCTGGATCACTAACGAGGGGCTT
Source organism: Calotriton arnoldi (assembly GCA_963921515.1). NCBI lineage: Eukaryota > Metazoa > Chordata > Amphibia > Caudata > Salamandridae > Calotriton > Calotriton arnoldi. Next base: position 1,858,507 of record CAWUFW010000195.1, on the reverse strand, counting down.
TCACCTGAACAGAGGACATCGGCCACCCTGGCGGTGTTCTCAGCAAGGGAGCAGCAACTGGATTGGCCAGGACTTGCAACACTAACGACAATTGCACATGTAGTCCATAGAGAGAATCGTGGCCAGCCCAGCCGAATTCCATCCAGCCCAAAGGCAGCCCTTTCTGAGATGGCACGAGATGCCCACCACCACGGCGTAAAAAAGATGAGCCAATTTAAGGCATACTTGGCTGAGGCGGTAATCAGGCACTGTCCAGATTGATTCTGTAGCGTTTCACTGACATGTCTGCACACATGCAGTTTAATCGAACATTTCCATTGTTTCATGCTCCGGGCACACAGCCTCACATTGCTTTCAGGCGGCGTTACTGCAGTGCCTAGCATGTAGTTCAAGGAGTGTAGGGCCAGGAATCTGTGGCACAGGGACTTCCTGGCACCCAGGGCAGCCCTTGGCATGCTCTACCAGCGTGGGGAGGTACGGGCGGCTGGACATCAAGGGAATCCCACGAGCCCTTTCACTGCATCAATTTTCCCTAGACTTTCATTTACTATTCAGCCACCCTTTATCCACCCTGTCACTCTCAGTTCTCCCATCAATCCTTCCATCCAACCACCAGTTTATTCAGCTGTTGTGTCCACTCATTAATTGATTCGTTCCAAGTTCATTCTATCAGTTATTTACCCCTCCATGAATCCACTTGCGTATCCACCTATGCACTTATTTATTCATCCATCCATTCGTTCGTACACACATTAGGTTACCTTCTCATTAACATGACTTGTGACTCGTTGCACCGCTTGTTCTTTTGTTTATGCGCGATCCTACCATGCGCTTAGCTCATTTGTTCGTCGGGTCCCCTGCCTGTTCACTCTCTGAACCAATTAATCATCTATGTCCTTAATAATATATACTTACACTTATTAAATAAACTGTTTGTTCTCACATTGAGTCATCGAGTTCGCTTATTCGTCCTTTTGATCAGTGATGAATTCACCCAGTCGTTCATGTCTGCCTTTGTTTACCTGCCTCTTTCCTTGCCCATTTCTCCCCTGCCCTCGTTCGATCCACCTCTTCTTCCTTCACCCCCTGCGCACCCCCCGTTTAGCTGTGCATCCCTCACATTCCCTCATTAAATCATTTCCTTCTTATGGATGTCTGTATTTTACTCCGTATGTTCTGAATTTACTTTGCTGCTCTTGAGTTCCATGCGTTTTTTATCAAGTGTTTTATGCGCTTTTATTATGCTTGACCTATAATAACGTTTTTAACGACATTTGTTTAAATAGTATGCTGATATGCACGTTAATAGACTTAACTGTCTAAATAAAGTATTTCGCTCTCACTCTGCTCCCTCATTAAATCCACTTAATCCTGCTTTAAATGTGTGTTCATCGAATCCCTCATCGAACCTTCTATGTACTTTGCCAATCACTAATTCCTTCATTTGTCTGCTCAGCTATTCGTTCACACCCTCAGCTGCAATATTAGCCATTCATCCTTGGCACGTTTTTCAATGGCTTCCTAACAGGTTCAGTGTTAGTGGGAGTCAAAGCACCACACTGAATAGTACATAGTAGTCTGGCCGCATTTCTTGGAGCCACTGAGGAAGAATAGTGTTTTTGAGTCGCAGGCGGGTTCACAAATCTGGTGAATTCGACCCCTGATTATCAAAAATCCCGGGCACTCAGGGGCGTAGGAGACACAAAATTTCTGGGGGGGACACGGTCAACCATGCGCGCGCGTGTGTGTGCCCACGTGTGCACATGTGTGTGTGCCCGTGTGTGTGTGTGCGCACGTTTGCATGCATGTGTGTGTTTTGAGGATGCTCGCTGCAAGAGTGGTGAAGCACCTAGGCAAATACTGTATTTTCCCAAATCTCCTTACTTTACTTCAAATCTTACTGCTGCCTTCAGGCCTGGGTCTTCAAGGCGGAAGGTAGGGTAGGGCTGAGGAGGGGCAGTATCAGACAGCAATCAACAAAGGACCTCTCTCCCTTTGTTCTCAGAAGTGCAGACTGCAGGCAGCTGTGGCTGAGATTATAAACAATTCCCGGTGTGATGCAGTGCAACAAAAGTGTATGGGGCGGGTGGCCTCTGTGACTGTCAGATTGGTCACAGGTAACTGGAGGCTGGTCACAGGTCATGTGCAGTCAGGGCTGACCTTTCGAGCTAGGCCCAGGCCCTGGTCACCAATTTTCTGAGGGTCGCATGGAGCTGTGTGCATTATGGTTATGCCAACAGCAGCGCCCTTCTCACATTGCTACAGCCTTGTCCTTGTCCTTGCCTGTTTCTTTCTGTCTGATTTGCCAATTTAAAGTAGCTTTAGTACTTCATTATCATATGGCAGGTGATGTTTTTAACACCCCTTTAGCCCCCTTCCTTACCCTCCCTTCACCCTCTGAACCCTGCTGGCACCCATCATCAAACCCATCATTTGCCTGGGCAGCTAAGCTAAATGTGATTTAGGTGAGCTCCGGGAGGTCCGGAATGTTTGTGTTCAAGTGCGAGTCCCTGCTCATCCAGGTACTGAAGAGTGTACACAAAAGTAACCCTCTGCTGCTTCATTCAATTCACTACCATCAGCAGGGGTGCCAAATGTCTCTCGCCCAGGGCGCTATCTTAGCAAAGGCTGGCTCTGCCTCCAGGGCCATTAAAGGTAGCGCTTTTGCGTGCTAAAGGCCCTGTGAATTAAAGAAGGGAGACAAGAAATTCTTTTGTCTTCTCGTTCCCCCCCACCCTTGTCCCCTGCGTCCCCCCACTCCAAAATCTGGGGGGGATATGTCCCCTGCGTCCCCCACACTTTCTACGCCCATGCGGGCACTGCATAAAACTTGCCTGCCTTTGGCTTTGGAAAGATGCTTATCGTGCTCACGCGCGTACGCTCATTGGCACTGGCTGTATAAATGACTTCGGAAAGCGGTCCCTGTAAACTTCAGCACTTTCATATACATCTGGTCCCTGTCTCCTTTGTGTCAGGAGGCATTTTCTTGCCCATACTCTCCAGTTATACAAATGCAGGCTCACGTGCCTGGCGCTTAAGGTCGATTTTGGACACCCCCCAACCCCCCACGGTGTATTTCCAACCGTTTTCTTTATCTCTTTTCCTATCTTCCTGCTTGTGAGCTTTTGCCTGATAGTTTTCGATTTTTACAACCAAGTTTCGCAATTCTAATAGTAATCAATGCTTCTCTTCTGGCTTAGCATCAAACTTCCATTCATGCCAGCTATCGTTCACTGCCTAAAACTCTTCTGTTCTGTTAGCTCCATTGTTGTACAGCCTGCGTCTAACTTGTGTCTTCTGGCCTTAGTCCTAAAGCCTAGGGGGCAGATCTACAAGAAAGTGCTGCAGCGCGGCACCGCAAGCCCTTTTGCTGCGCCACTTTCAGAGCACAGGAATGCGACATATCTACAATGATGTGTCGCATTCCTGTGCTCTCCCCTGCACAGGCGCACAAACAACTGCCATGCGCCAGCGCAGGCACCCTTGCACCATGGTGCAAGGATGCCTCCATCATGGGGAGATTGTTTTTGTGCAGGAAGGGGCACCTTCCTGCACAAAAACAATCACTACAGGCATTTTCCTCTTTCAATGCGTGCTGTAGAATGCAGCACGCATTGAAAGAGGAAAAAACGAGGAAAAATGAAAACATTTCTCCTCGTTGCACCTGGCTACGCCACCCCTAGGGTGGGTAGCAAACGGACGCATTTCCAGGTTTACGATTTCTCGTAAATCTGGAAAAGTGTCTGGTTCCAAAGTGCTGCGTGTAAAGGGGCCATATTGACAAGGACAGGAAAAGCCAGGGTGGCTTTTCCTGTCCTTGTCCTTGTAAATATGGGGCAGGGAAATGCGCTGCCAGTGCGTCACAAAAAGTGACGTACTGGCAGCGCAAGGGGCTTGTAAATCTGCCCCAAGATATTTTCAAGTGAAGATGCGGACCATATTAAAGCCCATTGATTGATTGATTCATTCATTCCTTTGTTATATTATGCTGCACTTAGTAAGTCCTATAATTCCCTATCAAAGATGGCTGATCCCAAGGTTGAGTTTAGCGCCACTACTTTCCACAACACCTGCTGCCACATTACTCAGGATCTGTTTATATACTGCTCATACTTCCGCAGACTGTTGACTAGGGTGAATGGTCCCGCAGTGGTTCTGTTCATTTTCGGGAAGTCACTAATCCCATCTACTTGGGAGGACACTTTCTCATCCGCATCTCTTTTTTCGGCCAATACAGTTCCAAGACCCGCCCACTGCAAAATTCGGGAAAGCTTGGGGAAAGCCACTAAAAGAATCGTCTTTGGTGCAACAGGCAGGCACATACCTGGTGCTGCATTTATCTCTACTATTGCTCTGAATCAATTCAATTCAATTCAATAAATCTTTATTCGATCTCTTTAGAAACAGATCATAAAAGCACAATTTCATTGAACGACCCGTAAAACAGTACAAGCAATATTTTAAAAACATATAAGAACATTAAAAACGTGGTAGGCTATAAATAGCTTTTAAGCCAGGATCAGATGATATATAAACATTTAATTCTTGGTTACAGCAATTTGGCCAGCAAACCGCCTCGCACCTTTCACTTTCTCAGACATGCCCACAAAAAGCTAGCTACTGAGAAACAAATAAAGGGGTCGGGAAGTGACTTTAAAAAATATAGTGCCACTCTACATTGATTGAAGTTATAGCACCTTAGGATAGGAAGAATGAAGGCTTCTCTTTCTACCTGGCAAAACTTACAGAAAAGAATTAAATGTAGGTCCGATTGTGGCGAATGGCAGGGACATGCACTTAGGTCTGAATGTTTGAATTTCTTCTCTGGATACCCTAGCATCAAAGGAATGAAGTTCAAGCGGAAACACAATAAAATGTATCTGTGCTGCGCTATTGTTGTGCGAGCCAGATAGGAATATCCTTCCTCTGGTCTTGGAGAGATAAGATTATAGACAAGGAATGCTTTTTAGCGCTCGTTCTTTTCCCTACGGGCAAAATTAGCCATCTGCATGTATGCCTCAATTATTTTCTGTTTAGAGAACTTCCTGCAGGCTAGGTGGTCCCAAAATAGTTCTCCCAACCCAATTGCACTTAGTTGAGACTCTACGTATCTAAGCCAACCAATCTTTTTGTAGTAATCCAGCTTCAGACAGTCTTTGATTATACACTGTGTTAAATTAACAGAGTACCTGCGCCATATGGAGAGCCATAAAAGGATTGATTGTGTCTGCCAATTGAGGTAGCCCTAGTTCCAGATGAATAATATAATTGGTGGAAGACGGGGGTAATGACACCCACAATTTAAAAAAGCTGTCTCCCGATGTTTGAAGTTGGTCAATGTGTGCCATTCCCCAGACTCCCGCCCCATAAGTAACCAATGCCTTTGTCTTTGCGAGATAGATGTTTTTAATTGGTTCCAGGGGATTTGCGCCTAGCTTCCTAATGAAACCTTTAATGGCTTGGAGACTTCTTTGCATGCCTAGCCCTCTTGCCGCCACCAAGTTAGCCCATGAGTGTTTTTTGTCAAATAAGACACCTAGGTATGGAAAGGACTCTACCACTTCTATTCTCTTTGAATCCAGGTGGAACTAGGGGGCTTTTGCCACTTTACCGGATCCTGCTATAATAATGTAGGATTTCGTTTCGTTCACTTTGAGGTCTAGTGAGGCCATGAATGATGAATACAAATTTATAAGATTTTGGAGGGCTACCCCGGTCCTAGCAATCAGGCCTGCATCGTCTGCGTACGCCAATATTGGAAGGGGGGTGTTGTAAAAAAACAGCATGTCCAGGGGAGAGCTGGTAAGGGCCGCCTCAACTCCGTTCGTGTAGATGGAATAAAGGAATGGGGCGAGGATGCATCCCTGCCTGATTCCTCTCTCGATCTTAAAGGAACGTATACACTCCCCATTTACGCCATACCGGACACAAGCAGTGGCATTAGCGTATAGCTGGCCAATAAAGCTTATTATAGGGGGGTTGATCCCCATCCCCTCCATCATGGGCGACAGCTTCTGGTGGGACACGCAGTCGAAGGCCGCTGTCAGGTCCATAAAGGCCGTATAGATCTTCCCACCTTTTGCTTTCGTATATTTATCTATACAGAGCGAAACATTAAGGCATTGATCAACCGTTCCCTTTCTCCTCTGGAAGCCATATTGAGCCTGCATCAGAATGTTAAATTCCTGGGCCCAATCCTCCAACCTAGATAGTAGGAGCCGACCCATAAGCTTAGCGGTGGTGGCCAATAGGGAGGTAGGTCTGTAATTCTTTGGACTACCCCTGTCTCCTTTCTTATAGATTGGCACTATTACACTGTGCTTCCAGGAAGGAGGCGGCCCCTCTACCCTATGCTGTTAAAAACGTTAGTTAGTAAGGGGGCCCACATATCGTAATTATCCTGGAAGAGGTCAATCGGCACCCCATTGGGACCTGGGGCCTTCCCTGGTACACAAGCCACCAGCCCTCTTCTAACTTCACATAGTGAGACATTTAATCTGTTTGATAGTTGGGGGACTGACTCGGGAGGAGGGCTAGCCGAGGCAATGTTAGAGCCAAAGATGCTTTCAAAGTATCCCACCCACGACTCTTCACCTATGTGTATGTCCAGAGACGGATCCTTAGGGTCTTTAAAATGGGGTGTGTTTATTAATTTCCAAAACTCACTGCTATTACCTGAGTTAGCCGCTTGCTCATGATCATCCCAAGCTTTCTCCCTGATGTCCTTCTCTCTTTTTTTCTGGCAGACTTGTAGTCGCTGCGTAATAATCTTATCCGTTCTGGGTTTCTCGGATACGTTTTTAGTGCTCTGACAAGGGCTTTTTTTTGCTAGGGAGCATGGGTAATCGAACCATCGCTTGGCAAAAAAGCTATTTGCCGGCTTGCGGCGGGTTAATGCCCCTTTTATTTTTGCTAAAAGAACTGAAAACTGGGAAACTAATAGTGAAGAGGAAGACTCCTCTTCCAAACAGTATAAAATATCATCCCGGATCTGTGCTTTAATTTCAGGGGCCAGATTCTGCTTCTCAACCTGTGCCACTTTAATTGATACCCATTTTTCCTGGATAAGGAAATGTTTGCTGCTACCTGTTGGTGATCTACTGCCTTACAGGGACTACTAAAATGGGTAAATAGAATGGCATGGTCACTGTAACATGTAAATAAATTGTCTGTGTGAAAGACTTTTTCACTCAATTGGGAGGAAGCTAGAATAAAATCAATCGTGGACTCATAATTAATCCGCCTGAAAGTTTTACCTATATAGCCTGCCTTCCTATTATTAATTCTTTCCATATTCCTGATAAATAAAAATCTGTTAAGGCTTTCTCCATATTCGTTGTGAGTGAAATGGGGGACAGGGTTACCCTGGTGGTCTTCCAACTCACACACCGTGACCTCGTTATAGTTACAAGGGTGGATGTTGAAGTCACCCACCCAAATTATGTTGAGTGGGCCCTGTTTTGAGATCAAGTTGATTTTATCTATCTCCCTGATTAATTCCTCTACCACTAGCTTCATATTTCCACCAAATTCATTATAATAGTAATTAATTAATAGCCAGACTCCTTTGTTGGTCATCTCCAGTAGGAGTAAGTGGGAATGAGAATTCCGGGAGCTGGCCATCCTTACTTGTAATGGTAGAGTGTTGGAGACTAAAGTTAAGAGACCCCCCTTCGCTATTCCTGACACTGAGGGCACTGCTGCTGTTTGGAAAGAGCGATACCCAGAGACAAAGGGGCCGATTCCGATCTCGGCCGGTAGTGCTCCGAATCGGATTCGGATTTACCGGATCCGATTCGGCGCCCTGTTTCCCGACCGAATCGTACGCGGGTCCGGCTGAGCGAGTACGATGCAAGCACCCGCGAAATCGCCGACCGACTCGTACGCGGCTTCAACACGCTCCGACCGACTCGCATGGACACGACTCGCACCGCGCCATGGAGACGTTTCCCGGCCGGGTAAGTACGATGCGCGCCGCGAGCAGTCCGACCCCCCTGTATGCGTAGGCGCGCGAGTCGCACACAGGGGGGACCCATGGGTCCCCCCTACCTGTGCATGTACGCCGCGATGCGCATGGACGCATACCCGCTGTAGGGGGCGCCCTTGTTCGCCTCGCACCCATTGAGTCAATGGGAGCCCGCGTACGCGTTGTACGACCGGCTCCCATTGACTTCAATGGGAGTCCGACCGAATCGAGTCCGATTGCATGCGAACGCATCGTACTCGTTCGGTCGGACTGCTAGGGTCCGATTCGGTCGGAATTCTCTCCGGGTCCGGCTCGGTCAGAGAGATTTCCGGCCGGAATCGGAATCGGCCCCAAAGACGGGCTCCTTAGCCCATGTTTCCTGGAAACAAATAATCTCCTGGGATTGCCAGAGTTTATGCCACTGATCATTGCCTATCTTTGAGGCAATGCCAGCCACATTCCAGGACGCTAAGCTAATCTTATTTTTGTCAACTACATTAAAAAATGGGGATGCCTCAAGAGTTCCCTGTGTTACAGGCACTGGAGTAGCTGATGTAATTTCTCCCATATTAGCTGAGAGGGGAACTGGTGTGAGTCAGTCACAGGTTTCCAGGTCTGAGAGAGGGCTATATCGATTGTACAGACTTACCCCCGGGTTACTAGCCTCCCCAAAACTCAATCCTGCCCTTGACCTACCCCTCTGTTCACCTCAAAACATAGTGCTCTGATTATAAAAATGCTCCAGTGGTAAAGGGGTGATCTGGGTACTCTTAAGAAGAGTACTATGTGGGTGGCTTAGGAGCAAATTCCCCACATAAGCATTGTTAAAATTTAACACCACACAATCAACATCAATAATTTTAATGGAGGGGCCCAGCCACCCTACTTTCCTGGCATTGATACTTTGATTAGACAACAGATGACTCCTCATCCCTGAGTCAGTTAGGTGATGTGAGAGCCAATGCAAACTTTTGTCCATTAACTGTGTTGTCGATTTGGTCTGATTTTTCCGCAGGCGTGGTACATTGCCAGGACCAGTACTAAGGGGCATGCCGCTGGAGGAAGATGAAGGAGTTGTTGAGAGCAGAGTTAAGAGCCTCCCATAAATTTGTCTAGTCTTCCTGTTGGCTGAAGATTAGTTCTTGTGGCCCCCAGTGCTGGTGCTTCCGGTTGAGACGAACCCCTTGTGCCCGATGGAAATAGTGTTGGGGCCTCAGATAAGATGTTAGAGTGGCCGATGGCTACAGGTTGCGTCTCGCCAGTCAGTGTTGCAGATCTTGTTGTGTTATATTTCATATAGGTTCCCCGATATAGGTCTAGGTAACATCATAACCTTTCACCTACATTCTCTCCTATACTACATACATAACGGATTTGAAGGACTGACCTTTTACCCAGTTACAATACTACACACAAGTACGTAGGGTTTTTCCCTGGACACTGGCCTCATAAATTATGCATGAGGATTCTTAATTTCTTGGAATCACAGCAGGACCATCATCTCCTGCATAATAACTGTGTATAAAGTTAATTCCCGACGTCATCCTACGTCTGACACTGACACAGCAAGGTAGAACCTCTGGGGATACCTTAGGGATACCTTAGGGTATATTAACACCACATCTTGCTGAGATAGTTAGAGGAGATCAGGACTTCCTGGCAGACACACTGACGCAAGACGCTGAGTTTCCTGCATGCAGCTACTCGAGCTCGCAGTGGTCTGACATCCCTTGTGCGGTGTTCAGCTTGAGACCAGAACGGGGTCCCGCAGTCTCACATCAGGTAATGGGGTAGGCTTTATCCTAGAGGGATTCTTGGCTTTACACCTACTCACATGCTAGGTACACTTAGGTACATCTTGTTAGGGTGCATCATAGGAGTACGCATTTTATTGCCATGTATTTTATATACTTGCCTATATTTATGATTTTAGCAAAATGGTAGAAACCTACCATCTGTTTACTTTCTTAGTGCTGCTACTCATTTATATATGCTACTGTCTACAGTGCACTTATTTTACGCTAGAATAACGACTGTTCAATAAATACTTATTGAAAATGTCCCAACCGTTTATTCTGTGTATCTCTCTGAGAACAAGTGAGCACGAGTGACTGAGCGAAACGTAAGTTACTGTTTCCACAGTCCTGAGGGATCAGGGTTGTCATGTTCATTAGTTGCCAAAAATTATTCTCTCCTTGGTAAGAGGAGGTTATAGTAGCATTGCGAGCTAGCTGGTACACAGGCCAACATACCCAGTGGGGGTGTCTGGAATCAGTCTGGACACCAGTCCCCCAGTATATGTTGTCTAAACGCGCAGATCCTATATAGGTCTTATAGGAACTACACGACATGGCACCGCCAACGTTGGTATTGGCACTTATTTAACAGTCAAATCTGAGTAGTTCAGTCGTGCTGTTCTCAGAAACCCCTACTCACATTTTCCCAGAGACGTCTGGAGTGGGAGGGAACAAAATCCGCCGCAGCTGAGTAAGAAAATTCCTATGTATTGGCTGTTGGTTTAATCAAGCTTGAAGGATAGAGTGTTCCTAATTGTGCATAACACCTTATCTCAGTTCCCTTGAAACGCTCTCCTTTCTAAAAATAATGACTGAGCAGGGAGACGTAGATGAAGGGAATGCACTAAACTTCACAACAGAAGAAAATGATGCAGATGCAATATATATTGCAGAAAATGTTAGAAATGCTGTAACCCTAAAACTAGTAGCATATGTTGTTACAATTAGGGGTGGGCAAGTGACTTTCGTGATTGAGGCACCCAAATCATATAGAACAGATGTATTCTACTCATGGATTAGATTCCCGCAGGCAAATGCTTTGACAAAAACATTTCACTACTATGTCGAAGATGACATACCAGACGAATATAGTCCATATGAGGACATTGAAATTCCACTTACTTACCACGAACATTTTTACTGGTTTAAAGGCGCCCTCCTCCATACAAGAAATAGAGTAAGACTCGGCCCGCTCGGAAGAGACGGTGCAACTTGGCCAGTTTTAGCAGCCTACACACCACATCCTGACATTGACACAATACCAAGAGGAGACTTACTCGTACAGCATAAAGAATTAATAAGACTTTACAGAAACATGACACAGTTTGTGATGGGAACACTCACACTTCAGACAACACCGGCTACACAACCAGGACCAGTCCAAAATAATACAACCAAAATTACACCACAAACACTGCACGCAGTGATGGGTAAAATGCCCACTAAACGTGAACAAATGCCCTTCTGGATAGCACAAAAAATAACACACCTGGAGGCAGTGTTTCCACACACTGGTCCTAAGGAAAAGCATAGAATACTGATGATTTGCTTGCCAATGGGGATAGCTCCCTCTATAGAAGATTGTACTTCTTGGGGTACAGTTTTCACTGCAATATATACCAGGACTCATGTTATTCCTTCTTTAGCGGTAATACCAGATGTATTAAGACAAATACAGAATGAGTATGGAGCAGAACCTGCTCTAAACTTAGGGATGAAGTTGTTAAATAACTTTGCCCAGGTATCTGCGATAATATTAGCAAATATTAAAGGGGAAGCAGCATCAGTGGCAATACGCCAACTTCTGAGAGATTTCACTCCATTACAACAGGAGACAGAGCTACCTAAAATAATAGAAACTGCTTATGCGGAATAAGGTAGAGACAGTCTGGGAGCTAGACCTGTAAAACCTCAACTAGTGGGAGGTACAGATAAGGAACAGGCAAAGCAAATACCGGTTTCTACAAAAAACAAATGGGACAATAATAAACAGCAAAAGAACAGATCTCACTCCAGGGGAAGGTCTCCTCAACAGGAGCCCCCAGAAAGGAGATATAATCTTAGGAATAGAGATAACATAAAAAAACCTGACAGGTATCAGGACACTGATACACGTTCCTCTCGTTCCTTTCAGGGTTCATCCAAAAACTCAGAGAGGGAAGGACGGTCAGAACAGAGACAAGAAGAGCGTACAAAGCCCAGAGACAGGCAACGCACTTCGGACTACGCTTCAAAGAAAGAAGAAAATCCCAAAGCAAAACCTCCATTTAAAAAGAAGAAGGTAGCAGGTCTCAAAGTTAGACATGCCAGAATTCTGAGGACTCAACTACTGAACGGAGAATGGGCTCTGACGATGCTAGACAGTGCAGCAGAAGTAACAATAGCTCGCCGGAACCTGATGGAATTTCTGGTGACAGCGGAGTTGAGTGAGTATATCACGGTGGAAACACCTGATACTAGGGTGAGTGTCCCACATAAGTTACATGAAATAACACTCCAAATGGAGGGGGACAAGCCCAGACAAGTTAAGGGTCTCTTTTGGGAGAACCTGACTTCTGGCTACGACATCCTATTAGCCGGAAAATATTGGCCGCCTACTATTGTTATGGAATGCCCAAAGGGAGAAACTGTGATTTTACCAGCTTTCTCAGACCTAGTCCCCGCACACCTAAGACATACATATGCGCAGGAGTGGGCGGTAGCCCTTGCTCCAGCATTATACAGCAACCACGTAGGGTGGGATGAAGAGTCACCCCACCACGTAATTCCAATAAAAACAAACCCAACTCCACAAAGACAGTATCCCATAAAACAGGAAGCTAAAAAACAGGTCAGGGAGATCTTAGATCAACTTGAATACCATGGTGTAATTGAACCATGCACCCCATCAATGAATAATCCTTTGTTTCCCGTAATGAAACCCGACAATTCATATTGCCTAGTTTTAGACTATAGACACCTAAACTCATGTACAAAAACATTTGCAGTTCAGAATGCACATAGTGCCGCATTGATGAATAACATTGTGCGGAAAAAATACAAAACAACATTAGATATCTCAAATGGATTTTTCTGCCAAAACATAGCGCCTGAAAGCAGATATTTGACAGCGTTCTCATCGCTAGGGTCCCAGCGTCAATTTTGTCGACTCCCCCAAGGGTATAAGAATAGCCCGGGGTTATTCTCAAGGAGGGTAACAGAGTTACTACAGAATTTGGATGAGGAAGCATTATCCTATGTAGATGATATTTATCTAACGGATGATGACTTAGAGGAACACTTGACCAGGGTGAGCACCATAATTTTGGGTTTCGCCTCTGAGGGCTACAAATTTAATTTAAAAAAATCAAAAATAGCCCACCTCAATGTCCTATTTTTGGGATATGAGCTTTCAAGTGAAGGCAAAAGCCTGGCAGCCCACTTTTTAGAAAAGTGCGCACTGCTACAACCTCCAAAATCATTAAAAAATTTACAGTCAATACTGGGATTTTTGAATTTTGGCAGAACATACATTTTGGATTACGCAGCGAGAGTAAAACCTTTCTACGACCTAATAAGACCTGACTTTTCAGTTAGACAATGGACACAGGAACACACAAATATACTTCGTTCCCTACAAGCTGATATGATATCATCAAAACACTTACAGACACGCGTAAACGTGTGCAACCTGGTGATCCGCGTAGTCGCAGGTCAATCAGGGTACACTTACTTAACCTTTAATGAAGGTGAAACAGTACCAATTGCATATAAATCGCATTTGTACACTAGCGCTGAAATGCGTTTTGCACCAACAGAAAAAATTCTGACAGCAGTACAGACTGCTGTAGTGAGAGAAAGAGCACTGGCTCAGGGGAAACGAATAATTGTCGTGACCCCGGTACCGGCCTTAGAGGCTGCCACAAAGGCAAGCGTCCCAAATGCTAAAGCATTACATCCAAGATGGATACAATGGGCTAATTCTCTCACTGCAACAGATGTAGAATACAGATATGACCCTAATCTAAAAACACAAGCATTCCTGCAATATGAACAAGAATATCCTCTACCAAATGAAATAATGCCTCTAGATCGGTATGAATACATTATTTATACTGACGGATCTGCTCAACCGGCCATAGGGAGTAAGCAACAATACAGTGCAGCATGCGCTATTGTAAAAGGTAGGATGCAGGACGGCAAGTTCCGTCCAAGCTGTACAAAAACGCAGTCTCTCGGAGACTGCACAGCTTAGTTGGCAGAATTAACCCTTTCGCTGCGTTCGATTTGGCACTGATAAATACGGATCCAGAATTCCCCACACTGATAGTGTGTGATTCCTTTTACTGTGTCCAGTCATACAACGAATATCTCCACTATTGGGGACAAAATGGGTTCAGAGATTCAAAAGGTGGCACAATTAAAAATAGGAAACTATGGGGACAGGTAGCAGAGTTGAAGAACAAACTGCCAAGGGCTCACGTGATACACACACTGAGTCATCAGCGTGATGCCGTTCACGTTGAAGGGAATTCATTGGCTGATGAAGCCGCGAAGGGTGCAGTACGCACTGCGTCTGTAGCTGCAATCACCCGTTCAAAAACAAGGGTAGACGGTAGCACAATGGTAGCTGTGATTGCTTCGCGCAATAACAGCAAAGCACTACCTACAGGTTTTCCACTCAAGTACTCCTACAAGTTAGATGCAAACAACGTTCCATTTGCTCAGATTCCTGGAATGGGGGATAGAGTAATACCAAACATGGATCGCAGGTTAGGTTTAATCTTGGCTGCACACGAGGTCTGGGTTATGCTCATACAGGAGTGATGGCGACAGTTTCTTTACTGAAACAACGCTATTGGTGGCCAGGGTTAACAAAGCAGACCAAAGACTTCGTCTTAAAGTGCAATATCTGTCAACAGATAAAAGGGTCCACCGTAGCTCGCCCAGCGCAGACACCATTGTTAATATCAGACAGACAGCTCGCGTGCATTTACCTGGACCACTGCGGCCCCTTACAATCAGACGAGACTTACAAGTATATCGTGGTAGGAGTGGATTCCTGTTCAAGATTCTTATGGGTTTGGCCCCAGCGCTCTGCTGATGCCCGAACTGTTATAAAAGATTTGCGAGTCTTCATAGGGACATACGCAGTTGGCACATTACATTCTGACCGTGGCCCCGCGTTCATCTCTAGGGCTTACAAGGAAGCCATGGGAAGTTTGGGTGTAGCATTGCGGTACTCCTCTCCGTACCATCATGAGGGAAATTTGGTAGTGGAGAGGAAAAACCGGGACTTAAAGCAATCTTTAACAGCTAGGGTATTAGGCTCGGGTGGTAGTTGGGTCAATCATCTATATGGGGTCCAGCGAGCCCTTAATAACCAGCCAAAAAGCTCTCTAGGGGGTGCCACTCCTTACGAGGTCCTGTTTGGGACAAGAATGTGGGTATCTGATCTCGACTGTGAAAGCACAGTGGCGGATGAAAAACGATTTGACATCAATAAACGTTTGGCTGTTTTACAGGATCTGAATGAATCCAGAGCCTCCTTAAGTAACGTCGAAACAAAGAAAACCGCCACTGGGGAAGTCAAGTCAGCCACGGCAAGACCTGCCTGGATTCCTAAAGTTGGGGATCTGGTCAGAGAAAATATTGTGGACAAGAAAGAATTCGGGCCATCCTATCGAAAGCCTGTACCTGTCCTGGCAGTTGAAGAATCAAGAACTGTACTTCTACCGCCTCTTGCCAGAAAAGAAAAGAGATTTGTCTCAATCGATCTGATCAAACCACACTATGTGGCCGATACTAAATAGTAGGCCTCAAACTTCAAAGGTACTGTTGGACATCTTGATCCCTACCTACTAATTGCCCCATATTTGTGTTCATTTTTATCCTGCTTTACCCCTACAGTCCTGACCTGCTGATCTATTGCCTGTTCTACTGCCTATCTGCCATGGGGAAAAGGAAGGGGAATGAGGCTGGGCTGGGTGGTGCAACTAAAAAGAGATCTAAGAAACGGTCCCAGCCTCCAGGGCATGAAACTGGGGAAGGGGTGTTTGGGGAGGAAGTGTTAAACCGTATTGAGACTATTGTTGCTTATTGTGAGGGGTTGCTCATGTCACCTGCTCTAGCTATAGATACCTGTACCCTTGAAACCACCCCCAAGCCTTCCCCCTCTCACACGTCGATTGGGTCTAATAGTTCTGAGTATGGGAACATTCCCACCTTATTAAAAAAAGTGGCTAATAAAACATTACCAACACTGATTTCAACACCAGCTCCAGAAATTCCAACAGATCATAACCTTTTGTGTCCCTTGAGTGAAGTGAGTGAGGTGTGTCTTCCCGTGATTGCTACATTGGCCGACCTCCCCCTGAGTAATCGCTTTGCCCCTCTTGCAGATAATCCGGCCATAAGCGATTCACCTATTGATAAGGATCTGTATCATACAAGCATATCCGATACAAGGCTAAATATGCATCCTTCTCAGGGATCAAGGGAGGCTGCCAATGAATCCACATCTTCTTATTTTGATCTCCAAAGGGAAATAGTTGCCTTAAAAAGTTCCATTGAGACCTTGACTACCCTAGTGTCAAAGATCTTTCTCAAATTAGAAGAATGTATCAGACTTCAGCCCCCCCCACTTCTGCCAACCCCACCCAACCACGCCAAATTGAGGATGGGGTCTGTATTGACTCTCCCTAAGCAAACTGGCCACAATGCCCCGATTATGAACACTGCCCCCCAGTTTGGCACATTCGATTGTAATGACAGGGCCCCTGACAATCCACCATCTGCCAATTGCAGGCCTCAGGAGGACCAGGGTGGGAAACTTAGGGGCGTATCCTGGGACCTAGTTGGGCATGGGATGCTGATAAAGCAAGCGCCCCGGGGTCGGAATGGAAGCTGTAGTAAAGCGACTCTCCCCTCTTACTTTCCCCAACCACATCACTCTTCGCATACCACTCCATCGCCTACACCTATTTACATGACCAATATTCCTAAGGTGGCAAACAACAGCACTAGATATGAGAATGGAGATACCCTTATAAACAAAGCTATATATTGGCTGAGGCATACCAGGGGCTGCAGATCCATAATAAGGGACGATATTGTCCAGGCCAAAAGATGTGTCCTTGACCACAGTCCAACTGATGCTATAGAGCTCATTTTAGTTAGTGATCACTTGGTACACAATATAGTGGCCTTGGAAGCCAGATCTTATCCACCACCTATCACAAATATTCGGCTGAAGCTAAATATCCCTTCCATATCCAAACGAGTCAAAACTGCTCCCTTGCTTCCTGGGGATTCTCCTATCTCAACACTATCTCAGAATGATTGACTTCTTTCTCCACCTTCTGCCAGGGATTCCATGTACATCCCTAGCATAGACTCTGAGTGTACTTCCCCCCTAGCACAGATTTATCCAGAGGGCCCCTTTCAAGAGATCGTGAACACGTCCTCAAATTCACAGTCAGTCCTAGATATTGTCACAGTGCCAGGGTCGAGCGATCATGTGCAAGCTAGTGGTTCAGTAACACCTAGCTATTCACTAACTAAACCGACTCATCAAAATATTCCACTACCTCCTTAGGTCCACTATTCAATGTCTAATGGCAGGATACTGAAAATAGCGACATGGAATGTGGCGGGCATAAGGGGGAAACTCGATAGCCCGCACTGGCTGGACTTTATCAACCAACATGAGATCTGCCTTCTGCAGGAAACATGGAGCCAGACCCCCACATACATTCCTGGGTTTATGACTTTTCATAGACCAGCGATTCCATCTAAACATGGCCGTCCGTCAGGTGGGTTGCTCACCCTACTTAACATCACATTAAACTGTGACGTTGAGGAGTTGGACACCAACAGCCCAGATATTCTAGGGATTAGGATTAATAATGGCAAGGGCAAGTCCATTGATATTTACAACGTGTATGCTAGAAGCACTAGAGGAGGCAGCTCCACAACCCTGCACGCCCTGGATAACCTTTTGGAAGTTAGGCACGATGGCCATCCCCTAATAGTTGGCGGCGATTTCAATGTCACCTTTGAGCCACTTGATTGGGTTGAGTCTCATGATGTGAGTGAGGAGGATAATGCGTGGATGGTACCACCTCTGGAGCTCAGCCCCATTAAAAAATGGTCGCAAGCAGCCCTGCAGCTGAATGCTATATCTCTAGAACATAGGCTAAGGGCCGCCAACGGGAGAACTAGCTCTGACAAAGGAGGGGGGATGACCTTTTGTGGACCGAACGGGGCTAGTAGGATAGACTACTTACTAGTGGACCTGACCTTATGGCCTTTGGTACGGGATATGGCCATCATCCCGTCTTGTGAAAGCGACCATAATCCCCTTAGCCTGACCATCGAACACCCTTGGAGCGAAAGGGGGAAGGTCACTCTGATCCCACTGAGTACTAAGGAGGTAATTCCTACTAATGACAAACGTCGGCTCTAATGGCTCACTATTATGGCATATGAACCCAAGACTAAACTAATTAAAAATGATTTAGAAAAGCACCTGGAGATTCTGTCAGCATCAATTAATGACACGACTACACAGATTAGCTGCAGTATTCGGCATAGTGACTTTTTCGACCATCTGGCCAGTTATTTTTATGTTTACGAGCACAAGATCAGGCTAAAACAGGGGAGACCATTAGGTTCAAACATGTGGTTCAATAGGGAGTACAGGGTGCTGAGAGGGAGACTCTCGGCAGCTATTAGAAATAGGGACGCACTCAGGACACGAGAAGTTAGAAAGGAATATAAACAGGCTCAATCTAAAGCGAAGAGAGAATGGGATGAAAAGAGATGGGATGAACTAGGGAAGGCCATCCTGCATCCTGATGGCAGGATGTTCTGGTCCCTTTAATCTAAGGGCATCTTTGAAAGATCGCCCCCTTTGGCTAATAACATCCCAGCTGTTGAGTGGCACAAGTACTTCAGTGACCTGTACTCCCTTACCAATATTCATGACAGGCGCCAGATGTCCCAGGATATAGGTCACTCAATAGGTAACCTTTCCTTTACCAAAGAGGAAATTTTGTCTTCTATAGACGCTATTATACCTGCGAAAGCCCCAGGTCTGGATGGTATCCCTGGCGACCTTTTCCGTGAGGATAGGGACAACTGGGCAATATACTTTATGACACTGGCCAATGACATTGCTGGCGGGGGAGGATCCCAGATTCATGGAAAGGGGCCGAAGTAATACCTATCTTTAAGAAAGGGGATAGGTCAATGACCTCCAACTACCGCCCGATCAGCCTGATCGATTGTGCCCAAAAGGTCTTCTGCCGCTCCCTCCTGGCCAAGATCCAGGACTGGATGGATGAGAATGATATCCTCTCTCCACTCCAGGCAGGATTTCGGCGGAAGACCGGCACCATCGATCAAGTATTACGTCTTGTTACGTTATACTGGAAGGTAGTTGTGTTGGGCAAGGGTAGCCTGTACCTTGCCTTTATAGATTTAAAAACAGCCTTCAACCTCGTCCCCAGGGACTTACTTTGGCGGACTCTTAGGAACAAGGGAATGCCCCAGGCATCCTGGAAATCAGGTTGCATGAAGGAAATTTTGCCCGGGTGAGATGGGGGAACCAGGGACAGACCACTGAGCCTTTTAAGATCCAGCGGGGGGTACGTCAGGGATGTGTTTTAGCCCCAACCCTTTTCTCCCTGTATGTCAACCAGTTAGCTGACCTCCTGTGCTCCACACCTGCTGATGCTCCATCCTTGGCGAACCACAAAATTCCTACTCTATTATTCGCAGACGATACCCTATTGATCTCCAAAACTCCCATGGGCCTCCAGAAATTTCTAAACCAATTTAAGGCCTTTTGTGACGAGAGGGGCTTGGTCATCAACACCACTAAAACTAAGCTAATGATGCTGAACCCTCACAAATCCTTCAAGGATACCTTGTTGTTGGACAACGTTCAGCTTGAGAGGGTCAGCTCATTCGATTATTTGAGTATCAAGCTGTCTGAGGGAATGGCCTGGAAAAATCATCTAGGAAAGGCTGTTTTGAAACTTTCACAGCTAACTGGGGCTCTGAGGTGGGAGCATTGCCTATCATATATCAAGCCAGTGGCTCCTGCTCTCAAAGTGTACAGCTGCAAGGCCGTGAGCAGTGCTCTTTATGGGGCAGCGTTGTGGGGCACAGTAACTGCAAACGACCTCGCAGTTGTGGAAAATAAGTTCCTCAGGAATTTGGTATCCCTTCCTCAAAGTACTCCTCTCCTACCTCTCAAGCTTGATCTTGGCATCAAGTCCATCAATGACCTTGCGAGGCTACGCCCACTGTTGTTTTGGCACAGACTGGTCACCACACCCGATTTGGCACCTTATGCTGCAGCCCTTAGCGAGGTCTCAAACCTGGATACCACCCAAAAAATTGGCTGGATTAAACATGTAGATGTTCTCTTGTCCAGCATTGGTTTGCCAAATCAGGCTATTGGCTACCCACCACCCTATTCCAGGGGCCATTTAAAACTTATGTACTGGGCGTGGGTTGACCAGAATAATCTTCAGAAAAGACAACATGGCAGCCTAACTGATGCATTCATTGATTTGAAAACTAATTGTCACTTTGAGAGCTATTTTGACATCATCAAGGTGCCAGCTGACAGGAAACTGTATACACAGTTTAGGCACAGTAGCCTACCATTCAACGCCTTTACTAACTCTTGGCAGACTAACAAATCCCAACCTAAGGGCTGTCCTTCCTGTTCATGTCCACAGGAATCTATAGGCCATGTCTTTTTTGCCTGCACAGCCTATGCAAAACCAAGGAGTAAATGGTGAACTTCTGTGTGCAGGCAATTAGGGACCCGAAGATCCAAAGACGCCTTACGCATACTAAAGTCAGATGCTAGACCCCTTTTCGCCTGCGCCACCGCAAAATTCTTGGGCCACTTTTGGGCGATTAGAAGGAGGGCGCAGCTATCTCCGTTGTCTGGCCCTGATTGAAAAATGGAGACTGTATTGATCAGACAAGTGCGCCTTAATTTCCAATGAGATACTTTTATATTGTAAATAGCTGATTTTATTTGTATATATTTTATGTATTTTAAAACATCGTCTATTGTTGAATCTGAACAAGGGCATTATTTAGGTATAAGGGGTAACCAACCTTAGTTGTTTAATGTAAGGGCTGCAATTTTGGTAATTGACTAGTACAATATTTACTAATGTACCAGCACCTTAACTTTAGCTTTTTAACTACTGTGGCCTAATAGCTCTGGCTTGCCTTGTCAGAGTGTTCTCAACTATACATTATCTGGGAAATTAATTAATCTTGCCTTTCTACGCTGGTTTATCATGTCAATCTGTGTTCTTTTTATCTATCTATAGCCCATTTGTCTACTGAATGCTCCTTTTAACTCAGTATGTATTAATTGTGAATTGTGTGGTTGTTTCTTTTATGGTTTTATCGACCGAAATAAAGAATTTGATGATGATGATGAAATAGTAGGCCTCGTGGGCTCCTGAGTAGCCGACGTCCTCCTCTCGCTACAATACAGGAAGTTCAAACTGAAAGACTCATAACATTTGAAGAGTCACCTTTAAAAGCAATGGAATCAATAATAATGCAATGGAACTAGTTCCCCTTGACACTAACTCTCAAAATCAAATTGAAAGACAAATTTCAATTCAACCTAATAAGGATGTCTACGTCAACATGCCTCTTCAAGAGCAATCTACAAGTTCAACAAAACCTGCTGAGCTACCAAAAATAGATCGAACTGCATCTGGCTATTTCATCGACTTCGATACCTTTTCATTGGATCCAAGTGAACCTGAAACGACGCCAGCCCAAATTTCTCGCAAACAACGGATCAAAGACTTTTTTAACTTTCTTATAAGGACTTATTTAGTATCACCTTGGCTAGAACTTTGGATAATCACCGGTATATTATTTTTTCTTTTTTGGTTAGGATTAGTAATCACTTTCCACTTGCTCATCAATGGAACTTATCTTCAATAGAGCTCTCCAACGTCAGAAGTAAACTTAATTTTAAAACCTCATGTTTCATCTCATCGTGAACAAAGAGACTTGTCCTTCGTGAACATTTCAGCAGTTCCTATACCGGATGGTATAGTGTGGGACAATGTAAATTATGATATATTTGGACCGACCGAGCTTTTAAAAATTCCACATTTACTTAAAATTTCATTGAACGATATCATTACCTCCAGTACATTTTCTGATGATTGGGATTTTGGCTCTGTTAATAACTTATTATCTGATTTGGAACAATCTGTCGCATTTTCTAGCACTGAAATGTTAGAGGACACATCAGATTTTGACAAAATGTATTGTTACCAACATTATGGTCATCATTTCTTGCATAAATCTAGCAAACCTAGAAATGTTTTCACATTCCACCAGTGGGAACATTGCCCTACACCAACGAAAGGTAGTTCAAAAACTTTGCACAGAAATTCTCATATTTTTCAGGGTTTAACACTTCTGACCCAACCTTGTACTATTATAAGGTTGCACCCATATCTGCACAGAAAAATATGTTAAAACACCAAAAAGATTTACTCTGCTTCCTTTATTTCCCAGCAGTCTGAACAGGGTTTTGACTTATGGATTGACACTGTAGACTTGAAATCAATCTGGGGTTCTAAGGACTGGCAAGTCAGGGAACAGACGCACTATTTAGAGCATGCCTCATTCCACAGCAGATGATTTTTCTGAATGACACTGTGCAACAGACTTCCTGTCTTGGAATAGCCAAGAATAAGGACTTGAACACGCCTCAAATTCCAACACCTTTAAACACCGAGGGGAATTTTACACCAGAAAGAGGGGCTAAGTTGAATAACATATTGCAATACAATAGATCAGACCCCAATTGGAAGGGATGGTTGGTTTGGCCCACAGACACGAACAAATGTCAGGAAAGTTTCAGGGGTACCACCGAAGGGTTTAGTATCCATAGGCCAGACCCCTGTTATGTACAACGAGAACATCCGGGGGTAGTGACATCATACAGTGTTGGGAAGTTGTGCCTTGATTGGCTTAAGACCTCAACACTACCCCAGGTAAAACAACACTTGTCCTTACTCACAGAGGATGTGGACCTACGGGATTTCTTGTTAGGTCCAAGAAAACCACGTCAGAAGCGTTTTTTGTATGCTGTCCATAACGAAATCTGGAAAATCTCCCAACAAGAAGCTGCAGAGAGATTAAGAGAAATAGATAGAGTTAACCTATAAAAGGCGTTAGCCGTAGTTGACAATGGTATGACTACATTAACATCCAGGATATATTCACTGGGTAATATTGTATCTTCTGCTATCGATGTAATAGAACAGGATTTGTCCATATTGCAACATGGACAGTTGCAGTTACGTTCTATTATTTTGTTAAGCTGGACGTTGCAGTCATTGCGCGCCGGTTATGTGCCTTGTCGTTTTATCAACATTACGTCATTATTTTCTGCATACAATCTAACAGAAAAACAGATGAAAACGGCACATAGGGGGGCAAAATATACAATGCTGCACATTGAGAAACTGGATAGGTTACCCTTTACTGTGGCAGAGTCACCGTCCACAGAAAGGTTAATCCATGGCCATATAACATTACCGGTCGCAACTTTTCAGTTTCAATATTGCCTAGAACAAGAACAGGCAGGCAGATATGAGAAGATGGGTAAGGAATTCATCAGGGAATCCTGGGGTTTACCATACAGATTTCGATGCAGGAGTGGGGATCTGGAAGTGTTTCTAAGCTGAACTAACTGCGAGAACGCTTTAAGTGGATCTCTCATATGCCAGGATATTATGCTACACGGGGCTTGTAATGGGTCTGTGGCGAACTTGTCCTGTCACTTGAGGGGTACCCCGGCAGCTGTGATTAATACGGTATTCAGGCTTCTCTCGAATAGGAGTTACTTGATGCTGAATGATCAAGGTTGTTGTGGGATGCTTCCGGGCATCGCATATCTAGTCACTGTGAGCTCCAGGGTTACTTGCTGTATGAAAGTATTGTTTCCCCCAACACATACAGTCAGGGAGGCGCCATTATGGCCCTCACTAAATGTTTCCTTTATACGGTTTGATACTCTGAGCAGAATGAAAGCCATGCTTTTACAACAAACCTTGCCCTTACTTCCGCCCGGGAGACTTTTGATCTCCAGATTGCAAGGTCCTCGGCTGAGATACAGGCACTTATACGTACAAACTGCCCCTTCCATTTCACAGAAATGGTAAGTCGTATCTTTAACATGTGTGATACGACGGGTATTGTACACCTATTTAAGACCATTGGTTCCGGACTGTTAAGCACCTTTCAGACGGTCCTCGGAGTTATACCGAACTTTATACACTCCGTCTTTGGAAGCATTTTTGGAGGGCCTCCGCTGATCCTGTTTCTAATATCAGGAATCCTGATTGTTACCTTTCTGCTACGCAATGGACGTCTCAGCCACCAAGGAGATAGCAACAGCTCTCCTGGAGCGCAAATACCGTGATCGCATGGTACAACATCTGGGCACACCTCGCCTACGGGAACTGAGCGCCTCTTGGTTCCTGTCATTTAGACCAGTCTGGATGGATTGTGTCCTACCTGTTCTCCGATGCCTGTTCTGCGAAGAAGAATGTGTGTTGGACCTCTGTCTGACACTTCCATCGGTTGCGCCACCAGACGTTGATGCTTTACTGGACCCGATAATGGCCCATGTTCTGCAGTGTCCTCAGCGCATTCCCATGTTTTTGGCAGCATTCTTAGAGCCACCATAGGTAGTTTCTGCTCCTGTTGGTATGGACCCCGGCTCCTCCAACTCTCAGGCCTTGGATGTAGCACAGGCTGCCCCGGCACCTGCTGCAGGCAGTACGGAAGATCATCTGTGCTCAATTGACATTCTTTGTGAGGTGTTACAGGGATCGTCAGCTGCATATGCAGACAGCAGCAATGTTGCATCTGCCAGCAAGGACACATAAACATTCGGCATGTCGCACGCTGGGAAGATTTGGCTTTTAACTTTTTTCAAAATTCCAAATTGAAACCTTTTGACCTGCATGGCTTTCAAATGCTTGTAGTTGTTCGGACTATATAAACGGACACCTTAGAGCCAATATTTGTATGATTTTTTAAATAGAACACTTTTAAAGGTTTTTTTTTAACGCTTTTTAACTTCTCTTAAAAAATGTTTTTATTATTTGTTGCGTACAAACCTCTCGACGCCTTGGAAGTACGCTAGATCTTAGTAATGTTGTCCAGTCGGATGAGGAGTGGGTGTTATATTTCATATAGGTACCCCGATATAGGTCTAGGTAACATCATAACCCTTCACCTACATTCTCTCCTATACTACATACATAACGGATTTAAAGGACTGACCTCTTACCCAGTTACAATACTACACACAAGTACGTAGGGTTTTTCCCTGGACACTGGCCTCATAAATCATGCATGAGGATTCTTAGTTTCTTGGAATCACAGCAGGACCATCATCTCCTGCATAATAACTGTGTATAAAGTTCATTCCAGACGTCATACTAAGTCCGACACAGACACAGCAAGGTAGAACCCCTGGGGATACCTTAGAGTATATAAACACCACATCTTGCTGAGATAGTTAGAGGAGATCAGGACTTCCTGGCCGACACACTGACGCAAGACGCTGAGGTTCCTGCATGCAGATACTCCAGCTCGCAGTGGCCTGACATCCCTGCGTGGTGTACAGCTCGAGACCAGAATGGGGTCCCTCAGTCTCACATCAGGTAATGGGGTTGGCTTTATCCTAGAGGGATTCTTGGCTTTATACCTACTCACATGCTAGGTACACTTAGGTACATCTAGTTAGGGTGCATCGTAGGAGTACGCATTTTATTGCCATGTATTTTATATACTTGCCTATATTTATGATTTTAACAAAATGGTAGAAACCTACCATCTGTTTACTTTCTTAGTGCTGCTACTCATTTATATATGCTACTGTCTACTGGTGATTTCTGTGCACTTATTTTACGCTAGAATAACGACTGTTCAATAAATACCTATTGAAAACGTCCCAACCATTTATTCTGTGTATCTCTCTGAGAACAAGTGAGCACAAGTGACTGAGCGAAACTTAAGTTACTGTTTCCACAGTCCTGAGGGATCAGGGTTGTCATGTTCGATAGTTGCCAAGAGCTATTCTCTCCTTGGTAAGAGGAGGTTATAGTGGCATTGCGAGCTAGCTGGTACACAGGCCAACATACCCGGTGGGGGTGTCTGGAATCAGTCTGGACACCAGTCCCACAGTATATATTGTCTAAACGCGCAGATCCTATATAGGTCTTATAGGAACTACACAACAGTTGTAGTGCACAGAGAGGGTGGAGCAAACAAAGCCTGCACCTCCTGCACACTGCATGCTTGTAATTGGGTTCTATCCATAGGCAGTCACGCAGGGCTAGCCGACGAAGGATCTGAAGAGCGCTGAATGGGTGCAGTCTGAACCTCTAAACAGACCAGTCACTCTTCGATCTGCTTTAATTTGGTTAAGATGGGATCCAATAAAGAGGCCATCATTCTGCTTATTTCTGCCCATAATGCATCATTAAGTACTGAGGGTGGAGGCGGGATGCCTAGAGTGGATGATGTTGGTGGGCACTCTGTAGCAGAACTCGTGGCCCCCTTGGGATTTGCTCCCTTTAGTTTTGGGTTTGGGGCAAAAGTGGGTTTAGTTGGCTTTGTTTTTGTGATCCCACCACGTCTGCATCTCATAGCTGGTGCGTTATTTGAAGAATCGGTTTGGGGTGAGTGCACAAGTTCCCTGCTGGGTATATCAGGTAGGTCAGATAAGTCTGGTAGAGCGGTCGGATTACTCATCTGGCTTTGTGGCGGAATATCCGCTGTTAAAGATTGCACTGGGTGGATGAGCGAATTATTCTCAGGGGAATTCCCTGCAGGGGACCTCGGTGGATATAAGAGGGGTTCCAATGATAAGCCCCTCTCAGTTAGCTCAATCTCATGAGTGAGGACACTTGCTGCTCTGGACAGGAATGCATCAAGCGTTCCTACAGTCCCTCCACCCGGTTTCTCAATAGGTCCTTTCCACTTCACCATTTTACAAACAAACAAACTGTAATTAACAGTACCTTAAGTTGCACGTTGGATGTTAGAGGGGGGCCCAGCACAGTCTCCTCTGGGCTCCGACGGGCATGGACGGGCCAGCCTTTGGCCATGGCGTGGCACCGGCATGGCCCGGGTGTGTCCCTGTGCATGTCCCGCACCGCGGGCCAGGACCGATGTTTTATTCGCATTTCTGAGCGCAAGGGAGGCTGGGAGGTGTAGTCCCACAGTCCCGCAGCGGCGTGCTAGATGGTTCTCTCCCCAGCAGAAACAACAGAGACAAGAGGAATAGGCTACTCAGCGTCCAGGTCAGCAGGAGAAGTACGGTTACACATGCCGCGGGCCGGGGCCGATGTTTTATGCACGTTTCCGAGCGCAAGGGAGGCTGGGAGGTGTAGCCCCGCAGTCCCGCCGCGGTGTGTTAGATGGCTCTCTCCCCAGCAGAAACAAGGGAGACAAGAGGAGCAGGCTACCCCGTGTCCAGGTCAGCAGGAGAAGTGCTCTGAATCAAAACTCTTGAACATCAAGACAGCATCACATTAATGTCGGCATTTACACCCGGGCGGTAGAACAAAAATGGTGGGCATCAAATATGATTTGCCTTCATTTATAGCAAATTGCAATTTGGCAAGTTTTTTTTCCCAGGCCCATGACACCAGCCTTTTGTGGTGGTAAATTGTAACGTATTTTCTTGAAAGTTAGGATAAATATAGATACAATCTAGTTTTAAGGAGCAAGGTATAAGAGGTGTTGTGAGAAAAGGTTGGGAGAGGAGAACATCATGCAGAGATAGTTTGGAAACGGGACAGAAGTGACAGTTCAGGCACACTTCAAACTTGAGGAACAGTGTTTTAAATCGACTGGTACTCACAGGTACTGAGAACCTGCACTTCTTTCATATGAGCGGGAAAGTGCCTGCACTACTCAGGGGGGTTCAATACTTTTAGTGAGATAATCCAGCACTTCTCAACAGCACACAGGTACTCTTGGCCAGTGAGTACCCACTCTTCAACAATTCCTTTTCAACCACTGATGAGGAGGAAGCGATACGAACAGCTAAGGGTTACTCCAGGAATTGGGAGAGAGTATGCTGTTCAGAACTTTTTCTAAAGTAGTATTCATATTCTTTGGTTTCGCAGTGTTTTTCCAAGAGGGAAGAATTTCACTCCATAATTTCGTGTCCACTGTAGTGAGACTTTTCCACTTAGGCCTTGATTATGAGTCCTGTGGAACTGCATCTTTATTTATTACACCTGATAAACGAGGATACAGTAGGGCATATTTACAAGCCCCTAGCACCACTGGAGCTTCACTTTTTTTGACACTCCGGTGGCATCGTGTCCTGCCCACATTTATAAGGCCACGCAGAGCCACTTTGTGTGGCTTTACACGACCTTGTAAATATGGCCCTCTTTCTGTATTCTGTGTTAATGGGGTGTCATGGGTGTTGTTGTGGGTGTTCCCACGCACCACACATGGCTTTATGGCACTTCCCCAGATTTACAAAAATTGGTATATCTGAGGCAGTGCCAAAAACTAACACCTTTCAAGGGGAGGCATTAAAGTGACGCAACGAGGAGAAATACTTTTATTTTTCCCCATTTTTTGCTCTTTCTATGTGTGCTGCATTCTGTAAATACGACGCATCCCTGTGTTTTTGAAATGACGCAGCTCCACGCAGCAAAACTGCTTGCGGCTCTGCAACTTTTCATTGTAAATATCCCCCGTGTGAATCCATGAAATGCGATAAATAACAACAATTTACAAGTTTTGCCCTCAATGTGGGGCATAACGTGCAGAATTTAGTGCTCACAGCACTAAAATATGCAAGTACTGATATTCACTAAGACTTTTTTGCACATTGCATTATGTCAGGTTTGAGCTGTAAAAATATATCAAGTGAAAAATACGACTGAAAAACGTTATCAAGCATTGTATAATTCTGACATCACTGATACCACTGTTTGCATGGGTTTTGGTATTGTACAAAACACTCATAACTGAGACCCTCATCTTTTTCTATGACATTTGGAAAGAGAGAGCGGAGCCTCTTTGTTAAAGCAGAAGGTTCTTTCAGACTTGGTATGTGTAAGGAGATGCTCTTTGGCTAATGGACTTCCATGGAATCCAGAGTGTGCTTAAAATAACTTGTCTGATGGGTGGCCAGTTCAGTTCAGTTTGGTTCGATGGGCAAACATGGGGTTGTCTCTGGTCAGACTTAAGATGTTTCTGATATCTCTCTTTTAGACCACTTTAGTTTTGTTATTGTCTTCAGTGAATAAAACTGATGAGCAGTAATAGAATCTGGATAGGACTGTTTCTTGTAAGAGGAGGATCAGTTGCCAAGCAAGGAGCTTGTTTTGGGGATGTTTGATATGACTTGACGAGTGCTTTTAATTAAAGCTTGGGGTTGGTGGGTGAAAAAGGTGGTCTGAGACAAACATAATTCCTAGTTTCATGCTTGTTTGACAGAAGCAGGAGAGGTTCATGTTCTTTATATATATATATATATCAAACACAAGGAGATGATGGACAGAGTGCTGAAACTTTTCAGACACTCACCCCCAGTCACAGATCTGGGTTGAATCCATCATCTTTCTTTAGCTCACTTTGCCACCCCAGTTCTGACCCAGCTATCTGCAAATCAGTCTTGACCCTGTGCCTCATGGGAACAGTCTAGGCCGAACTGCCAAGCCAGGTCTTCCCTGGACCGGAAACAAGCATCCTGGGACCGGTTTTGGGGTAACACCCCTCATCAGCCAGGCTAGCTTGAATCCAATGGCAAACTGAGCAAGGGACCCACGAGGCACAAGGTCAAAACTGATTTGCATATAGCTGGGTCTGAACTGGGGTGGTGGAGAAAGGGGGCATGGCCTGCGACCACCTCTCAGCAATCCCACTGTGTGGGGCTTACTGGAGGTAACAGGTAGGCTAGTGGCCTCTAAGGACCCCCACCAGCAAATGGGACTTCATTCCCCAACCAAGAGTGCACCAGGAGGTGCGTTTGCAGAGTGGTGGACAAAGGGGGCATGGCCTGCTATCAGAACTCAGCAATCCTGCTGTATGGGTCTTACTGGAGGTAATAGGAGGGGTAATTGGCCTCCAAGGACGTCCTTGGGGGCCAACTTCCTCTCCTGTTACCTCCAGTAAGACCCACACACTTAGATTGCTCAGAGGTCTTGGAGGCCACACCCCCCTTTCTCCACCACTCTGCAAACGCACCTCCTGGTGCACTACTGGTTGGGGGATAACGTCCACTTTACTCCTGAGGGCCCTTGGGGGCCAAGAAGCTCTCCTTGTACCTCCTGTAAGTCCTACGCAGCAGAATACCTGAGGACTGGTTGGAGGCCCAGCCCCCTTTCTCCACCACTCTGCAAACGCGTCTACCAGTTAAAGAAGCATTTCTAAGGTAATAGGTCTCGCATTTGCAAGAATTGTAAATGTAAAAGTTTTTTACTAATGTTTTTTGGAGTGGAGTGGATGTATGTTGTGTGTAGTGGAATTATGTGGTATGTTGTGCAGTAAAATTATGTGGATAGAAAGTATGTGGTATTTAGTGTATAGGAATTATGTAGAGTGGGATTATGTGTTATGGAGAGTAATTATGTGGTAAGGTAGTCTGTTTTGTGGAGTGGTAACCTCAGGTTTAGTCTTCCTCGTTTCCATAGAAGCTAAACTAAGAACTCAATGAGACAAAAAAAAGAAGGAATCACTGAGGAGCACTTCTGGACCTAGTCAGAGGTATGAGCAGGGCCACTGGAATTATGCGACTGTTTGGCTGCACCGACTTTCGCACAATTATACATTTTCCGCATTAGCCACATAATCCATCATCGGCTGCCTAATCTGCAGATTTGTACAAAAAAAGCCTTGTTTCTAGCTCAAACGGCTCAAACGTTACCAAAAATGCATCAACAAGTGTTACAGCGTGGTGGAAGGTCCTTTGTGAACCTAGAATGGTCACCTCTTACTTATTGCTAAATGTGGGTGTTAAATTGGAACTAATGGTGTGCAAGCCACTCTTGCTTCTTTTGCACCTCTCTTGCCTCTTTCTACATTTCTGTTGCTTCTTTCTGCACCTTTCTTTCTTTTTCTGCACTTCTCTTGCTTCTGTATCAGTCTATCAGTTGGTGTGTAAGTGGCTGCATGCTTTGGTGAGTAGCTACATGAGTGTCTCTATGGGTTAATGATTGGTTGTCTGATTACCTGAATGGGTGCCTGAGTGTCTGTGTGGGTGGGTGGGGGGGTGTGTGACTCCCTCCATGGATGTGTGAGTGGGTGATTCAGTGGGTGTATGGGTTCATGAGTGCGTCTGCGAGTGAGTGTGTGTATGACTGTGTTGGTGAGTGAATGGATGTCTCAGTGGTATATCTGTGAGTGCGCAGGAATTCCGCTGTGTAGGACTTACAGGAGGTACCAGGAGGGCTTCTTGGCCCCCAAAGTCCCTCAGGAGTAAAGTGGACTTCATCCCCCAACCCGTAGTGTGCCAGGAGGTGCGTTTTCAGAGTGGTGGAGAAAGGGGGGCGTGGACTCTGAAGACCTCTTAGCAATCCCACTGTGTGGGACTTACTGGAGGTAACAGGAGGGGTAGTTGGCCCCCAAGGACAACCTTGGGGGCCAACTACCCCTCCTATTACCTCCAGTAAGTCCCACACAGCAGCATTGGTAAGTACTCATAGCAGGCCACGCCCCCTTTGACCACCAGTCTGCAAACGCACTCCCCGGCGCGCTCTTGGATGGGATTAAAGTCCCCTTCACTGCTGGGGGTCCTTAGGGGCCAACTAGCCTACCTGATACCTCCAGTATGCCCCAGATAGTGGGATTGCTGACAGGTGGACACAGGCCATGCCCCCTTTCTCCACAACTCTGCAAATGCGCCTCCTGGTGCATTCTTGGTTGGCAGATTAAGTCCCCTTGAATCCTGAGAGTCCCTGGGGGTCAACTAGCCCACCAGGTACCTCCAGTAAGCCCCACACAGCTGGATTGCTGAGAGTAGTCCAAGGCCATGCCCCCTTTTTACACCAATCTGCAAACGCGCCTCCTGGTGCACTGCTGCTCTGGGGATGAAGTCCACTTTAGTCCTGAGGTCCTCAGGACACATGTGGACCTCATCGCCCCACGATCACGAATCCTCCTCGGTCACCAGATATCCATTTTTTTTATAATTTCTCAGGAACTACTGAATGGATTTACACTATTTAAAGCAAAGAGTGCACCCTGGACCAAGAGCTACGTCTCTGCCAAATTTGGTGTAATTCCGTTCAGCAGTTCGGGCTGTAGCTGCTACAAAAGTTCCAATGGAAATTAACATTGAGAAAACCCGTTTTGGGCTCCCCCCTTTTCTCTCGCCCCCCGCTTGACGAATCACCCTGAAACTTTCAAGACAGGAGCTGACCCAAGCTCCCCATTAGTTTTGAAAATTTTGCGAAGATTCGTCAAACGGCGCCAAAGATATTGGCAAATCAAAAAACGCTTTTCCTATGGAAATTAGGTCCTAACTATTGGTAATCACAAATTAGGTAATGCAAAAGCAAGGGTGCCCGGGGGCCTGAGGCCCCGCCTGAAGCACCCCTAACAAAAAAAGGTGCAAATGTAAGGCACACACATGCCCTAGGAGCATGTGTGCGCAACATGGCACTTTGAAAAATGCCGTTTTGTGCATTTTTCAAAGTTTGCACATGGTTACCATCAACTTGAAGTTGATGCTAATAGCGTATCCTAAATGCACAGTTCCCATTTAGGAAAGGCTTCTTACATGTGCATTAGAGAATAACAAATTGCGATTCCTTGTTTACATTCGCAATTTAGGTAATCGCTAAAAATTGTGATTACCTAAATTGCGAATCCAAAAACCTAAGGAAAGGCCATTTTGCATTTGCAAATGTCTGAATTTAGCGATTTGCACCGTTTGCGAATGCAAAATGCTTTCATACATCTGGTCCTATGTTAGGCACAAAATTGAGATATAGCATTTTTTCCCACTTTGGGAATCCATGGATCCCCCACAAGGCTCAGCGCAACCCTCTATGTAAATCCGCGATGGTCTCGCAAATCTTGACGGACCTTGAAAATAACACTTTCAAACCCACTCAGACATCCACACAGGTACTCTCCCACCCATTTACAGACCCGCACAGGAAGTCATGCACCCACTCACAGACCTATGCAGGCATTGACACACCCACTCACAGAGTCACACAAGCACTCTCAGACTCACTCACAGACCCACATAGGCACTCACACACCCACTGACAGACCTACATAGGCATTGACATACCCACTCACATTCCCACGTAGGCACTCACACATCCACTCACAGACCCACACAGGGACTACCACTCACAGACGCACACAGACACTCAGGCACCCATTCACAGACCCACACAGGTGGTCACACACCCACTCACAGACCCACACAGATACTCACACATCTGATCACAGACCCACACAGACTCTCAGGCACCCACTCACAGACCCACACAGACACTCACACACCCATTCACAGACACACTCAGGCATTCACATACCCAGTGACAGACCCACACAGGAACTCACACACCTACCCACAGACCTACTCACACTGTCACAGACATACTCACAAACACTCACAGGTCCACATAGGCACTCACCCAGCTACTTATAGATATACACAGGCACTCACACACCCACTCACAGACCCACACAGGAACTCACACATCCACTCACAGACCCACATAGACACTCACACACCCACTCACAGACCCACTCAAGCAATCACCCACACATATACTCACAGACCCATGCAGGCACTGACTGACCATTCACAGACCAACACAGGCACTCACAGACCCAGTCACAGACCCATGCACATACTCACACACCCATTTACAGACCCATACAGGCACTCAGAGAGCCACTCACACACCCAAAAGGTACTCACACACCCACTTACAGACCTACACAACCACTCACACACTCTCACACAGATCACACATGCACTCTCATACCCACTGACAGAACCACAGAGGCACTCACAGACCGACCGACAGAGCTGCACAGGCATTCACACACCCACTCACAGACCCACACAGACACTCACACACCCATTCACAGACCCACACAGGCCTTCACATACCCAGTGACGGACCCACACAGGAACTCACACACCTACCCGCATACCTACTGACAGAGTCACAGACACACTCACAGACCCACACAGACACTCACAGGTCCACACAGACACTCGCACAGCTACTCATATATATAAACAGGCACTCATACACCCACTCACCGACCCACAAAGAAACTCTCACATCCACTCACACATCCTCAAAACCACATACACACCCATTCACTCACCCAGACAGGCATTTATACATTGACTCCCAGACCCACTCAGACACGCACACACCTACTCACAGACACCAACAGACATTCACACACACTTAGAGACTCACTCACACACGCATAGACAACACAGGCACTCCCACACCTACTCATAGAATCACACAGGCAGTCAAAGACCCATTGAGAGACCCAAGCAGGCACTCATACATTCACTTGCATATCCATGCAGGCACTAACAAATCCATCCCCAGACCCACACAGGCACTCAGAGACCCACTCGTAGATCCATGCAGGTACTCACACACCCAGTCACAAATATATGCAGTCATTCATAGACCAATGCATCCATTAGCACACCCACTTACAGATGTTTACAGGCCCTTGTATACCCACTCACACACCAATGCAGGCACTCACAGACACAATCATATATTGCTGGTCACTTGCTTGATCCTGTTTTTTCCAACATCCCCTCCCTTACTGTCAAGACACCCAGTCCGGTGTGCTGGTCTGACCATTTTTTGGTCTCCATGTCTCTTCCGCTATCTGAGCCTATGTATAGAGCTGATCCAAAGGCTTCTTTTAGACGCTGTTGGCATAGATTGAATCTGGAGGATTTACATGCCCTATTGTCACTAGTCCTCCTATTCTGTCTAGTGACCCCGATTTGGCGTACAAAATACTTTGCGACTGGATTCTCCATGCTCTAGACTCCCTCATTCCAGCTAAATGGTCTAAGGGCCGTTGCTCTAATTCTAACCCGTGGTTCAACGATTCTCTGGCCGCCATACGCAAATCTTGTAAAAAACTGGAACAGGCCTGGAGAAGGAATTATGACCTTGTGGCCAAGAAATGCTACCAGGATGCGATCAAGAGCTATCACAAGGCCATACACTCTGCACGGGCGGCCTACTTCACCAATGAAATTAAGTCCAGCAATAATCCAGCCAAGTGTATTTTTAAAATACTTAACGATCTTAAAAGTAGCAAAGACTCCTCTACTTCTGTGATTATGCCTGGGCAGCTGTGTGAGGACCTGGCTACGTTTTTTGTTAAGAAGGTGGAAGCCATTTATAGGTCTTTTTCTGTGGACACTACTGGTCTTGCTGTTTCGCACGGTCCTCCTCCCATTCATACTCTGGCAGCCATCCCTCCCATCTCACAGGATGAGTTTCTCCTATTAAGTAGGAAAGTTAAATCTGGCTCTCCCACAGATCCCCTGAAGCCGGCCCAGTTTAGGGATTCCCTACCTGTGCTTCTTGCACCATTGTGCCAGGTAATTAACACCTCCCTTACCACAGCAGTTGTCCCTAGGCTGTGGAAGCAGGTGAGGGTAGTCCCTCTACTCAAGAAACCCTCACTGGATCCAGCAAAATTGGAAAATTTCCGCCCTATTTCATTATTGCCATGGGTAGCTAAAATTGCTGAGGCACACACCAATAACACCCTCACGTGCTTTCTGAATAACAACGGCTTCTTGGATCTGTCCCAGAATGGCTTCCGCCCTGTTCACAGCACGGAGACTGCTCTCCTAGCTGTGACCAAACATCTGCGGACCATTCTGGATGCTGGGCACACCGCGGCACTGATACTGCTTGATCTAAGTGCCGCGTTTGACACGGTCTCCCACCGGATCCTTTTACATCGTCTGGAGGAGGCCGGTGTTGTTGGCCTAGCCTTGGAATGGTTTAGATCTTTCCTGTCGGACAGAACATTCCAAGTAACTGCCCCTCCCTTTCTCTCCCGCGCCCAGTCCATCGGGCAGGGTGTTCCTCAGGGCTCGGCCCTGAGCCCCGTACTATTTAATCTGTACGTTCAACCCATAGCTTCAGTGGCCAGGGACAATGGTCTTACCATGGTCTCGTATGCCGATGATACGCAGTTGGTGGTGGCCCTCTCCGACAACCCTACGCAGGGCGCCTCCAAATTTCGGAGCGGCCTGGCAGCAGTCACGGAGTGGATGACCACCAACTGCCTTCAGCTTAACGCCAATAAGTCCGAGGTGTTGTTGGTGGGGAGAGATAAGGGGCTATGGAGTGAGCAATGGTGGCCCAAGACTTTGGGTAGGCTCCCACCCCCAAGTTGGTAGTAAAAAATCTTGGGGTATGGTTGGATTCCACTCTTAGGTTTCAGGAGCACACTAAGAAAGTAGCAGGCACTTGCTTTGGCTTACTCTG
Source organism: Calotriton arnoldi (assembly GCA_963921515.1). Classification (NCBI taxonomy): domain Eukaryota; kingdom Metazoa; phylum Chordata; class Amphibia; order Caudata; family Salamandridae; genus Calotriton; species Calotriton arnoldi. The sequence goes on along the minus strand of CAWUFW010000195.1, from coordinate 1,822,175 downwards.
GGGATTAAGGCCCTTGTTGGGGTTTTTCGATCCATCTACCCGCCAGATGATAGTCCAGGCGGCTATTTTGTCTAGACTGGACTATGCAAATTCGCTCCTTTTAGGGGCAAATAAGGCAGAGGTGATTTGTCTGTAGCAAGTTCAGAATGCGGCAGCCCGAGTCCTGCTGAAGCTTCCCAGAAGCTGCTCTGCGACAGGGGCTATTCGACGTTTACATTGGTTGCCTATGACCAAAAAGATCGAATTTAAAACCCTGTGTCTGACTTTTAAAAATTTTAAAACTTTCATCCCCTGAGATTCTGTCCAATTTGTTGGTACCGTACGTACCTACACGCCAGTTACGCTCTGCAGGGCAATATCTGGTTACGGTCCCTCGAGTGAAGCGTCTCCGAGCTGGGGGATGGTCCTTTCGCTGTTTAGCGGCTAAATTGTGGAACTCCCTGCTTTTTCAGATTCGCTGTCTGGATAGCCTGCTGACATTTCGAAAGGCTACCAAAACCTACCTTTTTCCTGTGGCTTAGTCCCTAGTTTCTTTACTTACACTGCTACCAGCGCCGGGACGCCTCTTTGCTGAGGCAGCTGTGCGCTATATAAAAAGAGTTAACATAACGTAACATAACATAACATACTTATATAGGCAATCACGCACCCACAAAACCACTCACACACTCACTCACAGACCCATACAGCCACTCACACACCTACTCACAGACCCATACAGCTACTCATACACCCACTCGCAGACCAATAAAGCCACTCACACACCAACTCAAAGACCCATATAGCCACTCACAAACCTACTCAAACACCCACACTGCTACTCAGACACCCACTCACAAACCCATACAGCCACTCACACACCATTCAAACACCCACTCACACACTCAAAACTACTCATTCACCCACTCATACCCATACAGTCACACACCCACTCACCGATCCATACAGCTACTCAAACACCCACTCACAGACCAATACAGCCACTCACACACCCACTCCCTGAACTATATAGCCACTGACACAATCACTCACTGACCAATACAGCCACTCACACACCCGCTCACAGACCCATACAGCCACTCACACACCCACTCTCAAAGGTTACAGGTTATAGTTAAGAAATAAAATAAAACAAACCTTTGAAATTCACTGAAGAAAATGGTACAGGGACATTATGGTTAGGAAATAACATTTATTTTATTTTATTTTTTTTATTTTAAAGGTTTTATATAGCGCTGGCTAGACCCGGAGGTATCAGAGCGCTTTACATGAGTATCAGACCATAGTTGTAGGTTACATTGTTATAAAGGTTACACAGTTATTAGAGTCATTAAAAACCATAGAAATTCACTGAAAAAAATAAAGGTTACAGGGATGTTATAGTTAGGATATAGAATTAAAACAAACCTTAGAATTTCACTGGAAAAACCAAAGGCTACAGGGACATTATAGTTAGGGTCAGATTTCACATGCACAAAACCATAGAAATTCACTTGCGCCCCCACAATGCGATGCTTATGACTTCACATATTACATCACTTAAGACATGGTCAGTAACATCACTGGTGACATCACTGATGACATCTCTAATGACATCGCTGATGCATCATTCAGTGAGTGTAAGTGTTTCGTAAATGTTTCTGAGACTTAAAGATATATACTAAGGTACTGCATAAGATAAACTATTATTCTTTCTGTTCAACTAATGAGTGATACAATTTCTAACATATGTCATCTGAGTGGACATATATAGTCTCATTAGCCATGGCCATAAGGCATACACACTATCATCTAAAAGAGGCAAAATATATTTAGCTTTGGAATAAAAATCACATTTAAGCATTATTTTATGTGAATCTATTTGTATTTACCCAATAAGTATCTGTCATCGTAATATCCTCTTTGTACTTTTGGGAAATTTCCCTATGTCGGAATATGAATGACTCGTGGGTGCTTCCTGGAAATCGGGCTATATTATCTGTTATTATGTTTTTGGCATCACACACAACTTGAATGTTCAATGAATAGCCATTTTTATGGTTCCTGAATAAATATTAAAGTCAGATGGTGGGCATATAGGCACATCTGTACCATCCAAACATCCTAATACATGTGGAATGTTTGCAATCCTATGGAATTCTATTTTGAAATATATATAGGGTTTTTAATGAGCATTAACATTGCATCTAAAAATAAACAGGAATAGCACGAAAGGGCACTCTGTGTCACACCACCAGCTGCTGCAACAACACCTTGGTAGCTACCCTAGGCTAGCAGATGCAAACTACATAATCCCTGCACATGGGTGGGGATGGACTTACTGTCCAAGTTGTGCCTCTCAAGCTGAGGTTTAAAATCACGCTTGAGCTCCAGGATAACAGTGCTTCTTAGCCTGATCTTTACATATATCTCTTCCTCAGTGTGCTCAAATAGTGTAATCCTCAGTCTGAAGATCCTTTCCTGTCTTCTCCTCCTTCTCTGAAAACCAGTCAGAATACGCCTCTTCCTTGCCATCACATACAGAGCAGCTATTTTGGAAAACCACAGATGCATTCTGGGGCAGCTTTTATAGTTTGCACACAGTTACCACCTGGTTTGAGTTGGTGGTAAATTGCACGTGCATAATCATGATTACACGACTATTTGCTAATTGAGAATGTAATGAACATAGGAATAGCAAATTGCTATTAACGTTTTTTAATAACCATTTGCTACTTGAAGTTGGTAGAATACGGATTCGTAATTCATTTGCATTGCAACATTTATGGCTTCAAATGAATTTCATACATAGCAAATTGGTGTTTTTTGATTCACAAAACGTTTGTACTTATGGCCCAAAATCCTTCGCATTTCACTTTTAAAGCCCTTGTGGGAACAACCTGGATCTCATAGATTTAGGTCCGGGGACCTATTGATTTAAGCAATGTCATTCCCTTCATGTGGCACATGGAAGTCAATGCTCCGATCACTTTCTGGAAATCTTCCTTACTTTGAGTTTTACAATTCATCATCACAAACTGTCAGTCATAACGTAAGTACTATTATGAGTAAGAAGGACAACCTCTGAATACTTACTGCCAATTTTCATTATCTGCCCTTCCTCTGCTTACATTATGACTGACCTTAGACTGTGTCAAGGAAGAAAAGTACATTTGAAATTAATAATCAGCACTTTGTGCACATGCCTACTGGTCTAATATTCAAGGACAGTCAGGCTTGAAAAGACTGTACAATCTGCTCACTACAATCCCGGTCATCTGCCTGCATACAGATCATCCTTGTGAATCAGGAAGCACAAGCAGGACATAAGTACTCACACATTTGCATTAAGCAGGTTGCTCTTGCAAATGTGCTACTAAGCCCGTCAACCTACTGAGGGAAGTCCATCATTATCCGATCTGCGGTTAGCCGCAGCTTCCTGCATTAAACCATCTCTCAAAACGAGGCAATTTATCAGCAAGATATTTACAAATTCTAAGCACATGCTAACCTCTTGGTATAATGTTTTTCTTTAGCAAAAATGGAACATATCCCTCATTATACACACAATTCTTCACAACCACTAATAATGACGTCCTGTTCGAATAAAAAAGTGTTCTGTGCTGTGAGTTGATGCAAATTAAACTACAAGCTAAAACATTTTTGCTTAAAAATACCCTTCGTGCCATTGCCCATATGCCACTGTAAAACAAAACCGAATCCGACATCAAAGGTCTCACCATCATCTGTCAATAAACAAACCTCATCACTTACAATTAAAAGTACCGAGAGGTTCCAGCAACAACTTCATGGTGACTACCTCCTATTTTGAGGTTTTTGCCTCAGCCCTGCACAGAAATCAGTTATGTTCCTTTCAAGTGCTCTCCCCATGGGTACACTTACCAGTGCATTGTGAGTCGCCCCACCAAAACCTGGAAAAGGTGCAACGTTATTACTATGTAGGAACACAAATAATCACTGTTTGAAGTCTTGTTTTTTTAACTGAGTCAATTTTGTTTCATTACCAAATTTAATTGAATTCCCAGGAATATCAGTTTTCTCACTGGTAAATGCAAACCACCAACCAATCCAAAGTAATGAAAACTTAGGCTTTTTTTCACTGACAGTACCAGTTGTGTCAAAAATATAAAATGAATGAGATCTCACACCATCACTTTAAAAAATGTCCACTATAAAGATTGTGACCATTTCAAAGCTTGCACTTTAGACTTAGGGCCTATTGAATTATTCGCAGTAACAATACTCCATCACAACGGCAACGGAGTATCCTCACTGCCAAGAATGCAGTCCAACCGCCACATTTAGATTCAGGTGGGACTTCAGGTTAACCACAGCAGAGACCATCTCTTCGTAATTTTCCCCCTATAACTACACGCCCCCCCACCAAATTGAGATGGGCGGACATGTGGTCATTTTTTATTGTTTCTTACAGCCAGATAAAACCTGGTGGTAAGGAACAGTAAAAACATTTTAGTGCTCCCCCTGCCATGGGAGAAGCCTCCCATGGTGAGGGGAGCATTACTTATTTTTCTTTACAAAAATCCAGTTTCGAGATTTTCTTTTTGAAAAGAAAAAAGGATTACTGTTTGTTGCAGGGCGGCATTCTTCTGACACAGCCCTGTAACAAACAGTAAAATGCATTGACAGGAACAGCCACGATGGTGGTTTCTGCCAATACCTTTATAAATAACCACCTGCTAGGTGGTCATTTATAAATTTGGCGGGCAGAGTAGTCACAGCCTGTTGGACATAAAGGCCAGGCCATTGATGACTACTCCATCTGCCAAAAATTAAATCAGGCCCTAAGTATTCAAATCCCATGCTTATCTACTTATTAGAACATTGGAATGTGGAGCACTCCATTGAATACAATGGAGTGCTCCAAGCTTCTACGGGCCGGTAAAATCCCGCAAAGCAACATTCCAATGTTGTTTTACAAAGGCCTCTCGGAGCCCGAGGGGATTTAAACCCACTCGAACTCCGAGAGGCCTTTGTTTTATTTGTTAGAACATTCTGCCCTCTAGTGGCAGAATGTTCCTAATAGCTTATATAGCCCTTCGTAGCTGGGCTATACCGGCTATTAAAGTCCCGCTCCCTTGTTACGGCCCTCGCCTTCGGCTCTGGCCTTTAACGCTGGAGCGGGCCATTAATAGCCGGTATAGCCCGCTACGGCAGGCTATAAGGCTATATTAAAGTAAATCTGCCCTTACGTAAGAATAAATGCCCTGAAATGGAATGGATTGTACAGTACCAGTTCTGACTCAATATCATCAATAGCATAGGAGGCATTTTTGACAGTGCTTCAGGCAGGATCAAAATCACTTTCGACTGATGCCAACAAAGGGTAACCCCTTTACCTCCGAACAGCCAACTGATAATTAAAGTGAGTCCTGGCACTAATATAGTCTGTCAGTCTGTACTTGCTAGTCATCAGTATTTGTTCGAGTAATTTTTGAATATCAAATTACTTGTATATGTGGAAATTGGTCTCTGTACTACATGCACTACTTGTAAAGCGTGGTAGGAGAGAAAGAATAATTCTAAACTAATGCTTCTTTCTGATAGTCCGTATGTTTGATGGTCTCTGTTAGATCTGGCATCATTGGCTTGGGTTCCCCCTGTATTTTTGCCTTTGCCTCCTGTGTTTTTGCTGTGTGTCTAGATGCTTTGGACACTTTGCCACCGCTGTTCAGTGCCAAAGTGCAAGTGCTCCCTTTGTAAATGGTTGTTATGGATTGGTTTTTCCATAATTGGCTTATTTGATTTACTAGTCAGACCCTAGTACAGTGCACTGTGTGTGCTCCGGGCCTGTAAATCAAATGCTGCTAGTGGGCCTTCAGCACTGTTTGTGCCACCCACATAAACAGCCTGTAAATGTAACTCAGGCCTGCCATTGCAGTGCCTGTGTGCAGTCTAGTACTGCCATGTCGACTTGGCAAGTGCACCCACTTGCCAGGCCTTACCCTTCCCTATTCTTACATGTTAGACACCCCTAAGGTAGGCCCAAGGTACCCCTGTGGCTAGGGTGCAGTGTATGTGAAAGGTAGGACATGCCCTGGTGTGTGTGGCATGTCCTAAAAGTGAACTACTGCCAATTTCGTTTTTCACTATTGCAAGGCTACCTGTTCCCATAGGATAGAATGGGGAGTTTGCTTATAACATCGTATAAGCATAACTACCCCTGGGAACAATGTAGGAAAATAAAGTTTAGTATGCCTGAACTCAGAATGTTAAAATGCATCTTTTAGTGAGGGTGATTTTTACATTCTGAGTTTCAAAATAACACTTTTAGAATTAGGTATTTTCTTGCTTAGCCACCCAGTGTGCCTCTGCTAGGATGTGTATTGACTGTCTGGCTTAGGAGTGACAGGGGCTGGGGATGTGCAGTGGCTCCAGAGAGTCTGGATGAGTCAGGGCTGGGATGAATAGACCTGGGCTGCATTTAGAGTAGGGGGAGGAGATTTCCTTTCACCTGAATGGGCCTGGTCTGCCTTCCACAATGCTGTCTCCACCTCCTGACAGGAAGCTGCACCAGAGAGGACAGAACTGGTTTTGACTGAGCACAGGGCTTCTCTGCCACCAGAGGAAAAAGGATTTTGTAAGATAAATGTTGGGGCCCAGACCCCAGACTTTTAGATCACTCCTGGGAATCAAGAGGAACCAATGCCAAGGAGAAGAGACGGAGAAGCTGAGGAAAAATACTGCCCCTGTGCTGTTTGCTGTCTGGGGTTGGCCTGCAGTGGCTACTTGCTGCAAATGAAAGGAGAAAGGACTTTGCTGTTTGCTGTGTCCCCTGAGTTCTGACCTACTGAGAGGTGCCTGCCAGTGTTCTGGGCCTCTGGAGGTTGTTTTGGGACTGGAAACAGCAAGAACTGTGAAAATCGACGCATCGCCTGTTTCTGAGACATCGCAGTGGTGTGAGAGAAAATTTCTGATGATTTGTCGCCACCGAAGAATCGACACAGCGCCTGCCCGCAGCTCAAGTGTCTCCCATGCGACGAATCCTGTGCACCGATCTCTGGCGCACGAGATCACCGCACCGATTCTGACGCAGACCCTGTTGGAGAAGAACCGACGCATCGCACCGGATCATCACGCATCGCATCAAAGCACCAGGTCTGTCGCATCAGTGTGGGACGCAGTAAGAAACCGATGCATCACCTCCCCACGCAGTAAGAAACCAACGCATCTAGTCCTCTATGGTAAGGAACCGATGCATCACCTCCCGCGCGCACCAGTAAGGAACTGACGCATCACCTCCTCCGGAGAAAGGAATCGACGCATCACCTTCCCTGAGTGTAAGGAACCCACGCATCACCTTCCCTGCGACCATTTTTGCTTGCATTTTTCGATTCATCCAAGGTACTTTGTGTAACAGTGTCGCATCTCACATTTTCTTGGAACTGAACTGTTTCTAACTTTTGAGAATCATATTTTTAATACTGTATTGTAGATTTTTGTCGTTTGGTCTTGTTTTAGTTTAGATAAAGATTACTTATTTTTCTAAACTGGTGTGGTGTCCATTTGTAGTGTTTTCACTCTATTACTGTATGTGTTCACAAATGCTTTACACACTGCCTCTGAGATAAGCCTGTCTGCTACGTGTCAAGCTACCAAGGGGTGAGCAGGGGTTATTTTAGAAGTATATCCCCCTTACCGTGACTAGAAGTAAGGGTCCCTATTTGAACAAAGGTACCGATCTCTGCCAACTAGAGACCCCCATTTCTAACAGTCTCTAAATATTTAATGTTCTCCAACTTCGTGAAATATACCCAAATGTATATCTGAATCTAAAACAGGTTTCGGGCCTATTCACAAACTGAATTTTGTAGTATGTTTTGTAGAACTACAGTAGTGCTGCTAAAGTATATTAAATGCTATTCACAAAGCCACGAGTGTACACCTCCACCTCCACTACTCCTATCTTTTGTATGGTGAGATCTACACACATATACGTTTACTAAATGTGGGAAGGACCGTGGGAGTGGTTGGAAATAGGGGCATTCTTACATCCAAATGGGAGGTGCTTAGGGATGAGCAAGGATGGCTTTAGGCAGGTTAAGGGATCGGCTTAGGGAGGCACATATGCCCACCCACAAAAGAGTAAGCCCACTGCTATTCGCAAACTGCACTTCTAAAGACACCACAGCTAAAAAAGGGCCCACTACAATAGTTACTCCTTCTCCAAGCTGGAGTAAGTCCAGCACCACACGTGGCCAACAGCCCCCATAGAACATCATGGAGGCAGGAACTTAAAATAGAAAATCTATAGGAAATAATGTTAAATTAAAAGAAATGATTTAAAATAGTTAAAAATATATATCAATATAATTTAATGTTAAAAATGTAAAGAAAAAACATGTATTATTTTATTATAAAATATTGTAACACCTTTTTGTGAAGGTATAAATTAATGTAGCATTAATGTTTATTAAAATATAATTACATTGTTTATAATTAACTCTATACATTACTTTTAATAATTTTTACTCTAGGTGGGAATCTATTTTTTAATTTAAACTTCAGAAAAGTAATTTTTATTTAATTTTATATATCTAAATTAAATAGTGATTTAATTCAAAATGAAGTTAATAGTGCTGCAGCATTTTGTTTTTGTTCTGCATTTAAAATAAATGTGTAAGATTATAAGATTTTTCTTGGCAAATAAACCTTTTTACTTTTCTCTATACTTTATAGGGAGAAACCACAATTGTGGTTTTATTTCCTCTGGTGATTTGTTTGTGGTCCCTAACTGTATTTTGTTATGGGAGGGTGTTGCAGTATTAGTGGTTGGCCATGTGTGGTGCTAGTTTCTTTTTTGGCAGCAGTAACTTACACTTGTAAGTCTGATTTCTCGTCCTCCTATTTTAGGGGGTGGAGATTTGTAAGTCCTCCCTTTTAAGTAACTGTACACTCGGATTTTGTAAGTGGCCAGAATCTTGCAGCTACAATAAGTTACGCATTTTCTTGGTCCTTCTTTCTTGTTAATATTGGATTGGTTTCAATGTTAATTATACAACAAAGTGATGGATGGAATGCTTGAATGCTGAACTGGGGTGGCGAAGTGAGCTAAAGAACGATGATGGATTCAACCCAGATCTGTGATTGGGGGTGAGTGTCTGAAAAGTTTCAGCGCTCCGTCCATCATTTCCTTGTGTTTGCTATGCTTGAATTAATGCCAGCAACTGGTAATTACTCGGACTGTATCCCAGTCCATCTTTATTTTGGACTCGTCCTCGACCTCTCCTGACGAACCCACATGACACACCACCTCAGGCAACTCCATTGGCTTCCCATACAGAAGAGACGCCAATTCAAGCTGCTAACCCATGCACACAAGGCTCTAAACAAGCAAGGACCCGCCTACATTAACCACCGCCTCAACTTCCACCAAGCGTTGAGAAGACTACGCTTCACCTCCCTATCACTTGCCTACTCTCCCCGAATTCACTGAAGCAGAAGTGGAGGGTGCTTCTTTCTCTACATTGCTGCAAAAACCTGAAACACCCTCCTCATGCAGCTCCAGACCATCATCTCACTTCCAGAATTCCATAGGGCCCTCAAGACCTGGCTGTTCGAATGAGCCTTCCGGGACCTGCAAGCGTCTGGATACCCTATTGGGTAATTAGCCACACTATATGAATCCTGATTGATTGATTGAACCAACCTTCAGGTGAGGTTTAGGTGTCTCATAATAGCAGCAGTTTTCCCTGCGTGGAATACAGCATCAAGTTCCCAAGTAAAGAAGCAGCTCTTAGAAGCTACTGAAACATACTTAACTAAGGAGAGAGTGGAGTCAACATACATTCCTAAATTATTCACTACATTGGTAGGAGTAGGTCAGTTTCCTGTAAAGCTTGGACAAAACCTTCTGTATCAAATTGTCAGAGCAATTTACATGACAACAATTTTGATACTGACACACAAGGAGTTAAGAGTAAGGTAATCTCTGGAAAGGACCAGCAGAATTGTTTCCCCCATAATTGAAGATCCATACTCATTTGTTAACAAATAAAATGTATTTATATCTGGATTATTCTTGTTGAGCAGAGGTAAAATGGTGATAGTGGTATATGGTTGCGCAACCACTTTTGCTTCCAAAATGCACACCTCTACAGATCCATTGATGGCCATTTTCCACATATGAAAACTCAGGGTGACCAGTGTGCTAGTAAAGAGAGGGCTAAGACTCAAAAGCCTGAGGAGAATGAAGTCAGTTGGACATAATTGAGATTGATTTGCAGGTGTGTCACAGTTTTGTTTGCCATAAGATAAATGGTAGAAGATGGCTTTCAAACTGTAACAGTGTTAGCCTGCGCTGTTTCTCAATTATAAGTATATGAAATATAACAAGGATGGTTTTCATGAATGGAGATATTTATGTCCTTGATTTACAACATGTGAATATTATACAAAACGTAAAGCTGCAAGTGGCAAGCTGAACAGCATGCCAGCTACCATGAGCACAGCCTCAAATCCCGCACTGTCACCATTGGCAAACTGACTTCAGCCTTCCACTCTGAATTGTAGATTACGGGTGCAGAGTCAAGTCTTAGGTGGTGATCTGAATCCTTCTGTACCGATCAAAACCGGACCAGCTTACTCACTGCTGTGACTCAAATGCATGTATATCCATGACAGGGAACAGCATGTGCCATATCTTTGAGTTTGAGCTGGTCATGTTAGTGACACAAAAGTTCCTATTTAGGTGCTGGCCTGAAGCAAACAAACACTGTTTTGGCGGTCTCACAAGGTTGAAGCTACCCGCTCAAAAGTGAGCGAGCAATGTGTACATAGAAACCACATCCTCATTCAATGTATCCTCAGCCTTTCCCTTAAGACATTATGATGAGTGTTAGTCTTTTTAGCAGCATCACATTTCATGCAGTCAAACTATGCAGTCAATATCCCTGCTGTGCACCATTCTGCAACATTGACAGATATGCACATTTCTGAGTTCTCCTCCAACATATTGGAAACAACCATTCCTGTGATGGAGTGGTGTGGGTGTTCTTGCCCTTCCTTCAATTCCTCATGCTACCCTAGCCTGTTAACCTGCATACCGTTTAAGTATGCTTAAATAGACAGCTGTACATTTCTCTACTCTTCCAACACCTGGTGCACTGTCCTGGTATAAGTGAGAACTGTTGCCATTTGGTGTTCAAACTTACACAACTGCGATACCGATTCAAATTAGGCCTGGGCGTAAAATTCTGCTCCCTTTGCAGAGTTTGCAGAGTTTTTCCCACTCCGTGCTCCGAGCGAGAAAAACCTTACTCCAGACCGCATCCCATCGAGATATCTCAACGTGGGCAGTCACGGCTAGTCACTACCACTCGCATTGAAAGACCTTCCGCTTGCATTGAGGAAGTGCTGCTCGAATAGAACATCTACTTGAGCAGAAGAAAGAAGCAGCGCACTCTTGTGCTGTGCATGGTGCCGCTCGCTCTGATTTTACAGCGTGGGACAAACACCTGGCGCTAAAAATCAGCACGAGCACCATGACGTATCGCACTCCACTGCTTGCGGAACTCTGCGTAGTGTGGCAGAGTTTTTGGGTTACTCCGCAGGCCTAATTAAAATGTCTATATGTTGGTAAAGCGGAAGACCTCTATAGCACATCATTATTTCTTACTCTCATCTAATGGCTGAATGAATGTGGGCTTATCACCATGAGATTACATTTACAACAACATATGACAGGGTGTTGGGGTGGTTGAGTAAATTTCCCTTTCTGTGGGTAATGATCGTATGAGCTCTGCAAGGCTTCCCAGCTGTCTTTTTGTGGCATTTTGCCAAAATACAGGTTAAAAAGAATCAGGCAAACATGACCACAGTTCCTATCCTAATATGTTTCCAATGATATTTAAGTGCAGCTATATTGTATTACATTGTTATGGATTATTATTGTTGAAAATGTGTGTTTGGAGAACAATTGTTGCAAGAAGTGGTTTAAATTGTTTATTTTATAGTAGCATAAGAAATTGGACTATGATTTGTGGGGGTGACTACCCACCTCAAGAAATGTATACAACCCTTGTCAGAGTGAACCATCAGAGTCACTAAATTACCTGAACTCAACCCCCTAGTACCTATGGCACAGAGCAGAGAGGCTCTACTTAGGTCAATGTTTAAAGTATTTATGCAGTAACAGAACAGAAATAAAGTCAAAATGTAAAACAATAAACAGTAAAATTGAATAAACAAAATGACACTAACTTGAGACAAAAACAATAAGAGGAACTAGAGCTATGATTTGTTTATAGTTTTAAATAAAAATAGTGACAAAAAGCACTAATGATAGCCAATGGTCATAATAGACCGGGATCTAGGTGCTATTTAAGACTGACAGTAATGGAGCCTGGGTGGGATATATCAATTACGTTCATCCTGGTCAAAGATTTTTCACTTTTGACCTTTGTCTTTGTAAGTCCCAATCCACCACAGGAGCACACTTCTAAAGCTCCCCTTTTCATGGAGGGAGACACATAGAGGCTCACAGGAAATCAGGCAGAGGCCAACAGCAGAGTCCAGTCCAGGAGCATTTGCCACTGGTCAGCTGGGTACATCCTGGAAAAGGATATTTCAGCTTGTCTCCCTGTAGCCACACAGAAGGTCAGACAACAGAACCTTGGTGCTTCCTTTTGTGTCCTAGGTACAAGAGGGAGCAGGTTCAGTCATTCAGGGCTCCTCTCAGGTCACAGATAGGGGGATCAGTCCTCATTTTATCTTCCGCAAGTCCAGAAAGTGTCCTCAAGAGGACATCAGGGATACCACTTTTATGCCTGGCACTAGCTTGTGGGTGGGAAATGACTATCATCCCTCTGTAACCAATGGAGTAAAAGTCTCACGGAGAAGCACTACCTACAGGAGTTCCTGACTCCTAAAATCCAAAATGTGTAGAGCCATTTGCCCACCGAGAGGTGTGCCCAGGGTAATGAGCAGCCCCTCCTCTTGGTACACTTCGTCCATTTTCTGGGGGCGGCTCTTTTTCCACTGGGTTTGGTGCCTGTCTAACTAGGGGAACAAATGAAAGGGGCTGCCCAGGTGTCAGTTAACATGTGCCTGTGCCAGGGGAGGCCTCTTTGAAAGTTCCAGGGTTCACCCCAACTGGCCATCCTACCAGGGAAACATAAACACCTCCCCGCACCCAGGCCTTTGTCTCTGCTCTGGAAGCAGTTTTCACACTTTATTCAGGGCCATTAAATGGCTGGGTTTCAGTTAGAAGGTCAATGTAAATTAGCCTTTAGGAGTTTCAGGCAGGGAAAAGGTAACTTTTGAAAAGTTAGCTTCCCTTAATATTTATTGAAAATCCAACTTCACCATTGACGTTAGCTTTTAATAAATAATAAAAAGATTTATTATTTTTTAAAAAGAGGTTTAATCTGTCAAAATGCGTTTTTACACAGCTTCAGTCAGGCTACAATGGTAGGCCACCATCTTTACACCAGTGCTGCAGGCCACTGGTGATGTTTAACTTCCAGGCCCAGGGTACACTTTGTACCATATACTAGGGACTTGCAGGTTAATTAAATGACCCAATTAGAAGTATGTCAATTTGGCCATGTTTAAAGGGGGAACACAAGCACCTTAAGACTGGTTAGCAGGAGTAAAGTGCAAAAAGTTCAAAATCCAGCAAAACTGTAGGGTCCAGCAATAGAAGTAACATCCAGGGTGACCATGCATAAAAGGTGGCTATTCTATAAGTAGGTTTTGTTGCTTGCCCTTCTGATCATCTGTTGTGGGGTTTATGGTTTCAATTTGTTCTAATTTGTATTTCTTGTTTTGCAGTTTTCTTCAGGAAGTTGGCATATGGTGCGCATCCGGTGGAGGTAGCAGAGGAAGTTCTTCGAACCGTTAGCAGAAAGAAACAAGAGGTCATGATGGCAAACCCAATTCCGAAGGCAGCAGTTTATGTTAGAACCTTTTTCCCGGAATTGTTCTTTGCTGTTGTTGCTTGCGGAGTCAAAGAAAAGCAGCGCCTGGAAGAAGAGAAATAATTATTATACAATCACTTAAAAGTGTAACAAGCAATAAAGTTTTTCCTTAACTGCTCCAAGCAGCATAATACTTTCTTTGTGCCTGGCAATAACAATAATATTATGTATGGCGTCCGTAGGAAGCCTCTATTGTTTACACCAGGTTCTAAATCTGGTAGTTTGCTGGTATGACGTAGCAACAGCTGATAACAAATCTCATTACCCACTGTTGCTACGTCGTAAAGAAATTCCAAACAGGCTAATAGGGCCTATCAGTGTAGATCTGCTTGTCTGCTTTCACTGAAAGCAGAATGCACAGCTGCAGCATGAGGAAGGCCGGGAAGGTGGTGGGTGTTTGTTACAGATGGTAGGTAAGGATGTTTTGTTCACTTTAGGGCAGGGAGGAGAGGTCACGTTAAGTATGGCTTCCTCATTACACCCCCACCATTGCATAGCAGGCAAAAGTAGGGGCATATGATTTTGGGGGGCATATATAACAACAAATTATAGATGGGCAAAAAGTGAATTACAGAGATTTTTTTCACCCTGGGATTCAGAATGACATAACTTGAGCTTCACTCTCATTGTCTATTTGATGTCACTGCGAACCCCTTGGTGAAAAACATTTCCTTAATTCACTGGTAACCATTTATAGTTCTATATGTTGTGTATGGCTCTCATAGGAAGCGGTTAGTATGAATAAATGGATTCTGAATCTAGTAATTCACTGCTATGACTTAGCAACAATGGGTAACAGAAATTGTTAGCCACTTTTTCTACATCATAAAGAATTCCAGGCTGCTCCGGCTGAGCAACTCCGGAGAGCAGGGAACCAAGGTTTTGGTGGGGAGGGAAAGTAAGACACAGAAAGTGGTGATGGTGGGTGGTAGGAGGCGAGGTTTTTTTTTACATTTGGGACAGGGAGGAGAAGCCATGTTATTTAAGGCTCCCCATTACTCTTATGCCCCTGCATGTCAGAGGAAAGAAGGGGCAGATGACTTTGGGGGCCATTGATCACATAAAAGTATAGATCAATAAAACTTGAATTATCGGGATGTTCTTTACGTTGAGGATCTGAGTGACATCATAGGCAACTCAAGCTACCTCCTAATTTACTGTTATCCATCTATAATTTTATATCTGATGTATAAATAACAGCACAATTACAAAATATATTATAGTTCTACAGCTTATTTTTCTGTACTCAGTTTAAAAATACATGGTTTGGGTGTTAAAAGGTGATGGTTATGCAAAACAGCTATCTCTCATCACAATTTGAATACACATTTGTTGGGACTAAATTAATTTCGGAGCCCTTAAACATTCAAAGTAAAGAACAAAAGTGAATAAAACTACATAGTGACATCAATAACACATTGGATTGTGATTAAAAATACATAGTGACATCAATAACACACTGGATTGTAGAAATTAAACATCAGAGGACCATACCCATCACTGTTAATAATAGTGCTTTTCTGATTATGCAATATTGCCAGTACTGTGGACGATAGAGACAAACCTTCCAGTGTAAATCAGAATTCAGACATATTTTCTCACATAAAAATCATTATTTGCAGCAGGGGCTTCCAAATTATCTGCTACATTTCCAGTGCCTTCCATACACCAACAAGGGGTATATTTACTATGTTTTGCCGCCATGTTTGCGTCACAAAAGTGACGCAAAACAACGCTAAATCTTTTTTAACTAATTTACTTCCAGCTCTATACTTGTTTACTGCTGGAAATTGACTCAAAAGTAGCACAACTTGTCATTACTTAGCACCAAGGGGGCGTACCATGGGTGGTTCATGGGCATTCCCATGCAACCACCCAAGGTTTCTGATGCTATACCCTATTTACTTAAAAAAGTAGAAAAGGTTTAGCATCAGAAAATAGCGCCCATTTCAAAAAGGTGCTATGAAGGAGAAATGCTTTCATTTCTTCTTTCTTTTCCGACTTTGCATGCCTGATGCACTGTACAGCACACCTACAAAGTGGGAAAACATTTAAAGTTAGTCTTGTATAGTAGTTTGCACTAGAAGGGTACTCTCCTAGTACAAAACCTATGCTAGACTCATGGAGACACCCTTGCACTATGGTGCAAAGGTGTGTCTGTGGCGCACAGCAGTACATTTTGGTGCTGGTACTAGGGAGAGGGGAGGAGAGTGCTATATTTCTGTAAATATGGCGCTCTCCTGCTCTCTCCTTCTCACGCAGCACAGTGCAGCGTTTGCAGCTGCTGCACTGCGTTGCATGATAAACTAGTAAATCTGGGCCCAATTGTCTTGATGACATGAAAAATATATCCAGGCGAACTAGACAACCAGATTTGTTTTGCTTTTTCCTGATGTAAGCTAGCAGAGTTAGTGAAGTAAAGCATTTTTACAGCATTGGCCACAGCCAGTGAATAGGATATAATATTAATGAACACCAAATGCCAAACCTCAAGACTCCATGAGCCTTTTCTACTTTTTGAATTCAAAATATACGGCACCAATGATGGTGTCGTTAGCATCAACCTACAGTTTCACCCAAATATTGGTACCCAACAGACTTTGGAAGTGCGCTTGTAGTTTGAATATCACTTCTGCAACACTAATGAATCAGAGTCTCCTAAACTTGATATCTCCAAATTTGTGTTGATTTTCTTTACTCATGACAGGTCGAAAAGAAAGAAATAGGAGCATCACACCCAAGATTCGAATGCAGCTAAAGAGTCCATGAATATAAGGATATTACATTAAAAATCTGGTAGATAAAATACTTGGAAAATATCAATAAAGCTTGAGGAATTAAATAGGCGTGTTTAAGTTGGAATTTAGTAGCAGGCACAACTGAGATAGTCATATAATGTATCTTGTCGTTTGTGTTTCTGTCTTCAACCTGTCTTTAACCCGTCCCTGGAATCTCTTAATTTGCTTCACACACTCCTACAATACAATACAAGTTTTATTTAAATGTTCGGTCGTTTAAAACCATTACACCGTATAATTTTATTTACATTACTTAAAACGCCCTGTAAAAAACGTTAATAAAAAGTTTAAAAATCTTTGTTCATTGTTCTACACTTAATAAAATCAAAACCAGATTATATTGTCCATAAGGTGCTGCACACACTCTTACATTTCTTGTTACTTCAGTGATCACAGCTTTGATTACAGTTTTTCTATACTATGTTAATATGTCTTAGTCTGTGAATTTTAAGACTGGACAATTCACTTGTACGGAAATTCTATTTCATATGTATACTAATTAAAACATTACCCATCTGTTTCAAGTAACATTAAATTAATGTTGCAAGAAGAAATTATGTTGTATTTAGACAAATATATATATTTTTAAAATATATATATATGTATCTATATAGATATCTGTATATATGTAACCATATGTGTGTATGTGTGTATATATATATATACACGCACACACACCCACATATATTTACATAACTACATATATATATATATATATATATACACACACACACACACACACATACATATGTGTGTATATATATATATATAGAGAGAGAGAGAGATGTCGCCAACAGTGTGTTCCTGAAAATGTGAATAACTGCGGTTCCTATGTGCGAATTTGAAGAGGCACCAGATGGCTGTGTACGCCTTCATATGTTAGAGGCAGCTGAGCAAAACTTTAGATTTGAGACTATGGGGAGATGGCACTACTACATGAGATGTTTTCCTTGGAGAGATGCAAATGCCTCCAACAACTGAATAGGAGGTGTACCTTTGAAATTGTAACCCATGACCTTACTACTTTGACATTAAGCTCTGGAAGCGAATGCCTTTTTATGGGGGTTACTTCCCTTGTCTTCTTTTAATATTGTACCATATCCCTTCGCTCCTCTTTTACCCATTCCTCAACTTATCCATTACCTTTTTCCTTTTAATTTACCTACCTTCCCATTTTGTTTTTTTGCAATTTTGAATTTCTGATCTAATCACATCTCACCAAATTGTCATCATTTGAAGTACCGGCAAGTAAGACAGGTGCCTGGTTCATCTTGCTGGAGAAGAACAATTTGCTGGACATTACATTTAAGATACTGGAGTGTTATCTGGTTTGTGAAGGTCAAAGAGAAAGGGTGAGAGATGATATTGTTGGAGCCTTACAGTTTAGGTAGGAAAAGATAAAGGCAAAACCCTGTGAGAAGTTATGTCTATATCGCTCTCCTTCTCACTCTCTCTCACTGGATATTTAGCTAGTAAGTGCACATTCGCATATTCATTGCATTTATTGCTGCAGTGCAAAGATCACATTCGAGTTTATTACCACACTACAGCACAACTGTCATTGGAAAAGCACTTTTTACTGCCTCGTGGATTGCATATGACACAACGTCTCTTCAGTGTGATAATACCACATTGCACAAATTTAACCCCATGCAGCCTTGTTTTTAACAAATACCTTTTGTTAAAACAAGTACACATTAAACATAACATGGCATAAATCATGTATGCTGATGTGAACAGTATAGTATGATATTTATTACTGGTACACTACAAATAGTAATAGAACACTGCACATCTGCACAGATTGAAAGATAGATAGATAGACAGACAGACAGACAGACAGACAGACAGATAGATAGATAGATAGATAGATCTAACGACAACCTATGTGAGAAGGACAACCTCCCTAAATATCTGATACCCACAGACAGAGATCTGAAACAGGATGCAACAGGGCGTTTGTGAGCATAAGTACAAAACTGGGAAGACAGGAATTCTAATCTTGACGAGGAATGTGTTTTCAAACAAGGGTCTTTTATGTTTGAAGTTTTCAGACATTAGTCAAAGGACTAATTCTAATGATGTGAGCTGTACCCAAGGGTCTATATCCTGGTATATATTATTTAGTGAGATACTGAATAAATACAAAATCTTTTGTTTCACCTTTATCAATTGTGTGGACAATTTCTTTGTGAGAAAAAGCGTGTCATTGATTTCAAGGCTGGAGAGTGCAATGTAAGTGAGGGGACGCAGAGGTACCTAGAAGACACACAGTAGATTGGGAAGTTAGAAAGAAAGAGCATCAGAACCTGTGGCTACACTTTCACTTTTCTCCCCTGTTTACTTTTTCACCTTCTTTAAAGTTTATTGAGAATGCCAACGTTTCCACCTACCATTTGCTTCTCATATCTTCACTGTATGTCATATTCCGACATGGTTAACCTCCGATTTTCATTTTCTATGTTGGGTATTTAAGTCTTTTTATCAAGCGGCAGTGTAAATCTCTCTATTTTTTTCTCGCTCTTTTGTCCTGAACACGCACTTGGCTCTTCGCTGCAATCAGGGCCGTTTCTAGGTGTTTTGCCACCCTAGGCGAGAATTGAAAAATGCCGCCCCCTCCCTTTTACTACCATCACTCTCTCCCCCGGTCATTCAGGCTAGAAGAATTAATGCATTAGATATAAAAGAACTAGCATTCAACATTAAACAAAAAACACATCAAACAATAAATAACTAAATAAGCACATACTCTTTGCCACATAACGGACGCACTTTCCTATCCTCAATGTGAAAGACTCCCCCCCACCCCATCATTCATCCCCACTCAAACATGAAGTCACTCAGAGACCACTTCCCCCCACACCAATGGGCATTCTCCCCTCCCCCTTTTAACTTGGGTCCAAGCCACTGGGATAACTCCAGTTGAAACTCTTCCCTAGAACCTTTAAGCAGGCAGCAGTGTACAACGACGACTGTTGCTGCACATCTGCAATAATGGGTAATAACTTATAGGTACTGTCGAACATCAGGCATGCCAAGCTTCGCCTCTCATGGCGCCGGCGGTACCACTTCATAATCCCGTCCGATTCCATGTGTAAAACCTGGGCTCCATCCATCCAATCATCACATTTCACCAAAAGCCTCTGCCATGACACATCGCAAAAAATAACCCCTGCCCCCACGACAAGTAATATGTAGGATGCCATCTATCTCCAGGTCATAGGACAGGACACTAAGGAAGCCACTACCAAAGGTGGGGTGCTGAAAATGCAATGGTAGTGGGTACTATTAGGACTTCCCACTGAGAGTATTATACTGCTTTCTAAGGAGGGCCGCCAGTTCTCCAAATTCATAGGCTTCAGCAAGCCCAAAGCTCAGCAAATTCCTTTAGAGGCGATCAAATTATAGCAGCCTCAATATCTCTGCAATGGCTTCCAGTGCATGTGAAGGTACAATTCAAATTACGCTTCTGGTTGATCAGATGCCTACACAATGTAACACCAGAATGTATGACCAGAAGAATACACTAATACACACTGACCAGGAACCCTAGGCCTCTCGATTTAAAGCTCGTGAGTTGGCATTAACATCAATTTACCTTCAAGGGATACGGGCTTTCTCAATTCATTCAGCAGCGCTGTGAGGCCCTACACGCACTTCAAACCCCCTTGGCTCCAGACACGACGTCACAAGCTGCCTATTCCTGCCTAGTAGTGGTAGAAACGGCCCTGCTCAGCTACTCTAAAAGCTTCCCCCATTCATCACCCAATGTAGAAGATTCAGTAGCATGTTGAATAGGCATGTTCTTTACACCTGCACGTCCCGGTACACAGCTTTGTGGTCCAATCTACCACCTGGAGAAGTACATGTCAAAGGTTTGAATACAGGCAGAGCAAGCATAGATTTTCATACTTCAAAAGGAGGTACTATAAGTACTAATGAGTTGGATAATAAATAGCACCTATTATCCAAGCGCTTACAGTTAACAAATCGTCATAACATAATTACATAATAATTACAACCCTTACTTCTAAGGAATTTTTAGCACAACTTCTTGGTCATCTAGATTGAGTGGCAGATCAGTCTTCTCTGAATTCAGTGGTCAAGACGGCAATGAAACTTGTTCGCCAAATGTCAATGCGACACCATTATAACCCCTAGGCCTCCCGCGCAGCCCTGCCAAATGCAGTTCCGCCTGTTGCATTTGCAACACCACCAGATCTCTCTGCCAAAGCCATTATATCTTGTCCTGGAGGATAGAATGCCTACACAAGATGCTTTATGGGGGCTTGTTGTTCAACACCTGTCTGCTGCGGTGTGACAGCTTGTAAATTCATGAGCCTAAAAAAATACAGTATCCTCTTCAGCAGCCGACCCCTCCCTGCACAACAAAAACCAAAGCCTATTCGTCCTTGTCTTTCACTAGCTACTCAGAGTTACTAAAGGCATGTTGCCCCAACACACAGCTAAGTTGCACGCGACTGGAACAAAAGACAAAGGTGTACATTCCTCAGAGCTGGCAAGAGGTTTTTGACCAGGTGTGACCACTAGCCCACATCTGATGTCAACCCTCCCCCTGTCCAATATCTATCTTTTTGTAACTCGTATTCTCCTAAGTCCTCATGTAATGTAACTGGTCCTTTTGTAATTCACTCTAACCAGTGTATGTAGTAGACCTTTGTATTTACTATCATGCCTTTGTGATTTGAGAGTTTATCTGTTTGTATCTGTTTTATATCTCTTATGTATCTCATATAATCCAATGTCCTCATGTAATGCAACTGGTTGTTATGTAAAGCGCGCTCTGACACCTTCGGGTAATGTTCGAGCTATATAAAATCGCATAAATAAATAAATAAATAAATAAATAAAAGGCATGCGCCCTGGAAGGCCGATGGCAGTGTCAGGCTAAGTAGACTGGAAGTGAAGAGCCCCATTGCACAGCCAGGTGTGCCTCGCCCTCGCCCGAGGCACCGTCTGCCTGCCGCTGCCAGCCGACCCGGATCCCATCCCGATTCCCGGCCTCCCCCGGTACCTCACTTGATAGGCCTGCAGGCGGGCCACAGGTAGCGCCGCGTAACTCTCTTTGCTCTGCGGCGCGCGCACAGGCACAGCCCCCGCGGCAGCCGTGGGTGGCGCCGAACGTGACCTCCTCACGTCACGTCACCCTGGTCATGACGTGACGTCGACAGTGTAATTAAAGGCGAGCCGCGCCCGCGCTAGTTACGCTACCTGGCCAGGCTGGCAGTGGCAGATTCAATACTCAATAGAAGTCAGAAGAGACTAAAAAAAAAACTTTTGCCACGGCCGCCCTCCACATTTTGCCGCCCTAGGCAGCCGCCTAGTGCTGCCTAGTGGTAGAAACGGCCCTGGCTGCAATTGCAGTCTTCCTCCCATGTGTTAACAATCATATCTGTCTTTGATTTTAAATGCCTTTGAATATTTGAACTCCTTACTCCAAGCGTATGCCCTGTCTACATCTTCAGTTTTTCATTTGCAGCAAAAAATCATAGTTATTCAAGCGTACACTTACTAATTTACGATTCACTTTTATTTATAATCACAGTATTTCACCTCAGTTTAGATGCGATTACATCCTCTTTTGAAACTTCTGAACCTCGCTTTGGTAAAATGCTATAACATTTTCAAATCAATGAATAAAACAGAATGAGGGCTATGTTATACAATTGCTAGCACCAAGAAACCACCAAGGGATCTTCAATGTCAGTTACCCGCCTAGTTGGGGGTACTGATCCAAAATATTAGCTACATATATGTGTGGTACTCAGTTCACTTTGCCAGCCAATCAATATGTGTGTGGTGCACAGCTTGCTTCGCGAAGCAATCACTGGGTGTTGAATGCTGAATATGACTTGTACAGACGCGCTCTTGATCTCTTCCATGTTGGTGCCCTGTTTATTCCTGGGATTAACCCCGAGGTGTCGCGGGCTGTTTTGCCGCACTTGTGACCATCAAGCCTGACTGGGAAAACGGGCTCCTGCTTTTACAACATCCTGGTGGGACTCGGAGTCCCAGGGTGCATCGCACTGCTCTAATCCTCATCAGCTGCAGTGGGGGGAGGCATGTCCATCGCGCTATAAAGCGCTGCCTCGACCCCCGCGGCGCCGGACGCGCCCGGGCCAAGGGCGGGCCCGTCCTGCGCCCGTCATCGACAGGAAGAGGCAGGGCCACCCCTCTTGGTCTTTTTGTTTTGGTACTGAGACTATGAGGGACTGATATCCAGAATCCTGCTCAAGCCCACCTAATCAGTAAGTTTATATTTTGACTTTGGAGCTGTTGCCAGTTTTTGACCTCCTGTCTGTTTGCTGAACCCTGAACGTTGAACATTACTCTTTTGCTTGTATTACCCGGAGGACATTAAGACTCAGAGTGCCTAGCGGAGCCCCACCGCGCCTAGTGGCGTCTCAAAAGTCGCCATGTCCGAGACCGGAGGAGACTGGTCCATATATATATAAGAATTGTGACCCTGGGACGATTTCCTGCCTCATAAGAAGTATCGTGATAAAATTATTGTCAACCTTGTGACTGTAACGAGGGGATTATAAAAAGGATTAAGAGTAAATCTGGTTCTGGGCAGGAAGTGGTAGGGACACTGCCACCTAAGAAAAGGAAGGGTCAGGGTCCCTATAAACTAAACCAACTTTTTCCAAAGTCACTGGGACGTAAAACAAAGAGTGTGGATAGAGCTTGTATACAGGGGCCTAGCATAGAGCCAAAACCAGTTGAACCAACTGGAACTCCCCCAATTTTAGAGGAGGAGGGCTTTTGGAGCAGGCTTGAATCAACAGTCTCCTTTCTCTTGGATCCAGTGACACAAAAGTTAACCCAAATGGAGGCGAGATTAGCAAAGCTAGAAGAGCTTGTTACTAGCACCTCCTTATCCCATCCCCCTTCTGATATATGCCAATGTAGAGTCAACGACATTTCCCTGAGTAGTAGGATGGGCTTATTAGCAAATCAGGCTGGAAGTAACTCTGAGAAAGGGAAGGCGTACCACGTTAGGACCCATAACTCTATAGCTAAAGTTAATGTTGAAACGCAGCCGGGACCCTCTTGTTCAAGAGCAGCTTTCCCTTTGTTAGATCATTTGGAACCCCCGCACCATGAAGAAGCTGTGACCACTATGCACGCACACGTTTCAAATGTCCCAAAAAGGGCCCCTCTTGTGAGGGGAAGTACTACACAAGGTGAGGGAGGGCAGATGGCAAGTATACAGAGTCGAGAAAGATTTAATCAGGGAGATTTGCCCAGCCCTAACATAAGCCTGCATCTTCCCCCAGAAGCAACGCCATATACGGTTGTGCTGGCTAATGTTCCTCCTCTGCTCACCAGTGGTACTGAACATTGGTCAACATTGAGGAACAAATCGCTACATTTACTGAGTGCAAGGACTGGCATAACCAATACGCTGTTCTCAGAGTTTAAAATGGCACGAAGGGTGGGTTGGGTAGGCAATTCAATCAAGACATTGACTGGTGACTGTGTAGTTCTAACATTCAGGTCCCCAGGTTTGGTCCAGTCAATACATTGATAGGGTTGGTAACTGGCCTGTAAGGGCACAAGGTATAAATATCCTACCGTTGGGGTATTTTTATCAACCAACTAGACCCCCTTGGTGCATCCCAGAGAAGGAGAGATTCATATTGACTAGACAGCCCAGGATTGCATCCCAATTAGCAACCGTTATGACACTTTGAACCCATTGGAAGATATTGATTGACTGACCATCATAAGACCCCCTCTAAACTGTAAGGTTAACTCAAATGGGCTTCGAAGTGTTAAGGCATCTAGAGAGGATACTGTTATCTTTGATCAGGATTATACTGTCCTGGGCAACTGTACGATACCTCTAGTTGTGATAGAGCAGAAGGTTCGGGGAAAGGGTAACATCATGCAGACTTTGGCAACCTCTCTTAAATCACCCGAACATATAAGTTTAGCTCAAATATCTATTTGTGATGGCGAAGTCACGTCTAGTACACCTGTAACAGTTAGTCTGCCAGAATACGAGAATACCTCTTGTAACCTTGTCTCTTGGAACATCTCAGGATTACGCTCCAAGGTGAATAATCCCATCTGGTGCGATTTTATCTTAAGTTATGATCTATTATGTTTCCAGGAAACGTGGGCTAAGGAACCTTCTCACATAAATGGCTTTAAAACATTTCACACCCATGCAGTTGGGGGGCAAAATGGCAGAGCAAAGGGAGGGCTCTGTACCTATGTATCAAATGGGTTATAAATAAAGAAGATCGAGCCATATCTAGAGGAAACATTTTATCAACTGATTAAGTTGCATCTAAACCCAAATCACTGTATTGTACTGGCAAACTTTTATAACAACATTCCATTGGATAACTTTGCCTCTGTGGTAAAAAAGTTGGGTAATGACTTGCAATCTTTGTGCAGGGAAAGTGTTAAAGATATGATGACAATTTTGGCCGGGGATTTTAACTGCGCTTTATGTATAAATGACAGTGGTAAAATTTGTGGGTTTGATGGTGAAAATTGGATAAGTAATACCCACTTCTGTCACACTTATTCGGGGGAGTTGTTTAATGAAATAATCTTCAGCCTTGACTTGGGTTTTGCGAATGAATTGTGCGATACACCTGTCCCTATGCCCTACACCTTTAATGGCAGAGGTCTATTTACGACCATAGATTACATATTACTATCGAATAGTCATGCGTGTAGGTTGCATTCTTTTCTTGTCAATGACAACTCGTTAACCGATCACTTTCCCTTGTGTATATCGTTTTTTTTACCGACAAGTAAATCTGGTAGGTACGACAAAGCTGACAGGGCGGTAGGAACTCTAACAATTGACAAAAATAATGGATATACCCTACACTGGTCATGGTGGACCCTATAGTGGTTACCAAACAAGGGGTAACTAAATGTAAATCGGCTTTAGATACCTGCCTAAGTGAGACAGCTACCCCACACTGTATTCTATCCTCCTACCAACTAATATCAGGTGAGGTAAGGGAGGTATTACATGTTCAAAATCGAAATAAAGAAAAGACTCATGGGTGGTTTGACTCTAAGTGTACAAAGAGCCTACACTAATTTAAAACATGAGTTGCACAAGACATTAAGAAATCCAAATGGTGTGAGGCAGGCAAGAAGAGAATATAGGATGGCCCTCACGGAAAGAAAGTGTGCTTTGAGAAAAGTAGCGTGGGACGCCCTTCATGAAGCTTCTCAAATGAAAGATAGTGCGGCTTTTTGAAAGCTGTAAAAGCTCCCTTTCTATCTTCTGGAGGTGGCCCCTCAATAGAAGTTGCCATAACTGAAGATGATTGGATCAAGCACTTTTCCGTAGTGTATAATGGGCAGGAAAACCCTAAGTCACAATTAGATAGTCTTCAAGAGGAAACTATTCATTACTCAGACCTCCAGTTCAACCTGGAGGAAGTAAATAGAGCGCTTTCAGCAAGTCTAGGTGGTAAGGTCCCTGGGCCAGATGGAGTCCATGTAGACTTGTTTAGGTCGAATTTGCTCCTTTGGGGACCAATCATTACCCAGGTAATCAATGCTAGCTGTCGGGTCCCTTTCCCAATGACTTGGGTGGAATCTATCATTGTTCCAATCTTCAAAAAAGGGGACCGGCAGAATCCAGGGTGCTACAGGCCTATTTCTCTACTGGATTCTTTGGCCAAAGTAGTTGGGAGAATAATCCTGGAACGATTACACGACTGGGCTGAGGATAGTCAGGTTTTATCTGACTTACAATATGGCTTCCGTGAGGGTCTAGGGACCACCGAACAGAGCCTAAATTTGGCCATCTTTGTAGGGAAGTATACTAGGGTAAAAAATGGCAGACTATTTTTAGCCTTTGTGGACCTCACTGCGGCATTTGATTCTGTGAGGCACAATAAATTATGGGAGACCCTTGAGAATATGGGGGTAGATGCACAAATTATTCATTTTCGTAAGCGTTTTTATTGTGATGCTAAGGCACGAGTGCGTTTTGCCTTGGGTGGTGAGCGTACGGCTTCATTTCCCATAAGGAGGGGAGTCAGGCAAGGCTGTGTCCTGGCCCCCTTCCTTTTTAATCTTTATATTAATGGTCTAGGGCAGGCTTTGCTCAAAGATGGCCGAGACTTCCCTCAAATAGACGGACGCCCAATACCTGTGCTCCTTTATGCGGATGACGCGGTCCTGATGTCACGTACGCCAATTAGCCTTCAGAGGGTTTTAGATAGTTTCTCTAATTTTATGAATGACCTTGGACTTAGTGTGATCACCTCGAAGACTTTTATAATGAGGTGTGGCCGTGGTAGTCAGAGATCTAGGGATATGTTCGTGGATGGGCAAAAGATAGCACCCACAAGAAATTTTGCGTACCTCGGCATTTTATTTAACCAAAATGACTCATGGGTTCAAGCAGTTTCTGTAAAAAAATTGGCGTTCATGAGGTCAACAACTGCCCTTGTGAATTATTCGTAAAAACTGGGAAGGAGACCGCCAGGTGAGCTTATTCAAATTTATAAAGCAAAATGTATCTCCACTGTCATGTATGGGGCAGGGGTTTGGGGTTTTGCTGATACGCACCCATTGCAGATGGTGGAAAACGCTTTTTTAAGATACATTCTGTCTGTTCCGGCTAGTACTTCTTCCTATGTTTGCCACGCCGAGCTGGGGCTTCCGTATATTTCTGATCTTATAAAATTGGAACCCATCCTCCTCTGGCATAGGATCTGGACAAAAGAACAGACTAAGTTAAATAGAGATATTCTACTGGACAGTCTTAAATTGGAAGGGGCCCTAAAGATCCCGTGGGTAAGATACGTTCAAGATTTTCTGTGCGACCTAGGTCATTCAGAATATTTTACAGACCTGTGTACTATGCAGTTGATCACGAGAAAGGATTTAAAGAAGGAGGGTCTCCAGCTATTGGACACATTGAGAGTGTCGGTAGAGATATTAATGCCTAGTGTCCAACAAAATCAGCTGGTCTTAACTACTTTTAGTATACAACCCTACTTAGTTTTCGTTCCTGGTGGATATGATAGGCTTTTATTAACAAGATTTAGGCTGGGGACCTTTCATAGATTTGTTACCTTCCCAAAAATGAATGATTGGGCCCGAAAATTGGAATTGTGTCCTTGTGACAATCACTCAGACCAATCCACCATCCATGTAGTATTCTTTTGTAAATTTTATAGTGAGTTAAGGAATTTGTGGATTGTTTCGCTCTTAAAAACTCAAGGGATGAGACAATGTCGCCCGGCACTTATTAAACTGCAGCTTTTAGAGAATGAACACATAGCATGGAGGATTGCAATGTTTTTAAAGAGAATAATCTATCAAAGGAAATGCATTGTAACCTAATCAGTGAGGATAACAGGGCGCATCGTCATATCTTTTTATGTTTTTAAGGTTGGTAATTACAACAATTTTTTTATAGTTCACCCATTATTCCTTTTATATATTTATTGTGTAATGAATTGTATGTTTTTTATGTGCTTTTATGATTGTCTAACAAAACAATCGAATAAAGTTTTCTTGACTGACTGACTGACTTGTACAGTGGATTCCATCACTGCCTGGTGACTAACATGCCTCACTAGAAAAACTTTCCTGCGTCTTTGGGGGGCGTGCACGGATGTCATGCAAGACGGCCGCCTTTTCTGGAAGCTCTCGAGTGGCTTCGGCAGACAGACGGGATTACAGCGGCTTCCAATGAGCTGCGCGCTTATTTCAGTAGAAATTGAGGGGCATATTTACAAGCCCCTATTGCCACCACAAAGTCACTTTTAGTGATGTTGTGATGGCAATAGAAGCTTTGCTTTATTTACAAGACAGCGTTAAGCCACTTAATAAGGCACCCTTTTACGCTACACTTAGCGTGAAAGGGGCGGGCAATGGGTGTTGTGGTGGGCTTTGCACCGCAACACCCATTGATTTTGACGCTGCCCCCTGTTTACAAGAGCAGTGTAAGTAGGAGGCAGCGCCAAAATTAAGACCAAGGAAAACCTGGGCAGCACACATAAAAACAGCAAAACGTCCCCCTCATGCACATACACAATAATTTTTAAAAAAATGCTGTTTTGCAACTTCTATGTGTGCTGCATTAGGCAGCACACCTAGAAGTTAGAAAAGGCATTTAAAGATTGTTTATGTGCTGGAAGGGGGACCTTCCTGCACATAAACAATCTTCGCCTCAACACAGGCACCCTTGCCCTGTGGTGCAAGGGTGCCTGCGTTGGTGCCAGGCAGCTAAATTTAGCGCCAGAGCAGGGGAAAACGCAGGGCTGCACCATTTTCTAGTATATATGGTACAGCCCTGCGTTTCTAAAGTGACAAAGCGTGTTGTTAGCCTTCTTGGCTTAACGACACGCTTCGCCACTTTCTTGTAAATATGCCCCTCAATGTCATACTTTGGGCGACACAATTCTGGCATGTTTTTTGTGAAAGCTGAATGGATTTCTTTACTAAATAAAGACTCAACGTCTACATCACCAGAGCAGGCACCATTTGAATTTACCTCATTGTTCTCCTGAGAAATTTACAAGGTAAGCAGTGTACAATTTTTCCCACAATTTCTTTGGGCCTCACAGCTTCTCCTTCAGTCAAGGGAGTACCCTCCCCCTTACAGTCACTCTAAATATATGTATCCTTTATATATGCTTCGTGTGCTTCTCCTTCTATGGTGGCTCTGTAATTTGGATGCCTTACTTGATATTTTCCTGACTTTTCAATTATGACTGTCAATTTGTATTATTTGAGAACAATCTCTTATGGATCCTTCTTAAGGAGTGTCTGAAGCTGTTAGACCTGTCGTCCTTAGTGTGCGCTTCCCCTGGACCTATTGCCTTTTACCTCCACATTTTGCTGATTCTTTTTGTTGGCCTGAGGACTCTGAGTACTAACCAGTGCTAAAGTGCATTTGCTTCTCCCCTAAACATAATGACATTGGTGTATACCTGATTGGCATATTTGTTGTACTGGTAAGTCACTTGTAAAGTGGTATACCATATACCCAGGGCTTGTATTTCAAATGCTACTACTGGGCTGCAACACTGATTGTTCACCCATAGGGTGTCTTGGTGCTAGCAACATTGTGGCAGTTAGACCAGGAAGAAAAACGAGACCCATTATGAAGAATTAAAGAGCCAAGTCTTGAGGATCAGAAGATTTGGGGAAGCTTTGATATGTAAAGGAAGCTCATTCCAAGCTTGAGAGGCTCCCCGCACAAAGCTGCCGCTGCCCCAGGTCATGCTTTTGAATATGGGTAGGATCACGGTTTTGGTGAAAGATCTGTTGGGAAAGTACCAGTTGAAGCTGTTTTTGAGGAACAAGGGCCCTTGGCCATGTAAAGCATTATAAGCAGTACATAAAGCCTTGAAGGCAACTCTGTCTGATGGGCAACCAGTGCATCGTCCTCATTGGTTTAGACACCGATTGATGTTTAGGGATTTTAAGAAGGAGCCGAGTGGCTGCATTTTGCAAAATTTGTAGCCTGTTTAGCACATGTTTGTGTGCAGTTTAAAAAAGACTGTTGTAATAATTAAATCTGGACAGAACAAGGGAAGTAACTACCGTCTTCTGAAGCTGAGGAGGAATAAAAGGGAGAGTGAGAGTGAGAGTGTGAAAAACCTTTGAAGTGACCTCATTGACTTGGTCAGTAAGAGACACTTTGTTATTGATCAGGACACCCAAGTTGCGGATTTTGGGGCCACCAAGTGGGAGTCCAAAACGAGGGCTGCGCTCTGAAGAGCAGGACCTCTGTCTTTCCCGAATTCAACTGAAGGCAGTTCTCGGCCATCCATTGGTTGACAGCCTGCATACAGTTACAAAAATAGGTTCCTGTGCC
This sequence comes from Calotriton arnoldi, assembly GCA_963921515.1. Classification (NCBI taxonomy): domain Eukaryota; kingdom Metazoa; phylum Chordata; class Amphibia; order Caudata; family Salamandridae; genus Calotriton; species Calotriton arnoldi. Next base: position 1,791,594 of record CAWUFW010000195.1, on the reverse strand, counting down.
AGATGTGTCATTGGCAAGGGAGACAACAATTTGCATATCGTCGGTGTAGGATACAAGATGTAAGAGCAAAGCCGAACAAGTTAATGAGTTCAGCCAGAGGGGTAACGTAGATGACCTGAGGGACCCCTCACGGGAGGGAAAAAGAGTGAAAAATAAATGTTTCCAGATGGACTGCTTGCCACGACCGTGAAGGAATGAGCTGAGAAGATTCCAGGCAGTGCCAGTGATACCGATACATGCTAGATGAGCTAACAGTCTGCCATAGTTAATGGTATCAAATGCCGCTGACAGATCAGGATCAGGGCAGCTTTGCCACTCAGGTCGAGGGATGTTCTAACTTCCTCTGTTGCCTTGATTAGTGACGTTTCTGTACTGTGGTCAGAGTGAAAGCCAAATTGGGTGGTATCCATGACATGATATAGGGCGATAACTGTTTGGATCTGGAAGATCTAGCAAAGAAGTCTTTAGAAGAGGTGGAACTGACTCTTTTTTCCAGCTAACTGGGAAAAAGCCAGATTGAAACATATGCTGAAAAATATTGGTCAGAGTGGAAGCTATTGTTTTAGCAATGAGAGTGGCTACATAAGTGGACATGGGTCACATGGGGAACCCGATCTGGTGGATTTGATCCCTCTTGTGATTGTCTCTGTGGAGGGAGGAGTGAAAGAGTTCAAAGTGGGCTCAACCAAGGTAGGACTGGAAGAGCTGCAACTGTGATGAGAAGAAGTACTAGGATTAGAAAAGTATTATAGATATTAGCGACTTTTTGAAGAAAGAAACTAGCTAAGGAGTCACAGAAAGATTGGCTAGTGTTAGTAGAGTACCTGGTTGAATCTGTTGTAAGCTTAATGACTGTTGGAAAGAGTTCCCTAGAAGATTTGTTTACTGCTTTGATTTTATTGGTAAAGGAAGCAGCCTTTGCTGTAAGAATCTTAGCTTTGTAGGTACTCAAACATTTCTTATATTTAATCCTTCCTGCATTATTGTATTCGTGTTGTCACTTTTTCTCTTGCCTTCTACAGCTCTGTTTAAGAGTTCTCAAGTATACTGTGAACCAAGGGGCAGAGGCCTTGTTTCTCTTAAGTTTAACTGACTTGGAGGGGTCACCGTACAGGCTGCGAGTCAATCCAATGAGTGTACTGGGTAAAGGCAGTATTCAGGTCGTCAGAGAGGATAGGTTGTGAGTTCAATAATAGTTTGGCAACACTTTCTGAGTCAACTTTGTGCCAGGCCCGGGTGGATCTAGTGTGGGGAGTAGATCTCGTAGGGAGAGGAGGCGCCTTGACAGTACTGTGAAACAAGATGGCAGTATGATCTGTCCAAGTTAAAGGCAGAATATCTTTGATGGACAGGGAGGAATTGTTAGAGAAAATACCATCTAAGGTAGGACCTGCAGAGTGAGTAGGGCCAGCAATCAGCTGGGAGACCTAAGGAGGACAATGTCTGAAGAAAAGCTGAGCGGCAGTATCTAACTGGGCTTCCAGGTGAAAGTTGAAATCCCCAACACCCTATAAACACTTAGGAGAATGTCTGCCTCTAATAGGCTGCTAAATTCTTGAGTGAAGACTGAGCGAGGGCCAGGGGGCGGTAGACCAAAGTCCCCTTAAAAGATTGGGAATTACATAGCAAGATGCTAAAAGAAAGCACCTCACAGTAGGGCGCTGGCAAGAGGTTGCAAGAAACAGACAGATTAGATCGATAAATCAGTACTAAGCCACCCCCCCTACTGTCAGGTCTATCCTGGCAGTTATAATGGGCAGTTAAAGAAACGTCAGCCATGTCTGGCGGACATGGAGCTGAACACTTACTTGTGGAGCTAAGTGCTAAAAGCGCGTTGCAATCAATCAATCAATCAATCACAGAATTTGTAGAGCGCACTACTTACCCGTGAGGGTCTCAAGGCGCTGGGGAGAAAAAAGGGGGGGGTGCTGCTACTGGTCGAACAGCCAGGTCTTGAGTAGCCTCCTGAAGGTCAGCAGGTCTTGGGTCTGTCGTAGGCTTAGTGGAAGGGTGTTCCAGGTCTTGGCGGCGAGGTGTGAGAAGGATCTGCCGCCGGTGGTTGTTCTTCGAATGCGAGGACGGTGGCGAGGGAGAGGTCGGCGGAGCGGAGCTGGCGGTTGGGGACGTAGAAGAAGAGTCGTCTGTTGAGGTAGGCTGGGCCAGTCTTGTGGAGTGCCTTGTGTGCGTGGATGAGGAGTTTGATGGAGATTCTCCTGTCGACGGGGAGCCAGTGCAGGTTCCTCAGGTGGGGGTGATGTGGCTGTGGCGTGGTACGTCGAGGATCAGGCGTGCGGAGGCGTTTTGTATGCGTTGCAGTCGCTTGATGAGCTTGGCCGGGGCTCCCGCGTAGAGGCGTTCCCATAGTCGAGTCTGCTACTGACGAGGGCCTGGGTGACTGTTCTTCTTGTATCTGTCGGGATCCACCTGTAGATCTTGCGAAGCATGCGGAGGGTGTTGAAGCAGGAGGAGGAGACTGCGTTGACTTGCTTGGCCATGGAGAGCGTTGATTCGAGGATGACTCCCAGGTTGCGTGCGTGGTCGGTGGGTGTCACGGCTGCTCCCAGCGTCGTTGGCCACCAGGAGTCGTCCCAGGCTGAGGGGTTGGAGCCGAGGATGAGGACCTCTGTCTTGTCCGTGTTCAGCTTTAGTCGGCTGATCTTCATCCAATCGGCGACGGCCTTCATTCCTTCATGGAGATTGGATTTGGCGGCGAGGGGTCCTTGGTGAGGGAGAGGATCAGTTGAGTGTCGTCGGCGTAGGAGAAAATGTTGAGGTTGTGCTGTCTGGCGATGCGTGCGAGCGGGGCCATGTAGATGTTGAACAGTGTTGGGCTGAGGGAAGATCCCTGGGGTACGCCGCAGATGATCTCGGAGGCTTCGGATCGGAAAGGTGGGAGGCGGACTCTCTGGGTTCTGCCGTCGAGGAAGGAGGTGGTCCATTCCAGGGCCTTGTCTCGGATCCCTGCGTCGTGGAGGCGTGCGCGTAGAGTGCGGTGGCAGACAGTGTCAAAGGCGGCGGAGAGGTCCAGCAGGATGAGGGCTGCGGTCTCACCGTTGTCCAGCAGGGTCCTGATGTCGTCGGTGGCGGCGATGAGGGCAATCTCAGTGCTGTGGTTGCTGCGGAACCCTGATTGAGATGGGTCCAGGATGCTGTTTTCTTCGAGGTATCGGGTTAGCTGTTTGTTGACGATCTTCTCGATGACCTTGGCTGGGAACGGAAGCAGGGAGATGGGCCGGAAGTTCTTGAGGTCTCTCGGGTCCGCCTTGGGTTTTTTGAGTAGGGCGTTGATCTCTGCGTGTTTCCAGCTCTCTGGGAAGGTCGCGGTCTCGAAGGAGAGATTGATAACGTTGCACAGGTGGGATGCGATGGAGCTGCTGGCTTTGTTGAAGATGTGGTGCGGGAAAGGGTCTGACGGGGAGCCGGAGTATATTGTGCTCATGGTCTTGATGGTGTCATCGATGTTCACGCTGGCCCAGGCTGGCAAGGGGTCATGGTCGATGGTGTGCGGCGGGTCTGGTGTATCTATCTTAGTAGGGGCTGTCTGGGTGTTGAAGCTGTCGTGGATGTCGGCGATCTTGCGGTGGAAGAAGGTGGCGAGGGAATTGCACAGGGCTTGCGAGGGCGGGATGTCGTTGGTGTTGGAGCTGGGGTTGGAGAGTTCCTTCACGATGTTGAAGAGCTCCTTGCTGTTGTGTGCGTTGTTGTTGAGGCGGTCTTTGAAGGAGATTCTCTTGGCGGACCTGATGAGGTGGTGGTGGTTACGGATGGCGTCTTTGTGGGCTGCGTGGCTGTCCGGTGTCTTATCACTGTGCCATTTCTTCTCTAGTTTCCGGCAGGTACGCTTGGAAGCTAGGAGTTCCGGGGTGAACCAGCTGGCTCTTTTGGTGGTGTCGCTGTAGGTGAGTTTTTCAGCGGGGCGAGGGTGTTGGCACAGTCGTCTATCCATCGTCTGAGGTTGCAGGCAGCGTCGTCGGTGTTGGATGGGTCGGAGGGAGGGCTGAGAGCGAGGTTTGCCTGTAGTTGGTCTTCGGTGACTTTGCTCCAGCAGCGGCGTGGGATCTGTTGGGTGCGGTGGTGTGTGGTGGGTTTCTGGAAGGTGAAGTGGATGCAGCGGTGGTCGGTCCAGAGGAGTTCCGTGGTGTGGCTGAAGGAGACGTGGGAGCTTGAGGAGAAGACGGGGTCGAGCGTGTGGCCGGTGGAATGAGTCGGTGTTGTGACGAGCTGTCTCAGTCCGAGGTTGGCGAGGTTGTCGATCAGGGTGGTGGAGTTGCTGTCGTTGTTGTTCTCCAGGTGAAAGTTCAGGTCTCCGAGGAGGATGTAGTCGGTAGAGGTCAGGGCGTGCGTGCTGATGAAGTCGGCGATGGAGTCGCTGAACTGGGGTCGGGGCCCGGGGGTCTGTAGACAAGGGTGCCTCTAAGGGTGGTGTTGGGGTCAGTGTGGATCTGGAAGTGCATGTGTTCGGCGGTGCAGAGAAGGTCGTCGGTGCTGGTCGAGACCCTGATGGAGTTCTTGTGGACGATGGCGATTCCTCCTCCTACTCCGTTGATGCGTTGCAGGTGTACCTGTATTCAGGCTGTGAAGCTGGCTTGGGAGATCCCGGGGGACTTGTGCTTGATGCGATCTGGGCACGGACGGGAGCAGACGGGCTTGCCTTCGGCGTGCCAGCTATGCGGATGCACTTTCCCAGTGCAGAAGTAACCTGCCATAGGCGGGAGGTGTGGTCAGGGGCGTGGCCTAATGCGCTGTGCACCACAAAGCCCCATAGAATAGGTGGAAATAACTAAAACATCAAACCGGGGTCCAGCAACCCCTGGGACACGTCAGCAGCCTCCCCTGTCTGGCTGTCTCTACTGGTAACTGAAATCAGACTAAATAAACAGTGAGAAATGTAGGTGGGGGCGTGGTTAGCCGCCTAAGATGGCGGACGTGTGCCGGTGAAGCTCCGGACCCTAGGGGGATATATCCTGAAGAATCGCCGCCTTGCGGGGCATCCACGCTGCCCAGGGGCCCAGGGCTTCACTACTGCCGACCCGGAGGGGTACTGGCCGGGAGGAGTTGCGGCGGCACGGCGATCGGCGGCGCCTATTGGCGGCCGCGAGGAGGGCGGCCTAACTGCGGAGCTCCGCTGGGCCTGTCGCGCTGCGACCCTTGCCGGACCCCGTGCGTTGATGCACGGAGCGGCCCCCTGTTCTGCCGGCGGGGTCCCTGTGTGCCCAGAAGTACCGCGCTGATATTGCGGCCCCACTGAGGCTGGACCTGCGGAGGCCGGGGCGGCATCGGCGGGACTGCTCGGCCCGCGCCTAGAGGACCCGGAATGTACCGGTAAGCCTAGAGGCCCTCTCTGACGACGACGGGGGTCCTCGACTGCCCGGGGGGGCTGTGCCGGAGTCGGGGGCCTGGGGCTATGTGACCCGGGGGCATGGATGGCGTTGGTGGGACTGCTGGACCCGCGCCCCTGAGAGTGGCGATGCGCCGGTGCGCCTGAAGACCCCCCCTGTGGCGGTGGGGTGGTCCCTGCTTGCCCGAGGGCACCGTACTGACGCTGAGGGCCCGCTGCGACTGGCATCGGCGGGACGGCTCGGCCCGCGGCCTGGTGGCCTGGACTGTGACTGGGGGCAGGCCTCATCTTCCCTCTCCTGGCCGCATACATCGCCTGGGCGCTGAGGGAGCGGGCCAAGAGCCGCAACATCCTATGGGAGTTACCGTAGCTGAAGGGCCCGGCTGCCTGTGAGGGGTTGGTGGCTGAACACGTCGGCGGATCCTGCTTCTACTCTTCCCCCTCCCCCCCCCGGGGCAGAATCACATGCCGGAACTCGGCTGGAGGGCAGGTGGACACGAGAAATCCGGGCTGGGGATGGGGCGGCCCCCCCTCTCCCCTGACACATGATGCCCTCACACAGTGGGAATACGGCGACATTACGAGGTGCGGAGTCGGATGCCATGGGCTCCTGAGCATTGTGTCGCACTGAGTGGCGGGCGGGAGTACACCGCCCGCGGTGGACAGCGGCCCGGTTGGTACTTTACACTGCTGTGAAGATTGGGGCGAGTAGTGAGGTGGTACTGTTGGTGGCCCTGGGGGGCGCACGTCCCGTTGACCGGACTTCACTTCTGGAACAGCTCTACCGCGCCTCAGCCTAATCGGGCGTTGCCCGGGAGGGGCCTCCGCGCCTTCCCTGCGCCCACCTGGCCTATTATACGTGGGGGCAAACATGGGGAGACCCAAGGGAAAGCCCACGGACAGCAGCTCCAATGCGGGGGGACCTTCCGGGGACTCTGACAGCGCTGCCGGACCCAGGACGTCAGACGATTCCTCCCTGGAGCCTGCGGGAGCCCCCCCGGACAAGCTCGACCTTATCCTCAAGGAGATCATAGACTCTCGGAAAGCGATTGAGCAACAGATCGGAACCCTGACGAGTGGCCTCACCCTCCTCCGGGCAGATCATGGGAAACTCGCAGAAAAAGTCCAAGACCATGAAAAGGCCCTGACCACCATGGAGCCCCTACTAACAGACCACACCACTCAACTAACCCGGCTCCAGCAGCAAATCAATGGGCTACAGGACAGAGTCGAAGACGCGGAGGGCAGAAATCGCCGAAACAACATCCGCGTGATTGGTCTTCCTGAACACAATGAGGGCCCCAAGCCGGCGGACTTTATGGAAACCTGGTTCAGAGACCATGTCGCCCAGGAAGGTCTCTCCCCCTACTTCTGCGTGGAACGGGCGCACAGGATACCCACGGGAGCGCCGAGAGCGGAGCGCCCCCACGACCCCTGATTGTCAAAATCTTAAATTACAGGGACCGCGACGTGCTGTTGCAAAAGCGAGGGAACAAGCACCGATCCAATTCGAGAATCAGCGGATCTCGCTTTACCCCGACTACACCATCATGGTACAGCGTCAACGGATCTCCTTCCAAGTCGTCAAGAAAAAACTGCGAGAGGCTCAGTTGAAATACGCTCTTCTATTTCCGGCCCGGCTAAAAATCCTATACGAGCGAAAATCCTATTTCTTTGATAGCCCAAATGATGCGGAGGAGTGGTTGGAGGCGATGGGGCCTGCGTTGAGCCAGGACAGGCCATCGGGCTTGTTACGCCAGGTCCCTACCAAATCTAGAACACCCGGCGCCCACGGGCGCACGGGACTCCGGCATAATCGGGCCGACCCATGACCAACAGATATCGGGCAGAGCGGAGGCATTGGCGGTCGCTGGGTCCTTCCGTGATGGACACTCCAAGGCCGCAACTGATTCGGAAGATAGCATTATCCAATCGGACTCTGAAAGCATAACTCTTTTCCCCTTAGTGACACCTCAAACTGCGGACGACCTGGTGGACTGCTGATGAGACCGGTTTCGCTGTCTCGCCTCCTCCTGCCGGAGAGGTTACTTCTGCCTGGTCGCTGGCCTGCCAGTTACCCTCATATCCTTTACTAATACCTATGTGTAGACTATATTGTTGAAATATACTGGAGGGTGTATGCTTTGCACTGTCTTGGCTTTGTGGGTCCGCCGGGGGTGTGGGGAGGCCCACGGGGCCGGCGCCCGACCCCTGGTCGCCTCCCCTACGGACTCCCCGTCCCTTGCTCAACCCCTAAATTTACCCCTATGGCGACGATCGCTTATGCAAAACATGATCCGACTTTTATCCCCCCCCTGGGTCCCGTTGAGCCACCGGTGTTCTCTATTCAAGAAAGTAACAATATGACTGGCGGCTCCACTCCCTCGCAAAGCGAACGCACCACGTTATGGGTTTTGAATGTTGAAAGTTCTGGTTTGGCGCAGCAGAGTTCAATGGCTGCACCTAGTATTTTTGGTTCAAAGGGAATGGGGTACTCCTGGTCTGTAACACCCACACGGCTCCGATTTAGGGGCGCTTTTATAGCGATAACTCATGCCTCTTCGTTGTCCCACTTTAGGCACATATAATCTGCTGACCTGGAATGTGAGAGGACTAGGGAAGTACATAAAAGACATCGAGTCCATGCACATCTTCTTAGGCGGAAGGCCCAAATTGTCTTCCTCCAGGAATCCCACCTCATGGAGTCGGAGGCCTTAAAGACCCGTAAAAAATGGGGGGGCCGTGTGTTTTCCACTAACTATTCGGCCTTCGCACGAGGGGCCACCATCTGGATTCGCCACGGGGTCCCATTCATGGAGTTAGAACGCCGAGTAGATGACCAAGGCCGTTATATTCTTCTGAAGGGGACCCTGGACGGACTACCGGTCGTATTGGGAAGCATATATGCTCCGAATTTCGACCAGGACAAGTTCTTTCAGCGGTTAAGTGTGGCCCTGACAGGGTGGGATATGATCCCCTGGATTCTGGGCGGCGACTACAATGCTGTGTTAGACGTGGCGCTCGACAGATCCCATCCCCCCCTACACGGCGCGGGAGCCCGTAAGCAAGCTGACCTCCTGAACACATGGCTGGTCGGGTGGGGGTTGAGGGACGTGTGGCGCCAGCTACACCCTACACATCGGGAATACTCATTCTACTCACCAGTTCATCAGCTACACACCCGGATCGATAGGTTTTTATGCTCCCCCACAATTGCTACACAGATACACCACTCCACTTATTTAGCTAAGACCTTTTCCGACCACAATCCCCTAGAGCTCACATTAACATGGGGTAGAGTCCCCACCCCTGTCCCCACGTGGAGGCTATGGCCTCAGCTCTTAGAGGACGCTCCGTTCCGCGCCACGTTAGCTACGGTCCTTACAAATTACTTCTCCGAAAACTGGAACTCAGCTTCCTCCCACCTTATTGAATGGGATGCGCTAAAGGTGGTGGTGAGAGGGTCTGCAATTGGGTCCATAGTGGGGGCTAGACAGGAGATCCACCGAAACCTCCTTAGCATTGAGAACCTCCTGACTGTTTTAGAACACGCAGCGGTTATGGATCCCGGTAAGCTGGACTCATTGAGTGAAACCCGTATCCGCCACGCCGAGACCCTAGAAACACTCCGAGTTATTGACCACCAGGCCTACATGCAGCGGAAGCATGCCGAGGCTGACAAATCTGGCTCTCTGCTAGCCCGGATACTGCGAGACAATCCGGCGACGCCTGTCATCACATGCATACGCTCACCAACTAGGGGCTTAGTGCACACACAATTCGAAATCAATGAGACCTTTCGCACTTACCTCAGGGACCTGTATGCGGCACCGCTCCATGCCACAGACACGCTCACGGATGAGTTCCTTGGTGACCTTGCCTTCCCTTGTCTTACGCAGGACGCGCGGAAAGGCCTCTCGGGCCCCATAACCCAGCATGAAATTAGAGCGGCGTTAAAAGACCTTAACCGCAATAAAACCCCGGTCTGCCTCCAGAATTTTACGCCACCTACTTGGACATCCTGCTCCCCAAACTAGAGGAACTATACAAAACGGCCTTGTCTTCCGGTCACTTGCCACAATCCACTATGCAGGCCCTGGTTGTCTCCCTACTTAAACCGGGAAGAGACGGCACAGATTTGTCCAATTACAGGCCCCTGTCCATGCTAGCGACCGAATACAAAATCCTCAGCAAGGCCTTGGCCAACCGACTGCTCCCCGTCTTAAACACACTCATTCATAAAGACCAATGCGGATTTCTTCCCACACGCAGCACCTCCCTAAATCTCAGACGCCTACATCATGTCATGCAGGCCACTCCGGGAAGGTATGAGAGTGCCGGCTGTCTGGCGTTAGATCTACGACAAGCCTTTGACTCCATAACATGGAGCTACATGTTTGCGGCCTTGCAGCGGTTTGGCCTGCCTCCTGATTACATCCAATGGATCAGGCTACTCCACTCAGACCCCACAGCTAGGACGCGCACAGGGAACCATATCTCCGGTGAATACACTATACACAGGGGCACGAGGCAGGGGTGTCCCCTTTCGCCCCTACTGTTCGTCCTGGCGCTGGAACCGTTAGCTATTGCTCTGCGAAAGTCAAGCGACCGACTCGGGATACCAATAGCTGGCACCGCACATTTAGTTTCCATATATGCTGACGATATCCTTATTTATTTACGCGACCTCACAGTCGGGACAGAACCTCTTCCCAACGTCTTCTCCACCTTTGCACGTATATCGGGTCTCATCATTAATGAAAGGAAATCTACCGCATTCTTTTTTCGGGAGGGACCCCACCCAGACATATATCGATTTGGCACCTATGGGCTGCCAGTGGCACATCAGACCTTCAAATATCTGGGACTTCACATATATCGGTCCCAGCCAGACCAGCTGGACGGTAACCTCACGAGAGCTATAACTGCCCTCCGCTCGAGTGTCGCTTTTTGGGTGTCCCTCCCCTTGTCCGTTATGGGTCGGATCGCCATCTCTAAAATGGTGATGCTCCCCCGCCTCCTTTATTTTTCGTAAACCTCCCCTGCTGGTTCCACAATCCACTTTCTGCCTTCTAGACACGATTCTCTTGGACCTCATCTGGGGGAAGAGCAGACGGAGGGTAGGCCTTAGAAGCTACAACTCGCATCCCATAAGGGAGGCCTGGGTGTTCCCGACTTTCGGTCGTACTATTATGCTAGCCAACTCCAATGGCTGTCCTATTGGACGGCTGGCAGAAACCTGCAGGAAATCGGATATGACCCCCACGACCTGGATCGAGGGGCCCTTCATACCTTATTGCTCCCGAGGGTGGCGATCCCTCCGGACGCCCCCCCGCTACTTAAAACGGCACTGCAGTGTTGGAAGAAGGCACTGCGTCATACCCCGCATGCGGTTCCCTACGCAGGTAATGTTCCCCTCCTGGGGATTCCAGCCCCTGGGGGCAGACTTACTAGGACTCGACTGCGAGACTGGGAGGAGGCTGGAGTGAGGGAGGTTGGTTCTCTTTTCAGTGATGGCACCTTACTAAATCACAACACTTTTGTACAGATCACAGGAGTGCCAGATCGCCTGTACTTGTTGCATGCAGCGGTAACGTATTACATCAAGAGGACATGGGCGCCCCAATGTGCTGAACCCTCCCGACACGAACTGGTGCACATGCTGTATTACATGGGGGAGGGAGGCCACCTAGTCAAATGGCTGTATACTAGTATCAGGGTACAAGCCGCCGCTTCGCCTTGTGGCCCTCCGTGCAAAATGGTCAGAAGCCTCAGAGACTGAGCTCACTGATAAAGCCTGGGAAGGTATCCTAGAGCACCCCAAGCGAGTATCCCGAAACGCTAAACTTAAATTTATCCAAACTATGATACTACACAGATCCTATCTCACCCCAAGGAGAATCCAGCGTATGTTTCCTGAGGCCCAACATAGCTGCCCTCGATGCAAAGCTGATGAGGCAGGTTTTCTCCACATGCTCTGGGCCTGCCCCATCTTAGGGATTACTGGGACACGATCCGCTCCGTACTAGAGGAGATAACACATCTTTCAATACATAGCAACCCTATAGAGTGCCTCCTGGGCCTACGAAGAAGAACCAGCGCCCTGAAGGTACAGCTTCGCTTTCTAGACTTGGCCCTCATATTAGCTATAAGGGCACGCACCATGAGATGGAAATCACCCAGATGCCCCCCGTTATCTGTGTGGCAAGATGATATGATTGGATGGGGTAGGGCCGAAGGCACGGCACTTAGGCAGGAGGAGGCACGGGGCTTGAGGAAACATCCCATCTCCATGGAATGGGACATCATGCTTGAAAACTTCAGGCAGAAAGATCTTGTACCTGCATGCACCGCCCCACCACATAAGGGACCCAGCTGCGGGTGGGGGGCCGCGAGGGGGCAGGGGGGTAGCACAGGCTACACCATTACCCTACGAGTAGGTCAGCGGAGGCGGATAGCTCTTGAAATTGTACAGTGGGACCAGGATGGCAGATCTACAAGCACAAACAGACCAGGAGGGAGGGTGGGAGGGAGGGAGGGCTCATGTTACTGGGAATGTTTTGATGATTGCGATTGGTGATTACCCTAAGGATCTACTGGCACATATGTTTGAATATATCAATCGTTATACCATCTGTGGCGACTACCATATGATGTATGGATTGTACATTTTGAGGCTTGCATGTGCTAGCTGGACATTCGAACACGATTTGAAAACTTTGAAAACGGACATGCCGTAATGCCCTAGAGGGGACATGTGATTGTTGATTAAGCAGCTGTCAATAAAGTTTGTTTAAAAAAAAAAACAGTGAGAAATTTAAAAGCATAAAAGTAAGAAGAAAGGGCAGCGACCCTTTTCAAAATGGCACTCGATACACCAGAGCAACAGAGGGAGCCAGGCACCTCCCAAAAAAATGGCAGCCAAGACTGCCTACAAGGAAATGAAATGATAACAATCTAGTCCGAATCATGCCACATGTAGCCCTTCAAACCCTGTCTCAGGTCTGTCAGTGCAGTGCCTGTGTGTGCAGTTTACTGCCACTTCGACTTGGAATTTAAAACTACTTGCCAAACTTTAAACTCCCCTTTTATTACATATAAGTCGCCCCTAAGGTAGGCCCTAAGTAACCCTAAGGTCCATGTGCCATGTAAGTAAAAGGTAGGACATGTACTTATTTGTTTCGCATGTCCTGGTAGTGACAAACAGCCTATTTAATTTTTCAATACTGTGAGACCTACTACTCTCTAAGGCCAGCATTTTCATGTTTCATATCTTTGGAGTGGTAATGCTAAATCCTCCTACTGTTGAAGTTGGGTTTAACATACCTGTTTTAGAAATGCCACTTTTATAAAGTGTAATCACAAAAGGGGATAGGCCCTAATTGGACCGGGGTCAAGTAGGGCCGTTTTTAAAGTACAAACACGAAGAAATAGCTGGCCCGGTTTTGCTTTATGCTCTTCAATGTAGCGAGCTACAAACAGACATCCACTATATCTATTTGAATTGACTATTTATTTATCCACTTCGATTTGATTTATTTTCTCAGACAACATTTTATAAAAAATTCAATGTACAGAAAAGAAAATGCTCATCTCATTAACCATAAACCATATTTTTATAAACACAAAAAACATTAATACAAACATTAAAACACCAACCACATTCACTCAATCACATCATCCACCCTACAACTAAACCTAATCTATCATACGTCAAACACTCGCTTTGACACACACAGGGAAATATTCTTCAATACGACTGGGGGATACAACTCATCACAATCCCTCTCAAAGTACACTAAATTGAATCGTGTTTTTAATTCCTCCGTGGACAATAAGCCAACGCGTTTCGAGACCCAGGCTACAGCTGCTGGGACTCTCCTCAGGGCTGCCTCTTATGGCGCCATACAGAATTTACTAACTGTAAATCTAAGAATGTTGTTTATGCAGTGGTTTGCTCGTGTTTGAAATTGTACGTAGGGAAGACTAACCAACAGATAAATCAGCGGATAACGCAGCACCGGTCTCGAATTAAAAAAAAGGTGGTCACTGCGCCGATGGTGCAACACTTTATAGATAAATCACATAATGAACGTGATTTCAAATGGACTGTGCTGAGTGTGCTAGATACATCCAAACGTGCATTGGATATAGATGCTGCCCTGCTGCATAAGGAAGCGTATCTCATCTTGAAGTTTAACTGTGCTGTCTCGTGTTTAAATGGGATGACTGAATTGTTGAGAACTTAAAGGAGTGTGCTAGAGACTTCATGTCCCATAATCCAGTAGTGCGGAGATATCGTGAGTATTTATTGGAATTATTTTCCAGCAATAAAGGTGCGGCTGCATTTCTGGTGCTTAGCGTGGTTGATGAACATCGTCGATAAAGTTTATATGGAAGTGAATCCTGATCGCTTCCAAGCACAGTCGATTCGGACAACAAGGCCGTTTCTAAGGTATTCAGTTTCGTAATCTTTAACACAGTTGAGTCGGAGTGAGTAACAGGAGATTGGGTTCTGATGTTGTGCTTCTGTATTATTTCCCCACAGAAAAAAAGTTGATATCCTCTAAGAGGCAGCCCTGAGGAGAGTCCCAGCAGCTGTAGCCTGGGTCTCGAAACGCATTGGCTTATTGTCCACGGAGGAATTAAAAACACGATTCAATTTGTGTACTTTGAGAGGGATTGTGATGAGTTGTATCCCCCAGTCGTATTGAAGAATATTTCCCCTTGTGTGTCAAAGCGAGTGTTTGACGTATGATAGATTAGGTTTAGTTGTAGGGTGGATGATGTGATTGAGTGAATGTGGTTGGTGTTTTAATGTTTGTATTAATGTTTTTTGTGTTTATAAAAATATGGTTTATGGTTAATGAGATATCATTTGATGTTCGTTATTTGAAATTGAAGCATTTTCTTTTCTGTACATTGAATTTTTTATAAAATTTTGTCTGAGAAAATAAATCAAATCGAAGTGGATAAATAAATAGTCCATTCAAATAGATATAGTGGATGTCTGTTAGTAGCTCGCTACATTGAAGAGCATAAAGCAAAACCGGGCCAGGTATTTCTTCGTGTTTGTACTTTTATAAAGTGGACATTTATCTGTACTTACTGCTCTTTGTGCCTTACAGCCTATCTCCAATACACTTCTTGGTTGAGTAGCAGCTACACTTTGTGCATTCCCTCTAGACAGCCACAAACACTGGAAGGTGAGGCTCATCTGCATTCTGAGCACTCGTCTGCATTTATCTACATTCTGATGGGTTCCCATGGATAGGGAGGGGTGGGAGAGATTGACACTTACACTTCAAAAGATAGTGTTGTGCCCCCACAAAAAGTACTGATTTACCCGCACAGATTGGCTGGCAGACAGGACTGGGTTGAAAGGGATCCTTGTGCATTTCAGAGAGCTGCTTTGAAGTCACCCCCTGTATCAATGGGTAGAAGTACTGGGTCTCTAACCCCCTAAAATCAGACACTTCTTGATCTTGAACTGGACCTATGTCAAAAGGACTGCTGTGCTGATTAAAATACTCAACTGCTTGTCGACCTGCTGCGTGCTGCTCCCCTAATCTGTTTAGGGAGAGCTAGACTCTGCCTTCCCTCCAAGTGATCTCCAAGGACTTGCTGGCTTTCCTCCTGTTCTCTGAAGTTTCAAGGACACTAAAGACATCATGCAATTCTGCTGGTGCTGCTTGACTCTGCCTTCTGTGAGCCCTACCCTTGACTGGGCCCTCGCCAAGCTTTTAAAGTGGGTTCTTGCAGCTTTATCCTCATCAACACAGCAGTCACTTTGCGCCGATCGGAACTGACATGTCACCTTCAACACTGAAGCAGCGGTCGCTCGATGACAGCGATTCTACAGCCGGCTCTCCAAGATGCCGACAGACAGCGCGGCTCACATCACAAATGGGTTCGACACCAAAGCTCCCATCAACAGCACAGATTGGTGCCAATGCTTGCCTCCATCCACGGATCCAAGAAGTCACAGCGCCTCGGGGCTTCGATGTTGACACTTTACTCCAATCCAACGTACTTTGTTAGCTGTACCCGTCTGAGTCCTGTAGCGGGCCTGCCCTTGATCATGGTCAGCCTGAACTTTGGATTTACCACAGTCTAGCACGACCTCGTAACCTTTTACAGCTATTGACTTCTAAGCACTGTATTTGCATTTATTCTTTTAAAATTCATATCTCAACTTCTACCGATTGGATTTTTGTCATTTTGGTCTTGTTTTACTCCGATAAATATTCTCTATTTTCCAAACCCTGTTTGGAGCCTTTTTGTGGTGCATTGATTGTGTTACTGTGTGTATGTGTTGCACACATACTTTACACATTTCCTTCTTAGATAAGCCTGACTGCTCTGTGTCAAGCTACCAGAGGGTGGGCACAGGTTATCTCTTAATGTGTATCTAGCTTATCCTGACTAGAGTGGTGGTCCCTGCCTAGCCTGGGTGCATACTTCAACCAACCAGGAATCCCATTTCTAGCAATCGCATAATAAATAAATCAGTACTAATGATATGAGGAGTCCACTGCTATCTGTTCTTCTCCTCCTGCAGGTATTTATTCTACCAGTCAGTGTAGTGACGTATAACTCAGGGCATTTCTTCACTCTTCAGGTAAGATTGAGGCAACCACTGCATATAAGGTGTCGCTCTGCTCCCGGCTGTCTTTTCTTCATGGGTAAATCCAGTGGAATAAAGATGTGTTCCAAGCTATCCTCTTACTACAAAACCTGTCATTACAAGATCCTGAAATCAAAAAGAACTAGGTCCAGAATATTACTCAGCCATCAAGGAAAGTGGTTGTGAACGTAGTGGGCCTTCTCTCTCCTCAGAGTCGGTGCTAATTCAAAGAAACCTTCTGGACACGTCAAAAGTCCAAATAAGCTTTAGTGTCTCCTTTAAAGCCTCCCACATCTTTCACCGTGGAGGATATAATGTAGGAAATTAGAGCTCTAAAGCCTTTTGGACTAATGCTTCCCTTCAGCGTGCTGAAGAAAAATAGTCCTCTCATGAACAAAGAATTTCTGCCATTGGACAACGGGTCAGTGATGTGGAGGACTCCATCCCTGACGTCTCTCACTTGACAAAGGAAATTTTACAATTAAAAAATCTCACAGAGGACTTAGAAAATAGGAATTGAAGGAACAACCTTAGACTATATGACATACCGGAGAATTCAGAAGTCTCTAATATGATCGCCTTCTTGGAAAAAGTCATTCCTTCCATTGTTTGCCTACTAGAAAGAGGTCCCATCATCATCCACAGAGCACACTGCATAGGCCCTAAGCCATCTTCGTCCCCTTTTTCACGACCCAGGGGAATTATTATTCTCTTTCTACAGTTCATGGACTCAATACAAGTATTGCCGACTGCCAAACATTAGGGTACCCTGTTCTGGGAACAGGGTCTATTTTCATGGGACGTTTCTAATGCAACTGCAGCAAGAAGAACGAGTTTTCTTGAAATGCATCCTCAGCTGAAGACTATGAACATTAGATACAGTTTAGTTCACCTGTCTTCTTTCAAAATTACCTAAAAAGAAAAACAATATACTTTCTAGGACCCTGGTTGTTTAAAACACTTCCTACATCAACATAGTCAAGAGGATATGGAAATTGCAACAAATGCTGAATCTGAACTGTTTTGCTTATTCATTTTTCAGGTTGCTTGTTTCGTGTTTCTGTAATGATGTTTTAGTTTCTCTTTTTTAAATGTTTTTCATTATGTTTCAGTGACAGATTTACGTTGGATTCTTACTTCTCCCCTTGTTACCCCTGCCTCGTCTTATTCAATATCATGAAAAAATGTATGTCATTTATGGTAAGTCTATAGTCCTGTTTTTATATTTATTTATTTATTTCTATGTGGAAAGTTATTGCCTTGGGTCAGGCATGGTCCTTCATTTTTTTTCTCATTTGTGTTTAAGTGCCATGTTTTTATATTCCCTCGGCATTGCTGTTTTCCTGTTCTTACTCATCAGAGCCAGGATAGGCACATCTTTATTAGGTTTTCCTTTGGGATGTTCATTTTAGTAATTTTTCTTCCTTTTGCAATTAAGGATTTTTTTCCTGTATTGCTTTCTCTCATTCTTACATTATGTATGTGCTCTTCTCTTTGCCCTCTCCTCTTCCCTCCACATTTTTCTCTCTTCCTTTGCCTTTCTTTTTTCTTTCTTGTTTTCTTTTGCCCATTATTTGTTCCTTCATACATGCTGCTTAGTGTTTGCTTTGTCTTCTTCAAATATGGTTCTTAGAATTGTAACATGGAATGTCAAGGGTTTGAAAAACCAAGTCAAACATCGAGTATTGTCGCACTTGTCTAAACTGAAAGGTCAAGTGGGTTTATTACAAGAAACTAATTTTACTACAAAGGAAATTGTTTTATTGAAATAATATTGGGTGGGTGATATGTCCTTTTCCCTATCTGTTCTTTGCAACAATGGAGTGGTTATTCTATGTCACAAACATTTAAAAACTACACTTATATCCCAAGACTGTGACACTGAAGGCTATTGGGTATTAGTCACACTTAAGGGAGATGATACCACTTTCACAATACAATCCTACACACCCAGACTCTGAATTTTGGAAATTGATTCCTCTAAAAATCACAGAACATTACTCTGAAAACTTCATATTAGGTGGAGACAGCAATCAGGTTTTTGACCCATTTCTATATTGATTATCCTCTACTAAATATTCTCCCCATAAAGCACATGAAGCCTTTCATCGTATTATATTCCATCATTCCTTGTCTGATTCATAGATAATTTTTAATCCAGTGCTTAGAGAATATTATTTTTATTCTGCCCCTCAACACTCTCAAACCAGAACTGATTATATTGTTTTACACAAAAAATTGCTTCCTCATCTCATTAATTCTGAGATTTGGTCAATTTTAATTTCGGATCATGCCTCTGTATTGTCTGACATTGAAATTCTCAGGGGACACAACCATAAATCATGATGGATGTTCAATAACTCATTCCTTACAGACAAATCATTTTTGGCTTCTTACAAAACTTTTTTTATCTGAATTATTTGACACAAATGATGCAAGCGACACTCCCTTTCATTTCGTAGTGAAAGCATTTAAAGCGACCTCTAGGGGCTTCATAATCAATTATGTTTCCTTCAAATAGAAATTTCGGGAAAAAGAATTCAATGCCCTTACAACCAATATTAAACATCTGGAACATACTTATTATGCATCTAAAAACAACAAATTGGATCTAGAAACATTAATTGTGGCCAAGATTCAATTCAATAAAATCTCTACTTAATCAGCTTGTGGAACGCTCCTTAAAATTAATGCCAAATTATATGGCAGCAAGAACAAAGCAGGTACTTTGTTGGCTAATTACTTAAAAGGTAAAAAGGACAAACCCAATAATAAATCCATTACAAATACCTTCTGTACTCATCTAACACATGACACTGATAAAGCTTCTTGTTTTGCTCACTATTACAAGTAATCATACATTCCTGAAACTAGTCCGTCTGAAGACCTTATAGACTCATACTTTTTAAAACTCAAACCCTGATGTTCCACTACTATTGTCAGCTCTACTCTTGAATCATCCTGCAGAATCGATGAACTATTATCAGCGGTTAAATTTTAGCCAAAGGGTAAGGCGCCTGGTCCAGGTAGCTTCACTGTTGAACTCTATCTTCAATTTTCTCATATCCTCTTTCCCAAGCTCCTTTAATGTATTATTTATTATTTTCTCTTCTTACAAAGTTAATTTGGAACATTCACAGAGGCAATGAAATGTGTAATTCCCAAAAAGATTGTGATTTAATACTATGCCAAAATGACCACCCTATTTCTTTAATCAACACTGATTGTGAAATTTTGCAAAGGCTCTTGCTTTTCGATTACTTAACCTTATTCCTGATCTCATCGCTGCAGAACAATCCGGTTTTGCTAAACACAGGTACATAGCAGATAATGTGTGTATCTTTCTAAATATTATTAACAAGGCAAATAAACTCACTTCCTTTCTTGCTGCGTTCACTTAAGATGCTGAGAAAGCTTTCAATAGGGTTAATTGGCAGTTTCTCATGAAAGCTCTTAAGTCAATCAATCAGGGGAATTATAGGTGCGCTACTCACCCGTGAGGGTCTCAAGGTGCTGGGGGCGGGGGGGAATGCAGCTCCGGTCAGTCGAAGAGCCAGGTCTTGAGGGTCTTCCTGAAGATGTGCAGGGTGCGGGCGCGCCTGATGTTGATCGGTATCACGTTCCAGGTCTTGGCCGCGATGTAGGAGAAGGTTCTTCCACCCGTTATTGCTCTGCGGATGCACGGGGGTTCGGTGAGGGCGAGGTCGGCGGATCAGAGGTTCTTCTTGGGTGTGTGGAAGGAGATTGTCATTGAGGTATTGGGGTCCGGTGTTGTGGAGGCATTTGTAGACGTGGGTGAGTATCTTGAAGAATACTCTTTTCTCTACGGGGAGCCAGTGGAGGTTGCGCAGGTGCTGGGTGATGTGCTCGTGTCGAGGGATGCCGAGGACAAGTCTGGCTGCGGTGTTCTGTACGGTCTGGAGTTTGTGGAGTAGTGACTTGTTGATCCCGGCGTAGAGGGCGTATCCGTAGTCCAGTCTGCTGGTTATGAGTGCGTGGGTGACGGTCTTCCTTGATTCTGGGGGGATCCATTTGAAGGTCTTTCGGAGAATGCGGAGGGTGTTGAAGTAGGTGGAGGCAACGGTGTTGACCTGTCGGGTCATGGAGCGGGAGGAGTCGCGTACGATGCCAAGGTTCCGGGCATGGTCCGTGGGGGATGGGGTACTGCCAAGTGCGGTGGGTCACCAGGAGTTGTCCCATGCAAAGGGGGAGTGTCTGAGGACGAGTACCTTTGTCTTCTCCGAGTTGAGCTTCAGGCAGCTCTTGCTCATCCAGGATGCGACGTCTTTCATTGCTTCCTGGAAGTTGAGTATGGTGGTGATGGGGTCCTTGGTGAGGGAGAGAATGATCTGGGTGTTATCGGCGTAGGATACTATGCTGAGTCCGTGCTGTCTGACGATGGTGGTGAGGGGGGCCATGTAGATGTTGAAGAGAGTGGGGCTGAGCGACGACCCTTGGGGTACTCTGCAGTTGATCTCCATGGGTTCGGAGTGGAAAGGAGGAAGTCTGATTCTTTGGGTTCTCCTGGCGAGGAAGGGGCGTAGCCACTTGAGGGCGGTTCCTTGAATGCCGCTTCGTTGAGTCTGGCGGTGAGTGTGTGTTGGGAGTCGGTGTCGAAGGCTGCAGAAAGGTCTAGTAGCATCAGGGCTGCGGTGTGTTCTTGGTCGAGGAGCGTGCGGATGTCTTCTGTGGCAGCGAGTAGAGTGGTCTCTGTGCTGTGGTTGCTGCAGAATCTGTATTGGGAGGGCTCTAGGATGGAGTTATCTTCGATGAACTTCGTTAGCTGGACGTTGACAGTCTTCTCAGTGACTTTGACCGCGAATGGGAGGAGGGAGATGGGTCGGTAGTTTTTGAGGTCTGTGGGGTCTACTGAGGGCTTCTTGAGTAGGGGTCTGACTTCTGCGCGTTTCCAGTCATCCCGAAAGATGCCAGTTTCGAAGGTGGCGTTGATAGTGCGCTGTAGTTCTGGAGCGATGGCGGCTTTGTGGAAGATGTGCGGGGGCAGTGGTTCGTGGCATGGTTTTGGTCACCAATTTTTACAGCTGATTTATTTGCTTCTTTCATCCCATCGTCCACTGTCGCAGTTAATAGTATTCAATCTCCATATTTATCTCTCAACAGAGGCACTCGGCAGGGCTGCCCCTTGCCTCTGTTATTGTTAATTCTTGCACTAGAACCCTTCCTACATCAACTAAAGACATCTGACACTCTTTCTAGTTTTAAAATTAAAAACACTCATATTAAATACACTGCATATGTGAATGATATACTTTTATTCATCTCACAACCAGATTCTTCTCTTTCAACCTTTTTCACAGAGTTGCATTTGTACTCTGAAGTTTCAGATTATAAGCTTAATGTTGACAAATCTGTAGTGATGCCCCTCAATAAATACTTTATTAAGGATCATTTTGTTGCCGCAGGCCTATCCTGGAATCAGGTGTTTGGCAATTCTTTAGACCGATAATATTAGAGAGCATTAAGGATCAATATGGAAAGTATGATTTCCATGATTACCCACGTTGTCCAGGGTGGGTCACCTCTATTCCTGTATTAGTGGGGTTGCTTGGACACCATAAAGATGATGCTACTCCTAATTGTCAATTTCTTTCTCAAGATGCTACCCATCAAGATTCATAAGAAGTATTTTAACACACTGGATACAATCCTATCTCATTTACTATGGAATGATAAAAGGTATCGGACTAAATCTTCCTAAGTCTGCAGGTGCAGTAACTTTATTGATTTTTCTCCTTACCATAACGCATTTGTTACTAAGCAAGTTCAGGGTTCCTTCTCTATTCCTAGCGCTACTACTCCTAAATTATGGTTCCAACTAGAATACTCAATGATCTCTCATTTTTCTCACAATCATATCATTTTTATGTCACAATACCCCAAGTTGTGGGTGCCTTCCATAATATCACATTCATGTTCCCTATTCAAGCCCTTCTTTCTTTCTAAAAAAATCCTCATATGATCAATCTCTTTATAATCCTATATGGTACAATAAGCATCTTATACTGAATGGGAAACCTCTCTTGTGGAGAGGTTGGATTGAAAGGGTTATTTATACTACCTCACAACAAATTTCTAATAACTCAGTTCTTTCTTTTCAATCCCTCTCTTTCTTTCAATTTACCATCTACATTTATTAAACAGTGTATATCACTTAAAGAACTTCTTAATAATGCACTTAAAACCTTCTCATACTCCTTGCATAAAACCGGTGATTTGAAGTCTAACCCTTTTCCACCACCCATAATATCTACAGCCTCACTAATTTACAAACATCTTATTACACCCATCCATAACAGATCTAAGACCAAGCAAGAACCCTTGTGGGAACTTGCTTTGCAATGCAGTTGGCCTCTATCTACTTGGGACAAATTATGGGCTAAAATTCCTTCTACCGTGCGTCCAGCAAACTTAACACAAACATTATACTACTCCTACAACAGAATTTTTACACTCCAGCTCGTTTGATGAAAGTTTAAGCATCTCAAACAAGACATTTGCTGGTGTTGTAACTCCCATTCAGTGTCCTATGTTCATATGTTTTTCTTTGCCCGAATGTTTCTTCTTTTTGGGTTCAAGTTTGGGATAGAATTGTTGCTTTTACTAATGTGTCGCCTTCCTTCTCTTTAGGCACAATACTCCTTGGTGGCTTACATTCCATGTGGTAACAATATAGACTAATTGGTAAATTAATAGATCTTTTATTAGCAATTGGTTTACAGGTAATCACATCCAATTGGAAATCTACAGACAATCTCACTGTTCAACAATGGTGGAATTTGATATGTTACAGTCACAGGCTTGATAGATACAATCTACACTCTGTCCGATTGTCAGTTAAACGAGAAATTTTATGGTCACCACTTACTACTTATTTTTCAAATGTCACTGTTCCACCTGCTCATTTATTTCCTCAGATAATTTTCAAATAATTGTACTACAATAATATTTATGTTTTCTTTTTATTGATAACATTTGTATAATGCTTTATTGGGTTGAATTGATGCTGTAATTTGAAGGCTACTCTTCCGCTCTTCTTTCCTTCTCTTCTTCTATCTCTCTCTTTTCCTTTGTCTCTTCCATGTACGTGCTTTCTTCTAATTGCCTCAATAGTCCAGGTTCATAGTCATTCGTATACAAATACACCATCGTTGTTAATTCATATGGTCACTTTATATAAAGCAGTTATGGAGTTTGTTGTAAGTTTTGCATGTGCAATTTTATGCTCAAATAAACATATTAAACTTAAAAACTGCAAAGCAATGAAGGACGTTGTGCAAATATGACATCACAAGACCTTAGCTACCACAGAAGAGGGTGGAATGGTCCAGCACACTTTCAGGCTGTTCTCATGCAGCCATAATGCGTTCCAGACTGGATTACCCAAATATGCAGAACACTGACTTCCGTGGCTACTCTGACCTACATCAGCTGCCAGTGGATGCATGCTTCACATTTAAAGTACATAGCATCACCCATCAATAGGTTCACGGATCAAGGTTCCCTAGAAATCTACTTGAAAATAGGCTCACCATCAAGACCTCTAACATCCACATTTGCTGCTTGCATTTTAGTACCAGAGGTAATGGATGCAGCTTTGTCGGGCCAGCCACTACACAGTGCAAAATTCGTCCTCGTTACCACGGATTGCACAGCTAAATCTGCTGAACCTCCTATAAAAAAGTAAGACCAATATCTTTAAAGTTTTATGTGGCTAAGCCCCTCTAACTCGATTCTGAAGTCATCTCCTTCTCTGACTTTGCCCTCGCCTGCACCATCATTCTTTTCCATCTATTTGTATCTCATTCATGATTGTTGCACAGCGTTCTGATGCATTCCTTTCTGTGTTTAGAGTGTTACAAATATACAACAAATACATAAAGTAAATAAATACATTGGGAATGCAGGTATTTTCCATATCATTTCAAGAAAAACAATTGTACTTGATTCATAAGGAAATGTTGGATAATCACACTCCATGGAGACAAATCTATGCGTTTGGCATGGCTAAGGGTGTGGCACAGCATTTGATTAACAATTTTAATTATACCTAGGACTTATCTGGAGAATGTACCCAAACCGACACTGTGAAAACAGCTTTTGCACATTTTGCCATGTGAGGGCACTCTATTTTATATATGTAGGAAGACATTTTTTTAAAATATATTAAGCACCCTTCTCTGTCGGCTCCCAAGGCACACTTTAGGGGTGGCTTGATAAATATAAAAAATAGGTTTTCCTACATAACAAAGGCACTTTTCCTTTCAATGAGACACTGCAGTACTTCTGGCAGCCAAATAATTTTGTCATATATATAGATGGTGTAAATGCACCATGCAACCCACATATGAGATTTGACTTCCTTTCCACTAGTGCAATTTGTGCAACATCTATCGTGACCTTAGAGGAAAGTTGAATTTACTAATTGGGTGAAGCCAATTTTAGCCTTGCCATTTTAGGGCCAGAGCACATGCTCTGTGGCACTGAATAGTAATGTCACATAGTTCCAAATCATGAAATAGGGTCCAGAAAAAGTTGAAATATCTGGGGTGAATGTGCAGGAAAGGTGCATTCCTTAGATTGTGACACAGCTTGCTGTCAAATTTATGTGAATTTGAACTTTCATGGTTGACATAACAGTCTTGTACTGTAGGGAATTTTGCCTTAAGAAAAATGGGATTTGCATGTTATTTTCTATTCTGGGCTAAGTAACCTGTTTTACATAGATTTAGGTGCAGGGCTATCAACCAGAATCATACATTTCTCCCCCTTGGGGTATCTCACAATTGAATCAGTTCTACTTGTATTGAGGACCTTTCTTTTGAAAGGGCAGAATAAAAATGTCTTTGGGAGCGCTATGTAGCGCACTGCTTTTAGATTGTTTCACCTTTAGAATAGTAATTGAAGTAGAGTAATATGCACATGCAATATAAAATTGCACTTTTGCACTTGTAGTTAAACTACAATTGTGATGAAGTATTAATCTGTCACTGTGGGCCTGATTCGCATAGGTAAACTTACACTTTTGTGTAAGTTTACAAATGTTTCCTAATCACAAAGGTATTTTACGAGTAGTATCTTTATGACTACGGAGTCTCCCCAATCATGGCAGAGACGCCGCACATAAAAAGATAGGACATTCTGTAGTAGTTCAGTCTGTGAATGGATTATCGGAAGATTTATTGTATAGACAGAGGACACTTCTCGGGGTAGACTTCTTAGGAAGAGTTGTGGCGCAGCGGCCAGGGTGCCTGACTCCAGACCACGGGGTTCACGGTTCGATCGCCGGCGGCAGGTTAGCCCAGCACCATGTGATTCTGGGCAATAGCTCGCTAAATCTTCCTGACGGCCCGAGCGCCGGGACACCTCTCCGGAGGTAGCTGTGCACTTTACAAATGCTGGTATTTCATTTTCTGGTATTTCAAACAGCGCTGTGTCAGCAGACTGTTCTCCTTCAACTTAACCTCTACATTCCACACTAGAATATAATACAAGAACTAAATGACATCACTTAGGATACTACATTATTTTCCCCTTCAGCAAACAACTACAACTTAAACAAAGTAAAGAACATACACTATGTACAAATACAATACAGGAGTCTCAGTCATGAACTAACATTTTTAATAATAAAGAACAGGTAATAAAAACATGCCTGTCACGATGTAGAGAAGTGATGCATGCTTATAATACATATGACAACTATACGACATTCAAACATCTAACGGAACCTAACGGGCAAGTTCCTTCTGCAATTACTTCAGTGAGGAAATACCTCAACTCGGCTTTTCTTAGTGACCATACAGGGTTACCCACGTTCCTCCTCCTGTAGTCTCTTTACCTCAACTAATTTTTCCTTACCTTCACAACTTTCTCAACATTCCACCAATTCCATACACTTACTCAAACCGCATTCCCACACACTTTTTGAAAATATATTTTAATGGCATTTATACTGAAACTGTAGAACATGGGATGGGGGAGTGGAAGGAGAGGTGGAGGGGCGAGGGAAGAAAGGAAAGGAAGGGATGGAATGGAATAAGCACTGTGCCGTTATGGTGTATATCAACAGGCAGCATCAAAACAGTTCTTCTTTCGCACCTGACTCCGAGCAACAAATTCAACAATGTGGGCCCAGGGCCTCAGTAGTGCACTGGCATTCCTCAGCCAGAGACAAAGAAGCAGTGGTAAGGGAGCAGGGCAACACATCCCAGCTGTTTGGTCGAAATGTCTGAGACCTTATTTTGTGTGGTTGGTGGAGCATGGTGAGGCAGAGGGTAGTGGACTAACCTCGGGTGCAGGTCCTTGTGGGGAGGTTGCAGGTGAGTCCCTGCGGCGCATGTGTGCAAGAAACGCTTCCCAAATATTGTTGGGTCAAGATCGCGGGGAATCAAATCCCAGGAATTGGAAAGTTGCTCAGCCGCGGCCCGCGCAGATTAGAGCGGTGGGGCTGTGGGGCCGGGTGGGGGGGATTTCGACGGACGATGAAGAGGGAAAACTATTTATTTAATTTTCCCTCGTCATTGTACAGTTGAAATCCCCCCCACCCAGGGGGGGATTTCAATGGACTTCAATTTAAACAGAGGTCAGCAGACCACCATGTCTGTGATTGCTTTTAAATAAAGCAATATATTTTTTTTTGATGCAGCCCGTTTTCTTTAAAGGAAAATGAGATGCATTTAAAAAGAAAAAAATTAAACCTTGAAGTTTCATTTTTTAAGAATAGGCAGTGGTTCGTGGGACCACTGCCTGCTCTTGAAAATTTATTTATTTGCATTCTCAAAGGGAAGAGGTCCCCTGGGTATCCCTTCCCCTTTGCAAATGAGTTACCACCAGTTTTAAACTGGTGTTAAAGTATTACTGTTTTGCGATTGGAATTCGGTGCCAAAACAATATTACATACCATACCGATTCAGTATTTGGAAGGGACGCCCTAAACACGCCCCTTCCAGATACCGAATCGCAAATGCAAAATGTGATTTGGCAAAAAGTTACTGAATTGCATTTTGTACATTTGAAAAAACATTTTTCTCGTTGCAAACGGCATGATTCTGCAAATTGACCCATTTGTGATTGGAAAAATGCTTTGTACATCTGGCCCTAAATGACAGAGACTGCACAGTCGTAAAGTTATTAAACGTAAAATACATTTGTGGATAGGAAAAAATCATAAACTTATACAAAACTGTATGTTTATCTTTGTGAATCGGGCCCTAAGTGTGTCAGATCAAAATACAAATATGTTGTTGATACCTTTATTTAGATGCAGCTTTTAGTGGTGGTTCTTTCACTGCAGTTGTTTGGAGCAGTGCCCTACCAAACATGGCCGAGGTAGGAGGAAGAGATCGACTGAATGATCTGTTGCTGCTCTTTCACTGGCAAATCTGGCAGTATAAGTGCTGAAGAGCAATATACATATAAACAATCGACATGTAAGGGTGGGTGCCTCTACTTTCCAAATATTGTGTGTGCTCTGTGAGTGTGTGAGGCAGCCGTGAAGGCAGGCAGGTACTACCAAAATAGGCAAATTTCCTCGGGTTCGGGTGAGTAACTCATTCACTTTAAGGCCTGAAGCATGCTGATCCCAAATATTCCACATCTTGTACAATATTCCTATTGGCTGGCCCAGTTTACAGTAATACAATGAGAGGAGAAGACAATATCTGGGAGAGATAGGGCTTCTCGCAGCAAATCAGTCGCGGACGTTGCAGGCAAGCGCGGTGGGCCGGTGGGGCGGGGGCTGGGCATGGCGTGGGGGGGGGGAATCATCAGACGACGGAATGGGAAAATAAATAAATGAATAAAACCATCGTTTATCGACTTCCCGCCAGCCCCGCCGCACCGCACTTACCTGCACCGGCCGCTACTGCAACAAATGCTGTCTCTTATCCTCCCTGCACTGACCACTGCCAGCCTCTTTTGCCAGCTTGCCTTTGTATATTCTCCTGCTTCATTCTATCAGACCACAGTCATTATCCTGAGCCCTTTGCCCACTTTGTGTTCATGTTTGGCCTCCTAAGGGTCTGGAGGTGGCGATCCCGTCTGTGACATGTGTTAGGCATTCATAGATTTTCTAGTTATAATGATCATAATAGGGGCCCATCTATGACATAATGTGTGCATTCATAGTGACATTCTTGGTAATATAGGCCTAATAGGGGACATTCATTTCATACCGTAGGCATTCAATGCAATATTCTGGCTACCACGGGCATAAAAGGGCTCCATCTTTGACATAATGGGAACTCCCTGGATGACATTTTCCTATACCTAGGATAATATAGATTGCCAATTTATGGCATACGGTGGGCATTAATGTAGATTTTCTTGCTATCACGATCATAGTAAGGGCTCATCTATCACAGACTGTGGGCATTCATGCAAACATTCTGGCTGTCCAAGACATTCTAGGAAACCATTCACTACATATTGTGGGCTTTCATGCCAACATTCTGCATACAGCAAACAAAATGGCGCATCCTTGACAGAATATGGGCATTCGGGGTGACATTCTGGCTATCCCTTGCGTAATAGGTTCCCATCCATCAATTGTTGTGGGCACTCAGGGAAGCATTCAGCCTATCCTAGGCATCATAGGGGCCCAAGCCTGACATATTGTGGCCATTCTTGGCAAATTGTGGTAATCCATTGCCTAATGTAGGTCTTGGCACAACAGTGCTTATCCATGACCGACTGTGGCGATTCTTGATATAATTGTAATGTCCCAGGCACAATGGTGGTGAAAATCACAATTGTAACATGGACGTCTTTGTTTTTTTATTATGACGATAAATAGGTATGAAAGGCAGAATCTGTCCAGGAGTGAAAGCATAAAATGTAAATGGTTGGCAAACATGACACACAGAAGTTTGGGAACCAACATGTATTAGCTATGAATTTAATTTGCATTCTATTTCAGAACATAAATACAGCACTATGATGAAAATCACAAGCTTTTGTTGGGGGCAGGAGAGGAGTTAGCTTATAGTGCAAAATTAGAATGTGGTGTTTCATACTGAAATATCTGGAGTTTTAGAAGCCGCAATGCTGGATGATTGTATTTCTAAAAAAGAAATAATTACAAACTAATATTTTAGGGTTACTTCATGTTATGTTCAAAGGAGTTTTACCGTTTCTGGTTGTTTGGTAACAGACGGTACTTACTGCTAAGACTGTTAGTTCATTACTTGTTTGGAGGCATTTCATCATCTATATTATCAAATAATTCTACACCATTATTACTAATGCTGTCTGAGGCCTGAGCTTGTAAGTGGTGGTACGGCCTTCTGTCTGATCCTGTAAGCTGGATGTAATTTAGCTGTAGTATTACTTTACTGATTAAGACTGTGGGATTCGTCTACGGTTGGTTTCTATGGCATCTTTTTTCATAATTTGTATAACTTTAGTTTCATGTTCATTTTGTTTAATATTTTCCTTAGAGATTTCTCTCAGCATACGCTCCTGAGTATGTATGTACGCCTCTCTACTTTACCAGCCATCACTGGTACAATCTTATCAACACAAGTGTCCATTCTTTTTTAATTCAACATGTATGTACTTTTATGGTTCACTGAGTTTTTATTTGGTGTCATACTTGAACATTTATTTAGAAACATAAGCAGGTACAGATGAATTCAAGACCACATTTTCAGCACTGATTTTTTTACAAGCATTATTGAAACGTCTCCTGCCTGGTTTCTCAAAATTCAATAGTGCATGCGCTTTTCACCAGGCTGGTAAACTTAACACAGAACACCTACATTTCTTAGTATGTGGCAGAGAAAACCAGACTTTCATTTGGTCTCATTTTGAGCACTTTAATCTATCAAACATACACCAAGCAACACAAATCACTTGATTTAAATGTTTCTCAATTTATGCTGGTGGTTGCCAGTAGTGGGCACTTTTGGAGACCAGAACCTTTTTTGCACCACCAGGCGTTGACCCAAGAGAAAGACAGAGAAAGGCAGTAAAAAGGAGAAAGGAGTAGGAAGAACAGGGGCATAACTACCAAATGTGCAGCAGAGCCAGCAGCACCAGCGCTCGGGGAGTGAGTTGCCCACTGCACCCACATTATTGATGTTTTTTCTACCACATCGGTGGATGGCAGTTCAGTTTCGTTGCTTGCATTAGGGCACTTGGTGCCCTTGCTACGCACTGAAGAGAAAGATAGAACAACGCTGACAAAGATGGAATGAGAAAGTGCCACAAGACTAAGACAAAGAGACAATGAGTGCAGAATACTGCAAGAAAGAGCCGTGGGCTGGAATCGAGAATAAGCAGCCTTGGTATTTAGCAAACCTGGCATTTTGCATCACTGGCGGTCGGCTGCAAAGAAACAGTTTGGGATTCTGCTCTTGTTTATTGTTTGCAAACAAGCAGAAGACACGAATTCTACTCATTAAGCTTTCAATGTCACCTCTTAGTATGAATGCAAACCAGATACTTCTTCATAGCTGCTTGTCGTTGGTGAAAGTATCTTAATGTAAGAGCTGAGACATTTCCATATATAATTGATTCAATTACTAGTTCCACTCATTCAAATGTAAAACTTTACTTATTTTGAAAATAATTTATTTCAGTTTAAGTACACATTATAAACATTATGTAAATTTATATTCACTGTTACAACTATTTTACCCATGTTTATTAATATTTCCGACCTATCTCTAAATTTACAAAAAAAATTAGGATTCATACTAATATTATTGCTCACAGAAATCTTTCATAGATTCATTGCTTCTTCCTCATTACATCAAAATATTTCATAAACCAGATAGGACTACATTTTACCTGGTAAGGATATTTCTGCAATAATCAAATAGAAAACTGACAAATTGATTTAATCTCTCTAATTCAGTGGTATTTTATTTATTTCTCTCAGCTTCTTGCCAAGTACCCTCTTTTTCACATATTGGATCAGTTTCAAAACATACATCCTATCACTTTCTTTCACACTTAGACCCGAGGCAGATGAAATAAATCACTGTGAGCCCACAGAACCTACACAATGGTGTGAGGAAAACACATTGAGGCGGAAATATATACATTTTGATGCAGGAGTTCCTTTTCTATTGCTGTATTTCAAGTTTCTTTCACATACAGATTCCGAGTCAGTTTATGTCACACCAGCTTTCTTCTGATGGAATCAAAGAACCTGCAAAATAACCATTGCACAGCTTCTTTTCTGCATATACCCAGTACTATGTAAGTACATTTGATCCGCATTGTATTAGTTACACCCAAATGGCTTCTCCAGATAACACCTTCTCCTTGAAAAACATGCCAGTGTCAAAGAAATTGCTAAACATCTGGTTAAACGGGGCTAACACATTTATAGCAGTCTGAAGACCGTCTGACTTAGTCACTGATAAAAGCCCAGGGTAAGGTTTATTGTGAAACAAAATTCCTAAATCTGAATATCCTGGCATAACCTCCAGTTCAAATCCTTCAGTTTACCAACCATGGCCTGATTTTAGTAGCTGATAGGGGAACATCCTTTAATTGCTAGGTCTAAATACAGTTGAGAATCCGTGGGTGGAATTTCCTTCACCATAGGCATAGTAGTATGAAGGTAAAGCCACCAGTTCATTCTCCATTATAACACAAATCTAAATCAGCCCCTACATATTTTCGTCCACTCCCAAAATCATTATCTTTCCTCCTTAAATAATCATTACTTTTAACAGTAACTTGATGATGCCTCCAGAGATTGTTGAAGCCCATCCAACCTCTGATCCACTGCTTTGAAACCAGTTCACAGAAGGGATAACTTCATTTGTAACCTTGGGCAGGAGCATGCTTGCCTGACTTTAAAACTTGATGCAACACTTTGAAGGGCATCACTACGAACTGCACCCTATCGAGGGTCCAATCCTTTCTGCTTTCAAAATCTAAGTAGTGCTCCAGCTGTTTGGGTGTCTACCACCAATGGGAAATTCCAGAACAGTTGCTCAGCTACTTGTAATTAGGGCTGAAAGATTCCCAGTTTGGGGATTTATCAGTGAATTCTTCATATGTCAACTGCTAGCGCTGGATACAGAGGACATTTTCCAAATTGTGTGTTTATTTATTTCATCAAACTGTTTTTGTAAGGCATTCATACCACCAAAGAAGCTTCAAATTGCTACCAATAATGGATGTGGGGGTGGTAGTCAAACTGAGAAAGGTCATTAGGGGACCAATGTTTGTCAGAAGAGGGAAGTCTTTGGACATTTGTGGAAGGCTAAGACAGATTTCAGATGTCACCAAAGAGAGCAAATAACTATTCAAAACTATCTGTATTCCAGCAACTGAAGTACATCCCGGGTCTTGGCACTAACTTCCAAACAACTTTGCAACTCAATAGCTGAATACATGACCAAAATGATAAAGATCTTGAGACATACATACTAATGAAAACAGGAAAGAGCCCTACCACATTACTAATGGCTTCAAATCATGACCATAGTAATCCACATACCAAGCATTCATTTAGACAACTAATAATAAGAGAAATAAAGAATTACATTTTTCTGTAAGTATCACCTGATCTCATACAGACCCATATCCACTGCTTAACTTCATGGCCATTAACAAATCTACCTCTGGGCAATACCAGTTGGAGTGATCATCAATAAATTACTATCACCAGCAAAATTCCCCAGTAAATTAAAAAACAACCTGTATTAAATCAATCTTGAAGGAGCAAGGACTGGACCCAGAAGACTTTCCAAACTACAGAACCATACCTAGAGGATCACTGAAAAAGCAGCTCTTTGCCAGATTTCAGAATTGACTTAGACAAACACCCCCTCTATACACAATTGGCAGTATTCATACTTGGAAAACACAGCAAATCAATGCCTATTATAATCTGAGAGGACCTCAAAGACACTATTGATTCTGCTGCAATTGCTCTAATAATTCTACAATACATCTTATCTGCTTTCTGTACTATTAACCACCAAGTACTACCCGAAAGAATAGTACTAAGAAGAATAAAGCCACACCTCACCATTTTTATCATAACCACCCTCACAAAATGTTGATGCCCTCCAAGATTGCACATCTACTCTTCAATATATACCTGATACTCTGCCTGGGCCAATCAAACCCCTCATAATAAAATGTTATATCGGTGCTGATGACACTCTAAGTATTTTCAAACAGGAAAGAAAAATCAGATCTTTGGACTTCAAAACCTATTGTACAAACTATTACTTTAAGCACATTTTCTCGCAAACACAATATCTGGACAGAGAATGGGTCCCACATTTTTCCCTACAAGAAGAAAGTAATGGTGGAGATCTTTTGGACACAAACGTGGAAATCAAATAGCACAATTCTGATATTCCACCAATCGTTTCCTGTTTGAGGCAATCTGATCCTTAGAACCTAGCAGGTTAAAACACTAGGCATTCAACATCTAACAAGAACTACAGACTCATGCTAAAGCAGTCTTCTTTATAAACAACATGATTCCGGTACCAAGTAAGAACAGGAAACCCCAAGCACCACCATGAACATACTGGGTAAAGCGTGCTGTGTCCCTTATACTTACAGCTAAATGGTAGAGTGTGTCCCTGAGGTACTGCCAACATAAAGCAACCAATGTGACCCTTTTATTTATGGCTCAATAATCTGTTGTATCCATGTGGGGCGACCAACCATGGCCGCCGATCCTTTCCTCATTGCTGTCAGCTAAAGAGGATGAGCATAGATGAAGATGCTTAGCCCAAGCCATGTGCTCACTCTCTCTTCCTTTTTCCTCACTCCCGGCCCACCTTCCCCATCTGTACCCGTGAGCATCAGTAGAATAAAACTGCTTTAGTTTTATATATCCTTTTGAGAGCTCAACCAGTATCAACCAGGTATAGCAATAGACAATGCTAATTATTACATTGGCAAAAGGGAAATGCTACTTACTTTCCCATATTATTTTTATTATCAGCTTGTGCCAGAGAAGCTTGGCATCACAAACAATGCCATAATCTAGAGACTCAAAGGTATACCAGCAATGGTTCTCCTAGGAGAACAACATTAACAGTACCCCAGATATGAATCTTCAATGCAAACCAAAGGTAAATTTATTTGGATCAGTTGGATATGCAGTAGCACAAACGGCTGTTCTTAAAGAATACAGAAACTAAAATGTTTCCATGGTTTGCCTTTAAGCTGGCCAAAACCTAGGGGTTCAATATCTCAAATAAAAGAGAATACAAGAGGGAAGATAAAGGTACCTATAAGTACAGGGGGCTGTGAGGCGTGGGGTAATGTGGGTGCCCTTGGGTACCCACATTTTGTACAGAATGACACTTATTTCAGAAGATTCTGCCAAAAATTGATAGTGATAGGAAGTGAAACATATTGACCCCATTGTCAAGTTCATTGAATGTATTATGAATTTAATATGTGCTAGCTTACATGACAAACAAAATGTAGTTGTGTTTCCTAGACACATTTTTTAACTGTAATGAATGACTGACTCATTTTCAATTAAGGACCGCCACATATAAGTGAAAGAACAACTCATATGCAGCCGGGCAGTGACTTAGACGTAAGGGTAGCACAGAAGGCACTCTCCATCATCACACTACATCAGCACAATTGTCTGAATTTTCTGCCATAAAATTCCAAACTCATATCAGGCAGGGCTCCGGATAGAGGAATCACACAATTGATGAAAAGCCCAAGACGCAGCAACATGCAATCTTCATGCTCGCCTGGTTGATCCTGTAAAGTGTTTCCTTCAAGGAGGAATGAGCCGTCCTCCTGGAGTTAATCAGAACAGTGTTTCCAGACACACAGAGTTGCTGACAAGTAGATATAGTGAACCATTGCATCTTAGAACCTCCAGTAAGTTATAAAGAGTAATTTCTAATTGTTAGAAATTAATCCTCCCGGACAACCTCCACAACATTGGACTCCGCCAGATCGTGACCGAACCCACGCACTCAGGAGGACACACCCTCGACCCCCTCTTCACAACAGGAAACTCCATCACTTTCAGCTACACCACTGAACTCCCGTGGACAGACCATCGATGCATCCACTTCACCTTCAGAACACCCACCACCCACAGACCCCAGCACCTGCTCCCACAAAGAAACTGGACCAAAATCACCGACGACCAGCTCACCTCCTCACTCGGCAACTCCACCCCAACCATCGTGGAAGATGACGACCCCAAAACCGCAGCCCGAACTCTGCACAGTTGGATCTCCGACAGCGCCAACACCATCACCCCCCTGAAGAAGAACAACAACACACACGCCAAGAAAGCCAGATGGTTTACCACCGAACTTCGAGAGTCCAGACGCACATGGAACTCCAAATCTACAGAAGCCCACAACAACTTCAGAGCCGCCACCAACACCCACCACCAACTCATCAGAAATACGAGAAAAACAGCGATCAAAGGCAGAATCTCCACACACGCGCACAACAGCAAAGAGCTCTTCAGCATCATCAAGGAGTTCGTCCAACCCACCAGCGAGTCTACAGACATCCCTCCCTCACAAGACCTCTGCGACAAACTCAGCACCTTCTTCCACCACAAAATCAAGAACATTTACGACAACTTCGACGAAGACAGCCAACACACCGAACCCTCACCAACCACCCCCGACACCCTGAAGCCAACGATTGACAGCTGGACAGCCCTCACCACCAAAGACACACTGAAGACGATGAAGTCAACCCACTCCGGGGCCTCCATGGACCCCTGCCCCACCACAAACTTCAACAGAGCCGCCGACACCATCGCACCCATGCTCCGCCACACCATCAACCGCTCCCTAGCGAATGCCTCTATCCCCGACGACTGGAAGCACGCCGAGATCAACCCCCTCCTGAAGAAGCCCTCAGCGGACCCCACCGAATTCAAAAACTACAGACCCATCTCCCTGCTCCCGTAACCAGCGAAAGTCATCGAGAAAGCCATCAACAGCCAACTCGCCACCTTCGTCGAAGAGCACAACATTCTCGAATCCTCCCAATCCGGCTTCAGAAAAAAACACAGCACAGAAACCGCCCTCCTCCCCGCAACAGACAACATCTGCTCCCTCCTGGACAGAGGAGAGACAGTAGCCCTCATCCTCCTTGACCTCTC
Organism: Calotriton arnoldi; assembly: GCA_963921515.1. Lineage (NCBI taxonomy): Eukaryota > Metazoa > Chordata > Amphibia > Caudata > Salamandridae > Calotriton > Calotriton arnoldi. Next base: position 1,755,519 of record CAWUFW010000195.1, on the reverse strand, counting down.
AGCGGCCTTTGACACAGTCTCTCACCGCACCCTAACACGCAGACTTCACGACGCAGGGATCCGGGACAAGGCCCTCGACTGGATCCACTCTTTCCTCTCCGGCAGAACACAGCAGGTCAGACTCCCTCCTTTCCTCTCGGACCCTACAACAACCACCTGCGGAGTGCCCCAGGGATCCTCCCTCAGCCCCACGCTGTTCAATGTCTACATGGCGCCGCTCGCCCCCATCGTCAGAACCCACGGACTCAACATTGTTTCATACGCAGACGACACCCAACTCATCCTCTCCCTATCCAACGAACCCAACGCAGCCAAACACAACTTTCAAGAAGGCATGGAAGCAGTCACCAAATGGATGAAAAGCAGCTGCCTACAACTCAACACTGACAAAACAGAAGTACTCATCATGGGCCCACACCCCGACGTCTGGAACGACACCTGGTGCCCCCCCCCTCGGAAGCCAGCCCACCCCCACGGACCACGCACGCAACCTCGGAATCATCCTGGACTCTGAACTCAAAATGGACCGCCAGATCAACTCCGTCGCATCCTCCTGCTTCCACACCCTCCTACGCAAGACCTTCAAATGGATCCCCCTCGAGCACAGAAAGACCTTGTCACCAGCAGACTTGACTACGGCAATGCACTCTACGCCGGAATGAACAAAAACCTCACCCGCAAGCTACAAAACATCCAGAACGCCGCTGCAAGACTGGTCCTCAACCTGCCAAGACACTGCCACATCTCCCAGCACCTGCGCACACTCCACTGGCTCCCCATCGAGGCTAGAATCACCTTCAAGATTCTCACCCATGCACACAAAGCCCTCCACAACACCGGACCAGCATACCTGAACAGCCGACTCGAATTCCACGCACCCCAAAGGACCCTACGATCAGCCCAGCTCTCCTACGCCGTGGTCTCCCACGCTAGGAAGTTCAGATCGGGAGGCCGCTCCTTCTCCTTCCTCGCGGCCAGAGCCTGGAACGCCCTATCACTCCACCTCAGACAGACGACATCACTCCCCATCTTCACGAGAAACCTCAAAACATGGCTCTTCGATAGACCTCCTCCTTGATGGGCTGGAACCTGCACCTCCATACCTCCCCAGCGCCTTGAGACCCTTACGGGTGAGTAGTCGCGCTCAACAAACCCATGATTGATTGATTTGAATCATTGAAATAACACCTAGAAAAACTTCAAATTCTGCAACTACTGGTGACTTATGCAATATCTTTAATTTCTAAGGCAGAGGATGCCATAGATATTATCTTTTTGATGCATTCACATATTCAAAACGTACATACCCCATTGGTACCCACATGGGAGAGAAGGCTTTGAAAATTAATAGAAAATACACAAACGGTTAATTAAAAGATTCTTGTCAGATGCAAGTTATTCCCTTTGTCCCACCAAAGGTAAATTGGTACAGAAAAAATCATACTCCACAAAATTATAGGTATGTCACATATGAAACTGTACAAGTCAAGACACGCCTCATTAAAGAACACTACAGCACAATGCAGTAACAATCCAATAACCAGCTACCTCTTCTGTCACTAGTTGACTGTGTGCTTGCCTTTGACCTTGTACAGCACTATTTTGCCTTTTTAGCTAGGTTTGCGCTATACAAATCTCACATACATACAGGTTATTCTGTATACCTGCAGTTACTTAACATTATGAACTTTATTCATATTTAAGGCTCCACACCTGCTCTCCTTATGGGCATCCTACACGCTACAGAATATCTCATCCAGTGCCTGAAGAAATACAATCACATCACTCCCATTCTGATCAAAATCCATTGGCTTCAGTCGCTGACCCGCACCATCTTCAAAACCAGCTGCATAATTTAAAACCTTTCACAACCAGCACCACCATTTATCTTGCAGACAAGCTCACCATCTTTGATTGTTCTTGGCAGACCCGCAGCCAGAACACCATCAGTCTGCAGACTAAGAAATGTGAAAAAGAAAGTTCAAGGCAGCAGACTTTCCATCTATGCATCCAGGATCTGGAGCCACAGCCGATATCTGTCAGGACTACATTTTGGAAAGAGTTGAAGACTCAACTCTTTAAAGAACAATATATCACACTGCATTAACTATTAACAAACCACATACATTTCCTGTCACTCGTTGACTTTATGCTTGTCTAAGACCCTGTATAGTGCTCCGCTGCCTTTTGGCTTTGTTCGTCCCATAGACATACCACATACATGCATACCTCACAGTGTCACCCTGCTAGCCTGACTTCATGCCAGGTCAATCCAGCAATAAGACGACTTCAATGAAGGTGACGAGCAATGTAACTTTACAGAGAGATCATTCAGGGGTTAGTGGTTCAATATCTCTAATAAGTGGGAATACAAGAGGGAAGATAAAATTACTTAGAAGTACAACTAATGTAAAGTAAAGCTCTGATCAGAATACCACTCCCCATGAAGGCAATCTCAGTGGTAGTGCAATTAAACTGCTTTGAAGTTGGCATTTTTTTAAAATACACCAAGTACTGCTCTTTTTTTTGGCTTCATAAATGACAACAGTCTTTAGAAAACTGTTCAAGAGCCACTGTTGTCTGTTAAATTTGAAAATTGGCTATCAAAATGTGTACAGACACTATGCACTGTCATAAAACACCTTTTGAATGTGCCCTTGCCCTTAGCAGTATTCCTCAGACGGTGCTTTGGTGACCATATTCACTTCTGCAAACATTGAGGCGCTGTTTGTGTTATGTCCATTAACAGGAAGGTCCATCAAGTTGTCTGTAGTGCTGTGGACAGTTCCAATATACATATCCCAAACCTGCTGTGCAGCTGCGCGTGCCGGCATCTTGTGTTTACTTTTCAAGGTTCTTTCAAGATTCCTCTTCCTCTGTTTGAATTCTAGAATGGTTTTCGTATATCTGTTAATTGTAGTCACAGAGGCGGCCATGCAGCAAGTAAAGGATCCCCATGCAAGGCTGAAAAACAAAATTTGATGAGAAACGGGAGACTGAATGGCTATACATATGTCATTCGAATATGAACAAAAATATTCTTCTTGCAAAAGCACATATTCAAATGAACCTAAATGTTTCCCAAAAATGTATTACTAATGTAGACATTGTCCTTCGTTTAATATGCAGAGGGCCTCTGGAATAAAGCAATCCAGTGACCTCAGCATTTTCCACTTTATTATTTAAAAAAATAAAAAATTATTGATCAGATTGTAAGATGACACGTACATCATTATAAGATGATCTTCTCCAGTAAAGATAATAAATATGTTACTCAGCAAATACATTAAAGTGTAGTGCCAGAGTGCCTTACTGTGAACACAATAATTCACAACATTTTACCCTTAGTCAATTTTATTTATAGGTCTGCATCGTAAGCAATGGTGCTCGCCTTTAAAAGCACGTCCTTTACCTTGAGCATAAACAGTCAAACGAAGTGCTGTGATATAAGCCACAATCCCTCTGGTTTAACAGCTAATCATTAAAGTGCATAAAACAGACCCTCCAGCATTTCGCGATCTGCAAAATTATCGCAAAATCAGCTGAGGAGTGCGATGACTGCAATTAGTGGCGGCTCGCATAGGGCATGCGGCGGGGCGGTAGGGCGGGGCGGGGGAGGGGCAAGGTGGGGGGTAGTAAGCTCGGACATACGACGGAACGGAGGAAAGTAATTATTATGTTCCTCCGTTCCGTCGTATGTCCAAGTTTACTACCCCCCCACCCTGCCCCTCCCCCGCCCCACAGCACGCCCTATGCGAGCCGCCACTGACTGCAATATTTATCTTTTTGGCCGCAAAAAAAGATCTCCATCAGACAGGAAAAAAATGGTGGCATCTTATTGGCTGTACGCACACACGTCACTATGTGACGCCGTACAGCTGAATTAGCTGCCTGCTTCCTCCTGCCACATTAGGAATTACAGAAGCGAAAGTACAATTGTGTCCATGATTGTACTGGCCGCATCACAGAACAAAGGGGAAAACAATGTTGTTGAAAGAAAGAAAAGAGAACGAAAGTAGCACTTCATTGGCAAACTCTGTTAAGTGGTGCAAATGTGTTTGGGTGTGAATAAAACCAATCTGGCCACTTTGCAGCCAATTTGTCTTATTTTAACATTTTTTTTTCTTTCTTTTGTTTCTATGTCCTGAGGCTACACATTGGAAGGTAAAAATTGCTGAAAAAGAGACATTTTCTGCAATGTGTTTTTTCTTTTTCTTTTTTAAATCCATTTCACAGGAGAACGAATGAAGGAAATGAGAGGAAAAAGAGGAAAAGCAGTGGTGGCTAGTGACGTTTGAAAGTGGTAGGGCGTAAAAAGTTATTTCCAACTTTCACCGCATGAGCGAGGCAGCCACATGGTCTCAAGGTCGGTACTGCAAAATGTAAGAGCCGAAATCCTGGGACCATTTCTGGCTTCCTCTTGACTAAAATGTGTGATCCTAGGCAAATATTTTATTTCACCAATCCTCCCTTTTCTTCGTTATCACATATGAATGCACCTTAAAATACACAAGTTCAGGAGTATATGTTCTGTAGAAAGACATGTTATGTTTGATTTAATTGAAATTAACGTTGCGTCATGTTAATGTTCATGTATCATAGGGAACTAGGCCACATATGTGCCATGTTTCGATACAAAAGTTAGCTGGGATACATGCCTGGGAGTATAAATTGAGAGAAACCTGCTTATACTGGTGTGCTGCAGGTTCCACAATAGATAGGATCCACTGAGCACAGGGCATAGCACTGGAGTCTCAGCAGACAAATATTTCAGCTGCAGAAAAAGCCAGCATTATAATTTCTACATTTCATCACAGCTAGATCAACTTCCCTGCATGTTCCCATCATGCTCTGCGCCTTAGGCTGTAATGAATTCAGCTCCTTTCTGCTGCACAGCCCAGGGCCTCCACAGAGCCGGGCCTCGTGCTGCCCATCAGAGCGATCCCTGGACATGAGCCAGCCAGTGGAATGCAAAGCACAAGGTGGCAGGAGAAAGGGAGGGCACAGGCTGCGGCCAGGCGGTTGAACACACGTTATCGGCCCCATTTGTGCTGAACAGTAAACTGAAGATGTGAATTAGAATGGAAGGCTAGTGTATTGCAGTCCTATCCGAATTCCAAATTTTGTAGCACTCATAATGCAAATGATGAAGTTCCACCTAAACGTATTAAGCAACTACAGTAATTATGCAAAACCGTTTTAACCTTAAAATATACAGAAAACAAAAAAAGACTCACAGCGTGAAGGGAGGATCGTCATTGTTTATTCATTACTGCTGGGATTCTTTGTGAGTAGATTTCGAGACTTCCGATGTTGTGGTCGAGGTTGCTTTGTGCCGAAGAGCTAGTGCCAACGTAGCTCTTGTGATATTTTTTATATTAAATAGCATGAGAGCTGTGCCGAGATTGCATGGACAAAGCAACACAGTGCTCCAGTTGTAGGAAAGTAGGATCTGCTTCTTATGGTTACCCCCACTTCTTGCTGATGTCTCACTGTTTTGGACTACTCTGACTGGGATCCTGCTATCCAGGACCCCAGTCTATCTGCTTTCTCCCTTAAATTGCTATGTATGTACTTTAGGTACACTCCAGATTGGATACTGGGGTACCCTTATAAGTCCCTAGTATACGGTACACCATGTACCCAGGGCATAGATACCCCAGAGGCCTCCCATGGGCTGAAGCATGTATTATGCCACCCATGAGAGGCCATTCAAAATGACACAACAGGTCTGCTACAGCAGCCTGTGTAAGCTGGTGCTTGCACCACTTACTTAGATATAGGTTCCCTATATCTATCTAAATCACTACACTTAAAATCAGCCACCCCTATGGCAGGCCTTATCAATCCTGAAGGCAGGGTGCTGGGTTTTACGTGAGAGTGTGCCCCTGCATGAGCAGAGCCCCTCTGCATCCTTCGGAGACCATTCTCCGGGGTTGTCAGTGATGCAGCCAGACATACAGGTTAAGTTGCATTATAACCTCGCGATAAATGCTAACTTTAAACGGCTGCTTAGAAACATGTCGTGTTTGGTGTCAAACACCTTGGAATCATACCTCCACACCAGTAACTGGTGTGGGAGGTATGATTCCACCCTTCTAGAACCACTACTGTGGGTCACCGGTCTACCCGGTACCAGCTTTCTCGACCTGGGCAGCACAAAATGGACGCTGCCAGCCACAGACACAATTCTGCTCTCCTGCTGCTGAGCCAAGCTCGAGTAGAAGAAGGCATGACAATAGGCATCCTGTCACAGGGAGGTGTGACCACCTCCCAGACAGGGTTTAGTGTATTGGGGCTGGGTGGGTGCACTCTGAGAGTGCCAGAAAGTCTGCAATGGGGGCACATTTGGTGTCCCTGTGCATAGTCCAGCTCAAAACAGTTCTGGGAGCCATTGGCTCCTGCTCTGGTGCGAAACTGGACAAAGGACATGGGTGTAGCCACCCCTCTGTCCTGCCCCTCCCCTAGGAGGGACCACAGAATCTTTCCAACCCTCTCCCGTGGGTATAAAGTGGGATACCTTGCTACAGGAGTTTAGATTTTACCCGGACAAGATTCTGCTAAGAAGAAACTAAGTACTTTGACTGTCTGCACGACGCTGGACGACTGAAGAATCTCCCTTGGAGTAAAGGAGTTACTCCCCTGCAGCAGCAGGCACCTAAGCGCATCTGACCGGCTTGCATCTCCAGAGCTCCTGCGGACTCCGAAGATTTCAGCAACACAGGAGGTGGGTTCCCGAAGGTCCCTGAGGTTGATCTGACCTCTCAGCGATTCTGAGACCAGTATCCCTCGTGGGGACCGTGCAACCCGAACCCCTGTGCACTGCGTACATTTGCACGAGCATATGCTTGTTGGTGATCCCTGAGCTTGTGCTTTGGACTCAGTGTAGTCCTGACCCCAAGCAGCATTTACACTGAAGATATCCGGCCTCCACTCACCGAGGGCTCTGTGGGCTGGTGCTTTGAGAATTCGCTCGAGGTCTCCTCGCGATCCCTGGTCCGTTGGCCTGTGGGTCCTGGCGAGGGTCACCTTGTTTGTTCTTGGGCTTCCCTGATTGCTCCAGTTGTGCCCTGACTCCCCATTGCTTGGAGAGTCACCTGGATCTTGCTGGTCCACACCGTAACCTGTTTGTCCTTCCTGCGTGGGTTGCATTTGCCAAGGCTTGTTGGTGCTCCAGCCGGACACCGACCCCTCAGCACTCGACATCCTTTGTGGGACAGTTCACCTCCGGGTCCTGGTTGTCCTCGACGTCTCCTGGTCCTCGTGGCTGCAGAGTCAAGGTTTCCGACACCACTTGACCCCTATGCTGCCGGCTCCTCTGGGATAGGTAACACGGGTACCTCGGTACTCACTGGTGTGTTGGCTCTAGAACCTCTTATGTTCCAAAGGGTTTGCTCGAAGTCGTCGTAGAAGTGTCCTTAAACTGTAACTTTACAACTGCGACTTTCCCATAAAGTTGCACGGAGCACGCGGTCGTGTTTCCTCACTGCACCCGTCCTCCGTGGGCGCCCTGTGTCACAGCCTTGGGTGGTTCCTTGGGGTCCCAGCGATTCTACGTGCTCTAGGCACTGTGTCTAGTCAAGTCGTGATTGTTATACCATTTTTTTAGTATATGGTTCGGTCTCCCCCTGGACCCGCTGTGTATTGTGCTACTTACGTATGTTCTATTGATCCAGTATTGTGTGCTTTGTGTTCTAATCTCGTGTCGAGATTAGTAGAGAGTGTCATATTAATAAATACATATTTTTATATCACTCCTGTGTGGTTCTCCTTTCATTTAGTCATTCAGGAGGTGATACTCTGGTAAAACAAGCTGCTTTACATTCCTTCAAGATTAAGCCTGAAGGCTGCTCTCCACAGCTACCACTAAGATAGCTTTCTAAAGGTTATCTTTGACCTCATACATCATAAGGGTCATGTGGACTGGTACAAGGTGCCCACTTTAATTAGTGGACAGCATATACCAGGCCACCTTCTTACACCAGTTAAGACATAGAGGGCTGTGTTAGCTGGCCCAGCCCCCGCCCTCAAGACAGGATGAATTTACAGTGAGAAGGCTTAAGTACGCATGTCCGGCTGGCCGAGACCAGATACCAGCCAATCCGTCATGCGCAGTTAATTACACAGGTCCTCTGCTGTACATGCAGCAGCCATGCACCTCCTCTCTATTGGCATGTTGCATCGTGTCATTTTCATTCAACGGGGCCAGTGAAACAAACAATGAGCTCTTTGATCAGAGTAAGTGCCTTTTCAGCATCCATCATCACTATCGCAACTCTGACTTGATGATTAGAAAAATAATCTGTTGTTTCGACCAATAAATTTGTATTTGCCATCATAAGCCTGTTGGGAAAAATCAGCTCTAATCTTTGTGGATCCAAATTTGGCCTATGGGAATAATTTGAGAAGCCCATACCTTAGCAAACAATTTATAATCAGCATTTGGAAGAGTTATCGACTGATACGAATTGACATTCATAGGGGATTTGTCTTTTTTAAGAAAACTGACTATGATAGACTCTAAATGATGAAGAAATCTCCATGCCTTGGCTTAGCAAATTAAATCGATTAGTAAGAAAAGGGAGCAGATCTTTTCCAAATATCTTATAGACCTCCATTGGTATTCCATCAGTCCCACAGGCTTTTGCATTGGGCATCTTTTGAACCGCCAATGCTACCTTTGAAACCGATATTTTCTCGGATATATCTTTTTGGGCTCTTGACATTTGGGGTAATTGTACTAAACTAAAATATTGTTCTAGACTAAATAAGGAAACTGAGTACGCTCTCTCATATAAGTTTCTATAATGTTGCAGGAATACCTGTGCAATTTCATCTTTCTCTGTTATGACCGTATGAGTATCAGGGTTCTCGATCTGACCAATTCTTTGTTTATTCTGCTTGATCCGGTGGACCAGTCGAGGAGTTTACCTATTTGCTGACTTTCCTCGTCCATTTTCCGCTGATATGTTTTATGTTTACTTATCTCCTCAAACAAAAAGAAATCTCTAAGATTCTGCTTAGCACTAGGAAGCCGCTCTTTTGAATCAGGACTGCCCTCTGCGCCTACTTAAGCACCTATACCTTGGTTTACCACCAATTGTAGCTCCTGTATTTTAGTTGTGCGCATCTAAAATAGATTTAACTTGTACACTCTAACACGTCCACGAAAGGTAGCCTTAAAGACCTCCCAAACTACAAAGTCAGAAGCCAAATTAAGATTGATGTAAGAAAACTCCTTTTTGAAAATTCTCATGTCCACCAACCAAATCTGATCTGCTAACAGAGACTGGTCAAATTGCCACTGTGGTCCCTCTAATCTCGGAATTACCAGGTCAAAAGTGACTGATACTATGGAGAGGTCAGAAAAAGCATTTGCCCAAATATCTGTTATTCTCAACCTGATTGTCTGAGTTATAAAAAAAATCTAAACGTGTTGCAGTATTAAACTGGTGTAAAAAAAAAGTAGATTGAGCAGTATACAGGTGGTCATTATGCCAAGGAGTGTCTAATTGAAAATCCTCCTTAATAGTAACAAGAACCCTTGCTGATTTTGGCTTTAACTGCTTTTTCATTGGATTAGAAGTATCTAAGTGCAGATCTTGGATATAATTAAAATCGCCCCCAAAAATCAAGGGCCTTTCTGACCCCATAGCGAGATTATTAAGATGTATCAATGGTCCCACATCATCAGAGAGAGGATGGTAATAATTCACCAAATTCAAGGCAGAGTCCTGAAATGAGAACTATCCAAAGCCACCTCCCTCTTTCATCCCTAATTACATCCCGTACAGGCCAATCAATAGATCTAGCCAAATATTTTGCCACGCCTCGTATTCCTACTCCTGCAGAAGTGAAATATGCATAGGAATATATTTTAGGGATATTCAGTTTAGGATTATTACCTTTGAGATGTGTCTGCTGAAGAAAAATTACTTTGGGACTAAACGAAGACAACCAGCTCATTATTTCACCATATTTATGTTTGTTTAAAACACCATTGGCATTACATGAAATTACCTTGATATTATAAACCATATGATAATCCTTCAGGACTTTGTGCACTCACTTCCCTACTCAACCTGTCACTCTGAATAGTTCCATTAATAATCTCCCTAGCTCTGCTTATTTTGACTGAATATGCAAAGCCCTCGCCACCCTGACCCAGCCACCCAAGACCGCGGTGACCTGCAAATCCTGAAATCCCTGGGTAGGGGGAATTGCCCACATTACACCCTACCCAATAGACCATGCATATGCTGCCATGTATGCAGGTACATGCACCTGGCATCACTCGTGCCCTCCTTCAATGAGAGGGAGCCCCCTACTCAGACACTTCATAAGAAATAGATCTTCATCTTGGACATGAAATGCTAAGCTTCTTCAAAATTTGAAAACAGATTTAACTGGCACTTTACCAAAACCTTCAATTTGGATTGTTGTACTATAGATGTCTGCACTCCTTGGGTTTCGAACAAGCTCATGAGTCTCAGATGCTCTCTGCGGTGTTGAGCTGTAGTAGCAGACGTACAAAGAAAATACGAAATTGGACATTCTCGGAAGTAGGAAAACCTTTCTTCTGGATTCGCTGCTTCTTGCTCTATTACCCCTCACTCCCAGAAAACAAAAGACACGCCATACAGGGTAGGTCGGCGGTGACTTACACAGACCGTAGTCTACAGATAAGAATGGATCCCCAGAAGGCGGCACTGGTAAATACCAGTTTGATAACCACACTGTCGTGTAGTTCCTACAAACCTATATAGGATCTGCGCATTTAGACAACATACACTATAGGATTGGTGTCAGACTGATTCTAGACACCCCTATCGGGTGTGTTAGCCTGTATACCAGCTAGCTCACAGTGCCACTAGAAACCCCTCTTACCAAGGAGAGAATAGTTCTTGGCAACTATCGAACATGACAACCCTGTCCCATCAGGGTTCGTGGAAACAGTGTACTACTTTTCGCTCAGTCACTCGTGCTCACTTTGTCTCAGAGAAATACACAGAATAAATGGTGGGGACGTTTTTCAAAAAGCATTTAATGAACCAGCTGCATTCTAGTGTAAAATAGATGTGCTGAAACAACCACCAGACAGTAACAGATATAAATGATTATAAGCACTAACAGAGTGAAAGGATGGTAGATTTCTACCATCGTGCTAAAACAATGAATACAGGCAAGTATATAAAATACAAGACAGTAGAATGAGTACTCCTACGTTGCGACCCTAACTAGATGTTCCTAAGTGTACCTAGCATGTATGTGGGTGTAAAGCCAAGAATCCCTCTAAGATAAAGTCAAACCCATTTCCTGAAGTGAGAGACAGTGGGACCCTGTCTTGGTCTCGAGATGGACACCCCGCAAGGGATGTCAGACCACTGCGAGATGGAGTAGCCTCATCGTCTCGCCTCAATGTGTCAGCATGGAAGTCCTTTTCTCCTCTGACTATCTCAGCAAGAGATGATGTATATATACCCAAAGCGTTACCCCCTGGGGATATACTTTGCTGTGTCATGTCGGACTTAGGATGACGGAAAGAATGACCCTTATACATAGTTATTATGCAGGAGATGGTAGGCCTGCTGTCCTGCTGTGATTCCAAGAATCCTCATGCATAATGAATGAGACTTAAGCTTTCGGAGAAAGCCCCATGTCATCTCTGGGCATTACCGTAACTAGGTAAAAGGTCAGTACTAAGAACCGTTATGTAGTGTAATGGTAGGGGAGAATGTAGGTGAAAGCTTAAGTGACTACCAGAGCCAATATTGGGGTATCTATATGGAACATAACACCCACTCCTCATCCGACTGGAAGACATACTAAAAATTCTAAGTACAGCTAAACGTGGTACGCAACTATTAATAAGTCCAATAAAAATAGTACTTAAAAAATTAAAAATTTCTAAAAAAAAAATACTAAAAAGAAAAATAGTGCATGCGATAGAAGTCTGTACCAAATAAGTTCATATATATAGTCCGAACACTGAGAGACTGAAAGCCATGCAGTTTAGAAAAAGTGTTTTTGTTTAAAACTCCAAATTTGGTTGTTTTTGAAAAAGGCCGAATGTTCCCAGCACACGAAGAGCCAAATGTTTATGTGTCCTGCCTGGGAGACGCAACATCACTGTTGCCTGCAATCGCAGACGACGGTCCCTGCAACACATCGCAGATCAGGTCAATCGAGCACAGATGTTCCTCCATATTCACCACAGCCGTTGCTGGGGACGTACTAGTGTCATCCGAGGACTGAGTATTTGTTGGGGAGCCGGTATCCTTCCCTACAGGAGCTGAAGCAACCCATGGTGGCTCTAAGAATGCAGACATCAACATTGGAATACGCTGAGGACACTGCAGGACATGGGCCGTTATCGGGTACAGCAAAGCATCAACGTATGGTGGTGCAATTGTTGGAAGTGTTAGACAGAGGTCCAATAGGCATTCTTGTCTGCAGAACAGGCTTTGGAGGACAGGCAGAATATAGTCAATCCAGACTGGTCTAAATGACAAGAACCAGGACTTGCTCAGTTCTCGAAGACGAGGTGTGCCCAGATGGATTACCATGCGATCACGGTATCGGCACTCCAAGAGCGTGCGTTCCATCTCCTTGGTGACTGGGACAACCATTGCGTAGCAGAAAAAGGACAATCAGGATACCTGCTATTAGAAACAGGATCAGCGGAAACCCTCCAAAACTGCTTCAGAAAACAGAGTGTATGAAGTTGGGAACAACTCCGAGGATTGTCTGAAAGGTGCTTAACAGTCCTGAACTTATGGTCTTAAATAGGTGGACAATACCCGTTGTATCAGACATGTTAAAGATACGTTGTACCATTTCTGTGAAATGGAAAGGGCAGTTTGTCCGTATCAGTGCCTGTATCTCAGCCGAGGACCTTGCAACCTGGCGATCATAAGTTTCTTGGGCGGAGGTTAAGGGCACGGTTTGCTGTAAAAGCATGGCTTTCATTCGGCTCAGAGTATCAAACCGTATAAAGGAAACATTCAACGAAGGCCATGACAGCGCCTCCCTGACTTTATGAGTTGGTGGAAACAATACTTGCATACAGCAAGTAACCCTGGAGCTTACAGTGACAAGATATGCGATGCCTGGGAGCATCCCACAACAACCTTGACCATTTAGCATCAAGTAACTCCCATTTGAAAGCAACTTGAACACCAGATTAATCACGGCAGCTGGGGAACCTTTCAAGTGGAATGATAAGTTGGTAACTGAACCATTACAGGCTCCATGAAGCATGAAATCCTGGCATATGAGAGATCCACTTAAGGAACTCTCGCAGTTGGTACCGCTAAGAAACATGTCCGTGCCCCCATTCCTGCATCGAAATCTGTACGGCAATTCCCAAGATTTTATTTATTTTATTTATTTATTTTTATTTAAAGAGTTTTATATAGCGCTGGCTAGACCCGAAGGTATCAGAGCGCTTTACATAAGGTTCCACATAGTTGCAAACATACATGAGTTACAAGTTACCAAAGATACCAGTAAAAACCTTTAAGGAGCGTGGAAGAAAAGGAAAATGGAGTGAGGAAGGGAAAGGGGGTAGGGGAAAAAGGGGTAGGGTATAGATATGACGGAGAGACGAAGGGAAGGTCTGCCCAAGGTCCGGCTGGGTAGGTGACGGCCGGGAGGGAATCCGCAGCCCATCTCCTCTTCAGCTATCAGGTTCCTTGATGAATTCCCTACCCATCGCTTCATATCTGCCTGCCTGTTGTTGTTCTAGGCAATACTGAAACTGGAAAGTAGTGACCGGTAGTGTTATATGGCCATGAGTTAACCATTCTGTGGATGGTGACTCCGCCACAGTAAAAGGTAATTTGTCAAGTTTTTCAATACGCAGCATTGTATATTTTGCTCCTCTTTGTGCCTTTGTTATCTGTTTTTCAGTTAGATTGTATGCAGAAAATATGGACATACTGTTGATAAATCGCCAAGGCACATAACCAGCGTGCAATGATTGCAGCGTCCAGCTTAATAACATAATAGAACGTAGTTGAGATTCTCCATGTTGTAGTATGGACAAGTCCTGTTCTAGTATATCAATAGCAGAAGATACAATGTTGCCCAGTGAACAAATCCTGGATGTTAATGTAGTCATACCATTGTAAACTACAGCTAACGCCTTTTCTAGGTTAATTCTGTCTATTTCACGAAGTCTCTCTGAAGCTTCTTGTTGAGAGATTTTCCATATTTCATTATAGACAGCGTAATAGAAACGTTTCTGACGTGGCTTTCGGGGACCTAATAAAAAATCCCTTAACTCCACCTCATCTGAGAGTAAGGATAAATGCTGTTTCACCTGGGACAGTGTCGAGGTCTTTAGCCAATCGAGGCACAACTTCCCAACACTGTATGATGTCACCAGTGGCGGCTCCTCGAGGGAGTGCTGCGTGGCGGTAGGGTGGGGCGGGGCAGGGTGGGGGGTAGTAAACTACGGCTGAACAGATTTAAGTAACTAAATAAATAAAACAAATTACATTGCGCGCGCTGCATCGCCATTTGCGATGCAGCGCGCGCAATGTAATTTGTTTTATTTATTTATTTAGTTACTTAAATCTGTTCGGCCGTATGCCGTAGTTTACTACCCCCCACCCTGCCCCTCCCTCGCCCCGCCCTACCGCCCCGCAGCACTCCCTCGAGGAGCCGCCACTGGATGTCACTACCCCGGATGTTCTCTTTGTACATATCGTGGGTCTGGCCTATGGATACTAAACCCTTTGGTTGTACCCCTGAATCTTGATTTACATCTGTTTGTGTCTGTGGGCCAAACTAACCATCCCTTCCAATTGGCGTCTGAAGTATTGTACTGCATAATGTCATATATTGTATCCCCTCCACGTGATGTAAAATTGTTGTGCGTAGGTGTAGGAACACGAGGCGTGTTCAAATCCTTGTTCTTGGCTAGTCCAAGACAGGAAGTCTGTTGCACAGTTTCATTCAGAAATATTATCTGTTGCGGAATGAGGCACGCTCTAAATAGTGCTTCTGTTCCCTGAACTTGCCAATCTTTAGAACCCCAGGCTGATTTTGTGTCTATAGTGTCCTTCCATAAGTCAAAACCCTGTTCAGACAGTTGAGCAATAAAGGATGCAGAATAAATCTGTTTGGTGTTAGTCAGAATATTTTTCAGTGCAGTTGTAGGTGCAGTTGTAGGTGCAACCTTATAGTAATATTAGGTTGGGTTAGAAGTGTTAAACCCTGAAAAATATTGGTGGGGGCGGGCAATGTTCCCATTGGTCGTATGTGAAAACATTACGTGGGACACTCTATTTGTGTAAAAAGTGATGACCATAATGATGGTAACAGTACATAGTGTTATAGTCTGCTGTATCTTCTAACATTTAATTGTTTGAAAATGAAGCGGAATTTTCTAAATCAGACAACATATTGTTTACAGTTTCAAAATCCCAATCATCGTAAAATGTACTGGAGGTAATGATATCATTTAGAGAAATTTTAAATAAATGTGGAATCTTCAAAAGTTCAGTGGGGCCAAATACATCATAATCAACTTTGTCCCAAACTATACCATCAGGAATTGGAACAGCTCAACTGTTCACGGAAAACAAGTCTCTTTGTTCACGATGAGATGAAGTATGAGGTTTTAAGACCAAGTTCACATTTGATACTGCAGAGTGTTGTGGGAGATATTTTCCATTTATGAGTAAGCAAAACACAGTTACTAGGCCAATCCAGAACAGAAAAAACAATATTCCAGATATTTTCCAGAGCAGGAGCCAAGGTGAAACTAAGTAAGTCTTTTTCAGGAAAATGTATAATTCACAAATTTGTTGCTTACGGAAAACTGGAGCTGGCGTTGTCTCAGGTTCACTGGGATCAAGAGAGAAGGTGTCAAAATTGATGAAGTAGCCAGATGCAGTTCGATCAATCTTTGGTAACTCGGCAGGTTGTGTTGAACTGGTTGGTGTCTCTTGTTGAGGAATATTGATGTAGACATTGGTGGTAGGCCGCATTGAAATTTGTCTTTCATTTGTAGTTTGAAGTTCTGTTTCCAGAGAAACGAGTTCCATTTCATTGTTGGAAATTCCATCACTTCGAATTGGTGACTCTTCGAATGTTATGAGTAACCCTGGGCGTAGTTTGCGTAGTAGCACTACACGTAGCTACGCGAAGTACATTTTGAACTACACGTAGCTACACAAATTGCGTAGTGCGTAGCTGTGTGCTTGACTGCACTGTACAATAATTGCCAAAGGCATCTTGCACAGTGCAAGTTAAGATAAAATAAGTATCTCTGTCTTTATATGCTTAAATGCATATAGTCATTTCACAAAAGTGAAAACAATAAATTAACAAGCAGTGAGAGAGGTGATGATTTTGGGATCCTCCCTAACCTAGGGAGAGAACCAAGCAGATGCCTTGAAAACAAAAAGCACATCTTGTTGAATGATTCCTCTTAGGACCACCCCAAGCACAGTTATTGGCAAAAATACAATCCCAACCAAAGGCCCTGCAAAGCATTATGGGATGAGATTAGCAGTGGCCTGTGAATATTATAGTATCCAATTTCAAAATAATTCTAGAAAGAGCTGCAGTTCAACTAGTCGTTACTAGATGTCCCTCACGAGTCAAATGCGAAAGCATTGAAATTATTATTACATCAAGCTGCAGTTCCACTAGTCGTTACTAGATGTCCCTCACGAGTCAAATGCAAAAGCTTCATGAAAGGGTTTCAATGCTTTTGCATTTGACTCGTAAATTGGAACGTGGTCAGAAAAGGATGGTAAAATTACAGTTTCTCCCTTTGGGCAATCCATAACAATTGCAGGCGGCCAATCTTTTTCAGCTAAAAGGATGTCATAGCCGTAAGTCAGGTTCTCCCCAAAAACATTTCTGGGTTTGTCCCTCCCCATTTGGAGTGTTATTTCATGTAACCTATGTGGGACACTTACCCTCGGATCAGGTGTTTCCACCGTGATGTGCTCATTCAACTCCGCTGTCACCAGAAATTCCATCAGGTTCTGGCGAGCTATTGTTACTTTTGCTGCGCTGTCTAGCATCGTCAGAGCCCATTCCCGGTTCAATAGTTGAGTCCTCAGAATTCTAGGCATGTCTAACTTTTAGACCTGCTACTTTCTTCTTTTTAAATTGAGGTTTAGAGTTTGGCTTGTCTTCTTTTTCGGAAAGATAGCTTGAAGCGTGTGGCGTGTCTCTGAACTTTGTACACTCTTCTTGTCTGTGTTCTGACCACCCTTCTCTCTCAGAGTTTCTTGGTGAACCCTGAAAGGAACGAGAGGAACGTGTATCAGTATCCTGATACCTGTCAGGTTTTTTAATGTTATCTCTATTCCTAAGGTTATATCTCGGAGAGCTCCTGTTGAGGAGACCCACTCCTAGATAGAGATCTATTTTTTCTAATCTTTTGGTTTTTATTGTTATTATCCCATTTCTTCTTGGAAGAATCAGGTGCCTGCCTGGTGTTATCCTTTTCAGGACCACCCCTGAGTTGAAGTTTTGTTGCTCTAGCTCACAAACTATCTCTACCAAATTCAGCATAGGTGCCCGTGATAATTTTAGGTAATTCACGTTCCTGTTGTAAAGGAGTGAAATCCCTCAGGCATTGGTGTATTGCCATTGCTGCTGCCTCCCCTTTTATATTTGCTACTATTATAGCTGATACCTGGGCAAAATTACCTAATAATTTCATCCCTAAGTTCAGAGCAGGTTCTGCTCCATACTCAGTTTGTATTTGTCTTAATACGTCTAGTATTACCGCTAATGACGGTATACCATACGTTCTGGTATATGTGGCAGTGAAAACTGTACCCCAAGTGGTACAATCCTCTATCTGGGGAGCTATTCCTATTGGCAAGCAGAATGTTAGCATTCTGTGTTTTTCTTGAGGGCTTGTGTGTAGAGATACTGCCTCTAGCTGTGTTATTTTTTGAGCTATCCAGAATGGCATTTGCTCACGTTTAGTGGGCATTTTACCCATAGTTGCGTATAGCGTTTGTGGTGTAATTTTAGTTGTAGAACCCTGTATTTGTACTGCTTGTGTAGCTCTTGTTGGCTGAAGTGGGAGTGTTCTCATCACGAACTGTGTCAGGTACTGTAAAGTTTTATTATTTCTTTATGAAGTAGACGTAGGTCTGCTACTGGCATTGTGTCAATCTCTGGATGCTGTGTGTAAACCTCAAGGACTGGCCAAGTGGCTCCATCTCTTCTGAGGTGGACCTAGTCTTGCTTTGCCTTTTGTATGGGGAATGGCGCCTTTAAACCAGTTTATGTGCTCCTGGTAGGTGAGCGGAATTTCAATGTCCTCATACGGACAGTATTCATTTGGTGTTTCATCTTCAGTGTAAGATTGAAATGTATTTGTTTGTGCATCTGCTTGTGGGAATTTAACCCATGAATAGAATACCTCTGTTCTATATGATTCGTGAGCCTCAATCATGAAAGTTACTGTCCCACACCTAGCTGTGACTCCGTAGTCTGTTAGCTTTTGAGTAAGGGTATACCTAACATTTTCTGAAATGTTTATTTCCCCTTCTATTTCTTCCTCCCTGACTACAGCAGGCTGTGCTCGCACAGCGGCGTTCTCTTCAGTCATTGTTGAAAGATTTTCAAGGAAGAGTTTCAAGGAAACTGAGATAATGTTTTATGCACAATAGGAACTGTTTGTCCTTCAAGCTTGATAAACCTACATTCAATACATCGGATATGCCTACTCAGCTGTGGCGGATAGTTCCCTTCCCACTCCAGAAGTCTCTGGGGAAATGTGAGTAGGGGTCTCTGAGAATAGCACGACTGAACTACTCAGATTTGACTGTTAAATAATTACCAAACCAACGTTGGCGGCGTCATGTCGTGTAGTTCCTACAAACCTATATAGGATCTGCGCGTTTAGACAACATACACTATAGGATTGGTGTCAGACTGATTCTAGACACCCCTATCGGGTATGTTAGCCTGTATACCACCTAGCTTACAGTGCCACTAGAAACCCCTCTTACCAAGGAGAGAATAGGTCTTGGCAACTATCAAACATGACAACCCTGTCCCATCAGGGATCGTTGAAACTGTGTACTACTTTTCGCTCAGTCACTCATGCTCACTTTGTCTCAGAGAAATACACAGAATAAACGGTGGGGACATTTTTCAATACGCTTCAAAAGATGGCAGAATGCACTCCACGCTTCCTCTCAAAAAACTTCAGTAAATTTCCTTGGAATGCTCGAAGGCAATGATTTGGTGTGCAACCCCGGTATCGCGCTCCGTCCTTGCGCGTAATTAATGAATCAGCAACAACTGGGACCTCATGAGGTATACTAGATCCGGGATGCACTACCCGCAAGATATTGTTTTAATGTGTTGTTACACTTTTAAACTCTATTTAATCCAGTTCATCCATATTTCATTTCATTTTTATTTGTTTATTTCATCCACATTTCGATAAGGTTCAACAGATTGCCAATACAGGCATTTCTTTCAACAGCGCAAAGTAGGTTCACCATTCTTCATGAATCAACATGATGGCAAAATACCCAATGCATTTCGGGCCACTGCCCTTCGTCAGGGGTAACTGTGATACAAAAAGACTCGTATCAGGATCGACATTCATTTACAATTCATCATGTTATGTTAACTGTATTAACGCATGTCTAGCAAGAACCTGACCAATAATAGCCTCAGAGCCAATATTTACATGAAACATTTAAACTTGCATCAAACGCGATGTGCGTGATCAAATAAACATCAAACTTATCTCCAAAATAAACTCAAAATTAATCAAATTCAATATCCCCCCTAAGTGATAGTGCCTGCATTTATACCATTATTTCTTTAAACAATCAGCTCGCTGCCATATTTAAGATAATACAGTTAACATAACATGATGAATTTTAAATGAATGTTTATCCTGATACAAGTCTTTTTGTATCACAATTACCCATGACGAAGGGCAGTGGCCCGAAATGCATTGGGTATTTTTCTATCACGTTGATTCATGAAGAATGGTGAACCTACTTTGTGCTGTTGAAAGAAATGCCTGGATTGGCAATCTGTTGAACCTTATTCAAAATGTGGATGAAATAAACAAATACAAATTAAATGAAATATGGATGAACTGGATTAAATAGAGTTTAAAATTGTAACAACACATTAAAACAGTATCTTGCGGGTAGTGCATTCCGTATCTGGTATACCTCATGAGGTCCAAGTTGTTGCTGACATTTTTCAATAAGCATTTATTGAACCAGCGTCATTCTAGTGTAAAATAGATGTGCTGAAACAACTACTAGACAGTAACAGATTTAAATGATTATAAGCACTAACAGAGAAAAAGGATGGTAGATTTCTACCATCGTGCTAAAACAATGAATACAGGCAAGTATATAAAATATGACAGTAGAATACGTACTCCTACGATGCGACCCTAACTAGATGTACCTAAGTGTACCTAGCATGTATGTGGGTGTAAAGCCAAGACTCCCTCCAGGATAAAGTCAACCCCATTACCTGAAGTGAGGGACTGTGGGACCCCGTCTTGGTCTCGAGATGGACACCCCGCAAGGGATGTCAGACCACTGCGAGCTGGAGTGTCTGCATGCAGGAGCCTCAGCGTCTCGCGTCAGTGTGTCGGCATAGAAGTCCTTTTCTCCCCTGACTAACTCAGCAAGAGATGATGTATATATACCCAAAGCGGTACCCCCTGGGGATATACTTTGCTGTGTCATGTCGGACTTAGGATGACAGAAGGAATGACCCTTATACATAGTTAATATGCAGGAGATGGTAGGCCTGCTGTCCTGCTGTGATTCCAAGAATCCTCATGCATAATGAATGAGGCTTAAGCTTTCCGAGAAAGCCCCTTGTCATCTCTGGACATTACCATAACTAGGTAAAAGGTCAGTTCTAACAACAGTTATGTAGTGTAATGGTAGGGGAGAATGTAGGTGAACGGTTAGGTGACTACCAGAGCCTATTTTGGGGTACCTGTATGGGACATAACAACACAGACTGAGAGTCAGCATGACTGAATCAGAGGGAATTTGTGTGTCTAAGGGTCTTGATTCTCACAGTCCTCTACAAGACACGAGTCAGAGGATTTTTGTAGCGGGATGCATGTAGGACTCACAACGGAGGTTGCTGCAAATGAGATACGTCATAAAGACTATCCTCTCTTCATTAAGCAATCCAAAAATTGTCTGGGTAAAACAATGTCACAGTGTGGGTCTCCAGTGGAAGATGAAGCTATGCAAAACTTCAATTTATTACCCATATTATTGAATAATAAAGGCTCCCTTGGAGGAAGATGGCGGCCGTGACTACGGTCGTGCGGGCTTGAGCTCCCGGAGGTTACCCCCCTGCTCCACTCACCATGAAGTGTGGATAGTCTGTTGACCGGGCCAGGCTACTTCGTTGACCCCAGGGTGAAGCGTTGGCGGCGCAGGCATGCTCTGGATTGCCTGCGGTATTCTTCGTGTGGATTTCCATCGGCTTTCGGCGTTGGTGAGACGCGCTTCCTGGTGTGCGCGCGCCGCCCGGACTGTAGAGTGGATGGTATCGGCGAAGAGTCAGTCCAACGCGGAAGTGATTGCCAGGCACTGCGGTAGTGTGATGCCTCCAAAGCCTGGGCGGGGAAGAGCGCGCAACGCCGCTGAGATGCCTGACAGCACGGACGGCAAGAAAGTGATAATAACCACGGGGAAGAAGGATGCTGCACGTATGGAGGGTGGTAAGAAGGCTGTCCCTGTATTTTTTCAGGCTGTGAAACCCAAAAAAAACATTTTTACAACACCAGCTACTACCGAACCTGAATTTAATATAGAGGTCCGGGCAGAGGATTCCCCAGCAGACTTGTTAGTCAGTGAGGATGGGGCTATGAGTGGTATCCCCCATTGCTTTGCTGGAAATGGGGAGGAAATGGATAAAGACATCGGAAAAGATGCAGAAAAGGTCGCAATGGGGGGCACTTCTCGTGGGTCAGTTAAGAAGCCACAGACGGGAAAATGTAATACAACGACTGGCCCTGGTAGTTCTGATATGGCAATAAGGAAGATAAGGGACAATCAGGATTTGAGGAAAGAACATGACTCTGGAGATCCCCCCTTTTATTCAATGTCAGATCCTTCGGATGCTTCGGGGGAAGAATCTGATTTGGACACACACAAGGGAATCGGTAGCCCAAAAACAGTACGCAAGCAGGGGTATTACTCGGCCGGGAGTGTTGATTCTATTCAATGGGATTATTCATATATGAATGAAACTGAGATGGCCAGCGGGACGCAGGCCAACTTCGAATCTGCCGAGAAACCTGAAGATATCTCCCTGGCAGTTATCTACCAGAGCATTATGGCTCATAGGGCGGAGACGCGGGCAGAGAGCCAGCGTATGCAAGGGGCTTGTCGCAAATTGCAGAACGCAGTACGAAAAATTGCTAAGTCTTGTTCCGAGTTCTCTGACAGGTTCAATGAGGCTGAGACCCGTATATCCAACTTGGAGGATGAACTTGCTGTTCAGAAAGCAGCTACAGAGACTCTACGCTCCGCTAAGGATGATACTATCTGGAAAGTCACTGATTTAGAAAATCGTCTACGACGGAACAATCTCCGAGTACTGGATATTCCCGAGGGGGCCGAGGGACAAGACCCCCGAAAATTTATCATAGAACTCTTCTCTGATGCCTTTCCTGGGCTAACGCAATGGGACTGGAGCCGGGAGATCCAGAGGGCACACAGATTTCCTTTTGTGCAGCGCAGTAGGCCGGGCCAGAGCCCTCTTAGACCAAGGGCGATTTTAATTTCAGTTAACAATTATCTAGCGAGAGAAGCAGTGTACGATCTTGCACGTCCAGATAGAAAGAAAACTGGGAAGGGGGTTGAGTTCTTTGTACGTCCTGATTATTGCCCTCTCACAGTTGAGAAAAGATGGCAGCTCCGCCAACTTATTACGCCATTCCGAGATAAGGGGGCACAAGCCTTCTTGCTGAATCCAGCCAAACTTAAAATCATACACAATGAGCATGTACGGTTTTTTACAGTGGAATCAGCTGCTAAAGAGTACTTACAATCGCTTTGAAGGTAGGGGATAAAGTGGGAAGAAAGGAAGGGCTAAAGATATTTTCTGAAACTAACTGATCTTACTTGATATTATTTTGTACCCCTTTGCTATTTAGGTATTGATAGTATTATGTCATTTTCTAGGCGGGATGGCAGGATGGAATATGATATGGTGATGGATGGTGAGAAAGAAAAAAAGAAAGGGAAAAAAAAGAAAATTTCAAATTCAGGTTGGGGCAAGGGGGGTCCGGGGCTTGGGAAGCTCGATCCATTTCAGGAGACCGTGTGTCTCCAAACCTCCAGTTTTGGGATGGGTGGGGGAGGGACACGGCGCCGGCTGGAACCGTGGTTGGGTGAGGAGGGGGGTTGTGGATGGGGGAGGGGTGGAGGTTGGGGGTGGGAGGTCGGGGGGCAATAGTAAAAATAATCCATGATGGTTTGATGAAGAGAAATATGAAATTCAATGGTTTTAAGCACATAGCCCACGAGCAGGAAGTTACAGGGAAGATAGATGGGGGATAGTGGCATAATGGGCGGTATCCGGATTTGCTCCCTGAACGTAAGCGGTCTGAACAATTATAATAAAAGGCAACGCGTCGCTAATGAGCTACGGGCAGTACAGTCTGATCTGATATGTATACAGGAGACCCATATACCATGGGCCAAAAGGAAACTATTGGCGGAATTAGGCCTGACAGTATTAGTTTGTACTGAGCAATCCACCACTATACGGGGGGTAGCAATTCTAGCGAAGAATCATATACAAGGGACAGGAAGGGCATTGGCAGACAAACAAGGGCGATGGGCCATAGTAGAATGCCGGATGGGTGGCCAAATCTATACGATATGCTCAATATATGGTTCTAATTTTGATGAAGCCCTTATAATTGAAAGGTTAAATGTGGAATTGGCGCTTTGGCCCACACCATTAATTATATGTGGCGATCTAAATATACATCTCGAGCCAGAAGCGCTACAAGATGATAATAAGCCTTATAAAGGAAGGAAACCAAAGGTATTCAAGGCTCTACAATCTTTATTAGCTGATCACGGATTGGTGGATGCATGGGCTACACAGCGCGGCATGGAAGCAGGTTACACTTTTTATTCCCATCCGCACAAGAAATTAGTAAGACTTGATTATTTTTTTACACCAGGTCTTTTGTTATCAGGAGCTAAAATACAAATATATCTACGGGTGTCCTCTGATCATGGACCCTTAGTGTTGCACCTCAAAATTGATAGGATGGGAATTAAGGTGCGATCATTTTCATTCGATAGGAAGTTATTATTGGATGAAAACTATGTTACATATATGCAGATTTGGATCGAGCAATTTTTTGCCATAAACCGCAATTCAACAGGGACGGGGTGTGTGTGGGATACTTTTAAAGCTGGTTTTAGGGGGAGACTCTTAGCTTCGGCATATATAAGCAGAAACAAATGCGACTGATACTTCAGGAATTATATGCCTGTCTTAGGGTAGCGGAAGAAAAACTCATGCAGGGTATACATCTGGGCCAGGAGATTACAGCCTTACAAACGGAAGTAGCTCGGGGTAAAGCTAAAATCAATCAGTATTGGAGCAAAGAGATAGCAAAGAAACAATCTATTAATAAGAATCTAAATTATGAATATGGGGAGGCAACTGGACGCTGCCTGGCTCAAAGACTGAGATCTAAAGAAGCAGCTCAAAGGATCAGCTCAATGGTTGATTCTAGTGGCAATATAGTAGAATCTGATGTTGGGATTTTAAAGGTGTTCCATGACTTTTATGAGGCACTCTATACCGGGGAGGCTTATGATCTACGCGCTGGGGAATCTCTGCTACAGAACTGTTGCACTAAACTGGACACGCAGGATGCAGAATTACTAGAAGCTCCTATTACTATGGAGGAACTAGAAAGAGCTGTCAATAGCCTAGCCTTGGGCAAAGCGACAGGGCCGGATAAACTCCCATTGGAAGTTTATAAAACTTTTTGGGGAATATTAAAGACTGATATGTTAACTACCTTTCAACAGGCTCAAGCAGGAGTGGCCCCCCTAAGTTGGGATGAGGCTAGTATTATTGTTTTTAAAAAAAAAGATAAACCTGCTGATCAACCTGGCTCATATCGGCCTATATCGCTTTTAAACGCAGATGGCAACATTTTTGCCAAAATTTTGGCAACCCGGTTGGCTGAAGTAATAACCCCGTTGGTGTCTTTACGGCAACATGGGTTTATCCCCGAGAGGGGAACAACCAATCATATTAACAGGGTTGTAACCTTGCTTGATATAGCTAACACCACGGGGAGTGAATTTAGCTTGATACTATTAGATGCCGAAAAGGCATTTGACCGGGTTGCTTGGGACTTTTTATGGGCTTTATTGCGCGGTATTGGTTTTAAACAGAACTTTATCACTGCTATATAAGTTTTATATCGGCGTCCATCAGCTGAAATCTGTATTATGGGCCTGGAATCAAGCCCTATATACATCTCGCGGGGAACAAGGCAAGGATGTCCCTGCTCCCCCTTGTTGTTCTCATTGTATATAGATCCGTTTTAAAAAATGCTAGAACAGAGTGCAGGGATAGAGTCGGTCATATTGAGGCAGGAACACTTTCGTGTGTTTGCATACGCAGATGATGTGGCAGTGGTAACTCCAAATCCTATCACTGCCATCTCAGAAATAGAACAGCTGGCGGTAGAGTTTGGGGCTGTATCAGGATACAAACTCAATGTGGTAAAGACACAAATCTTATGTTTAAACATTCCTACAATTGATGACCAGCGAGTTTTGAACGAGGTAACATATCTAGGGGTCAAGTTGAGGACATGTTTAAAAACATTGGTTGAGGTTAATTGGTGTAACATTTTAAATAATGTCCGAAATCAATTGGATCGGTGTGAGTGTTTACATCTTTCACTTGTGGGACGCTGTAATGTCCTTAAAATGTTGATATTACCGAAAATTTTATATTTTTTTAGATCTGTACCAATAGAAATCCCACGCCCCCAACTGGCTTTATTACAATCAATTTGTGCTAGGTTTTTATGGGCCCAGGGAAAACCCCGTAGAGCTATGCGCTATATGACCCTTCCTCGGGAGAAAGGCGGTTGGGTCGTTCCTGATTTTATTTTATATCATTATGTATGTATATTGCAACATATGAATATTTTATTAACAGGGGTAGAACCAGCCAGCGCTGCCGAAGCCCCCTCGATTTATCAAATGTTATTGGGCAGTGATGCTAAAAGTCGATTGCTTATTAATATAGAGCCAAGCTATTATAAGAAAACCAGGTTTAAGGTTTTATATACCGCCTATAAAGTTTGGAAAGCGGTGCGAAAGTACTATGGAGTAGAGAGGATATCTCAGTATACCCCTCTCACAGCTACGACACTCCTCCCACCGATATTTTGGGATAGGATTATAGATAGATGGCGGACTAAAGGGATTAATGTTATTGGAGATCTATTTGCCAATGGGGGATTAATGTCC
Organism: Calotriton arnoldi; assembly: GCA_963921515.1. Taxonomy (NCBI): domain Eukaryota; kingdom Metazoa; phylum Chordata; class Amphibia; order Caudata; family Salamandridae; genus Calotriton; species Calotriton arnoldi. The sequence continues at coordinate 1,728,988 of CAWUFW010000195.1, read as the reverse complement.
TTTGAAATGTTAACAGACAAATTTCATCTTAATAGGTTTGAATTTTTTAAATATTTACAGGTGCGTGACTATTTGGGAAAACATCGGTGGAATATGGCCAGAAACCCTATAATTGAAGCTGTGAGGAAGAACGCACGTATTGGGATATTGTATAATTTACTGTTAGAAACCAAGGGTGATGATTTAGAGAACCATAATATAAAATGGGATAATAGGCTTGGCTGTGTTGGTACACGGGTAGAAACCTCCATTGAGTTGGCGGGGAGATTGTTAATATCTGCCAATCTCCGTGCGCAACACTATAAGACGGTGTTTAATCTTTATTATACCCCAGCTAAATTGTCTAAATGGGGTGGTTCAAATGATGGGAAATGTTTTCGCTGTGAAACAGAAGAGGCAGATATTGTACATATATTTTTCACATGTAGGTATCTTATGAACTTGTTTGGACATATAGAGAAATTCTTAGCGGAACTTTTGGGTGGTCCAATTAATTTATCATCTACGCAGGTATTGCTGGGGGTAGCTGAGAGAGAGGGATCGGATCAACTGGCTCATAAATATAGGTACCTGATTTTTCTCGCTACAGCTGTGGCGAGGCTATGCATTGCTTCAATGTGGCTTCAGAAAGAGGCACCAACTTTTGAATTATGGAGGGCCCGATTTCTCTCTATGTTTAATATTGAATATAGTTTATATGAATTTAAAGGTATACGAAAAAAGAAACTGGGCATGGAGATATGGGGGCCGGTGGTGTCTTTTATGGATGAATGAGGTTTTAAGCTGAGGCGACCTCTCTTCCCTTTTTTTTTTTTTTCTTTTTTGTCTAACGGTTCTATGCACCTGCACTTTAATGCATTTATTTGTAACTTTTGTGTAAATGTTTTAAGGATCTCTTATTGCTTGTGTGAATTTTAAACCATTGTATTAATGTATTGTAACGTATTGTAACCATCATGGATTAATTAAAAAAAAAAAAAGAATAATAAAGGCTCCCTTTCCTAACAGCAGATCTATCCATTGCCAGGCCCTGGCTCAGATTCAGAAACCCCTAAGAATCCTGAGACAGTTGATCAAAGTAATGGAGTCTCAGAGGCAAATGTCTTTCATCACGGTAATCACAATCAATCTGGACTTGAACATGGAGTGAATACTCCACAGAAGGATGGTCAATCTGAATCTCTCAATTCCTTACTAGACACTATACTCTCTGAAATCTTGTGCTTGCTTTAACTCCCGGATTTCAAAGTTTTCCATAATAGATTGTCCAAAATTGAACATGGCATTGTTACCAGCTAGACTACAGGAAGCGAATTAAGGATATCAGATCTCAAGGACAAGATGGCTCTGTTCATCAAGTAATGCTGAGCACACAAAAAAACAGGTTATTTCAAGAATAAAATTGAGGATTTGGAGAATTATGGGAGCCAATCCAACTTGCGCGTATTTGACAATCTCTGTATTTTTCAGATTTTAGCTAATAATTATTTTCAGTATTTTATAAATAACTATCGGTCCCATGCAGAAAGGCACTTTTAGCCATCATTTTACATTTATGGCTAAAAGGCCTCTAGTACACCTGTCTAGAATTCATGTGTTTGTTTGTTAAGCGCGACTACTCACCCGTAAGGGTCTCAAGGCGCTGGGGAGGAGGGGAGGTGCAGGTTCCAGTCCTTCAAGGAGGGGGTCTGTCGATGAGCCAAGTTTTGAGGTTTCTCGTAGAATTCACAGAAGGACTCATGACATAGATTAATGGTTTTATTCCACTGGATTTCTCCGCCATGGGTGTGGAGAAATTTGCAGTACTAAATTCCATGCAAAAGTGGATAGTGGGAGGAACAAGCTCTGGCTTGCCTTATACGTTTCTCAACTCCAGCAAATATGTACATTTGTAAGAATTCACAGACTGAAATCCAACACCTTTCCACTGTACAAATGGTCAGAAAGGTATTCCAGTCAAAAGCTCCAATAAATCTTCTTCCAGGATGGGAAGAGGGGCAGATCACCAGCACATTTGTAGAGATAGGCTTTTCACCTAGGAAAAATGTTTCCCAGATGAAAGGAAATGTGCACTTGCAGAGCAGGCCTCTGTGCTTAAGTCCAGGCTATGTAGATTTCTGCATATAGGAAACAGTAGCCCATAGGATATGTTACAAGACAAATCCAGTGGCGTAACACAGGCCCTCGCAGCCCCCTTGGTGCGGGGGGCCCGGAGCTGCAGGGGGCCCCTTCAGCACAGTACTCTGGCCGGAGATCCCCTGATTAAATCCAGAGCAGTGGCCCCTCCATGTTCCTTGCAGGTGGGCCCCCTCAAGTTTTGTTACGCCACTGGACAAATCCAGCAGTACACATTCTAACCCACACCAGGTGCAGCTTTCTAGATATATGCATTTGGGAATGTTTGTGAATTGAAAGTAAAATAAAATGTAAAAGTATATTCCATCAGAGATGTAAATCTCCAATTCTACCTTTACCTTTTTTCACAAATACCGTCCTTTATTGTTGTCATATTATTTTTTGATCTGTCACTCTATGAACTTCTCTTTTGTTGATCATTCACGTGAAGGCCTTTACCGCCCTCTGGCCACTGTACACATTATATAAAACCACAAACAAAATAAATAAATAAATAAAATTAATGTTGTCAGCTTCTGATCTGAATGTCACAAGTGAATCCCGTGAAGGACATCTCAGACTTCTATTATTCTGAGGTTAGTGAAATGAGTATCAATTAACTGTGTAATGGTAACAGCTAACAACTGATATTTACAATTCTGTACTGTGAAAATGTGGCCCATGAGATATAATTAGGTAAAGTTGCTTGACTACCTTTCCTGCACCCATTTCATATAACGTGCTTCTTCCAGTATGCCCTTGTGATTCCTGTTCTCCTCAGACCATGATGCCATTTCTTCTTTTGCAATTTTTATGTATTTCTCTGGCGGCGCTTTTCGTCCTGGTACTGAGGCATGCCAATTTTAGGCATTGTTTGTTATCCAATCTCTAACTTCGATTCACGTATGCTCGGTGGCAGTAAAGTATGTACAGCATTCTATTAGAATGAGAAACGCTTTATAAGTGATTGACTGGTTCTTAAGTTTATTCTGTTTCCATCTACTGTTGATTGTTTAAACGATATGTTCTAAAATGAGGAGGATGTGAACTCTCTCGACGTTTTCATGAGATTACTTAATGTCTTCTGTTCTTTTTACATTAATGTGATGGAATGGTATGTGACACTGAATATTATGCCAGCATTTGTTTTTATTCTGTGTTTTTGTCTTTCATGGTTAAATTATTAACCGACTAGAATGTGGATGCAAGCGACGAATGTTCTTTCACCTATCTTGAAAGAGGCGCTTCCAGGAGGTGGTTTTTCTTGCACAGACACGTCCACCAACTGTACTGGGCAAGGATAGGAAACTGACTTCCTTCTCCACTTGTGAAACAATTCTTGGATACAGTAGGCCAAAGAATGGGAGCAGCAAAGTTTTGCCCTAATCAAATTCCGGGATTAAAACATCTCTTACAGGCAGAAAGTTTCTCCTTGTAAGTTCCAAGCGTTCCCATGAACACTAGAGTTACTTTTACTTCCGAATCATGTAATCGCTGTGGCTACTGGCATCAGAATCATCCCAACTTGCCTTGCATCTAAAAATCGAATGTGACACACGAGATCCGGAAGCTAAACTGCACCTATTCCAATTTCAACTTCTCTCACTGCAATCCAGTTCAGCCCACCTCAATTCCAACTTCTCTCACTGCAATCCAGTTCAGTCCCCTCATATCAAAGGAGCTCAAAAAACATTTGCCAACACTATCACAGAAAATTATGTTACACAGAAATACTAGGTATGAGAAAGGTATGACCTATCATATTCAGCACAACACGTGCAAACAGTGTTTCTAGGTACCACATTTCCTCTCACTGGCTACTATGGGCCCGATTCCAATCTCGCTAGGAAAGCCCTCCATACGACCCGGATCCGGAGGGCTTTCCGAGTGAGACGGGCTCCGGGAGTCCGACCGAACGAGTACGATGCAGCTGTATGCTGACGGACTCGGTTCGCTCAGTCTCCCCTTGAACTCAATGGGAGCCCGTGTACAGACGTGTACACAGGCTCCCATAGCACAAAAGGGGTGGGTGGGGAAAAGCATACACCCTGTGGCGGGCACCCCATGGTGCCCACCTCACTGTGCATGCTTGGATCGGGGGGACCCATGGGCACCCCCTGTGATAGATTCGGAGGGCCCCGGGTGAAGGGGGGCCTGGTATGGCCTCCCGAAGTACGCTTCCGACAGCCATTTTGTCTCGCTGAGACCGAGGCGAAGCGGCTGCTCGAATTGTGCATCGTACTCGCTCGGTCAGAAATCGGCTCCATTGCGCGGCACGATTCGTTTACAAACAAGACATACGGAGCGGTTCGGGTCCGCAAATGATTCAGTCGGTGCTTACGCGATTTTCGCATCGTACTTGGTCATTCGGACTTGTGTAAGATTCGGTCGTACACAAGGGCTAAGAATCGGATCTGGTAAAGCCAAATCCGATTCGGAGGCCTTCCAAGCGAGATCTGAATCGGGCCCTATGTGTGTGTTCCTTTGAAACAAAGCAGAAAGTACTTCTGGGAAGATGGTTAAGAGGTTTTCGCTTAAACCGTCTCTTCCAGGCAGAGGTGAGCAGTAGTTGTTAGGAAAATGCAGCTAAATTATACCTTAATTAGGGAATTTCATGACTAGATAAGGCATGTGATGGATGCCCCTTGTCACAAGAGGCACACAATTAAAATAGTTGAGTGTTTCAGGCCAAATTATATCTAGTATATAATTGATATGTTTATTGTGTTTTCAAAGCTGAGATTCAAATTAATACTGAGGTATACATAAGGTAACTATGGAAAAATATTGACTATGTTTTATTAATATTATATGACATTGTGGGTTTATTTTTAATTTGAATTTGATTTGGCAGATAAGAGAACTTTTTTAGATGAGCATAAAATATAGTTTATATACATTTCCTAAATGGTGATTAAACCTATTAACTAAATAGGAATATAAACTTAGGGGCTCATTACGATGCCGGACGGGAGGCTATCCGTGCTGGTGGCGGTGGCGGAAAACCGTCAAGTTGTCCGCCCCAGGTGCGGTCATTGTGACCAACAAATCACAATGGACCCACAGAGGCTATTTCCCATCCGCCGCAGCCTGTCAGGCTCCGCACGTTTTTTGAGTAGGGTGGTGGATGGAGCCAACAGGGCAGGTCCTGCGTGCCGAAACACGTTCCGTCCGCCAAGCAAATTACGATGTTGCAGACAGCCCTTCCCACTGCCGCGTAAAAACCACTATGTTGCGGATGGCGGAACTAAAACATCTGAGAGGAAGAGCTGATACCGTACCCATCCAAACCCCCGGACCCGCCATGGATCCTGCGCTACAGGCCTTCCCGCTGCACTACCTGCTGCACCTCTGGCAGACAAGACGCCGCCGTGCTCAACAGCAGAGGTACGTACCAGACATCTCCACGCATGCAACCCCTGAACAACTACAACTCCCAGCAAGCGTGGCGGCACCACGACGAATGTGGCAACCTGCCAAATGCAAAGTGCGAGGCCCACCCAATCCTCACGAGTGACCCTCGGTGCCCCTGAAGACAATTGGGGCCAATGACAAGCCCCGCAGTTGCAGAGCGCGCACACCGCAACATCTAAACATGTACGCCGAAGGCACCCATTGGCTGATGGCCCATCCGCATTGTGTGTGCCACACCGTGGCGGCCCGGAAGCTGCGACCGCAACCCTGCAACATTCAAGTGGGGCCAATGCGTGTCATCGCTGCCGATGCCAGCTACCGCGTATGCGAACACATACTGCATTTGCATTGGCGCCCTGACTATTACATCACACATCACAACTCATTTGCCTAAAGTGACTGGTGCACCCCATTGGCAATGTTGTGGGGCACGAGGCCCCCATGCATATCGAGTAACCACACAGACCCCGTACATGAATAGGAGAACTGGCCCAGGGCACGTGCGACCGGACCCGTTTGTTGGCAGGGTCACAGGTCCAGTGAGGCTTGTGCTGGGTGGCTGTGGGGTGGGGGGTAAGGCAGACCTCTGGGAGTGGCTGGCACATCAGAACAACTAGAACAGTGACCAGCTGGTCACAACACTGTGAAGGGCTGAGAGAGTGTGACCTGTGAGCCAAGTCCCCACACACATGGAATGTCCAAGGAAAGGAGAGTGAAATTACATACATAGCCATGCCCCGTGGCCAGCATGGACTCAAATGAGGGAAGGAGTCAAAAAGGACAAAGGTCTCCCGCACGGTACCAATGTTGTGTAAGGAAACATCCAAACTGTGAACCATGCCTGAATATCCCTTGACATCGGACTGGCGTCTCTTGGCCAGGGGTCGAATTGTGAAAGGTCAGTGGCGTAGGCAGACAATCAGAGTCGTCCATTGTCTGCTAATCAGACATACGTGTAATCCCTAGCACACCCAACACACGTACTGGTGTGGCATGCAGTGTGCCTAGCTGCCTTTGCCTGTAAATGTTCCCACACACGTCATAGGAATGCACATGTGGAACAAACAAACATAGCTCTGACCGACATCATCGGCCATTGTCAGCCATGTGGGCATGGATACACAATCCATGTGCCTTTGTGCCTCATTCAGGTAAACATTGCAATGTCTGTGACGCAAATCCCTCACACACTCACGCAGGACTGACCCCATAATGTCCACATGTGTCTGTCCACTGTGCCGTACATCCAAGTTGCGTTGTCCAGATGACACTCACTGCCCTCATACTGTAATGTTGTCGTGAATAGGGGTACTAAAGTTTGCGGCCGTGCAGTGACAGCAGCTACATGCAACTCAGCACTGATACTGGGAAACACAAGTGCTGTGCCACCTAACCACACGGCAGCTCATCCTTGATGTAGCAGTGTACTATATGCCATACATCGACTTCATTGGATGTTGTAGTGTCAGTATGGCGAGTGAGCGAAGAAAAACAATGTCTGAATGCAGGTCACATGTGCATTTCACGTGACCATGAGTCCTCCCTATGTTGTGGTTGCGTGAGTCTCTGGGTAAGCTGTTCACCACATCTCATCTATAACTCAGCTCATGCTCATGTACCCTGACATACGTAGGAGGAGACCACCCATCCTTCGACCTGTCCCCGACCTGGCGACGATGGAGGACATCGAAATCATCCGGAAATACCGTTTGAATCGCCGCACACTATGGAACCTATGTGCCCAATCGGAGCCCCATGTGAAGCCCAAAAGAATATATCCGGCTGCATTGTCTGCTACAGTGAAAGTTATGGCTGCACTGCATTTCTCCGCTACTGGGTCTTACCAGTACACTGTGGCCAGTGCCGGTGGGATGTCACAACCCAAGATCAGCATGATGGTGCGTGAAGTCCTGTCAGCATTGAAGCTTTACAAAGCCAGACATGTCCACTTCACGAGGAGGGATGAATTGGCAGATGTGAAGGGGGAGTTCCATGACCTGGAAGCACGCCCGGTTCTAGCGGGTGGGCCAGGCCCACCCAAACATGATCCGTGGCCCTGGCAGTGACGGCACGAAGGCCAGGAGTAAATGGCCACATTCAGGTGAAACGTTCCTCCAAAAGTTGATTATCTTCCTGTTCTGGGAGTTGCGAATGTGGGCCTGAGCCCTCTCTCACAGGCACCCCCAATCACACATCTCCATTCAGAAAGGTGGGCTGTGTCCCCGCCTACTCGTGCAGCTGAAATATGGGCGAAGGGGACAAATCCTCTCTTCTGCACCGGGTAACTTAACCATACTGATGTGTGGATATTTCCTTTTCAATTCCACAGGGAGAAGAAAAGTTTATTTCTCCGGATTCACCTTACCTGGCCACTGCAGCTGCTTATCAGATCGAGCAGTGAGTAGGAACCGAGCAGGTGAGAGAATGTCTGGCTATTTGTTCTTCACAAAATCATCTGGGAAGGCCCAGCAAGACACATACTTCCTGTATACTTCATTTAAACATTTTGTAGCTCAATCAAGGCTCTGCCACGGATGTAAGCCAACGATACAAATGTCCAGATAACTGGTGAATAATGATCCTGCCAATCCTTTGTCTGTTTGTAGTTTTGAAATGCTGATAAACTGCATTTGATGTGTATAGCTCAGTGGGTTACTGTCTTTGTCACAGCGATATTTGGGTAACTTGCAGTTCCGAAGTTACAATCCTATCATAGGACAGGGACCTAGGAACTGTCATCAAAGAGCTGCATGAGAACCTGAATTAATAGTCGGAACCTAGCTTTATTTCTGCGTTGTAACATAGTCATAACTTCCCCAGTCTTTCATCATTCGAATGTTGCCATAAAGGGTTTGTTGGGGCAGTGCATTAAATCCACTGGGGTGTGCATTAAATCCTGAGTTAGTGCTTCTCCAGACCAAACGCCCTTAAAACTCCTGCCCACCAGTATGGATGACATGTGATTCCCACACCTTGTAATCCTCATTGGCTTTCGTGACATTCCCTGTAGACTGATACACTTACATACTTGCATGATTGATTGTCTCTGTACAATGTGTGCGTGATGTAAAGTACTGTCACACCCTACACTGATATCAGTAGCACCATACAACAAATGAAATGCACATGAGAGAGTGGCTATGGAGAGATGAGGGGCGCTGGACGAGGGTGGCAGTGAGGGAATCCAAGGAGGAGGGCATGAGTGAGAGCCTGAGAAGTGTCACTTGCCTGATACTCCCACCTCAGAGAACCTCCTCCTCCCATCAGGAGGACCTTTTATGGAAAAAAACACTTTTTGAGAGTGATAACATCTAGAAAGAGAATTTGGAAGGAAAGAATGCGTTTCACTGGCCCTTGTAAAACGGAGGAGAGATAAAGGAGGGCCCTGAAGCAGGCCTGGCGAGAGATATAAGTGACAAATCGGGCCGCAGTGGCCCATCAGAATGCCTCGTTGGCCCACCCAAATATAAATTCCTGGAGCCAGGCCTGCCTGGGAGGCATCCCAAATGTTGAGGGGAGACATTGATGGTAACCACATTGGCCTCGTTCCACCACAGGCAAGTGAACCCATCTCTAGGAACAGCAAACACTACTACCCCATCAACGTGCAAGTGGTATGACAGGCGGAGCAGATTATCTCACACGTGTGTGCAAAGTATCCGGGGTCGGCACATGACTGCTACATCTGGTAAACCAGCAACATCCCCCCCTGCTCACAACCCACACATGCCCAGTCACGATGACAGTGGTGAGGAAGAAGGCCTTGACCAACGTCAACAGCTCATCGTCAACTACTTCCGTTGAGTGTGAGTTAACAATGAGCGACTATGAATGTGTCTGTGTGCCTTGCTGTTGTCTCACAGACTTTGAGAATTGTTGCTGAGATTTTGGACACATACTGGACTATGCGCAGGATTTGAGAACTTGGGCATGCAGGGACTGAGCACCCCGAAGCACCCCTACGCACAGGACACCATTGCCGTGCTGCCTCACTAGCTCTCCTCACACTCAGAGGCATTCAAGCGCCTGTACACAAGTAGACAAGTTGAAGACAAGAAATGGTTTCAAATGTGAAGTTTTTACTACAGTGTCAAAGCATGCAACATACGTGCCACAACAGGTTGAAAATGCATGAGTACCTAACCAGTAACCACAGTGACATATCCATTTAACATGAAGCAAGATGTAGCATCAATAATCCCTCTGGACGTAGACCCACAAGCATATCCCCCCCACCCCTTGCAGGAAGCAGTTGTATGGGATGTCCCTGGTCTATGGGCTTTGTCAGCAGACACCATTACTCAGCCTATATATGGTGAAATTTACATCACATTTGCTGTGTCGCTCTCATCACTGGATGGATCCCTCTCCAAGTGTGGGGCATCTAGCCCGCCCTCCCATGATATCTAAAAGGCACCCGTGTTCTCTAGCAGCTGTGAGACTTTGTTGAGTCGGGGTGCTAGGGCCAGACCAGAACAGAATGACAAGGGACAATGTTCTCCGACCACAGACAGAATGTTGAGACAGTACTCCCGGACCACGCAGAGAACAAGCTCTGCGGACACTTCTCATGTGACAGACATATACTAAGGTACTTGCAGGGCACAAGTCCTATAAAAAAGAAGTGGGGGGACTGACCAAGTAAGACAAAATGCAAATGACCTCAAAACATCATGACGTAGCGCCATGAACGAACTAAAATAGTGCAACTAAAATTATTTGTGCAAATACTGGGACAGACTAACCCATCTGACAGTCTCACAGTGTCTGCTTTGATATACAGGGACAGAACAAAGGCAAAAGCATACCTCTCTTAAGTACCTGTCAAGAGATAACAAGCTGTGTGCCTATGTTTCCCTCTGTGGCATCTACATTCAAATGTAAAGTTGAAGGCGGCCCCCAGTCAGCATATACAAACAAAAGGAGGCAGGATAGCCCCTTAACTTTGGCCCAGCTGGAGGTTAAAAAATGCTCCCTTGCTGCCTGCACGTTGCTGCTGGGAATGGAAATCAGTCAACGTGCAGGTGCTGCTGAACGTGTCCCGGTGTCTGGAAAGTACACCGGGACAAGTTCAGCATATTTCTGTGGGGAACAACTTCTTGGCGTGAAAAGAGGAGGGGGACGCCGTGTACCTGCGTGTACCCCCGACTCGAGCCCTGGGTACTTGCAAAACAACAACGCCATTGTAATCTTCGTGCGCTACAGCTTCATAATGGAAGCCGGGCTCATGCCAGACGACAATGTCCACGACAGTCAGATGACAGCCTCCACTTGCTCCGGTCTGTGGTACCAAGCTGAATAGACTGCAGAGCACAGCACAGTCCAAGCCAATGCAGACAGGGCCAAAGTCAGAGAGCTGGTTGCCAATTCTTGTCAGGAGGCGTGTAGCAAGGGAAACAATGATTGCATTAGTCACCAACAGTTCCTGTTGCTGTGAAGTAGTTACGAATCCAAGATCGCACAGGCAGCTTCGAAGGCAATCAGTTCCAAGAGACGATCCAGTTCATCTTCAGCGAAGAGGACCACCATCCAATCCAGCAGTATGAAGGAACAGATGTGCTCCTCGCACCACGAGGTCGAAAGGTGCATACCATCGCAACCTGGGAGAGGTTGGATGTAGGCATGGCACAGGAGCCATTGCGCACACGCACAGGGGCAGCTGTCAGCCTGCATGACACATTGAAAGGCATCCTATAAACGTGTCTCACCAAAGCAGTCTTGCACGTGGACCAACAAAGGAGTCACCCACAGCTCATGATCCAGGTCAGCAAGGGATGTTTTTGAAAGGCAGACATCCATGGCCAACTGAAACAGACATCTTCTGCAGGAAAAGACGGGTTGCACGCAGGTGAAGTAGGCATAGCGGAACGTTAGCCTATAACTGATGCCCAGCACAGCCAGTGGGACACATCCAAAGAGGAGCTGCATGCGGTCACGGTACAGTTGCAACAGACTGGGCTCGGCCTGGCCCACTGGACGGTCAGACATGGCGTGAGAGCAATCTCAGACCCAGCGCTCAGCTATACAGCAAAAGTAATGGTCAGGAAGGGCGAAATGCAGTGTGCAAATTGGGGGACTGACACCCAGTGGTACTTCCGGAAAAGCATGGAAGGGAGGGACAAGGCCAGAGCCAACAAGTCTGATGAAGAGTGTGCAACAGCCTTCAGTGTCAGAAGCTATCAATACTCTGTGTGTCAGTTCACCGCGAAAATAGTGGGCGAGCCGTGTTCAGCACTGGCTGAATCGCGCGGGACGGTCAAGACACCTAGTATCCGAAGGTCTTTGGGCTGGTGTGGGAGCGACTAGTTGTCCAATCAGAGGCCCATTGTGCCTGCACACTCATTGAATTATGCTTTCGCTGTGGGAACGTGAGGCCATGATTGACTATCCACAATCACTTATGGGGGAGTTATCAGAACATTGGCACAGGAAGGAGACGTTGTGCAACTGTTACCACACGCGTAATGCCTGGCCTGTACACGCAGGAGGGGCCATGTAGCTCCTCATCACCTGAACGGACCAGGGACTCTGCATCCGAGGCTTACCTTCCAGGCGGGGGGCTGGCTGGGCTCGTCCATGGCACGCTCGCCTTCTGTTGCTACCGAGTCATCTTTTGGAGTTAGGGCACTTTTGTCAGCATGTTCTGCACACAGCACAACTTAGCTGTTCATGTTTGCCACATTTGAATTGAGGTGACATGACTTTTGCCTTGGCTTTACTCGGCATTCATGTCAGAATGTCATCAGTCGCACATCGTGTTGGTGTGCAGACAGGGCTTTCAGGGGGCCGGTTCTCACCGGTGCTGTGCACCGTCCCTTTTTCTGAGTGGGCCTCGGTACGGGTTTTTTTGTGCTCTGTTTTGTACTCTGCCACAGGTGGTCCCTTCGTCCTGGTGGGATGCATAGCCAGCAGGCACATCGATGTGCGCATGGTCACACTCCTCACTTTTGACTGGTGGAGTAGTTACAGCATGACGCCATGCCAGATGAGCGTTGTTGGGAAGTGCAGTCCTTTGTGGATTCATTTTGTGTCAGGAAATCACTCCTTTGGAGACTCATGAGCAGCAACATCGTTGTGGGGGTCATTTGGTTCCATGCTGTTTGTGAGGGGAGACAGAGAGCCATGTGGGAGATGTGGTGTTGCGGTCAGGGCTCGACATCCCCCTCCCCAGTGACATGGCTAGCTACCTGTTGGTGGGCACAGTCAACGGTGTTAGCTGCCACATGGCTGTGGGGTGGTGAGGGTAAGCCATGCTGTTTGGGAGGAAGGCCAGGGTGCATGAGCTGCCACCTACCTGTGAGGTTGTGCTGATTAAGGAGATGCTGTTCTTGTGATCGATTCGTGTTGTAAGCGTGCATTCCACATGAGTTTGATGTGGGCGGGCGATTGGGGCTCACTTGTTGTGCACAACGGTGTATTGTAGTGTGATGTGATCATTTTGTTGGTACTTACCAGCCTCCAGTCCCCCCCGATTCCTGTAAGACTCTCTGGCTGCATTATGGCAGGCACCTTCTCCTCCCATTCGGTGAAGGTTGGTGGTGGAATTGAAGGGACGCCACCAGTACTCTGGGCCTCCACGTTGTTCCTCTGGGCCGGATGCTTGTCCTGGCCCTTGGGATCGCACCACCGCTTCCTGATTTCACGCACAGTGCGTAGGGTGGTCCCTACAGCATTGAATTGGCTGTGGATCCTTGCCCACATCTGATTCTTGCGCACAAGTGGGATGTGTCGGACCAGGTGCCCAGACAAATGTGGTTCTGCCCTGATTGTCTCATCTGGCATCGTTCAAGTCTGAGTCGGTGATGTTGGGCATATTCTTGGGGGGCATGGTGCACATGGATGAGGGGTGTAGGGTGCAAGGTAATGGTGGAGATATGTGTAGTGGGTGTAAGTGGTGTTTGGAGATGGGTGGGTGTGATGTTGTGCAGTGTGAGTCAATGGTGTCCTGTCTCTCTGTCTCGGCTTGTGGTGTGCAAGGGCTGATGGCCCAGGTAGGGGTTGGTTTCCATCTGTGGTATGTGGGTGTGCCCACATGGGTGATGGCCTACAGATGTCTCTTCCATGCTGCGCTTGGCTTTCCCTACCAGGAGCAGTTTGGGGAGTGTCATTGTGGCGTGTGTGTTGTGAATGAGGGCGGCAGGGAGTACAGGCACACTTCGGCGTTATTGTGGGGTTGGTTCCGCCCGCCATTCATTTTGCCTGTGTGCGTGCGAGGCGGTCGGATGGCAGTGCTCGGTCCGCCAGCTCCGTGTTTGGGTCGTAATTGGCCGTGCGGTCATGTCGCGGCAGGAGCGGTCTTTGAGCCGTTGTACAGCTTTCCCCGTCTGCCGGGGTCGGATTTGCTGCTTTTCCGACCGTGGTGGACGGTGTTTTGTGACATCTGTCCTCTGCGGTCTGATTTTGCGTACTTTGCATCGTAATTTGACCGACTGAACTGCTGCGGGCCATGTGTGGGGATTTTTTACCACATCATGGCGGTCGGAGGGCTTTTCCGTCCGGCATCGTAATGGGCCCCTTAGTGAACTAGCTTATTTTCTTTATGAAGAGTCAAAGGTCTGCAACCAAAAGCATATGAGTATCATCTTAGTGCTCTGCAGCATCATGGCGACCTCACACAAGTGGGGACTGTACCAAATTACAAAAGCATACCATTTTTACATAGTGCTTGGGTCTGGACCCAATTGGCTCGTTTCAGTCCACGGCAGAAGTAAAAATAATCATGTTATACATTATTAAAAAAAAACAAGGAAATGTTCAATATGGGTGGATTATTATGAACATTTGGCATCATCAGTTAGTTGCCTAACAAAGATTCACAAAAGAAATGCTGTCTGAAAACCCAAACATCAAGATATAATGGTTAACAAGAATTCCAAATGAATATATGTGAAAGGTTTATAAGTGATATTGGGTGCATTGACATTCACATACATATTTTTCTATATACATGATCACATTTCACAGACTAACTTGACTTTTGTTGAGTGTGTGCTCTAAATCAACCTATATTCAGAACTCGTGGGATTTCATTTTAAGACCGGAGGCTACCATTATGCATAACATCTTTTAATGCCACTCCTGCAGCACCTTTAAAGAACATCCAAACAATAAACAATCTAGAATTAGAACACTGCAGTCCATAAGTAATCCCATTTTAGAACACACTTTCTCTTTTAAATGCTGGTCTCGGAGAAATAGCACCTTTAATGTCTACTGTTGTTTGATTGCACTTATAGAGATGTTCAAGATTAACATGTTCTTTTCGTGTATTTATATTTAGATTAATGTATCAGGATGTGTAATTTAAGGAGAACACGGTAGGCTTCTAATTTATAGAAGCTCAATACTTTAGTATTAGTGATATTGACATTAGAATAACGTTTTACAGTGAGGATCTGGTTGAATTCCATTTTAAAACAAGAAATTTGGGTAAAAGACCAGCCGAGTGTGTAGATAGAGGTAGGGGCATTTAGGCATGTTTTTCGGCTTCAGGCCATTACTAACGGTTCTTGAGGCGCGCACAGACCTTACTGTGTGGTAGCTGTGACATCCAGGCTTGAGCTTTTAGCGCGCATGTGACCCGATAGGACACAGCTTTTTTCATGGGCAATTGGAGCTGTACTCAGGCTGACGCATGAGAAGATCTTGCGAGATTTGGGCCCATGTTGGATTGGACTCAGATCCATGAGTTTGATCCAGGATAAACTAGAGCCCACCACAGAATGTTGACATTGATTTAAAAGTAACAGGCTGAGGAAATAATTCAGATCGTAATTCCTAAGAGAGTAGGGTACTTACAAATAAGTGAAGATAGGTTGATGTTAGAGATTTCTATCGTATTCAAGAATTTTATATTTTTAACAGGAGGTTGATAAGTATATTAATTGAAGGTTATTAGGGAAGTTTACATTTTTGGGAAGGTTTGGAGGAGTTATTAGGTTTTGGCGCATGAGGATCAGATTTTAGAAATAGTTAGAAAGTAGGTATGGTGTCGAAGCAAGGAAGCAGTGTTGGAGCAAATGGTACTTTAACAGATGAGGAGTTGGTGGTGAAATTGATTCAGCAAGAAATGAAGAATAAAGTTCAGGAGTTTGATGCTAGTATTCTAAGCAGTAAGAGGAGGAAAGATTTGGAGTCTGGGGAAGAATTTTTTTCTCTCTCTGAGGTGGATGAGCAATTGGTAGGAAGAGGCAAGAGGTTGAAGAAAGCAAAGCATGTGGAAGACATTTATTTGTCTAAGAAGGGGAAGGACGGCCTAAATTCCATCAGAAGGAGAGCTGTCCTTCGCGGCATGCAGAGTATGGGTGTCCTAAGTGACACACATGGTGATGGAAACAGAAAAGCTGATGGGAGTTTTTCACCTGAAGACGGTGAAGAGTGGGATGAATATATTTTGAACTTGCAGAAGGATGAGGAATTTGAAAATGAATTTGAGACTTACTCTTTGCAGAGGTGTTTAGGGAACCTTTGGGTGAGGAGATGTTTTCTCCCTTCAATATAAGACACACAAGAAATGGTGACTTGTGGCCCATGGAGCATGTGGGTAGATTTATGAAGGAGGAGATTCGTAAGCCAGTAGATAAGTAAGTGAGACGTGTGTTGAGAGCTGAGCCGGTTATAGAGGAAAAGGTACGCCTAATTTGGACCCTGAGTTAATACGCTTTTTGTTTAGATTGAGCAGAGATCCAAGGAAGGGTCTAGAACGATCATTGAAAATATGTCAGGATAAGGTTTTGGATGTTATGGGACCAATAGCCAGGATTATGTATATGGCTGAGGAAGGCCATGTTACTGATATTCCTTTTGATGTGGATTTGCTCAGGGCATGGATCCAAAGACCTGTGATACTGTTGGGTAATGTGAATGCAGATTTACTGATAGCGAGAAGAAAGGCTATTTTTCTGAAGATCAGTCCCAATGTGGGGGACATGGCTCAAAGAAAACCTAGCAATGATGCGAAGGGTCTGCTGTTTGCCGAAGGCCTTGTTAAGAGCCTGGGTAAATACGTGTCAACATTTACAGCCCAGGATAAAGCTCAAACAAATATCAGGAAGGTATTTGGAAGTGGAGTTTTTGGAAGGGCCAGTAGAAGAGGACCTACTGCTGGCCAATAGATGCCAAAATCACAATATTACAATCAGTCTAGAGGCAGAGGAAGGGGAATTTTTTCTCGCAGACAAAGTCAAAGTTCGGCTGGAACTCAAGGTGAGTACGGGGATTATTTTTGGTTCTTCCCAAGGAAGAGTAGGGGGTCAATTGAGAGAGTTAATAAAAGAGTGGGAGAAGTTAACTCAAGACCCCTGGGTATTGGAGACAGTACAGGGTTGAGGCTATTAAAAGGTACTGGAACAGCACGATCAGTATTGTAGCAGCAGGAGTGCCTGGGAAAGGGCTCCTCAGAATCGTTTTTAAACATTGCTTAGTGTCTCACTCTTTACCATTGTAATCGACCGCTTTTAAAAGAAAAGTCACTTGCTTTTAAAATTGCACTCTACCCTCACCAAAAGTCACTTGTAAACTGTCCTCACTCGAATAGGTACTGGAACAGCACGCTCAGTATTGTAGCAGCAGGAGCGCCTGGGAAAGGGCTCCTCAGAATCGTTTTTAAACATTGCTTAGTGTCTCACTCTTTACCATTGTAATCGACCGCTTTTAAAAGAAAAGTCACTTGCTTTTAAAATTGCACTCTACCATCACCAAAAGTCACTTGTAAACTGTCCTCACTCGCAATCACGCAGCGCTCATTGGACACTCTGTGGGGTGCCTCCCTGTTCCACCTCGGATTGTTCCGCTTGAGTGGAGGGAGTTAATCACCACCCGGAAGTGACGAGCGTAGCCCAGGTCAGCAGTTCAGCTGCCTGGTACTACAAAAACAGATGGCCGGACCGACGCGCAGCGGGCGCGCCGCTGGCGCGCCAAAGGCGTGCCTAAGGCAAGCCCGTCTGCGCCCGTCCGCACCTGGACGTCGCCAGGAGCCAGAAACCCTGTCGGTTTTCAAAGGGATCAGGTAAATAGCCCAGCAACCCTCATCAGATATAACAGACAGGATTTACTAAGTATTAGGGACAACCTCCACTGGCCTAGTATTCAAGTCACCAACTCATGCGTGAATACCTTCCATATAGAAGTAGAAGGCCCTCTCACTTGCAGAAACTGCGGATATCAAAGTATACTTACTGCTCAACCCAGGACTAACGATAAAAGTACTGACTCGAGAATTAGGGATACACACAGCCCCAGCAAAAAATTAAGTCCTTACATCTAGCTGATAAGACCGCAAGCTGGGAATGTTTTCTAGCAAATGTCAGATCACTCCCCAAACACGCCATCAATATATGGGACATGATTTCCTCTTCCCTTCCCCACATCGGTTTCCTGACGGAAACTTGGATTAAGCCATCATCCAACCCAGCTATTGCACTTGCACTACCCGATGGCTATCACATTCAAAAACTGGATAGACCACGTAGGGCGGGGGGAGGGGTAGCTATCATCTACAAAGACCCTATAAAAGTCACAGCACTAGATCACCTAATCAATGAAAAGATTGAAATTCTGGTGTTTAAAATAGACCTACACGCTCAACTAAGCTGGAAGGGAGCCTTGGTATATCGCCCTCCTGGACCACTCCTCGATGCCGTCACTATACTTATGGAACGGATTTCCCCTTATGTTATTTCCTCTAGCAATTTTTTGCTTCTTGGTGATCTGAATGTTCATAGCGAAAACCCTAACGACCCTGACGCCACCTCCCTTCTGACAGAGCTATCCACGCTTGAGCTGACCAAAATCAATAATGAACCTTCCCACATAGCAGGACATACGCTAGACTTAATCCTCTCAAACTCATCCAACATTATTTGCGGAACAAATTGCCCCCTTATATGGTCAGACCACTCAAAAATCGACTTCAGTATTGTGGGATCTATAGAGCACAAAGCCCCCAAAACACAAATAACAAGGAGCTATAGACAGTGGCACAAATTGACGCCCACTCTCTTTAGAGACACTTTTGTCCCACCACAGTTTCAGTCAAGCGTGAAGACCACCATAGACACGTTGGTACCCCTGAAATTGACTCCCGCAGTCCCTAAATGCCCTCACTCCCCTTGGTACACCCCCAATCTCCGAACCGAAAAAAGTCAGTGCAAGAAATTAGAGAGACAGTGGCGACGCACTCATGACCCCCAAGATAGAGAAAGATTTAAATATGCCCAGACCAAATACCACAGCAGTTTGAAAATCGCACGCAAAATATATATAGCAAATCAACTTGATCAGGCTGATAACACTCCCAAAGCTTTATTCCAGGTCCTCAAGACATTTACTAATCCAAAAGCGTGTAATTCGGAAGAGGCGCCATCTCAGACGCTTTGCGACAACATAGCAGAATATCTTACATTAAAAATAGAAAATATCTACACCAAGATAACGGCGAACAGATGCTCCCGCTTAAGCCACATATCTGACACCCCCACTATCTCAGCTAGTAATAATAAACTTGAAGAATTCCCCACACTTTCCACAGGGGAAACTGAATCTTTATTAAAAACAACCAAATCTGACTCCCCTCTAGACCTGATTCCTGCCAAGATCTCAGGCTCGCTAGCCAATCAGCTTGCTATTCCCATTTGTTCCATTTTAAATAGCTCCTTAAAAGAAGGCAAGCTCCCCAAGGAATGGAAAGCAGCACAGATCTTGCCCATTAGGAAAAATGCCAAACTGCCCCCTGATGTCATCACTAATTATCGCCCCATCTCACTACTCCCTCTGCAAAGCAAACTACTAGAGAAGCACGTAAATAAACACCTGTCCAAATACATAGAATCCTCTAACTGCCTAGACCACTCGCAGTCAGGATTCCGACCCAGACACAGCACAGAATCGGCACTAGTGACAGTCACAGACAATATTCGGATGCTTGCAGACAATGGTCAAGCAGTACTTCTTATACTGCTGGACCTGTCTGCAGCTTTCGACACCATCTCACATCCGATCCTACTGGACAGTCTCAGGGCTTTAGGGATCCAGGGGAAGGCATTGGAATGGTTGACAGATTTTCTGGCAGAGAGAACTCAAACCATCAACCTTGTTCATTTCAGATCACAAACCACGAATGTTTCTAAGGGTGTACCACAGGGCTCATGTTTGAGCCCCACCTTATTTAACATTTATGTTACACCACTTGCATCTCTACTAAGAAACCTAGGGTTCATACCAATTTCCTATGCCGACGACACCCAACTGCTTCTCTCTTTTGACAAGAATAACACAAGTATCCAGGACACCTTCTCTGAGGGCATGAAAACCATCACTGATTGGATGAGTAACAACTTCCTTCAGTTAAATGCGGAGAAAACAGAGATCATGTTATTCAAAGAAGCAGTCACTAGGTGGTCACCTAACTGGTGGCCAGGAGAACTAGGCCCGGCCCCGTCCCCAAAACAAGTGGTAAAGAACCTAGGGGTCCAAATAGACCAGAAGCTGAGCCTGGAAGAGCATGCCAAATCAACCACCAGGGCCTGTTACCATGTACGCAGCCTTCTTCGCAAAGTTTTCCCCCTACTCCCACTATCTACACGCAAAACTCTGATATAAGCACTGGTCTTAAGCCGTCTGGACTACTGCAATGCTCTGCTAATTTCAGCCAAGGAATCTTCCTTAAACAGACTGATGGTAGTCCATAATACGGCAGCCCGCTTAGTGACCAATGCCCCCCCAGAACAGCCTCACTTACCCTACTCAGGAAATTGCACTGGCTACCCATTCGCAAAAGAATAAACTTCAAGATTTGCTGCATGGTGTTCGAAGCCCTGAACAACATGGGACCAAGATACATGTCAGATAAGCTGGTGAGATATACTCCATCTAGGACCCTCCGCTCAGGGTCCAAAGATCTTCTCCACATTCCTCGGATAAAACAAGCGAGACTAGGGGGTAAATCCTTTTCATATCTGGCTCCATCTATATGGAACCAACTGCCTATCCACCTACGTCTCTGTACCAACTACCTATCTTTCAGGAAGCTGCTAAAAACCTCATTGTTCTGATCTTTCCCATTTGGTTGCCTCAGGATGTTGCGGCGCGGAGATACCCTGGTTGGGGTGATTCATGCGCTCTATAAATGATATAAATGATATAAATAAATAAGGTTACAGAATAAAATTCATGGAATAGCCGCTTCAGAGAAAGGAACCAAGAGAGTTGACAGTGAACAAAGAATTAAGGAAGGTAGTGGACTTAAAGATAGTGTCTATGATTCAGAAAGGTGCAGTGGTTCACTTAGAAGAGACAACAAAGTACATTGTAAGTACTGTTTTTTGGGTTAAAAAGACAGACAAGGGATGGAGACCAGTGATCAATCTCAGGGAGTTAAACAAATCTTTGGTTTACAGGCAGTTCAAAATGGAGGGAATACATTGTCTGAGACATTTGTTGTTAAGGAACGATTGGTTGGTGAAGCTAGATCTAGAGGATGAATACTTCACATTTTCCTGGGGAAGGAGAATCAGAAATATTTATAGTTCCATTGCAGAGGACGGTTGTTCCAATTTCAGTGTCTCCCATTGGGCTTTTGTGCAGCACTTCGGTGTTTCATGAAAGGCATGAGAGTAGTGATGGCATACTTGCGGGAGAGAGGAATACAGATGATTGTGTATTTGTATGACATCTTCATTATGTCTCAGGATATGAACGTGCTGAAGAGAGATTTAACACAGGTGATGAGCATGTTGGAAGGGTTAGGATTTATAGTAAAAAGAGAGAAGCCCATTTTGGAACCGACTCAGAAGTTGGAGTTTTTAGGTTTCCAAGTAGATATGAAGGAAATGATTTTACAGCTTCCAGGGAAGAAGGTGAAGATGATAAGGAAGGAGATTTTGCAGGTTTTAAAGAAAGAGTTTCTTTCAATAAGAGATTTGGCATGGATGTTAGGATTGTTCTTTTCTTCAATCTAAGCTATTTTACCAGGCGCTCTACATTATCATGCTTTACAGAGGTTAAAAGGGGATGCTTTGAGGAAAGGGCTTTGGTATGAAGACAGGATAACCCTGAGTTCAGAAGAAAAGGAGGAATTAATATGGTGGTTGAACAATATGCAAACTTGGAATGGCTGGGCCAATTTTGGGTGTGCCCCAAATTTTGTGTTGAAAACAGATGTGAACCAAAGAGGTTGGGGAGCTCGGTTGGGATCTCAGAAGACAGGAGGAGTATGGACACAGGAGGGGAGAATGAGACATATAAATTGCCTGGAAGTGACGGCATGATTATATGCATTGAAAAGTTTCAAAGGAGTTTTGAGAGGACAGACAGTGTTGATGAAGATGGACAATGTGTCAGCAGTTGTATATATCAACAGTAAGAGGGAGCAGATCCAGTGGGTTTTCAGGGATGTCAAAAGATTTCTGGTATTTTTGTCTGGCGCATAGGGTTTTGTGAGAGCAGAGTATTTACCTGGAGAGATGAATATGTCAGCAGATTGGAATTCTCGAAATTTGAGGGATTACAGTGGTTGGCAGTTGGATCACAGATGTTTTTGCAAGATAAACAGGATTTGGGGACCATCGGCTGTGGATCTGTTTGCGAGCAGCTTAACGTAACAGTTGGGGATTTAGTACAGTTGGATGCCAGATCCAGAGGTGAGTGCAGTGGATGCATTTCAACAAGTATGTAAAGGGAAGAGAGCTTATGCATTTCCTCCTTTCGAAATGTTGCAGAGAGTGTTCAGTGAAAGTGAGGGAGGAGAGATGTCATATAGTTTTTGTGACACTATTTTGGATGCCTCAGGTTTGGTTTCCAATGGTGATGGAGTTGGCATGTGTAGTACCTTATTTGATACTTGTAGGAGAAGGTCAGTTGAGCATCCGTTGGTTCAGGATGGAGTGTTAAAGGTTCTTGTTTGGAAGGTGTCAGGGGATCTGATTGTCTGCAGGGACTTTCGAGCAGGGCTGCAGAATTATTGGAGGAGTCTTAGGCTCCAGGGACCAGAAGAAGATATAAAGAGATTTGGAAAGTATCGGCTTGTTGGTGCTTGGAGAAGAGTTTGGATGCCGCGGAATCTCCTATCATGGAAGTGATTATTTTTTTAGTGGAACAGTATGAGAAAAGGATTAAGTTACAGGACTATGAATTGTTACAGATCAGCAGTTTTGGCAGGTTATGCTCAAGTGGATGGTAGGTCAGTTGGTAGGAATGTTTTTGGTATGTAGAATATTTTAAAAGTATGAGGTTGAGGAGACCTCCCAGGGCAATTTATGATGTTTTATGGGATGTAAATATGGTTTTGTCATCATTTAAGGAATGGCCTCTTAGTAGGTTTTTGGATTTGTAGAAACTTTCTGGGAATTTAGCTACTCTTTTATGTGAGGTATTATATGGAAGGTCTTCAGATGTAAAAGCATTGGAACTAACTAGTCGAATTTATGGTTCAGAAGGAGTTCATTTCGAAATATGGAAGAGGAATAAGACCATGTCAGAATCAGTCTTTTATCCGAGTTTCCAGAGAAGACCAAGGGGCCGATTCCGATATCGGCCGGTAGGGCTCCGAATCGGATTCGGCTTAACCGGATCCGATTCGGAGCCCTATTTCCCGACTGATTCGTACGCGCGTCCGGGCGAGCGAGTACGATGCGAATTCGCCGACCGACTCGTCCGGGCGTCCCGATCGCTCCTACCGACTCGTTCCCGGGTCGAACCGCACCGACCGACTCGCTCGGACTCGACTCGCACCGCGCAATGGAGACGTTCCCTGGCCGGGTAAGTACGATGCGCGCCGCAAGCAGTCCGACCGAGCAGGCGCACTCCGGCTCGAAAGAGCAGTCGGAGCCGTACTTTGGGGGTCCGTGTCGGACCCCCCTGTACGCGTAGCCGCGCAAGTCCCACACAGGGGGGACCCATGGGTCCCCCCTACCTGTGCGTGTACAGCACGAGTCGCTTCGCCACGTACACGCTGTAGGGGGCGCCCTTGTTTGCCTTGCACCCATTGAGGCAATGGGAGCGCGCGTACGCGTTATACGACCGGCTCCCATTGACTTCAATGGGAGTCCGACCGACTCGAGTCCGATGGCATACGTGCGCATCGTACTCGTTCGGTCGGGCTGCACGGGTCCGAAATGGTCGGCTATCTCTCCGGGTCCGGCTCGGTCGGAGAGATTTCCGGCCCGAATCGGAATCGGCCCCAAAGTTGTGTGTTTGCATGAGTATGAGGGGAGAATGATGGAACATAGGAGGCATGGAGAAAATCAATCATTGATTTCATATGTAAAACCACACTAGGCGGTGAGTTCCTTCAACAATTGCCAGATGGGTAAGAGAGAAGCAAGCGGGTATTGAGCTTGAAAAATTTACACCACATTCATTGAGAGGTGCTATGGCGAGTAAGTTGTATATGTCTGGTGGGCATTTGGAAGAGATTCTTAAGGTGGCTGATTAGTTGAATGCAGGGACATTTGCAAGACATTATTTTAGGCCATTAAAGCATGTGTCAAATGTGGTGTTGAAGGGCTTTCAACATGCATAATGGTAGCCTCTGGTCCTGAAATGAAAAGGCGATTACCCATAATGAATGAATAGAGATTCAAGATTTCATTAAAGACACAGAGGCTAACATTATCCCGCCTTCCACGACCCTGGAATAAAAAGAAAAATAAAGGTAATGGAGTATATGTTGTAATTGGAGTGACTAAACTTTAAAGGAAATTTAGTATAGTTATATATCAATGGTAAATTTAGATTTATTTATTAAGGAGTAGTTAGTTGAATATGGAAGTAGAATTAAGTGTTTAGTAAAGTTTGCATTAGTGACATATTTGGTGTTCTCTGTAGAGACATCATAGAGAAGAAGAGAGGAAAACAGGAGTTTCAGAAAAAAGAGGAAAGTAGATGCATAGGAAGAGTGCTTTTCACTGCATTTAAAGAGGAAGAGTGTTCTAAGATGGGATTACTTATGGACTGTAGTGTTCCAACTCTAGCTTGTTTATTGTTTGGATGTTCTGTAAAGGTGCTGCAGGAGTGGCATTACTGAAGTGGCTCTCGATTGAAGCTTGCTGCAACTTTAGGACTACTTGTCTTACTCATAAAGACCTACACACTGGGAAACCAGCCTACCTTGCCTCTAAACTAAAAAAGGCAGGTCAAATGTGAAACCTAAGAAGCTCAAACACCCTACTCCTCATTCCGCCTGAAGCCGACCAACAAAAAACACTGGCACGCTCTTTCTCGAGCAATGCCCCTAAAATCTGAAACTCCATCCCAGTACACATCAGAACAAACTCTTACTTCCTAAACCGGCACCTCAACTAGCGGGTCATCTATCATCCAACTGGACAGACTTTCCACCACCAGTCCTCCCTATACCCCTTCCCTGTTATCTTTCCTCCCTCGTGCTCAACCACTGATCTGGAATGATGTGACTCAGCTGCTCTGTATATCCTTATTGTTTTCTTTGATATAAACATTTTCTGTTGTAAAGCGCTCTGACTCAGCTGCTCTGTATAGACTTGCTATCTATGATGTGATCACTTACTGTTGTAAAGCGCTCTGATACCTTCGGGTCTAGCTAGCGCTCTATAAATAAATAAATAAATAAATAAATAAATGAAAATTCATTTCATTTGGAGAATAACCATTCTCCTACTAAAGCAAGATAACACCATATACTAATATGTCAAAAAGATGTGACTGTTCTTGAAAATAGAATCAGCAATACCATTAAGAACATCTCTATTTCTCATTCGAACATGGATGTCAACTGTCTACCTACTCACCAGAATGAGTCTTGCACTGCTACTGAAACAATCACTCCCAAAAAGTTCTTGACATTTAGACATGGTGCTAGAGGGCTTCAACTCCTTCCTCACTCCATATTAACCCAAATACTCATTCCAACAGGCATTGGAAAAGCCAATAGGTCTTGCCTACTCAAGATCTATTGGCTTTGTCAATGTTTTTTTTAGCCATGTTTGACAGCAGTGTACATGCTGTACAACACGCCTGAAAGTAAAAAAAAAATGCTATGACACAGCCAGCAATGACCATGTCCTAGCTCTTTTATTTTGTTGCTGCTGTGCAACATGGCTACAAAATCATTGACAAAGCCAATAAATCTTGGCTTTGCCAATGGTGGTTTTATGAGACGTATGGCTTCAGTAATATTTCAGCACCCCGTCTAGACACAGAACTCTAGTTTGCACTCTCGTAAAACATTCTTAGAACATTGGAATAATTGTGTGTTTCATTCACGCTTGAATGGCATTTGGTCTGCCCTTTTCATCAGTTGCCTTTACACATTTTATGGGAGCCAAAAATCATTTTTTTATTCTTATAAACAGCAGTACTTGGTTTCCAATCCCTTAGAAGCCTGTATGATTTTCAACTGTTAGTTGCTTCCAGAGACAGTTCGGTTTTTAGAGAGCGCTTTGTAGTTGCTAATAAGGAAAGAATTGTTAAACTCGAAGGTAAAAAACTCTGCCCACAGAGCGCATTATGCCCACCCTGCATGGAGGAGTGGGTGGGAAGGGGAAGAAGGGCGTTGCGTTATGGGCAAAGATGCCCACTTCAGAAATTAGGGACCAGTCTCCGCATTGCCTCAACAACTTGTGATTCTTGGCAAATCACTTAGGGGCCGATTCCGATCTCGGTCGGAGGCGCACCCAATACCATTCGGTCGGGAAAAAAGCCATGCGAAAGCCAGTTTCCCGACCGATCCGTACAGCACACCGAACGAGCAAGTACGATGCGCACAACAGCAAAAATTCCGGCCGAGCCGTACTCACCCAAACCAGGTCCTGTTCTCCGACCGAGGCGAATCCGGAAACGCCGAATCGAGTCGCACGGAAGGGAAAATGCAGCCCCGTCCGGCCGGACAAGTACGATGCGCTTTCCGTACGCGCCGAACCCGTCGCTACGCACGGCACGTCAAAGCATCCGGGAGAGGCGCACATAAGCTCCAAATCGCGCCACAACACGATCCACGGCTACGAGACGAACACAGCACCGACGAGGACGACGCGAGCGGCGAGGACGAAGCGAAGCGACGAGGACGAAGCCAAGCGGCGAGGACGACGCGAAGCAACGAGAAGGACGAACGACACGAACCAACCATGAATCCCTTCGTCCCGATCATACCAATATTCTACATCTACTACCGGAACAGGCACGGACGCGTACGGCGCAGAAGGTAAGTCAGACACCAACCACAAAACACATACAACACGTACACGACACATCACACACATACACGGGGAATCTGAATATACTTACACCAGCAGCACCATAGGGGCGGGATGCCCATCACCAATGCCACATATGCACACAGGGGCCTGAATGCGCGCCACCACCCCAACCCAGGGGGGCTGGATGCCAACCACCCTCAACCAGGGGGGCAGGATGCCTACCACTACTACCACCCTCACCCAGGGGGGCAGGATGCCTACCACTACTACCACCCTTAGCCAGGGTGGCAGGATGCCTACCACTACTACCACCCTTAGCCAGGGGGCAGGATGCCTACCACTACTACCACCCTTAGCCAGGGGGCAGGATGCCCACCACTACTACCACCCTTAGCCAGGGGGGCTGGATGCCTACCACTACTACCACCCTTAGCCAGGGGGCAGGATGCCCACCACTACTACCACCCTCACCCAGGGGGGCTGGATGCCTACCACTACTACCACCCTCACCCAGGGGTGGCAGGATGCCTACCACTACTACCACCCTTAGCCAGGGTGGCAGGATGCCTACCACTACTACCACCCTTAGCCAGGGGGCAGGATGCCCACCACTACTACCACCCTTAGCCAGGGGGGCTGGATGCCTACCACTACTACCACCCTTAGCCAGGGGGCAGGATGCCCACCACTACTACCACCCTCACCCAGGGGGGCTGGATGCCTACCACCACTACCACCCTCACCCAGGGGTGGCAGGATGCCTACCACTACTACCACCCTTAGCCAGGGTGGCAGGATGCCTACCACTACTACCACCCTTAGCCAGGGGGCAGGATGCCTACCACTACTACCACCCTTAGCCAGGGGGGCTGGATGCCTACCACTACTACCACCCTTAGCCAGGGGGCAGGATGCCCACCACTACTACCACCCTCACCCAGGGGGGCTGGATGCCTACCACTACTACCACCCTTAGCCAGGGTGGCAGGATGCCTACCACTACTACCACCCTCACCCAGGGGTGGCAGGATGCCTACCACTACTACCACCCTCACCCAGGGGGCAGGATGCCTACCACTACTACCACCCTCACCCAGGGGGGCAGGATGCCCACCACTACTACCACCCTTAGCCAGGGTGGCAGGATGCCTACCACTACTACCACCCTTAGCCAGGGGGGCAGGATGCCTACCACTACTACCACCCTTAGCCAGGGGGCAGGATGCCTACCACTACTACCACCCCAACCCAGGGGGGCTGGATGCCTACCACTACTACCACCCTTAGCCAGGGGGCAGGATGCCCACCACTACTACCACCCTCACCCACGGGGGCAGGATGCCTACCACTACTACCACCCTTAGCCAGGGTGGCAGGATGCCTACCACTACTACCACCCTTAGCCAGGGGGCAGGATGCCTACCACTACTACCACCCCAACCCAGGGGCGGCTGGATGCCTACCACTACTACCACCCTTAGCCAGGGGGCTGGATGCCTACCACTACTACCACCCTTAGCCAGGGGGCAGGATGCCCACCACTACTACCACCCTCACCCAGGGGGGCTGGATGCCTACCACTACTACCACCCTCACCCAGGGGGAGCAGGATGCCTACCACTACTACCACCCTTAGCCAGGGGGGCAGGATGCCTACCACTACTACCACCCTTAGCCAGGGGGCAGGATGCCTACCACTACTACCACCCTTAGCCAGGGGGCAGGATGCCTACCACTACTACCACCCTTAGCCAGGGGGCAGGATGCCTACCACTACTACCACCCTTAGCCAGGGGGGCTGGATGCCTACCACTACTACCACCCCAACCCAGGGGGGCTGGATGCCTACCACTACTACCACCCTTAGCCAGGGGGCAGGATGCCCACAACTACTACCACCCTCACCCAGGGGGGCAGGATGCCTACCACTACTACCACCCTTAGCCAGGGGGGCAGGATGCCTACCACTACTACCACCCTTAGCCAGGGTGGCAGGATGCCTACCACTACTACCACCCTTAGCCAGGGGGCAGGATGCCTACCACTACTACCACCCTTAGCCAGGGGGCAGGATGCCTACCACTACTACCACCCCAACCCAGGGGGGCTGGATGCCTACCACTACTACCACCCTTAGCCAGGGGGCAGGATGCCCACCACTACTACCACCCTCACCCACGGGGGGCAGGATGCCTACCACTACTACCACCCTTAGCCAGGGTGGCAGGATGCCTACCACTACTACCACCCTTAGCCAGGGGGCAGGATGCCTACCACTACTACCACCCCAACCCAGGGGCGGCTGGATGCCTACCACTACTACCACCCTTAGCCAGGGGGGCTGGATGCCTACCACTACTACCACCCTTAGCCAGGGGGCAGGATGCCCACCACTACTACCACCCTCACCCAGGGGGGCTGGATGCCTACCACTACTACCACCCTTAGCCAGGGGGCAGGATGCCTACCACTACTACCACCCTCACCCAGGGGTGGCAGGATGCCTACCACTACTACCACCCTTAGCCAGGGTGGCAGGATGCCTACCACTACTACCACCCTTAGCCAGGGGGCAGGATGCCTACCACTACTACCACCCTTAGCCAGGGGGCAGGATGCCCACCACTACTACCACCCTTAGCCAGGGGGGCTGGATGCCTACCACTACTACCACCCTTAGCCAGGGGGCAGGATGCCCACCACTACTACCACCCTCACCCAGGGGGGCTGGATGCCTACCACTACTACCACCCTCACCCAGGGGTGGCAGGATGCCTACCACTACTACCACCCTTAGCCAGGGTGGCAGGATGCCTACCACTACTACCACCCTTAGCCAGGGGGCAGGATGCCTACCACTACTACCACCCTTAGCCAGGGGGCAGGATGCCCACCACTACTACCACCCTTAGCCAGGGGGGCTGGATGCCTACCACTACTACCACCCTTAGCCAGGGGGGCTGGATGCCTACCACTACTACCACCCCCACTCATAGGATGGACAATGCATGACACAACAAGCACACCACAACCTAGGGAATGCAAGATTAAGACATCCCCCACCACCATGACAAGCGTGTGTAGGCTGTGTCAAATGCCTACAACACCGAACATGACTTTCAACATACAATGTGACCCCCTAGCACATGTGCCACACATATATGTGTGTGGCACCCACAATGCAAGCAGCCCATGACCATTGTGGCAATGGGGCCTAAACCCCCATCATCACAGTGACCAAAAGGTAAGTGTGGGGTCCATAGCTGAAGCACATTTTGACCATTGTGGCAATGGGGTCTAAACCCCCATCATCACAGTGACCAAAAGGCAAGTGTGGGGTCCATAGCTGAAGCACATTTTGACCATTGTGGCAATGGGGTCTACACCCTCATCATCACAGTGACCAAAAGGTAATTGTTGACAAAGAAAGAGCTGCAACTGCCAAACTGCATGGATCATTCCTGCTCACAGAACCAAAAACTCATCTGTGGCAAAGTAGTGTATGTGTCCCATTGCAACATAAATTGGGGGAGCCAAATACTGCAGTGCAAATGAAACATTCCTTTGGCCATGTGCAGACAAACAACACCCATGGGGGCTGAGACCGTCAACAGTCATCAATGACACAATGACAGAAGTGACCATCAGAATGCAGAACCACATATTTGCACCAATGGGCACACAAATGCAGATACCCTGTGGAGACAGCAGATGTGAGGTGAACAGATACCATACCATGGCAGCAATGGGACACACAAACCATGATCACTGTGCTGACCGATGACCTAGGAGTCCCAGGGACAGCAGGGGAAACACACCAAACAACATACAGCCAATGGCACACCCAAGATATGCCAATGCAGTGGTGCAGATGCACAAACACAAACAGGCAGACCAACACTGTCATCATACACAGCAGGTGAGGGGTGGGGGTGCCAGTGTCCCCAGGCAACCACACAACACATGAGGAGAGCTGAATACCAATCATACAGATGTGCATACACTGCCACACTAAGGTAACTCATGGATCCAAATCCCCTATGTGGGCAAGCAGGCATTGTCAGGTGAGAGGGAGCACAAAACACACATGTCACACAGGCACGTAGGAACAACAACTGACACAGCAAGTCACAGACACACCACAGCACCACCCCCAGGGCCCCCACAATGTGGTGACCCTGGGCTGAATAAAAATACCACTGTGATGACAAAGCTAAATGTCGTTCACACTATGAACCACAGTCAGGTGTCCTGAGCAACAAACTACCATCACACCTACACAAGCACAAATCAATCAGCATGGCCAGTAAGCCAAGGCCAACATGGAGGCAGGGGCCTAGCCGGGCAACAACTCTCATCTGCACACACTCAACACCACACCCCTCGACCTCCAACAATGTGCAGCAGTGAAGTACACATGCACTGGTGACATTGCACATGCACCCATGACTATTCCAGGGTGGTGGGTGGGAACCAAGGTGTAGAAACACATCACACATGGACACTCAACAAGACTCCTGAATGTCTGACACACTGCACACTACGCTGTACATGGACATGACGGCAATACCACACCGACCAATGGGATCCCAGCCACAGTCACACACCAATGAAGAAGCCAAGGTCACCCACAAAGAACACACATAGACAACTTCCAACATTGCAGCTCTGACCCTGAGGAGTGGCAGCAGTCACACACACAACATGTCACAATCACTGAAAGATAACACAAACTGGAAATCACATGACAGGGGCAAACAACAAGTGCCAAGGGGAAACCTGACTGTGACCCATCTGCGTCTGCACACAAACTCAGCCCTGACAGCAAACACACCTATGGGTGACACCCTGATGACCAGTAATGTGCCATGCACCCACATCACAGAGAACACAGGGAGAAGACTTTGGGGGAACATAGCTCAAGTCAGCAAGCATCACAAACAGGTACAACACTAGGGATCACAGCATGCGCAGATGAATGGAAGTGAACACACAGACATGCACATACAACACACACCTTGGGTGCAGGCAATGTCACACGTGTACACACTGCCATGAGGGGACTCCACTCCTGTGTGAGGAAAGCTGTGCCATATGTTGCCTCAGTAGGGCCCCATCATGTCAGCTGAGCACTTGGTCACACAATCAACAATTAGCACCAAATGAGGGCTCCCATCACATCAGCCTGGTCATGGATGTGCCAACGGAATCATCAGCACAGATCCAACACACTTGTATAGCAATGTTGCACTGACTACACGGATGAGTCCCTCCCCATTGATGCCCAAACCTGCATGTCCACTGGAGATGGCAACACGGTCAGGGAAGTAGACAAATGCAACGATGGCAGGCACAACAGATGTGCAGGGGTGGAAGCCACAGATATGAAATTGCCAATGTAAGTAGGAAACCCATTGCCAAATACTGAACACATGACACCCTCAGATGCTGCTATTGATGACATGGATACACCACATGATAGGACACATTCCCCCTGGACCACATGGGTTCCTGCACAGTAACACTTCATAATCATGAGACCAGATATCACCATCACTGCAGCAAGGGCATGGTTAGCTGCACCAACAACATGTACATCTGAAGCATGAGCACTAGAGAAAAGAAAGTTGCTTTATTCAGCATATGTGTTGAGGCCAAACGAAGTCCTGAAAAAAGAGCAAAGGCCAATGGCCAGTCCATTGTCAAAGTTCAAACAGGGTGACACTGGCAGATGTCACCCTACGCATGCCTGCACAATACCAGGGACAATCCACTAGGAGGGGCAACCGGGGGGCAGGCCAGGCACCGCAGGGACAGGATCAGGGCTCACCAGGGGGAGTCAGGGAAGGGGTGGTGGGTGCAGGAGAGCCACTGACAACTGCAGTGGAGGTGTCTGACATGGTGTGTGCCGGCACAACTGGGGGGCATGACACAGATGTCGTGGGTGCCGGCACAACTGCAGTGGACCCTGCAGATGGGGTGGACAGGTCCGCCACTGCAGTGCCCAAGTCAGACAGGGCGGTAGTGGACTCCACTGCAGTGCCTACCTCCAGGGGAGGAGAATGGGGAACAGGCAAGGTGGGTTGGACAGAGGGGGGACACCCTCACCACATCAGTGGCACAGACAAGCGCAGCGGGGGGTGTGGTGCTGGGAGAGCAAGTGGCAGGGGGAGAAGGCCGGAGCATCTTGGGGATGGTATATCTGTGGGTGGGGGAACCTGGGGCAGGGTGTGGTGGGGGCACCTGTGCAGTGGGGGCCTGAGGGATGGAGGACGGAGACCTTGTGCCTGAGCTGCAGGGTGGTGGCGGGGTCTTGCTCTTAGCACTCCGGGGGGACTTGCGGGTGGGGGCCTCAGTCCGTCTGCGCCTGGGGGAGGGGTGTCCGGGGGCGAGGGGCACTCTGCTCCGTGTGGGTGGGCTTCCTCTTCCCCCGGGATGCTGGAGCAGCTTCATCGGTGGGGAAGAGGCCGAGGTCACAGAGGAAGAGCTGCTGTGACTTTGGGGTTGCAGGTGAGGCAAGGGAGGGTGCTTTGGAGGGAGAGGGAACTGAGGACTGCGCAGTGCATGTGGATGCGTGTGTGTGTTCCAGGGCCCCATCCCCTGTGAGTCTGGCTTCAGTCCCCTGAATGTGCGTGCGTGTGCGTTTTGTCATTGGCGTGTGTGTCAGTGTGCTGGATGTGTGTGTGCTGGTGTGTGCCTGTGCCAGTGTGTGTGTGCCTGGGATGGGTAAGGTGCTGGGGAGTGTGGATGGAGCAGAGGCAGGAGGGGTGAGGGACCGTTTGAGGAGGGACACTGCTGCCGTCAGGGAGGAGTCCATGGACCTATTGCCCCTCTGTAGGTCAGACATGCCCGATGAGATGCCCTCCATGAACGACACCAGCTGAGTCAACAGCGCGGTGTGCGCATGGAGGACACTCAGCATGGCTGTCTGCCCTACATGGAGCTGGCGAAGGAGGTACACAGACTCCTCACTCAGGGCAGCAGGGGACACAGGGGCAGGGGGTGCGGTGCCTGGCCCAAAGGAGACACGCTCCCGGACATGGGAGCCTCCACGGACCTGGGGAATGGGAGCCGATGGGAGGGCGGTGGTGGTGCTGGTGGTGGCGGGGACAGCAACACTAGCTGGGGTGTGGTGGCTGCTGACACCCGCCTCCACAAGGGAGTCATCCTCCGAGTTGCTCTGGTCCTCAGCTGAGGTGGATGCTGCTGAGGACTCCTCGGTGTGGCTCCCCTCGCCCTCCGTGCCACTGGGTCCCTCCGACCACTCCTCGGCTGCTGACCCAGTCTGGCTCTCCGGCTCCTCCTGGTCCGTGGAGCTGTCCCCTTCCGTGGCCGTGGATGTATCTGCAAACAATGGGGAAACAGACAGACATCAGTCACCTGCACCAAACGCACACACCACTGTGAGCACAGCACATTACAGAGCAAGCCCTGGCATCATTAGTTGTACATTGCTAAAAGTGCCCTAATTGAACAGGAGAAGTCAATTGTCAGTCTGATGCCAAGCATGGCACTCACATCCCACATGGCCTTGCACCCATCTGTCTGGTGTCTGTTGGATTGCAACACCCCAGTGTTGACACATGCACCAAGTACACAGTAGTTGGACAGTGCAGAGGACACGGTGTGGACACATCACAGCTCTTGCCACTGAGTCAGTACAGGTTTACGGATGTAAGGGATGCCCAGAGTCAAATAGGAAATGCATGTGATGCATTCCAGCGACAGACACCATGATGCACCCATGTCCTGATAGCCAGCGCCACTATGGTGTGCATGTAGCACATGTCACTCCCCTGCAGGATCACCAATCAGTAGACACATGCCATGGCGGAGGCATGACTGCAAAGTCATACATCACTGTCTCAGTGATGTATGACTTTGCAGCCAGATCAACAACACTCTGCACTGTGTCACAATAGTAGGTCATGGGGAATGCAAGTCCTGGAGCTGCACAAGTGCACATGTACATCCCCCCACAACACATCCTCTTAACCCTCATCTGTCCAGGTCATACCTATTGGACATATGGGAGACCTGTGACACTACCCTCTGAACCTGAGCCCCTCACACTCTGCTGTGCATGGGGAACAGCTGCCTGAACTTCACATTTACATGCCCCAGTCTGCATGGGCAGCTGATCAGACACCTATGTGTCACACAAGTATCGTCTCCTATGGTCACATCTCCAGTGGCATGCTGAGCCCCTACCAAGAAACTCCACAGCAGTCCTGGCGACTAATCCACAGCACACTGACACAGAGGCAGACACCTGAGGGGTCAAAACACTGTGCACAATGTGTCCTCTGATACACGGGAGTGGGAGTACAGAGTGTATTGTATGGCCTGGAGTAGGCATGACTGTCCAGCCCCACATGAATGAGGGATGAGCCCTGGACTGTAGGCAGCTGGCTAAGTATGTGTGACACACGTCATATACATACTCCTGGGGCCCAAACATTGTTCCCACCCGCAGCATGGGTGTGTGCCAGGTACCCCAGCCACATGTGGTGGATCAGCTCAGCAATTGGACCACAGATCAAAGTAACACGCTGAATACATGTCAGAATACAGGCATTGTGTAAGCAATGGACCCACCCATGATGCCCACCACAGAGTCAGGGAAACAGATGCTGTCTCCCACCTTGAGTCAAGCAAACTGCAAGGACACAGTCCTAAGTGACAGAATTCCCTGCATGTAAGGGCCACACCTGGGTATCAGATGAGGAGTGGGCAGTGCACAATAGAGGGACATGGCTCCTGGACAACATGACTGCTGTACTGTGGCAGTTCAACCTGGCCCGAGGAGGGCACATAACATGTTAGACAGAGTACACAGTGCAGTCTTTGACTCACCCCCTCCTTGCTGCTCTCTGGCCTTCAGCTGCCCATCCAGGTCTGGAAAGACCACCGCCAGGATCCTGAGCATGTGGGGGGTCAGGGTCCGTGTTCCGCCCCTCCTGCGAGGAGGCGACAGCTTCAGCTGGACCCGTGCAATCCTCCGGGTCCAGCCCCGAAGGTCCTGCCACCTCTTTTGGCAGTTGCGGATCCGGCGCTTGTAGACCCCCACGGACCGGACAGCCCGGACGATGTCCTTCCATATCTCATGCTTCCGATGGGCAGAAGCCTGTCAGGATGACAAAGTGATAAGGCCATTATTACACATGCAACATATCCGTGCATGACACAGTTGCATATACATGTCGCAATCACAGGGGCACATGGTGTACCCAGGCAGTGCACGGCTGCCCATGGACAGTTTTCCAGAAGTCACTACATGGTATCATAGCATGGGGAGTAAAACCCTGTTCAGAAGCACTGTCACTGCACCATACCTGTCCAGTGCAAGTCACTACACACTATGGGGGGTGACAACTACTCAGTGAGCCTGCTAGCCAGTGGTGTGCTGACTCTCAGCCTTGCTAGTCAGACAAAATGCACATTCAGAAAGGCAGTGCACAGAACACTCACCTGCTCCCCTGGTGTCCCATACAGCTTGCTGTACTGTGGAAGTAGGCTGTCCAGCAGGGCCTGGTTCTCTTCAAGGCTGAAGGCTGGGGCTCTCTCCACAGTACGTGCCATTGCAGGGTCCAGAGGGGCAGAGACAGCAGCAGTGCAGTGGCAGATGTCGTCCTGGAGCATGTAGTGCAGGCAAGTGGGCTCTCAGGGGAACATGCAGCAATATATATGTGCTGGAGAGGCAGATACTGTCCCTTGTGTCCAAAGTGATAGGTCCAAGTCGTTTGCATCTTCTGAATCTGGCCAATCCATGGAATAGCAGCACCAAAACACGCCCACAGCATCCTTCAAAATTTCAACTTCATGACATACATGATTTTGCAACATTGTTGTGGGTGACCAACTGATTTTCCAGCAACCGACTCGTTCGAATATTCGAAAACGCGTCCGTTGCCAGGCAAGCCCATTGTCAATGGGTGCGCACCGATCGGTCCATTGAGGTACAACGCGCACAGGGGTACAACGCGTACCCGCACACATTGAATGCAATGGGCCGGCCGGAGGCACCGATCGGTCCATTGCAGTACAACGCGCACAGGGGTACAACGCGTACCCGCACACATTGAAAGCAATGGGCCGGCCGGAGGCACCGATCGGTCCATTGCTGTTCAACGCATCACTGTACATGTGACTGGCATATGTCAGCATGCCTGTCTCAGATGGACATATGCCAGCCACAGATAGCTCCCAGGGAGTGAGGGGCACACCTACATCACGACAGCCTGTCCAAACCTTATCATAAGGCATGTAAGGCTGCATTTCCTATTGTGTGTATGTTGGTGTACATGTTGTCCTGTGGGTGTCACCTGTGGGCAGCCACCCCCAGGCTGTGCACGTGTTAATGGGGACAGGATCCTGGGTGTTACGTGTACGTGACCACTGTGATGTGCAACTGTTCATATCTGTGCATGTGCCATGGTCACATTTCACAGTGGTGTTTGTGTATGTCATGTCACATACCCCGTGAGTCCCATGTGGGACGGTATGTTTGAGCCAGGGTGTCCCAGTGGCACAATAGTGATGGCCCTCCACAGTCTTTGTGCATGTAGTGTTTACAATGTCTCTGATTTCATGTGCACAATGGGAGACAGTCTCCACATCCACGTTGTGTGTGCATGGACTCTGATGTTGTGCGTGTGTGTCACAGACGTCCATGGCTCTCCTGCCATGGCAAGTGTGGCCACTACCTGTGGGGGTCATGTTTGTTTTGTTGTGGTGTACACATGATACTCCAGGTGATGCCAGTGTCCATGTGGCATTACAGGGTCCCTGGGAATGTGCCTGTCGTTGAGCTGTGGTGCCTGGGGCACATCTGTCCTCACATGTCACTGGGGGGTGACTGTGACACAGCATCATGATATCCAATGGGCCAACCTGGGACAAATTGATGCCACCTGTAGGACCGTGTTGACAGATGTTGGCCATGTATGTACCATACATGTCGTTCCGGTACTGCACACTTCATGTAGTTGTGCCTCATGATGATGTATGTTGGGATCTTGAGTGTGTTCAATGCCGCATATGTGGGGTGACTGACGATCTTGCTTACTTCTCCTCTGCACTGCAGGGCTCCTGCTGTCCATCGGCCATTCCCAGACCTGGCAACGATGGTGGAACGGGACAGCATCCGACGGTACCGCTTCACCAGGCAGCTGATTGAGGATTTGGCAGTGCAGTTGTCCCCACATTTGCAGCCTGGCCGGCCGTATCCTACAGCGCTGACCCCCAAGGTGAAGGTGATGGCAGCCCTACACTTCTTTGCCACCGGTACCTTCCAACATACTGTGGCGTCTGCTGGTGGGATGTCACAGACCATGTTCAGCCGTGTGCTCCGCGATTTCTTGGCGGCAATGTTGCTCTTCCTGAACCGGTACATCTATTTCCCTAGACTGCGACGACTCACTGACGTGAAGAGTGACTTTTATGCCCTGGGGAGGATGCCGCATGTCATTGGCTCCATTGATGGGACACATGTGGCTTTGGTACCACCACAGGCCCAGGAGCAGGCCTACAGGAACCGCAAGCACTACCACTCGGTCAATGCACTGGTGGTGTGTCTTGCAGACATGACCATCACACACGTGTGTGCCCGTTTCCCTGGTTCAGCACACGATGCCTTTGTGATGAGGAGTAGTCGCATCCCCAGGTTGATGGCACAGATGCAGAACCAGCGTGCCTGGCTTGTCGGTGTGTACTGACTTTGTGCCATTGTGTGTGATCTGATCTGTAGTATTCCGCCCACTTTTCCAAGTCAGCTGATGTGCACTTGTCTGTCCGTAGGTGACTCGGGATACCCCAACATGCCGTGGTTGCTGACACCCCTCAGGAACCCTGTGACACCTGCCCAGATGCGCTACAATGAGGCACATGGTCGGACCAGGAGAGTGATTGAGCGGACCTTTGGTCTCCTGAAGAGCCGCTTCCGCTGCCTGGACAAGACCGGAGGGTCCCTCCCATATGCCCCTGCGAAAGTGTGCAAGATTATCATCGTCTGCTGCATGCTCCACAACCTGGCAGTGCGGAAGGAGTTGCCTCTCATCCAGGATGACGATGACCAACATCCGCCACCTGTGGAGGATCCTGGCCTGGACCACGATGCCAGTGACGATGATGATGATGATGGTGATGGTGATGTCCGCACACAGCTCATCACCAACTTCTTTAGCTGAATGTGAGTATCCTGAGGTGTCATGTGAATGATGTGAGTTGGCATGATGTGTGGGTGGTGCTCTGGTGCTGTTGGAGTGTGTCCATGGGCTACTTGACTGGATGTGTGTTGCGATGTGTGGTGACAGGTGGGCTGTACTCCCCAACAGTGTTGACATGCTAACTTGGTTCTGGGTGGGTATCTTGTAACATGTATTGTGCATGAGTTTTGCTGTTCTGTCCTGTACTCCATTGCTTTTGACTGTGTGTCATTTCTGTCCTTCACAGGGTACTTTCAGATTCGTTTGGTCAACTGTGTCCACCGACAACGTGATTGCACATCCAGGCTGGTAGCTGTTGTGTCCCTACAGGTGATGTGCGCCACACCCATGGACTTCCTTCTGTCTACAGTTGTTGACTGTGTGCCCGCTACCAGGTGGGGTTACCTTGCATCTGTAGTGGTTACGGCATGTTGCTACTGTGTAATAAACCTGTGCTTCACTTAGTGATGTGCGTTGTCTGTGGTCACACATTTGACTGCCATTTGCTTACTGCACCTGTGGGCTACTTGACTACAACTGGGAATGGGTGTGGTGTCTGTGCATTGCACCGTCTTCCCTGGCAACATCAGTGTAGGCAATGAGTCAGATGGCCTAGGTGTGTATGTGTTGTGTAGCCCTGGTGGTGTGTCTCCCTCATATGTGTCACGTTGCCTGTACTCACATGCCTGTGTTGTCCTTGCTGTTGCAGTTCGCATACACAGTGTAATTTTGTTGTTCATCATCCCCATAACAGTACCCACGTTGGAATCACGACAGAGGCAAGTATGGTGTATTATTGTGTTTATTGTGATACATCTGTGATAATAGTGCATAGGATGGATTGTGCTGTACATGAATCTTGCAATCCCAAGTTCCTAGATGAATAGAAAGTCCAGGTAGACAGGATCCCCAGTATCGGGGCCACAGTTGTCTGACACATTGTTCCAACTTGTACTCCCCATGCAATGTGTGGGAGTAGTGTTGCCATCAACAGGGTGAACAGTCTGTGCACAAAGGCGAAAATCCAGAACAGGTTCAGGCTTCCTGGGAGTTGCGCTTGGCCATCAGCCTCTCACTTTCCCCTCCTCGGACGACCCCTCTTCTTGGGGGGGGGGCCCTCAAGTGCAGGCTGCTGCGGTGCAGGGGACTCTCCGCCAGAGTCCTCCTCCCTCCCTGTGGCAGTTGCAGTTTGTTCGGTACCAGATGTTGTTGGCACACAGGGAGGTGTGGACTGGTTGCTGTTCATCTGGCGGAGGCATTGTAAAATGTCCCTGTGCACCGCCGTCATCTCATGTAGTACATCCCACTTGGACTCCACGCGGGTCATGTGGGAGTCCACACGTGACATGTGGGAGTCCACACGTGACATGTGTGACTCCACATGGGACATGTGGGAGTCCAAGCGGGCATGATGGGCAGCCTGCTGCTGTTTGATGTCTCTGAGGAGCCCCACTACCTGGCTGAGCTCTCCGGTGCTGGACTGGTACGCATCAGCTATGCGTACCAGTTGTGGGTCTTCATGCACACCAGCAACGTCTGCAAGCAGCGACCTCTGTCTCCCACCCCTCCCACCACCCCTGCTGACATGTGCAGTGTGTGCAGTTGCACGCACAGATAACCCTGGTCCACCTTGGGGGTTGGTGGTGGTGGTGGTGTCCATGGCCCCAGGTTGGTCCAGGGTCACTGCGCTGGTGTTGTTCCTTATTCTGTCCATGTCGGCAGGGATGGTATTCGTGGTGACAGTCGTTGGAGGGGTGGGTGCAGGGGGTGCAGCTGGTGGACCTGCTGGTGCTGCAGCTGGTGGTCCTGCTGGTGCAGCATGTTGACTTGCACCGGATGTGCCAGGTTGTTCTTCATCGTCCGAGGAGGACAGAGGCTGTACGACGCCAGTGAGCTCGGCATCCTCTTGAGCCTGGGACTGGGACTCCTCAGCGTCTGCTGCTGTGTCCCTATCATCACCTGTTTTTGGGAGACACAAACAATGTATGTCATGTTTCTGCAGGCATCAGTGGTTGACACACCTGACAGTTGTGACTGTGCCTCGGGGTGCGGGCCTGTACATTGTATTGTCCTAAGTCGTCACAGTCAGGGGTTGATATTGGTGTGGCACATTGTCCTGCATTATTTGGGCATTTCTATGTATTCTCTGGGGTGTGAACATGGTCTGCATTGATTGTGTTTGGTTGACAGCCAGACCTCCTTCCCACCCACCCACCCACCCAGTCAGTTATCCCACCATGGAACGTGCTTGCATTGCAGGGAGTGTAAGTTGTCTCTCAGGATGTCAGTCAGAGGTGTCCTGCTGTTTGTTGGTGCACAGTTGGCAGCAGGGCCTTGTGCTCCCCGCAGCAGTAGCCAGTGTCAGCCATCTTGTGAGTCCTTCTCCACTCCCTGTGATGTGAGCATGGTTCAGGGTGGTGTTGATGGGCCAGTTGTGAGGCTGAGCAATGTCTGTGACTACGACTCCCATCATGCTATTGCCTCCACCCCCTTCCCAGCATGC
Source organism: Calotriton arnoldi (assembly GCA_963921515.1). Classification (NCBI taxonomy): domain Eukaryota; kingdom Metazoa; phylum Chordata; class Amphibia; order Caudata; family Salamandridae; genus Calotriton; species Calotriton arnoldi. Next base: position 1,687,580 of record CAWUFW010000195.1, on the reverse strand, counting down.
CCATGCTTCCTTCCTTTTGACTCTGCTTCCCTGTGGGGTGGGCTGGCTGTGCTGACAGGATGGCTGGGAGTGTTGTCCTGGCAGTTGTTTGGCTAAGAGTCCCAAGAGTGTCCCTGTGCTTCACACAACATAACCCAGGGTGGTGGTGCTTTGTGGGATCTTGTGTTAGGATGGAGGGCATTGCATTCTACCAGGTGGGTACTGTGGAGTTTGTGTTGGGGGGGGGGGTGTGAGGGGAGGTGCTGGTGACTATGGTCAGTGCTGCAAGTCCCCCTTCCCACCCAGCCAGCCGGATATCCCACCATGGAACGTGCTTGCATTGCAGGGAGTGTAAGTTGTCTCTCAGGATGTCAGTCAGTGGTGTCCTGCTGTTTGTTGGTGCACAGTTGGCAGCAGGGCCTTGTGCTCCCCACAGCAGTAGCCAGTGTCAGCCATCTTGTGAGTCCTTCTCCACTCCCTGTGATGTGAGCATGGTTCAGGGTGGTGTTGATGGGCCAGTTGTGAGGCTGAGCAATGTCTGTGACTACGACTCCCATCATGCTATTGCCTCCACCCCCTTCCCAGCATGCCCATGCTTCCTTCCTTTTGACTCTGCTTCCCTGTGGGGTGGGCTGGCTGTGCTGACAGGATGGCTGGGAGTGTTGTCCTGGCAGTTGTTTGGCTAAGAGTCCCAAGAGTGTCCCTGTGCTTCACACAACATAACCCAGGGTGGTGGTGCTTTGTGGGATCTTGTGTTAGGATGGAGGGCATTGCATTCTACCAGGTGGGTACTGTGGAGTTTGTGTTGGGGGGGGGGTGTGAGGGGAGGTGCTGGTGACTATGGTCAGTGCTGCAAGTCCCCCTTCCCACCCAGCCAGCCGGATATCCCACCATGGAACGTGCTTGCATTGCAGGGAGTGGAAGTTGTCTCTCAGGATGTCAGTCAGTGGTGTCCTGCTGTTTGTTGGTGCACAGTTGGCAGCAGAGCCTTGTGCTCCCCACAGCAGTAGCCAGTGTCAGCCATCTTGTGAGTCCTTCTCCACTCCCTGTGATGTGAGCATGGTTCAGGGTGGTGTTGATGGGACAGTTGTGGGGGGGGCAATATGTGTGAGTGCGACTCCCATGATGCTATTGGCTACACTGACTTGGCCAGCATACACAGAATTCCTTCCTTTGAGTGGTCTTCACTGTGTGTTGGTGTTGTTGTGGTGGCTACATGTGTGGATGTGTGTGTTAGTTCTATTTGTGCCACTGCCTAGCTGTAGTTGTGGTTGTGTTTGTACATGTGTTGGCACAGTTGGATGTGACTTTTTTGATGGCATGTGTTGTGTTTATCTGACTGACATACACATTTTGGGATGATTCTGTTCTAGTTGCTGTGTAATTGCTATGAGTGCATGGTTTGACTCTCCCCTTGACAGTGATGTGTGTGTTTTGTGGCAGTTTATTGTGTACATTTGTTGTGTACTCACCAGGCTCTGGGATGTCCTCTAGTCCATATACGCTCACTGGCGGAAGGATGGCCCGCACCTTCTCCTCCCAGGGCCTGAGGTATACTGGCTTGGCAGGAGGGCCACTGCCGGTGTGTTGGCTGTTGATGTAGTCTTGCTTCAGCAGCTCCCGTACCCTCCTGCGCACGTCATACCACCTGTTCTGGATGTCGGTCTTTGTGCGCCGACATGGTGATTGGGCGTTCACCCTGTTGATGATCCTCTCCCACATCTTGGTTTTCTGCGACATGGGGGTCTGTTGGACCAGAGTGCCAAACAGCTGTGGCTCCACCCTGAGGATCTCGTCTACCATGACTTCCAATTCACTATCTAGGAACTTGGGATTCTTCTTGGGGGGCATGGTGATGGGTGGTGATAGTGGGTGCTGTGTGTGTTGGTGTGCAGGTGAGGGTGTGTGGGTGTGTGTTGTGCTGGGTGTATGTGAGGTAGGTATTTGTTGGTGTGCTGCTGGTGTGTGGCTTGTGTGAGGGATGAGCTGTGGGTGTGTGGTTGCTTTCTCTTGGGTGCTGGCAGTGGAATGGCATTTGCAAAGGCTCATGGTAGTGATTTGTGTCCTTTATATAGGTGGAGTTGTTGGTGTGTCTTTGTTCTCTGTCCCCACCCCCCAGTATTTATTGGCTTGGTAATTGCTTGTTTGGCCTTTTTTTGGTTGATTTTTCCTTTGTGCTGTTTGTGTATGTTGGAAACGTTCTTGTGACCGAGTCGGACCCTGCATTGGTCTCGTACGGTGTTTTCCGTTTCGTTCACGCTGTGTTTGTGCAGTTTTGTATGCTGCGTACGCGTCGGTCGCGGTGTATTGTGTTGCTTCGGCTCGGTTTTGTATGCGTGTCGGTCGTACGGCTTGTCCTCCGTCCGACTCGGTCGTGTTTTCGCGCCTTGCATCGTACTTTGCAGGTTGGAGTTGGCGGGTACGATTCGGTCGGATTTGTTCCGGGTGCGTGTCGGTCGGTTGGATTCGCGTGTTTTTCCGGCCGGATTGCTATTTTCCGAGCGGGTCGGTCGGTCGGCTTGGTTTCCTGACGTGTCGGTCGGATTTATCGCGGCTTGCATCGTACTTGGCGTGTCGGGCGCCACTGGTACGTGTCGGTCGGTATTTTTTCCGGATCCGAGTCGGTCGGTGCTTTTTCCGGCCCGAATCGGAATCGACCCCTTAATCTCTGCTGCACTAAAAAAATGAATGTGAACTTCTGTAACGTAACGAGCTCATGTAAAGCACCCCAATATCTTCCGGTCAAGTCCAATTCCAGCTAAATAAAAATGTAAAAGAAATAGTGCCTCAAGCACAGAGAATGGATACTAATTAAGGTAAATCAATGTGTACTTGGTCCATGCTCCACCCAATGACAAGGAAAAGATGGAATTATAAGGCAGCAAAGAAGAGTGATAATGATGCTAACAAATGGTAAGTAATATGCAGGCTAAAAGCCCCTTCTTAGGGCCCGATTCCGATCTCGTTCGGAAGGCTTTCAAATCGGATTTGGATTTACCGGATCCGAATCGTAGCCCTTGTTTAAGACCGAATCGTACACAAGTCCGAACGACCAAGTACGATACGAAGATCGCGTAAGCGCCGACCGAATCGTTTCCAGACCCGAACCGCTCCGTACGTCTCATTTGTAGACGAATCGCACCGCGCAATGGAGCTGATTTCCGACCGAGCGAGTACGATGCACGATTCAGACAGACGCTTTGCCTCAGTCTCAGTGAGACGAAACGGCTGTCGGAAGCGTACTTCAGGGGGCCATACTAGACCCCCTTCACCCGGGGCCCTTCGAATCTATCACGGGGGTGCCCATGGGTCCCCCAGATCCAAGCATGCACAGTGTGGCGGGCACCATGGGGTGCCCGCCACAGGGTGTACTCTTTTCCCCACCCACCCATTTTCTGCTATGGGAGCCTGTGTACGCGTCTGTACACAGGCTCCCATAGAGTTCAATGGGAGACTGAGTGAACCGAGTCCATAGGCATACAGCAGCATTGTAATCGCTCGTTCGGACTCCCTGAGCACGTCTCGCTCGGAAAGCCCTCCAGATCTGAGTCGTACGGAGGGCTTTCCTAGCGAGATCGGAATCGAGCCCATAGAGAGGTTATTTTTCAGATACACCAGATCGTCACCATAGCGACAGCACATGTGCTCTACCTGCAAGCTTGATCTAAAAAGTAGAATAGCCTGAATCAGTGTAAGCTCCCATTCTGAGTGTCCTGCAGAGTGTCCTGGGAGGGAAAACTGTCACAGGTAAATACCTCTACTGCACATTATGGTCATTCTCCTTGATGATTTTACCTTCCTATGCCAGGTTCTGCAGGTCAGAATAACAGTTAAGTTGTGGTGTTTGTTTTATCACATTGCAATAGTGCATATTTTCCGTTGTCTGTGTAAGACCTGTCAGCCTTCGGGTGGTCTTCCGCAGGCTTTTTGTGTTAATCCTCAGTTTTGCTGATCTTGTTGCAGGGCCGGACTGGGAACGCAAACCGGCCCTGGCAATTAAGTCGGATGGGCAGCGGAGGGAGGGGGGGCAAGGGGGAAGGTGCTGGTGGGAAGCACTGCTTCTTTTGGTACAGGGGGCTGATACCAAAACCGGCCCCCTGTACCAAAACCAGCCCCCACCGGTCCAAAACCAGCCCCCACCCTTCCGACCCACCGGGGAAATGCCCGGTGCCCGCTACGGCCAGTCCAGCCCTGTCTTGTTGGCTTTAGGACTCTGTGCACTTTTCCACTGCTAACCAGTGCTAAAGTGCATGTGCTCTCCCCTTTAAATGTGGTGAAATTTGCTTGCACCCAATTGGCTCATTTATTTTACTTGTAAGTCCCTAGTAAATTCGTACTAAATGTACCCTAGGCCTTTGAGTTAAATGCTGCTAGTGGCCTGTGGCACTGATTGTGCCACCCACTTAAATTGCGTTTAACATGTCTCAGGCCTGCCATTGCAGCCTGTCTGTGCAGTTTCAAACTGCCATTTCGATCTGGCAAAATAAACCTTTTGTATGTAACCACAAAGAAGGCCGGAGGAGGTTTAACGACCAGCAGGGGGCGGCTCCCCAACAAGTAACAAGTAACACACAAAAGCCACCCTGGGTCAGGGAGAAAGAGGAACAAGTGATAGGAGTGTGGGGGGGGGGGTTCCTTTTTATAGGACAGGGTTAAAACCAATTATACCGCCATGCCCAGAAAATTCAACCTAGCATGGTTGTAAGTGATCAAAGGGTCGACATGTTTCAGCCAAGATGCCCTCAGTCGAGGTGCTGTGGCTTTCTTCAGGACCTAATGAATGCAGTGAAATAAGTGTGACACCAAACCAAGCTCAGGATGGTGTGCAAAAAATACTGCGACTGGCGGAGAGGACGTCAGTCATGGTTAGCTGGAGTTTCAGCGGTGTTCCCGTTAGTTGTCGGGAATTAGTGGAAACTCATCTTCGGCGCACTCGAGGAGGGTCCCGACGCACAGCAGGGCACAGCCGCCTATGGAGCTAAGGTTCTATGGAGCCCTCCTCGAGTGCGCCGAGGATGAGTTTCCACTAATTCCCAACAACTAACGGGAACACCGCTGAAACTCCAGCTAACCACGATTGACGTCCTCTCCGCCAGTCGCAGTATTTTTTGCACACCATCCTGAGCTTGGTTTGGTGTCACACTTATTTCACTGCATTCATTAGGTCCTGAAGAAAGCCACAGCACCTCGACTGAGGCATCTTGGCTGAAACATGTCGACTCTGATCACTTACAACCATGCTACGTTGAATTTTCTGGGCATGGCGGTATAATTGGTTTTAACCCTGAACCTTGGGTGTATCAATAAAACTGCCTATTAACACACCAAGGAGCCAGTTTTAATCCTCACTTACACTTTTTGCCTACACTCTCCTTCCACACCCGGGCTCATCACAGGTTTTAGCATACCTCTTGTTTCTTAAAAATCAAAACATCCCTGAGCTCCTCCCTCTCAGTTAGGGAGTCATAGCCCGCACTGCGACCAGGTTCGCAGTGCGAGGAGGTTCCCTATGATGAAGCATGTCACCCTCGGGTGAGTGAGGGAATTCGTCCTATAAAAATGACCCCCCCCCCACACTCCTATCACTTGTTCCTCTTTCTCCCTGAATCAGGGTGGCTTTTGTGTGTTACTAAAATAAACCTTTTGCCAGACCAAAACCTTCTTTTTCAATGCATTTAAGTCACCCCTAGGGTAGGCCCTAAACGGCACATAGGGCAGGGTGCAGTGTATTTAAAACTGTGGACATGCACTTTTAACTTTTACTCTACAATTTGTTTTTCACTACTGCAAGGCCTACAAATCCCATAGGATAACATTAAGTTAATTGATTACATTCAGTAGGAGATCATCTGCAAGCAGGTAGGAATGTCGAGTTTGGTGTCTAAAGCATTGTAATTCAAAACCCTCTTTAATGGTAAAGTCAGATTTTAAGTCAAAGTTCTGAAAATGCCACTTTTAGAAAGTTGGCATTTTTTGATCCCAACCATTTGGTGTCTGCAGCCTGTATCCTTGGTCACATGACTAGGTGTAGCGGACAGTTGGTCTTTGTGTATTTCTCCCAGACTGTGAGGCAAAGGTGCTACCAGGATGGGCCTTCTCTGGCTTGATGAGGGGGAGGAGCTATCACCTACCACACTTGCACATCACAAAGTCACTGCCTGAGCACACTCACAAAGGGTTGTACACTAGTCGTTTGTGACTCCAGACAAGCTGGGACCAGGGAAGGGAGGCAGGAAATTCCAAACACGTCTGGTGGTGGAAACCTCCAGAACCCTCCCCTACTTCAAAGTGAGCACCAGTTATAAATATTGGACCCTCAGACCTAACTCTTCAGTGCACCTCTGAACCTGTGGAAGACTCAGAAGGATTGCTGTGCTGCTCTGCAAGAAGGACTGCTACTATGTTGCCCTACAGCCCTGCTGCCCCATTATCCCGCTACCTGAGTGATAGAACTGGACCTATATCTTGATCTCAGGACCACCACAGTGACTCCAAGGACAAGTTGGCTGGCCTCCTTATCAAAGCTTTACGGACAGAAATAGCTCCAATCACTTTGAACCCAGCACCTGGACTCTGCCTGCTGTGATTCCCACCCCTCAAGTGGTACCACTCCAGTCCTAGACCCTAGGATGTGGACCTGAAGGTGCTCTGCCAGCCAACGTGTGGTCCTGTAGGCAGAACCAATCCAGCACAATGCTTCTTCTTGCAGCTTTGCGTCAGAGTCGCTGCAGCGCAATGCCTCCCCAATGCTGCACCTCGCATCACAGCCTGCAGTCTCCTCAGAACTGCTCCTGCACAACGCATGCTTGATGCAGGCCTTTGCGTTGCAAGCCCCTTGTAGACAGCATCCTCGATGATGACGCAGGACTCCACATCACAGCCCTGCATCTTCTTCGGAACCACCGGTGTGAGATGGATCTTCGACGCAGGACTTTGCATCGCAAGCCCCTCGTCAACGGCACCCTTGACAATGACATAGGACTTCGCATTGCAGTCTTGCAGCATCTCATGACAATCGCGGTTCACTGACAAAACATCAACACCCAAAACATCCCCATACAACAATATCGAATTATAAATATCGATGTCAAAAATATCGGCATCCTATATTTATAATGGTAAGTACAAAAATATCGGGAAAAAAATATCGATATCATAAATATAGATGTACAAAATATTGTTTTGTATATATATATATATATATATATATATAAAATAAAATCATAAATATTAAATATATTAAATAATAAAATTAGTTTAAAAAAAATAGATTTAATATACATTTTAGCAAATATAACAAATAAATTTAACCGCTTCGGTGCTCGGGACGGCCCCCGGCCATCCAACGTCACAGTGGGCGTGCGCGGAGGACAGCCGAGGGCCGTCCTAAACACGCCCACTCAATAAATCACCCGCACCGCAGCGGAATTCGCTCTGCGGTCAACGGGTTAAGTAAAAAAGTTAAACACACATATATAATAATTATTATATATATTCACTGTAAAACAGTTAAACTAATATTTTTAATTTATTTTATAATTTTAAAATGACATAAAAATGTAACAAATAAATATATATATATACATATACCAATAACATAAAAATGTTGTTAGAAAACATTCTATTATGAATTAAAATATTTAACTATTTAAAAATATTTAAACTTAAATTTCCCACTCCAGTCAATGCAACAGTAGGGAAAGTATTGGATAGCGGAGGGATAACATTTACTATTCCCACTCCAGTCAGTGCAACAGTAGGGAAATTGTTGGATAGCGGAGGGGTAAAAATTACTATTCCCACTCCAATGAGTGCAACAGTAGGGAAAGCGCTGGATAGCGGAGGGGTAAAAATTACTATTCCCACTCCAATGAGTGCAACAGTAGGGAAAGTCTTGGATAGCATAGAGATAAAAGTTACTATTCCCACTCCAATGAGTGCAACAGTTGAGAAAGTGTTGGATAGCATAGAGATAAAAGTTACTATTCCCACTCCAATGAGTGCAACAGTTGAGAAAGTGTTGGATAGCATAGAGATAAAAGTTACTATTCCCAATCCAATGAGTGCAACAGTTGAGAAAGTGTTGGATAGCGGAGGGGTAAAAATGACTATTTCCACTCCAGTGAGTGTAACAGTAGGGAAAGTGTTGACTAGCGGAGGGGTAAAATTTACTATTACCACTCCCGTCAGTGCAACAGTAGGGAAAGTGTTGGATTGCAGAGGATAAAAATTAGTATTCCCACTCCAGTCAATTCAAAATTAAAAACAAACAAAATATCAACAACAAAAAATATTTAAAAAACAAAATTAATTTAAAAAAAATATAAATATGTTAAAAATTTAAATACAAATATAATTAATATTAAAAACATTTAAAAACATATTTTAATGTTAAATACATTTCACAAATACCTACAAATATTACATTAAATAAAATATTAAAATATATTTCAAACAAATATTTTTAGTTAGAAATTATTTATAAACAAAACCATTTTTACATACATTTATTTTATTTACATCCTACCCTATAACACCACACAATTCACAACCCACATCTAAATTAAAATAAAATGTACTTCCACAATTAACATAATTAATTATCAATTAAATAAATAATAATAATTAAAAAACAAATTTAAACACATAACAATTAATTAACTTCCCATCCTTTACCCTTATAAACCCCACAACCCACACCTAAAATTAATTACACAATTTCCATATTTAATTTTTAATTAATTAATTATTAACTACTAATTAATTAATTAAAAATAAATTACTTCCACCCTTTACCCATATAAACCCGACAACCCGCACCTAAAAGTAATTACACAATTTCCATATTTAATGTTCAATTAATTAATTAATATTAATTAACAACTAATTATTAATTAATTAAAAATAAATTACTTACCACCCTTTACCCCTATAAATCCCACAACCCGCACCTAAAATTAATTACACAATTTCTATATTTAATTTTCCATTAATTAGGTAATATTAACAACTAAGGGGCACATTACGATACCCGGCGTAAAAAAATCCGCCAGGCATGGAAGCGGCAAAAATCCGCCCGCACACACCGCCTGAACACCGACCACGCCATTATGAGTACACAAACTGAAAACCGCCATCGGCGGAAAAATCATACAAAATACCGCCCGCCATCGTCCGAGTCGGAGTCAAACCGCCCGCCACGGACGGAAACACGCACGACAACACAAAACCGCCTGCCCTCACGGCCGACACACCGCACGTGAAATTACGATCGCACCGCCATGAGCGCGGAAAAACAACAAAAATACCGCCCGCCAGCGCAAACAACGCCGATGAGAATCGACACGGCAGAAGCCATGGCGCCCACGTACCTGCACAGAAACCATCCGCACACAAAACCAATAGCACACAACATGGCCAACAAGTCCACACAGCAAGGCACGTACAAATACACAAGCACAGTACACATCCCGAAAACACCCCCGGACAAACAAAAAATACAAAGGCCAGAACCCCAGACACAACACACCTGAAAACAACAGACCATGAGGACACACCCACATAGGTGAGTACAAAAGCAGCACTCGCACAGACCACAACCCCTTGCTACATTGCAAACCAGAGAGGAGAGGAGAGGACACAGTGACACAGCAAGGACAGCAGCACACCACAGAAACGCACACATCACAACCACCACCACCACCACCACCACCAAACACCGGCACCACAAACCCCCTGCACATTACACAACACACACCGCACCACCACCACAAACACCATGGCACCACAAAGGATGCCCAAGTTCACGCCCATGGAGCTGACGGTCATGGTCGACGAGATCATCAAGGTGTACCCACAAATCTATGGGAACATGGTCCAGCACACACCACTAGCCACCAGAAACAGAATGTGGACCCGGATCGTAGACCAGGTCAATGCAGTCGGGACCCTGCCCAGGAACAGAACCGAGATAAACAAACGTTGGAATGACGTAAAGAGCCTGGTCAAGAAGAAGGAGGGCAAAAACAGAGAGCTGGCTGCCGTCACTGGCGGAGGGAATCCCGCGCTCTTTAAGACCTTCAAAGCGTGGGAGGAGAAGGTGCGAGTCGTAATACATCCGGAGATCCTCGCCGGATTAGCAGGGGGAGTGGAGGCTGGTAAGTACAAACTAATGTATACCAGCACACCGCTATGTACTCACATGCGCAACTACCATGCCACAGCTCCCAGGGACAAACACCCCCATGTCCAGCACACAATACACAACACATCACACACACATGCAACAGACACTACCACACACAGCCCAAACCGAACAACTGTAAGATGCGTGGGGACATGTGTACACTAAGCCAGCCACGTAACCACCAACAGGTCCCCAAATATGCCAGAAGCGCCACAACGAGCACCCACCACACCCATGTGTCCGCCACAGCTGCACTAACCGACAAGTAACAGGTAAGTGGCAGGAACACAAAGTGCAGTGGGTCGGAGGGGGGACAGCTGAAGTACAACACCCACCAGGCCCCCACTCCCACAGACCAGCAAGGTGGAGCACTCCCCACACCCATGTGTCAGGCACAGCTGCACCAACTGACAAGTAACAGGTAAGTGGCAGGAACACAAAGTGCAGTGGGTGGGACGGTGGACAGCCCAAGTACAACACACACCAGGCCCCAGTCCCACAGCACAGCAAGGAGGAGCATCCCCCACACCCCACACCCACGTGTCAGCCACCGCAGTGCACAACGACAGCCGAAAGGCAGACATCACGGTCCACAGCAATCGGTGTCAGTGGGTGTACAGCCACCCCCACGACCCACTACACCCCCCACCCCCACAGACCTGCAACATGGAGCACCCCCCGCTAAGAGCCATGTGGCATCCAGTACAGTGCACGCACGAACAACTTGCAGGTGGGAAACTGGACAGGGCTGGATTACTGGAGGCATGAGGACCATAACACCACCAACACATGGGACATGTCACGTAGCACACGAACACGCAGCACCGCCCACCGTCACGAACAAGTGAACAATGTGCACACGGACATGAACAGCAGACTCACACCCCACATGACCCATCACAGACATAGCAACACCCAAGGAGCCACGTCTGCATGCACAAGCCACACTGAATATAGTCCCACACGGCAGCCACTGTGCAACTCATCACACACAACCGAAACACCATTGAAGTCCTGTCCATGTAGCCCCTACTGCCTGTCAACCACACACCCCACAACTACGCCTATGTAAGACAAACAACACTAGACGCAACAGAGCGGAACAACAGAAATGCACACGAACACCACTGAACCCATCAAACACACAGACACACCATGCACATACAACATACCATCCATCCCATCCGTCAGCCCCAGTCTCATGAAAGGCATGTCATCCGCACAGCTGCCACACATACAGCAGTCACGCTAAGACACATGCCCATGACCAACCATGTGCCAGAAGTCAATTAAGCGCACGACACACTGTGAGCAACAACACACAACATGGGCCACACCCCCCCGAGCACTGCAGTGATGCACATGGCACAGGGCAGCACGCACACCAAGGAGATGGGACAACTGCAATACGTTGGCTGGCACACAACCATCACTCACTCATAACGATGCGTCCAATGCCATGTCCAGTAACCACAACAGACAGCAAATATGCAGGGCATGTCAGGCATGCACACACCTCAGACCATGCACTGTCATGCTGCCACAACACATGTCACGTTCGGCACCCATGGCTCACAGCATGTACCCCAAAAGCATATACCCTCCCAAATGCGAATCTGGGGCATAGCCCCCATGTTGCCATATGCGTTCCTAAGCGTTCCATTTGAACCCCAAAAGCATATTCCATCCCAAATGCGAATCTGGGGCATGGCCCCCATGTTGCCATATGCGTTCCTAAGCGTTCCATTTGAACCCCAAAAGCATATTCCATCCCAAATGCGATTCTGGGGCATGGCCCCCATGTTGCCATATGCGTTCCTAAGCGTTCCATTTGAACTCCAAAAGCAAAGTACAAACCAGACCCAGGACGGGCCAGGAGCCCGCATACACCAGAGTCACAATGAGTAGGGGCAAAGCAACACACCCATCGGCATGGCCAATCCGTCCCATGCCACATGTGCACAGCACACAGTCCCATTGCCTAGCACACACACCTACAGATGCCACAGCCACACACTCGCCTCCGGAAACCCATGTACGAGATTGCACGAACTGCCAATGTCAGACGACTAATACATACTTCGCCAGGTGCAACACAATAACAAATCTCATTCTCTCCACAGGTGACGAACTGCTGGACGCTGGGGATGGAGCCAGCACAGCCAGCCTACAAGCCCCCAACGAGGACACACGGATCTGGAGGATCTGTCCACCTCTTCGGACACGGACCACCAAGCTGGCCCATCTGGCGTGGCAGGGCCCAGCCGCTCCCCAGGACCCCTCCTACCCACCAACCCATCATCCAGGGATGCTGAACAGTCCCAGTCCCCTGCTGCCACTGTCGTTGCGGCCACACCCACGGTCATTGCGGCCACTACCACTGCCGCAACCGCCACCATCGCCGCACCGACCACCACCGCCTCCACCACCACCACGTCTTCGCTGGCACCAGCCCCAGCGCAGGTGGTGGCCCGGCCGACTGGATCCACCCTGGGAGCCACAGCGAGGACCGTGGTGAGCAATGTGGCTAGTGGGCAGGGCCGGTGGCAGCAGGACTGGTAGGAGGAGCAGGGTCAGGGAAACGCCAGCCTCCCCTGGGAGCCATGCCCTGCCTCAAATGGACAGAGTCCTTGGGGCCTATGAAGAGGCCCAAGGACAATGGGCCAGGTCTGCTACTGACACGCGGGAGGTGCTGGGGGTGCTGAGGTCCATGGACGCCCATATGGGCCAATTCGTGTCCCGTATGGACCAACTCGTGGACCTCATGGGCCAGCTGGTGGTGGCGGTGGGGTCACAGGCAAGGCCAGCAACACCACCTCCGCCACCACCTGCTAGGGCGCAGGCTCGGGCAGCAGTGTCCACTTCCCTGCGTCCACAGCCAGTGAGCACACCTCACCCACCACCAGCAGGTCGCCACCACACACCCCCTCCCAAACGTGGAAGGGGCCGTCCGAAGAGGAAACAGATCTCCCGGGAGGACTTCGCACGCTCCAGTCGCAAGTGAGGCAGCCAGCCAGCCTTCCGCCAGCCTTCCTTGACCAGCCACTGCATTGACTTGCTCTACGATCCCACTCCACACAGCCATCTGGATGGCATGTGTGTGTTGGACTATGGACATAGAACCAGTGGGTACACCCTGATCATCACGCAGCCATGACCGACAGCTCATTGTCACTGCACGCACCACTTTTGTCATCACCTTACACACAATCACATGTCACAGTTCGTAATAAATGCACCTTTTTCACTAACTGCTGTTTGTGCCCTGTGTCTTTATTGTCCGGAATACAACGGCCACCTTGGGCGGAAAGGCACCTGATGCGTGGCATGGAAATGGAATCCGGAGGGCCTGTAGGGACCTAGGGGTGGGAGACAGAACAGGAGCACATTCAATGAGTGTGTCACACACCCATCACACAGTACATGTCAACAACTACAAGCAATGTACACACATCGCACAGAGCAATAGGGCACAATGCCACAGCCACCAACAGTGGCATACTACCCTGGCCATGGAGCGTTGACACACTGCACGCAGTGAACATACGGCCACCCTGACACAGCACACACACACCTGCATAGATACAGACACATCATCCGTCGTACATGGACACTCACCGTCAAGTGAAGTAGCGGGCGATGAGCTGCTGGCGCACATTCCCAGCTTCCTCCTCTCCGCTGTCCACCTCACTCGAGCTGTCCTGGTCTGCGGGCTGGGGCCCTGGTTGATCTCCGTCATCCACAATGAGGGGGATCTGCTTCCGAATGGCCAGATTGTGCAGCATGCAGCACGCCACCACTATCTGGCACACCTTCTGTGGGGAGTACGCCAGTGCACCCCCGGTGCGGTCCAGGCACCTGAACCTGGACTTGAGGAGGCCAAAGGTACGCTCGACCACACGTCTGGTCCTCCCATGTGCCTCATTGTATCGATCGTCTGCTGGGGTGCGAGGATTCCTCAATGGACTGAGCAGCCATGCCCCATTCGGATACGCAGAGTCACCTGGGTGTGAGGGACACAGAGAACCGTTGCTATTCCAACTGGACAGGGGACAGCATCGCACAACCAGCACGCTACACCACTCCACATACTCACCGACAATACAGCCACGATCCTGTTGCAGATTGGCCATCAGTCGTGGCAAGATGCTGTTGCGCATTATGTGTGCGTCATGGGCCGAGCCTGGAAACTTTGCACACACGTGGGTGATCACCATGTCCGCAAGGCACACCACTTGCACATTCAGGGAGTGCGTGTGCTTCCTGTTGCGGTACAGGTGCTCAGTGGCCTGTGGTGGAACAAGGCCAACATGAGTGCAGTCAATGGCTCCCACGACGTGTGGGATTCTGCCAAGGGCATAGAATGCACCCTTCACTGCCGCCAATTCACGAGCCCTGGGGAATCTGATGTACCTGTTCCGGTACAGCATCATGGCTGCCAGTACATCCCTCAGCACCTTGCTGAACATGGGCTGGGACATCCCTCCTCCACTGCCCACTGTGTGCTGGAATGACCCAGTGGCGAAGAAATGCATGGCGGCCATCACCTTAGCCGTGGGGGTGACAGCAGTCGGATACACCCTGCGGGGACGGAGATGGGGCTCTAACATGGCACACAGTCGATGCAGAGTTGGCCTGTCCAGCCGAAACTTCCTGATTACCTCTGTATCGTCCATGTCCGCCAGCAATTGGTATGGGCGGTCAATGTTCGGTCTCCGCCTGGGTTAAATGGCAGAGGACACATGTCAAAGCAACACGGCACATAGCAATTTCGCATACACATCACTGACATGACTGAGCAAGCACATGAGCCACAGCCCAGCTGTCAAGCTGGGACGGCACGGCCACAATACACTTACACAGGTCTCCCAACAATGGCAATGGCAAGTGAGACATACCACTGCCATGTGCATGCACATGGGGATCTAGGCCCCAATGACTTGCGGGGCGTGCTGATGGGGACTGACTGCATATTCGTCAAGCGGCAACGCCACGGCAACATGAGTGTCTGCTGTGCATGGTACTGCTTCCGAGGCTGGATGAGTATGGCACACGACGACGACGATGTGGGCACGGGCTGAGCGGCCAATACAAGTGGGACCTGTGGCACGAGGGATATGAGACAGTAGTAGGTGTCAGCACTGCACCCTATGTACAGCACTGTACGGATCACAGCTCCCGAAACATTGACTGGTGTCCACATTGACAGCCCCATGCCAAGACGGCTGTGTGCTTGCAGTCACACGTCACAGGTGAGAGGTTACATTGCACGTGCCAGGTGGCAGACGTACATAGTGGGAGCTGGCATGTGTGTGCATGTGTCTCCTGTTCAGGATCCACCAGATGGGCGCTGACTCTGTACTGACCATTGGACACAGCATGTTCCGTGGAAGGCTTGTGTGTGTGGGATGGTGGCACTGGATGTGCCTCCGTTGGGTGGGGGGCCATGCACAGGGCGGGTACGTCGATGATTGCGCATTGCTGGTCACGGTGGGTGCACCAACTAAGATGTGTTGCCCTGTGTTCAATTCCTATGTCCGCATGATGATGGACTGTGGATGTGGGCAGACTACACATTGGTCGATGTGCTGTCTATATGCATGTGCCTTCACACCAGGCACAGCTGCCCCTGCACATGTGACCCCTGCTGGACTCGCTGCTGGGTCTGTGGAGCTGATGCACCTTCTGCGCGTGGGGCGGACAGCTCTCCTCACTTCCCTCATTGCGCATGTCATGTCTTTGCCGCAGGTGACATGGATCATGGAGGGCCCACATGTACGCGTGGGTAGGCTACACATGATTGTTCACTGGTCGCCACCCCCAGTCAGTGTTTCGAATGGGAAGGTTGTCGTGCTGGTGGTATGTTCGATGTGGCGGATGGGCGGGCCTAGGTGCGGGCTTACATTCCGGACATGGGGGGTAGTTGGATTGGCGACTAGTTGCAGTACACACGGGACACGTCTCTTCCTTTCCACATCTGGGTCATCCCTTGTACTAACTGACAGTGATACAGTCATCTTCGCCCCAGCCCTCATGTCCTCCCTCGCCCCCCAATATGCATGCTCACCTGCGAGGCTAGCGCTTGCACAGGCAGCCCCAAGCTCGCACCAGAGAGGGCAAGGAGTGTATGTGTGGGTCCAGTTGCACGAGTGGGCTGTCTCAGGGTATGATGTGTGGCGGGACGCCGTCCACCTGCGTGGTGCCCCAAATGGAGACCCGGCCTGCATGGACTATGCATCACAGTCTTCGCCTTCCGGATCCGCCACCTGCGACACCCAGTGGCTGTGGCTGCCCTTGCGGCCATGCCGCGTCCGTCTGTGGCTGATGGCCCACACATTCACTCTTGGCCTCTCTGGGGAGGGCTCAGGGGTGGTGGCGCACGCGCTTGCACTTAGTCGCAATGGCATGTGTCGTGGTTGGTATGATGGGCAATGGATGGGATGGTGCGAGCCACCTCCCGTGACGTCAGTGCTGCTCGTGCTGTGGTGCGTCCCCCTACACTTCCATTTGACTTTTTGCCATGCTGGACGTTGAGGTTCTATTGCCTGCGTGATATGACCAGGAGGAGCGCGAGGAGACCTCTCACACACCATGCTCCACTGCCATCCCGTGCCCTGTATCGCCTGTGCGGATTGACTATGTTGGGGTTACACCTGGTCGACTGGGGCTGTGTGTGCCTTGTCAAGGGGCATGGCGGGCGCACAACAGGATCCAGCTCGTCCACAGAGGGTGGGCTGAGGTGCGCCTGGTACCGCTTTGTACGTGTGCCCGGCTGCTGTGCACACACGTGTTCACTCCCCCCGACAGGTGTCCTCTCACAATGCCCAGGGAAGCGGTGGTGTACTGTTCATGAGCCCTCCCAACACGGCGTGCTCCAACTTGGCATGTGCGCATCTACCCGTCGCACCCACCCACCTGAGCACTGCGTCCATACGACTTCACACGACACATGTGTGTCTTCCACAGTAGTGCTACTCATTTGCGTTGACATCCAATACCAGTGGACTACATGGTCATGTCACGACTGCCGTGTACTTCACATACTCTCATCCTCTCTCATTCGTACTTGTGAAATGAGTCAGCGGAGACAGTTCTGGTTTCAAACATTATATTGAGTCTTCTGTCCTCTGTGATGCAGTATAGTGGACACTACTGGCAGCGGAATACATATTGAGGATATACTGAGCATGATTACAAATGGGATAGGGTGTGGGGTTACATCTGCTTGGCCAAGGCTGTGCTAATGTACATTTACGTATAGCTGCGGAGCTGCGGACTTTGACACAGACGGTATACATGTAGCCTACCAGACCGCTCGGCATCATGGGCACAGTCCATCTCAGTTCCATGTGACAGGTTTGCTGCGGTTGTTCCTCATGCACGCGTGCATGTGAGATGACATCAGGGCATGTGCTTGCGTGCATGCAGCGGCGTGCCACTTGTTGTTGCACTGTGGTGGTTACTGGACATGTCACAGTCACTGGGGTCGTGTTGTTGTTGTATGCACTTGTCGTCCATGCAAAGGTCCTGGTATGGGATTCCCGGGCGGGGGTGGAGGGGTGCAGCACCCACAGACTCCAGGCGACCTATTCATGTCCACTGAGCGGTGTGTGTGTCCATGTGCGCTGGATCCATGTCGTGTCCTGGTTGTTCGTGCAGTTCCGTCCATGTGGGTGCGATGCACAGAGCCCATGCCACTGCCTCCCACGATGCATGCGGTGTTCCTGGATGTGATGGGGAACAGTGTGCATGTCCCGGTCATATCCGATGTCATGGCGATGTCGTTGATGGTGTGGTTACAGTTGCCGGTCGTTTGGTATGGCTGTTGTGGTGGTGACTGGCCAGTCCGTGCGGAAGCTGAGCATGGGTGCGGGGTTGGACTTCATAGGTCAGTCGGGGAACCTGCGTTGTGGTCCGACGTATTTACAGGTTGTCAGGTATGCGATGCCGTCCAGCAGGGCTTCCATGTCATTGGTGGTGTACATGTTTGCCAGCCAATGAAGCGGATGGTGGCTGTCAAGGTGTTGTTCGTAGGTTGTCCCTTGGAGGACCATGATGGGGCATGCTGGGTGACATTCGATGTAGCTGTTCTCGATGATCCGTCGTGTGGAGGCACAGTGGTTCCATTTCAGTGCGCGTGCGATGTTGGCCACATACGCCATGCCCCCATAGGCAGAGCAGGCCCTGTCGTGTGCGTCCAGAGGGAGGAGTAGTGGTAGCAGGTCCGCCTTCAGACATGCCGGGTTGGAGAGGCATATCTCGACGGGATGCTGGTAGGGACACCTCCGACAGTAGAAGACGGGCATGACGCAGCTGAACAATGTGATGCGGTAAGTCAGTCGGTAACTTACGTTCAGCAGGGACAGGAGATCGCATCCCAATGTATGTATCGTGCTGGTTTGGTACAGCTTGAGCTCTTCGGCGTAGTTGGGTAGGTGTGTTGCGGTTGCCATTTCGCAGCGGTGCGTTGTGGTGGCGTGCTCCGGCTGTGTGTGCAGTCTGCAATGTGCACACTCCGGGGTTGCTGTGAGCTCTGTGTAGTCGTGGGGAGACAGGACTTGTGTTCTGTTGGCTTGTTTGGAGGACACGGGCCCTCTTCCCACATGCTTCTCAGACAGTTCAAGGTCAGTGCTGTGTGACTCCTTCCAATTAACTTGCATGTGGCCGACATGGGGGAGTGTTTTCTTCTTTCTTCCCCGTCCGTTGTGTGCTTCTGTGATATGCGCTATCTGCCCTGTGGTCGGTCTCCTCGGCAAGCCTGTGTTGGTCTATTCTTGGACAATGGCTGTATTCACCGGCTTCTGTCGTAGGGCTGTGGTTTCGGTGTTGGAATGGAAGGTCATTCAGTGCTGTCTGCTCTCCCTTGTGTGGGCGGCAGCCTGCCTCTCCGCTCTGCGTTGGGCCTTGTGTGTGGATGTAATTCTTGGGCCACCTGTTGTCGGTCACCGGGCTCTTTGGTGTTCCGTTTCATGTGTCTTGTTCATATGGGCAGGGTGGTATGGGTTTTTGAGTGTGGTACTGGCGTTCCTCTTCCCGAAGGGGCCCTGCTTCTCCTAGTTGGTGTTGCCGCCGCTGTGTGCTTCGCCATGTTTGTTACACTGGGGTGTGTCCTGCTGTTGCGTGACTTCACTGACATGTGTGCGTCGGTTGTGTGGCGTTGGGTGTTGTCCGTGAATTGGGCGTTGGGGACATGTCTGTGGCCGGCCTGTCACGTGTCATGTGCGTTCGGGGTGGGGCTGATGTGTGTGCTGCTTGGTTGTGTCCCTGTCCCTGTGTGCGACGCATGCATGGCGCTGCGGTTGGCCTCTGCGTTTGTGCGCATGTGTGGCGGCGTCATCGGCGCTTTGGGGCCGTGACGGGGTGGTTGGTTCCTAGTCCCAGGTGGTGTGTACACATGTGTTCTGCGATGTTAGGATTTGGCCTGTGTGTCATATGTGGATGCAATGGTGGATGTGTAGTGTGCACGCGCTGGTGGGGGTTGTCCGCTTTTTCCGCCCTTGCACTGTGTGCGCTGTTTGCGTGCACTTGTTGTGTGTGTGCCTACCTGCGTCTCCGCGGTACGTTGCGTCCTTGGTGGTGCATCAGCAGAAGCATGGGAAGGGCCTGCAGTGCTGGATTCATGCCCGGGGTGCCGCTTCTTCGTTGTCCGTGCTCTGCGTCCGTGTTTCCGCCTCTCTTTCACGTGCGGTGTCTCTTTGCCGTGGGAGCCGTTTGTTTGCGGCATCGTAATTTATGCGCCGGGCGGGACGTGTTTCGTCGGACGGTGTGTGTCAGTTGTGCTGCGCCGCTACGTGTGCGGGCGCACTTTGATGGCGGACGGTGTTGCTGGCTTGCCGGCGGTGTTTGGCCTGCTTTTCGCATCGTAATTTGGCGGGCGTGTGGGCTGCGGCATGCGGGCGGTAACTGGTGGTTTTTGCATCCGCCAGCACGGCGGTAGTGCTTCCGCCCGCCATCGTAATGGGCCCCTAAATATTAATTAATTAAAAATAAATTACTTCCCAGCCTTTACCCCTATAGACCCCACAACCAACACCTACAATTAGTTGCACAATTTCCATATTTAATTTTCAATTAATAATTAATATTAATTAACTACTAATTAATTAAAAATAAATGACTTCCCACCCTTTACCCCTATAAACCCCACAACCTGCACCTAAAAGTATTTACACAATTACCATAATTAATTACAAATTAATATTAATGAACAACAAATTAATAATTAATTAAAAATAAATTACTTCCCACAATTAACACTATAAAATCTCAATTAAATAAATAATAATAAATAAAAAATATAATTAATTTATAAAAAATTCAATTACTTCCTACCCTATTCCCCTATAAACCCACACCTGCTACGGAACTAAAAAACGCAATGTTTAATTAAAATAAAATTGATAACTGCTAAATATTTAACACATATATTAAAAAACACAAACAATACTTATACAAAAAAACCCATCACATACATTTAAAATATATACTAAAATATATAATACTAATTAAAAAATCGATATTTTAAACAGCTATCAATTTGCAAACGATATTAATGACTTCTATATTTTTAAAAACAATATTTCTTACCTTCAAATCGATATTCTTTACCATGATATTCTTGTTGTCGATATTTCTGACTCACGGTATTCAGGTCTCGATATTTCTGTAGTTCGACATTTCCAACTCGATATTTTGTCTGCACACTGACAATCGCAACACTCCACAACCAGAATTTAAGATACTTTGTTCAGCGGCCCTAACTTGGTCCCTGTATCTGGCCTGTGCTCCATCACGGTCAGCCTGAACTTATGACTTTGTCGTGGTCCAGCACGATCAGATAACCAGAATTGGCGCTTTGTGCTTCTAGACACTATTTTTACTTAAAACTTTGAAATTGCATATCTCCAGTTATATTGGTAGGATTTTAATTGCTTTGATCTCAAATAATTTATTAGATTTTAATCTATTTTTCTAAATTAGTGGTGTATTTTACTTGTGTTATGTTTTCACCTTATTACTGTTTTAAGTGCTACAAAAATACTTTACACATTGCCTCTAAGGTTAAGCATGACTGCTTTGTGCCAAGCTACCAGAAGGTTAGCGCATGTTAATATGGGGATGCTATTGACTTTAACCTGACAGGAAATGTGGTTTCTGCTTGAGTAGGGTTTCACCCCCTTAACCTGTAATCCCATTTCCTACAACCCTGTACTGCAAAACCTGAAATCTGGACATTTTACAGTCACAAATTCCTCCAGGTGAAACATGGAGGAATTTGTGGGGGTAAAAAAACATTAGAGTATGAGTGCTACATTTGCACTCAAGTTGAAATGTCAGATTGGGCACAAACAGTGTTGGCATCTGATTTTACAAACTCTGCATGTCAGTGTCAGACTTCTTCACAGAATAACACCACCCCATTGCAAACTTTTGCACCATGGTACATGGATTTGCTGTATATTTCTAATTTACTTTCAGATAAACTATAATGTTCATCCACAAACTAAGGCAGAACCAGGAAACTAGGCCCTTCACTATGTCACTATGTCAGGTCAAGATTGTGTGCCTTTTTCACAATTTCCTGCACTCATAAGACTTGCCATACCCATGAGGCATTAGATAAAGACATGAGTGGGTGACTCGAAGCATGGATCAGATGCCTTGCAATGACTGTTCACCCATTGCTGCTCATAACCATGAACGGCAGTGAACATTTTATCCTGCTAAGTGTGAAGTGTTGCCCTTTTTACTATTTTAAATTTGCAATATCCGCACTTAACGAAAGTTTGCAAACGTTAAAAAATAATGTTGCTATCGGTCTGGGCCCTTTCTGTAGGGTCACCTAAGACCTTTGGGGAACCTATATTTGTTGGCTTTAGGACTATGCACACTTTACTCCAGCTTTCCAGTGGTAAAGTACTTGTGCTCTCCCATCTCAACATGGAATAATTGGCCTAAACCTGATTGGTGCATTTAATTTACCTATAAGGGCCTAGCAAACGGTACTATATATGCCCAAGATCTGTAAATCAAATGCTACTAGTGGCTGCAGCACTCACTGTGCCACCCACTAAAGTAGCACTGTGAATCATACCTCAGGTAAACATTTTGCCAGCCCTAAACCTTCCATTTTAAAAGGTATAAGTGACTCCTAATGTAGGACCTAAAGGCTCAGACAGCATGGTGCATGGTATTTAAAATGAAGGACATGTTCACATAAGTTTCACATGTCCTGACAGTGAAAAACTCCTGAAGTCATTTTTCACTGTAGCAGGGCTTTCTCCCCTGGAGAGTATTACTAGGTTGAGTAATTGCACGTAATAAGAGATAACTTAAGTTTGAGAACAAGTAGAGAAATACCTCTTTCATTCACTTGAATTGTAATTTAAAATCCTCTTGAATGGTAAAGTTAGAATTTAAATTACTATTCTGAAAGTGTCACTTTTACAATTATATATGTTTCTGCCATAACCAAATGTGCCTTCTTGCCAGTGTCAAGGATAACATGACCGTGGATAGCACTCCTGTGATGTTTTGTATTTTCCTTACCAAACATAGGGACAATAGGGGCCTCGGTGTAGAGGAACTGGGTCTTCCTGACAGGATGGCTGGGCAGGAGTTGTGCCCTGCCTGATTACACTTCTAAGGACTCTATCTGCAGCACACACAAAGGAACCTGGCACCAGGCCTACCCTTGCCTTTGTCCCTCTAAACAGATTGCAGCCAAACCCATGGGAAGGGGAGGAGTTGTCCAGAACTAGTTTGGGAGTAGGCCAGGGATTGCCCCACACAAAATCAGGCACTGGGTTTAAGAATAGCACTTTCAGAACACTCTGGAGTCCTGGACCTGTGGAAGGACTGCCCTGCTGTCTGAAGGAGGAAGACTGGACCTGCTTCCCTTAAACCCAGGATCCCCAGACGTGACTCCAAGGGTCCGTTGGCTGACTTCCTGTTTGAGTCACTGGGACACAACAAGCTTCCAGAGGCATTCCTTAACAGCAGCGGTCGGTGCATTTAACCGGGGTGGGGTGGGGGGATGTCAACAGATGACAGAATATGATTTAATTTTTTATTTAATTTTCCTTATTCTGTTATCTGTTGACTTCCTCCCTCCAGCCCCGCCCCTCCCCGCCCCCCCACAAGCTTACCTGCACCAACCGCCGCTGTTCCTTACAACTGCTCAACTGACCAGCGCCCACTGGACCTGCCTGATCCTTGCTGCTGGCCTCTGCTGGAGTGAGTCCTGATCCTAAAGAGGTGCCCCTTAGGTCCTGGACTCTTGGCTGGCATCTGCCTGTACACCTCCTGCCTTGAAATTGAACTCCAGGTGAAAATTCAGATGTTTGGGGCTCTTCACAACCGCGCGCAGGCTGGTTGCATCAGCACTGATCACAGCATAGCCCACCAACATGAAGTTCCAACAGTGACCTGCTTTTCGCACTAAACAGCAACCGCCCACATCTTCGCCACCGCCAACCTACAGAGATGACCTGGTCCTCATGCTGACACTGATCTCCTCGCTGCCTCTGCCAACATATAGTTCTCACTGAGGCTCCTTATGAAGACTTGGACCTTGAGAAGGTAAACTCTTGTCCGGTAAGAACCAGGTCCCTAAATGCACCCCAGGCTCCATTGCGGTCAGCCTCAACTTGTGCCTTTGACAAAGTCTAGCGTGACTAGATAACTACAAGTGGCACTTTGTGCATTTTGGCACAATTTCATCTGAAATTTTACAAATTCATAACTCTAGTTCTACTGTGATTGGATTTTTGTTGTGTTAGTGTCATTTTATTTATAAAATGTTTCTCTTTTTTTTTTTAGTTTTATATAGCGCGAACTTGACCCGAAGGTATCAGGTATCAGGACGCCTTACATGAGCACCAGTTGTGTTACACAAGGACATATATTAATTTTTTAGTCACAGGGAGATTAAGTGATTTGTCCAGAATCACAGGATCTTATGCATCATTGCAGAGACTCAAACCCGGTTCCCCAGATTTGAGATCGACTGCCGTAGCCGTTTGTCCAATTTGGGATTTTTCTTATGTTGTGTTTTTAATTTATTAGTGTTTGAGTGCTGCATAAATACTTTACCCATTACCTCTAAGTTAAGCCTGACTGTTTTCTGTTCCAAGCTACCAGAGGGTTAAACACTGCTTAATTTACTGTCTTTTGCAGTTCTTCCTGGCATCCAATAACCCAATTTGTTGCAGTTGCAAAGTGTCAAATTTGCAATTTTTGGAATATCACATTCCCTCACCTCCCTATTTTATTTTGGAAAAAGATCTCTAAGTCCTACTTCTCCTGCAAAATCTATCACAACATGACTGAAAACTCAAACTCCCTGCTGCAACCAGCATACACATTGGTTGCTGTTTCCCCATTTTTTGGATCCCTGTTCGGTCAACCCACGTATCCATTATAAGTGATGACTGACCGTTTCCGTTGTTTATAAAAAAACTAAAGTAAATAATATGTTTTGTTGCAGATTGTAACAATTATTATATAAACATTCATCCAATTATTGTTGCCATATGGGATATGACCAGTCAATTTTTGAATGCTGTAATAATGTTTATGTTTTGTAAAGCGCATGGCTGTCCGAGGGTTCCCCACGCTAGTGAGTGCTGTAGTGAAAACGGTGCCCACTAGTGAATTAAAGAGGAAACAGCCAGGTCTTGAGTTTTTTCCAAAAGGAGAGTTCATTTTGCAGTGATCTGAGGCCAAGTTCCTACTCCTGCTCATTCCACAGCTTCGGTACCAAATGTGCAAATGATCTTCCTCCCCATCTTGTCCTTTTGACTCTGGTCATACTGAGGAGATGTAGTTGAGAGGACTCTAAAAGTCTGGTTGGAGCGTAAGAAGATACCAGATTTCTGAGCTTTGCTGGACCTTTATTATTTATGGCCCTGGGTGATATGCATAGGGATTTGAACTTGATTCTTGCCTCGATCAGCAGCCAATGGAGCTGTTTAAGGATTCTCTTATGGAGACATAACTTGGAACCTTTAGCAGGAGCCTTGCTGCCGCATTTTGCACAACATGAGGTCTCTTTATTACATATTTAGGCGAGCCCTGGTAAAGAGAGTTGCCATAGTCCAAGCTCGAGACTATGAGGGACGGAATAACGGTTTATCTTAAATGATCTGGGATCAGTGCTAGTATCTTCCTGATCATTATTAGTAGCCCAAAGCAGACTCTAAACAATTTATTTGCTTGGTAATCCATTGCGAGGGTGCTATCCAGCCAGATTCCTAGATGTTTTATAATGGATTTGGCGTCAGGAGGGTTGCCCATACTGGTTGGCCAGCAATTCAGTGGTCTAAGTATGGCCAGGTTACCTAATATCATTAGTTCTGTCTTGTCTCCATTTAGCTTTAAGCAACAGTTCAACATTCAGTGGGCCACTTTATCCAAGCAGGGGACCAAATGTTGGTTTCTTTGATTGGGACCATTAGTCAGAGAGACAATCAACTGGGTGTCATCTGCATAGGAGACAGTCGTAATGCCAAACTCCTGCACTATGGTGGCAAGCTGTCGAACGTATATGTTAAACAGCATAGGGCTGAGTGACGATCCCTGTTGCACACCACATATAATTGGCAGGCTGTCTGAGAAGCAGTCTTTTTCCATAACTTGATAAGATCTGTTTTCCACAAAAGAGATGGCCAGTCCATCGCTTTAGCCTGAATTCCTACTTCCCTTTGTCTATCTTTTAGGACGGCATTATCAACAGTGTCAAATGCCGCACTCAGATCGAGCAGTAGGATAGCGGCGGAACCTCCATTATCTAGTAGAGCTTTGAGCTCCTCTGTCACCACAAGAAGTGCTGCTTCTGTGCTATGCTGAGCATGAAAGCCACTCTGGGTGGGGTGGATAATGTTATTGTCCTCCAAAAATTGGCTAATGTCCGATTGAAATGTTTCTCCAGAAGTTTGCAGAGAAAAGGAAGTAATGAGATGGGTCGCAGATTAGCGAGTATAGCTGGATCAAGATGGGTTTTTTTTCAGTAAAGGTCTGATTACTGCATGCTTCCATTGTTTTGTGAGTGTATCGCTGTAGCTTTAAGATCACTCATCATTTCTGCTTTCAGAAATCCAATTATAATGATTTAATAAAATCTTTTAAATGTAATCTATGTTTTATCATTTTATTTCTATTTGCTTTTTATACTTCTGCCTATTTTAACACTACATATATCATTAGGTGAAATGTCTGTTTGTTATTATCAAATCTTGACAGACGTTTTCCGCATTTCAGTGTCTATTCAGGTATACAAAACAATACCAAAAAAACCAATACTTTCATGTATTCATCATTCACAGAATCCAGGTTATTCAAAACCGCTTCCTGCTTTTGTTAATCTTATTTTTTTTACTGTTTCTATTACAGCTAAGCCTCCATCTCCTCCTAGGACATACATAATCCTCAAGGACTGTCCCTTGCTTTTATAGTCACACAGTCATGTGGCCTCTCCCTGTGAAGTAATATTCACATTGCTAAAGAGCATGAAAGGACAAAAACAAGGGCACGTGAGGACGTGCTTCATTGTGAACATAGTCCCTGCTTGCCACGAACCCTCACATTGCTGGCTGCACGTTTAAAGATGCCTCAACAAAAAGGCAACATACTTGGCATATTTTTTTCACAACAATGTGTGCATACTGTCAACAGCCAGTTTATTGAAGAAGGGCTGGGAACTCAGGAGCATATTTAGAAGAACTGACACATCAGCAATGATGCGTCAGATTTCTTGTACCTGCTGCAAATGCCCTAATGACGCCATGGATGCACTGTATTTACAATACAGTGCTCCATGGCGCATAGATTCACGGATGCACCAGAAATTCTACCCCATCTTTTGGCGCTAAACTGGCGCATTGCTGGAGTTGGTCGTGAGACTGACGCAACTCCACCAATGCACCAGAACACAGAGGCGAGTCCCATGTTTGAAGCCCTGCATCAATCCTTGCACCTGGTTTGAGAAGGCGTAGGGATTTTGACACAGTCAAATCGTAGAGTGATGCACTGAAAAGTTGAACATTTTATTGCATCAGTTCTACCTGGCTTTTAATATGGGAACACCTACCCTGCATTCATTATATATGCATGCAGGTATAATGTGACGCAGGCCTCTACAAACTGACACATTGGGCCCAATGTATCAGTTTGTAAATATGGAGCAGTGTGAAGCATAGATTGCGCCACCACTGCGTAAAAAAAAATTATGCTGCTGCGTCGCTAGCTCCTTGTACATATGCCCCTCAGTTTGGTCATAGCCATAATTTTTTAACATCACAGAAGCATGATCACTCAAGTTTTGAAAGTTGGGTACTCACAAACTACCACAAACATCAGTTTAGGGGGCTGTCATTTTGGTTGATTATCTCTCCACTTTTGGCTGTTTTGCCAATAACCCCTGCGCGGCTCCTGCTGATTGTTCAAAAATTTGTTTTGTTAAAAAGCGGGTCGGGCATGTACATCAATTAGAAACAGAGGGGTAAGCAGCAGATACTTTTTTGTGCCCGTGACACAAACCTTCATACCCCAGCCTCAGGAGCCATGAAGGAGTAAGAAAAGAAAGTTCTTGTTTTTTCATGTGGTTTCCACTCTTCATCTTTCCCATATTCCCTCAAATATTTCCCATATTTCCGCAAATCGAAGTCAGTTAGGGGCTAAAGTTGGGGCAAATGAAGGCGCTTTGATATTATTGTCTGCCAAAAGGTGCATGATGTCAGTTTTGTTACCACTGACATTTTGGTGACTTAGTGATAAGTTGGTAAAATATTTTACATTAATTTCACAGAAGACCAGATTCTGATTCTCCAAGGTTCTGCATACCTAGGTAAATGTAGATATAAATTATGACTATTGGAAGGAAAAAACACATTCAGGAATGGTTGAATTTTCCCCTTGCAAATGGGAATTATGACATGGAAATTCCACCATGTAGGAAAATGCTTTTTTTTTGCGTGGTTACCTTAATTGTTTGTGCACTGTTGCTTTTTTGACTCTGTGCACTAGGACTGCTATCTAGGGCCGAGTGCATGTGTTCTGACCTCCA
Organism: Calotriton arnoldi; assembly: GCA_963921515.1. Classification (NCBI taxonomy): domain Eukaryota; kingdom Metazoa; phylum Chordata; class Amphibia; order Caudata; family Salamandridae; genus Calotriton; species Calotriton arnoldi. The sequence continues at coordinate 1,659,351 of CAWUFW010000195.1, read as the reverse complement.
AAAAATGTCGAAATTGGTTAAACTTCTAATTGGCACATTCAACTTACCTATAAGTCTCTAGTATAATGTACAAAGGGTACCCAGGGCCTGTAGGTGAAATGGTAAAGAGGACTGCAGCACCTACTGTGCCATCCACTGCAGTAACAGTAAAAACACGGCTTCAGACCTACCACTGTAACCGGATTGTGACCCAATTGACATGTCTGAACCTTTCTCACCCCTAAGTACGCCCCGTAGCTCATATGGCAGAGTATTTAAACATAGGAAGAAAGTTAATATTAAATATGAGCTTAGAGCGACTAGCACACATAAAAGGATATTTTCACTGTAACAAGGGCGACTGTTCTAGTTAGAAACACTGGGATGCATTAATAAATTTAATAATGATATTTTTGGCTAGGAAACAACTAGGATGATCATTCAAAAACTCTTTGTAATATTTATTAAAAGCCCAATTTATTGGTGAATTCAGACTTTTAATACATATTAAGGAAAATGTACTTTTAGAAAATTACCTTTTCCCTGTCAAAAGCCTCTGGGGCTAATTTGCATTATCCTCCAGTTAGAGCTCTCTGAGTGCTCAAGCCTTTAATGACATGAAAAATTCTCCCAGAGCAGACAAAGGCCTGGGTGTGGGGAGGTGTTTCTGTTCCTCTGGCAGGATGATGATTTGGACACTTCTCATGAACTTGATTAAATTCAAAGAGGCCTGGCTTGTCACAGGCAAATGTTGGCTGACCCTGGGCAGGCTCCTTCTTTCTGCTCCAATCCCAGTAGGGATGGGCTGCCACCAAAACTGGTTTGAATTGGCCACAGTGGAGGGATTACTTATTTCCCTGTCCACACCTTTGGGGTGGGAACACAGGCTCTGAACAAGGAAAGAAGTGTTTCACCATCTTATATTTAGGTAGAGAGGGGCACTAATTGTTTGCAGTGGGGCAAACAGGAACTGCAGCTAAAGAGGGTATAGGTGCCCCAGGAAGATTTTCCCCATTGGTTAAGAAGGGGCCGGGAGTAACCTCCAGCCTCAAGCTAGTGCCGGACATAAATGTATCATCCCCTGGCACACTCCTCAGAACACTCTGAGCCTGAGCAAGAACAGAGGAAGGACTGTATCTGCTGTTTGAGACCTGTGAGGAGACCTGAGGGCTGGGCCTGCTTCAACATGTACCCAGGACCTGGAAGTGGACTCCAAGAATCAGTTTGCTGACCTCCTGTTAAGCTACCGGTTCCCAGTGGACCTACCCTGGAGCCTGCTCTGCTGGTGACTTCTGCTGGAGGGAGTATTGACCTCTAAGTGTTGTTCCTGAGGTCGTGGGACCCTTACCTGTAGCATAGTGTACTCCTTCCAACATCCTAAAGAACCTGAGACTTAGTAACGTTTTGGCTATAAACACATCTGGATGACAAGGACATACCTGCCAAGTCAATCCAACCAAGGTAGATTGCTACTGGGCAGAAGATTCAGGTTTCTCCCACTCAAACCTTTCCGTAGCAGCAAATCTGTTTCAGCACCACCTCGCGGAAAATATTCCGTCCTCGTGGAGCCTTCTTCATCTACAGCCTGAAGCTTTGCCCCAATGGAAGATTCCAAGCTCTAAAAAAGTGTCTAAGTCTGAACGGGGAAAATATGACCTGGCAAATGCGCCAAAAGTATCCGTTGAGCAAGAGGACTTCCCTGGGTAAGAATTTTGAATGTTCCGCTCTGAGCTTTTCCTGCCTAAATAAAAGGCATCACCATGCCCTGGCCCAACACCTATCCTACGTCAAGGAGCCCTGTTCGGATACAGCCTAATGCCCTCCCCCACTCTTTACAGTCGGGCAGACCATCATGTTTCTGCCAACAGTATGCCTTCTAACTCCACCGGTGGGAACCTTGGACCAACAGCCCAATGGACATCCAGTTGTCAGTCTAAATACCTCAGACCATCCACCTTATTAAAGGTGGACAATTCAAGTTAATTTTTTCCCTGTTTGGGGCTGTGAGTAAAAGCCTAGTGGTCCTGAACAGAAAATATAAAAACACCTTCCACATGCTGGAAAAAACTCTTGGAGCACCATTATTTTTGTTCTTCTCTAACAAACTCACACTTTGGGAACCATTGCCACTGCTCAGAAAACTTTCATTGCCTTCAGAGGACCTGCTGTCGTGGCACCTCCTCTGAAGGTATGAAGATCTCCGGGTAGAGATCACTAAATATGGGTGACTGTAATTGCCAAGGCAGCAGAGTGTATTACTCCACTGCCCTGTTAAAGCGAAATACAGCCGCTAGCCCTGTAATGAAGCTAAAAGTGTACTTGTGGACCTGGGATTTGCTCACATGGTCATTCCACCAGTATGGTGCAAATTTGTGTAATCAAATTTGCCCTTAGAGGTGGGTTAGGCAATGTTCTAGGGAGGGTCTGCCTGTATAAGCAAAAGAACACTCACAAACTGTCAAGTAAACTGTAGGTTGAAAAGCAGGAGTAAATGTGGGTTTGGGGTGGAAATGTGAAACAAATGCCACCAAAATTTACCGAGGAATTTAGAAAAGAGTTTCTCTGTGGATGGGGGAAGTATTTAACCCAATGGAAAACAAAAAAGTTTCAAAGGCAAAATGGAAAGTTGCTTTCTATTTTTGCATGTAGAAATGTACACCTAATACATTTCTATATGCATATGTGTTACGTTTGAACTATACACATTCTATTTTCCAGTTTGGAAAAATGTCCTTCATGCTAGGGTGACCAGAACACCAGTTTAGAAGTCCAGAACTTTCATTTCATCAATTGTGCTACTAAATTTACCTGCATGGAATCAAACTCCCCCTATCCAGAATGGACCCCGGAGAACTGATGGCACCTATTTCCATTACTCTGCTGCTATGTTCAATGTTTGGCACCTATTTCCATTACTCTGCCACTATGCTAAATGTTTGGCACCTGTTTCCATTTCTCTGCTACAATGTTTAGCACCTATTTCCATTACTCTGCCACTATGCTCAGTGTATGGCACTGTTAGACCTGGCATTCTTGCCGTGTTTTTCCTCTAACTTTTTTTCCTTCAGACCTCCTGTTTTGCTGACTTCATTTTTGCTGGCCATAGGACTCACTTTACCACTGCTAAACAATACTAGAGTGCTTGTGCTCTCACCTTAAAACATGGTAGAATTGGCTTATACCCAATTGGCAGATTCAATTTACTTGTAAGTCCCTAGTAAAGTGTCATTATCTGTATCCAGGGCCTGTACATTAAATGCTAGTAGTGGGCCTGCAGCACTGATACTGCCACCCACTTAAGTAGAGAGTCTCAGGCCTGCCATTGCAGCCTTTATGGGAAGTTTTAAACTGCCATTTCGACCTGACAAAATAAACCTTTTGCCAGACCCAACCCCTCCTTTTTAATACATATAAGTCACCATTATGGTAGGTCCTGGACAGCCCAGAAGTGTATTTTAAAAGTTGGACATGTACTTTTAAGTTTTACCTATCCTGGTAGTGAAAAACTCTTACATTCATTTTTCATTGCTACAAGGCCTACATCTCCCATAGGATAGCATTGGATTTACCTTATTAAATTTGATAAGCTGTAATTTCCAAATGGGAGCAGGTAAGCAGTTCATATTTGGTGTCTTTGGAATTGTATTAAAAGATCCTAACTTATGGTGAAGTCGGATTTTAAATAAGATTTTTGAAAATTCCATGTACATAAAGCGGCATTTTCCTGCCTTTGCCATTTGGTGCCTATAGCTTTTGAAGAAGGTCTTTGGAGGGACACACCACGCATGGCCTTTTGTACCAATTGTTATTACTTGAAACAATAAATGTACTTACTTACTTACTACAGCCTGTCTCTGGGTCACATGACTGGGTGTGGTTGACAATTTGGCTTTGTGGATTCCTCCTAGACAACCACACACAATAGGGAGCTTAGATGTGCCTGGATGGACCATCACTGGCAGGATGGGAGGTAGGAGCTGGGCCCGACCCCACTTAAACTTGAATAGACTGTGTTCTGCCTCCACACAGAGGACTGCATACCACTGTATATAGTCTGGAGCCATGGCCAAGAAGGCAGGGCACCTGCACTTCAAAGGCATGCCTCTAGAAGCTTATTTCCACTTCAAAGGCTCAAATGGGCAAAAATATTGGACCTCAGACATCCACTCTGCTGGATGACTGCTGTGAAGGACTGTTGCCCCGCTGTGCTGACCTGCTGCCTGCTGCCCTTCTGCCCAGGTTAGAAGGACTGGACCTGCACCTGTTGAACCCAGGATCCTAAAGTGACACCAAGGGCTAGTTAGCTGGCCTCCTTACTTCCAAAAACAATGAAACCAGTACCTGGACTATGCCATCTGTGAGTCTACCCTACCAAGTGGTGCCACCCCAGTCCTGGGCCTATGGAAGTGGGCCTAAGGTGCTCTGCCAGACTCTGTGGATCCAGCAGACCTGATGCATCTCCTCAGCTGTAAGGTGCAACCCCAAGAAGAACCGACACATTACTGCTGCTGCATGGATCAGTACAGCCGCAATGACCTGCATAACAACACAGCCCATTGCCTCATCGGAACTACCACCGTTTGATGCATCTTAGGCACAGGCCATTGCATCCATTGTCAACAGCAGCCTTGACAACGATGCCAGACTCTGCATCGCAGCCCCTTGGAACCGACGCATCACCCCGACTGCGCAACGCAACCTCAGTGCCAGACTTCACATCGCAAGCCCTCATTGATGGGATCCTTGATGATGTCACAGGACCTCTCATCGCAGCCTTACTGTGGAACTGATGAATTGCTTCCACTGCACGATGCATCTTTGCCACGGATCCTTGTAACGCCACGCAAACCGGGATTCAATGTACTTTGTTCAGCAGGCCTGACTGACTTGTTGTATCCAGCTGGCTGTTCATCGCGGTCGGCCTGAGCTTGTGACTTTGTCCCGGTCTGATGTGATGAGATATCCACAGTTGGCGCTTGGTGCTTTTTGGTGCTATTTTCACTGAAATCTCTAAACCTGCATATTTACTGTTGTACTGATTGGATGTTTGTCATTTTGATCTTAGTTTATTTATTACAAATAACTCTATTTATCTAACATGGTGCTGGATCCTTTTTGTGTGTTGTTTTGCACTTTATTACTGCTTGAAGTATTTCGCAAATACTTTATACATTGCCTCCAAGTTAGGCCTGACTGCTCTGTGCCAAGCTACCAGAGAGTTGAGTACAGGTTAATTTAGGATTTGCTTGTGCCTCACCCTGACAAGAATTGTGGTTGCTGCTTGACCAGTGCTCACATCCCAGTAAACCAACAACAGGGTGACTGAAAAACTCTGCGAGATTCTGTGGAATTCCTCCACCGAGTGGAAAATATACAGCTTGCACTGCAATTTAGTACCAGGAGTGCGAGCAGCACTGAAACTCAATGCAAACAGCACCATAAATTGCACAAGAGTGCGCTGCTATTACAGTTGATTTTCCTGCCGATAGAGTAGAAAATCTATTTGAGCAGCGCCAAATCTACTTGAATGACAGCCCTTTGACCAACCTCTCGCAAATGCTAGCAACTGCCCGCGTTAGAAAATCGCGCTAGAGGACGCCAAATCTCGCACTCGCTCACCAGCTTGCATATTCTGGAGCCTTGTGGGAGAAAAATTCTGCCACCCGGTGATTGGCAGAATTTTGCCAGAAATCTGCGTTAAAGAGTAACACGGACTGGCCAAAATTCTGCCAATTCTGCAGATGGAACGGAATATTTTGCTCACCCCTACCAACAACCCAATTTCTTACAGGCACCTATTTCCATTAATCTGGCACCATGCTCTATATTTGGCACCTATTTCCATTACTCTGCCATTATGCTCAATGTTTGCCAACTATTTCTATTGCTCTGCCGCTCTGCTCAATGTTTGGCACCTATTTCCGTTCCTCTGCCACTATGCTCAATTGCAAGTCTTGGATTCTGAGGGGCATATTTATTAGAGGGTTGCATCGTGTTTGCACCACGCAATGTGGTACATTCATGAAGCAAACATCTAAGACAGATTTATGAAGCCACACAAAGCCACTTTTGGTGGCTGAGAGGCTTCATAAATCTGGAGTAGTGCAACGCAGCACAAATCTCTGTGTTGCACTACTCTGCCCTGGGTAGGCATTCCATGGGTGTTGCGTGCATGTTCCCACTCAACTCCCATGGATTTTGACGCATTCTCAGATTTAGGAGAACTTGTAAACCTGGGAATGTGCCAAAATCTTATGCCTTCTCAGGAGAGGCGTAACAAGGAGAAATTCCTTTATTTCTCCTCACTACTTCCTCTTTCTATCTGTGCTGCATTCTGTGGCACACATAGTTAAAGGAATATGCCTCCCAAGATTTTTGTAACAAAAACAACTCTGCCTACAAAACAGGCACCCTTGCACCATGGTGCAAGGGTGCCTGCGATGAGGCTAGGCTGCCTAATGTGTACCAGCACCCAGGGAAAAGGCAGGAATGTGCTCTATTCCCTTAAATATGGTGCATTCCTGCCCTTTCCCTATGGAACAGCACAGTGCAGCAAGATGACTTGATGTGCTACGCCATAGTTTCATAAATATGCCCCATAGTATCTAGGAAGCTTATGTGTGGCATTTTTTTAATCTGGAACCTACTTACTGTAGCATGTCCTCACACTGAACACAATTCATCTGGCTCTGAAAATAAAATAAACAATAGCTAACTAGTTGATGTGAAATGTATAGGATGGCATGTGTACTTTGTAACAAAGGTTAGGCTGTCCAGTTCACTCTCTCTTGAGCATAAAAACATATAATTAGGGACATCATACTCTAGTCCTCAGCTTTTCTTTTACATAACATTGTTTTCCAGTGGCAGACAGTACTTTTAGCAGGAGGGGGGCAGACAGGGCACACACACAAACACATACACATTCACTTACACCCATTCCTCTACACACGTGCACACACATCCCTTCACAACACTCACTCCCAAATATTCAGATATTCACATAAGCAATAAACATTAAAAAAAATCACACTTACTTGCTGCAGATCTGCCTTAGATGTCTCAGGAGGGTTGGGACTGCTACCTTCTCTTATTGGCTGAACTTTGGTCAGCCAATGAGAGAATGCAGCTATCCCTACCTTGTCACAGAGTGGGATGGGGTCATTGAGAGTTGCTGACCCCACTCTGTGATGAGGTGTCACTGATTAACACTCTGTCCTGACATTTCAGGGCTTAAAACTGAAGCACCAAGGGTTGAGGAAATCAGCAATGCTTCCCCTCATCATGAGGGGTAGGGCCTTGAGGTGCTTTGTCAGGCAAAGTAGATCACTCCCACAGGAGATCACCTCGGGACAGTTCACCTCAGGCAGACAGGAGCCTGTGCATTTAGCGCATACCTAGTTCCTGGCTGCCTGACCTGGACAAGAAGAGTGTCTATCAGGTTGAACTTTGCTCAGCCTGACAGACACTCTTCTTGATGTGTAAAAGGTGAGGGGGTCTGGCTCCTCCCCCCGTTAGGACGGGGCCGCAGCTGTTGTTTTTGTGTGTGGTTGTCCAATTGGTTTAGATGATGTGATGTAAGAATACAGCTTCCAAACTGCATTGGGTTGGAAATCAAAAGCCAGGAGTGTAAAATAGTACCCCTAATAGTGGGAGGTTGTGTGGTATTTTTAAGAACCAATTAGCAGCTAAGATAAGGGAGTGTTACATTGGAAAGCTTTTTTAACGATAACAGGAAACTTAAATTCGAAGAAAGTACTGAATGCATTAATGAAGTCATATATCTATCCAGTAATAGCTTCAAAAACATATATATAACATCTCCACAATAAGTTAAAATTAATGACTTCTCTATATAACATAGCACGCCTCTTAGCAGAATACTATATTTCAAAGCTGCAAAATATGCTACCATTTTTTTCTTTTATTCTAAGTACTATTAAGAGAATGTGTCATGCGTTTTTGAGAAATATAACGTGTTTTTATTCTTATAGATCGTGCTTCATTTCTTGAACCTTGATGCATAGTTATAGGCATGTTCTATGAGTTGCACATGATCATGGGCAATGGTAGGTTGTTTTGCACTTAGATGATCACTGGAGAAATGTTTGGTGTACAGATGATCATATGGGCAATGTTTAGTTGGCGTGTAGGTGGATGGGACAATGTTTAGTGTGTAGATTACCAAACCACCATGGATACTTGAATTACAGATGATCAAGAGAGCAATGTTTACTTGGCAGGTGTATTGATGATCACTGGGCAATGTTTGGTGTGTAAAGGATCATGTGGCAATGTTTGCTTAGTGTGTAGATGACGAGCATGGGGGAAATGTTTAGTTGCCTGCTATGTTGATGGTCTATGAGGCTATATTTGGTGTGAAAATGATTAAGTAGCAATGTTTAGATGCTTGGTATGTAGGTAAGCATGGGGAAATGTTTGAGTGTGTGGAATGGAAATGATCATGTTTGTAATACATCTTTTCTACTAAGATATTTATGAGTCACTCACCAGTAAGACCACCCGTAATCCCACGTCTGTGGCTTCCAGTCCTCTGGGCCGAGGTTCACCGTCATTTGAAATACCGTTGTGTACATCATGTGTGCCACCATTCCAAAGAGTCCTTTGCAAATAAATATGTATATGAACAAAGAAGAGTAAATACATTTTTCAACTAGATAATTGTAGTAGAGTTGTCTTTTAGTGTAACTGTGGGCTGCAGTCGAGCTGGATCTGGCTAGTCACACACAATTATCTTTCTTTCAAACAATCAATTTGAGTTTTCAATACCAAAATATTGTTGTTCAGGATAGAAGATAAATGACTAGTATCCAGATGAGTGCTTAATTAACTAATAGACCAGAAATTCTAAAAGAGTGAAGGCCAAGTAATCTGGAGGTTTGTTATTGTCTGAAGTTTTTTGTTCCTCACAAAATGTTCTTCCTCAGAGTAGCGTATGTGACATTAGGGTGACCACCTCACTCCAGGTCATTACAGACACAGGGGCCGAATCTGATTCGGGCCGGAAAAAATACCGACCGACTCGGTACGGGATAATAGTCAGACCGACACGTACCGGCGTTGCCCGACCTGGGAAGTACGATGAAATGCATGTGAATCACGACCGACTCGTACGGAACTCAAGGCGAACGACCGACCCGGACGGAAACAAGCTATCCGGCCGGAAAACCACGCGAATCGAACCGACCGACACGCACCAGGAAGAAACCCGAATGAAACGTACCCGCGAACTCCGACCCGCGCAGTACGATGCAATGGGTGCAAAAGCAGACCGATTCGCACGGAGCCCAAGCCGTACGACCGACACGCATACAAAACACAGCCGAACAGACACAATACACCGCGACCGACGCGTACGCCGCATATGAAACCGAGCTGAAACACAGCGGGAACGACTCGGAGAGGCGCGCACGAGATAACTGCAACGTCCTACTCGGTCAGAAGAACGACTCCAACATGCACACTAATCACAAATGAAAAAATACAAAAAAAGAGGGCCAAACAAGCAATGACAAAGCCAATAAATACAGGGGGTGAAAAAAATGGAACAAGGACACACCCCCAACTCCACCTACATAAAGGCCACAAATCCCTACCACGATCCTTTGCAAATTCCACTGACCTGCCAGCAGAGAACACCATCACACAGCAAACACAGACACACACACAGCTCATCCAACACAAAAGCCACACACCATTAGCACCTCAACAAATAGCACCCTCACACACACACAGCAAAACCTACACTCACACACCCTCACTTGCGCACACACACACACACACATCAATCACCACCACCACCCATCACCATGCCCCTAAAGAAGAATCCAAAGTTCCTAGATAGTGAATTGGAAGTCATGGTAGACAAGATCCTGAGGGTAGAGCCACAGTTGTTTGGCACATTGGTCCAACAGACCCCCATGTCGCAGAAAACCAAGATGTGGGCGAGGATCGTCGACAGGGTGAACGCACAATCACCATGTTTGCGCACAAAGGAAGACATCCAAAACAGGTGGTATGATGTGCGCAGAAGGGTCAAGGACCTACTGAAGAAGGATTACCTCCTGAGCCAGCACACCGGCAGTGGCCCTCCTGCCAAACCAGTATACCTCAGGCCCTGGGAGGAGAAGGTGCGGGCCATCCTATCACCAGTGAGCGTATATGGACTAACAAACATCCCAAAGCCTGGTGAGTACACAACTAATATACACAATATTGTGTGCCAATACACACACATCACTGTCAAGGGGACAGTCAAACCATGCACCCTAGCAAATCAACAGCAAACAAAAGATAATCATCCCAAAAAGTGTATGTCAGTCAGATAAACACAATACATGCCATCTCATAGTGATATGTAACTGTGTCATGACATGTACAAATCCAATACCAAATTGAGCTAGGCAGTGGCACAAATCTAACCAACAAACACTGTCAGATATTTAGCCACCACTAGAACACCACCTCACTGGGAAGCTCACAGAAAGGAAGGAATCCTGTGTATGCTGGTGAAGTCAGTGTAGCCAAGAGCATGATGGGACTCGTAGTAACAGATAATGGGCAGCCTCACATTTGGACCATCAACACCACTCAGAACCATGCTCACAACACAGGGAGTGGATAAGGACTGACAAGATGGCTGACACTGGGTACTGCTTTGGGGAGCACAAGGCCCTGCTGGGAACTGTGCACCAACAAACAGCACAACACCACTGCCTGACATCCTGAAAGCCAACTTGCACTCCCTGCAATGCAAGCATGTTGCATGGTGGGATATCTGGCTGGGTGGGAAGGAGGACTCACAGCACTGACCATAGTTACAAGCAGCTCACCTCACACACCCCTCAACACAAACTCCACATAACCCACCTGGGAGAATACAATGCCTCACATACCAAATGAAGATCCCACAAAGAACCACCACCCTGGGTAATGCTGTGTGAAGCACAGGGACACTCTTGGGACTTGTAGCCAAACAAACGCAAGGACAACACTGTCAGCCTTCCTGTCAGCACAGGCACACTACCCCACAGGGAAGCAGAGTCCAAAGGAAGGAAGTATGGGCATGCTGGGAAGGGGGGTGTAGGCAATAGCATGATGGGAGTTGTAGTCACAGATACTGCTCACCCTCACAATTGGCCCATCAACACCACTCTGAACCATGCTCACATCACAGGGAAAGCTCCAACGAGTCTGATGCAGTGAATTCAGTTGGCCAGCCACAACAATGTTGCAAAATCATGGGTGTCATGAAGTTGAAGATTTGAAGGATGCTGTGGGCGTGTATTAGTGCTGCTATTCCATGGATTGGTCAGATTCAGAAGATGCAAACGACTTGGACCTATCACTTTGGACACATGGGACAGTATCTGCCTCTGCAGCACACATATAATGCTGGCTGTTCCCCTGAGAGCTCACTTGCCTGCACTACATGCTCCAGGACGACATCTGCCACCAACACTGCTGCTGTCTCTGCATCCTCTGGCTACTGCAATGGCACGTACTGTGGAGAGAGCCCCAGCCTTCAGCCTTGAGGAGAACCAGGCCCTGCTGGACAGCCTCCTTCCACAGTACAGCAAGCTGTATGGGACACCAGGGGAGCAGGTGAGTGTGCTGTCCACTGCCTTTCTAATTTTGCATGTTGTCTGACTAGCAGGACTTACAGTGTGCACACCACTGGCTAGCATGCTCACTGAGTAGTTCTGAGCCCCCAAAGTGTGTAGTTACATGCACTGAACAGGTACAGTGCAGTAACAGTGCATTCCAACAAGGTTTACTTTCCATGCAATGATACCATGTAGTAACTGCTGGCAAACTGTGCATAGCCATCGTTGCACTGCCTGTGTACATCATGTGCCCCAGTGATTGAGACATGTATATCCAACTGTGTGATGCACGGATATGTTGCATGTGTAGTAATGGCATTTTCACTTTGTCATCCTCACAGGTTGATGCCCACCAGAAGCAGAAAATCTGGCTGACCATCGCCCGGGCAGTAAGATCCGTGGGGGACTACAAGCGCCGGATCCGCAACTGCCAGAAGAGGTGGCAGGACCTTCGAGGCTGGACCCGGAGGATCGCAAGGGTCCAGCTGAAGCTGTCGCCTCCTCGCAGGAGGGGCGGACACCGGACCCTGACCCCCACATGCTCAGGATCCTGGCGGTGGTCTTCCCTGACCTGGATGGGCAGCTGAAGGCCAGACAGCAGCAAGGAGGGGGTGAGTCCATGACAGCACTGTGCACTTTGTCTGACATGCTATGTGCCATCCTCTGGCCTGGTTAAACTTCCACAGTACATCAGTCTTGTGGTCCAGGACCCATGTCCCTCTATTGTGACATGCCCACTCCTCATCTGATACGCATATGTGTGGCCCTTACAGTCAGGAAATTGTGTCACTTGGGGACTGTGTCATTGCATTTTGCTTTGCTCAAGGTGAGGGACAGCATTTGTTCCGGTGACTATGTTGTGGGATTCATGGGTGGGTCAATTGCTCACACAATGCCCAAGTCCTGACATGTAATCTGGATGTAACTTTGATATGTGGTCCACTTGCTGATCTGATTCACCACATGTCCCTGGGGTATTTGGCACACCCCCATGCTGTGGGTCGGAACAATGTTTGGGCCTCAGGAGTATGTATATCAAGTGTGTCACACATGCTTAGACACCTGCCCACTGTCCAGGACTCATCCCTCTTACAGGTGGAGCTGGACAGTCATGCCTACTCCAGGGCATACAATACATGCTGTACTCCCACTGCCGTGGATCATCTGACATGTTGTGATCAGTGACATATTCCCTCAGGTGTCTGCCTCTGTGTCATTGTGCTGTGGCTTCCTTGTCAGAACTGCTGGTATGTTTGTCGGTTAGGGCTCAGCATGCCATCTGAGATGTGACCATGAGAGACGATACTTCTGTGACTTATAGGTGTCTGATCACTTGACTGTGCACACAGGTGTATGCGACTGGGACTTTCAGGCAGCTGTTTTTCATTCACAGCACACTGTGAGGTGCTCATGTACAGAGAGTTGTGTTTCGTGTCCCCCATATGTCCAATTGGTATGACGTGGACAAATAGTAGTTCAGATGATGTTGTTTTTGGGGGATGGACATGTGCACTTGTCAGTTACATAACTTGCATTCCCCATGTCCTAGGATTGTGACACAGTGCAGACTGTTGTTGGCTGGCTGCCATGGCCATGTGACTGGAGACAGTGATGTATGACTTTGCACGCATGCCTGTGTCATGGCATTAAACTTCCTAAGACTGATCCTGCAGGGGAGTGACATGTGCAACATGAACCCCATTGTGGCATTGACTATCCGGACATGGGTGGATCATGGTGTCTGGTGCTGGTATGCATCACATGCATTTCTATTTAGACTCTGGCCATCCCTTTCTCTGGACACCTGCACTGACTCAGTGGCAAGAGATGTGATGTGTGCATGTTCACATACTTCACCGTGTTCCCTGCATTGTCCAACAACTGTGTAGGTGGTGCATGTGTCCACACTGGGGTCTTACCATCAGACAGGCACCAGACAGATGGGTGCAAGGGCAGGAGGGGTGTGAGTCCCATGGTTGACCATCAGACTGACAATTGGCTTCCCGAATCTGTGTGAGGACTTTAGGCAATGTTCAACTAAGGATGCCAGGGCTTGCTCTGTGATGTGCTGTACTTACTGTGGTGTGTGCGGTCAGTGCAGGTGACTGATGTTTGTCTGTTTCTCTAATTGTTTGCAGATACATCCACGGCCACAGGAGGGGACAGCTCCACGGACCAGGAGGAGCAGCGGAGCCAGACTGGGTCAGCATCCGACGAGTGGTCAGAGGGACCCAGTGGCACAGAGGGCAAGGGGAGCCACACCGAGGAGTCCTCAGCACCATCGACCTCAGCTGAGGACCACAGCAGCTCGGAGGATGACTCCCTTATGGAGGCGGGTCTCAGCAGCCACCAAAGGCCAGCTAGTCTGTCTGGCCCGCCACCACACCACCACCACCGCCCTCCCATTGGCTCCCATTCCTGAGGTCCGTGGAGGCTCCCGTGCTCGGGAGCGTGTCTCCTTCGTGCCAGGCACCGCACCCCCTGCCCCTGTGTCCCCTGCTGCCCTGAGTGAGGAGTCTGTGTACCTCCTTCGGCAGCTCCATGTAGGGAAGACAGCAATGCTGAGTGTCCTCCATGCACACACCACTCTGTTGACACAGCTGGTGTCGTTCATGGAGGGCATCTCGACGGGTATGTCTGCCCTACAGAGGAGCAATAAGTCCATGGACTCCTCCCTGACGGCAGCCGTGTCCCTCCTCCAACAGTCCCTCACCCCTCCCACCTCTGCCCCATCCACACTTCCTGCCACCTTACCTGTCCAAAGCACATGCACACCTGCACAATCACCCAAGCACACAGACACGAGCAGCACAGACACACCCAAGAGAAAGGCAAGACGTGCACACAAGCATCCTCAGGGGACTGATACCACACACACAGGGGATGGGGAACAGACACACACACAGGCATCCACAGTCACTCCGCAGTCCTCCAAATCCTCTCCCTCCAAGACCCCTTCCCTTGCCTCACCTGCTACCCCACCTACACAGCAGATCTTCCTGTGTGACCTCGGCCTCTTCCCCTCCGATCCTGCTGATACAGCATACCGGGTGAAGAGGAAGTCCACCCACACAGAGGGGAATGCCCCTCGCCCCCGGACACCCTCCCCCAGGCGCAGGAAGACACAGGACCCCATTCGGAAGTCCCCCGGACCAGGAAGAGCAAGACCCCACCACCACCACCACGCAGCTCCACCACCCAGTCTCTCTCCTCCATCCCCCAGGCCACCACTCCACAGGTTCCCCCGCCACACCCTGCCCCAGGTTCCCCACACACCGATACCGCATCCCCAGACTGCTTAGGCCCTCCCCCTGCCACTTGCTCTTCCACCCCCAACCCAGACGCTCTGCCTGTTAGTGCCACTGGTGTGGAGACCGGGTCCCCCCTCTGTCCTGCCCACCTCATCTGCCCACCCTTCCACTCCCTTGGAGTCATGCACTGCAGTGGAGTCCACAACCACCCCGTCTGACTCGGGCACTGCAGTGGGGACCCAGTCCACTACATCAGACCAGCCCACTGCAGTGGTTGCAGCACCCACACCAACTGACTTGTGTACCACAGTGGTACCAGCCCCCCCTGAGTCAGACACCTCCACTGCAGTTGCCGGTGACACTCCTGCACCCACCACCCCTTCACTGCCTCACTCTGCCATCCCCTGATCCTGTCCATGCGGTGCCTGGCCTGCCCCTTGTATGCCCCCCCAAGGGGGATGTCCCCTGTCCGTACCAGTGCAGGCAAGCAATGGGTGACCAGTTGTCACTTATCACCCTGTTGGGACTGTGATTTTGGACTGGCCATTGGCCTTAGTTTCCTTTGGACTTCAGAGTTTTCCTTGACATTTGCTGAATAAAGCCTCTTTTTGTTTAATTGTGGGTTTTCTTTTGATGTACATGATGTGGATGAGTAGCATCCTGCATTTGCAGTTGTAATAGTGTTCATATCAGGAAAATGAAGTGTTGTATGATGGGCTCCATGTGGTCCATGGGATATGTGTCCTGTTGTAGTCTGGATCTATGGCATCCTTTGCTGCAGTCTGAGGGTGTAATGTTCAGCATTTGACACAGGGATGTACGTTTAGCATTTGTAAATGAACATCTTTGTCTTACACTGATGCACATCTGGTGGGCTTACCACTGTTCAATGTTCCGATTTCCCTGACTGTGTGCCCAGCTCCACTGGACATGCAGTTTTGCACATCAATGTCGAATGACTCATCTGTGTATACAGTGCAACTTGCTTGACAGGTGTTTTGGGTGTATGCAGATGACTGACGTGACACTCCCGTACCCAGGCTGATGTGAGCAGAGCCTTCTGTGTGTTGTAGTTGTTGACTCACTGACAGAGTGTTCTGCAGACATGTTTGGGTCGTGCACAGACAAGGTTTGGCACAGCGGACCTTCCACAGGAGTGGAGTGCCCTCATGGCAGTGTGTAATCCGGTGACATTGCGTGGGCCTGTGTTGTGTGTTGTGTAAGCATGTCTGTGCGTGTTCCCTTCCCTTTTCCTACACAGGCTGTGTCCCTAGGAAGTTCCTGTTTGTGATGCTTGCTGAGTTGTTCTGTGTTCATCCAGCATCTTGGACCTGGTTTCTCCATGATGTGGGTGCATGGCAAACTAATGTTCATGAGGTTGTCATCCCAGGTTGTCTTTGTTGTCAGGGCTGGGGATGTGGTCAAACGCAGATGGGACACATTCAGGATTCCCCTTGGCACTTGTTGTTTACACAAGTCATGTGATTTACAGTTTGTGGTAGCTTTCAGTGATTGTGACACGTTGTGTGTGTGACTGCTGCCACTCCTCAGGGTCAGAGCTGCAATGTTGGAAGTTGTGTACGTGTGTTCTTAGTGTGTCACCTTGGCTTCTTCGTTGGTGTGTGACTATGGCCAGGATCCCATTGATTGTGGTGGATTTCACATCATGCCCATGTACAGCGTACTGTGCTGTGTGTCAGACATTGACGAGTCTTGTTGACTGGCCATGTGTGATGGCTTTCTGCACCTTAGTTCCCACCACCACCCCTGGTATTGTCATGGGTGCATGTGCAATGTCACCAGTCCATGTGAGCTTCACTGCTGCACATTGGTGGAGATCAGGGAGTGTGGTGTTGAGTGTGTGCAAATGTGAGTTGTTGCACGGCTAGACCCCTACCTCCATATTAGCCTTGGCTGGCAGGCCGTGCTGATTGATTAGAGCTTGTGTAGGTGTGATGGTAGTTTGTTGCTCAGGACACATGGCTGTGGTTCACAGTGTGAACGACATCTACCTTTGTTATCACAGTGGGATTATCATGCAGGCTAGTGTCAGCACAATGTGGGGTCCCTGGGGGTAGTGCTGTGGTGGGTCTGTCTCTTGCTGTGTTAGTTGCTGTTCCTACAAGCTTGCATGAGATGTGTAATTTGGGCTCCCTCTCATCTAACAATGCCTGATTGCCCGCATAGGGGTATCCGATCCATGAGTAACTTTTGTTTGGCACTGTATACACATCTGTGTGGTTGGAATTCAAGCCTCCTCATGTGTTGTGTGGTTGCCTGGGGACACTGGCACACCCCCCCATCACCCGTTGTGTTTGATATGCAGTGTGAGTCTGCCTGTTTGTGTTTGTGCCTTAGCACCACTGCATTGGCATATCTTGAGTGTGCCATTGGCTGTATGTTGTTTGGTGGCTTTCCCCTGCTGTCCCTGGGACTCCTAGGTCATCAGTCAGCACAATAATCATGGTTTGTATGTCCCATTGCTGCCATGGTATGGTATTTGTTCACCTCACATCTACAGTCTCCACAGGATATCTACATTTGTGTGTCCATTGGTGCAGATATGTGGGTCAGCATTATGATGGTCACTTCTGTCATTGTGTTATTTGTGAATGTTGACAATGTGGGACCCCATGGGTGATGTTTGTATGCACATGGCCAAAACGATGTTTCAGTGACACTGCACTGTTTGCCTCGACCAATCTATGTTGCTATGGGACACCAGCACTACTATGCCACTGATGTGTTTGTTGTTGTGTGACCAGGATTCATCCATGCAGTTTGGCTTTGGCAGCTTTTACCATGACTACACTTACCTTATGATCACTGTGGTGATGGTGCTTTCGGCCCCATTGCCACACTGTTCAAAAGGTGCATCAGCTATGGACCCCATACTTACCTTTTGGTCACTGTGGTGATGGGGCTTTAGGCCCCATTGCCACACTGTTCAAAAAGTGCATCAGCTATGGACACCACACTTCCCTTTTGGTCACTGTGGTGATGGGGCTTTAGGCCCCATTGCCACACTGTTCAAAAAGTGCATCAGCTATGGACACCACACTTCCCTTTTGGTCACTGTGGTGATGGGGCTTTAGGCCCCATTGCCACATTTTTCAAAATGTGCATCAGCTATGGACACCACACTTCCCTTTTGGTCACTGTGGTGATGGGGCTTTAGGCCCCATTGCCACACTGTTCAAAAATGTGCATCAGCTATGGACACCACACTTCCCTTTTGGTCACTGTGGTGATGGGGCTTTAGGCCCCATTGCCACACTGTTCAAAAATGTGCATCAGCTATGGACACCACACTTACCTTTTGGTCACTGTGGTGATGGGGCTTTAGGCCCCATTGCCACACTGTTCAAAAAGTGCATCAGCTATGGACACCACACTTACCTTTTGGTCACTGTGGTGATGGGGCTTTAGGCCCCATTGCCACACTGTTCAAAAATGTGCATCAGCTATGGACACCACACTTCCCTTTTGGTCACTGTGGTGATGGGGCTTTAGGCCCAATTGCCACACTGTTCAAAAAGTGCATCAGCTATGGACACCACACTTACCTTTTGGTCACTGTGGTGATGGGGCTTTAGGCCCCATTGCCACACTGTTCAAAAAGTGCATCAGCTATGGACCCCACACTTACCTTTTGGTCACTGTGGTGATGGGGTGTTCGAGCCCATTGCCACAGTGGCCGTGGTCGGCTTGCATTGTGGAGGCCACACACATTTATGTGTGACACATGTGATAGGGGGTCACATTGTATGTTCAATGTCATGTTCAGTCTTGTAGGCATTTGACACAGACTACACACGCTTGTCAGGGTGTTGGGGGGGATGTAATTTTCTGTCATTCCTTATGTGGGAGTATGCTGGTTGTGTCAGGCATTACCTGTCCTATGAGTAGGGGTGGTGGTAGTGGTAGGCATCCATCCCCCCATGAGTGGGGATGGTAGTAGTGACAGGCATCCAGCCCCCTGAGTAGGGGTGGTGGTGGTGGCAGGCATCCAGACCCCCTGAGTAGGGGTGGTGGTAGTGGCAGGCATCCATCCCCCTAAGGGTGGGGATGGTAGTAGTGACAGGCATCCAGCCCCCTGGATAGGGGTGGTGGTAGTGGCAGGCATCCATCCCCTAAGGGTGGGGATGGTAGTAGTGACAGGCATCCAGGCACCCATGATTAGGGGTGGTGGTAGTGGTAGGCATCCATCCCCCCATGAGTGGGGATGGTAGTAGTGACAGGCATCCAGCCCCCATGAGTGGGGATGGTAGTAGTGACAGGCATCCAGCCTCCCTGAGTAGGGGTGGTAGTAGTGACAGGCATCCAGCCTCCCTGAGTAGGGGTGGTGGTAGTGACAGGCATCCAGGCCCCCTGGGTAGGGGTGGTAGTAGTGGCAGGCATCCAGCCCCCTAAGGGTGGGTATGGTAGTAGTGACAGGCATCCAGGCCCCCCTGAGTATGGGTGGTGGTAGTGGCAGGCATCCATCCCCCTAAGGATGGGGATGGTAGTAGTGACAGGCATCCATCCCCCTATGAGTGGGGATGGTAGTAGTGGTAGGCATCCAGGCCCCCCCGAGTAGGGGTGGTGGTAGTGGCAGGCATCCATCCCCCTAAGGGTGGGGATGGTAGTAGTGACAGGCATCCAGCCCCCCCTGGATAGGGGTGGTGGTAGTGGCAGGCATCCATCCCCCTAAGGGTGGGGATGGTAGTAGTGACAGGCATCCAGGCACCCATGATTAGGGGTGGTGGTAGTGGTAGGCATCCATCCCCCCATGAGTGGGGATGGTAGTAGTGACAGGCATCCAGCCTCCCCTGAGTAGGGGTGGTGGTAGTGACAGGCATCCATGCCCCCCTGAGTAGGGGTGGTGGTAGTGACAGGCATCCAGGCCCCCCTGAGTAGGGGTGGTGGTAGTGACAGGCATCCATCCCCCTAAGGATGGGGATGGTAGTAGTGACAGGCATCCAGCCCCCCCTGGATAGGGGTGGTGGTAGTGGCAGGCATCCATCCCCCTAAGGATGGGGATGGTAGTAGTGACAGGCATCCAGCCCCCCCTGGATAGGGTTGGTGGTAGTGGCAGGCATCCATCCCCCTAAGGGTGGGGATGGTAGTAGTGACAGGCATCCATGCCCCCTGAGTAGGGGTGGTGGTAGTGACAGGCATCCAGCCCCCTGAGTAGGGGTGGTGGTAGTGACAGGCATCCAGCCCCCTGAGTAGGGGTGGTGGTGGTGGCAGGCATCCAGGCCCCCTGAGTAGGGGTGGTGGTAGTGGCAGGCATCCATCCCCCTAAGGGTAGGGATGGTAGTAGTGACAGGCATCCAGCCCCCCCTGGATAGAGGTGGTGGTAGTGGCAGGCATCCATCCCCCTAAGGGCGGGGATGGTAGTAGTGACAGGGATCCAGGCACCCATGATTAGGGGTGGTGGTAGTGGTAGGCATCCATCCCCCATGAGTGGGGATGGTAGTAGTGACAGGCATCCAGCCCCCATAAGTGGGGATGGTAGTAGTGACAGGCATCCAGCCCCCCTTGATAGTGGTGGTGGTAGTGGCAGGCATCCATCCCCCTAAGGGTGGGGATGGTAGTAGTGACAGGCATCCAGCCCCCTGGATAGGGGTAGTGGCAGGCATCCATCCCCCTAAGGGTGGGGATGGTAGTAGTGACAGGCATCCATGCACCCATGATTAGGGGTGGTGGTAGTGACAGGCATCCAGGCCCCCCTGAGTAGGGGTGGTAGTAGTGGCAGGCATCCAGCCCCTAAGGGTGGGTATGGTAGTAGTGACAGGCATCCAGGCCCCCTGGATAGTGGTGGTGGTAGTGGCAGGCATCCATCCCCCTAAGGATGGGGATGGTAGTAGTGACAGGCATCCAGCCCCCTGGATAGGGGTGGTGGTAGTGGCAGGCATCCATCCCCCTAAGGGTGGGGATGGTAGTAGTGACAGGCATCCATGCCCCCTGAGTAGGGGTGGTGGTAGTGACAGGCATCCAGGCCCCCTGAGTAGGGGTGGTAGTAGTGGCAGGCATCCAGCCCCCTAAGGGTGGGTATGGTAGTAGTGACAGGCATCCATGCCCCCTGAGTAGGGGTGGTGGTAGTGGTAGGCATCCAGCCCCCCTGAGTAGGGGTGGTGGTGGTGGCAGGCATCTAGCCACCCATGAGTAGGGGTGGTGGTAGGGTGGTGTTGGTGGTAGGCATCCATCCCCCTATGGGTGTGTATGGCATTGGTGTTGGCCATCCCACCCCTATGGTTCTGCTGTTGCTTGTGTACGTCATTTGTGCATCCCTGTGTGTGTGACATATTTCGGGTACGTGTAGTTTGTTTGTATTGTTGGTGTTTGACTTACCGTCTGCGACGTACGCGTCCATGCCGGTCCCGGTAATAGATGTAGAGTATAGGTAGGACCTGCGCAATGGGATTCATGCTTGGATCGTCTCGTTCGGGTTTCTCGTGTCTTCGACTCGTGCTCGTCGCTGGCTTGTTCGTCTCGTAGCCGTGGATCGTCTTGTGGCGCACAACGGAGCTTATGTACGGCTCGCCCGGATGTTCAAACATGCCGGACGTAGCGACGGGTTCGGCGCGTACGGAATGCGCATCGTACTAGTCCGGCCGGAAGGTGCTGTGTATTTGCTTCTGTGCGGCTCGAATCGGCGTTTACGGATCCGGCTCGGGCGGGGAACAGGAGCTGGATTGGGTGAGTACGGCTCGTTCGGAAACTGGGTTGTTATACGCATCGTACTTGTTCGTCCGGACGAGTGTACGATTCGGTCGGGAAACACGCATTCGGCTTGTATTTTTTCCGGACAAATACTGTTAGGTGCGCTTCCGGCCGGGATCGGAATCGATCCCATAGTCTTCAGTCCTGAACTTTTCACCTACAAATCACTGATTTCAGGGGGTGTGTTAGTCTCTTTAGTTAAATGAAAGGAAAACAAAACCCAGAATGCATTATCAGAAAAGTCCTTGATTGTAAACAGTCTCTTTATTAACCAGGAGGGAGGTGGTAACCCTATGTGAAGTACAGTTCTAGAAACATGACTAAACATAACCTAGTAAGACAAGTAATGGTTAGTTCACTTCAATATTCCATGTGTGTGCGGTTAGGGCAGGACTTTAATTGTACTCACAACATGGTGTGTTAACCATTGTTTTTTTTTCTTCATATAGTGCCTATTGATGGTTAACCCATTTTTTGAAGTTAACAAATGATGGACTCAAGCAACTATAATACTTTTCCAGGGATTTTACAATCTAGTCACACAAGAGAGCCAGAACTAAAACTTTGCCTTTTGATTATTAAATGGGCACACAGCACTTAGTGGTACCCTCTTACAGTCCATCACACACATGCCAGAATCCAATAACCAAAAAGAAATGATGGATGTGCTATCTCAAGAAGCTAGCACACAGAGATAGTTCACTTTTTGCTCATGGAAGAAGGAAGCGATATACTAACATCTGACCATTTAAATTTGCTAACAAGAACGAGTCACTGATGAGTGGGAGTGTGAGTGCGATATTGAATAGGGGTTGTGGAAAGTTTTATTAGAATAACATTTTGTATAATTCTCGATTACTCATAGTTTATGGAGATTCCCACTTTTCATAAGTGCACGCCTTTGTGTACTTTTTCTGTTCAAACTGCTAATATTTTCTCTCAAGTATTATTTGCAGCAAAGATCAATGCTCACTTTTTCGCATATTAACTTTAAAACTGTTTTTGCGAATTTAAAACCAGGTGTATTCTATTTGGTCAAAAAACATAAAACAGGTGTGACAGTCAAGATTTAACTTAACCAACAGGCAGAGCATTTTGCAAACATTTTGGCAGCAATAGTAGTATTTGTGAGAAAGTGGGTAGGTTCACAATAGAAACACTTACACACTCACTGAGTATTGATTGACACTGTAAACCAGTTGACTAAAGGAGTAGTGATAAAACAAAAGGAAGTATTGTAAATGTACCTGACAGAACGGTGACTATTGCTGCAAACGCATTCAGCTTTAACCCATCGATAAACGTGGTGTAGTGGCAAACTTCAATGGACATGAGACTAACTCCAGCGAGAAGCAACATGATATAAAGTAACTCAGCCACAATCGAAAGCCACAAGACACCTGAATAGACAAAAAGCACAGTAACACATGAATATTTGCACCAGAACAACAAGGTTACTATAACTAGCAGAGATTTGTTTGCACACATGCACTGATGATTGCTTGGAGAAACTAATCTTAACACATTCAGCCAGCACTTGATGGAATTATAGAATAGGCTTAGAAAAGGACCACCATCATGTAAGGAATCATGGGGCATATTATCAAGGGCTTTATCGCCGCTTTAGCGGCACTTTTTGCCGCTAAAGCGGCGATATTTTTATCGCCCTATCAGCAAGCTGTCGCTAACAGGCGTTAGCGACAGCTTTCAGGCGATAGCGGCCGGTTTTCACATCGCCTTGCATGCCAGCGATAATTATCGCTAATGACATGCAAGGTAGGCGTTCCCCACTAAAAGCGACTGAAAACAGTCGCTAACACATCTTCCCCCTATTAGCAAGGCAGGCGAAGCGATAAAATAAATCGCGCTAAGCGCGTTTATCGCTAGATTTTAACACCTGCTACTGAGGATGACTTACCTGTTTGTAATATAGGAGGTGGATTGTCAGGCTAAATCCTTAGCGTTAATGCGAGAATATCGCTGGTTTTCCAGCGATATTCTCGCATTTTGCCGCTATCGCTGGAAATTTTATCGCAATGGAGATAAACCTTGTTAATAGGGTGTTATCTCAGCGATAATTTCCAGCGATAGGCGGCGTTAAAAAAATACGCGCTAAGTGCGGTTAGCGATAAATATCGCAACTCCTTGATAATATGCCCCCATGTTTATTCAATTACTGTATTTGTTTTAAAGAGAAGTACTGCCCAGTGAAATGTAAGCATATGTGTGCCGGCTGAATATGTTTCTTTTTTATTTGTATTTTCTAAAATGATCCTGTGGGCATTCATAAATTGTATTATATTGAGGTACTTATGAGAGAGACGGTTGTTTGAATTATACGGGTGGTATTTGGAATACACTGCTAGATCATGAGGAGCACAGGACACCTGTGGGTACATCAGCAAGTCCTGGCCAGAGATGTTTAGGTGAACTTCTAAAGGTGAGAACCATGCTCTGAAGTAAAGAGAAATATGACCATCATAGTAATGGAAGGAGTGCAAGTGGACTGTATTCAGTGTGCTCCCAACTACTCCCCTTGCTAGCCCCTTCTTCATCACCAAGGTAGCAAGCCCTGGTAGACTAGTGGAAGGACCAGCCAATAGTTCCTAGAAAGAACATGAGGTGGTCTACTCTGCTACCGGTACAGTGGCGCCTGTAAGGATATTATATTAGAGGCGTTTCTAGAATTTATACCCCCTACACCACCTCTTTAAGGGTTGTTGGTTGCTTTGTACAATCATCAACTTGTGAGTGAAAGCCTGAATGCAGCATTGAGAAGGCGCTACCTTAGATGATCTTTTTTCTGAAATAAGAACTAGCAAGTAACACTTTCTGGCCTCAAGGACACTAATGTAACATCTTTTCCAGAGGAAGAGAGTCCTTTTGTGGTGGAGGGGCATTTTTTATATGAAACAGATTTTTTCTCTGGTTAAATAACTATTTAAACGATTCTCCATGATATCAAACAATACTATGTACTATGATATTCCTATGCAACAGTGGAGTAGCTAGAAGCCGAGCCCACATTTAAAGCAACAACAGCTTAGCTTGGACAATGAGGAGGATGGATATGAAGCGAAAATATTTTCAAACTCCACAAAAACAGTAGACTAAAATGAAGATATAGATTTTACCTCCTTAGACAATGTATTGATTGCATACATCAATCGTGTAGATCTGTTTTAATAGACCTGGACATTCTATCAATGACAATGGTTAGACTTCATTATTTTGAACAGTCCTGACTAAGCTACTGTAACCTCTTCTTAATTTGATATATCTGCAGAGGGCCCACTCTGAATTCCCAAACACACCATAACAACCCTAGCCCTCTACTTCCTCACAGCCCATGTCTCCCTACTCACCAGCAGCCTGATCTTCACAACATTCAAACCCTCCCTCATTGGCTGTACCGTACTCTCCCACAAGTCTCCTCCCCTGCCCTATAATACTCTGGTTCACTTAGTCCCCACACTCCCTGTACAGTGTTTCATTGCTTAGTAGCAAGTTTTGAGCTACATCACTTATTATTCATAAACACATGCATATTAAACTAAAGAGTTTTCCAACCGTTATAAACAAAGACATTGATAAAGAAATGTTGTCTTCAACCATCCATGCTTGATGCAGAGTCTTGCATTAGAAACGTGTACTTCTTCAAATAAGAATTCTTTAAGCAAAGAAAGGCATGGCATAATTCAGGTTTACTGAATAGACTAAGAGAATATGTGAGACGTAATTCTATAGTATATCAAAGCACAGTCTAAACAAATGTAAACAATGATCAAAACATTCTATTCAAATGCAGCAATAGAGGAAGGAAATTGTTAATTATAGCTGGAATTAAATACCTTAGACAACAATATTTAATTGATCAATACAGGGTATTGTAACCCTATGGAGGAATTGTTTCAAGAATTAGGTCTCTGGGATAGTTCAGGATCACTGTCTATTGATGAATTTTCATCTAGACCAATTCATTGTACCCATGCTGTCTACACTTTGTCTAAGATTAATAAATCAGTAATTGACTCCCCAGAAGAACAACAGCTTCTAGCAAAGGTCATGTCTCAGAAATGTGCCACTCTCAAGAACGAATGCCTCTTCCCACATGTCAACAGTATGCAATCCTATATGCAAGATCCAAAAGCTGTATTGAAGAATATTCAAATTCTAAATCGTGAGTCTACATAAACTTATATAAAATAACTAAATATAAGAGTATTACATTTTTGGAGCAACTACTCATTAGATGAACATTATATTCTATTATATAATTCAAATGGTAACCATTGTTCTGACATTAAACTATAATATATGAAGCTAAAATATGCGCGCAAGGGTAGTGGTGCAACCCCATTTTTATGTTCCCAACTCTCTCCAGGTTACCACGGACACTGTCTTCAGTTCTGGACTTTGTGCGATACCTAATTCATGCTGGGTGTTATAGTCCTCTTTTGCTTCCATTGAACTTATTAGACAAAAACATATACAATCAATGATCTGTAGGAGAATAATACAGGACAGAGAACAGTGTCCATAATAACCTGGTGTGAGGTGGTAACCTTAACCAACTTTGTCCCAAAATACTGTAACCTATAGATTGGTTGACAAGAGGAGACAATGATGTGGATGCCTTTGCAATACTACTGTCATTCTAAAGTCACTTACAGGTTGAGATATATTGGCAAACTTTGTATTGTATGGTTAGGGGAAGAATTTTCCTTGTTGGAATGGAATATGTGGACATTTAAAATGTTAATTACCTTGATCTGCATTATGTAAGTATTATTTCTAAAGACTCTGTAATATACTTTAACTTAGAAATCAGATTAAAAGAAGACTGGTTAAATAGGGAAATTGATTACAAACTATGCTCTTACACAAATGAATATGGTACATTCACCATGGGAAATTATTGTGTGCAAGGAAACTTATAAAGAGGGAAATTTCTTCTGAATAGAGGAAAGCAATATGTCAAAGCTTGTTTGACTGTTAAAATGCCTTTGTGATAAAGTAAATGTACTCCCTCTTCGAGAATAACTACTGCATCTCATGTGATACTGGTAGATTTCCAAGTAACATTAGAATTAGAAACAAAATCCAAGAATTGATGCAATGGAATACTAAATCTAGAGCACAAGCTACGCAAGATGAGTAAATGTTACGAGGATACTGAGGGTCTCCTAGGGCAAGTTACAACTAGGGGTTTGTGAAACGCGGCATAATAGTGTAATTTGGGAATTTTGTGTAATGTGAAATGCCGCACATTAGGCAAGATTATGCCAGCATATCAAAAAATCTTCTGAGGCCTCGTAGTAACCAGATGGATTGTACAGGCACAATAGCATATGTTATTAGACAATCAGGGGCACAAAGAGAGCTGGTCACTTAAATATAAGATGTATGTATGTACATGGTATTTCTTTAGCATGAACCTAGCCAAGAGGCAGGGGAGCGCAGTACAGGATCAAAGTAAAAGCAAGCATAACATACATGAGTGATAGGAGAGGTAACTGGGTTTAAGAAAATTGATTACAAAAACTACAATTCTAATTTGTACTGTCTTTACTCAATTGTGTTTATGATTCTCTCTACACAGGAAGGGATATTAGAAGATTAAAGACATCGTAAAGCACAACTGATTTATAAGGAATGAAGCTTTGTTGTGTCCAATATCAGAGCACTTCAAAACCTTAATAAAAGTTATTTCTACCTTTTGTAGCTGCTCAAGAGCTACAGATGCAGAGGTAAACAAGAAAAAGATTAATAATCAAAGCCGGTTTCATAATGGGTGAATCCATGAGATGGACTTTATTTCTTTTTTACTAATAATTGTGACCTGATGAGCTATTTTGCTTCATATATTTTGAGAGATTAGTGCTTTTTATAGCAATAAAAATCAATTTTTTTAATTTGGTCTACAATAAACATTTATGGTTTTTGTCTGTTATAGACAAGCTATGAACATAAAATGTTGGTGGAATATGTGAAGTCTGGAATACTGGAATAGTGGAATACTAGAATACTGAAAAAGGCCTAAAGGAAGCCAGAAGGTTCAGAGTCCCATTAATGCATGTTACTTTCCACTGGAGAGATGACAAACAGGTCCCTTAGTGCATCTCACAAGTGAGTGCAGGCATTTCCCTTCTAATACTCCTAGGAATTGACTCTCAGACCTCCCTAATTTGCTACAGCTGTCACTCCAGTTATTTTGAGTCAGTTTGGGATTACCAGCATTTGGTTCCTTAAACTAATTTAAACTCTTGCCTCCATGAATCCATTCTGATGCCAAGAACCATATGAAAACTCCTCAAGTGTCAATGAATAACACTCTACTAATTGTAATGAGATGAGAAGTCACCTTGCTGAAACACAGCGTGTTGTTCCACAAGCTCTGATCCACAGGGTTTTCAGCCCTGCTACGGCGGTTCAGAGATGCTGTTCATTTACGTTACCTCTTCTTAATTTGCAGTCCCTGTCAACACTAGCTTTTGGGCCATGCTCAGTGAAATGGAAGTCAGACACTTAGGGGCCGATTCCGATCTCGGCCGGTAGTGCTCCGAATCGGATTCGGATTTACCGGATCCGATTCGGAGCCCTGTTTCCCGACCGAATCGTACGCGGGTCCGGCCGAGCGAGTACGATGCAAGCACCCGCGAAATCGCCAACCGACTCGTACGCGGCTTCAACACGCTCCGACCGACTCGCATGGACACGACTCGCACCGCGCTATGGAGACGTTTTCCGGCCGGGTAAGTACGATGCGCGCCGCGAGCAGTCCGACCGACTCGCGCCGTCCGGCTCAAAAAAGCTGTCAGAGCCGGACTTTGGGGGTCCGCGTCGGACCCCCCTGTACGCATAGGCATGCGAGTCGCACACAGGGGGGACCCATGGGTCCTCCCTACCTGTGCATGTACGCCGCGATGCGCATGGACGCGTACCCGCTGTAGGGGGCGCACTTGTTCGCCTCGCACCCATTGAGTCAATGGGAGCCCGCGTACGCGTTGTACGACCGGCTCCCATTGACTTCAATGGGAGTCCGACCGAATCGAGTCCGATAGCATGCGAATGCATCGTACTCGTCCGGTCGGACTGCTAGGGTCCGATTCGGTCGGAATTCTCTCCGGGTCTGGCTCGGTCGGAGAGATTTCCGGCCGGAATCGGAATCGGCCCCTCAGCAGGGAAATGACCAGTAGCAGCTATTGATCATAATGTTCCCCAGTCCGTCTATGAAGTGCCCTTCCTGCCTGTCCTTCAAGTACAGTCATTATGCTTAGGTAAATGTGCGAACGATGATATAGGATAAACGATATAAGAGTAAGCATTAGGGTGGATAACACTGTAGGCCTGACTAGGGAGGTGTTGGAGCGCTGTCACAGCTCACATCAACACTCTCACACTATCTCGCATGTCAAGTGGATTTGCTACATAACCCATGATTGCTACAGGTATACATATACTTTTTCCTTCGGTACTTGTTTCAATAAACCAGATCCCCAAATTCAACTAGCGGGGGCATCTTAAGGTAGCATGGCTGTGTTGTGAAAACTCTCCAGGATGGACTTGCTTACAGGAATATCTCTCAATTACCAGAAGACACTGCCTTTAGGGGGCCCTATCAGCTATTTCTTGCTATAAATTACCTCTGTGAATTGTCAAAATGCCACAGATTACCTTAGATATTAACATTATTCTCTTGTGAATCAACATGATTCCAAGAGACTAGAATAAATTCAGGGAGGCAAACTGTCAGCCACGTGCAATCAGCATACAGGGCCACAGAAAGGTACAGAAAGTGGAATTGACACTCCAGCATACACATTCATAAAACTGGATCAATTGCAATTTAAATATTTGGTTAATGGGAAAACATGAATGCATTTTTAAGAAAGTGGAAAATATTTCCCCACTCGACTACCAAGCATCAAAAAAATATTTTATAGGGAAGCAAAGTAAAATTTGTTGGGAAGAATGCCAACAGTGGCCCTGCATATTAACTTAATTTCCCTCTAACAGTACCATATTCCTGTTAGTTCAAATCCCCATGGTATAAAATTAAACAGAAAATCACCAGGATTTTTGCATCGGTTAGAGGCTAGCTATATATTTTGAGATATTGCTATTAGGATTTATTATATTCCATATAGGTACGCCAATATAGGCCCGGGTAACATCCCAACCTTTCACCTATATTTGTCCCTACTTACATACATAATAGGCCGCTAGGACTGACCCTTTACCTAGTTACAGTACTGCTTACAGAACGTGGGGTTTTCCCTGAACAATAGCCTCATACATTATGCATGAGGATTCTTGGAAACTCAGCAGGACTACCATCTCCTGCATAATAACTATGTACAAGGTTTATTCCAGACGTCATCCTAGATCCGACAATGGCACAGCAAGGTAGAACCCCTGGGGATACCTCTGGGTATATAAACATCACATCTTGCTGAGATAGTCAGAGGAGGACGCTGAGGCTCCTGCATGCAGATACTCCAGCTCGCAGTGGTCTAACATCCCTTGCGGGGTGTCCAACTCGAGACCAAGATGGGGTCCCACAGTCTCTCACTTCAGGTAATGGGGTTGACTTTATCCTAGAGGGATTCTTAGCTTAACACCAACATACATGCTAGGTACACTTAGGTACATCTAGTTAGGGTAGCATCGTAGGAGTACGCATCTTATTGTCATGTATTTTATATACTTGCATGTATTCATGGTTATAGCAAAATGGTAGAAATCTACCATCCTTTTACTTTCTTAGTGCTTCTAATCGTTTATATCTGTTTCTGTCTAGTGGTTGTTTCAGCACACCTATTTTACACTAGAATAACGACTGTTCAATAAATGCTTACTGAAAAACGTCCATACCGTTTATTCTGTGTATCTCTCTGAGACTAAGTGAGCATGAGTAACTGAGCAAAAAGTAGTACACTGTTTCCACGGTCCTGAGGGATCAGGGATGTCATGTTTGATAGTTGCCAAGAACTATTCTCTCCTTGGTAAGAGGAGTTTCTAGTGGCACTGTGAGCTAGCTGGTACACAGACCAACATACCCGGTGGGGGTGTCTAGAGTCTGACACCAATCCTCCAGTGTATGTTGTCTAAACGCGCAGACCATATATAGGTTTTATAGGAACTACACGACATGGTGCCACCGACGTTGGTTGGGTACTAGAGACATCTGGAGTGGGAGGGTACAAAATCCACTGCAGCTGAGTAGGCAAAATCCTATTTATTGGCTGTTGGTTAATCAAGCTTGAAGGACACATTGTTCCTATTATGCATAACACCTTATCTCAGTTCCCTTGAAAAAGTCTTCTTACAAAAAACAATGACTGAGCAGCAGGATGACGTTGTGCGTGACCTAAATCTCTCAGCCGAATAAGAAGATGCAGATGCAATACAAATTTCAGAAAATGTTAGAAATGCCATCACCCTAAAACTAGCTTCATGTCGTTTAACAGCTAGCGGTGGGCCAGTAACCTTCGTGATTGAGGCACACGAATCATATAGAACAGAGGTATTCTATTCATTGGTTAGATTCCCACAGGCAAATGTACAAACAAAAACATTTCATTATTACACAGAAGATGACATACCGAACGAATATTGTCCGTACGAGGACATTGAAGTTCTGCTCACTTACCAGGGGCATATATACTGGTTTAAAGGCGTCCTCCCCCATACAAGAAATAAAGTAAGACTCGGTCCGCTCAGAAGAGACGGAGCAACATGGCCAGTACTAGCGGCCTACACACCACATCCTGACATTGAAACAATGCCAGTAGGTGACTTACGAACACTTCATAAAGAACTAATACGACTTTACAGAAACATAACACAGTTCATGATGAGAACACTCACACTCCAGCCAACCACGGCTATACCAACAGGTCCGATTCAAACATCAACAACTAAAATTACACCACAAACGTTACACGCAGTGATGGGAAAATTGCCCACTAAACGTGAACAAATGCCATTCAGGATAGCTCAAAAAATAACACAGCTAGAGGCAGTATTTCCACACACTGATCCACAAGAAAAGCATAGAATGCTGACAATTTGTTTGCCCATGGGAATAGCTCCCCAGATAGAGGATTGTACTGCTCGGGGTACAATCTTCGCTGCCATATATACCAGGACTCATGGTATCCCTTCACTAGCAGTAATACCGGATGTATTAAGACAAATACAGAATGAGTATGGGGCAGAACCTGCTCTGTATTTAGGGATGAAGTTACTAGGTAACTTTGCCCAGGTATCAGCTATAATATTAGCAAACATTAAAGGGGACGCAGCAGCAGTGGCAATACGCTAACGCTAGACCAGTAAAACTTCAACTGATGGGAGGTCCAGAAAAAGAACACACCAAGCAAACACCTGCTTCTTCAAAGAAGAAATGGGATAATAACAAACAACAAAAGAATAGATCTCAATCCAGAGGTAGGTCTCCTCAACAGGAGCCCTCCGAAAGGAGGTATAACCTTAGGAATAGAGATAACATTAAGAAGCCTGACAGGTATCAGGACACTGATACACGTTCCTCTCGTTCCTTCCAGGGTTCATCAAAAAACTCAGAGAGGGAAGGACGTCAGAGCACAGACAAGAAGAGCGTACAAAGTCCAAAGACATGCAAAGCACTTTGGACTATGCATCCAAAAAAGAAGAAAAGCCTAAACCAAAACCTCAAATCAAAAAGAAGAAAGTAGCCGGTCTTAAGATCAGACATGCCCAGAATTCTGAGGACTCAACTACTGAACGGGGAATGGGCTCTGTCCATGCTAGACAGTGCAGCAGAAGTAACAATAGCTCGCCAGAACCTGATGGAATTTCTGGTGACAGCGGAGCTGAGTGAACATATCATGGTGGAAACACCTGATACTAGGGTAAGCGACCCACATAGGTTACATGAGATAACACTCCAAATGGAAGGGGACAAGCCCAGAAAAATGAAATGTCTCTTTTGGAAGAACTTGACTTTTGGCTATGACATTCTTTTAGCTGAAAGAGATTGTCCGCCTGCTATTGTTATGGATTGCCCAAAGGGAGAAAGGGTAATTTTTCCAGCCTTTTCAGACCTCGTTCCTAACCACTTAAAACACACATACACGCAGGAGTGGGCGGTAGCCCTTGCCCCTGCACTATATCACAACCATGTTGGGTGGGATGAAGATTCAACCGACCATGTGATACCATTAAAATCTACTCCGACTCCACAGAGACAGTATCCAATAAAACAGGAAGCAAAAAAACAGTTCAGGGAGATCTTAGATCAACTTGAATACCAGGGTGTGATTGAAACTTGCACCTCTTCACTGAATAATCCTTTGTTTTCTGTAATGAAACCCGATAATTCATATTGTCTAGTTTTAGACTACAGACATCTGAACTCATGCACAAAAACATTTGCAGTACAGAACGCACACAGTGCCGCATTGATGAATAACATTGTGCGGAAAAAATACAAAACAACACTAGATATCTCAAATAGATTCTTCTGACAAAATATAGCGCCTGAGAGCAGATATTTGACAGCATTCTCAGCGCTTGGATCCCAGCATCAATTTTGTCGACTTCCCCAGGGGTATAAGAATAGCCCGGGGTTGTTTTCCACCAGTGTATCTGAGTTACTTCAGAAACTGGATGAGGAAGCATTGTCCTATGTAGATGATATTTATCTGACGGATGATGACCTGGAGGAACACTTGACCAGGGTGAGCACCATAGTTTTGGGATTCACCTCTGAGGGCTACAAATTTAACTTTAAAAAATCAAAAATAGCCCACCTCAATGTCCTCTTTTTGGGATATGAGCTCTCAAGTGAAGGGAAAAACTTGGCAGCTAACTTTTTAGAAAAGTGTGCGCTGCTTCAACATCCAAAATAATTAAAAAATGTACAATCCATACTGGGATTCCTGAATTTTGGTAGAACATATATTTTGGATTACGCAGAAAGGTTGAAACCTTTCTACGACCTCATAAGACCTGATTTTTCAGTTAGGCAATGGACACAGGAACACACAGATATCCTACGTTCCCTACAAGCTGACATGATAGCATCCAAACACTTACAGACGCGTAAATGTCCGCAATCTGGTGATCCATCTAGTTGCAGGTCAATCTGGGTACACCTACCTAACATACAATGAAGGCGAAACGGTACCCATAGCATACAAATCACACTTGTACACAAATGCTGAGATGCGTTTCACATCCACAGAGAAAATTATGACAGCTGTACAGACTGCTGTAGTGAGAGAAAGAGCACTGGCTCAGGGGAAATGAATAATTGTCATGACTCAAGTACCAGCCTTAGAGGCTGCTACAAAGGCAAGCGTTCCAAATGCTAAAGCCTTACATCCTAGATGGATACAATGGGCTAATTCTCTCACTGCATCAGACGTAGAATACAGATATGACCCAAGTCTAAAAACACAAACATTCCTGGAATATGAACAAGAATATCCTCTCCCTAATTAAATAATGCCTCTAGATCAGTATGAATACATAATTTACACTGACGGATCTGCTCAGCCGGCCATTGGAAGTAAACAACAATACAGCGCCGCATGTGCGATTGTAAAAGGTCATATGCAGGACGGAAAGTTCCATCCAAGCTGTACAATAACACAGTCTCTAGGAGACTGCACGGCTCAGCTGGCAGAATTAAAAGCTCTATTACTGGCACTGATAAATACGGATCGAGAATTCCCAATGCTAATTGTGTGCGATTCATTTTACTGTGTCCAGTCATACAATGAATATCTTCACCATTGGGGACAAAATGAGTTTAAAGACTCTAAAGGTGGCACAATTAAGCATAAAACGCTATGGGAACAGGTAGTTGAGTTGAACTACCAAGAGCTCATGTGATACACACGCTGAGCCATCAACGTGATGGCTTTCACATTGAAGGGAATTCATTGGCAACAACAACAACAACAACAACAACAACAACGCACACAACAGCAAAGAGCTCTTCAACATCGTGAAGGAACTTGCCAACCCCAGATCCAGCACTAACGACATCCCGCCGTCACAAGACCTATGCGACTCTCTTGCCACCTTCTTACACCGCAAGATCAGAGACATCCACGACAGCTTCAACACTCAGACCCCCCCGACAGCCGCCGACACCCCAGACCCACTGTCCCCCAGCCACACCGGCCTCCTACTCTCCTGGAGCCACGTCAACGACGAAGACACCATCAAAACCATGAACACCATCCACTCCGGCTCACCGTCAGACCCCTGCCCTCACCACATCTTCAACAAAGCAAGCTCCATCATCGCACCCCAACTCCGGAAGATCTTCAACAGCTCCTTCGAGACCGCCACCTTCCCGTAAAGCTGGAAACATGCCGAGATCAACGCCCTACTCAAGAACCCCAAGGCAGACCCAAAGGACCTCAAGAACTTCCGACCCATCTCCCTGCTCCCGTTCCCGGCGAAAGTCATCGAGAAGATCATCAACAGACAACTGACCTGCTTCCTCGAAGAGAACAACACCCTGGACTCATCCCAATCCGGATTCCGCAGCAACCACAGCACCGAAACCGCCCTCATCGCCGCCACCGACGACATCAGGACCCTGCTGGACAACAGCAAAACCGCGGTCCTCATCCTCCTAGACCTCTCGGCCGCCTTCGACACCGTCTGCCACCACACCCTAGGCACACGCCTCCACAATGCAGGGACCCGCGACAAAGCCCTGGACTGGATCACCTCCTTCCTCACCGACAGAACCCAGAGAGTCCGCCTCCCTCCATTCCGGTCCGAAGCAACCAAGATCACCTGCGGCGTACCCCAAGGATCATCCCTCAGCCCGACCCTTTTCAACGTCTACATGGCACCGCTTGCCAACATCGTCCGATCGCACAACCTCAACATCATCTCATACGCCGACGACACCCAGCTGATCCTCTCCCTCACCAAGGACCCCGCCACCGCCAAAACCAACTTCCACGAAGGAATGAAGGCCGTCGCCGAATGGATGAAGAACAGTCACCTGAAACTGAACTCAGACAAGACGGAGGTCCTCATCCTCGGGCCCCACCCCCTCCGCCTGGGACGACTCCTGGTCGCTGGCCTCGCTGGGTACTGCGCCGACACCCACTGACCACGCACGCAACCTGGGGTTGATCCTGGACTCATCACTGTCAATGACCCAGCAAGTCAAAGCCGTCTCCTCCTCCTGCTTCAACACCCTCCGCATGCTTCGCAAGATCTACAGATGGATCCCCACCGGAACCAGAAGGACGGTCACCCAGGCCCTCGTCACCAGCAGGATGGACTACGGCAATGCCCTCTACGCGGAAACCACAGCCAAACTCCAGAAAAGACTTCAACGCATACAGAATGCCTCCGCACGCCTCGTCCTCGACATCCCCCGCCACAGCCACATCACTGCCCACCTGAGAGACCTGCACTGGCTCCCCGTCAACAAGAGGATCACCTTCAAGCTCCTCACCCACGCTCACAAAGCACTCCACGATGCCGGACCTACATACCTCAACAAACGACTCACCTTCTACACTCCCAACCGCCATCTTCGCTCCGCTGACCTCGCCCTCGCCACCGTTCCACGCATACACCGAGCGACCACCGGCGGGAGATCCTTCTCCCACGTCGCCGCCAAGACATGGAACACCCTCCCCATCCACCTGCGACAGACCCAGGACCTGCTGACCTTCAGGAGACTTCTCAAGACCTGGCTGTTCGAGCAGTAGCAGCTCCCCCCCTCAGCGCCTTGAGACCCTCATGGGTGAGTAGTGCGCTCTACAAATGCTTGATTGATTGATTGGCTGATGAGGCCGCAAAGGGGGCAGTATGAACTGCTTCCGTAGCTGCAATCACTCGTTCAAAAACGAGAATAGATGGACAGATAATGGTATCTGCCATTGCTTCACGCAAAGACAATAAGGCATTGCCGAAAGGTTTTCCACTCAAGTACTCCTACAAGTTAGAGGCAAATAACGTTCCATTTGCTCAGATTCCCGGAGTGGGGGATAGAGTAATACCAAACATGGATTGGAGATTGGGCTTAATATCAGCTGCACACGAGGGTCTGGGTTCTGCACACGCAGGAGTTACGGTAACAGTTTCTTTACTAAAACAATGCTATTGGTGACCAGGGTTAACAAAGCAGACCAAAGATTATGTCTTATAGTGCGACATCTGTCAATAGATGAAGGGCTCCACCATAACACGTCCAGCGCAGACACCATTGCTAATATCAGACAGACAACTCGCATGTGTCTATTTGGACCACTGCGGCCCCTTACAATCTGATGGGGTATTGACAGGGGAAGCTATAACATCCATAACACCCAACA
Organism: Calotriton arnoldi; assembly: GCA_963921515.1. Lineage (NCBI taxonomy): Eukaryota > Metazoa > Chordata > Amphibia > Caudata > Salamandridae > Calotriton > Calotriton arnoldi. Next base: position 1,622,439 of record CAWUFW010000195.1, on the reverse strand, counting down.
TTTTGATCTATATATGATTAATGTCCCAAAGCCTTAGAGGCCCCATACCGAAACACACGAGGCCTTAGTGAACAAAGTGATTGAGCCATTGGATTCGCCATATAAGGGGTTGTAGATCAATGATAAGGGAGGACATAACAGACGCTAGAAGGTTCTCAGTAGGAAATTCTGAGCGGGACTATATAGGTGTGGGCTTTATGGATGTGGCCCTAGTTGAGGGCCTAATTGCACTAGAATTGCGTTTTAGACCAGACAAAGATCTGCAAATAACCCTAAAAATGAAACCTCCCTGTCATGGACTGGTTTTACCAGTCAAAAGCCACCGAAACTGGCCTCCTAGCGTATTGAAGTCTAATCCTAATGAATCTGTTAGCACTTCAAATACCTCAGATATTTATTGACTCATTGCTGACCCCCCTGAACAGTGCTCTACAACCCTACTACCTGGTTCACTAGTGGTAGAAGGGCCTCTACTGCATGCAGCAGATGATACTGATGGGATAATTGGGCGTAGGGGAATAGCCTTAGGAAATAAGAAAGGGGACCTCATAACATCGCAGGGAGAATCCACAAGGCCTACCCTGAGAGTCATAGGGTCGTCAGAGGGTGATCACCTAAAACTACTATCTTGGAATGTTGCGGGCATAAAGTCCAAACTCTCTGACCCCGATTGGGGAATGTTTATTGACTCCCACCACATTGTTTTGCTCCAAGAAACCTGGGCAATTAAACCAGTACATCGCCCTGGCTTCGTAGCCTTCAGCGAAGGAGCAGTTCCATCGCCGGCAGGGCGACCCTCAGGTGGCCTTTTAATATGGTTAAGATTGGATCTGTTCCCAGTGGTCAAAATGCTTCCTACTAAATCTAAAGATATACTTGCCCTGCAAATTGTTATCAACAAACGGCTGGGCAATAGATACATAATCCTAGCAAATATATACATCAGGTCAGTACCTTCAAATCTGTCATCTCCGATAGTAAGTAGGCTAGATGACCTCTTGGGACAATTCCCCCCAAAAACCTTAAAAATTGTAGCGGGCGATACCAATACCCGCATCCCTATATCTGCAGGGTGTAGACCACAGGAAAGTTCATCTTCCCGCGATTATAAGAAAACTACGAAGACATCAAAAGTAGGCACCCAAATTACTGACCTCATCATCGATCATGGCCTAAGAATGGTAAATGGTAATACTAAAACTGATTGTCCCCCTTGCTCCACCTTCAATAGAGGCCTTAGCAAATCAAGGATTGACCACATACTAGTGGATAACGATCTCTGGCCCTATTTGTACGAGATTCAAGTTATCCCCAGACCAGACAGTGACCATCATGCATAAAGTACATCCTTTTTTATGACTGGATTTAGAGATACTCAACTGGAGGCAGTCATATCCCCGCACTAATTACAACCTCAAACAATTTGAGAAACATTAAGTGGGCGGAAATGGTGGAAGATGTAAAAATGATGACACTCATTTATAATCTGTTTGTGTCCAAACTCTCCTTGATTGACCTAAATCACAACATCCATTTTATTTCACTACACTGCGAACTCATGGACACCCTAAGACCGTGTTTCATGAGGGAACAGAGGAGAGGAGTACTTAAAAAGAAAACGCCAACTTGGTACAACAAGGCCTGTGGTTAGGAAAGTCCCAACTGCTGTGTGCAATTAAAAAGGGCCCGAGGCCAGAAATCCTAAAGGCCAGGCATGAATATAAAAACCTTGGGGCCGATTCACAGAACTAATCCGAGATAAAATCCTAAACTTACTACTTTTGGTATTCATAAAAGGCATTTAGTAGTAGTAAAGTTAGGACTCCTAACTTTACTACTACTAAACTGAGACAAAATGCTAACTTTACGACTTTCGGTATTCACAAAGGCATTTAGTAGTAGTAAAGTTAGGAGTCCTAACTTTACTACTACTAAATGCCTTCTGTGAATACCAAAAGTAGTAAGTTTAGGATTTTATCTGTTTAGTAGTAGTAAAGTTAGGAGTCCTAACTTTACTACTACTAAATGCCTTCTGAGAATACCAAAAGTAGTAAGTTTAGGATTTTATCTCAGATTAGTTCTGTGAATCGGCCCCTTCTAGTTAGAACCAAAAGAGAATGGGATGAGGCCCACTGGTTAACTCTCGCTGAGGCCATAGAGAAGGGTGACCAAAAAACTGGAAATTAATAGCAGTGAACCTCCCTAATACCAATCCTTTAGATCCTGCGATAATGCCTGACATCTCTGGGTCTCCCACTTTAGTGGCCTTTATGATTGCCTGCAGCAAAGCATTCTTTTAAACAGTACCCCCATAGAAGAGGTCAGCGCTGCCCAACTACCTAATGCGACTACTCCACCCCCCATCTCAGCGGGTCATTCCACTTTTATATTTACCTTATCTGAAACCTACAAAGCTATAACACAAACGGAAAAAGGCAAGGCCGCAGGATGGCATGGATGGCATTCCGGTAGATCTTTATCTTTCCGAACCAGACATCTGGGCTCCCTATTTGAACGTTTTATCAAATAGCATAGTAAAAGATAATATGATCCCCCCGTCGTGGCAAGGTGCAGTCATTATACCAATTTATAAACAAGCATTTGCAATGCAATAGGTCTCGCATTTGCGAGACTTTGAGCTACTGGCATTGTAAATGACAAACCTTTTATCTATGTGTTGGTTTTTGAAAACATATAAATAAAAGGCATTGTCATTTACAATGCCAATAGCTTAAAATTTTGCAAATGCGAGTCCTATTGCATTGCAAATGCTTGTAAGAGTTAGGTGGTAAACTGTGCCTTCTCATGTTTAAGCTTGTACAGGACCCTGCTTCCTCAGTACTGGAGGGTCTGTGCAGAGAATTTCCAGCAATTTTTTCAGTCCAGAGGCTTACGTTGCAATTATCATGCAGATCATCTGAATGTATGTGCTCTTTCCCACAAAGCCCACATGGCCTGATGAGTCTGTTTAGGTGTTTCAGACATGATGATTCAAGAAAGTCCTGGCTCAAAATATCCCCAGGGGCAACAACTCCATCAGAAAGGCTGCCAATATGGTTGAAATAATCCAGAAAGCCAAAGAAATAATAGGATTTCGGATTAGTTGTGAGAAAGAACAGAGCTCTGCGGAGACTTTATGCACGCACCACATGCAGTAGAAATTGGTGCTAGAACTCTGAGGAAAGTGGAGTTCACTTCGCCTTCACCTCATTAACTGGAGTTTGGGTCATATCCAATGAAGAATACAGCCCACGAATATAGTGGTTTTAACTTATTTCTATAATATATTAATCTTATGCCCTCTTGTTTATTGGACCGGAGGCTTCCACAACTACAACTGAGAATGATTCAAGCATGTGAATCCAATGCTGAATACCAATGTTCCTGCTTCTGTGATCCTTCTTCCTAAAGTCAGATATAGATTCAAAATTGTGACTTGCTAGTAAGTAGTGTGTCAGTGTGAGGCCCTTTAAGAACTTGTTCCCAATCATCAGTGTCATAATACAAAATTATGGGGTCCCATGCAAAATTTCTTGAGCAGCCCCTAATATTTCACTTAGGCTTGCGGCCTCACAGGCCAAGATTATGCTGATGCTTGCTCCCTAGGACAACTGATGAGGAAGCACTCCTTGCACTGACCCAATAGATTTCTCGGGCCTTAGCAGGGCACTTATCTTGTACACACGAGGCCCATGACAAATTCTATTCAGTTAAGCAATAGGGCACTGCTGCCTGTAATGGAGGCTTGCACTGTCCCTCATGTTCCACGGCAATGCGTCGACGTACTTCCAAAGACCCAATCATACTATTGCCTTATAAACAGCTTTACAGACCCCTACCCTCGTCCCATCAAGGCCAGCCACTTGTACTTAGATGCTTCCAATAGGTCCTCTAGGACATCATACTGATCATAATATAGTTACTGCCTGATGTGATCGCATTTTATTGCCACTTGACCTTTAATTAAGAGATTTGGGAGCTCTACTCCTAAGGCAGAAGTTCAAGACCAAGCTTATTCATTTCGAAATAGGAGAAATGAGCTCAGTGCCCATATCTGCAAAAGTTAGAGATGTAAATAAATGCCCTAATGTAAGTAGAAAATAAATATTAATGTGAAGACGATGCACTCCTCTGTAGCTCTACAGTTCTGAAGCTGCCACATGTGAGTGTAAATGAGGTGACAGTGCGGAGATGGGAGTGCATGAACGTGATGAGGTGAATACTGCAGATATTGTAGAAGTCATTGTTGCTGTGAAGACCATATTGCACTGTCGTGGTGGTACTGATGGAAGAGGCTTAGGTCCAAGTCAGGGACATCTTAAGGGTTTTTGGAGCCTGGGGCCAAACGTATATGGGGGGGACCGGTGCTCGAAACAGCTTTGAATTTATAACCCAATTTCAGCTCTTTAATACCCTCTTTGGCCAGGTCACTGACAGTGCCCAGGAACATCCACATTCTAAATGTATTTACATCTAATATTCAGGGATAGTGACATTTGTTATGAATATAGTAACGCAGCAGCAGCTCACTAATATTACTGCAAATAATCTCTGTGACACCCTCCCATTTCTCATATGTGAGGTCCTGTTTTGATCTAAAAGAAACTTTTTATGGATGTTGTATAAAACATAAGCACAACATTTCTCTGCAAACTGTCTGTAATAGACTCTCACACAACCCCCACATTCAAAATCAATTAAAGAAAATGGTATTTAAAAACAATCTGTTTAAGACTTATTCAAGGTCATATGGGCAACTCTTCTGCTGAACATAGCTGCCTCTCTGGGGGATGGGGCTGAAAGGCTGGGGCCCTGGGCCAGAGCCCACTTTGCCCATGCCTTAAAACGTCTCTGGGTCCAGTGTCATTTAAATAGCACAGTGTCACTACCAGTGCGACCCTCAGCAGCATGCAGGTGATTTCATGGAAAGGGTGTTGACTGATGTGGCTTAGAAGTGGAGTGAAGGGTGTTGTTGGGGTGATTGCTGGCTTTGTATTCCAGTCATCTGTCAGCGTGACCCAAAGATGCGTGTGAAGGAACTTGTGTCGAAGGCATTGTGGGGGCACTGGGCACAGCTCCGTGGCAGCAGTGGGGAGACAGGCAGTGTGTGAGGGCAGGAGTGCAGAAGTGGGCCACCTATCTGTACAATGAAACTGATGAGGCCAAAGACGTGCCCTGCTCCAATGGCAGCACAGGCTGGTCAGAGCTTTGGGGGCTGGTTGGGAACAACATTTGAATCCGTAGTGGCTCTGTGTTGAGCGCACAGTTGTGGAACAGTACCAAGCCTCAGACATCGTTCTATTTTACAGATCTAATTGTCCGTCCCCCGTGTAGTGCTAAAGGGTTACCTCTTGCCTGCCTCTGTGCGCTATGAACGGCTTCACTCTGCGCCCTGTGAGGTGGCCCTGAGCTCGGATCACAGCTGCAGGCTGTGCTCTCAACAGCGGGGGACGGGGCAGCCTTTTGTTACAGTGAATAGGGTCAGAGAAGGTCATCCAGGGAAGCGAATTTGGCAAAGGTAACGAGAAAACGGAGCCCGAGGGCCCCCAGGTGTGGAGACCTCGCAGGATGTGTGTCTTTTGCTGTGTCTATGAAGGTAATGAGGAGGACGGAGCCCGCAGGCCACAAGCCCGCCTGGTGGTGCCGAAAGCCGGATGGCTGGGCTTGTGCAGGTGAACGCTTCCCCTCCGCTGCCCCCTGCCTGACCTCCTGACACCCGCCTGACCCCTGTTATTCCAACGCAGGCTCACCAACCGCAGCAATGTCCACACAGAATGCAAACGTCATTGGCAATAGAACCCCAGCACTACGAGTACAGACAGTGCTCAAAGTGCATTAAAAAACAAGAGGGAGAGCAAAACCAGTGCAGCGCTTATGAAAGGGCACTGCGCAGATACAAAGAGCCTGCCTTCCAGAAGATCGATGCGCCGCTGCTATGCTATTTAAAACAAGTGCGAGCGGACGAAAACTGTAGTTAGGCGCCGCTGCTTCCGGACTACACGGAAGTTACTATGGGATCAACAGCCAACAGCCAACAGAAAACAAGATAAGAACAGCAATGCCACAGTTAAACCAATCGCAAGGGGTATGACCAATTACACGGAGTTTCACCCAACATACAGATTACTTTATGTCTCGCTGAGACAGCGCATGCAGTGCATGCGCTGCCAAGGCGAGACCTAAAAAGGCGAGAGATTGGTCCCCTCAAATTATAGGCTGATAAGCCTACTTGATAACTCGCAGAAAATCTTCTGCAGACAGGTCCTATACAGATTAAACGAGTGGATGCAACAAAATAATATCCTGGAAGATTCCCAAGCAGGCTTTAGATCGAAAGTCAGCACCCTGACCGTTTCAAGGTGATAACCTGGAAATATATCACCTTGTAGCGTGACCACCTATACGTCGCCTTTATCGACCTATGAGCGGCGTTCGACCTGGTCCCAAGAAACATACTGTGGGAGGTGCCAGAAGGGTACGGTATCCCCATAGACCTCCTAAGGATACTAAGGCTCCTTCATGAAAATACATACGCAAGGGTGAGATGGAATACAACAGGGGACTTGACAGAGAAGATAGAGATCCGTAAAGGGGTCAGACAGGGATGCATCCTTGCTCCTACACTGTTTAGCCTATTCATCAATGGCGCTCTGAAGAGCCTGAAGGCTTGCAAACATGATGCTCCAAGAGTGGCGGGTACACCAACCCCAATACTAATGTTTGCTGACGACACCATGCTCCCGAACCTCCATGGGACTCCAATCCGAACTGAATGCTTTTGTCACTTTTTGTGGGGAAAGAGGACTAGAATTAAATTTGTCCAAATCCAAAGTTATGACGATCAATCCCCACAAGAGGTGCAGAGGTATTGTGACTGTAGAGGGCCTTCCCTTAGAGGTAGTCCATCACTTCGACTACCTTGGGGATAGGTTAAGCGACACTCAAGTATGGGCTCCACAGCTGGAAAAAAGCAAAACTGATTTACACCAGAAAGCCTCCGCTAAAGTGAGACGCTATAAGGCAGCATCTGGTGGACCCGTTGCCCCGGTTATTGCCATCTATAAAGCTACAGCCGTTGCATCAGCATTATATGGAGCTGAGATCTGGGGATATGCTGATGCGGAAAGGTTAACTAAAGTAGAAAATAGGTTCATGAAAATACTTTTTAAACTCCCCCAAAGCTCCCCTGCAACTCCTGTGCGACTAGATCTAGCTTTTAACCCTATCCATCTAATAGCTGTTTTAAAACCTCTGCTATATTGGGTCAGATTATGGTCCACGCCCAAATTGGCATCTTATAGAGAGTGTGTGAAAGATCTTTTGGCTCTTGATAGAAAAGTGAGAACACCGGGGCTGAAACACATACGTGACACCTCACTCAGAATAGGCATGATTGATCTATGGTCAGCCCCTGACATGATAGTAAAAGGAGATGCCTTAAGAGTCAAACAGTCTTACTGGGAGGCAGTCTTAGCCCAAACGTGGGAAGCGCACCAAACCAACACCCTCACAGGCAAGTTCCTGAACCACAAGAGCTCACCAGCATTTTAACCATATATGAATAGGATGTATCCACACCAATTAAAATGTCTGTATGTTCAATACAGGTGTGGGGTTTTGCCCCTGAGATCACATACTATTAAATGGGCAAATGTATCCCCCAGACCGACCTTTGTCCAAACTGTCCAAACATAGTGGAAACAGAATCCCACTTTATGTTATTCTGCCCTCACTATAAAAAGGCTCGAAAAAAATGGTTGTTGGCTGCATGCAACCTTATGTGTGTCAAACACTATTTGGAATCAAAGAGACTCTTCAAGAGCGATACAAGAGAACTTTTAGCTCTAGCAGTCTCCAAATATCTGTATATTGCCTGGGCATTAAGGAGGAAGGCCATTCTTAATCATAAAGAATGACAGAGAATTGATAAACATTAGCAGTGTTGGGTTACCTTAGGCTCTTGTTGGTCATGCCCTTATCTCCCGCCCATAGTTCTATCCTTTCTTATACTCAAAATATAAGATTCTGAAATGATGCATATGTATCTATTTCCCTGTCCCCTATTGGCATCTTTCCCCTTAGCCCCTTATGTCTGCTGTTTTGCAAATTTTTTCCCGCTGCAAATATATTAATTTTCATGTTCGGTGGTAACTGTATCCGTCTAATCGTATATTTGGTTGCTTCGTTAGACCCACCTACTTACTTAGATGATGTCCCTTTCTCTTTTTATTGTCGATATACTGACTTTTAATACGCTTTTATGGTTTTAGAGTGTGGTAATTGTATAATGATGTTTTATGTTTTTTAAATTGCGCAACCTTTCAATGTATTTAAGAGTAATGGTGCTGTATTAATTTGATGTGTTTTATGGGCAGTGCCCGAAATAAACATTAATAATAAATAAATAAATAAATCTGATGGGGCTTACAAGTACATCATGGTTGCATTGGATTCCTGCTCGAGATTCTTAAGGGTATGGCCTCAGCGCTCGGCTAACGCTCGAACTGTTATCAAAGATTTGCGAGTCTTTATAGGGACATACGTAGTTGGCACATTACATTCTGACCGAAGCCCCGCGTTTAGCTCTAGGGCTTACAAGTAAGCCATGGGAAGTTTGGGTGTTGCACTGCGGTACTCCTCTCCGTACCATCCCGAGGGAAATTCGGTTGTGGAGAGGAAAATCTCGGAATTAAAGCAATCATTAACAGTATTAGGCGCGGGTGGTAGTTGGGTCAATCACCTATATGGGGTACGGTGGGCCTTGAATAACATGCCAAGAAGTTCTCTCGGGGGTGTCACTCCTTATGAGGTCCTATTTGGGACGAGAATGTGGGTACCTGACCTCGACTGTGAAGGCACAGTGGCGGATGAAAAACTTTTGACATCAATAAACGTTTGGCTGTTTTACAGGATCTGAATGAATCCAGGACACTACAGAGTAATATGCAGGTAAAGTGGACCGCCACTGGGGAAGTCAAGTCAGTCACGGCAAGACCTGTCTGGATTCCTAAAGTCGGGGATCTGGTCAGAGAAAAGATAGTGGACAAGAAGGAATTTGGACCATCCTACAGGAAGCCTGTACCTGTCCTAGCTGTTGAAGGAACAGGAACTGTACTTCTGCCGCCTCTTGCCGGAAAAAAGGAGAAGAGATTCGTCTCCATTGATCTGATCAAACCACACTATGTGGCCGATACTGAATAGTAGGCCTCGTGGGCTCCTGAGTAGCCGGCGCCCTCCTCTCGCTACTATACAGGAAGTTCAGACAGAAAGGCTCATCACGTTTGAAGAGTCTCCTATATGGAATGATGGACTATGCAACAATGCCATGGAACTCGTTCCTCTTGAAACAGAAATTCAAAACCAAAATGAAAGACAAATTTCAATTCGACCTAACACTGATGTTTACATAAACATGCCTCAACAAGAGCCATCTACAAGTTCAACAAAACCTGCGGAACTGCCTAAAATAGATCGAAATGCATCTGGCTATTTCATCAACTTTGATACCTTTTCCTTGGATCCAAGTGGACCTGAAACAATGCCAGCCCCACTATCTCGTCAACAACAAATAAAAGACTTCTACATTTTCCTTAAAAAGACTTACCTGGTGTCACCTTGGATAGAACTTTGGGAAACCACCGGGATACTTTTCTTTCTCTTTTGGATAGGCTTAGTAACTGTCTTCTGCTTACTTATTAATGGAACTTACCTTCGCCAAAGCTCTGCAGCATCAAAAGTGAACTTGATCTTGAAACCTCATGTTTCATCACATCGTGAATAAAGAGACTTGTCCTACGTGAACATTTCAGCAGTTCCTATACCTGATGGTATAGTATGGGACAAGGTTAATTATGATATATTTGGCCCAACCGAACTTTTAAAAATACCTCATTTATTTAAAATTTCCATAAATGATATCATTACCTCCGGTACATTTTCTGATGATTGGGATTTTGAAACTGTAACCAATATGTTGTCTGATTTAGAACAATCTGCCGCATTTTCTAGCAATGAAATGTTAGAAGGCACATCAGATTTTAACACCATGTATTGTTATCAACATTATGGTCATCATTTTCTACACAAATCCTGTACCTCTAGGAATGTTTTCACATATCATCAATGGGAACATAGCCGTACACCACCAAAAGTAGTTCGAAAACTTTTGCACAGAAATTTTCATATTTTCCGGGTTTAACATTTCAGACCCAACCTCATATTACTATAAGGTTGCACCTACATCCGCACATAAAAATATGCTGGCTAACACCAAACCGATTTATTCTGCTTCATTCATTACCCAACAGTCTGATCAGGGTTTCGACTTGTGGAAGGACACTATAGACTAAAAATCAATCTGGGGTTCTAGAGACTGGCAATTCCAGGGAACAGAAGCACTATTTAGAGCATGCCTCATTCCTCAGCAGATTATATTTCTAAAGGATACTGTGCAACAGACTTCCTGTCTTGGAATAGCCATGAACAAGGATTTGAACGCTCCTCGGATTCCAACACCATCACATACCGAGGAACATTTTACATCACAAGAAGGGGCTAAATAGATGACATTTTACAATACAATAGATCAGACCCCAATTGGAAGGGATGGTTGGTTTGGCGCAAAGACACAAATAGATGTCAAGGGATGTTCAGGGGTACCACTGAAGGGTTCAGTTTTCAAAGGCCAAACCCACGCTATGTACAAAGAGAACATCCTAGGGTGGTGACATCATACAGTGTTGGGAAGTTATGCCTCGATTGGCTAAAAACCTCAACACTACCACAGGTGAAACAACACTTATCCTTACTTACAGAGGATGTGGACCTACGGGATTTTTTATTAGGTCCCAGAAAGCCACGTCAAAAACGTTTCTATTATGCTGTCTATAAGGAAATTTGGGAAATCTCCCAACAAGAAGCAGTGGAGAGACTACGAGAAATAGATAGGATTAACCTAGAAAAGGCGTTAGACGTAGTTGACAATGGTATGACTATGTTTAGGTCCAGGATTTATTCACTGGGCAACATTGTATCTTCTGCTATTGATGTACTAGAACAAGATTTGTCCATACTACAGCACGGGCAATCACAGTTACGTTCCAGTATGTTATTAAGCTGGACGCTGCAATCATTGCGCGCAGGTTATGTTCATTGGCGTTTTATCAACAGTATGTCCTTGTTTTCTGCATACAATCTAATGGAAAAACAGATGAAAATGCCACAGAGGGGTGCAAAATATACAATGCTGCGTATTGAAAAACTGGACAGATTACCTTTTACTGTGGCAGAATCACCGTCCACAGAGTGGTTAATCCATGGCCATATAACATTACCGGTCACACCTTTCCAGTTTAAGTACTGCCTAGAACAACAACAGGCAGGTAGATATGAAGAAATGGGTAGGGAATGCATCAAGGAATCTTGGGAATTACCGTACAGATTTCGATGCAGGAGTGGGGATCTGGAAGTGTTGCTAAGCGGTACAAACTGCGAGAACGCTTTAAGTGGATCTCTCATATGCCAGGATATTATGTTACACAGGGCCTGTAATGGTTCAGTGGCGAACCTATCCTGTCACTTGAGAGGTACCCTAGCAGCCGTGATTATCCCAGTATTCAGGCTACTTTCAAGTGGGAGTTACTTGATGCTGAACGATCAAGGTTGTTGTGGGATGCTTCAGGGCATCGCATATCTTGTCACCGTGAGCTCCAGGGTTACTTGCTGTATGCAAGTATTGTTTCAACCGACACACACAGTCAGGGAGGCGCCGCTATGGCCTTCGTTGAATGTTTCCTTTATGCGGTTTGATACTCTGAGCAGAATGAAAGCCATGCTTCTACAGAAGACCGTGCCCTTAACCTCCGCCCAGGAGACTTTTGATCTCCAAATAGCAAAGTCCTCGGCAGAGATACAGGCCCTCATACATCCGAATTGCCCCTTCCATTTCACAGAAATGGTAAATCATATCTTTAACATGTCTGATACGACGGGATATAGTCCACCTATTTAAAAACATAGGTTCGGGACTGTTAAGCACCTTTTAGACGGTCCTCGGAGTTATACCGAACTTCATCCACTCTGTATTTGGAAGCATTTTTGGAGGACTTCCGCTAATCCTGTTTCTAATAGCAGGTATCCTGATTGTTATTTTTCTACTACGCAATGGATGTCCCAGTCACCAAGGAGTTGGAAAAGGCACTCCTGGAGCGTAAATTCCGTGATCGCATGGTACAACATCTGGGCACACCTAGCCTACGGGAACTAAGTGCCTCTTGGTTCCTGTCATTTACACCAGTCTGGATGGACTGCATCCTACCTGTTCTCCGATGCCTGTTCTGCGGAGAAGAATGCGTGTTGGTTCTCTGTCTGACACTTCCATCACTTGCGGAACCGGACGTTGATGCATTACTGGACCCGATAACGGCCCATGTTCTGCAGTGTCCCCAGCGTATTCCCATGTTGATGGCGGCATTCTTAGAGCCTCCACAGGAAGTCTCTGCTCTTGTTGGAATGGATACTGGCTCCTCCACTGACACCCCGGCCTTGGATGGCGCACAGGCTGCCCCAGCATCGGCTGCAGGCAGTACAGAAGATCATCTGTACTCAATTGACGTAATCTGCGAGGTGTTACAGGGATCGTCGTCTGCAAAGGCAGGCAATAGCATTGTTGCGTCTACCAGCCAGGACACATAAACATTTGGCTCATCGTGTGCTGGGAAAAATTTGGCCTTTTTTATAACAAACTCAAATTGGAACTCCAAAAAAAAAACAATTGACACTCTTTATGACCTGCATGGCTTTCCGATGCTTGTAGTAGTTCGAACTTTATATACAAACACATTAGAGCTATTGCTTGAGTGACGATTCTTCTCTTTTAGCACATTTTCGATGTAAACATTTTTTTTTTTAGCAACACTATTGTTTTTAGTACAGTTGTTTGCGTACCAGTATATAGACAGCCTGGTAGTACGTTAGAATTTAATTATGGCGTTCAGTCAGATGAGGAGTGGGTGTTATATTCCATATAGGGACCCCAATATAGGCCCGGGTGTTCAGTAAATGCTTATTGAAAAACGTCCATACCGTTTATTCTGTGTATCTCTCTGAGACTAAGTGAGCACAAGTGACTGAGCGAAAAGTAGTACACTGTTTCCACTGTCCTGAGGGATCAGGGTTGTCATGTTCGATAGTTGCTAAGAACTATTCTCTCCTTGGTAAGAGGAGTTTCTAGTGGCACTGTCAGCTAGTTAGTACACAGACCAACAAACCCGGTTGGGGTGTCTAGAGTCAGTCTGACACCAATCCTGCAGTGTATGTTGTCTAAACGCGCAGCCCCTGTATAGGTTTTATAGGAACTACATGACAGATTATCATTGCGCATTTTCAAAATCAAAATTTATCAACAGGTTAAAATCAATCCTGATTGTCAAAGTTATACATCCACAATCTAATCTTTCAATTGGAAACATACGAAAGTCCAGCATAAGTGTTCACAAGAAGAAAAGTTCATATTATAGCATTCAATATGAATAGTTTCTTTGTGTATTTACAAGTTAAATCTTTCCATTCCTCAACAGATACAAAGTAGAAGAGGCAATATCTTTCAAATGAAGGTCCTAATGTGTTATGTCACCACAGACAGAAGATTTTTGAAGGGCAACAAGACCACCATCATAGCGAACCAGCCTATTACCACACATACTGCTTCTGTATGAGAAATGCTGACAACTGTATAAACTCAAAATATATTTACCTCGATCCTCTAGTGGAGTTAGAGTAATAAAGCTTCGGCATTTTTCACCTATAAGAAAAATTATCCAGTGTTAATAAATAATAAAGAAGCAGATAAGACCCTTTGTGAGGTAATGACATAAACACCTGCTAAAATATATACAGAGGCACCAGGTAAACATCGCTACATCAACTTGACAAGCAACACAAATGCATGTTATTCACATACAAATACAGGAGCAGTTCCTTGTGCCAGCTCCCCATGCAACAGTTCTCGTGCCTAGCTTGCTTACGGTCCACTATCCTCTGCTGCCTGTCTACCTGCTGCCATCTGTTTGTGCCTCTTCTGCTCATTTCTTGCTCTGCTTTGCCTTTCCTGCTCCTTTTCTGCCCTCTGTTTTGCCTTTTTCTGCTTGTTTTTCTGCCCTCTGTATGTCCTTTTTCGCTTGTTTTATGCCCTTTGTTTTGCCCCCTTCCAATCTGTTTTGCCTTTTTCGGCTTGTTTTTCTGCCCTCTGTTTTGCCTTTTTTTACTTGTTTCTTCCCTCTTCCTTACTTTTCCTCAAGAACTGGCTTTTCGACTGAGACCTTGCACCCCAGTGCCCAGACACAGGGGTGACAGTTCCACGCTCTACAAATGCTAATTGATTGATTGATGGAATGTTATGCACAGCCCTTAAAAATAATCCCCCGTTTCATGGCATGGTAAAAAGAGACACCAAGAGAAAAACTTAATTCTATGACATATAACCTAGCTATTGCTGTGTTAGGCATTTCAAGTATTGTTCCTGCTGGAAAACAATTTTAATAACATTTCCATTTTGGTCTTCCAGAATTAAAAACCTGTAAATATATATGTGAGCTTAAATATTTTTTATATAGCTTTTAGGGAATTAGCCTCATCTTTGATTTTACAAAGCTTATTTGGTAATTCATAAATTAATTTACTTATTTAATTATTAGCTTGAATTTGGGGGAAAACTTTGGCTTTTTGCATTACAGATGGTAAAGATACAGAAACATTTATAATCTACTGTGCTTTACCCTGGTGACAGTAGCTCGTGTGACACTTTTTTGAAGTTCCGCACTTTAGCAATGCTGGTTTGACCTTGACATTTTCACCAATTATTATTATACTTTCCAATCTGTATGCCATGATCACCTCCATTTGTTTTGGACTGATGCTGCTGTTTTTTTACACTTTGCACTGGGTACTGGGCCCCTACTAACCAGGCTCCAGTCCATGTGCCAGAACCCTAAAATATGTTGAAATTGGCTATACTCCTAATTGGTATGTTTTACTTGCATATCAGTCCCTAGTACATGGTACTAGGGCCTGTAAGTTAAATGTCACTGGTGGACTGCCACACACATTTTGCTACCCACTACAGTGACAGTGAAAACATGACTGCAAGCCTACAATTTAAAACATCAAATTCAACTTATCAAAATAACCCTTTTTGCAGTCCTAAACTTTTCTTTTAAATATTAATATGTCACCCCTAAGTAGGCCTTATAAACCGTAAGGCTGGGTGCATGGTATTTAAAAGAAGGCAAACATGTACACATTTACTGTTAAACATTTCCTTACAGTGAGAAGACCCCAAAAGCCCTTGTCGCTGTAGTAGGGTTAGCTTTTCCATAGAAAAGCATTTGGATAAAATATTAAATTTAATAGCAGTATCTACGGCTAGGAAATAGCTGCACAGTGCATTCTTGATATTTTGAAAATATTTATTACATGCCCAATTCACAGAAAAGTTGGATTTGTAATAAATAGTTGGAAAAGGTAAGTTTAGAAAACTATATTTTCCCCACATAAAGCCTCTAGCAGCCCATTTACACGAGCTCCAACTGGCACTCATCAGGAGCTGAACAGCCCAATTAATGGGGTGCGAACTTGCTTCCAGAGCTGAGACAAAGCCTTTGGGTATGAGGAGGTGCTTTTTTCCTCTAGCAGTATGACCATCTGAGCTGTGCCCAGAAACTTGATTAACTTCAAAGAGGCCTACCCTGTCACAGGCACATTTTTAGCTGACACTTGGCCAGGGCCCCCTTTTGTCCTTAGTCAAGCAGGCACCAATCCCAGTGGGAAATGAGCTTCACTCAGAACTTGTTTGAAGTGACCATAGGGGAAGGGTTGCTCATTTTCCTGGAGACAGCTCTGGGTTGGGCACAGGAGCTCTGCACAAGGAACAAAATGCCCTTTGTTTTAGGTAGAGAGGGGGGCTGTGGTGTTGTTTGCAGTAGTGCACATAGAAGCTACTGCAAAAGTAGGTAAGGTTATATAAGAGCCAAGAGTCACCCCCACCCACAGGCTAGAGGCAGGCGTAAATGCAGCACTCCTGGGAACCCTCTTCAGAACACCACTGTACCTGTGGAAGACAGAAAAAGGACTGCACCTGCTGTTGAAACACATGAGGAGGCCCAAGAGGCTACATCTGCTCCCATTTGTACCCAAGACAAACAAGTGAACTCCAAGAGTCAGTTGGCTGGGCTCCCGTTACGCTACAGGGGCACAACAACCTGCCAGAAGCCTTTTCCATCAAGAGCCCTGCTGCCCAGTTCCAACTGGACCTTCCCTGAAAACTGCTGGTGGCTTCTGCTGGAGTGAGTCTTGAATCTTAAAAACAGTTCCTGAGGTCCTGGGACCCTTGGCTGGGTCAGAGTGTACGCCTCCGAACATCCTGAAAAACTTGAAACATGGAAAGTTTTGGGCTCCAAAGACCTCCAAAGGACCTGGTCAAATCACTGAAAGTGCGTTGCTGCGGGGTCAAAGATTCAGGTTCCTGCCACTTGCAGCTTTTCCACAGCAGCAAATCTGTTTCAGGAGGAGGACAGGGAGAGCGTATCTGCCCTTGCGGAGTCATGTTCGACTACAGCTTGTAGCCTTGCCGCACTGGAGGAATCTGATCTCTAAAAAAGTGACTAGGGCCGAATGTAGAAATCTTCACAGGGTGAAGGTGCCAAAAGTATCTGGCCCACGACCAGCCTTCCTTAGCTGCAAATTTTGAATTTCTCTCACTCAGAGCTTCCCCTAAAAAGTTACTGACTTCACCGGACCTCGTTTGATGGCTATCTGGTCTAATAGAATCCTCCTCTGCCACAGCCTATTGACCTGCCCCGCTGATGAGTTTTGATATCCATTTTCGAGAATAAGTCTGAAAGTAAATTTTCTGACTGGTGCAAACCAATTTGCTGTATCCAATCCACGCTCCTTCGTGGTCAGTTTAAATCGCGTCTAGGTCCAGGTCAAGCACAACAAATTGACTGTGGTTGCCGATTACTGATATTCCGTGCTATTTCCAATTAAAGCTTTAAAAATGTATATCTCCATTTCCCCTTATTGAAATGTTGTTGCTTTGCACATTTCAGACTGTCTGCTCTATGCCATTGCTACCAGGGGTTAGGCTCAGGTTTAAATTACTGAAATCTTTACTGGATCTAACAAAAGTAGTGACAATATTACTTGTTGTGGACTACCATCTACCCCAACTAATAATCCACTTTCTCACAAAATCCTATACTTGAGTTTCTGCTATGGAACACGAGTGAGGAATAATGGTCACTGCATAATTGGCGAGTAATATCAGGACCAACCAAAACTCACATGAACTGCATATGTGTGTGAAAACAGTGAGTGAGGGCAGGCACTAATGTGCACAGCCTTGGCTCTGCCAGAGCACAAGGCACTGCATCTTCTTAAGAAGAATACGGCTTAGCCAGTAGGGGTTAGATGGAGGTGGGAACGAGTGAGTGATGCTGGCTGGAAGACTGAGGAGTGCTTTCTATTTGTCTCCTTGTCTGGATCATAGCCGTACATTGATGCATGCTGTATAGGGTATTGATATTTTCTACTTGAACCACTCTCATGGAGCCTTCTCTCCTTCCAAGCTGAATCCAGTTCTATAAGAGCGGGACATAATTTTCCTAATGGCAAATACATTTCCTGGAGCTGAGGCTTTGTGCAAGAATATGAAAATTGACAAGGTGATGTTAATTTGCATCGAGGTGCTATTTATCAACTTGTAATATAAGGGTATGCTACTTTGCTCCATTTGTTTTTGCTGTCATCAGTCCTGTCCTGGGGCAGCAGCAATACATATGTGTGTTTACCCACATCGAGAGAATACCTTTTCAGCTTCAGTGATTACATGAGTACAGGAACAATAAGAATCAGAGGCGAATAGAGGCTTCTCACAGGACACCTCACCTGACACATAATACATGAGTTACTTTGGCACTTTGTACGCACAACAAAAAGGAGTGCGAATCCATCTCTCAACCTGTACATTCTCTATGACTATGGGCAATGGTTGGCAGGAGCTAACCTCACATATTACTAAGGGGAAATTCCAAGGGAGCAGGCAGAGGGAAGCAAAGATGTTGGGAGAGATGCCACTTAGGTGCTTTCATTATAACCCTAACAAGTTTATCCTGACTTCTTCCCCTTATGGCACCGGCCGCTCTGACTTACTCCTTTCTCCTTCTCCCCAAGTCCCTCACAAAGGCAAGCATAACTGCTGTTAATGAAATGGCACAAGATGCATTATATCATCAGCTTTGTTATTGAAACTCACAAATGACATAAAAACAATCTCCGTGGGTTAAGCACAAATCCTAATGAGTTCTGGAAAAACATGTTCTAGCAGAAGCTGTTTCATGCATGAGAAACCCACTCAGTACCGGCGACCTTGATTCCATTCTCTGTACTCAAGGGCATGGCTTGCAGAATGTATTGATGTTGCCCTCTACAAAACCATAAAGGGCTCACAGTTTAGGTATTTGCAAGTCCATCATTTGCTTGTACACCATAATGAGGACATTGGTGCCCTGCACAAGATCCTCGATAATTCAAAGTATTTCCTCTGCATTTGCTCGTGCTCTTTAACTACGTTAACCCCTGTAGCCTTCTAAGGAAACATTTTCTTGATTGATTTTGTCTTTGCATCACATTTTTCAAGTGTAACCTAGATTTCGCACCTGTGGTGAATTTTATTTGCAGAGGACAACTTTTACATTTCTCACTCACACACACGAATATGCTAAGCCTTTAAATGTGCTGCCATGTGTTAAATGGAAAAATACGTTGTCTTTTCCATCTTCATTCTGCCTTGTGGTAAAACAAAAAAACAAAAAACTGAAGTGAACTGACTGACCCGAGCTTGAATTAATTTCTTTATACTTTGTCTGCTTCAAAAATCTGGCACAGATTTACTGCACTTGTAAGTTGTGTTTAACCTTAATATCGACGAAAAATATTGTGGAAGACTAAAATTGTTAAAAAACATATTGCGGGGAAAACAATATCGTGGGTCATAATATCGGAGGTATGAATACTGTTTTTTTATTTATTTTTATATCAGTGAAATATTAAATATTGTTTTATGTAATATTGTATATAATATCTGCGTTAGATTTTTTGGGGAATGCTTAATAGTTCTACTGTTATAATTTATTATTTTATTGTTATGTTTGAATATATTTAGTTAAGTTTATTAGTTTTGGCATAGATAATATAGTTGAAGAATAATATTTTATTTTTTATTTATCTTAGTCCTATTGAATTTGTAGAGGAATAAGGTGGGACATGTTTTAAAAATATATGTTTAAATTTATTTGATTTCAGTTTGCTAATTAGAATATTTATTTTAAATGATCAAATAATTTTTGCAGGGAATAGGGTGGTAAGCATTTTAAATATATAAATATACATATATATATATATATATATATATTTTTTTTTCTTTTTTTACTGAAAAAAACAAAGGTTACAGGGACATTATAGTTAGGATCACATTTCACCTGTACAAAACCAGTGAAATTCAGCAGTTGCAGTTAGTTTAGTCTATTGGGTTTAAAACATCGGGAGTCTCCTGCCTGAATCGGGTCTGTTGGCATGTATGGCTGTACTGCCACTGCCTCTTCCTTCTGCCCTCAATGGTCTTTTATATTGCCACAGCCTCTCTTGCCTTTACTGCATGGTTGGTTGGTTGCCCCAGCCTCCCTTTTCCCTGCCCTCCATGGTCCGTTATGCTTCCACGGCCCCTCCCGTCTGCTCAACGTGGTTAGTTTGCTGCCTATGCACCCTCCTCAATGAGAGGGTCTCATTCCCATTGAAGTTATGGTTAGTGCTCTAACCAACTAAAATGAGGACATATTTTCTGAGTTTCAAATAGCAACAAACACTTTTAAATAATTTGCTATCTTTATGTTTTTTTTTATCCAGTTGATCACTTGATTATATGCTAAACTTAAGGGAAAGGATGTGGCGTTAAAGACAGAGCTGCAGACTTTGCAACTGGGGAACCAGGTTCGAGTTTCAGCATCAGCTCGACATCCTGTGATTCTGGACAAACCACTGAGGGCCTAATTACGATGTCGGTCGGTAAGCCTCCGACTGCTCGTCAGAGGCTCACTGATCGACATGGCAGGTTTACATTCCCACCCCCGAATTATAATGTCGGCGGTTGGAGTGTAAACCGGCCATGGAAACCGACTGACCTATGGGCTCCTGAGCCCATCGGAACCCAGTCGGAAGCCACTCATAATCCCTTGTGGACAGCGTTTCCGCTGTTGGGATTATACTGTCGCTTTCTGATAGCCTTCACATGTTGGCCTTTCCAATATGGAAAGGCTTTCAGAGAGCGACTTTGGGGGATCCTAGCTGGGCCCCTTCTTCCCTAGCCCTATTGTTGAGGCCCTGGGGGGCACCTATGATGCCCCCCTTCACATCGTTGCACCGTGTGGCAGGCACCGTGAGGTGCCAGCCACACGGTGCAGGGTTGTGCAAAAACTTCCAATTTACAATGGGAGATTTTGCTGCGGGCAGTTTCGGACTGCCGCACAAGCTCCCGTTGTAAAATGGAAGTTTGCAACCGCACCATGTGCGGTTGCATTCTAATTCGGTATGTGGAACTGCCGACATATGGTCGGGCGGTTCCCTCACTAAAACGCTGTCATCCACCCGACATCATAATGGGGGCCTTAATCTTCCCATGCCTAAAACCATAATGAATGTGTCCTTGTGTAATGTAACTGATGCTCATGTAAAGCACTCCTATACCTTTGGCTCAAGTCTGCGCTATACAAAACCGCAAAAAAACAAAATAATGAAGTGTTTCACACACTTCTGTCATTGGACTGCACTTGGGCTACATTTGGGTGTACTTATTTGTTATGAAGCTCCATAATTTCATCATTTACTGCACTATCCTCAGTAGAAAATACTTTCAGTTTTCTACTTTGATTCCATCAAGATGGCGTTCATATGTGCCACACCTTTGGCATAAATTCAGAATGTTTGCACTCTAGCTGCTCATTAGAACACTTTAGTAAAACTGCTGATCACCTGGGAGTTAACTGGCAGTCTGCTGCTGGTGTTGATAGTGCATGTTTCAGCCTGCATGTGTACATGTGTTGAAAGTGCATTTTTCAGTCTGCATGTCAGAATGTTTTAATGAAAAAGAAGAGGAAGATATTTGAGAACTCACTTAAAATGTGTCCTTATTTTTCTTTCTACAGCACTAACTATAATTTCTATGACAAACTGACCCCCTCATGTTGTTCCTTTCTAAATTAAATGTTTTAAGTTTTACCAGTTTGATTCAATCAACATGGCTTCAGGTGTGCCATACGTTTGTCATAAGTAACACCGTTAGAACACTCTGGGAGGCAGCAGTAAAACAGAAGGGAATTAACTGTCAGACTTCATTTTCATCTGGCTGAGAAAGATTGTGTGAATTTACAGAAAATGTGCTCTCATTTTAGCTTCTGGAGCTCCTTCCATAACCTCTATGGGGAAATCATATGAAAACAGTTTTCTTTCAAACATGATTCTTGAAATTCCAGCAGAAGGCTTTTCCACAGGGTAAAATCACCTTAGAACACACAACCATTCCTAAAATTAGTATGGTACCATCAACAAACGATATTGTTACTGAAATTTGTTATCACCCTTTATAAGTTCTCCTTTTTGTGACCCTCAAAACCTGCCATACACTACAATGCTCAATAGGGTGCTATCATGTATATTGGTGCCAAGATGGCTGCCAACACTTCCTGGTTGAAGCGTTGGCAGCCAATAAAATTTCTGTAGGAATTCAGTAGGATTTTGGGCTCAAAGAAATCTATATTTTTTAAACCTAAATATCTCTGAAACTGATGAACAGATTACACCAAATCACAAAAAGCATGCTTTCTGAACCAACATCTAACTTTTTGCCAAATTTGGTGTAATTCCGTTCAGCGGTTCAGGCTGTAGTCGTGTTCAACTAATGAAAAATTCCAATAGACATAATATGGGGAAAACGCATTTTGGGCCCTCTTTTTTTCTCAGACCCTGCTTGGCAAATCACCCCAAAACTTTCAACATAGCAGCTGAACCAAAAAAGGGAAGTTTTATGAAAATTTCGTTACGATTCGTCAAGCGGCGTCAATGTTATTGGCAAAACAAAAAACGTTTTTCCTATGGAAACTGTGGTCCTAAGTATAACTACCTAGTTAGGTCTGCTTTTCCATAGACAGAGGGGCTTATTTACAAGCCCCTTGTTCACGCAGTATGTCACTTTTCTTTCTATATTAAAAGTGACACACTGGTGGCGCAAGGGGCTTGTAAATAAGCCCAGAGTATTTTTTGATTTGCTAATAACTTTAGCCCCGTTTGACGAATCTTCAGGAACCTTTCCAAAAAAAAGGTTTATCTACCTCATCTCCTTCCTGGAAAGATTCAGGGAGAACCAGAAAGTGGGGGCCGAGAAAAAAGGGGGGTCCCAAACATAAGATCTCCATGCATTTTCCATAGACTTTTTCGGACAGGTTTTAGCAAACACTACTGAACGAAATGACACCAAATTCGGCAGGAAGCTAGATCCTGGTTTGGTATCAATCTGCTCTGAAGTTTTTGAGATATAAAGGTTGAAAAATAATTGTGTATATTGGCAGTTGGGCTCGAGAGAGTCTAGAATGTGAACCGTGAGAGCACAAAATAAAAAATGGAGCCTTGTGATTGGTCGAGAGGCCAGTTTTACCTGTGAGCTTTCACGCTTTTGTGGGAGTGAGAGGCTTCCGTGAGTCTCGTGAGAGCTCTGATTGGCTGGCTGTTGGAATGTTAGATAGGAAATGGCCACCATTACTGTTTACTGTGAAAAATTAAAGGTGTTGTGGAAATGAAGTAAAAAAAATCTACATAAGGGGGCAGCAGAAAGGCATGCTGCCCCCCTTGATTTAGAGAAAAAGTGTCTAAGGGATGACTACTGTGGTAAAAATAAATGTAGAATGTTTTTAACTTTTTATGATCTCGAGGAACTCTTGCTGCGTCATGAATAGTAAAACAGGGTAGAAAAGTACTGAATACACTCCATTAGTAGGAACGCATATTGTGGTCATTGTTTTTGAGAGGAAGTGTGTAAGAGGTATGTACTGTAATGTGTAGCTGGTTATTTCCTATTTTCTAAAAAATGTATGATCTTGCAAGATACTCGCGTGATTGTATGGGGAAGTAAAAAAAAAGGGCCAAGGCTCAACCAATAATTACCATTATTATCACATGGTTGAAGAAATGTTGTGATGTGATTGGGTGCAGAAACAGAGATAGTTCATATTTTTCCTGGTGATTTGGAGGACAACGAAGCCTATTGGAGTTGTGCTCAACAGACGTGACTGAATTTGGAACTGAGATAGACTGGTGTATTCAGCTGTGTAGAAGAAACTGCTCTAAGTTCAGGTAATTAAAAATATACTTTATGGACTTTGTTGAGAAGTGTCAGTTAGTGCACTACTGTTGGTAAACTTATTCTATACAAGGTTTAGCAAGTAAAAAGCTGTTTGTAGAGATGCATGTTTTTTAATATAGGTTTTGAGAGGTAGAGTGTGGTATCTGTGACCTTTTGGATGAACCAATGCTTAGTGTAATGTCTAGAGTAGTGAATGTTCTTTAAGGAATGTAGAACAAGTAGGTAGGATGTTGGTGGGAGAATTGAGGTGGCAGGTGGTTCCTGGCTGATGTGGTGGCAGGGACGTTTCTTGTATCCTGCTTAAATAGTTAAGTTGGATCATTCCCCCATGTGTGTGGTCATCTTCATCACATAGAGCTTAGAATGTAGAGCGATAGCACCAAGTATTATACATTGAGTTAAAAAATGAAGGGCCATATTATCAAGAATGGGCGATAACATTATCGCAGCTTTAGTGGCAGGAAACTGCCGCTAAAGTCGGTGATAAAGGGATTGATAATATGCCCTATAGAATTCCAATAGAAGCCCAGGTTTGATGTCCTTCACACCAGAACCTGGGCTTCTCAGGAATTCTATAGGGTATATTATCTAGCCCCTTATCACCGCTTTAGCGGCAGTTTCCTGCCGCTAAAGCGGCGATAATGTTATCGCCCGTTCTTGATAATATGGCCCGAAATGTTCAATCTGGGTGTAGTTGCAAGTAAAAGAGGCAGTGTTTCTGAAATTATAAAACAAAGAATCTGCAATCTGTTAATACGAGGCATAGGGGCCGATTCCGATTCAGGCCGGAAATCTCCCCGACCGAGCCGGACCCGGAGAGATTTCCGACCGAATCGGACCCTAGCAGTCCGACCGAACGAGTACGATGCGTTCGCATGCAATCGGAGTCGATTCGGTCGGACTCCCATTGAAGTCAATGGGAGCTGGTCGTACAACGCGTACGCGGGCTCCCATTGACTCAATAAGTGCGAGGCGAACAAGGGCGCCCCCTACAGCGGGTATGCGTCGAAGCGACTCGCGCCATACATGCACAGGTAGGGGGGACCCATGGGTCCCCCCTGTGTGCGACTCACGCGGCTACGCATACAGGGGGGTCTGACACGGACCCCCAAAGTCCGGCTCCGACTGCTCTTTGGAGCCGGACTGCGAGAGTCGGTCGGACTGCTCGAGGCGCGCATCGTACTTACCCGGCCGGGGAACGTCTCCATTGCGCGGTGCGAGTCGTGTCCGTGCGAGTCGGTCGGAGCGGTTGGTTCCCGCGAACGAGTCGGTCGGCGATTTCGCGAGCGCTCGCATCGTACTCGCTCGCCCGGACGCACGTCCGAATCGGTCGGGAAAGAGGGCTCCGAATCGGATCCGGTTAAGCCAAATCCGATTCGGAGCCCTACCGGCCGAGATCGGAATCGGCCCCATAGTGTTTTTATGAACATTAATATACACATATTTTATCCCTATGAGATGTTCGAGTGGGGATATTGCTATTTCTAGAGTAAACCATTGTGCTGACTGTTAGCAAAGGTCTGTCGAGAGGAATGTGTTACTTTATAAACTGTCATTGAATCAAGTTTGATGACATCGTATAATTTTATCGTGAAACAAATGCACTGGTTGAAGGTGTTCAATTCTGCAAGATAAACAAATATGAAGATAATGGTACAGTACATATAAATATGTGATTGTGAGTGAAAAATGTAAAGAGAGAACTTAGGGCATCATTACGATGGCGGGCGGAATGCGGGACCGTCCGCAAGGGGTGCGGCGATCCCGCACCTGATATTAGGATGCCACCGTGGCGGTGGCAAGCCCTATTCCAAGCATTGTGGCGGGCGGTGCTCACAGCACCGCCTGCCACAATGCTGGGAATAGACGTCGTGCATTGGCATGCACAAGGTGACAGGCACCGCGCGGTGCCTGCCACTCTGTCCATGCCAATGCAGGGGGGTACCATAGGTACTCCCCATGTGCACCCCCCACTACCCCAACTATATGGGGGCCCGCTACGGGTCCCCAAAGGCAAAGACCACATGCCTTTCCATGGCGGTAACGTCACCATGGGAAGGCACATCTCCGCCTGCATCCTAATATGGATGGCGGTGTCTTGCAGACACCGCCTCCATGTTAAAGCTCTTTTACGCCCGGTCGACGAGACGACCGGCGGAAAAGCGGAGGGCGGTCTTTCCATCCGCCTGGGTCCCCACCGCCATCGTAATATGGAGGGGGGAAATGTTATGCGGGCGGACGAGAATGGCGGGTGGATCGCCACCGCCATACGGGCAGCGGCGATCCGCCAGACATCATAATGACCCTCTAAGAGTATAAAGGGATGTATCACTGTTATCAAATATTGATCAGTGTGTGACTTTAAATTTTCTGGTCTCCGTGACTTTTTTCAGGTGAAAAGGAAAACAGAGGTTTTGAAAAACAGAAGTATCATGTCACAAACTATGTGGAGGAGAAAAACAAAAATTGTTCACTTTGGAAGAAAGCAGGAACAGTAACTGTGTGGAAAGCCAGGAAACAAAATTAATTGTACAACTGATGTTGTTGTTACTGCCTACGGCGACATTTGTACACTTGAAGAAGTTTTTTCTGTGCAGTTCTACATATTTTTGATGACAAAATGATCTGCTTACTTAAACAGCAAAAAAGTGCATTATTTAGAAAAGGAGGGTTGCTATCTGCTTGAGCAGGTGTAGATTCCTGTAATGGTGTAACACACTGGTTGTTTCTAATTTCCCGGCTGAAGTCCTTTTGCACATTTTATTTTAAGTAAATCTTTTGTCACCTAGCCTGCCAGAAAAAGACTATTAAATAAGATATTGTTTGGCAGGCTAAAGTGGCTGAACAAAGGAAAGGAGATCTATACACATCACAATCCAGCAGGCAATGAAGCAAGAGGGCAGAAGGTGTTGGTGCTGGAGTGATGAAAAAATGTTATAGATCAGTTAAGTTTGTTGTTTTGTTTGTTTTACAGTTGTTGTTGCAGTTTGTTAATGTAGTTGTTGTTGTTTGTGATGTTGCTAAATTGATTTTTGTAATAAAAAGTTAATACTGATTTCTTTTCTTAATAGCTTTTAAAGATTTTAATTTCATTACAGTCTTGCAATGTTGACTTAAAGTGGCAGGTCCATCTTCAAGAACTGTAACTGTACTGCTTGATGCATATGTATGTAATAGGTACTGTGGAGAGATTAGTGCTTATTCCCACTGTAGTATCAAGAATTTCGTACAAGAGAGAGGTTTTGGCACAGAGGCAAATGCCTCCTCATAGTATACTATGCACTACTGTCAGCTGGTAGAAATGGCAGTTCTTTTGCGCATCTTAGTATATATGCTTGTCACTCTGGAGAGATGTTTCAGTGCAGAGGTCTGTCTCTGTGTACACCTTCCTACATATGCCTTTCCCCATAAGGAGGTGTCTGAGAGAAAGGTGAGTGTGTCCTTACATTCAAATATGTACACTGGTTGTCCAAGACACAGTTGTCAACAGAGAGAATACTTCATTTTATACTCCTCTGCAAATGGCATTCATTATCACAAAAACAGGTATGAGCAGAGAGATCAGTCTCTAACCACAGCCTATTTTGCACATGTGTTACTCTGGGGAGATGTTTGAGATGACCCGGCAGTCTATTTATACCTTAGTCTGTATGCTTGTCAACCAAGAGAAACTTCTCTGTATAGAGCCTAATTTCTTTCTGCACCACAGTGAGAGAGGCCCATCCATACCAACTCACCACTAAACATATTTACCTTCCAAGAGAGAGATCTAGGGATAGAGGCCACTCCCTCCCCACACATTGCTACATGCACCCGTGATCCCAGAGAGAGGTTTTAACAGAGAGGCGAGTACCTCCCCTACATTCACCTGTGAACTGAGAGAGGCCTCAGTGTGGAGGCCAGTTTCTTCCTACACCCTATTACACACACTCTTCGTCCAAGAGAGAGTTCTCAGTGTTGAGGCCAGTCCTGCCCCATAGTGTATTGTGCATCCTTGTTATCCTGGGGAGTGGTCTTAGTGGAATTGCCAGCCCCTATTATAACCTACTATGTAGAGTGGTTATACTGTGGTGAGGTGTATTTGAAGAGTCCAGTCTCTCCTCACTTCCTATTATATACTGCTGCCATACTGTCAGACTGGAGTGGTCACTTTTTCCAAAAATCCTAGGAGAAGGAAGAAAAAGTTTTAAGTACTGTAATGAAGGAGAGTGTACATCATGTGACTTAACAAAGGTTTACAATCTTGTAAGAGTCTTGCGAGATCGTAAAAACAGCAAAATAAAAGTGTTGCGAAAATATTGTGCATATAAATTATACCTATTACAACAGGACATGTTCAGTGAAAAATGCAAATTCCATTATAAAAGTACGGTCTTGCAATATGCTTTTGAATGCAAACCAGCGAACACTGCCACCTTGCAATGGACACGAAGGACTGTGTACCTGACTCTTGCGAGAGGCTCGCAAGAATCTCCCATGCTATGTATGGGAGCCTCATGGCTCTGGAGAGGGTCCAGCGAGTGTCATCAAGAAGGAAAAAGGGATACATAGTACAAACAACATACATAATGAAAGTATAGGGTAGCTCTGAAATGAGCTTTTTCAAGTAACATTTTGAACAAATGTATTTGTTTGTCTTTTATAAAAATAATGTTTATTTTTTATTTTTTTTAAAACGGTTAGAACAAAAACAAGAAACTGGGAGTAAACAAAAAAAATCTCCTTAAAAAATGGAGAAAAAACTAGGATATAGTTTTTTTTGTTTTTTAAACTGTTGCTTAGGTGGGCATTTATGGGTAAGTAGGCACAATATCGACTTTTAAATATCGACATGCCACTATATCGAGATTTAAATATTGATAGTAAAAAATATCGATGTTTAAAATATCGATGTTAATAATATCATTTTAGTGTGTTGTTAAAAATATCGTTGAGATAAATATCGTTTGTTAAAATATTGACATTAAAATATATTGTTTTAGCATTTTATTTTATTATGTTACATGTTTGTAAATGTTATAATAATTGTTAATAAATCTTTAAAAAAATTAGAATTATAATTTTTTTTTAGGAGCGGGATGTTGGGTTTAAAGGGGACAAGGGTGGGGAGTGTTTTGAAAAAAAATAATTTAAATATTTTATAAAATAATTTTTTTTAAATGTAATTACATTTTTTATTTTTTAGGAGCGGGATGTTGGGTTTAAAGGGGATAAGGGTGGGGAGGGTTTTAAAAAAAATAATTTAAATATTTAATAAAATTAAAATTTGAAAATGAAATAAAATTTTATTTTTTAGGAGCGGGATGTTGGGTTTATAGGGGATAAGGGTGGGGAGTGTCTTTAAAAAAAATGTATGTAAAATTCCCCCCAAAAATTTACATTTAAAATGAAATTATAATTTTATTTTTTAGGAGCGGGATGTTGGGTTTATAGGGAATAAGGATGGGGAGTGTTTTGAAAAACATGTTTTTTAAAAATCCTAAAAAATTGGGAAATTTAGGGGCCCATTACGATGTCGGGCGGAAGCACGACCGCCGTGCTGACGGAGGCAAAAACCGCTAATTACCGTCCGCCAGCAACGGTCCACACGCCCGCCAAATTAGGATGTGATTAGTCAGGCAAACACCGCCCGCAAGCCTGCGGCGCCGCCCGCCATCAAAGTGCGCCAGTCTACGTAGCGGCGCGAGCCAATGGAGACACACCGTCCGACGAAATGACGTACCGCCCGGCGTAGAAATTACGATGCCACAACCAAACAGCCCCACCGGCTAAGAGACACCGCACGAGATACCAAGGCGGAAACTCGACTTTTCCTGACGGAGACTAAAAAGGCGGACCACCCAGAGATGAATCCTGCACTCCAGGCCATCCCCTTGCTCTACCTGATGCACCACCTAGGAGTGAACGCACCACGACGACGCAGGTAGGCAGACACTGTACCCACACATGTCCCACCTGTCAAAAATAAACAACTCGCAACATCCTGGGCACCCACTACCCGGGCCCAGGAAGTGACATCCCCGTCACGGCACCGCAGCGGCGATGACGCAGGTACACATGCGCACAGCACAGTGGCCAACGACTGCGCCATAATTCGGCTGCACACAAACACCACAGGGCCACAACTACACACCCCACACACCAGCCCCACCCTGAAGGCACATGTCACGTGACCTTCCTGCATCAGTCATGTCCCCAACCGACAACTCACAGTTGTCAACTTGACGTCACACAAGTGTCCCGAACAGGGGAGTAATGTGAATGCTAAATAGGACACACCCTTGTATGTAAAACATGGATAATCACACGGCAGCTACCACATAACAGCGCAGAATATCGACAATGTCCGGAAAAGGCACGCCAGTCTCAACAAGAAATACCAAAACCATCCTGCTCGCAATAACAACACATGCAATGTACAAAATACAAAAATCCTGCTGCCTGAGAACAGGTGTGCACAATCACTACACCCACACAGAAGCCGAAATGTACAGCGGCAACGGAGTGTCCCGCCCACACACGGGAGAGCAGATAGCACTGAATGGCCTTCCATTCCTGCTCCGAAATAACATTGCAACAAATTATGCTGGAGAATGGAGCCATTGTACCAACAAGAAGCAAAACATAGCCATGCAGAGTAAAACGTCCACTGGCAGATAGCGCACAACATGAAAGAAAGATAACACCACAAAATGCAAAAATACCACTCCTCCATGTGGACCAAATGAAAGTAATGTGGAAAGAGTCACACACCACTGGCCTTGACTATTCATAGAAGCATGTGGGATGAGGGACTGTGTCCTCCGCCCAAGCTATACCCCAAGTCCATCCGCCTTACATCCATTCCAGAATTCCCAGCATCGACGGAGGCTGCACTCTGCTGACTGCTCAGGCAGACGGAGCACGCCATCACATCACCCTGTAGCAAAATGGCTGTTGCACCACTGACCCTCAACTACGCCGGACAGATCAAGCTGTACAGTGACAGCATGCTACACATAGTGGGCTGCTCAAATCTGGCAATGCTGAATGTAAGTTACCGAGTAACTTACCGCATTGCAATGTTCAGATGCGTCATCCCCGTATTCTACTGTCGGAGGTGTCCATTCCGCTGGCCTGTGGATTTATGTCTCTCCAACCCGGCATGTCCAAAGGCGGACTTAGTACACTTGTTTGCACCTGGACGACCACGACAGGATCTGTTCAGTGTATGGGGGCATGGCGTTTGTGGCTGCAATCGGGGACACACTGCAGTGGGACCAGTGTGCCTCCACAGAACGTCTTCTGGATCACAGTTTCATCGAATGTCATCCAACATGTCCCATCAGGATTCTACAAGGGACAACTTACGATGAACACGTTGCCACCCACCACCCGCTTCATTGGATGACATCCATGTTCACCATCAATGGGATGGATACCCTGCTGGAAGGTATCGCATACACGTCAACTTGTCAATTCATGGGTCCCCGACTCAATATCCCCAATTGAACATAGATGTACAACACCGTACCCATGCTTGGCTTTCGCACGGAGTGGGCAGGTAGCTGTACAAGAACTATACCATATAATCTGCAACTAACACCTTACCATCAACTCCACTGCCATGACAACTGACATTTCCGGGACATGCACCCTGTTCCCCACCATATCCCGTGTCTCTGCATGAACAGGGGGAGTTAGAGGTATGGGACTTGTGTACAGTAACCACATGGGCAATACAGCACGAACAACTATGCCATAATATGTATCCTGCGCACCTGGACACATGCACCTGTCAGTGCACACTTATCTGTCTGCTGTAGTACATGCGAACTGTCACCTCACATTTGTCTGTACTTCCGTGCCAGGACTTTTGCATGGACAACTAATGCAACCCCCTACAACATGGCCCTAGTAACAGTGTCATGTTCAGTAGCCACCACATTGCAACAACTGGTGAGACGCTGCTGCATGCAGGTGGGCACATGCCCTGATGTCACCTCTGATGCAGGTGTGTCGGAGTCACTATTGTATTAAACCGGTACCATGGAACTAAGATGAACTGTCCCTATGATGCCAAGCTGTCTGGTAGGCTGAATGAATACTGTCTGTGTCAAAGCCCAGAGACCATCGGTAATCAGCAAATGTACTGTAGCATAGAAAGGGCAAGGCAGCTGTAACCCTGAAGCCTCCATTCCACAGTCAAAAACTAATTACATCTACCTGTACCCCTTTCGTATGTGTAATCATGCTAAGTATATCCTCCACATGCATTTTGCTGCCAGTAGTGTCCACTATTCTGCATCACAGAGGAAGTAAGTCCAAATACATGCCTCGAAGCAAATATGTGACTCTGTTGAATAATTTCAAGAAGACAAGTACGAATGAGAGAGGATGAGGGTGTGTGAAGTACACGAGAGCCGTGAGATGACCATGTAGTCCAGTGACATTGGATGCCAATGCATATGAGTTGCCGCCACAGTGGACCTAGTGAAATACTACAGGTCGTGGGCCTTTGATTGTCAGACTCTGACGTGGCCCAACAGATCATCACATTAACACTGACAGGCTGGTCACTTCAAAGCACAGTCCTACATATGTGTATAATTACCTTCACAGTCTGACATCCCACTCATCAAGCAAAATTAGGACCTACGCAACAAGCATGCTACAGCAATGCATGTCAAAACACACACAGGAAATCAGTGTGGGTGGGCAGGTCCGCACAGTGAGTACGAACTGCTGAAACTCATATACATGCTTAATTAAACCAGGCACAATCTTGACAGTCACACACCCTGCAGACCCACAATGGCCAAAACATATTAAGTAGGAGCCATCCTGAACTGCAAGGACACACCCACACACTGCACACTGTGCAACATACAATACACACATGCACTCACATTCACAGACCTGAACACGGATACAAACACCCACCATGCCCCTGGGTAACACATGTGTGTAATCGACATTGCCAGAGTGCACACACACACACCAACACCACCCCAAAGTCACACACTTCACACCACACACACCTACACTTCCCAAATGCACGCTTTGAAAGTAACCCATGTGCCCAGGCTCAATGTCCATCACAAGATCAACATACACCTACACTGCTGGCCACCCAGAAAGTAAGCTCACACATACCCGCACACTATGCACATGCTACCTGTCATCCTGTGGCCAGACTCACACCCCGTGCTTTGCCTGCACGCAAACATGACACGTAGACATTTACCATGGAATTCCAGCAAATACATGCAGACAATCCGTGTCACTAAAAAACTTCTTCATCACACACACAAGTGGCAGAGTCTGAAAGAAGTGAAGTCCCAGCCACGTGTAAAACACATTGGAATGTGACACCAGACATTGCAATTGTTGATGTACCATACAAGGCATGTGCCTCACTTAACTATGCACACACAGTAACAACTGCAATCAGCAACTACACAGACACAACCGACTACAGGAACAACAGCATCCAGTCACAGATTACATAGACAGGCGGCAAAATTGTTCAACACCAGGGACAGTGGCCAGTCCGATGTGCAGAGTAGTGACACGAAAAGCTGCGTATGCAATGTGTGTGAGTGTACCCTGACATGGCCACCAACACTGCCATGGCAGGCACAATAGCCATCACAGCCACCACTGTGTCACAGGTAGATGTGTGTGTGTCCCTACCATTCAAACAGGATGGTCCGTTCAACTCGGTGCTGTCTATGTGCTACGGGACAGTTGGAGGTCCGCCCCTGAGAGAGAAGCACAACTGTGGAAGACACACATGTGTCATGTGAAGCGGGAGTTCCGCTTGGGCCAGGTGGGTGGGTGGCACGGGTAGGTGCACACATGCATTGTTGAAACAGACTGTGTGGGGAGGATTCCGGAGGGCTATATTTCCACTGTGTTGGGTATTTGGAAAGCACACCTGTCTGGAGCTGAATGTGAACTCGTGTGGGCACAACAGGCGGGCACACGATCAATGCTGCATCAGGCGTAGACGTTAGCCCTCCCTCTGGGGACATGCTGGATACTGCTGTGTGTCTGCCAGGCCCTTGCCAAGGCACTCACATCCCCTGTCCACCAGGTGTACCCCCTACATTGTCCGCATGCACAGGCTACCCAGCGCACGGGATGGCAGTGGAGCTTGGTGGGTGGGAGCTCATGGCGCCCTTCTCCTGGTCACATCTTGCAGGCA
The DNA here is from genome assembly GCA_963921515.1 of Calotriton arnoldi. Taxonomy (NCBI): domain Eukaryota; kingdom Metazoa; phylum Chordata; class Amphibia; order Caudata; family Salamandridae; genus Calotriton; species Calotriton arnoldi. Next base: position 1,588,786 of record CAWUFW010000195.1, on the reverse strand, counting down.
ACACATTCTCAGTGAGCAGCAGGGCACAAGTCCTAAATATGTAGTGGGGGGACGCAGACGTCACGACAGGAAGTGACGTCACGAAAGGTGGCTTGCACCATCAGACATTCTGCCTCCCTTCGCCCACCACTTACATGCGATTGCAACAGAGAAGCCAGCGCGTGCCCAAGCAGCACCGAGCTCGCCCCAGAGGGGCCAAAGAGTGAATGTGTGTGTCCATTAGCACCAGTTCCCTGGCTCGTGGTAAAATCAGTGGTGGGACGCCGTCCACCCGCGTGGTACCCTGACTCGAGACCTGGTGTGCAGGCAAAGTGTCCTATTGGCTTTGCGAAATGTGTGAGATGCATGACACTCGTTGGCGGGGGATGGCTCGGAGGCCCGTCACCCTGAGGCCCATGTCCCACCACATGGGTCCCTTGTCAATGGCAGCGGTTGTAATGACTATGCGCGCAGGGGTGGGTCAACCCTACGTGTGGGATTGTGTTTGCGGCCTGGCCCGCCAGGGCAGACACAGCCTCTGTGTGTTGCATGTGGTGTATCCGGACTCTGGAGGCTGTCATGCATTGTCACTGTTGTCCAGGTATCGAGTTGGGGTACCACGCGGGTGGACGGCGTCCCACCACTCATATTACTGCGAGACAGATGATTGGGGCAAATGGACCCACACATTCACTCTTTGGCCTCTCTGTGGCGAGATCGGAGCTGCTTGTGCGCGCGCTGGCTTCTACGATGCAATCGCATATAAGCGGTGAGCGAGGGGAGGCAATGAGTCAGACGGTGCAAGCCACCTTCCGTGATGTCACTTCCTGTCGTGACGTCAGCGTCCCCCCACCCCTTATTTTAGGACTCGTGCCCTGCTGTTGTCAGATGTGCCACTGCCCAGGGGGGTGGAGAAAGGGTCAGGAATGTCATCCTGATATTGGCCCAGTTGAAGGACCACCTTGACTGGGGGGGACAACCATTGGACAGTCTGTCGTAGCCCACCCACGCGTACATGTGGGCCCTCCATGTACTGTGTCACCTGCGGCAAAGTGATGTCATGGGCAATGACGTTATTGAGGAGAGCTGTCTGCCCCACGCAGAGATGGCGCATGAGCTCAACAGACCCAGCACTGAGGGCAGCAGGGCTCACATGTGCAGGGGCAGCTGTGCCTGTTGTGAAGGAAACTCTACCCTTCATCCCTGTGCCGACACGTGTTGCACCTGTGAAAGTAGATGGGAGGGCGGGCATTGGCCTCCGCGTGGCTGAAGAGGAGCCAGAGTCCACGTACCCTGTGTTAGCAAACATGGATGCATCACCTCGGTCCTCAGATGACTCAGAAATTGCCGTCTCGGACTGTAATTCATCCAGCACACGTCTGGCCCCTCCGAGGCGCTGGTCACATCTGACACACTCAGCACCTGTGCAGCTGCTACATCCGATGCCACACCACTGCTGACCGTCCCCTGTCCCTCAGCACCCACGGGAGATGCCACATGAGAGAGAGCGAGGTGGCCTCACTCATCTGGCATCAATTAAACAGACATGTGCAAGGGAAGCAGCACAGAACATCCACCAATCCACATGTTGCACGATACCTGTGCAATTGCATACAGCCACCACATTCAACACGTAATGGCTGGCGTACAGTGACTGAAGCCGCTAATAAGTGGCACATGTGTTGTGCACATAGCACCACACCCGGCCTGTGTCACCGTGCGACCATAGTCCCAAATCGAGGTGTGCACACCCACTGTCCTGATTGGGAAAGGATGACCACTACGTAATTAGGCCAAAGACATACCTGCATGGAGCAGAATGGGAAACCACTCACACAGACTGCAACATGACGGGCCACAATGGCCATGAGCCCATGCCATCCACCTGTCGTTGACACAAGCATAACTGCTGTTGCACAGTGTGCCGGATGTGTAAGCAACAGAGATATGAGCTGAGGCATCGCAAACATATGACCGAACGAAATCAGAGTAGGCACAGTTCCTCAAACATACATGTGAATTGCCAATCCAGGCCACTACAGGTTGTTCCTGAGGGCTACGACTCTGAGTGCATTGAGAATGCAGAGTGCTCAAATTACATCTTGACCCTCAGGAATCGCATATGCATGTCAGGTGCACACAGCACAGAGTACACTTACAACCCACTGCATACACAACATACATCGCATCACCAAGATTATGGTTAGGCTGTGGACACATGCTGCCTCTCACCGCAGAAGACACCATCCCACATTACTGTACACTTGCTTGCTGCTGATGCCCCTACAAACATGCATCCGGCACAGGCTGTGTGACTGTCAAGATGCAGACCATTACTGGTGAAATGCAGCGCCGTGCTGACCTGACAATACGAGGGGGCATCCCCCGATCCGTTGTCGCCACGTAGTAGCTCATCCGGCAGATGACGTCACACCCTTTGTGGAATTGGCTGCACTGTCGGTCACACATACACAGAGGCATCAACTTGGATGCAATGCCTCATCACAAACCCTTGGGCTGGAGGACTTCAAACTGCAGGGATGGTACACAAGAGCCTTGGAATGTCACTCATTCACTTCTCAACATCACCCACATCCACCAATAACAGTGGCATGCTGCTGACCCATCCCAAATACTCAGAGCCAGGAATTAATCGGACATGGCCCAACAGCATGTGTACACCACACGTGAATGCATGCTGCTGGGAGTGTGTACACAGTACCTGTCCATCCCATTCACATGCAGGTTGCCAGCACATTGTGCAATGTGTAGTCTGCCCACATCTACTGTCCATTGTCAGGTGGACCAACAAATAGATCACAAGGCAACACATCTTTGTGGGTGGACTCACTGTGTCCAACACTGCGCAGCCCTCAACGTACTTGCCCTGTGAATGGCTCACCACGCAATGGAGGTCACATTCAGTGCCACTATCTCTCACACACATCCCTATCACAAGGCATGGTGTGTCCAATCGACAGGGCTGAGTTTGTGCATTTCAGGAGAGACCTGAACAAAAGACACATGTAACCCACTGTACAGTCAGTGTTGTCTCCTTCTAGGATTGTGCGGTCAATGTGCAGCCCAGGTCTGCTGCCACTGAGAAGGCCAGCAGGGACCCAGCCAGCCAGTCACACAAGCAATGACTGGCCTGAGTCCTGCATTGCCAAGTGGCTGCGTGACTGGATGTCTGACATGGAAATGCCATGTACCACCACTCGTGAGGGACATGCATGGGAAAGCGCCATAGAGCCTACATACCCCTTACACCTGTAGTTAGCATGGTAAGCAGTGCATGTTGGAACCCCACAGGCTCAGAATCATAGTGCTGCGGATCTACGACGTGTGTGTCCCCCACATGCACTCCCACACACACTGTAGTTGTCTTACACACACAAGTTTTGCTATGAAGCCTTGGGCAGTGTGCGTGGAGCTCGGAATCCATGATCTCCAGCTCCTCGTTGGTGAGTGGACCTGGACAAATCTTCAGAGTCGTCGACATGTAGGTGTACATGTGGCAGCAGCGGCAGGTGTTGTTGAGGGATGCCAGGCAGCAGTCCCTGTAAGCTGTGGTAATGCCTGTCTCCCTCCCACACTCATATAGCCCCCTGGGGCTGTTCCAGTGGGTCCAAGCTGCTGCAATTGGTGTACCATGTCTGCCTGCTTCAAATTCACACAATGGCCTGCACCGAGCTGTCCCGGTACGCTTACCTCTATCGTCGAACACGCAGGATGCAGTCGCGAGGGCCATTGGAGTTGGCCTCAAGGGCCTGGTCCATGGCGGGTACAGTCCGCTGGTGCCATGTGGAATTCACAGTTGAAGGTGCGCCATGCATTTGCAGGTGTGGCCATGATTTGTGTGTGGGAGCATGTCCACACTGGACAGGGCCACTTCATGCTGTGTGCATTGGCATTGACGGCCAGTGCTCAGCCTCCACATGTCTGTTGGCACATCATCATGTACACATTAGCATGGGTGCATGGGATGTGCATATGCACACACATGCCATATTTCTCTATGTACATCTCCCACTTTGCACGTGCAACGTTACGTGTCACTTGTGATGTGTGTTTGCATTCACACAGCTGTGTTGTCATGGAGTTGTCAATGTGTACACCTGTCAATGTGTGTTGGAGGTGTGATACGTACAGTGCTGGACATTGGGTGGAGTAGGGACATCATTGACTGTCTCATATCCCATTGTGCAACAGGACCCACTTGTTTTGGCCGCTCAGCCTGTGTACATTGTGTTGTTGGTGTGTGCCATACTCACCCGGCCGCGGAAGCTGTGTCTGGCACAGCAGCTAGGTATATTGCCGTGGTGTTGTTGCCTCCCACCTATGCAGTCTGAAACCATCATGATGCCTTTCATGCTATTAGGGCCTAAATCCCCATGTGCATGCTCATGTCAATGGTTTGTGTCAGTAACCATTGCTATTGGTAAGGGGACCTGTGTAAGAGTATTGTGGCTGTGCTGTCCCTACTTGTCAGCTGTTCTGTGATTCTATAGCTTTGCCAGTTATTTTTGGTATTTGTATGTGTATGTGCCATGTGGTGTGTTGCATTGACATGTGTCCACTTCCATCTGTCCTAGGAGGAGACCAAACATACATCGCCCCTACCAATTGCTGTCAGACATGGAGGATGTGGAGGTCATTCGTAAATTCCAGCTGGACCGACCCACCCTGCATCGCCTATGTGCCATGTTGGAACCCCACCTTCGTCCTCGCAGGGTGTATCCAACAGCATTCACCCCCACGGCTAAGGTGATGGCTGCACTGCATTTTTTTGCTACCGGATCTTTCCAACACACGGTAGGCAGTGGAGCTGGAATGTCCCAACCCATGTTCAGCATGGTGCTACGGGATGTCCTGTCAGCTATGATGCTGTACAGGAACCGGTACATCAGATTCCCCAGGGCTCGTGATTTGGCGGCAGTGAAGGGGGCTTTCTATGCACTTGGACGCATCCCCCACGTTGTTGGTGCAATTGATTGCACACATGTTGGCCTTGTTCCACCACAGGCCATGGAGCACATCTTTAGGAACCGGAAACATTTCCACTCCCTGAATGTGCAAGTGGTGTGCCTGGCGTACATGATCATCACGCACGTGTGTGCGAAGTTTCCCGGTTCCACCCATGACTTGCACATCATGCGCCACAGCATCCTCCCACGACTGGTGTCCAATCTTCAACCGGACCGTGCCTGGATTGTTGGTGAGTATGCATACTCGTGTAGCGTGCTGGGTGTGACATGCTGTCTTGTGTCCTGTTGGAACTGCAAGGATTCTCTGTGTTTCTCACACCCAGGTGACTCGGCATATCCTAACGGGCCTTGGCTGCTGAGCCCACTCCGTAATCCCAGGACACCAGCTGATGTCAGATACAATGAGGCACATGGGAGGACCAGACGTGTGGTGGAGCGTACTTTTGGACTCCTGAAGTCCAGATTCAGGTGCCTGGACCGCACCGGGGGTGCACTGGCATACTCCCCAGAGAAGGTGTGCCAGATAGTTGTGGCATGCTGCATGCTGCACAACCTCGCTATTCGCAGGCAGATCCCCCTGATAGTGGATGACGGTGATCAGCCAGGACCCCCGCCTGCAGACCAGGCCGTGTCCAGTGACGAGGACAGTGGAGAGGAGGAAGCAGTGAATGAGCATCAGCAGCTCATCGCCCGCTACTTCACTTGACGGTGAGTGACCATGTACGTCGGCTGATGTTGCTGTAGTTGTGTAGGTGTATGTGTGCATTGTCACGGCGGCCTATTGTTCACTGAGTGCTGTGTGGCAATGGTCCATGTCCAGGGTAGTATACCACTGACAGTGGCTGTGGCATTGTGCCCTGTTGCTCTGTGAGATGTGTGTACATTGCTTGAACTTGATGACAAGTACTGTGGATGAGTGTGTGACACACACATTCAATGGACTCTTGTTCTGTTTTTCACCCCTAGGTCCCTCCAGCCTCTCCTGGCCTATCGACATACCACACTCCTGATGCATTACTGATCATGGTGACGGTTGCACATCCTTGATTAAACACAGAGCACATACAACAGAATGTGATCCAGGTGTATTTATTTTGAACAGTGACGTGATTGTGGGCAAGGTGATGACAAAAGTGGTGCATGCTGGAACAATGAGTTGACGGACATGTCCGCGTGATGGCCAAGGTGTACCCATGTTGTTCTGGGTCCACAGTCCGACAGACACATGCCATTCACATGGCAGTGTGGGGTAGGATAGTAGTCCAAGTGAATGCAGTAGATGGCCACCGTGGCTGGCTGTCTCACTGGCGTTTGGAGCGTGCAAAGTCATCTCTGGACACCTGTTTCCTCTTCGGACGCCCCCTTCCACGTTTGAGAGGGGGTGGTTGTGTTTGTGGGCTGCTGGTGGTGGCTGAGGATTGCCCACTCGCTGTGGACGCAGGGGAACTGGATGTTGCACGGACCTGCGCCCCAGCAGGTGGTGTCGGAGGTGGTGTGGTTGGCCTTGATTGGGCCCTCACCGCCACCACTAGCTGGCCCATGAGGTCGACAAGTTTGCCCATACGGGTCACGAATTGGCCCATATGGGCATCCATGGTCCTCAACACCCCAAGGACTTCCCGCGTATTGGATGCTGACCAGGCCCATTGTCCCTGGGCCTCTTCATAGGCCCCAAGGACTCTTGCGATTTGCGGCAGGGCTTGGCTCCCAGGCTCTGATGGCGTTGACCTGACCCTGCTCCTCCCACCTGAACTGCTGCCACCGACCTGCCCACTCGACACAGTGGTCACCCGGGGCCTCGTTGTGGCTCCCAGGGTCGGTGTCAACGTGCGTACAAGCCCTTGCACAGGCTGAGTGGTCAGGGAGGCCCTGGTGGTGGTGGTGGTGGTGGTTGCGGCGGTGGTGGTGGTTGCGGCGGTGGTGGTGGCCGCAATGACCGTGGCAGCAGGGGCCTGGGACTGGGCACCGGCCCTGGGAGATGGGTTGGTGGGTAGGAGGGGTCCTGGGGAGCGGTTGGGCCCTGCCACACCAGATGTGCCTGGTCCGGAGTCCTCGTCCGAGGAGGTGTCCAGGTCTTCCACATCTGTGAGTCCGGGTGGAGGGCTTGTGGACTGGCTGTGATGACTGCTGTCTCCCTCTCCAGCATCATGCTGTTCGTCACCTGTGGGGCGGAGACGAAAGGTTATTGTGTTGCACCTTGCAAGGTTTGTGTTAGATGACTGACATTCACAGTTGGTGCCCAGTTGTGCACTGATTTCCCAGATGCGTGTGTATGGCTCTACAATGTGTGTGCATGATCAAGGCAATGTGATGGGTGCACATGGCATGGGACGGATTTGGATAGCCAATCGGTGTGTGTTGCAGTACCCCTACATTTTGTGCCTTTGGTGGACACGGGGTACAGCCCCCTCAACGCTTTTGAGGTGCAATATGGTTTTGGGGTTTCAAATGGAACGCTTAGGAACGCAGATGGCAAAAGGGGTACAACCCCCTCAACGCTTTTGAGGTGCAATATAGTTTTGGGGGTTCAAATGGAATGCTTAGGAACGCAGATGGCAAAAGGGGTACAGCCCCCTCAACGCTTTTGAGGTGCAATATGGTTTTGGGGTTTCAAATGGAACGCTTCGGAACGCAGATGGCATAAGGGGTACAGCCCCCTCAACGCTTTTGAGGTGCAATATGGTTTTGGGGTTTCAAATGGAACGCTTAGGAACGCCGATGGCAAAAGGGGTACAGCCCCCTCAACGCTTTTGAGGTGCAATATGGTTTTGGGGTTTCAAATTGAACGCTTAGGAACGCAGATGGCAAAAGGGGTACAGCCCCCTCAACGCTTTTGAGGTGCAATATGGTTTTGGGGTTTCAAATGGAACGCTTAGGAACGCAGATGGCAAAAGGGGTACAGCCCCCTCAACGCTTTTGAGGTGCAATATGGTTTTGGGGTACATACTGTGACATAAGGGTGCAGGAGGGGACATGTGTTTTGGCCACACAACACTGCAGAGACAAAGGTGTGTGTATGTCTGACGTACCAAGCATATCTGCTCACTGTTATCATTTAGGGACATTACACTGCAAGCATTGTAGTAGGTGGGTGATGGTTGTGTGCCACACGACGTATTGCAGATGGGACAATTCCTTTGTGTGCGTGCTACCCTCAGCCATGTGCAGCAATGCAGTGCTCTTGGTGTGTTGATTATATTAGGTATGTTGTAAATCACAGTGTGACGTGCGCTTCAGACACTACAGACACATTATTGGTCATCGGCAGGAATCTTTGCTGTACTACTGTATATGGGGCAACTGATTAGATGATATACCTTTCATGACACTGGGGCTGTGAAGATGTGATGGATGAGACATTGAATGTGCATTGTGTAGCTGTGTGGTTCATGGGTCCAGTGGTGTATGTGACATTACTGTGGTTCCACTCAGTTACATTGAGACGAGATGGACTTACATGGGTGATGTTGTACGATGTCAACGGAACAAGCAGACACGACTACATGGACAATACTTTGATGGTGTTGCTGATGTGTGTGATGACTGGCACAGTGCACGGCATGTGGGTCTGTACTCCAGTGAGACTTGTGCATGCAGACATGTCTCCTTCCGTGTTAGTGTATTTGTGATGGCTCATGTGGGCTATGACTCTGTAATTCATGTCCGTGTGCACATTAGTTACATGATTATGACAGGGAGCAGTGCTACCTGTTCCTCTGCTACGTGACATGTCCCAAATGTTAGTCGTAGTACAGTCCTCATGCCTACAGACACCCCGCCCTGTACAGTAGTCTACCTACTTGTTGGTTTGTAGGGAGCAATGCAATGGCTGTCACATGGTCATGAGAGGGAGGGGTGCTCCATCTTGCTGGTCTGTGGGAGTGGGGGCTGTGTTGTGAGTTGTGGTGAAACCTTACCATCCACAGACACCCCTCCATGTAGGGAAACAGATCTACCTGTCGGGTGAAGGTGTGCACTGCAATGGCTGTCACATGGGTGTGGGGAGTGCTCCATCTTGCTGCGCTGTAGGACTAGGGGCCTGGTGGTGGTTGTATTTCTGCAGTCCCCCCTCCGATACTCAGAGTTTGTGGTAAGGCTACTTACATGGTACTTGTTGGTTAGTGCAGCTATGGCTGACACATGAGTGTGGGTGTGGGGAGTGCTCCTTCTGGCACATCTGGGGTACAGAGGGACCTGGTGGGAGTTGTGGTGCTGGCTGACTGTACACATGCCCCCATGGTTTTGTTTGTTGGTACCTTTGGGCTGAGTGTGTGGGAGTGTCTGTTGCATGTGTGAGAGATGTCTTGTGTATTGTGTACTGGACATGGGGGTGTTTGGCCCTCAGTGCTATGGCATTCTGGTAGTGCATGACAGTACATAGCTGTGTGCTGGTATACATTTGTTTGTACTTACCAGCCTCCACTCCCCTGGTATTCCGGTGAGACTCTCCGGATGCAGAATGCCTCGCACCTTCTCCTCCCACGCCTTGAAGATCTTGAATAGCGCGGGATTTCTGCCGCTAGTCGTGGCAGCCAGCTCACGGTTCTTGGCCTCCTTCTTCCTGACCACACTTTTCAGGTCGTGCCACCTCTTTGTGATTTCGCCCCGGTTGCGTGGCACGTTTCCAACTGCATTCACCTGGTCCAATATCCTTCTCCACATTCTGTTTCTGGTGGCTACTGGTGTCTGTTGGACCTGGTTCCCATAGATTTGTGGGTGCACCTTGATGATCTCATCGACCATGACCGTCAACTCAGTGGCAGTGTACTTTGGCATTCTTTGGCTTGCCATGGTGTGTGGTCTGCTATTTGTTGAGCTGGTGTGGTGGTTGTGTGGTGTGTGATGTGCAGGGGGTTCGTGGTGCCGTTGTTTCAGTGGTGATGGTGGTGGTGGTAGTGGTGGTGATGTGTGTGATGTGTGCGTGCGTGTGGTGTGCTGCTTTCCTTTGTGTCTCTCTGTGTTGTCTGATGGCGTCTTCGCTTTGTCCTCGTGCAAGGGATTGTGGTCTGTGAGGAGGCTGCTTTTGTACTAACTTATGTGGGTGTGTCATGATGGTCTGTCGTTTTCAGGTGTGTTGTGTCTGTTGTCCTGGGATTTGTAGTTTTTTATTTTTGGCAGGGGGCATGTGTCATTGGGATGTGTTCTGTGTTTGTGTATTTTTGCGTGGTTTGCTGTGTGGACTTGTTGGCCATGTTGTGTGTATTTCTTTGTCCCGCCAATGGTTTCCGTGCACGGACGTGTCCGCAAGGCGTTCCGCCGTGTCAGTTCTTCATCGCTGTTGTTAACCGTGGCGGGCGGGGAAAAAGTGGATTTTCCGCGCTCATGTCGGGGAGATCATAATTTCACAGTCGTTGTCTCGGTCGTCAGGGCGGACGGATTTGGGTTTTCGGGAGGGATTGCGTCCGTGGCGGACGGTTAATCTTCTAATCGGACATGGACGGGCGGAATTTTGTGTGTTTTTACCGCTGCGGGCGGAGGTTGCTTCGCGACATCATAATTGCTCAGTCGGTATTCCCATGGTGCAGGCGGGCGGTTTTTTCAGGCTATGGTGGATGGCGGATTTTTTAACGCTGGTTATCGTAATGGACCCCTTAATTTCAAAATATAATTTTATTTTTTAGGAGGAGGATGTTGTGTTTATAGGGGATAAGGGTGGGGAGTGTTTTTAAAATTTATAATTTGAATTTTATAAATTTTATTTTTAATGGAATTATAATTTTTGGGGAAGTGGGATGTTGTTTTTATAGGGGATCAAGTTGTTTATTTTTTTATTTTTAACAATTTAAAATTTACAAATTTAAATTTAATATTTATGTAATTATTAAAATGTTATTAATGAGAGTACATTTTTGCTTTATAGTGTATTATATATCTTAATTTTTGGTATTAATAAAAATATTTATCAATAATTTGAAAAAATTATAAAAAAAATAATATTTACGTATGTAATAAATTGTGAAATATATGTTTAAAAATTTTAAAAAAAAATTATTAGGTATATTTAAAGATGGTGTTAAAAATTGTTACAGTATTTAAATGTATAGTTTTATGAGTGTAAATATTGTTATGGAAGGGGCATATGGTGTGTTTTGTTTATAAAAAATTTTGATTTTAAATTTAATTAAAATTTTTTAATTTATATTCTGAGAAATACTAATTAATTATTGAGAAAACATTATGGGGTCGATTCCGATTCGGGCCGGAAAAAGCACCGACCGACTCGGATCCGGAAATAATACCGACCGACACATACCTGTGGCGCCCGACACGCCAAGTACGATGCAAGGCGTGAAAAATCCGACCGACACGTACCGAAACCAAGTCGACCGACCGAGCCGCAAGGAAAACAGCAATCCGGCCTTAAAAACACGCGAATCCAACCGACCGACACGCACCCGGAACAAATCCGACCGAAACGTACACGCGAACTCCAAACCGCAAAGTACGATGCAAGGCGCGAAAACCACGAGCGAGTCGGACGGAGGCCAAGCCGCACGACCGACATGCATACAAAACCGAGCTGAAGCAACACAAAACACCGCGACCGACGCGTACGCAGCATAGAAAACTGCACAAACACAGCGTGAACGAAACGGAGAAGACCGTACGAGACAAATGCAGGGTCCGACTCGGTCACAAGAACGTTTCCAACATACACAAACAGCACAAAGGAAAAATCACCCAAAAAAAGGCCAAACAAGAAATTACCAAGCCAATAAATACTGGGGGGTGGGGACAGAGAACAAAGACACACCCACAACTCCACCTATATAAAGGACACAAATCACAACCATGAGCCTTTGCAAATGCCATTCCACTGCCAGCACCCAAGAGAAAGCAACCACACACCCACAGCTCATCCCTCACACAAGCCACACACCATCAGCACACCAACAAATACCTACCTCACATACACCCAGCAAAACACACACTAACACACCCTCACCTGCACACCAACACACACATCACTCACCATCACCACCCATCACCATGCCCCCCAAGAAGAATCCCAAGTTCCTAGATTGTGAATTGGAAGTTATGGTAGACGAGATCCTCAGGGTAGAGCCGCAGCTGTTTGGCACACTGGTCCAACAGACCCCCATCTCCCAGAAAACCAAGATGTGGGAGAGGATCATCAACAGGGTGAACACACAATCACCATGTCGGCGCACAAAGAGCGACATCCAGAACAAGTGGTATGACGTGCGCAGGAGGGTACGGGACCTGCTGAAGAAAGACTACATCAACAGCCAATACACCGGCAGTGGCCCTCCTGCCAAGCCAATATACCTCAGGCCCTGGGAGGAGAAGGTGCGGGCCATCCTTCCGCCAGTGAGCGTATATGGACTAGAGGACATCCCAGAGCCTGGTGAGTACACAACAAATGTACACAATATACTGCCACAAAACACACACATCACTGTCAAGGGGAGAGTCAAACCATGCACTCATAGCAATTACACAGCAACCAGAACAGAATCATCCCAAAATGTGTATGTCAGTCAGATAAACACAACACATGCCATCCAAAAAGTCACATCCAACTGTGCCAACACATGTACAAACACAACTACAACTACAGCTAGGCAGTGGCACAAATAGAACTAACAAACACATCCAGACATGTAGCCACCACAACAACACCAACACACAGTGAAGACCACTCAAAGGAAGGAATTCTGTGTATGCTGGCCAAGTCAGTGTAGCCAATAGCATCATGGGAGTCGCAGTCACACATATTGCCCCCCCACAACTGTCCCATCAACACCACCATGAACCATGCGCACATCACAGGGAGCGGAGAAGGACTCACAAGATGGCTGACACTGGCAACTGCTGTGGGGAGCACAAGGCCCTGCTGGCAACTGTGCACCAACAAACAGCAGGACACCACTGACTGACATCCTGAGAGACAACTTCCACTCCCTGCAATGCAAGCACGTTCCATGGTGGGATATCTGGCTAGCTGGGTGGGAAGGAGGACTTGCAGCACTGACCATAGTCACAAGCACCTCCCCTCACACACACCCCAACACAAACTCCACAGAACCCACCTGGTAGAATGCAATGCCCCCATCCTAACACAAGATCCCACAAAGAACCACCACCCTGGGTTATGTTGTGTGAAGCACAGGGCCACTCTTGGGACTTCTAGCCAAACAACTGCCAGGACAACACTCCCAGCCATCCTGTCAGCACAGCCAGCCCACCCCACAGGGAAGCAGAGTCAAAAGGAAGGAAGCATGGGCATGCTGGGAAGGGGGAGGAGGCAATAGCATGATGGGAGTCGTAGTCACAGCTCTACATCCCCCACCACATGGCCCAGCAAGCTCACACTCACGCATGCACATCCCACAGAGAGTGGAAAGGCCCATCAAAGATGTCTGACACTGTTGCTGTGTCGTGGGGAGCACAAGGGCATGCTGGGTACTGCACACCAACCAACAGCAGGACACCACTGTCAGCCATCTTGCCATTGCTCTCACACCCACACACACTGAACTCCCCACAAAAGCAAGTAAGTATGGGAATGCTGGGAAGTGGGGTGGAGGCAATAGCATGATGGGAGTCGTAGTCACAGACCTAGCTCACCCCCACAACTGTCCCATCAACACCACCCTGAACCATGCTCACATCACAGGGAGTGGAGAAGGACTCACAAGATGGCTGACACTGGCTACTGCTGTGGGGAGCACAAGGCCCTGCTGGCAACTGTGCACCAACAAACAGCAGGACACCACTGACTGACATCCTGAGAGACAACTTCCACTCCCTGCAATGCAAGCACGTTACATGGTGGGATATCTGGCTAGCTGGGTGGGAAGGAGGACTTGCAGCACTGACCATAGTCACAAGCACCTCCCCTCACACACACCCCAACACAAACTCCACAGAACCCACCTGGTAGAATGCAATGCCCCCATCCTAACACAAGATCCCACAAAGAACCACCACCCTGGGTTATGTTGTGTGAAGCACAGGGCCACTCTTGGGACTTCTAGCCAAACAACTGCCAGGACAACACTCCCAGCCATCCTGTCAGCACAGCCAGCCCACCCCACAGGGAAGCAGAGTCAAAAGGAAGGAAGCATGGGCATGCTGGGAAGGGGGAGGAGGCAATAGCATGATGGGAGTCGTAGTCACAGCTCTACATCCCCCACCACATGGCCCAGCAAGCTCACACTCACGCATGCACATCCCACAGAGAGTGGAAAGGCCCATCAAAGATGTCTGACACTGTTGCTGTGTCGTGGGGAGCACAAGGGCATGCTGGGTACTGCACACCAACCAACAGCAGGACACCACTGTCAGCCATCTTGCCATTGCTCTCACACCCACACACATTGAACTCCCCACAAAAGCAAGTAAGTATGGGAATGCTGGGAAGTGGGGTGGAGGCAATAGCATGATGGGAGTCAGTCACAGACATAGCTCACCCCCACAACTGTCCCATCAACACCACCCTGAACCATGCTCCCATCACAGGGAGTGGAGAAGGACTCACAAGATGGCTGACACTGGCTACTGCTGTGGGGAGCACAAGGCCCTGCTGCCAACTGTGCACCAACAAACAGCAGGACACAACTGACTGACATCCTGAGAGACAACTTCCACTCCCTGCAACGCAAGCACGTTCCATGGTGGGATAACTGACTGGCTGGGTGGGTGGGAAGGAGGGCCGGCTATCAACCAAACACAACCAATGCAGACCATGTTCACACCCCAGAAAATACATAGAAATGCCCAAATAATGCAGGACAATGTGCCACACCAATATCAACCCCTGACTGTGACGACTTAGGACAATGCAATGTACAGGCCCGCACCCAGAGGCACAGTCACAACTGTCATGTGTGTCAACCATTGATGCATGCAGAAACATAACATACATTGTTTGTGTCTCCCAAAAACAGGTGATGATGGGGACACAGCAGCAGACGCTGAGGAGTCCCAGTCCCAGGCTCAAGAGGATGCGGAGCTCACTGGCGTCGTACAGCCTCTGTCCTCCTCGGACGATGAAGACCAACCTGGCACATCCGGTGCACGTCAACATGCAGCACCAGCAGGACCACCAGCTGCAGCACCAGCAGGACCACCAGCTGCACCCCCTGCACCCACCCCTCCAACGACTGTCACCACAAATACCATCCCTGCCGACATGGACAGAACAAGGAGCAACACCAGCACAGGGACCCTGGACCAACCTGGGGCCATGGATACCACCACCACCACCAACCCCCAAGGTGGACCAGGGTTATCTGTGCGTGCCACTGCACACACTGCACATGTCAGCAGGGGTGGTGGGAGGGGTGGGAGACAGAGGTCGCTGCTTGCAGACGTTGCTGGTGTGCATGATGACCCACAACTGGTACGCATAGCTGATGCGTACCAGTCCAGCACCGGAGACCTCAGCCAGGTAGTGGGGCTCCTCAGAGACATGAAACAGCAGCAGGCTGCCCATCATGCCCGCTTGGACTCCCACATGTCCCACGTGGAGTCACACATGTCCCGCGTGGACTCACACATGTCCCGCGTGGAGTCCAAGTGGGATGCACTGCATGAGATGACGGCGGTGCACAGGGACATTTTACAATGCCTCCGCCAGATGAACAGCAACCAGTCCACACCTCCCTGTGTGCCAACAACATCTGGTGCCGAACAAACTGCAACTGCCACAGGGAGGGAGGAGGACTCTGGCGGAGAGTCCCCTGCACCGCAGCAGCCTGTACTTGAGGGCCCCCCCCAAGAAGAGGTGTCGTCCGAGGAGGGAAAAGTGAGAGGCCGATGGCCAAGCGCAACTCCCAGGAAGCCTGAACCTGTTCTGGATGTTCGCCTTTGTGCACAGACTGTTCACCCTGTTGACGGCAACACTACTCCCACACATTGCATGGGGAGTACAAGTTGGACCAATGTGTCAGACAACTGTGGCCCCGATACTGGGGATCCTGTCTACCAGGACTTTCAATTCACCTAGGAACTTCGGATTGCAAGATTTATGTACAGCACTACCCATCCTATGCACTATTAACACAAATGTATCACAATAAACACACTAATACACCATACTTGCCTCTGTTGTGATTCCAACGTGGGTGCTGTTATGGGGATGATGAACTGCAAAATTACACTGTGTATGCGAACTGCAACAGCAAGGACAACACAGGCATGTGAGTAAAGGCATATGAGGGAGACACACCACCAGGGCTACACAACACATACACACCTAGGCCATCTGACTCATTGCCTACACTGATGTTGCCAGGGAAGACGGTGCAATGAACAGACACCACACCCATTCCCAGTTGTAGTCAAGTAGCCCACAGGTGCAGTAAGCAAATGGCAGTCAAATGTGTGACCACAGACAACGCACATCACAAAGTGAAGCACAGGTTTATTACACAGTTGCAACATGTCGTAACCACTACAGATGCAAGGTAATCCCACCTGGCAGCGGGCACACAGTCAACAACTGTAGACGGAAGGAAGTCCATGGGTGTTGCGCACATCACCTGTAGGGACACAACAGCTACCACCCTGGATGTGCAATCACGTCGTCGGTGGACACAGTTGACCAAACGAATCTGAAAGTACCCTGTGAAGGACAGAAATGACACACAGTCAAAAGCAATGGAGTACAGGACAGAACAGCAAAACTCATGCACAATACATGTTACAAGATACCCACCCAGAACCAAGTTAGCATGTCAACACTGTTGGGGAGTACAGCCCACCTGTTAGCACACATCGCAACACACATCCAGTCAAGTAGCCCATGGACACACTCCAACAGCACCAGAGCACCACCCACACATCATGCCAACTCACATCATTGACATGACACCTCAGGATACTCACATTCAGCTAAAGAAGTTGGTGATGAGCTGTGTGCGGACATCACCATCATCATCATCATCATCATCGTCACTGGCATCGTGGTCCAGGCCAGGATCCTCCACAGGTGGCGGATGTTGGTCATTGTCATCCTGGATGAGAGGCAACTCCTTCCGCACTGCCAGGTTGTGGAGCATGCAGCAGATGATGATAATCTTGCACACTTTCGCAGGGGCATATGGGAGGGACCCTCCGGTCTTGTCCAGGCAGCGGAAGCGGCTCTTCAGGAGACCAAATGTCCGCTCAATCACTCTCCTGGTCCGACCATGTGCCTCATTGTAGCGCATCTGGGCTGGTGTCACAGGGTTCCTGAGGGGTGTCAGCAACCACGGCATGTTGGGGTATCCCGAGTCACCTACGGACAGACAAGTGCACATTAGCTGACTTGGAAAAGTGGGCGGAATACTACAGATCAGATCACACACAATGGCACAAAGTCAGTACACACCGACAAGCCAGGCACGCTGGTTCTGCATCTGTGCCATCATCCTGGGGATGCGACTACTCCTCATCACAAAGGCATCGTGTGCTGAACCAGGGAAACGGGCACACACGTGTGTGATGGTCATGTCTGCAAGACACACCACCAGTGCATTGACCGAGTGGTAGTGCTTGCGGTTCCTGTAGGCCTGCTCCTGGGACTGTGGTGGTACCAAAGCCACATGTGTCCCATCAATGGAGCCAATGACATGCGGCATCCTCCCCAGGGCATAAAAGTCACTCTTCACGTCAGTGAGTCGTCGCAGTCTAGGGAAATAGATGTACCGGTTCAGGAATAGCAACATTGCCGCCAAAACATTGCGGAGCACACGGCTCAACATGGTCTGTGACATCCCACCAGCAGTCGCCACAGTATGTTGGAAGGTACCGGTGGCAAAGAAGTGTAGGGCTGCCATCACCTTCACCTTGGGGGTCAGCGCTGTAGGATACGGCCGGCCAGGCTGCAAATGTGGGGACAACTGCACTGCCAAATCCTCAATCAGCTGCCTGGTGAAGCGGTACCGTCGGATGCTGTCCCGTTCCACCATCGTTGCCAGGTCTGGGAATGGTCGATGGACAGCAGGAGCCCTGCAGTGCAGAGGAGAAGTAAGCAAGATTGTCAGTCACCCCACATATGCGGCATTGAACACACTCAAGATCCCAACATACATCATTATGAGGCACAACTACATGAAGTGTGCAGTTCCGGAAGGACATGTATGGTACATACATGGCCAACATCTGTCAACACGGTCCAACAGGTGGCATCAATTAGTCCCAGGTTGGCCCATTGGATATTATGAGGCCGTGTCACAGTTCCCATCTCCTGCTGCCATGTCACAATAACCCCCCACAGTGACATGTGAGGACAGATGTGCCCCAGGCACCACAGCTCAACGACAGGTACATTCCCAGGGACCCTGTATTGCCACATGGACACTGGCATTACATGGAGTATCATGTATACACCACAGCAAAACAACCATGACCCCCACAGGTAGTGGCCCCACTTGCCACGGCAGGACAGACATGGACGTCTGTGACACACACACGCACAACATCAAAGTCCATGCACACACATCCTGGATGTGGAGACTGTCTCCCATTGTGCACATGAAATCAGAGACATTGTAAACACTACATCCATCACTATTGTGCCACTGGGACACCCTGGCTCAAACATACCGTCCCACATGGGACTCACAGGGTATGTGACATGACATACACATACACCACCGTGAAATGTGACCATGGCACATGCACAGATATGAACAGTTGCACATCACAGTGGTCATGTACACGTAACACCCAGGATCCTGTCCCCATGAACACGTGCACAGCCTGGGGGTGGCTGCCCACAGGTGACACCCACAGGACAGCATGTACACCAACATACACACAATAGGAAATGCAGCCTTACATGCCTTATGATAAAGTTTGGACAGGCTGTCGTGATGTAGGTGTTCCCCTCACTCCCTGGGAGCTATCTGTGGCTGGCATATGTCCATCTGAGACAGGCATGCTGACATATGCCAGTCACATGTACAGTGATGCGTTGTACTGCAATGGACCGATCGGTGCCTCCGGCCGGCCCATTGCATTCAATGTGTGCGGGTACGCGTTGTACCCCTGTACGCGTTGTACTGCAATGGACCGATCGGTGCCTCCGGCCGGCCCATTGCATTCAATGTGTGCGGGTACGCGTTGTACCCCTGTACGCGTTGTACCGCAATGGACCGATCGGTGCCTCCGGCCGGCCCATTGCATTCAATGTGTGCGGGTACGCGTTGTACCCCTGTACGCGTTGTACCGCAATGGACCGATCGGTGCCTCCGGCCGGCCCATTGCATTCAATGTGTGCGGGTACGCGTTGTACCCCTGTACGCGTTGTACCGCAATGGACCGATCGGTGCCTCCGGCCGGCCCATTGCATTCAATGTGTGCGGGTACGCGTTGTACCCCTGTACGCGTTGTACCGCAATGGACCGATCGGTGCCTCCGGCCGGCCCATTGCATTCAATGTGTGCGGGTACGCGTTGTACCCCTGTACGCGTTGTACCGCAATGGACCGATCGGTGCCTCCGGCCGGCCCATTGCATTCAATGTGTGCGGGTACGCGTTGTACCCCTGTACGCGTTGTACCGCAATGGACCGATCGGTGCGCACCCATTGACAATGGGCTTGCCTGGCAACGGACGCGTTTTTGAATTTCAAACGAGTCGGTTGCTGGAAAATCAGTTGGTCACCCACAACAATGTTGCAAAATCATGTATGTCATGAAGTTGAAGATTTGAAGGATGCTGTGGGCGTGTTTTGGTGCTGCTATTCCATGGATTGGCCAGATTCAGAAGATGCAAACGACTTGGACCTATCACTTTGGACACAAGGGACAGTATCTGCCTCTCCAGCACATATATATTGCTGGCTGTTCCCCTGAGAGCTCACTTGCCTGCACTACATGCTCCAGGACGACATCTGCCACTGCACTGCTGCTGTCTCTGCCCCTCTGGACCCTGCAATGGCACGTACTGTGGAGAGAGCCCCAGCCTTCAGCCTTGAAGAGAACCAGGCCCTGCTGGACAGCCTACTTCCACAGTACAGCAAGCTGTATGGGACACCAGGGGAGCAGGTGAGTATTCTGTGCACTGCCTTTCTGAATGTGCATTTTGTCTGACTAGCAAGGCTGAAAGTCTGCACGCCACTGGCTAGCAGGCTCACTGAGTAGTTGTCACCCCCCATAGTGTGTAGTGACATGCACTGGACAGGTATGGTGCAGTGACAGTGCATTTGAACAAGGTTTTACTTCCCATGCAATGATACCATGTAGTGACGTCTGGCAAACTGTCCATGGGCAGCTTTGCACTGCCTGTGTACATCATGTGCCCCTGTGATTGAGACATGTATATACAACTGTGTCATGCACGGATATGTTGCATGTGTGGTAATGGCCTTTTCACTTTGTCATCCTGACAGGTTAATGCCCATCGGAAGCAGGAGATCTGGAAGGACATCGTCCGGGCCGTCCGGTCCGTGGGGGTCTACAAGCGCCGGATCCGCAACTGCCAGAAGAGGTGGCAGGACCTTCGGGGCTGGACCCGGAGGATTGCACGGGTCCAGCTGAAGCTGTCGCCTCCTCGCAGGAGGGGCGGAACACGGACCCTGACCCCCCACATGCTCCAGATCCTGGCGGTGGTGTTTCCAGACCTGGATGGGCAGCTGAAGGCCAGACAGCAGCAAGGAGGGGGTGAGTCAAAGACTGCACTGTGAACTCTGTATTACATGCTTTGTGCCCTCCTCTGGCCTGGTTCAACTGCCACAGTGCAGCAGTCATGTTGTCCAGGAGCCATGTCCCTCTATTGTGCACTGCCCACTGCTCATCTGATACCCAGGTGTGGCCCTTACATTCAGGGAATTGTGTCACTTGGGACTGTGTCCTTGCAGTTTGCTTCACTAAAGGTGGGGGACAGCATCTGTTTCCCTAACTCTGTTGTGGGCATCATGGGTGGGTCCATTGTTCACACAACGCCTGTGTTTGGACATGTGATCTGCGTGTTGCTTTGATATGCGGTCCACTTGCTGAGCTGAGCCACCACATGTGCCTGGGGTATGTGGCACACGCCCATGCAGCGGGTGGGAACAATGTTTGGGCCCCAGGAGTGTGCAGATTACGTGTGTCACACATACATAGCCAGCTATCCACTGTCCAGGGCACATCCCTCATTCATGTGGAGCAGGACAGTCATGCCTACTCCAGACCATGCAATGCACTCTGTACTCCCACTCCCGTGTATCAGCTGACACATTGTGCACAGTGATTTGACCCCTCAGGTGTCTGCCTGTGTGTCAGTGTGCTGTGGATTAGTTGCCAGGACTGCTGGGGTGTTTCTTGGTAGGGGCTCAGCATGCCCCTGGAGATGTGACCATAGGAGACGATACTTGTGTGTCACATAGGTGTTTGATCAGCTGCCCGTGCAGACTGGGGTATGCGAATGTGAAGTTCAGGCAGCTGTTCCCCATTCACAGCAAATTGTGAGGGGCTCAGGTTCAGAGGGTAGTATCACAGGTCTCCCATATGTCCAATAGGTATGACCTGGACAGATGAGGGTTAAGATGATGTGTTGTGTGGGGGATGTACATGTACACTTGTGCAGCTCCAGGACTTGCATTCCCCGTGACCTACTATTGTGACACAGTGCATAGTGTTGTTGTCTGGCTGCCAAGTCATACATCACTGAGACAGTGATGTATGACTTAGCAGTCATGCCTCTGCCATGGCATGTGTCAACTTATTGGTGGTCCTGCAGGGGAGTGACATGTGCTACATGCACACCATTGTGGCGATGGCTATCAGGACATGGGTGCATCATGGTGTCTGTAGCTGGTATGCATCACATGCATTTCCTATTTGACTCTGGGCATCCCTTTCATCCGGAAACCTGTACTGACTCAGTGGCAAGAGCTGTGATGTGTGCATGTCCACATGCCACACCGTGTCCTCTGCACTGTCCAACTACTGTGTACTTGGTGCATGTGTCCACACTGGGGTGTTGCAATCCAACAGACACCAGACAGATGGGTGCAAGGCCATGTGGGATGTGAGTGCCATGCTTGGCATCAGACTGACAATTGGCTTCTCCTGTTCAGTTAGGGCACTTTTAGCAATGTACAACTAATGATGCCAGGGCTTGCTCTGTAATGTGCTGTGCTCACAGTGGTGTGTGCGTTTGGTGCAGGTGACTGATGTCTGTCTGTTTCCCCATTGTTTGCAGATACATCCACGGCCACGGAAGGGGACAGCTCCACGGACCAGGAGGAGCCAGAGAGCCAGACTGGGTCAGCAGCCGAGGAGTGGTCGGAGGGACCCAGTGGCACGGAGGGCGAGGGGAGCCACACCGAGGAGTCCTCAGCACCATCCACCTCAGCTGAGGACCAGAGCAACTCGGAGGATGACTCCCTTGTGGAGGCGGGTGTCAGCAGCCACCACACCCCAGCTAGTGTTGCTGTCCCCGCCACCACCAGCACCACCACCGCCCTTCCATCGGCTCCCATTCCCCAAGTCCGTGGAGGCTCCCATGTTCGGGAGCGTGCCTCCTTTGGGCCAGGCACCGCACCCCCTGCCCCTGTGTCCCCTGCTGCCCTGAGTGAGGAGTCTGTGTACCTCCTTCGCCAGCTCCATGTAGGGCAGACAGCCATGCTGAGTGTCCTCCATGCGCACACCGCACTGTTGACTCAGCTGGTGTCGTTCATGGAGGGCATCTCATCGGGCATGTCTGACCTACAGAGGGGCAATAGGTCCATGGACTCCTCCCTGACGGCAGCAGTGTCCCTCCTCAGACAGTCCCTCACCCCTCCTGCCTCTGCTCCATCCACACTCCCCAGCACCTTACCCGTCCCAAGCACACACACACCGGCACAGGCACACACCAGCACACACACGTCCAGCACACAGACACACACGCCACAAACAAAACGCACACGCACGCACAGTCAGGGGACTGAAACCAGACTCACAGGGGATGGGGCCCTGGTACACACACACGCATCCACGGGCACTGCGCAGTCCTCAGTTGCCTCTCCCTCCAAAGCACCCTCCCTTGCCTCACCTGCAACCCCAAAGACCCAGCGCCTCTTCCTCAGTGACCTCGGCCTCTTCCCCTCCGATCCAGCTGCTCCAGCATCCAGGGTGAAGAGGAAGCCCCCACACGGAGCAGAGTGCCCCTCGCCCCCGGACACCCTCCCCCAGGCGCAGACAGACTGAGGCCCCCACCCGCAAGTCCCCCGGAGTGGTAAGAGCAAGACCCCGCCGCCGCCCTGCAGCTCAAGCACCAGGTCTCCTTCCTCCATCCCTCAGGCCCCCATTCCACAGGTTCCCCCACCCACAGATATACCATCCCCAAGAGGCTCCGGCCTTCTCCCCCTGCGCTTGTCTGTGCCACTGATGTGGTGAGGGTGTCCTCCCCCTCTGTCCAGCCCACCTTGCCTGTTCCCCATTCTCCTCCCCTGGTGGTAGGCACTGCAGTGGAGTCCACTACCACCCTGTCTGACTTGGGCACTGCAGTGGCGGACCTGTCCACTCCATCTGCAGGGTCCACTGCAGTCGTGCCGGCACCCACAACATCTGAGCCATGCCCCCAGTTGTGCCGTCACACACCATGTCAGACACCTCCACTGCAGTTGTCAGTGGCTCTCCAGCACCCACCACCCCTTCCCTGCTTCCTCCTGGTGAGCCCTGATCCTGTCCCTGAGGTGCCTGGCCTACCCCCCCGGTTGCCCCTCCTAGTGGATTGTCCCTGGTTTTGTGCAGGCATGTGTAGGGTGGCATCTGCCACTGTCACCCACTTGTGACTTTGTTGATGGACTGGCCATTGGCCTTTGTTTATGTTCTACCGGACTTCTACTTTTAATGCCACATATGCTGAATAAAGCAACTTTCTGTTCTCTAGTGCTTTTGCTTCTGATGTACATGATGTTGATGATGCTAACCATGCCCTTGCTGCAGTGATGGTGATATTTGGTCTCATGATAATGAAGTGTTACTGTGCAGGAACCCATGTGGTCCAGGGGAATGTGTCCTATCCTGTGGTGTATCCATGTCATCCATAGCAGCATCTGAGGGTGTCATGTGTTCAGTATTTGGCAATGGGATTTCCTACTTAGATTGGCTATTTCACATCTGTGGCTTCCACCCCTGCACATCTGTTGTGCCTGCCATTGTTCAATTCGTCTACTTCCCTGACCGTGTGGCCATCTCCAGTGGACATGCAGGTTTGGGCATCAATGGGGAAGGACTCATCTGTGTTGTCAGTGCAACATTGCTATACAAGTGTGTTGGATCTGTGCTGATGATTCCGTTGTCACTTCCATGACCAGGCTGATGTTACGGGAGCCCTCATTTGGTGCTAATTGTTGATTGTGTGACCAAGTGCCCAGCTGACATGATGGGGCCCTACTGAGGCAACATATGGCACAGCTTTCCTCACACAGGAGTGGAGTCCCCTCATGGCAGTGTGTACTCCTGTGACATTCCCTGCGCCCACGGTGTGTGTTGTATGTGCATGTCTGTGTGTTGACTTCCGTTTAGCTGTGCATGCTGTGATCCCTAGTGTTGTACCTGTTTGTGATGCTAGCTGAGTTGAGCTATGTTCCCCCAAAGTCTTCTCCCTGGGTTCTCTGTGATGTGGGTGCATGGCACATTACTGGTCATCAGGGTGTCACCCATAGGTGTGTTTGCTGTCAGGGCTGAGTTTGTGTGCAGACGCAGATGGGTCACAGTCAGGTTTCCCCTTGGCACTTGTTGTTTGCCCCTGTCATGTGATTTCCAGTTTGTGTTATCTTTCAGTGATTGTGACACGTTGTGTGTGTGACTGCTGGCACTCCTCAGGGTCCGGGCTGCAATGTTGGTTGTTGTCTATGTGTGTTCTTTGTGGGTGACCTTGGCTTCTTCATTGGTGTGTGACTGTGGCTGGGATCCCATTGGTTGGTGTGGTATTGCCGTCATGTCCATGTACAGCGTAGTGTGCAGTGTGCCAGACATTCAGGAGTCTTGTTGAGTGTCCATGTGTGATGTGTTTCTGCACCTTGGTTCCCACCCACCACCCTGGAATAGTCATGGGTGCATGTGCAATGTCACCAGTGCATGTGTGCTTCACTGCTGCACATTGTTGGAGGTCGAGGGGTGTGGTGTTGAGTGTGTGCAGATGAGTTGTTGCCCGGCTAGGCCCCTGCCTCCATGTTGGCCTTGGCTTACTGGCCATGCTGTTTGATTTGTGCTTGTGTAGGTGTGATGGTAGTTAGTTGCTCAGTACACATGACTGTGGTTCACAGTGTGAACCACATTTAGCTTTGTTATCACAGTGGGATTGTAATGCAGCCCAGGGTCACCACATTGTGGGGGCCCTAGGGGTGGTGCTGTGGTGTGTCTGTGTCTTGCTGTGTCAGTTGCTGTCCCTACGTGCCTGTGTGACATGTGTGATTTGTGCTCCCTCTCATCTGACAATGCCTGCTTGCCCACGTAGGGGATTTGGATCCATGAGTTACCTTTGTGTGGCACTGTATGCACATCTGTATGATTGGTATTCAGGTCTCCTCATGTGTTGTGTGGTTGCCTGGGGACACTGGCACCCCCCCTCACCTGTTGTGTATGATGTGCAGTGTGGGTCTGCCTGTTTGTGTTTGTGCATCTGCACCACTGCATTGGCATATCTTGGGTGTGCCATTGGCTGTATGTAGTTTGGTGGGTTTCCCCTGCTGTCCCTGGGACTCCTAGGTCATCGGTCAGCACAATGATCATGGTTTGTGTGTCCCATTGCTGCCATGGTATGGTATCTGTTCACCTCACATCTGCAGTCTCCACAGGGTATCTGCATGTGTGTGCCCATTGGTGCAAATATGTGGGTCTGCATTCTGATGGTCACTTCTGTCATTGTGTCATTGATGATTGTTGACGGTGTCAGCCCCCATGGGTGTTGTTTGTCTGCACAGGGC
This sequence comes from Calotriton arnoldi, assembly GCA_963921515.1. Lineage (NCBI taxonomy): Eukaryota > Metazoa > Chordata > Amphibia > Caudata > Salamandridae > Calotriton > Calotriton arnoldi. The sequence continues at coordinate 1,562,963 of CAWUFW010000195.1, read as the reverse complement.
CAAAGGTATGTCTTATTTGCACTGCAGGATTTGGCTCCCCCAATTTATGTTGCAATGGGACACATACACTACTTTGCCACTGATGTGTTTGTTGTTCTGTGACCAGGAATCATCCATGCAGTTTGGCAGTTGCACCTCTTTCTTTGTCAACACTTACCTTTTGGTCACTGTGATGATGGGCGTTTGGACCCCATTGCCACATTGTTCAAAGTGTGCTTCAGCTATGGACCCCACACTTACATTTTGGTCACTGTGATGATGGGGGTTTGGACCCCATTGCCACAATGTTCGAAATGTGCTTCAGCTATGGACCCCACACTTACATTTTGGTCACTGTGATGATTGGGGTTTGGACCCCATTGCCACAATGTTCAAAATGTGCTTCAGCTATGGACCCCACACTTACCTTTTGGTCACTGTGATGATGGGGGTTTGGACCCCATTGCCACATTGTTCAAAGTGTGCTTCAGCTATGGACCCCACACTTACATTTTGGTCACTGTGATGATGGGGGTTTGGACCCCATTGCCACAATGTTCGAAATGTGCTTCAGCTATGGACCCCACACTTACATTTTGGTCACTGTGATGATGGGGGTTTGGACCCCATTGCCACAATGTTCAAAATGTGCTTCAGCTATGGACCCCACACCTACCTTTTGGTCACTGTGATGATGGGGGTTTGGACCCCATTGCCACATTGTTCAAAGTGTGCTTCAGCTATGGTCCCCACACTTACATTTTGGTCCCTGTGATGATGGGGGTTTGGACCCCATTTCCACAATGGTCATGGCCTGCTTGCATTGTGGGTGCCACACACATATATGTGTGGCACATGTGCTAGGGGGTCACATTGTATGTTCAAAGTCATGTTCGGTGTTGTAGGCATTTGACACAGTCTACACACGCTTGTCATGGTGTTGGGGGATGTCTTCTTCTTGCATTCCCTAGGTTGTGGTGTGCTGGTTGTGTCATGCATTGTCCATCCTATGAGTGGGGGTGGTAGTAGTGGTAGGCATCCAGCCCCCCTGGGTGAGGGTGGTAGTAGTGGTAGGCATCCAGCCCCCTGGCTAAGGGTGGTGGTAGGCATCCAGCCCCCCTGGGTGAGGGTGGTAGTAGTGGTAGGCATCCTGCCCCCCTGGGTAAGGGTGGTAGTAGTGGTAGGCATCCTGCCCCCCTGGCTAAGGGTGGTAGTAGTGGTAGGCATCCTGCCCCCTGGCTAAGGGTGGTGGTAGGCATCCAGCCCCCCTGGGTGAGGGTGGTAGTAGTGGTAGGCATCCAGCCCCCCTGGCTAAGGGTGGTAGTAGTGGTAGGCATCCAGCCCCCCTGGGTGAGGGTGGTAGTAGTGGTAGGCATCCAGCCCCCCTGGCTAAGGGTGGTGGTAGGCATCCTGCCCCCCTGGGTAAGGGTGGTAGTAGTGGTAGGCATCCTGCCCCCCTGGCTAAGGGTGGTAGTAGTGGTAGGCATCCAGCCCCCCTGGGTGAGGGTGGTAGTAGTGGTAGGCATCCAGCCCCCCTGGCTAAGGGTGGTAGTAGTGGTAGGCATCCAGCCCCCCTGGGTGAGGGTGGTAGTAGTGGTAGGCATCCAGCCCCCCTGGCTAAGGGTGGTGGTAGGCATCCAGCCCCCCTGGGTGAGGGTGGTAGTAGTGGTAGGCATCCAGCCCCCCTGGCTAAGGGTGGTAGTAGTGGTAGGCATCCTGCCCCCCTGGGTGAGGGTGGTAGTAGTGGTAGGCATCCAGCCCCCTGGCTAAGGGTGGTGGTAGGCATCCTGCCCCCCTGGGTAAGGGTGGTAGTAGTGGTAGGCATCCTTCCCCCCTGGCTAAGGGTGGTAGTAGTGGTGGGGATCCAGCCCCCCCTGGGTGAGGGTGGTAGTAGTGGTAGGCATCCAGCCCCCCCTGGCTAAGGGTGGTAGTAGTGGTAGGCATCCAGCCCCCCTGGGTGAGGGTGGTAGTAGTGGTAGGCATCCAGCCCCCCTGGCTAAGGGTGGTGGTAGGCATCCATCCCCCCCTGGGTGAGGGTGATAGTAGTGGTAGGCATCCATCCCCCCCTGGCTAAGGGTGGTAGTAGTGGTAGGCATCCTGCCCCCCCTGGGTGAGGGTGGTAGTAGTGGTAGGCATCCAGCCCCCCCTGGCTAAGGGTGGTGGTAGGCATCCAGCCCCCCCTGGGTGAGGGTGGTAGTAGTGGTAGGCATCCAGCCCCCCCTGGCTAAGGGTGGTAGAAGTGGTAGGCATCCTGCCCCCCCTGGGTGAGGGTGGTAGTAGTGGTAGGCATCCAGCCCCCCCTGGCTAAGGGTGGTGGTAGGCATCCTGCCCCCCCTGGGTAAGGGTGGTAGTAGTGGTAGGCATCCTGCCCCCCCTGGGTAAGGGTGGTAGTAGTGGTAGGCATCCAGCCCCCCCTGGATAAGGGTGGTAGTAGTGGTAGGCATCCTGCCCCCCCTGGGTAAGGGTGGTAGTAGTGGTAGGCATCCTGCCCCCCCTGGGTAAAGGGTGGTAGTAGTGGTAGGCATCCTGCCCACCCTGGGTGAGGGTGGTAGTAGTGGTAGGCATCCAGCCCCCTGGCTCAGGGTGGTAGTAGTTGTAGGCATCCAGCCCCCCTGGCTAAGGGTGGTAGTAGTGGTAGGCATCCAGCCCCCCTGGCTAAGGGTGGTAGTAGTGGTAGGCATCCTGCCCCCTGGGTGAGGGTGGTAGTGGTGGTAGGCATCCAGCCCCCCTGGCTAAGGGTGGTAGTAGTGGTAGGCATCCAGCCCCCCTGGGTGAGGGTGGTAGTGGTGGTAGGCATCCAGCCCCCCTGGCTAAGGGTGGTGGTAGGCATCCAGCCCCCCTGGGTGAGGGTGGTAGTAGTGGTAGGCATCCAGCCCCCTGGCTAAGGGTGGTGGTAGGCATCCAGCCCCCCTGGGTGGGGGTGGTAGTAGTGGTAGGCATCCTGCCCCCCTGGGTAAGGGTGGTAGTAGTGGTAGGCATCCTGCCCCCTGGCTAAGGGTGGTAGTAGTGGTAGGCATCCTGCCCCCCTGGCTCAGGGTGGTAGTAGTTGTAGGCATCCAGCCCCCCCTGGCTAAGGGTGGTAGTAGTGGTAGGCATCCAGCCCCCCCTGGCTAAGGGTGGTAGTAGTGGTAGGCATCCTGCCCCCCCTGGGTGAGTGTGGTAGTGGTGGTAGGCATCCAGCCCCCCCTGGCTAAGGGTGGTGGTAGGCATCCAGCCCCCCCTGGGTGAGGGTGGTAGTAGTGGTAGGCAGCCAGCCCCCCCTGGGTAGGGGTGGTGGTGCGCATTCAGGCCCCTGTGTGCATATGTGGCATTGGTGATGGGCATCCCGCCCCTATGGTGCTGCTGTTGCTGGTGTAAGTATATTCTGCATCCCTCTGTGTGTGTGTGATGTGTCGTGTACGTGTTGTATGTGTTTTGTGGTTGGTGTCTGGCTTACCTTCTGCGCCGTACGCGTCCGTGCCTGTTCCGGTAGTAAATGTAGAATATTGGTATGATCGGGACGAAGGGATTCATGGTTGGTTCGTGTCGTTCGTCCTTCTCGTTGCTTCGCGTCGTCCTCGTCGCTTCGCCTCGTCCTCGTCGCTTCGCGTCGTCCTCGTCGCTGCCGTGTTCGTCTCGGAGCCGTGGATCGTGTTGTGGCGCGAATCGGAGCTTATGTGCGCCTCTCCCGGATGCTTTGACGTGCCGTGCGTAGCGACGGGTTCGGCGCGTACGGAAAGCGCATCGTACTCGTTCGGCCGGACGGAGCTGCAATTTCCCTTCCGTGCGACTCGATTCAGCGTTTCCGGATTCGCCTCGGTCGGGGAACAGGACCTGGTTTGGGTGAGTATGGCTCGGCCGGATTCTTTGCTGTTGTGCGCATCGTACTTACTCGTTCGGTGTGCTGTACGGATCGGTCGGGAAACAGGCTTTCGCATGGCTTTTTCCCGACCGAATGGTGTTGAGTGCGCCTCCGACCGAGATCGGAATCTGCCCCTATGTATATAGATTATAATGTATGAAATTATAATTAAAATATGTTTATAAAATATTTAGTTATGAGAGAAAAATATTTTTAATTTTTTTTAAATTGTTATGAATGTATAATATAGTAGTGAATATTGAAATATGATACAGTATCAAATGATTTTAATGTAGATGTGTTTTGTGTTGATATAGTATAAATACATTAATACATTTTTAAATGTATTATAATAAATAGTAATTAAAAATGTTGTGTACAATAATCTTATACATTTTTGGGCAAGTATATATTTTAAAAATTGAAACATAAAAAAATTGTTATTTATTATTAATACAAGAAATTTTAATTATTAATTTTATTTCTGGGAAAAAATATATTGATAATAAATTACTGTTTTTTATATATTTGTTAATTTATGAATATGTTAATATATATTTAAACAAAATATAAAAATAAAAGTGTTTATGATATATCATATGTGGGTATTAAAATTATATGTGTTTGTTGTTTTGGAATTTTAATTTTATGATAAATTTTATTTATGAATAATAATTTTTTATTGGATACTGACTATCACTTTTTATTAATTAATGTATTTTTTATTGGGAATAGTAAATTACATATGTTTAGTGTCCAGCACTTTCTCTGAGTTAATATATTTTGGAGTGGGAATAGTAAATTATATGTGTTTAGTGTCCAGCACCTTCCCTGAGTTAATATACGTTGAAGTGGGAATAGTAAATTAAATATGTTTAGTGCCCAGCCCCTTCCCAGAGTTAATATAGTTTGGAGTGGGAATAGTAAATCATATATGATTAGTATCCAGCACCTTCCCTGAGTTAATATAAGTTGGAGTGGGAATAGTAAATTATATATGTTTAGGGCCCGATTCCGGTCTCGCTCGGAAAGCCTTCCGACCGACACGGATCGGGAATGGCTTCTGACCGACACGTACGCGCGCTGTCCGACCGACGTAGTATGATGCAACGCGTGTCAAATACAAACGACTCGCACGGAGCATAATACGGACAACCAACACATACGGAAAACAATCCGTCCAAGCGAAATGTCCGGAAAAGAGCCTGACGCGACCGACTCGTACGTGAACGCTGCAACATACCTCAGCGTGAATGGAACAGACTCGGACCACCCCGCTAATACATGAAAAAGCATCCGTTGCTGTCAACAGAACATTTCCGTCATGCTCAACAAAATACACTAGAAACAGACATAAAAGTCCAAACAAGCATTGTCAAAGGCAAAAAAAAAAATAAGACACACCCACAACTCCACCTATATAAAGGGCCAAATTCCTTACCATGATCCTTTGCAAATTCAACAGACCTGCCAGCAGATACCACCACTACACTGCACTGATACATACACTCACAACCCACCCACCACACAACCTGTACACTACTAGCACCTGTCAAATACTGCACTCACAAACGCACACCTTTACTCATACTCACTCACCCTCACTTTCACACTCACCCACACATCCATCTCCACCACCACCCATCACCATGCCCCCAAAGAAGAATCCAAAGTTCACAGACAGTGAGTTGGAAGTCATGGTAGATGAAATTCTCAGAGTAGAGCCACAGTTATTTGGCACCTTGGTCCAACAGACCCCCCTGTCCCAGAGAACCAAGATGTGGGAGAGGATTGTCAACCAGGTGAACGCTCAAGCACCTTGCCTGCGCACAACGGACGATATCAGGAACAGGTACTATGATGTGCGAAGGAGGGTCAAGAAGCTCATTAACAAAGAGCATGAACTGAGTCAGCGGACTGGCGGTGGCCCTCCTGCAACACCTGTGCACTTCACTTCCTGGGAGGAGAAGGTACGGGCCATCCTTCCACCGGAGGGCGTCCATGGAATATCAGGAGTACCAGAGCCTGGTGAGTACATACTCAAATAGCCAATATTGATAGCAAATACACAGCCACAGACATCACTGTCAAGGACACAGCGATACAAATCACTGTCAGCAAAGCCATAACAACATCAAGCAAATGAGCCTGTGATGTGTATGCCAGTTTGACAAACAAAATACCTGCAATCTCAGAGTAATATGTAACTATTTCATGACATGTACCAACTTACTCAAAAACACAGCAAGGCTTTGTGCTCAAAACAGCAACCACCACTGTCAGCCATCTTGCCAGCACTGTTTCACTCACTCACAGGGAAGTTGAGTCACAGGAAGGAAGCTTGGAATGGCTGGGAAGGTGGGTGTAGCTAAAAGTATGATGGGAGTCGGAGTCACAGCCAACAGTCTTCCTCCCACATGGCCCAACAATCCCACCTTGAACCAAGCCCATCTCACAGGGAGTGGAAAAGTACTGGCACGATGGCTGACACTGGGCTCTGGTGTGGGGAGCACAAGGCCCTGTTTGGAGTTGTGCTCAAACAAACACCAGGCCACCACTGTCAGCCATCTTGCCATCACTGTTTCACTCACTCACAGGGAAGCTGAGTCACAGGAAGGAAAGTTGGGTTTGCTGGGAAGGTGGGTGTAGCTAAAAGCATGATGGGAGTCGGAGTCACAGCTAACAATCCTCTTCCAACATGGCCCATCAAGCCCACCTTGAACTCTGCCCATCTCACAGGGAGTGGAAAAGTACTGGCAAGATGGCTGACACTGGGCTCTGGTGTGGGGAGCACAAGGCCCTGTGGGGAGTTGTGCTCAAACAAACACCAGGCCACCACTGTCAGCCATTTTGCCATCACTGTTTCACTCACCCACAGGGAAGCTGAGTCACAGGAAGGAAAGTTGGGTTTGCTGGGAAGGTGGGTGTAGCTAAAAGCATGATGGGAGTCAGAGTCACAGCTAACAATCCTCCTCCAACATGGCCCATCAAGCCCACCTTGAACTATGCCCATCTCACAGGGAGTGTAACGTAGCTGGCTCCCTGGAACGTAGCTGGCTTAAAAAGACTTCTCGGGTACAATTCAGTAATTAAATATTTTCAAGAAAACGACATCTTGTGCCTACAAGAGACTTTGGCCACCGAACCCTTAATTCTCCCAGGTTTCTATGAACTTCATTCCGCAGCCACAAAACGCAATATCTTCGGGAGAGCATCTGGCGGTCTCTCATTCTTCATCAATCAAGCTCGCAGAATAGAGACAATTTTAATTGTAACTAACACCTCAGATCTGCAAGCAGTACTCGTCGGCGGGCTAAAAAGCAACAATAACCCAATTCGCCTTCTGTTAATCAACTGCTATGTCAACCCTGCCTCCCAGCAAAAAACACAAGCACTAAAAACACTGGCAACAAAAAGGAATCATCTTTTAAGCAAATATGGGGCCGATTCCGATCTCGGCCGGTAGGGCTCCGAATCGGATTTGGCTTAACCGGATCCGATTCGGAGCCCTCTTTCCTGACCGATTCGGACGTGCGTCCGGGCGAGCGAGTACGATGCGAGCGCTCGCGAAATCGCCGACCGACTCGTTCGCGGGACCCAACCGCACCGACCGACTCGCACGGACACGACTCGCTCCGCGCAATGGAGACGTTCCCCGGCCGGGTAAGTACGATGCGCGCCTCGAGCAGTCCGACCGACTCGCGCAGTCCGGCTCCAAAGAGCAGTTGGAGCCGCACTTTGGGGGTCCGTGTCGGACCCCCCTGTACGTGTAGCCATGCGAGTCGCACACAGGGGGGACCCATGGGTCCCCCCTACCTGTGCTTGTACGGCGCGAGTCACTTCGACGCGTATCCGCTGTAGGGGGCGCCCTTGTTCGCCTCGCACCCATTGAGTCAATGGGAGCCCGCGTACGCGTTGTACGACCGGCTCCCATTGACTTCAATGGGAGTCCGACCGAATCGAGTCCGATTGCATGCGAACGCATCGTACTCGTTCGGTCGGACTGCTAGGGTCCGATTCGGTCGGAAATCTCCCCGGGTCCGGCTCGGTCGGGGAGATTTCCGGCCTAAATCGGAATCGGCCCCAATGTCTCACACTACCCAGTTATTGTCGGGGACCTGAACACCCGGGAGTTAGGGAATCCAAAAATCTACCCTCCACCTTACACTGGCGCCGCTCCTCTGCAGCGGCTTTTTTACAATCAAAATTTGGTCTCCGCGCACGCTATCAAAACGGCTTTGGATCCTCTCTGGCTCCCTTTCTTCACCTTCAGGGATAAGTCCACAATCGACTATATCTTTATTTCAGAACACCTGGCATCATACCTTAACAACTTTGAAGTGGTTGATAGGGACGAGAGTGACCACAGGCCGCTGAGGGTAACCCTTCAGTTAAATGGGCAAACCACAGCACAACTACAAACACTAGGGGTCTCAACTGGAGAAGAGCACCATGAAGTTCTGAGCAGATTAAAATGGACTTCAAATCTTGGCCCAAAACTATTGGAGTGGATTATACACAAAGAGTCGAACCCCACAGTCATGTGCACGGCTACCACCCCGGAGCACTGGAAAGCAATACTAGAGTAATTAAAAGTTGCCCTAGGGGGGGTTCTGGAAATACTCAAATGCAGGTCATCTATACTCACCGACTCCCCTCACATATTAAACCAAGGGGACTACATCCATCCAAACGCAGCCTCTTAAAGGCCTTGAAGGTAAGAAGAAAAGGAACCAAAAATCTGCAAATACGGGCAATAACAGCTCTTCGCGCGGAACATAGAAAGATAGTCTGGGAGATACGATCTAAGAAAATCGAGGCAGAATGGCTGAAAATATTCACCCTCTTCAAAGAAAGGGGACATATCCAACTTTGGAAATATATTAATCAAAACAGTAATACCGGCCAGACAAAAGGGAACGGAGTAGCAGCCACGGAGTGGGTCAAACACGCAAAGCAGTTATACTCTAACCACCAGAACATGTCCTACACTCACTCACACAACTTTCCTCAGTAACACACAAGGTAGATAAAACACCTAACATCACAGAGGCCGAGGTAATCACCTTAATCAAAAAAATGAGGACAAACGGTGCCCCAGGACCCAACGGGGTCCCAGCTTCAGTGTTTAAAGCCTCACATGCATTCTGGGCAGAACAGCTCACACCACTCTTCAAGTACGCTTACGCTACTTCAACTGTCCCATCGTCATGGAAAGGCTCCATTCTTTTCCCTTTTTACAAAAAAGGGGACAGTACGAAACCAGAAAATTACCGTCTTATTGCTCTAATAGACATTGAAGCGAAAGTGTATGCAAGAATACTACTGAAAGAACTAGAAGCCTGGGCAAAAGACAACAACATCCTTCCCCTCTTTCAATCTGGTTTTAGGCCCGAAAGCTCCACCTTGGATAACATCTTAGTACCGGGTCACCTGTCACATCGAGCGACCCAGCCAGCACAATTACCCCTCTTTTGCTGTTTTGTGGACTACAGCGCAGCATTTGACCGGGTTGATCGAGGGAAGCTGTGGGAAAAAACTTGACTCCTGGGGAATCCCCCAACAGTTGCTAAAGGCAATAATCGCATTACATCAGGGGACTTGGATCCGTATCAAGATCAGCCAAACCACTGTAACAGCCAAGGTGCCGACCAATAACGGCCTGAAACAAGGGTGTGTCCTCGCCCCTCTTCTCTTTAATCTTTACACAGCAGACCTGGAAAAAGCCCTGGAAGGTGCAAGTTTACTAACACCAAGGTTGGGGAAACTGCGGCTCCAAATCCTTCAGTACGCCGATGACATCGCAATAATGGAATACATGCGGTCTGGCCTACAGAAAGCTCTAAATGCCCTTCACAGGTATAACCAAAACAACAACCTCCTGGCGAACCAGGAGAAGACCAGGATACTCATTTTTGGGAAGTACCACCGAAAGCAAACAGCACGATGGCGCCTAGGTGATTTGCAAATTAAAACATGCACTAGTTATAACTACCTGGGGGTCAGGCTATCGGAAGGGGCAAAACCAACAGCCAACCTGAAACATCTAAGAAGCAAGGGGGCCGGCATTATTTCCAGTTTGAGATGCCTAAACCATTGACTCCACAGTCCAACAGCAGAACCCATCCTGAAAGTTCTAAGAGCAAAACTTGTTCCCTCCCTTAACTATGGACATTTAGGGGCCGATTCCGATCTGGGTCGGAAAACTCTCCGACCGAGCCGGACTCCTACAGTCCGACAGAGCGAGTATGATGCGGCCGCATGCTGCCGGACTCGATTCGGTCGGTCTCCCATTGAAGTCAATGGGAGCCGGTCGTATGACGCGTACATGGGCTCCCAGTGACTCAATGGGTACGTCACAAACAAGTGCGCCCCCTACAGTGTGTATGCGTCGGTGCAACTCGCACTGTATATGCATGTTTAGGGGGGACCCTTGGGTCCCCCTGTGTTCGACTCGTACGGCTACGGGTGCAGGGGGGTCCGGCTCCAGGAGCTTTTTCGAGCCGGACGCTCTGACTCGATCCGGCTGTCCGACGCGTCCATCGTACTCGCTCGGTCGGATAACGTCTTCATTGCGTGGTGCGCTTCGTTTCCGTATGAGTCGGTCGGAGCGGTTGGGATCCGGAAACGGTTCGGTCGGGACACACACGTACAATCGCATCGTACTCGCTCGCTCGTACAGCTGTACGAGTCGGTCGGAAAACAAGCGTACGGCTCGTACTTTTTCCGGCCGGATCCCGTTCGGAGAGCTACCGACCGAGATCGGAATCGGCCCCTTAGTCTTCCCAGGTGCTTTCAACAAGCTTCTCACGAATCTCCAAATCTCCGCCTACAAGAAGGTTCTAGCTCTCCCATGACCGGCCAGGAGAGCTAGAGTAAGGCTGGAGCTGGGACTCATCTGCCCGGACATCACCTGCTCAGGGGACTTATTAAAATACTACATTAGTACTTTGTGTGCCTCTGCATCCTCACTGAAAGCTCAAATTAAAACAATCTTTAAAATCTCTCCATGGCAGGCACAGTTGGTAGCAGCTACAAGTCTACTTGAAATAGAAGCCCAAAAGCTGCACAATCTGGATATCCCGGCAATAGCCTGGAAAAAGACAGTAAATACACAGGTCAAGAGAATATCCTTCGAAAAAGACCTGGAGAGCCTACACCACCAACCCAATCTTTCCACACTGGACGCCTCTTAAATCCTGGGAAAACCTCAGCCTTATTTTGAGCAAGCTCTGACAGTCCTGGCCCGGAAAAGAATCACCTACATGAGACTTCTCGCACTGCCCATTGCGGACTTCAATCCATCCTGGGCCCGGCAAGACAATTGAGTCATCTGTCGTCTTTGTAGTTACCACCGTGATTCTTGGCTTCATCTGCTGTGTTGCTGCCCAAAGTTAGCTAGAGAGCGGCACCGCCTGGTACTCCCAATTTGCAGGTCCCACGGCTCCGGACGATGCAGTGAAGTTTCAGACCTGTGCTTCTCTGCCAATACAACTCAAACTGTGGCCCGACTAGGGAAATTCACGGATGCAATCCGGATGCAATCCGGGCCGCACTGACACAAACTCTTAAGATACAAGATGTAACCAGTCGGCCACCAAGCCAGAGTGACTAGGATTATACATTTTTTCAAAACTAAACATCAGTCCTGTGTCTACAATAAACCCAGAGTCCTGCCTCGGCTTACAGTCACTACAAATCCCAGGCACACAAGGGAACAAAAAAGGTCAAGACCAGAGGACTAAGCAAGTTAATCCAGGTACCAGGCACCGAAACCAGGAAAACGTAGTTGTTTTAAATGGATAGTCATCAAAATAAACATTAATTTTATTGGGCACATGGCCCATCTAAAAAGACGCGCAAATGGGCTCCCAGATGCAGGAGCAACCTCTACGCACCAGCACTTCAGTTCCAGCTTGGACAATTGTTCTTAAGATTTTTAAGTTTTAAGCAAACTCAGTGAGTCTTTTAACCTCTCTTTCTTTCTCCTTTTTTATAGCATATTGTAATGATAGTATATTGTAATGATTTTAATTAATTGAACAATAAAGTACAATACAATGATACTGGCAAGATGGCTGACACTGGGCTCTGGTGTGGGGAGCACAAGGCCCTGTTGGGAGTTGTGCTCAAACAACCAGGCCCCACTGTCAGACATCTTGAACGTAAGGTTTGACTCACTGTCATGGAAGCATGGTTCATGGTGGCCTATTTGGTCTGCGTGGGAGGAGGAGTATCTACAATGACTTCAACTACCATCATGCCCTGCCCTATACACACCTTCTCAGCCAGAACAAATAGCACTCTTGTGACTAGGCAGTCTATGACAGTGAAAGGAAATGTACCGGCAAGATGGCGTCAACGAGCCGCTGCTTGCACCGCATCCTGGAGGCACCGCACTTCGAACCGATTCGCTATTCGCTGCACAGACGTCACCGACTCCATCGCTGCCCGACACTGCACCATGACCTGCCAGCACCGCATCGAGCACTGCCTCACCCTGCAACGCAAGCCTTGGCATCACCGACTCCATCAACGAGCTGCTGCCTGCACTGAGCCATGAGGACACTGACACTGCAATGCTTCCATCTCACAGCGCAACCGTCACGGTTACCCCTGACCTGATCGTACCATTGTGTCGGCCGCAACAAGAAAGGTACTGTCTCCGAGTCTGTCGACGCTTTAGCTAACCAGTACCGACGGGGTTGGCTGGAATTGTTAGTCTCTGTTGTGTTTAGTATCGCGGTAGCCCCCCAAACGAGCTACCAAGTCGGAGGAACTGTGTTTTCAAGTTATTCCTGCAATTTAAAGGTTATTTTGCACAGTAACTATTTTTTTACAGTATTGTATGTTGGATTTTTGTCGTTTTTGGTCTTGTGTGGTTTAGATAAATTCCTACTTATTTTTCTAAACTGGTGTGGTGTCCATTTGTAGTGTTTTCACTCTGTTAATGTATGCATGCACAAATGCTTTACACACTGCCTCTGAGATAAGCCTGTCTGCTCGTGCCAAGCTACCAAGGGGGTGAGCAGGGGTTATTTTAGAAGTGTATTTTCCTTACCCTGACTAGGAAGAAGGGTCCCTACTTGGACAAAGGTACCTACCTCTGCCAACTAGAGAACCCCATTTCTAACATCAGGTGTGTGAATGATTTTGTGAATCTATGAGTGGGTGTGTGAGTGACTGTATGGCTGTGTGAGTGGGTGTGGGAGTGCTTGAGTGTGTATTTAAGTGGGTGTATACGTATGTGAGTAGGTATGTGAGTGGCTTTGTGAATAGCTGTGTGGGTCTGTGAGTGGGTGTGTGTAAGTTGTTCTGTGGGTCAGTGAGTGGGTGTGTGAGTGACTCTATGGGATTATGAGTGTGTATGTGTGAGTTTTTGTATGGGTATATAAGTGGGTATGTGAGTAGGTGTATGACTGGTTGTGTGAGTGGCTGTGTTAGTCTGTGAGTGGGTATGTGAATGGTTTTCTGGGTTTATGAGTTTGTGGTGGCTGGGTGTATATGTGTGTGAGTGAGTGTGTGATTGGTTGTTTGGGTGTGTAAGTTGGTGTGAGTGGCTGTGTGGGTCTGTGAGTAGGTGAATGAGTAGTGTTGTAGGTCTGCAAATGGATGTGTGAGTAGCTATATATGTGTATGAGTGAGTGTGTGAGAGGTTGTGGCAGTGTGTAAGTGGGGGTGAGTGCTTATGTGAGTAGGCATGTGAGTGGTTGTGTGTAAGTGGGTATGTGAGTGAGTGAGTTGGTGGGTGTGTGGGTGGCTAGGTGGGGCTGTGAGTGGGTATGAGTGGCTGTGTGGGTCTGTGAATGAGTGTGTAAGTGAATGTATGGGTGTGTGAGGTGGTATGTGAGTGGTATTGTGGGTCTATGCGTGGGTGTGTGAGTGGCTGCATGGGTGTTTGAGTGGTTGTGTGTATGTGAGTAGATGTGTGAGTGACTGTGTGGGTCTGAGTTGGTATGTGAGTGGTTTTGTGAGCATGGGTATGGGAGTGAGTATGTGAGTGTCTATATGGGTGTGTGAATGGTTGTGTGGGTGTATTGTGGGTCTGTGAGTAGGCTTGTGAGTTGATTTGTGGGTCTGTGAGTGGGTGTGCGAGTAGCTGTATAGGTATGTTAGTGGTTGAGTGGGTATGTAAATAGGTATTGAGTATATACATGGGTGGGTGAGTGGCTGTGTGGGTCTGTGAGTAGGTGGGTGAGTGGTTTTGAGGGTCTTGGAGTGGGTGTGTGAGTTTCTGTATGGATGTGTGAGTAGGTTGGTAATATGTGTGGATGTATGAGTGGGGTTGTGGGTGTGTGAGTGGCTGTGTGGGTCTTTGAGTGGGTGTGTGACTGGTTTTGAGGGTCTGTGAGTGGATGTGTGAATGGCTGTATGGGTGTGTGAGTGGTTGTGTGTGAGGGGATGTATGAGTGCTATGAGGGTCCGAGTTGGTGTGTGAGTGGTTTTGAGGGTGTATGGGTAGGTATGGGTATGTAAGTGGTTGTGTGGGTTTATAAGTAGGTATGTGAGTAAGTGTGTGAGTGAGTGTGCGGGTGTCTGAGTGGTTGTATGGGTGTGTAAGTGGATGTATGAGTATGTGAGTGTGTGGGGTAGTTGGAATGTGAGTGGCTGTGTGGGTCTGTGAGTGGGTGTGTGAGTGGCTGTAAGGGTGTGTGTGTGGATCTGTGAGATATGTGAATGGCTGTGTGGGGTCTGTGAGTGGTTGTGTGAGTGGTTTTGTGTATATGTGAGAGAGAGTATGGGTGTGAGTTGGTGCATGAGTGGGTGTATGGGTCTGTGAGTAGGTTTGTGAGTTGATTTGTGGGTCTGTGAGTGGGTGTGCGAGTAGCTGTATAGGTATGTTAGTGGTTGAGTGGGTATGTAAATAGGTATTGAGTATATACATGGGTGGGTGAGTGGCTGTGTGGGTCTGTGAGTAGGTGTGTGAGTGGTTTTAAGGGTCTTGGAGTGGGTGTGTGAGTTTCTGTATGGATGTGTGAGTAGGTTGGTAATATGTGTGGATGTATGGATTCATGGGTGTTTGATTGGGTGTGTGAGTGGTTATATGGGTATGTAAGTGTGTGTTTGCATGTGTGGGGGGTGTGAGTGGGGGTGTGAGTGGTTATATGAGTGTATAAGTGGGTATGTGAGTAGATATGTTAGTGAGTGTGTGAGTGATTGTGTGGTTCTATGTGAGGGTGTGTGAGTTGCTATATGGGTGTGTGAGTGGTTCTGCTGGCATGTACATGGGTGTGTAAGTATATGTGTGGGTATATGAGATGATATGTGAGTGGCTGTGTGGGTCTGAGTGGGTGTGTCACTGGGGGGCTTGTTTGTCTGTGAGTGGAGATGTGACTGGCTATATGGGTCTATGATTGGGTAAGTGAGTGTTTCTGATGGTCTGCATGTGGGTGTCTGTATAAGAGTGTTAGTGGTTGTTTAAGTGAGTGTATGAATGTGGGTGTGTGAGTGTTGGTGTGTTTTTTAGTGGCAGTGTGGGTCTGTGAGTCTGTGTATGAGTGATTTTGTGGGTGTGTGAGTGACTGTATGGGTGTGTGAATGTTGTGTGAGTAGTTGTTTGGGTGTGTGAGTGTATGAGTGGGTATGTAAGTGGTTGTATGGGTCTGTGAATGGATGTGTGAGTGGATTTATGGGTCTATGAGTGGATGTGTGAGTGACTGTATGTGTGAGAGTGAGTGTGAGAATGGTTGTGTGGGTAGGTAAGTGGTTTTGTGAGTGGCTGTGTGAGTGAGTGTATGAGTGGTTTTGTGGGTATATAAGTGGGTATGTGAGTGGCTTTTTGGGTCTATGAGTGGGTGTGTGAATGACTGTATGGGTGTGTAAGTGGTTGTGTGGATGTGCAAGTGGGTTTACGAGTGGTTGTGTGAGTTGGTGTGTGAGTGTCTGTATGGGTCTGTGAGTGGGTGTGAGTTGTTTTGTGGGTCGGTGAGTGGGTATGTATATATATGAGTTGGTATGTGAGTGGGTGTGTAAGTAGGTGTGTGAGTAGACATGTGAGTGGGTGTATGAGTTACTGTATGGGTGTGTGAGTGGGTATTAGTGGTTGCGTGGGTATGTAAGCATATGTGTAAGTGAATTAGTGTGTGAGCTGGTATTTAAGTGGCTGTGTGAATCTGTAAGTGGGTATGTGAGTGGTTTTGTAGGTCGGACAGAGGGCATGTGAGTGGCTGTATGGGTGTGTGATTGGCTGTGTGGGTGTGTGAGTGTGTAAGTGGGTATGTGAGTTGTTGTTTCGGTCTGTGTGTGGGAGTAGTTTGTGGGTCTGTGAGCAGGTGTGGGAATGATTGTATGGATGTGTGAATGGGTGTATGAGTGGGTGTGTGAATAGGTATGTGTGATTTTCTTGGTCTCTAAATGGGTGTGTGACTGGCTGTCTGGTATGTGATGGGTGTGTGAGGGGTTGTGTGAGTGTGTATGTGTGTAAGAGTATGTGTTGTGAGTGTGGGTGTGTAAGTGGCTGTGTGGGTCTGGGAGTGGGTGTGTCACTAGCTGTAAAACTGTGTTGTGTACGTATTTGTGTGAGTTTCTGAATGGGTGTGTGAGTGCCTATGTGGGTCTGTGAGAGGATGTACGAGCGGTTTTCTGGGTCTGGAAGTGGGTGTGTGAGTGGCTCTATGAGTGTGTCAATGGGTGTGTGACTGGATGTATAGGTGTGAGTAGTTGTGTGGGTATGTAATTAGATATGTGAGTGGATGTGCCCACGAAAACACCACAGCAGCAGTAAGGTACAACACAGATGGCAGTTTGACAAGCTCTTGAGAAGTAAAAAGGGGGGTCCGGCAGGGGTGCATTTTGGCGCCTTTGCTGGTCACATTATATATTAACAAATTGGGAGAATCCCGAACAGCTTGTTACAAAGACAAACCCAGAGCTAGTTCCAAAATGATTCCTGCCCTTCTGTACGCCGATGACGCGGTTCTACTGGCAAGAACCGCATTGGGTCTACAACGTCTTTTAAATAGTTTTATAAGTTTTATGGAATCGCTAGATTTAACTACGAATTTTAAGAAATCACATACCATGACTATACGTCCCGGAAAGGCGGCCAAGGCCAAATTTTATTGCCAGGGGGCCGAATTAACCAAAGTGCCAATGTTTCCTTACCTAGGGGTAGTCTTTGATGAGCAAGGATCTTGGTGCCCGCAACTTTTACTTAAAAAGAACATCTTAGCCCGTGCAGCAGGGGCCGCCCTGAACTTCGCCAAAAGACTGGGGTCAAAGCCACTTCCCGGACTATTGAAGGTCTATAATGCAAAATGTATCCCGATGGCTACATACAGGAGTGACATTTGGGGTTATATGGACGTGAAGGGGATTCAGGTGGCCGAGAATAATTTAATGCGAAAACTCCTTGCGGTCCCTACTGCAACCCCTGTTTTTAACCTACATGAAGAACTGGGAGTGGGTTACATTTCAGACCAGATCGCGGTTGCCCCACTGCTGCGCTGGCTCAGAATTTGGGCAAGTCCGACCCCAAACTTAAATCAACTTATAATTACTGACTGCATCGCACTGGAGGGGGCGTTACTTATTCCCTGGCTAAAATACATAAAGGAACACACCAGATGGCTCGGCCGCCCTGACCTGTTCCTGAGTCCAGGGGCTCTGGGCAAGACTGTCATTAGAGAATTAAAGAAGCAGTTTCTGGACAAGCGGTAGAGGCTTAGGAAGGAGGCGGAATTAGCCAAACCGTCTGTGAGAAGATTTGCCATATTGAGCCTGGGTCCACAGATGCAGCCATAAATATCTTATGTTAACAAAGCACATCATCGCTTTGTTCTGACCAGATTTCGTTTGAATCTGGTCCCCTGGCTTCTGGCATTTCCCCAAGGCTATTCTAAACCTGGTTCACTTAAACCTTGCCCCTGTGATAATTTTTCAGAGCAGGATACACTACATTTTATGTTTTTCTGCGCCCACTACGATTCCCAGCGCAGAAGTCATATTTTACCACTGCTTAGAGACTGCAGGTTTGTCCAAGTTAGGCCGGCTCTGACCTATCTTCAAATGTTATCCTCCCGCATGGTTTGCCTGGGGGTTGCAAGCTTTTTAATAGCGGCTATTAGACACAGGAAAAAATTGTCGCCGCTGTAGCCAGTCTGTTCTCTCACCTAATGTTCACTTTTTGAGATAGTCCTTATAACCTTTGGTTTTATATTTAGCGCTTTTGCACTTTATATTGTTGCACTATTTGTAGATTTATACGTGATTGATGAAATAGTAAAGGCAGATGCCCTTTTATTGCTCTGTACATGCATTTTAAAACTTTTATTGTGACCTAAGTTTTTATGTATTAATGTCTTTCAATGAATTGTGTGTTTTTTTTTTTTTTTATGTTTACTTTTGTGGTTCTTGGCTGCCGAATAAAGTACTTTTGACTGACTGAGTGGATGTGTGCGTGGGTATATGAGTGGCTGTGTTGGTCTCATAGTGAGTGTGTGAGTGTATGGGTGTGTGAGAATGTATGTGAGTTGCTGTGTGGGTGGGTGTGTTAGTGGTTTTATGGGTCTCTAGATGTGTGTGTAGGAAGCTGGCTCTCTATATAGTGTACTAAAAAGAAGTACACTGTGCAGAGAGTCCAGAGAATCCCTGTGAGAAAGTGCCCTCTTTCTGCATTGTTGCCCCAACTTTTTACTGAACTGCTGATGTGCTTTGACTGGGTGTGCCCTGGGCTCCTGCTAATCAGGTACCCAGGGCCTATGTTCTTTCCCTAAAAACTGCATTAAAACCCAAACCCAATTGGCATCTCTGGCCACAGGTCAGCCCCTGGTAAATGGTACACAGGTACCCAGGGCACTGTGACCAGGGAAGGCCTCTAAGGGCCACCCTTAGAGGTCCTGTACCTTTACACTCACACACTGCCTTTGCAGGCTGCGTGTCTTGGTGCAGAACAAAGTGAAGTGTCGACATGGCAAACATTCATGTGTGCCATGCCTACAACCCACTGCCCTGGCATAGATCAGTCACCCCTCTAGCTGGGTCCCCTATACCAGTAGTGAGGGTACAGGCGCATATGCCCTGTACCCCTACAGTGTCTAAGTCCATTCTTAGACATTGTAAGTGCAGTGCTGCCATTAAGAGTATATAGTGCTGGGAGTTTGTCATTACGAACTCCACAGCACCATAATGGCTACAATGAAAACTGAGAAGTTTGGTATCAAACTTCTCAGCACATTAAACCCACACGGATGCCAGTGTGGGATTTAATGAAAAATGCACAGAGAGCATCTTGGAGATGCCCCCTGAAAAATGACCTACCACTAGTGTCCAGGCTGAGTGGCGGCTTTCAGCTGCCACCACCAGACATGTTTCTGAACCCCTGGGTCGAGTGCCTGCTGCTCTCGGGGGCCTGAAACAATGCACATCCTGGGACGAGGTGCCAAGCCTCCTCCCCCAGGATGGGCAGGGTCCACGAAGGGGAAGCTTCAAAGGCTTGCCGCCTTTGTGAGCTTCCCCAGGCCACTTGCTGCTTTCAGCAACTGGTCCCCACTGGTTCTGACCCCCTCTTTGGGTGGGAGAACCGGCGGGAAAAACAAGTGAGAAAGAGAGGTGTGCTCTCCTCTGCCAACTCCACCCCTCAGGTGGGGGAGGCGAGGTGAAGCACAACTCTCAGTCCCCACCATCTTGCAGATGGGGGGACCCAGCCAACCAGAGTGAGGCATATGCCCCCCTCCCACTGCAGGGTGGCATAATAGGGGGTGTACCCACCCCAAGGAAGAAACCCATTGGTCCCAACCTTTACTCACCTGTAACGGTAACGCCCCTAAATCTAGTATTTAGGGGGAACCCTAAACCTTGGTTCCTCAGACAAGAAACCAGAAGAAGAAAAGAAGAAGAAGGACCGAACAGCCATGCCGAAGTTAACAAGAGGAGGACGCCCACTGACTTGGCTCCAGCCCTACCGGCCTGTCCCCACCTTGAACCTGCAGAAGCGAAACTCCGGTATGTCCTGCAGCCAGCAGCCTCAAGAACCCAGAGGACCTGTCCAGCCTTCAAAAGCAAAGACTCTGTCCCCCGTGAACACCAGATTTGTTCACCAACAGACTCCCAGTCCACCAAAGTCCGCAAGACTGCACCACTCTGCACGTGACGCCCACGGCCCGAGTTCGAGTGGCCCAACACCAAGAGGAGGTCTCCCTGGCAATCCTGACTGGAGATCTGGTGACCCCTGACCTGCCTCTAGCCTCCAGCCGATGCCTGCAGCCTCAAACCGGAAGGTCCCCCAACCGCGAACAGGAGCTGGTAAGAAGATCCAACCCTAAAAGGCACCCCTGCACCCGATGCCCCGCGGCCTTTGGTGGCCCAACCGACGGTGCCTAACCAACCCCCAGCATCCCAACTTACCTCTACAAGTGGTGTTCGCACCCAGAAGACCTTCGTCCCCGAGCCTGCAGTGTGTTTGCAAATCAGGGACTCCCCATTGAAAGCTACAGTGCGCCCGACGCTAAAACAGCACTCTGCATCCGGCCGCCCCAGTGCTGCTGAGGGTGCACCTTTTGTGCTGGATTGAACCCCCATTTGCCCTGAGCTTAAGTACAGGAGCTTTGCTCCCACAACCCAGTGGCCTGTTCGTAAGCAGCCACCAACCGAAGGCCCCCTATCCCCCATTGGATAACATTGGGCCTCAGCACTCTGCACCCGGCTGCCCTAGTGCCGCTGAGGGTGTAACAAGAGCGCATCCTTGACCCTGGGGGACCCCTGAGTCTAGCACCAGAATTCCAACTCCCACAACCGAATACTTACCTTTGAACCGATTACCCTATTTTTCTCCATAGGATAACATTGACTGTTTTTCTGTGAAAAGTTTCTAAGTGTGGAGTTGGAAAATCTAAGAAACCCTTTAAAACTGTAACTAAATAACAAAAACGCTTTTACTTACCTGTTTACAGGAAAAATTCCCAGTGCAGTATCCAGGTATACTGCACTGTGTAAGAAAAGTAATCTGTAAAGTAATCTATTTGACATTCTACTAAAAAGCCAATACAAAGTATATGTACAGTATATCAAAAGCATTGCATTACTAGTAGCTCTACTGTAATCAAATCAAAGTGCATATACAATTGCAATTCAAACTGTTTACAAACTGCATTATTACTGTAAAGTATTTATTTCTTACCTGTGCCAGGCTTGCTTGGTTCTAGAAAATAAAATAACTAAAAGAATATTTTTACACAAAACCAATTGGTCTGAAGTTCAGTCTTTGAGTGTGTGATATCATTTGCTGATTGAGTGTGTACAACAAATGCTTAACACTACCCTCTGATACAGCCTTACTGCTCGACCACACTACCACAAATAGAGAGTAAGGTGCTATCTACTCTTACCTCTGCCTACCTTTGGGGTTCCACTGGACTCTGTGCACACTATACCTCACTTTGGTATAGTATATAGAGAGCTAGCTTCCTACATTGGTGGATCAGCGGTAGGATATACAACTTTGTATTTGTTGGACTAACTTGGTTACCACCAGATCACACGACAGAACTCTTAAATTGTCTTTAGAATTCTGATATTTTGAAATTGGCAATCTTTTTGCAACATTACTGAAAGTCTTGTTAGGGCCTTGGTTAAGTCCCTTTAGAATTTTAGAAAAATAAAAAGTCACTTTAGCTAGGGATAAAAGGGGTTAGAAGTTTTTTAACTATGCCTCTTAACAAGAACCCAGCTGTTAGTGAAGATAACCACAATGACATAGAGGACCAGGTTGAGGAGCTTGACCTCACACCTTACCTTCACTTGTCTTTCAAGGAGGTAAGGTCCCTATGTAAAATTAAAAACATAACCATGGGGTCCCATCCCACCAAACAAAAGCTCCAGGAGCTGTTGGCTGGGTATGCTAAAGACCACCCATCTGGAAATGGTAAAGACCAATCAGATGAGGAAGAAGATGGAGGGAATGAGGATGCTTATCAAGCCCTCCCCCCCCCACTTCATAGGGAGAGAAGGGCCCCAGTGGCCCTGAATCCAAAAATAAATCTCTCAGTACCTAGAGCCCACACAGGTGGATCAGGCACTACTGAGAGCATTGAGGACAGCCTCAATGAGGAAGACAACCTTCTAGCAAGGTTGACCAAAAGATTGGACCTAGAGACCAGACTCCTGGCTCTAGAGAGAGAAGAGAGCAGAGATGGGCCTAGCACCCATCAATGGTGGCAACAATTTACTTAATAAGGATAAAGAGCAATCTTATGATCCTAAAATCCCCAAAGGGATTGTCCATAAATATGAAGAGAGTGATGATATCACAAAATGGTTCACAGCCTTTGAGAGGGCTTGTGAAATGAGAAAAGTGAAGAAGTTACACTGGGGGGCACACCTTTGGGAACTGTTCTCTGGTAACTGCAGAGACAGATTCCTGACCCTTTCAGGGGCAGATGCTGGGTCTTATGACCTCATGAAAATAACTCTGATTGAGTTATTTGGACTCACAACTGAGGACTATAGAATTAGATTCAGGGGGGCTCACAAAACCCAAAACCAATCCTGGATTGACTTTGTAGACTACTCAGTTGAAACACTAGATGGCTGGCTAACTGGACACAATGTGCATGATTTCAATGGACTTTACAATTTTTTTATGATAGAACATATTTTAAGTAATTGTACTAATGAAAAGTTATATCAGCATTTGGTAGACCTAGGTCTAATTTCTCCTCAAGAATTGGGAAAGAAGGCAGACCATTGGATAAAGACAAGTGTGACAAAAACAACCACTGGGGGTGACCATAAGAAAGGGGTTACAAAACCTCGACTGGGGAAAGGTGGTGAGAATCCCCAAGATAAAAAGCCTGAGTCTTCAAAAGGGCCCCAAAAACCTGCACAGGGGGGTGGGTCCCAAAACTCTTCCCAATCTACTAATAAGTACAGGGGAAAGAACTTTGATCCTGCAAAGACCTGGTGTAACAACTGTAGAAAGTTAGGACACTTAACTGGAGATGCTTCTTATCCTAATAAGAAGCTCCCTAGTCCTACTACAGTGTGCCAAGAGCAAATCGCATTGCACACTGAAGCAGTTCTAGTTTCAGAAGGGGAAGTTGAGTTTGCCACTTTAGCTGTGTGGCCACCCAACTTAAAGAAATATTTGCAATACCCTTGGATTAATAGAACTAGGATAGAAGCTCTGAGGGATACAGGTGCCAGTATCACTATGGTGAGAGATACACTGGTTTCCCCTGAGCAAATCCTGATTGGGAGAACGTACCCAGTCACAATGCTGACAGTGCTACCACTAATCATGCAATGGCTATGGTGACATTAGATTGGGGGGGGGGGTTACTGGCCTGAAACAGGTAGTCGTCTCTCCAAAACTTCCAGCTGCATGTCTACTTGGCAATGACCTGGAAACCTCAGCATGGGCTGAGGTAGAATTGAAAACCGATGCAGCAATGCTGGATGTCCCTGTTATGGTGTGTGTAAAAACAAGAGCACAGAGCAGAAAACAGGGTGAAAAAGAAGTGTTGGAGGCTGAAAGTATGGCCCACCCTTCCAAGAGAAAAGGTAAGAAGACTGGGAAACCAGCTTCTGTACAGCAAGAGGATCAGGACCCCTCTCTTCAGGGAGAGGACTTGGACACCCCAGAGGGGACTGAGCCCATGGAGATTGACCCTTACCAGGTTGAACTCTTAGGCCCAGGGGGACCCTCTAGGGAAGAGCTGTACCTTGGACAGCAGGACTGTCCAACTCTTGAAAGCCTGAGGCAGCAAGCTGCTACCCAGGAAAAGGGAGATGTCAGTTTTACCCACAGAGTTTATTGGGAGGAGGGACTACTGTGCACTGAGGCCAAAGACCCCAATCCTGGAGCCATTAGGAGAGTGGTAGTGCCTCAGAAGTACAGGGAGTTCTTACTAACTTTAGCTCATGACATCTCCCTAGCTGGACATCTGGGCCAAACCAAAACCTGGGAAAGGCTAGTTAGCCACTTTTACTAGCCCCAGATGTCTCAGAAAGTAAAGGAGTTTGTCAGCTCCTGTGTCACCTCTCAAGCCAGTGGCAAGACAGGTGGACACCCAAAGGCACCCTTGGTACCACTACCAGTGGTTGGGGTTCCCTTTGAAAGGGTAGGTGTGGACATAGTGGGTCCACTTGAACCTCCCACAGCATCAGGAAACACATTCATTCTAGTGGTAGTGGATCATGCCACTAGGTATCCTGAGGCAATTCTCCTTAGGACTACTACAACTCCTGGAGTAGCCAAGGCCCTCATTGGTGTCTTCACCAGGTTAGGGTTTCCTAAGGAGGTGGTTTCAGACAAAGGTTCCAACTTCATGTCTGCTTACCTAAAGCACACGTGGAAAGAGTGTGGAGTGCAGTACAAGTTTACTACACCCTATCACCCACAAACCAATGGTCATGTTGAGAAGTTCAACAAGACATTGAAAGGCATGATTATGGGGCTCCCTGAAAAACTCAAAAGGAGATGGGATGTCCTCTTACCATGCTTGCTTTTCACCTACAGAGAGGTGCCTCAGAAGGGAGTAGGGTTTTCCCCCTTTGAACTTCTGTTTGTCCATCCTGTCAAGGGACCACTCTGTCTTTAAACAAAGGGTTGGGAGAAGCCTCTCCAGGAACCAAAACAAGACATTGTGGACTATGTGCTTGGCCTCAGGTCCAGAATGGCTGAGTACATGGAAAAAGCATCCAAGAATCTTGAGGCCAGCCCGGAGCTTCAGAAGCACTGGTATGACCAAAAAGCTGCACTGGTAGAATTTCAACCTGGGCAAAAGGTGTGGGTTTTGGAGTCAGTGGCACCAAGGGCTCTCCAGGACAGATGGAGTGGCCCTTACCCCATCTTAGAAAAGAAAAGTGAGGTCACCTACTTGGTTGACCTGGGCACAAGCAGGACACCCAAAAGGGTGATCCATGTGAACCGCCTTAAGCTTTTCTATGATAGGGCTGACATCACCATGCTGATGGTGACTGATGAGGATCAGGAGACAGAGAGTGAAACTCTCCCTGTCCTCCTCTCATACAGCCCCAAAGATGGGTCAGTGGATGGGGTTGTCTTTTCAGACACCCTCACTGCCCAACAGCAGACTGATTGCAAGCAAGTCTTGCAGCAGAATGCAAAGCTCTTTTCCTTGACCCATGGTCAGACAAACTGGTGTACCTATGATGTGGACACTGGTGACAGTTCACCTGTCAAGAACAAAATCTATCGACAGTCTGATCAAGTCAAGGAAAGCATCAGAGCTGAGGTCAGCAAGATTCTTGAGTTAGGGGTTATTGAACCCTCTGAGAGCCCCTGGGCTAGCCCAGTGGTTCTAGTCCACAAACCTCATCCACAGGGTGGAAAGAGAGAAATGAGGTTCTGTGTGGACTATAGAGGGTTCAACTCTGTCACCAAGATAGATGCTTACCCTATCCCAAGAGCAGATGAGTTGATAGACAAATTGGGTGCAGCCACATTTCTAAGTACCTTTGACTTAACTGCAGGGTACCTCCAGATTGGCATGGCACCATGAGCAAAAGAAAAGACAGCATTCTCCACATCTGATTGGCATCATCAGTTTACTGTTATGCCCTTTGGTTTAAAGAATGCCCCTGCCACCTTCCAAAGGTTGGTGAATCAAGTCCGTGCTGGATTGGAGTCCTTTAGTGCAGCTTATCTAGATGATATTACTGTCTTTAGTTCCACCTGGCAGGATGACCTGATCCACCTAGGGAAGGTGTTAAATGCTCTGCAAACTGCAGGCATAACTATCAAGGCATCCAAATGCCAGATGGGCAGGGAACTGTGGTAAACTTGGGCCACCTTGTTGGTGGAGGGCAAGGGCAACCCTTATAGCCCAAGATCCAGGCTATCCTAGACTGGGCAGCTCCAACAACTCAGACCCAAGTCAGGGCATTCCTTGGCTTGACTGGGTACTACAGAGGTTTGTAAAGGGATATGGGTCCATTGTGGCTCCCCTCACAGAACCTACCTCCAAGAAGATGCCCAAAAAGGTAAACTGGACAGTTAGCTGTCAACAGGCTTTTGACACCCTGAAAGAGGCAATGTGCTCAGCACCAATTCTCAAAGCTCCAGACTATGCCAAGCAGTTCATTGTGCAGACTGATGCCTCTGAGCTAGGGATAGGAGCAGTCCTATCCCAGACCAATGAGGAAGGCCAAGACCAACCTGTTGCATTTATAAGCAGAAGGCTTCTCCCCAGGTTGCAGCTTTGGAGTGCCATTGAGAGGGAGGCCTTTGCTGTGGTTTGGTCCCTGAAGAAGCTGAGACCATACTTGTTTGGTACTCACTTCCTAGTTCAAACTGATAACAGACCTCTCAGATGGCTAATGCAGATGAAAGGTGAAAATCCTAAACTGTTGAGGTGGTCCATCTCCCTACAGGGAATGGACTGCCCATGCCAATGCAGATGGACTTTCCAGGTTCTTCCACTTAGAAAATGAAGACTCTCTAGGGAAGGGTTAGTCTCATCCTCTTTCATTTGGGGGGGGGGGGTTTTGTGAGAAAGTGCCCTCTTTCTGCATGGTTGCCCCCACTTTTTGCTGAATTGCTGATGTGCTTTGACTGAGTGTGCCCTGGGCTCCTGCTAATCAGGTACCCAGGGCCTATGTTCTTCCCCAAACACGGCATTGAAACTCAAACCCAATTGGCATCTCTGGCCACGGGTCAGCCCCTGGTAAATGGTACCACAGGTACCCAGGGCACTGTGACCAGGGAAGGCCTCTAAGGGCTGCAGCACTTATTGTGCCAACCTTAGAAGTTCTGTACCTTTACACTCACACACTGCCTTTGCATGCTGCTTGTCTTGGTGCAGAACAAAGTGAAAAGTCGACATGGCACACATCCCTGTGTACTGGAAAAGCGTTATAACACCGGTTAAAGTCCCCCGATTGCACAGCTGCCCTCCCGATGGAGGTTGATCCAATTTAATTCAACAGGTAAACACTTGGTTGAAGTCAAATTGAAATTTTATTCTACACCATAGTAGAGAATGAACTTCGAATTTTTCAAAGAAGAAGTGTCGTCATAGACATAGGTGGGTCAAAATATTCAAACCCAATGGGTTAATTAGAAGAAACCCAATGCATTTCGGGCAGACCCTTTGTCAGGGGAAGTTAGATCTAGAAAATGAAACGGAAAACTGCAGATGTAACATTTGTTCACGGATATATGTAATAGAAGGTGAGGTGAAAATTAAGCCGATACTATGTGCTCGCTATAGGTGGAGATGAAGAGACGATCGGAAAAAGATTTAGCTGCAGTGGATGATAAGAAACCAACCGGACAAAAATGGGGTGATGGTTAAGCGAACGCAAAAAGATAAAAATGTGCCAGTTGATTTAGAAACAACCGTACAGGGTAGAGATATCATGCAAATGTTTCATACGAAATGTGCAGGTCTTACGTACTGTGCAGGTTAAAAACTAACCCTGGGCGGTGAACTCCGCTCTGTTTGCGGAGTTTGCGGAGTTTTCCGCACTCCGCTTTACGCGGAGCTCGCGGCGTTCCAAAAAAACTCTGCTTCGAGCAGTGGAGCGGAGTTTTTTTCCTTGCTCGAGTTCACCAACGTCAAGTTGGGGAGCGCGAGCGAGGAAAATCCACCTCCCGGCGAGATTTTTCCTCGTTCGCGATCGTCAACATCAAGTTGGCGAGCGCGAGCGTGGAAAATAAACCTCTCGGCGAGATTTCTCAACGCGGGGGTTTGGGTTTCTCATTGCGAGTGGTCGCGTATGCTCGCGACCGCTCGCGTTGAGAAACTGCCCATTCGCGTTGAGAAATCTGCTGCTCGAGTAAAAATCTACTCAAGAGGCAGAAAGGAAAGCAGCACTCGTTTGCGCTGTGCATGGTGCCGTTCGCGATGATTGCACAGTGCGGACAAGCATCCAGCACTGAAAATCACAGCTTGCGGAGCTCTGCGTAGCGCGGCGGAGGTTTTTTTCCACTTCGTGGAGTTTCGAGTATCGCAACTCCGCAAACTCCGCCCAGGGTTATTAAAAATGAGTAATAAACACAAGTGAAAAACGCGAGTAAAAAACAATACTAAAAGTGAACGGTTTCGGATGGTCATGCAAATGTAGCATACAAATGTGCAGATCTTGCGTACTGTGCAGTTTAAAAACGTGAGAAGAACACAAGTGAAAAGCACGAGTAAAAAAACGATATTATAAGTGAAAAATTTCAAGTAGTCGTGAGAATTAAGCAAACAAAATGAATCACAGAAGAGTACGGGTTTTGACGTGAAGAATCTTACCGCCATAGTGACACGAACGGAGTATCCCGTACGCTGTGGCAATTGCAAGTGCGGCAAGTGCGCCGGAATAAGTAACAAGTGTCCCGGAAGTGAACCCAACATAGAGAAGATACAAAGGAATTTGAAAAAAATAAAAGGTGAAACGTATAGGAATGGTCTAAACGCTGAAAACCAGAAGGCAAGAAGGAAAAAACGGAAAATGAAATTTAAGAGCCGTGTATGGAAAATGCAATGTAAAGAAGGACAATAGGCCAATAAGGGAGAGAGGTAACAAAGCGTGGGGGCCATCTTAGAATGGTCAAGATGAAGGAAGGATGAAACGAAGGAATTAAGAAGCTAAGAGGTGAAACATAGAGAAATAGTCTAAACACAGAAAACTGAAGGGCCAGAAGGAAAGAACAGAAAATGAAACTTAAAAGCCGTCTATAAAAGATACAAAATAAAGAGAGACAATGATCCAATGACGGAGAAAAGAAACAAAGCATGGGGGCCATTATTGAATGGTCAAGGTAAAGGAGAGACAACGATATGGGAGGAATAGGCAGAATATAGAGGAGACATAAAACGAAGCTTAATGAAGTTTAAAAGCAGTCTAAAAAAGATACAATGAGAAAACATTCTTAGACATTGTAAGTGCAGTGCTGCGATTAAGAGTATATGGTGCTGGGAGTTTGTCATTAACAACTCCACAGCACCATAATGGCTACACTGAAAACTGAGAAGTTTGGTATCAAACTTCTCAGCACATTAAACCCACACTGATGCCAGTGTGGGATTTAATGAAAAATGCACACAGAGGGCATCTTAGAGAATCCTTCTGAAAAGCGACCTACCACTAGTGTCCAAGCTGAGTGGCTGCTTTCAGCTGCCACCACCAGACATGTTTCTGGACCCCTGGGTTGAGAGCCTGATGCTCTCGGGGGCCTGAAAAAATGCACATCCTGGGACAAGGTGCCAAGCCTCCTCCCCCAGGATGGGCAGGGTCCACGAAGGGGAAGCTTCAAAGGCTTGCCGCCTTTGTGAGCTTCCCCAGGCCACTTGCTGCTTTCAGCAACTGGTCCCCACTGGTTCTGACCCCCACTTTGGGCCGGAGAACCGGTGGGAAAAACAAGTGAGGAAGAGAGGTGTGCCCACCTCTGTCAACTGCACCCCTCAGGTGGGGAGGCGAGGTGAAGCACAACTCTCAGTCCCCGCCATCTTGCAGATGGGGGGACCCAGTCAACCAGAGTGAGGCATATGTCCCCTCCCACTGGAGGGTGGCATATTAGGATGTGTACCCACCCCAAGGAAGGGACCCATTGGTCACAACCTTAACTTACCTGTAACGCCCCTAAATCTAGTATTTAGGGGGCACACCGAACCTTGCTTCCTCAGACAAGAAACCAGAAGAAGAAAAGAAGGACAGAACAGCTGTGCTGAAGCTAACAAGAGGAGGACGCTCACTGACTTGGCCCTAGCCCTACTAGCCTATCCCCACCTCGAACCTGCAGAAGCAAAACTCTGATGTGTCCTGCAGTCAGCAGCTTCAAGAACCCAGAGGACCTGCCCTGCCTTCAAAAGAAAAGACTCTGTGTCCCGTGAACACCGGATTTGTTCACCAACAGACTCCAGGTCCGCCAAAGTCCGCAAGTCTGCACCCGACGGCCATGGCCTGAGTTTGAGTGTCCCAACACCAAGAGGAGGTCTCCCCGGTGATCCTGACCCGAGATCCAGTGACCCCTGTCCTGCCTCAAGCCTCCAGCCGACGCCTGCAGCCTCAAACCGGAAGGTGCCCGAAACCGCGACCAGGAGCTGGTAAGAAGATCTGACCCTAAAAGGCACCCTTGCACCCGATGCCCCAAGGCCTTGGGTGGCACAACCGACGGTGCCTAACCAACCCCCAGCATCCCAACTTACCTCTCCAAGTGGTGGTCACACCCAGAAGACCTTCGTCCCCAAGCCTGCAGTGTGTTCGCAAACCGGAGACTCCACATTGAAAGCTACAGGGCGCCCGAAGCCAAAACAGCACTCTGCACCCGGCCGCCCCAGTGCCGCTGAGGGTGCACCTTTTGTGCTGGCTTGAACCCACATTTGCCCCCAGTGGCCTGCTCGTAAGCAGCCACCAACCGGAGGGCCCCTATCCCCCAACGGATAACATTGGGCCTCGGCACTCTGCCCCCGGTCGCCCTAGTGCCGCTGAGGGTGTAACAAGAGTGCATCCTTGACCCTGGGGGACCCCTGAGTCTACCCCCAGAATGCCAACTCCCACAACCGAATACTTACCTTTGAACCGATAACCCAATTTTTCTCCATAGGATAACATTGACTGTTTTTCTGTGAAAAGTTTCTAAGTGTGGAGTTGGAAAGTCTAAGAAACCCTTTAAAACTGTAACTAAATAACAAAAACGCTTTTACTTACCTGTTTACAGGAAATATCCCAGTGCAGTATCCAGGTGTACTGCACTGTGTAAGAAAAGTAATCTGTAAAGTAATCTATTTGACATTCTACTAAAAGCCAATACAAAGTATATGTACAGTATATCAAAAGCATTGCATTACTAGTAGCTCTACTGTAATCAAATCAAAGTGCATATACAATTGCAATTCAAACTGTTTACAAACTGCATTATTACTGTAAAGTATTTATTTCTTACCTGTGCCAGGCTTGCTTGGTTCTAGAAAATAAAATAACTAAAAAAATATTTTTATACAAAATTAATTGGTCTGAAGTTCAGTCTTTGAGTGTGTGATATCATTTGCTGATTGAGTGTGTACAACAAATGCTTAACACTACCCTCTGATACAGCCTTACTGCTCGACCACACTACCACAAATAGAGAGTAAGGTGCTATCTACTCTTACCTCTGCCTACCTTTGGGGTTCCACTGGACTCTGTGCACACTATACCTCACTTTGGTATAGTATATAGAGAGCCAGCTTCCTACATTGGTGGATCAGCGGTAGGATATACAACTTTGCATTTGTTGGACTAACTTGGTTACCACCAGATCACACGACAGAACTCTTAAATTGTCTTTAGAATTCTGATATTTTGAAATTGGCAATCTTTTTGCAACATTACTGAAAGTCTTGTTAGGGCCTTGGTTAAGTCCCTTTAGAATTTTAGAAAAATAAAAAGTCACTTTAGCTAGGGATAAAAGGGGTTAGAAGTTTTTTAACTATGCCTCTTAACAAGAACCCAGCTGTTAGTGAAGATAACCACAATGACATAGAGGACCAGGTTGAGGAGCTTGACCTCACACCTTACCTTCACTTGTCTTTCAAGTAGGTAAGGTCCCTATGTAAAATTAAAAACATAACCATGGGGTCCCACCCCACCAAACAAAAGCTCCAGGAGCTGCTGGCTGGGTATGCTAAGGACCACCCATCTGGAAATGGTAAAGACCAATCAGATGAGGAAGAAGATGGAGGGAATGAGGATGCTTATCAACCCCTCCCCCCCACTTCATAGGGAGAGAAGGGCCCCAGTGGCCCTGAATCCAAAAATAAACCTCTCAGTACCTAGAGCCCCCACAGGTGGATCAGGCACTACTGAGGGCATTGAGGACAGCCTCAATGAGGAGGACAGCCTTCTAGCAAGGTTGACCAAAAGATTGGACCTAGAGACCAGACTCCTGGCTCTAGAGAGAAAGAGAGAGCGCAGAGATGGGCCTAGCACCCATCAATGGTGGCAGCAATTTACTTAATAAGGATAAAGAGCAATCTTATGATCCTAAAATCCCCAAAGGGATTGTCCATAAATATGAAGAGAGTGATGATATCACAAAATGGTTCACAGCCTTTGAGAGGGCTTGTGAAATGAGAAAAGTGAAGTAGTTACACTGGGGGGCACTCCTTTGGGAACTGTTCTCTGGTAACTGCAGAGACAGATTCCTGACCCTTTCAGGGGCAGATGTTGGGTCTTATGACCTCATGAAAATAACTCTGATTGAGTTATTTGGACTCACAACTGAGTGTGTACAACAAATGCTTGACACTACCCTCTGATACAGCCTTACTGCTCGACCACACTACCACAAATAGAGAGTAAGGTGCTATCTACTTTTACCTCTGCCTACCTTTGGGGTTCCACAGGACTATGTGCACACTATACCTCACTTTGGTATAGTATATACAGAGCCAACTTCCTACAATCCCCAATTGGTACACAGAAGTAAAAGCAGATAATTCTAATACTCTCTTTGTGGTAGTGTGGGTGAGCAGGTAGGCTTATCAGAGGATAGTGCTAAGCATGTGTTGCACTCCACAGAGGCAATGCATGAGACACACACTGATGAATAAATCTGAGATCAACTTATAAAAATAATATCCATTTTTATAAAATTTCTAAGACCAAGAACACCGTTCTAAGGTATGTACTTTCGGAGCTATGATTTTGCAAAGTTCAGAGAATACATCACTTTTATGATCAATTACACA
Organism: Calotriton arnoldi; assembly: GCA_963921515.1. Lineage (NCBI taxonomy): Eukaryota > Metazoa > Chordata > Amphibia > Caudata > Salamandridae > Calotriton > Calotriton arnoldi. The sequence goes on along the minus strand of CAWUFW010000195.1, from coordinate 1,530,524 downwards.
CCATAGGACACAATGGGGAAAAAGCAGAAAAATGCATAAAAAATCAGGCAATGCTTTCATGAAGCTCTCCTTCTTGTTTTAGGTCGATGTCAGGACCAGGTCCAAAGTTCCAGCAGGAGACGTTTGATAGCATCCCAGATCGGGTGGGAGCAGAGTGCTGAGGGTCTTGGACGCTGGTGTGCAAAAACAAAGGGGGCCACTTGAAAACACACTGCACAGGTGGACTTACAGGTAGGTCTGAGGGGGGTCCTCTGAGGGAGAAGGTCGCAAGGGCTTGGGGACCATAGGGAGTGCAGCTGGTTCGTTGGTGCCAGGGCTGGTGAGGCTGGGTGGAGAGCGAACAGGTCAGTCGGGCATCTTGAGGTTCTCCTGGTCAGGAGGAGGGAACTTTGAGAGGCAATTGCAGGAAAGCTGGGTCCCTCAGGAAGTGGGTCTCTGGTGTCTCAACGTCCCTTGATAGGTGCTTACTTTTTGCGCTGGGGAGTCTGGAGTGGAACTCTTCTTCTCAGTGTTTGCCGTTGGGGGTCCAGTACCCCGTGTATTGGTACACTACAGTTCCGGTAGGTCCTGGTGCCTCCAAATTAACCCCCGGCGAAGACCTCCACTCCGCCCGCGGAGTGTGCGAAGATTTGCCTTCTCCGCGTTCAGCAAATCTCTGCACACTCCACAGCGGAGCGGGGTTGGCCAGCCCCTGCCTCCACCCCCCTATTAAGAAGTAAGTTAACATTAATTAAAAATAAACTTAAAACCACTTACCTCTGTACTGCGGCGTCCGCGGGCTGCCCTCCTCCTCTTCCTCGCCGTACTGGTAATGCTTGAGAAAACTGTGCATGCATGCGTGCCCGCGCATGTGCATTTCTCACAAGACCACCACCTCCCTGGGGCTATTTTCACGTTGGGAGGGGGGCCGCACGGCCCCCCTCCTGGAGCCCTCTATGGCCCTGGGGACCGCCACCCCCCAGTGCCGGCTCCAGCAAAGTCCCGGGATGTCCACCCCCGGGACATTGTAGTTTGCAATGGCAGAGCGGGAGCACGGCTCCCGCCCTGTCATTGCAAACTTCTGCTTTGCTTCGTGGAAGCGAGAGCTGGAAACCTGCTCTCGCTTCCACAAAGCAAAGCAGATTGCTTTTAGACAAGGGGAGCTGCATGTCAGCAGCTCCCCTTGTCCAAAAGCAATGCCTGGCTCCCACAGGAGGCGGGGAGCCGACTGGGACCATGGGGGCATTGGGGCTCCCCCACGGTCCCCAACATTGAGGGCCGGCCCCGGGGGATGGGGTCCCCGGGGCCAAAAGTGGCCCAGGGAAGGGGGGTCATGCAGCCCCCCTCCCGTATATATATATATTTTTTTTAAACTAGGCCATGCCCCGGGGGATGGGGTCCCCGGGGCCAAAAGAGACCAAGGGAAGGGGGGCCACGCGGCCTCCCTCCTGTATATATACTTTTTTTTAAAAACGAGACCAGGCGCCGGGGAAGGGGTCCTCGGGGCCAAAAGAGGCCAAGGGAAAGGGGGCCACACGGCTCCCTCCCGTATAAATGTAAAAAACAAAAATAAATACAGAAGGCCATGTCCCAGGGGATGGGGTCCCCTGGGCCGAAAGTAGCCTTGGGAGGGGGGCCGCGCGGCCACCTTCCCATTTTTTAGATTTTTTTTTTTAAATGACTCAGGCTCTGGGCGATGGGGTCCCCAGGGCACACCAAATATTAAGAGAAGGGGGGCTGCACTGCCCCCCTTCTAACAATAATTTTAAAAAAAAGAAGAAACCGGCATCTCGCCGGAGGCCCCACCCCCTCCCTGCACCGCTGCGCAAATGCGCCTCCTGGTGCATTCTGAATTGGGGGATTAAGTCCCCATCAATCCTAAGGGTCCTTAGGGGCCAACTAGACCACCAGGTACCTCCAATAATCCCCACACAGTGGGATTGCTGAGAGGTGGTCCGAGGCCACGCCCCTTTTTATACCACTCTGCAAACATGCCTCTTGGCACACTGCTGGTGGGGCGATGAGGTCCTCTTGTGTCCTGAGGACCTCAGGACTAAAGTGGACTTCATCCCCCGAGCAGCAGTGCACCAGGAGGCGCGTTTGCAGAGTGGTGTAAAAAGGGGGCGTGGCCTCGGACCACTCTCAGCAATCCAGCTGTGTGGGGCTTACTAGAGATAACAGCAGGGCTAATTGGCCCCCAGGGACCCTCAGTAGGCAAAGGGACTTCATCTCCCAACCAAGAGCAAGCCAGGAGGTGCTTTTGCAGAGTGGTAGAGAAAGGGGGCGTGGCCTGTGTCCACCTCTCGTCAATCCCACTGTGTGGGGCTTACTGGAGGTAACGGGTAGGCTAGTTGGCCCCTAAGGACCCCCACAAGCGAAGGGGACTTCATCCCCCAACCAAGAGCATGCCAGGAGGCGCATTTGTAGAGTGGTGGCAAAGGGGGTGTGGCCTGCTATGAGAACTTAGCAATCCTGTTGTGTGGGACTTAATGGAGATAATCGGAGAGGTAGTTGGCCCCCAAAGATGTCCTTGGGGGCCGACTACCCCTCCTGTTACCTCCAGTAAGTCCCACACAGTGGGATTGCAAATAGGTCTTCGGAGGCCATGCCCCCCTTTCTCCACCACTCTGCAAACGCGCCTCCTGGCACACTACGGGTTGGGGGATGAAGTCCACTTTACTCCTGAGGGACTTTGGGGGCCAAGAAGCCCTCCTGGTACCTGCTGTAAGTCCTACGCTGCAGAGTTCCTGAGCGCTAGTCGGAGGCCCAGCACCCTTTCTCCACCACTCTGCAAACGCTACTACTAGTTAAAGAAGCATTTGCAATGTAATATTTTTCGCATTTGTGGGAGTTAGAGCTATTGGCATTGTAAATGTAAAAGTTTTTTACTAATGTTTTATGGAGTGGAGTGGATGTACGTTGTGTGTAGTGGAATTATGTAGTATGTTGTGCAGTGAAATTATGTGGCTAGAAAGTATGTGGTATTTAGTGTCTTGGAATTATGTAGAGTGGGATTATGTGTTATGGAGAGTAATTATGTGGTATGGTAGTCTGTGTTGTGGAGTGGCAACCTCAGGTTTAGTTTTCCTTATTTCCATAGAAGCTACACTATGAACTCAATGAGACAAAAAAAGAAGGAATCACTGAGGAGCATTTCTGACCTAGTCAGAGGTATGAGCAGAGCCACTGGAATTATGCGACTGTTTGGCTGCATCGACTTTCGCACAATTATAAATTTTCCGCATTAGCCACATAATCCATCATCTGCTGCCTAATCTGCAGATTTGAACAAAAAAAGCCTTGTTTCTAGCTCAAACTGCTCAAACGTTACCAAAAATGCAGTGACAAGTGTTACAGCGTGGTGGAAGGTCCTTTGTAAACCTAGAATGGTCACCTGTTACTTATTGCTAAATGTGGGCGTTAAATTGGTACTAATGGTGTACCAGCCACTCTTGCTTCTTTCTGCACCTCTCTTGCCTCTTTCTGCTTTCTGTTGCTTCTTTCTGCACCTTTCTTTCTTTTTCTGCACTTCTCTTGAGTCTTTCTGCACATCTCTTCTACTTTCTGCACCTCTTTTGCCTCTTTCTGCACCCCTGTTGCCTCTTTCTGCACCTCACTTGCTTCTTTCTGCACCTCTCTTGCCTCTTTCTGCACCACTCTTGCTTCTTTCTGCACCCCTCTTGCCTCTTTCTCTACCCCTCTTCCCCCTTTCCTCATGTCTGTTGCTTCTTTCTGCACTTCTCTTGCCTCTTTCTCCACCCCCTTCCCTCTTTCTGCATCTCTGTTGCTTCTTTCTGCACTTATCTTGCGTCTTTCTGTACCTCTCTTGATTCTTTCTGAACTCCTCTTCTCTTTCTGTACTCCTCTTGCCTCTTTCTGCACCTCTGTTCCTTCGTCTCTGCACTTCTTTTGTTACTTTCTGCATCTCTTGCTTCTTTCTCCACCCCTCTTCCCTCTTTCTGCACCGCTGTTGCTTCTTTCTGTACCTCTGTTGCTTCTTTCTGCACCTCTCTTGTCTCTTTCTCCACCCCTCTTCCCTCTTTCAAATCTCTGTTGATTCTTTCTGCACTTCTCTTGCTTCTTTCTGCACCCCTCGTGCCTCTTTCACAACCCTCTTCCCACACCCCTCTTGCCTTTCTGCACCTGTGTTCCTTCTTTCTGCACTTCTTTTGTTTCTTTCTGCACCTCTCTTGCTTCTTTCTGCACCCCTTTTGTCTCTTCCTGCACCCCTCTTCCCTCTTTCTGCACCCCTCTTGCCTCTTTCTGCACCTCTGTTCCTTCTTTCTGCACTTCTTTTGTTTCTTTCTGCACCCCTCTTGCCGCTTTCTACACCCCTCGAGCCTCTTTCTGCACCCCTCTTTCCTCTTTCTGTACCCCTCTTGCCTCTTTCTGCACCTCCATTCCTTCTTTCTGCACTTGTTTTGTTTCTTTCTGTACCTCTTACTTCTTTCTGCTTCCCTCTTGCCTCTTTGTACACCCCCTTGCCTCTTTCTGCACCTCTCTTGCCTCTTTCTGCACCTCTCTTCCCTCTTTTTTTTCACCTGTTGCTTCTTCCTGCACCCTTCTTGCTACTTTCTCCAACCCTGCTCCCCCTTTTTGCACTTCTTTTGTTTCTTTCTGTGCCTCTTACTTCTTTCTGCACCCCCTTGCCTGCTTCTGCACCCCTTTTTACTCTTTCTGTACCCCTCTTGCCTCTTTCTACACCCCTCTTGCCTCTTTCTGCACCTCTGTTCCTTCTTTCTGCACTTCTTTTGTTTCTTTCTGCACCTCTCTTACTTCTTTCTGCTTCCCTCTTGCCTCTTTGTCCACCATCTTGCCTCTTTCTGCACCTCTCTTAACTCTTTTTTCACCTCTATTGCTTCTTTCTGCACCCTTCTTGCCACTTTCTCCAACCCTGTTCCCCCTTTTTGCAATTCTGTTGCTTCTTTCTGCACTTCTCTTGCCTTTTTCTCCACCCCTCATCCTTCTTTCTGCACCTCTGTTGCTTCTTTCTGCACTTCTCTTCCTTCTTTCTGCACCTCTGTCCCTTCTTTCTGAAACCCTTGTACCTCTTTCTACACCCCTCTTCCCTCTTTCTGCACCCCTCTTGCCTCTTTCTGCACATCTGTTCCTTCTTTCTGCACTTCTTTTGTTTCTTTCTGCACCTCTCTTGCCTCTTTCTGCAGTTCTCTTGTCTCCTTCTGTACCTCTGTTGCTTCTTTCTGCACTTCTCATGCCTCTTTCTGCACCCCTCTTGCCTCCTTCTGCACATCTGTTGGTTCTTTCTGCACTTCTCTTGCTTCTTTCTGCACCTCTCTTGCAAATTTCTGCACCCCACATGCCTTTATGTGCACCTCTCTTGCCTCTTTCTGCTCCTCTCTTGCCTCTTTCTGCACCCCTCTTGGCTCTTCCTGTACCTCATTTGCTTTTTTCTGCACTTCGCTTGCCTCTTTCTGCACCATTCTTGCCTCTTTCTGTACTTCTGTTGGTTCTTTCTGCACTGCTCCTGTCTACTACTCTCTTGCACATTTCTACACCCCTCTTGCCTCTTTCTGCACCTCTGTTGGTTCTTTCTGCACCTCTCCTGTCTCTGTATGCACCCCTGTTCCTTCTTTCTGCACCTCTCTTGCCTGTTTATGTAACTCTCTTGCCTCTTTCTGCACTTTTCTTGCCATTTTCTGCACCTCTGTTGCTTCCTTCTTTACTTCTCTTGCCTCTTTCTGCACCCCTCTTACCTCTTTCTGCACCTCTGTTGCTTCTTTCTGCACCTCTGTTGCTTCTTTCTGCACTTCTCTTGCTTCTTTCTATACCTCTCTTGCTTCTTTCTTCACCCCTCTTGCCTCTTTCTGCACCCTTCTTCCCTCTTTGTGCACCTCTCTTGCCTCTTTCTGCAACTCTATTGCCTCTTTCTTCAGTTCTCTGGCCTCCTTCTGCACCTCTGCTGCTTCTTTTTGAACTTCTCTGGCCTCTTTATGCACCCCTCTTGTCTGTTTCTGCACCTCTGTTGGTTCTTTCTGCACTTCTTTTGCTTCTTTCTGCACCTCTCTTGCCTCTTTTGGCACCCCTCTTGCCTCTTTCGGCACCCCTCTTGCCTCCTTCAGCACCTCTGTTGGTTCTTTCTGCACCCCTCTTGCCTCTTTCTGCACCCCTCTTGCCTCTTTCTGTACCTCTCTTGCCTCTTTCTGCACCTCTGTTGCTTCTTTCTGCACTTCTCTTGCCTCTTTCTGTACCCCTCTTGCCTCTTTCTGCACCTCTGTTGCTTCTTTCTACACTTCTCTTGCTTCTTTCTGCACTTCTGTTGCTTCTTTCTGTACCCCTCTTGATTCTGTCTGCACCCTTCTTCCATCTTTCTGCACCTATCTTGCCTCTTTCTGCACCTGTTCCCTTTTTCTGCTCCTCTCTTGCATGTTTCTGCAACTCTCTTGCCTCTTTCTGCAGTTCTCTGGTCTCCTTCTGCACCTCTGCTGCTTCTTTCTGTACCTCTCTTGCCTCTTTCTGCACTTCTCTTGCCTCTTTCTGCACCTCACTTAGCTCTTTCTGCTCCTCTCTTGCCTCTTTCTGCACTTCTCTTGCCTCTTTCTACACTTCTCTTGCCTCTTTCTGCACTTCTCTTGCCTCTTTCTGCACCTCTCTTGTTTTTTTCTGCAATTCTCTTGTTCCTTTCTGTACTTCTCTCGCCTGTTTCTATATTCAAATGGGAAGTGCAAGCTGTCAAGTATAAAGGTCTGCGTGCTCTCGTGACTGAGGTATATGTCTACTTGCACATGTATTCATGTGTTATGCATCTGAAGATGGTAGCTTAAAAAGCGGGTAGCTTCTCTTATAGGTGGTCAAATCTTCTTAGTTCTGCTCTGTCTTTCGGTTGCACAGGCAGACATGTCTTATGTATATAGGTGTTATAGAGCCCCTCAAATATACTATTGAATACCCATGTGCCCTGTATTGTTAGCAGAAAGAAATGCATACACCTTTTTTTACACACATTTACAGAGTATGCTATTTGAAACACAGGTATTCAAGTGTTTGTATGTTTATTTTCATTGAACATGTCACTAGGTAAAAGCATAGACATGCATGCATACCTTCACAAACTTGGTCAGACTTACAACAGTGTTATGCTGAGGATTGCTGTTTTATATTTGGTAGGCCTAACATTCTGAGCAGTCGATTAATAGTGAACCTTCAAGAAAAAAGTGAGGTTTAAGACATCTTCGGAGAAGCATTAGTGATTAGGGTAGTTTGTATGAGTCTGTTGTAAGGTACAGTCAAAATAGGCCTCTTTCTGCACCTCTGTTGGTTCTTTCTGCACATCTCTTGCTTCTTTCTTCACCTTTCTTCCTCTTTCTGGACGTCTGTTGCCTCTTTCTGCATTTCTCTTGCTTCTTATTCATACATTAATATTTTCCGATGATTCCTTGATTACACTACCACAAGGGTAGAATGTACACTTTATAAAGACATGTTATATTTTAGATATTACTAAATTTACACTTTAACCACTGGTATTTGATTAGAATTGGCAATTGTTATTATGTTTATTCAGTAAATAGACAATTTCTTGCACATATAACTTTCAGTGGTTGGTGGCTTGCTACTCAAACTCATTCACACATCCCTCTCACAAGCAGGCCCCTTACAGGCAGCTGAAGTATATTTTACGCCCAGCCAAATTCAGTAGCAATCGAGGGGCTTGTTTTTAGGTAATGTAATAGCTAAGCCCCATTGAATTGGATAGAACTGTATCAGCACTGTGAATCTTTAGAATGCACTTCCTTGTACCTCAGATTAAAAGAAAGAGCAGATAGTCCATATCTATTGGACATATTCAGGCCAAAATGTTTCAAAATAGGGTGAAATACCTGAGGATTTCACAGAATATTACGCTTCGCTTTACATACATGAAACATAGTCACCCTTAATGAGGCATAGGTTTATCTGAATGATATTCATCCCGTATACTTAGAGATCATACAAAAAGCGGAGCTTTTCTCTCAAATTGCATCTAAATTTCCTGATGCAATTCTCAAATTGCCTTTGAGGAAATCAGTACGTGAGACTGAATTCCTAATAACACTTTACAACTTTCAATTCTGTTTTAATATCTGAGGTTGGGTAATTTGGAGCCATTGTAAGTGTCGTGTTTACCCCGGGCATCAAACATCAATGAAAAAAGCGACTGTATTCGAGGCACTGAGTTAATCTTCGCAGTCTTACTTCATAAATCGTGTATAGTTAGACGGGACAGATTTCTCTCATGCACGCTCAATGACCTGTTCAAGATATTTACAAGATGTTTTTATTTTACAAACACCGAAGTGGAACATAGGCCAACACGTGTTTCACGACTGTCTCATCGTCACATGTTGCTTCTTCAGGGCCTCATCACTTTTTGACAGAAAGCAAAGAGATGTACGATTAATTGTTAAAACAGAAAAAGAACCAAATTATCCAGTTCAGATAGAATTCAACATATACAAAATGAGAAAAGAAAAATATAAAAGGACAACAGTTAATCAAATACAAAAACTTTCAAATAGTTGAAAAATAACCTAAAATGCATGATGAAATTAGATTTATGGTTTATGCCAGTAATCACTAATATAGGGCCGATGCATGAGTAATTTGCGGCTGGTAAACCATTCACAAAGTAGTTTACAAGTAGTAACTTTAGATACTAAAGCCAAATAATGTAGAGTTCATAACAATGCACAGTATACTGACTACATTGAGAGTCGTGCAATTAACTACACAAATTCGCAACCTACATGCTATGTGACTGACAAACAGAATGTATGAAACATTTGCAATTTGTGATGTCACAAAAACAGAATTTTCCAATTGCAAATTATCCTCTAATAGAAGTGGGAGTTAACAGGAAACAAACTAGAAAATGTGGTCCTGAATGCATTCCTGTTTCTTCAATATAGGGACACTAGACAGTATGGAAAGGAGAAAGAGGATTCTGGCAGCGCAGCAGAGGAGAAGGATGGCGACAGGAGAGAATATTTAGGGCCAGGGTCACAATATTTAACCAAACTGAGGAATAGATATGGGTGAATTACTGGCTAAACAAGCAGTTGACATATGATTTGATTAATAATTTGGACCCTTTTCTAGGTAGAGACATACACAGAGTGAGGCCATCCCTACATATCTTAAGGTCCTAGGTGATAGGTTGCATAGATGGGGCACACGTCCTGGTCTGTCCACCATTTTGCACTATATTGCAACCACAAACATCAGCTCCCATTGAACACACAAGTTGTGTGCAATGGAAGGTGCCTCGTATCAGACCTTGTGGCATGTTACCCTGGGAGCACCTGTGACTCCATGTTCTGACATTGTGGCCTCTACAACCGTCCGCTCAGAGGAGACTTTGAAATGGCATCTTACTGGGAAAGTCACATCTCAATTGTAATGACAAAACCACCGGGCATAATAAAATGTACATTAGTGAATAGTGTGCTATTATTGTTCTAAGAGAGTGCACATGCCATAGGAATTCGGCTCCTCGCGCTGTACACAGTGCTGTGATACCCAGCGAAAGGAAGCACTGTCTGTTGTGCAATGTGCACGACATTGAAGCACAAAAATAACTTCTCATTACCCCAGATGATAACTCTGATAATGAGAAAGAGGCCCATCCCCATGGGGAGGATGCTGCAAGGGCAGCTGAATAAAGGGCGCACAGGGCATACCTAACAATCAATGATTTCTGAGGTAAGAGCAAGCCATTTGATTGACAAATGAATCCTGTTTGCATGAACAGTAAAAATATTTTACTGTTTATTTTTAGGATTATGCTCACAACAAACATAAAACAACTGACATGATTTACAGGTGCTCAATGATGACTATCTCTGAGAGTACAAAATACCCTGATTTGTTACATCACAATAACTGTGGTCTCATTATTACGTCTTCTACCAAGTTTCTATCCACTGTGACTTCTTGTGTAACATTTAATCTGTATGTCTGGCCATGAGTGTCCAGGTTTGATGCATCTTCGCTTTCAAGTGATGTCAGTTCTTTTTTTAATGTATGTGATCGAAAAGTCTGCAGCTCTGTTTGGGCAGTGGTGACCCGCAACAGCCCCTAGGCAATACCCCGGCTTCGGTCTGTGATTTTATTCTTCATGTCAACAGTCCTACATGAGAGGATACAAGTGGCAGTAGCCAATGCATCGATAATCCTCCTGTAACATTATAATTTACAGGCATGGGCTGTTGCTGTGGTTTTGGGTCAGACACATCTTGCAGAGCACCATGCAATGCTGTTACATCTTCTGTGAGGGAACTCATGCTGCAGGCATCCCTTGGAAATCCTGCTGTTTGTTGGAGCTCAGCCAGTTTATGTAAGATGCAAGCACTGAATGGCCTGTAACTATTGGTGCTGTATGACTATCATCAATCCCTCAAGGATCCTAAACTTCCCTTTGGTATAGACAACTTCCTTGTGAGCAACCACTGACCTAAGTCTTTCTTCTCTGTCTTTAGAGCAGTATTTGAGACTGTAGTGTGAGCTCTGTGCATCATTATGTTGTTTGCCCAGCAGGCTGTGGCGTTTTGAGAATTTGCATGCTCGGCCAGACTATTTTGAGGTAGGGGTGCTGGTAGTGGGTGTTTCCATGTAGTGCAGTCGCTCTGTCCTTTATCATGGAAGATGTAAATTCAAGCTGATAGAACATTATTTCTTGGTTGTCTTACAGCAGGTTCAAGATGAAAGGGGGCTCTGTCTGAATGCATGAGTCTGGGTTGTTACAAGTGTGCTTTGCACAGCCATACTTGTTGACCATTATGCTTATATGGACAGTACTACAAGTTGTAGAATGCATTTCACTGGGCTCGAAGAAATATATTATGGATGTGTCATGCTATAACCATGTTTCTTGTGACATATGACTGTTTACTACACAATGGCCCCTGGTTTATGTATGGTTGGGATTTCTAACAACTTTCTATATGTTTAGTATGTTGTCGGCGGTGGTTGTGTAATAGGAGACATGACAATTTACTTCACTCCTATCTCAGCCTCTAACCTCAGGGTAGTATGATGGCTTCTATCATCAGGGTGGACAGTGGCCCAGTGGATGATTCCCCCGCCAGTGCCACAGCTTCCTTTTTCCAGCTGTCTAGATTCTCTTTAGTTCTGGAGTGCAGGTCATACAACCTATTGCATAGCTCCTCAATATTCCTTGTAGTGACTTAAAACAGTATTAATTTATTCATTCTCTGCTATATGCTCCTCTTGGTGGTCTTTGGTCTTGAGAGTGAGTCCTGACAGTTCAAATATCTCCAGCTCGATCCTTCAAATCTAATTTTTGTTTCCTTTATTGTGATCCTGTGTGTTCTGCCTCAAGGATTGACATTCCTAGCATTCTTTCTACTTGACTCAAGCTCAGAACCTCTCATGTGACCTCCTGTGGCCTGTAGTGTTCAAGGTGTGACCCATTTACAGGGTATAATGAAAAACACATGACTGGTTTACTAACTACTCAGTTTACTAAGAGCAGCTCATTATTACAGCTATAATGAGCATTATTACAGCTAGCGGCAATAACAACTATCTATAGAAACTCTGTGGCCAGTGATAACCTCACAAAAATAACAGACAGAATGTAATCATCTAAATATGTGGTGTACTTGGCCCTCTCTGCATGGTTGCCCCCAAACCTTTTGCTTTCACACCTTGTGTTTTCTCAACCCGTTTTTGTTTACTTTTAAGACTTTGTGCACTTTACCACTGCTAACCCTTGCTAAAGTTCTTGTGTTGTCCCCTTAAAATATGGTACAATTGGCTTACACCTGATTGGTACATTTAATTTACATGTAAGTCCCTAGTAAAGTGGTACAACATGTAACCAGGAACTAACTGTAAGGTAAGTGCTACTAGTGCGCAGCAGCACTTGGTGTGCCGCCCACTAGAAAACAGCCTTTTAAAACATCTCTCAGGCCTGCCACTGCAGCCTGTAGTGCACTTTAAACTGCCAATTCGACCTGGTAAAAGAAACATTTTGCCAGGCTTATTTAAACCTTCTCCATATAAAGCCACCCCTAAAGTAGATACTAAACAGCACATAGGGCAGGGTACATTGTATTTGAAAAGTTGTGCATGTGTTTTTACATGTGTTACATGTTTTCTGAACTTTAACATGTCCTGGTAGTAAAACCAACTCCTAAATTCTCACTACTCTAATGCCTAACTCTCCCATAGGGTAACATTGGATTGCCTTATTACATTTAATAAAAAATAATAATAATAAAATGACTTGTAGAGGATTCTACTCTGGCTATAGAGGCCTGGCTACACCAGCTACTTGAACATTAACTCTGTCTAAAAAAACAGGATTTGAGTTTTTTCTGAAAGAGATTTTGATCATTCCAGTCTTACAGATGGGGGCAGTGCTAACGTTTGATTGGGAGCAGGTACAGCTGTCATGTTTGGACTAAAATTAATTGTAACTTAAAATCCCCTTTAATGGTAAAAGCTTTCTAGGAGTTTCCAGCTACCTGGGCCTGTTAATTGTTCCCCCATCAGGAATACATATTGGGCCCAGACAGTGAACACTAGGACCTGTCTGTAGCTGGGAGAGGGCCATCCTGTGAGGACGGGAGGGGCGCAGCTGTTCCCGGCCCCACTTACATTTCAAAAGGCTGCCTCCAACACACTCATAAAGGAACTTGAGACTGGTCCTTTGTCACCCTAGACCACGTGGAACCTGGGCAGAGGAAGAAAGGGGAAGGAGGGTGTAGTATGGATTGTGGGTCCATTGTTGACATCTGCTAAGTTAGCATGAGCTTCGCTGCCATGAGGCTGCTTTTGCGCACGACACTGCATGCATAGATTTCGCAAGACTCTGTATGTACCCTTTCATATGAGAACTGTCTGCTTTTCGCGTTCTCTGCTGTGCTCTGATGTTTAGTCTGCATGCGATGTACAAGGTTGATCAACAATGCCCCTTGTTATTCTGTTCTGGTCAGTCTCTCGCACCTAGACATAACATGACACACAGCTGCACTACTGAAAATCGTATGCTTTAATATTGCAAGCTAAACATGTGGTGCAGGCACTTGGAGAGATTCCTTTCCGGAGAGAAGAGCTGTGCTTGTCCTGAGATGTAAACCTTTCATCTAGGCCTTGAGGTATGGGGTCTGCTGACAAAGCCCAGAGGTCTTCTTTTTTATAATAAACTATTTCTTACCACGGGGAGGGTGGTTAGGTATTGTAGCCCTTTTTCACTGTCTTTACAAAATGATATCCCCGTTTATATTCTATGGAATTGTGACAATGCTGACTATATTGTGTTTATGCATTTTGCTGCTAGTAATGGCACGTGTACTGTACCATAGAGCGCGTTAGTTAAAATAAACATTTTAAACTATACCGTGACTCTGATTACTCGCATTGTGTACAAGTATGAGTGAGTGAGCAAAAGAGTTGTCTGGCTCCCGCGATTCCTGAGAGTCGGAAGTGTTGTGTTCTGGGTTGTCTAATCATTGGTAGTTTCGCTGTTAGCCGGAGAACAAATGAGACACTATAGCTAGTCATTTTGGGTACTAATGTGGTAGGTTGGTACACCCCTATTCGCTGAGGTCCCGTTTTCCTGCGCATAGTTCTGTATATGTGCAGAATCCCTGCAACATGGCGCCGCCAACGTTTGGTCTGGTTCTTATCTGCGAGACGCTTGAGTAGTGCTTGTGCTTGTCCACAATACCCTCACTTTTGTCTCCGGAGACAGCTGTGACGGTGTAACCTCCTATATTGAGGTTTTATAGGTTCTTTCAAGCTTGAAGTTTAAATAAAAGGTTTCTCTCTTTATTCTTAACCCATTGTTGTGCTGCCGCTTCTTAAGTTGTTCTTCTTTGCTTTTCGAGATGGTGGTTAACATCCCGCCACCTAGTCGCGCACCGCTCAGGGCTCATTTGACACTACATGGGGTCCCTGATGCGGGTGTTGTGCTAATTTGTAGTAGAAGCGGATCCAGCATACCGCTTTGAAGTGTTTTACACTTGGGTCACCTTTCCGGCGGTAGACGGAACAGATAATCTGTTTCATGGATACACTGCCACGGCTGTTCCCAATGAGTATCAGCCCTATCGGGCTCTGGAGGTTCCACTCACAGCTTGGCAACACCGAATTTGGTTTAATGGCACCCTTCCTCACCCTTTCACGCCGGTCCGTTTAGGTCCTTTATCAGTAGATGGGGCCACATGGCCCGTTTTGGCTGGGTTTACCCCTCACACTTGTGGACTTACAACAGCTACGCTGGCAGAACATACTTCTTTAATACGCGTGCATAGAGCTGTTATTCAGTTCATGTTGCGCAACTACAAGGTGGGACCGCCTGGCGTTGCTGCGCAGCCGGCTGGACCAGCTGGTATTACCATCAGTCCTCTTATGGTTAATTCTGTAATTGGCAAGCGCCCACAAAATAAGGATGATTTACCTTATTGGCTTGCTGAGAAATTTGGACAGCTAGAAGCTGTTTTTCCCAATACGAATCCTGTGGAGAAACACAGGATACTGACGATAAGTTTGCCTAAAGACTTGCGTCCTGAGGTGGCTGGGGCAGGGTGTTTGCAGGGTGTTTGCAGCCGTATATTCGAAGTGTTTCGGCACTCCCTCTATGACTGTACTCCCCGCCGTGATTAAACGTGTTCAAGATGAACACGGTGCTGAAGCGGCTGTATAGCTGGGGATGAGACTGGTGGGGGTGTTCGACGTGGTTGCTGATCTGATCCTTGCCAATGTCAAGGGCGATGCGGTAAGCTTTCAAGTCGCTAACGGCTTGGAGGCTGTGCCTGATGCAGACAAACCAAGCGAATTACCGAAGATTATTGCAAAGGCTTATAAAACAATAGGCCGCAATAGTTTGGGAATTAAGCCTTTTACTCAGACGCAAACACAATCTCAAACACAACAGAAAGCTCAGTCTGATAAAGACGGGCATCCAGTCTTTCCTAAAAAGAACTGGAAAAATAAAAAACAGGGGCAGCAACAACAGAAGCAGGGTTCGCGTGCTGGTTCACCGACACCTGACACTTCTGAGCGTACTTATGACTTGCGCGACTGCATGACAATTAGGACGCCTGATTGGTTTCAAGTCCCTGATCAGCGCTCTCCTCGTTCTTTACAGGACACATCTGGCTCTCAAGTCGGTGCTGGAGATCGCCAGGATCGTGGCAAGAGTCATCCTGCACCACAGGGACGTGATCAGCCTCGTCAGTTTGACGTCAAGGGGAAACAAGAGGAGCAACCACGCTTCTGTGCCCTGTTTCCAAAGAAAAAGGTTGCCGCTTTGACAGCGAGATATGCCTCAGATGGTGAGAACCCGACTGCTGGATTGGACTTGGGCGGTGACTCTGCTCAACAGCGCAGCGGAAGTTACCATAGTGCGGGAGGCACTGCGTCCTTGTCTGGAGGCGACAGCAACTGAAACTTTCATTACAGTAGAAACAGCTGACACCTGGGTTGCCCCCCGTATAGGCTGTATAATATAGTTTTTCAAATTGAAGGTGACATTGAACGTGTGGTCACAGGTATTTTTTGGGAGAATCTGACCGCTTCCTATGACATTTTGTTAGCAGAGGCAGATTGGCCGCCACCTTTTGTACTGGCCACATCAAGGGGGGAGGACGTGATTCTTCCAAGTTTTTCGCGTTACGTCCCCAAGGAGCATGCAGAGGCTTTTGCAGCTGAGTGGGCTTTGGCCCTGGCGCCGGCAGTGTACCGTAATCAAGTGGGCTGGGATAAAGATTCTCCGCCACATGAGATTCCATTGCGGTCTATGCCTCAACCTCAACCCCAATATCCCATCCGGCGGGAAGCCAAAGGTCCCGTTTCTGATGTTCTAACTGAGTTGGAGTATCAAGGAGTGATTGAGACATGTGTGTCACCGATGAAAAATCCTCTTTTTACTGTGTCCAAACCCAATGGGTCTTATCGCAAAGTTTTAGATTACCGGCATTTGAACTCTCATTGTCGTACTTGTGCGGTACAGAATACCCATAGCTCTGCTCTTGTGGACAGTATTGTTCGTAAAAAATATAAAACGACACTTGACATTTCCAATGGCTTTTACAGTCATAACCTGGCCCCTGAATGTAGTCAATGGACCGCATTCACGGCCGGTGGAAGACAGAAAAAATGTCGGCGTTTACCTATGGGGTATAAGAATAGCCCCGGGGTTTTCACCGCACGTGTTGTCTCTTTGTTAGACAGCATAGACCCAGATGCATACTCGTATGTTGATGATATTTAACTCACAGACGCCGAATTATGGCCGCATCTATGCCGTGTTGACTGCATCATCCTTGAGTTTGCGGATTACAGATACAAATGTAATTTTACTACATCACACATCGCTTGCTATGCGGTGCTGTTTTTGGGCTATGAGCTCAATAATGAAGGTCGGGACTTGGCACCCCACTTTCTGGAGAAATGCGCACGCTTGCAATCTCCGACTACCCTGAAAAAACTGCAGTCTTTGCTGGAATTTTTGAATTTCGGGAGGTCTTACATTCCGGAGTGTGCCCAGCGTATCAAGCCTCTTTATGCTTTGATACAACCTACCTTTTCAAAAGCCAGCTGGCTCCCGGAACATTCTGCTATTCTGCATTCTTTGCAATCTGACTTGCTTGAATCTAAGTACTTGTTGACACATGATAACCACACAAACCTGGTGATACGAATCGTGCTAGGTGCAGTGGGTTTCACTTACTTGACGTACAATGAAGGCGACACAGTACCTATTGCATACAAATCACATTTGTACACTTCAGCCGAAATGCGGTTTTCCTCTGTCGAAAAGGTTTTGACAGCTGTGCAGATGGCGGTCCTGAAGGAACGCGCACTGGCACAGGGGAAGCGCATTTTAGTGGTTACACCTTTCCCTGCTTTGGAAGCAGTAACTAAGGCGAGTGTGCCAAACTCTAAAGCATTACATCCCTGTTGGATACAATGGGCTACTTCTTTGACGTCTCCGGATGTCACGTTTATCTTTGACCCTCTCTTCAGACACAGGAGTTCTTGCAGTATGAGCACGTTCATCCACCTCCTCTGTCTTTGCTTCCCTTAGAAGAGTACACATGTATCATCTACACCGACCAGCCACTGGTTCTAAACATGCTTATTCAGCGGCTTGCGCTATTGTGGCTGGTACGATGGTGAATGGAGAATTCAAGTCTAGTATAGTGCATACACAGGGTGCTAGGGGACTGTACCGCCCAATTGTCCGAGCTGCGCGCTTTGGTTCTTGCTCTCGAGTTTGCAGATCCGAGTGTTTCTACACTCATTGTGTGCGATTCTTACTACTGTGTTCAGTCTTTCAATGACAACTTATTCTTTTGGTCTCAAAATGATTATTGAGATTCTAAAGGCAGCAAAATTAAGCATAAAACGCTTTGGGTTCGAGTGGCGGATCTTAAACAACGTCTGCCACTCACACATGTTATACATACTCTTGGCCATCAGCGTGTGGGAGCACACGCTCTTGGGAATTGTTTGGCTGATGAAGCAGCCAAATCTCCAGTAGCCACGTGTTCCGTAGCAGCCGTTACAAGGTCCATGACTAAAATTGATAATGACATTTTGGCAGCAATTGCTGCAACTGCGGAGGGCTCTAATTATCCACAGGGTTTCCCTTCAAAGTATTCTTATCAGTTAACTCCTGAAAATGTTCCTTTTGCTAGAATACCTGACGTTGGAGATCGGCTGATTCCCAACGTTGACCGCAGACACACTTTGATCAAAACCGCCCACGAAGGTATTGCTTCGGCCCATGCTGGAGTGTCCGCGACTGTTTCTATCTTGCAGCAACGTTATTGGTGGCGTGGTTTATATAAACAGACCTGTACTTATGTGCTTTCGTGTGACATCTGTCAACAAATCAAGCCTTCTATGGTAACACATCCACCACAAACACCCCTTTGCCTGTGTATATCTTGATCACTGCGGTCCATTTACTTCTGATACTGTATATAAATACATTTTGGTTGCAGTTGATTCGTGCACTAGATTCCTTTGGGTTTGGCCACAACGCAGTGCTGACGCTCGAAATGTCATCAGGGATTTGCGTGTCTTTGTAGGGATTTTTGCCTGTGGCACCTTTCATTCAGACCAAGGTCCTGTGTTCGCCTCTAAGGCATACAGGGATGCGATGAAGTCTTTGGGGGTGCTGGTGCAGTTTTTGTCTCCATACAGGCCTGAGGGCAATTCAATTGTGGAACGAATGAACCGTGACTTAAAGCAATCCTTGACAGCTAGAGTCTTAGGTACTGGCAGGAACAGGCTGGCCCACTTGTATGGGGTTCAACGTGCACTTAATAATCTCCCTAGAAGACCTCTGGGTGGGCGGACTCCATACGAGATGCTCTTTGGCATCAAAATGTTTGTGCCAGACCTTGATGGTCTAGACGTTACGGCGGCAGCCGCGACCTTTGACATAGATAATCATTCTACTATGTTACAGGACCTACAAGAGACCCGTGCCCGTCTTGCTACTGAACATTTGCCTTCGGCAACAGATGCTGCACTGCTGATTCTGGTGGCCGGCTGGCTTCCAAAAGTTGGTGATCTGGTACGAGAGAAGTTGGAGAACAAAAAAGAATTTGGTCCCTCTTATCGTGCACCGGTTCCAGTGCTTGGCTTGAAGGGCACTCGTACAGTCATTTTACCACCGCTTCCTGGTCGCAAGGACAACAGATACATCTCGATTGACAATGTCAAGCTACAACATCTGGCCGATTCTGAATAGTGTGACGCCTGCTGTTTCGTGCCCCACAATTTCGAGAAATCCTGGGGTTAGCGCATCTTTCAGCTCACCTAATGACACTGTCATCAAGATGGACCCTGTGGTTGACCATTTATCTGTCCCTCCTGCTCCTTCCTGCAACGAGGACGTTGAGTATACTTATCCCACAAGTGATCTTTGCATGGCTTGCCTGAAGGCTCTTTACACCATGGCAGCTTTTCTTTTGACTCGTCTTCCACCACTTCAATTGGCCCTACCAAATTGTCTATTTTTGTTTCCTGGTTTAAACAGACTTATTTGGTACCTCCTTGGACATACATCTGGTTAATAATGATCACGATTTTTCTTTTTATGTCAATTGGGTTTGTGACGGTGTTTTTCCTACTCATCAATGGTCACTATTTACCTGAACGCTCTGCTGTGAACTTGGTTGATGGTATTCTGGCCCCTCACTCATCTTCCCACATTATGAAGCATGACCAATCTCTTGCTAACATTTCAGCATTTCCAGTTGCGGATGGCATCATCTGGGATAAAGTGGATTTTCAGGTCCATGGGCCAATGGAAATTATTAACGTTCCATACGTCTTTCGCGTTTCCATGGGTGATGTGGTTACAAAGGACATACGCTCAGACGACTGGGATGTGCATGCACTACAATCATTGTTTTCCGATTTGAAATATTATGCTGCTTTTAATGCTGAAGATTTATATTTAAATTCTGCCAATTATGCAGATTTATTCTGTTATCAACATTATGGACATATTTTCCTACATAAGACTAATACATTATGTCCTGTTGTCAATTACACACAGTGGGAACATTGCCCTGCACCATTAAAAGGTAGTTCGAAAACTCTTAGAGATAAATTTACATATTTTACAGACTTTGATAGGTCAACACCCGAGTCGTATTATTTTAAATTAAATGTTCCATCAACTCCCAAAGTAATGTTGACCCATACGAAATTAATGTATTCAAATTCTTTCAGACATGATCTGTCTGTCAAGGGTAATGATCACTGGAGGGCCACCGTTGATTTGAAATCGATCTGGGGTTCTAGGTCCTGGCAGGTATGAGGCACTGAAGCCTTACATCATGCCTGCCTCATCCCAACACAAATTTTGTTTTTAAATGAAACAGTTTACCAGACAACTTGCTTTGGTTTGGGAACTGCAACGAAGTTAAACGCCCCTGCCATTCCCTCTTTAGCTGAGTATAATAATTGGCGCATATACACAAATTATACCATTGAAGCCTTACAATCTTTGTTTCAAAATAACACGTTTAATGTATCTGAACTGGATTCTTTAGGTTGGCTAGTTTGGCAGACAAATTCGAATGCCTGCCAACTTCGTTTTCATAACACCAATTCAGGTTATATGCAAGACAGACCCGACCCAAGATTTCCAGATACACATTCGGTAACAACCTATTTGGTTGGAAAATTATGTCAACAGTGGTTGCAGCACTCTACACTATCATCCGTTAAACAACATTTATCGTTGTTGTCCAACAACATTAATTTGGCCGACTTTGTCTTGGGACCCAGGGTTCCTAGAACAAAGAGATTCTATTACGCAGCTTACAATGAAATATGGAAACTTTCACAGATTGAAGCGGCGTCACGTCTGCGGGAAATTGACCAAGCGAACTTAGAGAAGGTTCTAGCTGTTGTCGATAATAGTATTAACACACTATCTTCCCACATTTACACACTAGATAATATTGTTTCTTCTGTTATTGATATTGTGCAAGAAGATGTGTCTCTGTTATATCATGGTCAAAATCAATTGCGTTCTGTCATGCAATTCGCATGGACTTTGCAAACTCTAAAAATGGGAAAAGTACCATGGGATTATTTAAATGCGACTGCTTTGTTTTTACCATTTAATTTAACTGACAAACAGCAGTTCATGTCCATGAAAGATGCAACTTACACTCTTCTACACATATAAAAAATAGACCCTTTGCCCTTTTCTGTAGCGGAAACTGACACTGCTGTTTGGCTAATTCATGGGGTCATATCATTGCCTTTCTCGCTGTTCCAATTCAGCTCCTGTATGAAACATTACCCGTTAAGCCGCTTTGAACCCCTGGGTAGCGCTTTTCTTCATCTACTGTGGTCTTTGCCTTTTACCTACCGATGTTTACGGGAAGAAACTGAAGTATACCTTACAGGGGAGGACTGTGATTCTACAGTGGGTCATTCCCTTGTTTGCAAAAATATCAAGTTGCACGGAGCATGTAATATGTCAGCTCCGAACCTTGCTTGTGTTTTAAAAGGTAATCCGGTTCCCGCAATAATTCCCACGTTCACTCTGCTTCCTAACGGTAATTATCTTATTCTAAATAACCAAGAATGCTGCGGCTTGCTGGCTGGCATACCATACATAGTAACGGTTTCACAGCGCGTAATTTGTTGTAAAAATGTGCTTTTTCCTCCCCCGCGTGGGCAGCTCGATAGCTCGATTTGGCTGTCCATACCAACTTTGAAAGCAGATTTCAACAAGTTGAGCAGATTAAAGGCGCTTTTAACCACAAGAAGTCGCCCTTACTTCCGCACGAGAAACCTTCAACCTGCAGGTGGCTAGCACTGCTAGTGAAATTCAAACACTTTTAACCACTAATCTCCCACTGCATTTTGGGGAGATAATACACCGCATATTTAATGCGTCTGACACAAGTGGCCTAGCTCATTTTTTTTAAAGCTGTCGGCTCTGGCCTTGTGACTTCTTTTCAGACAATATTTGGTGTTATACCTGCATTCATTCATTCTATCTTTTCCAGCGTCTTTGGTGGATTCCCTTTAATGCTGGCGTTAGCTGCTGGAATCCTGCTTCTACTGTGTCTGCTGCACAATGGCTGCTCCTCTTTTGGTACTGCACAGACAAGATCGGCTGCGATTGCTCCGTGACCGTATGCATAAATGCTTCGGTACACTACCACTGGCAGCTCTCAGTGTGTCTTATGGGTTGTCCTTCCGCTTTCCATACTTCACTTGCGTGCAACCTGTCTTTTCATGTCTACAATGTCCATTTACATGGGCATTGGATTTGTGCCTCTCCAATTCGTCATGTCCGGACCCGGATTTCGACCAGCTGGTGGGTCCCTTAGTGGCCCATGAGCGGGACTGTTCTGGGGTTGGCTTTATGGCGCATGCGGCTGCACTTGTAATCTTGGCTCAATGGGATGTCTGTGAGGCTGCGCAGAATCTCCTACTTCAAAGTTACATCGAATATCACGCAAGTTGTCCGGAAATGCTAATGGAGGCACCCGCATATGAGGAGCACACCTGTTCATTCGATTTGATGAACTGGATGGCATCCCTTTTTTCTACCAGCAACAATGATTTCCTTCTGGAGGGTATTGCATTTTATTGCTCCTACATTCTGATGGATTAAATTCACCAGTCCTTGGATTTCTGAAGCCTTTTAAACAAACTTACTTTTTTCCTAATAGTTTTTTTTTCTTTCACTCACACTTTTGAACTCTGCTCGCACTTTTTGAACTCTGTTTTCGTACTATGTCTACATGCGATGACCATACCAGGGGTAGGGTGTAGTATGGATTGTGGGTCCATTGTTGACATCTGCTAAGTTAGCATGAGCTTCGCTGCAATGAGGCTGCTTTTGCGCATGACACTGCATGCATAGATTTTGCAAGACTCTTTTTGTGCCCTTTCATATGAGAACTGTCTGCTTTTCGCGTTCTCTGCTGTGCTCTGTGGTTTAGTCTGCACACGATGTACAAGGTCGATCAACAATGCCCCTTGTTATTCTGTTCTGGTCAGTCCCTCGCACCTAGACATAACATGACACACAGCTGCACTACTGAAAATCGTATGCTTTAATATTGCAAGCTAAACATGTGGTGCAGGCACTTGGAGAGATTCCTTTACGGAGAGAAGAGCTGTGCTTGTCCTGAGATGTAAACCTTTCATTTAGGCCTTGAGGTATGGGGTCTGCTGACAAAGCCCAGAGGTCTTCTTTTTTATAATAAACTATTTCTTACCACGGGAGGGTGGTTAGGTATTGTAGCCCTTTTCCACTGTCTGTACAAAATGATATCCCCGTTTATAATCTATGGAATTGTGACAATGCTGACTATATTGTGTTTATGCATTTTGCTGCTAGTAATGGCACGTGTACTGTACCATAGAGCGCGTTAGTTAAAATAAACATTTTAAACTCTACCGTGACTCTGATTACTCGCATTGTGGACAAGTATGAGTGAGTGAGCGAAAGAGTTGTCTGGCGCCCGCGATTCCTGAGAGAGTCAGGAGTGTTGTGTTCTGGGTTGTCTAATCATTGGTAGCTTCGCTGTTAGTCGGAGAACAAATGAGACACTATAGCTAGTCGGTTTGGGATTTTGGGTACTAATGTGGTAGGTTGGTACACCCCTATTCGCTGAGGTCCCGTTTTCCTGTGCATAGTTCTGTATATGTGCAGAATCCCTGCAACAAGGGAACTTTCCAGATCCAGATGTGGTTCTGGTGGCACCAGGTATAAATATTGGACCTCCAGAGTCACTCATCAGTTCACTCCTGGACCTGCGGAGGACTCTCACAAGGACTGCCTAGTACTTTAGAGGAGTGAGCCTAGGCCTGGGTGAAACTGGGAAATTGTAATTACACCAGAGTAATCAGAGTAGTTTCACTAATTACGCAATACTCTTGTGATGCAAAATTACTGAAATTATGCAATTATGCCAGCTTGAACAATTAAGAGTAATTTGGGGCACAAATCCTACCACAGGCGCATGGGAACAATGAACTAAGAGAGAGCGAGCAGCGGCTGACTACTCCTGTTCATGTCCTGTAGCATTTAGTGCTATTTTCTTAGTGAAAAATGCATTCTCTGGCCCATTTTGGAAAATAGCGTTAAATGCTTGATTACGCTTATCACATAGTTACACATAAATACAAGTAATTCTGAGGTAATTACACCAGAGAGAATTACACTAGTTACGCCCACCCCTACTTGAGGCCTTCTTGGTACTTCAGAGGACTGTCCTGCAGCTACCAGAAGATGTCCCTGCTGCTTGAAGCCTGCCTTATACCCTCAAAGTACTGTCCTGCTGCTTGAGGCCTGCCTTTCTGCTTTATCCCAAGACTACCAGATTGACTCCAAGGGCTAGTTGACTAGGCTCCTGTTCTGAGCTACAAGGACACAACAGGCTGAAATAACCTTGAACCTGGACGCTGCCTAAAGTGAGCACTGCCCTCAAAGTGCTGCCCAGCAGTTCTGGGCCCTTAGAAGTGGTGTTAAAGGTGCCCAAACAGCCAAAAACTGAAACTTGGGACTTTGAAAATTATTCACCAGAAAGCAGCCTGAGAACTGACAGGAGACACGGATTTACCTGCTCATCAAACCACCCAAGGTGCATCGCTAGTCGACCCTGACTTCGCAGTAGCTCCCACAATGTTCTGAAAGGGTATGGGGCCTTGTGGAGCCCTTGTCAGCCAAAACCTGCAGCTTCCTCCTGCTGGAGATTTTTGACTTCCGAAAAAGAGACTAAGACCAGATGTAGACATCTTCACCGCAACTTTGTCCAACGGCTCCCCGAAGTGTCCTCCCAGATGCCATTGGCTTTCCTGCCCCTCTGAACTTTTCCTTTCTCAGAGAGTTTTTCTTCAAAATGTATTCTAAGTCTGACAGTAAGCCAAGAATGCCCCCTTTGATCTTTTAGGTGCTATTTTCCACTAAAAACTTTAAAAATTCATAACTCCTGTCTACTGATTAGATTTCATGTGTTTTGGTGCCAAATTATTTATTATTTGTTTCTCTATTTTGGAAATCAGTGTTGGATTTTTCACTTTATTCCTGTTTGTGTGCTGCATAAATACACATTTCCTCTAAGTTAATCTGACTGCTTTCATGCCAAGCTAACAGCGTGTTAAGCACAGGTTAATTTAATGACTTTTTTGGATCACCCTAATAGAGGTAGTGGTTGTTGTTTGAGACATGTCTTTACACCCTCAATCAAAAACCCAATTTACTACAATATGTATGAGGATTATAAGAAAGGATGAAAACAAGAGAGGAAATTTGGAAGAATGAAATTCACCTTTGCACATGATCTCCGCAACTTATTTGCTCTCTGACATTGGATTGATTGGCATATTTTATCTCTGGGCACTGCTAAAAAGGTTCCGAGGGTGCTTGCTCTGTCCTTTTAACATAGTAAATGATTGGTTCACTGCACTTCATGTATTTACCTTTTAAATAAGGTCATGAAAATATGTTGTGGGAAGTGAACCAGTGGCATAAATGCTGTGTCACATGTGCGTAAATATGCACCACCCGAATGGGTGCCTTTAAAAGAATGGATCTCAGGCCTGCTATTTCAATTCTGAAAGCTGCAGCAAACACATGCCAAAAGAAACCATTGTTACATATCTAAGTCACCAACAAAGTAGCGGCTTGACACCCATCAGGTTTAGGTGCATAATGTGCAAAAGTGCGACATGCCTAAGATTTAAACCAGTAAGTCCTGTAGCAAAAACTACCTTTCATGAAAGTTATCATAGGTTGTGATAAATTATTCCTATGCCAAAAGTCTATTTGTGAGTAAAAGTCATAATTTACATAGGTTTGATAAAGATGGTGAAGTCATCCATGCAACATTTTATTGTTTCTCAAAAGTATAACACCATGGTGAAGGCAGTTTTATGCTAAATATATGGCAAAGATGATTTTATGAAAATCCTCTTCTCTTCCTGAAATACTGACCAGTAGTTTAATTCATTTCTGACTCTTAACTCTTTGAGGTGTAGAATGCTTTTCTGGGAGAGAACAACAGACTTTGCCTGTCAGATGCCCCAGGCAGGAAAAAAAGGAGTTAATTGCAAGCTATTTATCCCTACTGATCTTGTCGTAAGGGATAGGGAAGTGGACAGAAAGAGCCAATGATATTTGTAGGAAGGTGGAATCTGACTATATGGTTGCCCCCACTTTTTTCCTGGTGTTTTGCTGGTTTATGACTTAGTTGGACTGGGATCCTGCTATTCAGGGCCCAAGTCTATCTGCTTCCTCTAAAATGGTTTCCATGTGCCTTAGGCACATCTCTGATTGGAATCTGGAGTGCCCTTATAAGTCCCTAGTATATGGTATACTATGTACCCAGGGCATAGGTACCTCAGAGGCCTGCCAGGGGCTGAAGCATGTATTGTGCCACCCCTGGAAGGCCAGCCAAAAGGACACCACAGGTCTGCTACTGCAGCCTGGGTAAGGTGGTGCATGCATCCCTTACTGTGATATAGGCTACCTATATCACTACATACATACACACATATAAACCTGTAAGTCACTCCTATGGCAGGCCTTATCAATCCTGAAGGCAGAGTGCGTGGTTCCTATGTGAGAGGGTGCCCCTGCATGAGCTGGGCCCCTCTGCAGCGTTCGGAGACCCTTCTCTGATGCTGTTTGTAGTGCAGCCCGACCATATACTCTTAAGCGCATTATAACCTCGCGTTAAATGCTAACTTTGGGATGGCCGCACGGAAACATGTCGTGTTTGGTGTCAAACATCTTGGAATACTACCCCCGCCAGTTCTGCCGGCGGGGGTAGCATTCCACCCTTCTAGAGGGAGAGAGACATGTACACACCGGTATACCCGGTACTGACTTTCCAGAGCCCTGGCATCACAAAATGGATGCTGCTGCCACAGACACGAGTCTGGCCTCCTGCTGCTGACCGAAACTCCGGCAGGGGAGGCCTGGACAATAGGTTTCCTGTCCCAGGGAGGTGTAACCACCTCCCCAGACAGGATAGTGTGTATTGGGGCTGGGCGGGAGCACTCTCTGGTGCTTTGAAGTCCTGCACTGGGGGCACATTTGGTGTCCCTGTGCATACCCCAGTTCAAACCGGCTCAGGGGCTTCCAGCCCCTGCTCTGGCGCGAAACTGGACAAAGGGAAAGGGGTGTAACCACCCCTCTGCCCTGACCCTCCCATAGGTGGGTCCACAGAGTATGTCCAACCCCCTATCTTAGTATAAGTATGGGACCCCAGTCCTTAGGACTTTAGATTAACCTGGACAAAACTCTGACACAGAATCCTGGACCTTCGACGCTCTACTTCAAGATTAGAGGACTGAAGAATCTCCCTTGGGGTCAAGGAGTGACTCCCCTGCTTGGCAGGCACCAAAGAAGCAATTGTCTGGTCTGCATCGCTGAAGCTCCCGCCGGACGCCGAAGTCTTTGCATCACCAGAGGTGGATTTACAGACTTCCCCGAGGCTGCCCTGAGTCCCCAGCAAAGCTGAGGCCCGTAGCTGTCTTGGGTAACGTGGAACCATGACCACTAAACACCGATTGCATTTGCAAGTGCATCCTCTTCTGGGTCTCCCACGAAGTTGTGCTTTGGGCTCCGAGTAGCCCCAGCCTCCAGCACCAACTGCACTGAAGATCACTGGCCTCCACTCCACGAGTGTCCTGTGAGCCAGCTCCACGTGCGTCGACTCGAGGCTCCTTCGCGGTCGCTAGTCCATTGGCTAGTAGGCCCTCCCGAAGGCCAATCTTCTTCTGCTTGGGCTCCCTGGTTGCTCCGGGCGTGCCCTGACTTACCCTTGCTGGGTGAGTCCCACAGACCTTGCTGGTCTGCAACATCGTCCTTCTTCCATTTCCAAGAGACTTGCCGTTGCCAAGGCTTGTTGGGTCCAATCCGGTCGCCGACACCCCTGCAATCGACAGACGTCGTGGGACAGCTCGAATCCAGCTCCTGGCTGTCGTCGACGCCTCCTGGACCTCGTGGCTGAAGAGTCAAGACAACCGCCAACCTACCTGAAGCACTCGACATCGGTGGGCATCTGCTCATCGCCTTCCTGGTCACTGGCTAGTGACCCAGACTCTGTCCCCTCTGCTTTCAGGTTCTTCAAATCTTCGATCCACCTTTGGATCCACCCGAACACTTTCAACTTGGCCACCAGCAGCACTTTGCAGCAGATCGCCATTGAAAACGACGACGAAACCCGACCCCGAAAGACACCTATGCACCCGGCTCCCCTGGGTGAGGTAACTCGAGTACTCCGGTGCTCCCGTGGGTATTGACACTAGAACAGCCTAGTTCTAAAAGGGTTTGCTCCAAGTCCTCCTCTAAGTGTCCCTTTTCTTTTAAATTCCAACCGCGACTTTCCCCATAGAAGTCAACGGCGATTCGCGGCTGTGTTCATACACTGCACGCGTCCCCCGTGGGTCCCCTGTGTCACTACCTTGGGTGGTTCCTTGTGGTCCAAGCACTTCTACAGGCTCTAGGCCCTGTGTCTAGCTCAGTCGTGGTTCTTATACCACTTATTTGGTATATGGTTTGGTACGCCCCTGGAGCTCAAACGTGTATTTGTGCTATTACTGTAGATAACTAACTACTTTCAAACTCTAGCCTCATAAAGAGACTAGAGGGGTGTGTTTAGCAATAAATACATATATTTTGAATATATACCTGGTGTGGTCCTCTTTCATTTGGTCACTCAAGAGATTATAGACTGGTAAAACAAGCTGCTTTACATTCCTTCAAGACTTAGCCTGAAGGCTGCTCTCCATAGCTACCACTAGGATAGCTTTCAATAAAGGTTGTCTTTAACCTATCTCCAATAAGGGGTTGTTTGGACTGGTGCAAGGGGCCCACTATAATTAGTGGACAGCATATGCCAGGCCAACTTCTCACATTGGTGTGCAGCGTGTGGGATTCCAGCTTGCTATTGTTTTACCAGATAATCTCAATTGAATTGATCAACTGAAAACCACTAAGGGTACCTAAGGTACATATAAATCAAGCTTAGTATACAGTAAGTTCTACTGAACTTAGAGTTGTGTGTTAAGGGATAGCACACCCTTTCTACAACTCAAGAGAGTTTAGTAGGCCACACTAGAGTAGGTAGTGCATACACCACACCTCACTAGTAATGTCTTCAAAGCCAGGACCCAGTGAGTCCTTGCCAGAAGCCAGTGGGCTTCTTCCCTCCAAGTATGATAAACTCCCATTCTTGGAATTGAGAGCATTATGCAATACTAGGAAGCTGAAGGCAGGCAAAAGTGCCAGCACCCAACACCTCAGGGAGGTGTTACTGGCTGATGATCTCAGCAGGCCCCTAGGGTCTGAAGGGGTAGGCAGAGAGGGTGGGGCAGAAGATGAGGAAGGGGTCAGGGGTGAAGAAACCCAGGACCCCCCCTCTGAAACTGGCCAGGAAGGTGAAAATGACCTTGTCCTGGAGAAAGCAATTCCTCCTGTGGAGGAGGAGGAGGATCAGAATGACCTCCCCTTTGTCCCCCCAGGAAGAATTGTGAGTGTGCCCAGAAGGTCTAGATCTCCTTCTCAGGAGTCTAACCACTCTGACACCTCAATAGGGACCTCTGTCTCCTCTCATAGGAGAGAATCCTCTCATGACAGGAGAAAGAGACTGATTGAGTATGAGCAAGCCCAGCTTGAACTCAGAAAACAGCAGTTGGCTATAGACAGGGAGTCCCTAGATCTCTACAAAGAGAGAAAAAAGATGGGACTAGAGTCCCATGGTGGCAGCAATTTCCCCAGAGATAGGGAAAGGTCTTATGACCATAGAAACCTGAGCAAGATTGTCCCTCCTACCAGAGTGGGGATGACATCCACAAATGGATAACTGCTCTAGAGAGGGCCTGTAAAGTACAGAGGGTCCCTCAGGAGCAGTGGGCAGCAATCTTGTGGCTCTCCTTTGCAGATAAAGGTAGAGATAAGCTCCTCACTGTTAGAGAGGAGGATGCTGACAATTACAAAGTCTTGAAGAGTGCTCTGATAGATGGGTTTGGCCTAACCACTGAACAGTATAGGTTGAAGTTCAGAGACACCCAAAAGGCTCAGACTCAAGACTGGGTTGATTTTGTAGATTGTGCTACTAAGGCTCTGGAAGGTTGGATACATGGCAACAAGGTGCATGACTTTTTAGGATTGTACAATTTGATTATGAGGGAGCAGATCCTTAATAATTGTCAAAACCAGCTTTTACACCAGTACCTGGTGGACTCTGATCTGACCTCTCCCCAAGAATTGGGAAAGAAGGCAGACAAATGAGTCAGAACCAGAGTAAAGACTAAGAATCAGGGTGGTGACCAGAAGAAAGATTCTACCAAGTCCCAAGAGAAAGGTGGGGATAAATCTAAGGATAAATCCACTACAGGGCCCCAAAAGTCCTCTTCTGGGGGTGGGTCCCAAACTCCTTCCTCTCCTGAAAAGAAACCATATTGCCATGTCTGTAAAAAGCCTGGACACTGGAAAACTGATCCCAGTTGCCCCAGAATTGGCAATAAAGAAAATGTTCCTCCAACAACTACTACCACCCCTCCTGGTACTACCAGTAGTAATCCTCCAGTTGGGAGTAGTGTACCCAGAAAGTTAGGTGCTTTTGCAAGAGGAACAGAGGTGGGCCCTAGTTTAGACAGGACCCCCTCAACAGACTCCTCTGACTCTGATGGTGGTATAGGATTCGCCACCTTTACCATGGGTCCCAAGGCATTGGGCAGGTACAGACTGGAGCCAATAATTAATGGTCAGAAAGCTGTGGCATTTAGGGACACAGGGGCAAGTGTCACCATGGTGGCAGGGAAACTAGTCCCCCCTCACCAGCTTTTACCTGAGTTTAAATACCAGGTAACCAACATTGATGGTGTCAGAACAGATCACCCCATGGCCATAGTCAATCTCAGCTGGGAAGGGGTCACAGGCCCAAAAAGAGTGGCAGTGTCCCCAACCTTGCCTGTAGATTGCCTGATGGGCAATGATCTGGAAATTTCAGCTTGGGCTGAAGTTGAACACCAAACCCATCTGAGAATGCTGGGCGTCCCTGTAAAGGTTAGTGGGGCTGTGATGGCCACAGCCCAAGCCCAGGGAAATTTTGGAGAGATATGGAGCCTGGAAGAATGGCCCACTCTCCCCCAAAAGAGAGCACAAGGGTTGAAGAAAAGACTTCTTCCCTCCAGACAGTAGGTAAGGGTCAGCCTCCTCAGGGAACTGACCCTACCCCTAGTGAAGGAACTGCCCCAGAGGTAGTCAGGCCTGGCCTGGCCCCACCCCTGATGGCAGAGGACCCTTCCAAGGTGGTACCCAGTCTGGAGCAGGTAACATGCCCCTCTCTACCCTGCCTCAGTCAGCCCAGGGCTGCAGAGGTCAGGGAGGTCAGTGGACCCCCCCGGGGCCCCTGTCCAGAGGAACCCCCCCATCAGCAGATTAGGGGCACCCAGTCTAGTAGCCCTAGCCAGGTGAAAATTCCTCAACACACTGAGGGATCCCCCATACCTTTGTGTAGGGACCTCCCCCAGAAGGACTCTGTTAGGCAAGGGCAAACCTGGGACCAAAAGGTTCCAACCCTGCCATGTCCCTCCAGTGGTCCATCCAAAGGGACCCAACCCCCAGCTGTAGGCAGCCAAAGGTTGACCCTTAGAGCACAGTGCAACTCAGTCATGAAAAGACAGGCATACATGGTGACCAGTGATCTGAGGAAGCTGAGACCAACCTTCCTAGGGCCTCACTTCCCTTCTCAGACACCTCACCAGCCTTGTACTTTACCAAAGCACACCACAGGTAGTAATTCCCCATGGTGGAGACCCTCTCATACCCTTAGGGTGAGGGATTGCTTAGTGGACCATAAGATAGGGGGCAACCATGCTAGTGCAGGTGCTTCCTTATATGGCCACTTAGTCAATAAAGGCTCAACTGGCCAGGTTAGCCTTATCTCCTTTCGTTTGGGGGGGGGGTGTTATGTAGGAAGGTGGAATCTGACTATATGGTTGCCCCCACTTTTTTCCTGGTGTTTTGCTGGTTTATGACTTAGTTGGACTGGGATCCTGCTATTCAGGGCAACAGTCTATCTGCTTCCTCTAAAATGGTTTCCATGTGCCTTAAGCACATCTCTGATTGGAATCTGGAGTGCCCTTATAAGTCCCTAGTATATGGTATACTATGTACCCAGGGCATAGGTACCTCAGAGGCCTGCCAGGGGCTGAAGCATGTATTGTGCCACCCCTGGAAGGCCAGCCAAAAGGACACCACAGGTCTGCTACTGCAGCCTGGGTAAGGTGGTGCATGCACCCCTTACTGTGATATAGGCTACCTATATCACTACATACATACACACATATAAACCTATAAGTCACTCCTATGGCAGGCCTTATCAATCCTGAAGGCAGAGTGCGTGGTTCCTATGTGAGAGGGTGCCCCTGCATGAGCTGGGCCCCTCTGCAGCGTTCAGAGACCCTTCTCTGATGCTGTTTGTAGGGCAGCCCGACCATATACTCTTAAGCGCATTATAACCTCGCGTTAAATGCTAACTTTGGGATGGCTGCACGGAAAAATGTCGTGTTTGGTGTCAAACATCTTGGAATACTACCCCCGCCAGTTCTGCCAGCGGGGGTAGCATTCCACCCTTCTAGAGGGAGAGACATGTACACACCGGTATACCCTGTACTGACTTTCCAGAGCCCTGGCATCACAAAATGGATGCCGCTGCCACAGACACGAGTCTGGCCTCCTGCTGCTGACCGAAACTCCGGCAGGGGAGGCCTGGACAATAGGTTTCCTGTCCCAGGGAGGTGTAACCACCTCCCCAGACAGGATAGTGTGTATTGGGGCTGGGCGGGAGCACTCTCTGGTGCTTTGAAGTCCTGCACTGGGGGCACATTTGGTGTCCCTGTGCATACCCCAGTTCAAACCGGCTCAGGGGCTTCTAGCCCCTGCTCTGGCGCGAAACTGGACAAAGGGAAAGGGGTGTAACCACCCCTCTGCCCTGACCCTCCCATAGGTGGGTCCACAGAGTATGTCCAACCCCCTATCTTAGTATAAGTATGGGACCCCAATCCTTAGGACTTTAGATTAACCTGGACGAAACTCTGACACAGAATCCTGGACCTTCGACACTCTACTTCAAGATTAGAGGACTGAAGAATCTCCCTTGGGGTCAAGGAGTGACTCCCCTGCTTGGCAGGCACCAAAGAAGCAATTGCCCGGTCTGCATCGCTGAAGCTCCCACCGGACGCCGAAGTCTTTGCATCACCAGAGGTAGATTTCCAGACTTCCCCGAGGCTGCCTTGAGTCCCCAGCAAAGCTGAGGCCCGTAGCTATCGTGGGTAACGTGGAACCGTGACCCCTGGACACCGATAGCATTTGCAAGTGCATCCTCTTCTGGGTCTCTCACGAAGTTGTGCTTTGGGCTCCGAGTAGCCCCAGCCTCCAGCACCGACTGCACCGAAGATCACTGGCCTCCACTCCACGAGTGTCCTGTGAGCCAGCTCCACGTGCGTCGACTCGAGGCTCCTTTGCGGTCACTAGTCCGTTGGCTAGTAGGCCCTCCCGAAGGCCAATCTTCTTCTGCTTGGGCTCCCTGGTTGCTCCAGGCGTGCCCTGACTTACCCTCGCTGGGTGAGTCCCACAGACCTTGCTGGTCTGCAACATCGTCCTTCTTCCATTTCCACGAGACTTGCCGTTGCCAAGGCTTGTTGGGTCCAATCCGGTCGCCGACACCCCTGCAATCGACAGACGTCGTGGGACAGCTCGAATCCAGCTCCTGGTTGTCGTAGACGCCTCCTGGACCTCGTGGCTGAAGAGTCAAGACAACCGTCAACCTACCTGAAGCACTCGACATCGGTGGGCATCTGCTCATCGCCTTCCTGGTCACAGGCTAGTGTCCCAGACTCTGTCCCCTCTGCTTTCAGGTTCTTCAAATCTTCGATCCACCTTTGGATCCACCCGAACACTTTCGACTTGGCCGCCAGCAGCACTTTGCAGCAGATCGCCATTGAAAACGACGACGAAACCCGACCCCGAAAGACACCTATGCACCCGGCTCCCCTGGGTGAGGTAACTCGAGTACTCCGGTGCTCCCGTGGGTATTGACACTAGAACAGCCTAGTTCTAAAAGGGTTTGCTCCAAGTCCTCCTCTAAGTGTCCCTTTTCTTTTAAATTCCAACCGCGACTTTCCCCATAGAAATCAACGGCGATTCGCGGCTGTGTTCATACACTGCACGCGTCCCCCGTGGGTCCCCTGTGTCACTACCTTGGGTGGTTCCTTGTGGTCCAAGCACTTCTACAGGCTCTAGGCCCTGTGTCTAGCTCAGTCGTGGTTCTTATACCACTTTATTGGTATATGGTTTGGTATGCCCCTGGGGCTCAAACGTGTATTTGTGCTATTACTGTAGATAACTAACTTATAACTTATGTACTTCGAACTCTAGCCTCATAAAGAGACTAGAGGGGTGTGTTTAGCAATAAATACATATATTTTGAATATATACCTGGTGTGGTCCTCTTTCATTTGGTCACTCAAGAGATTATAGACTGGTAAAACAAGCTGCTTTACATTCCTTCAAGACTTAGCCTGAAGGCTGCTCTCCATAGCTACCACTAGGATAGCTTTCAATAAAGGTTGTCTTTAACCTATCTCCAATAAGGGGTTGTTTGGACTGGTGCAAGGTGCCCACTATAATTAGTGGACAGCATATGCCAGGCCAACTTCTCACAATATTACAAAACAGTCTCTGGTCCTGATGGGTGGCATGTTTATAATAAACAAGGCGCTGATGTTAGGATGGCCTTTCATGGTGTCCTTTTCTAAGCCAGGTTGTGTCCACTTACAATAGGAAATTATGAGGTCTCCAGAATCAGACAGCATTTGTTTTCCAGGGGAGTTCCAGCAAACAAAACAACCCCTTGGCAGGAGTTCAGAGCTCCAAACACTAACACTGGGGCCCTGCCATCTTGAATAGCCTCCTGAGCAAGTTTTCATTGGATTATACATGGTAAAACAGGAAGTGCTAAAAAGCAAGTATGTATTGACTGTGGATTTTTTTCCTTATAATTTGGATTAGGATTTATTATTTACCTGTTATAAGAAAGACTTCCCACTACTAGCACCTCAGAACAGATTTGACATGGAGGAACTACATAAGAGGAAGAACCTGTTACTCTTGTGCGCCTGCAATAGGTCTGAGGTCTAGACCTGCTCTCCTTCTGCCCTAGCCCTGGAGCTGCATTTTTGGTTCAGACCAGCTGGCCTCCTGTAGCCTCAGAGAGGTAAAAGACAAAGTTAGGGCACTTGAAAGACAAGCAAACAGTCAAATAGTGTCTGAACCCACCTTGTAAGACTTGGCTAAAGTGAGTGGTTGAGCTGCCCTACTCCAGTCTGTCTTGAGACCCTTGAAACCACCCCATGTGTTTTGAAGCTGTAGGAGTCCTCATTAGAAGATTTTTAATTACATGGGAAATTTGGAAGCATTTGAAACCTGGAAGGTAACTGACCCTGCTCTTGCTGGCCTCTGTGGGGAATAACAGTACTAGTAAATCAGTACTAGTAATTGTTTTTAGTCTTTGGTACAAACATGGCAAAAACAGCCTCCAGTGAACACTTTTGTAATGCAGATAGACTAACGCTGACTGTTACTTCCCCACTGGCACGGTTTAACATTGTAAACAAAAATAATTCAGATCTCCTGATCCCCTTATCCATTTTTTTGTATTTATTTTGGTTCAACTACAATTTCTTTTTTTTTCACTTAGTAGGTATTTTGACTCCAATGCATTTCTCTTGGGGAAAGTCTGCACTTTATCTACAAAGGCACTGGTAAAGTCACAGCCCCAAGGAATCCTCATTAATAACTGACTCACACTCACTGCTGCACGTTGTACCTACCAGAGCCTGAATCTCCCACTGGATACATTGTATCTGGGGGCTGGCTCATGGCTGAGTTGGGGCAAAGCAGGCTGGGTGATTTAAGGCACAGGCGGAACTAGGCAGGGAGATCATGTGGTTGTGAAGAATAATTAGAAGCATAGACTTTGTGCTTACAGCCTTGCCAGCCTATTTGCAGTACATTACCCTCGACATGCTGGAGGTGGCCAAAAACAACAAGCCCTCTCTTGCTCCCTGGAGTGACACCTTGTATGGTGTGCTGCCTCCCAGTACCCTAATTGCTGAGCATGCGTGTGTCCAGTAGGCACGCTGCAACAGACGCATTCTCTGACTTTCACAACATTACTGCCTGAGACGATGCTTATGCAGGCAGAGGCAAGTCAAGCTGCTGAGCAGTGAATACCGGTGCCTGCCTGCCTCGACCAGTTGAATTTTACGTAGCACCAGCGGTGACGTGACCAGAGACCTGCTGTGCTCAATGTTCCTCTCGAGCACCCGTCAGTATCTCAATGAAACCCATCAGACCACACCCATCTCTACCTCCAGCCCTGTGTTTGCCCGTGGTTTTTCCCGGGTGACCTCTGAGAATGGCTCATTTCACACTCGTACCATTCAGAAAAGCCTGTGATACCAGAATACATCTTTATAGAATTGCATCATGAATGCATCAGTTTTTTGTGGAGTGTACATGAAAAGTTCCTAACGCCTCCCCTTTTTCCTTTTCACATAATTGTATATAACTCATCAACACAAATGGCGCAGTACAATAAGTGATACATTGCAGCCCATGCACAGTGTTAACAAAATGTGTAATAAAATGTACAATGGGATCCACGAGCGCTAATATAACCAGAAGTTGAAATATACATGCTAAACAAAAAAAAACTCCTCTCAGAAACCTTTTATAGGTTTCCACATAAATTAGTCCAAATACAACCACGGGTAATATGTCCACGTGTTGGCCCCCTGTGAGTTAATAGGAGTCATCAGGATGGTTACCATCTGTCTATGCTTCTGTCTGTAAATTCAATTGGTCTGTCTGCCCAGGTATGCGTTAATGAATAGGCCACCACCACTATACAGTCAAATGATAAATGAAAGCTATCCGGTGTTCTCTTAAAATTGCCAGTGTCACACGGCTGGATAGCAACTTCTGATTTCATGGAAAGACAGGGGGCTAGCATTATGCATTATACCTTTATTTATCCGTTCTGAGCAGCAAATACTTCAAAGAAAAACTTCAGAATAGAACTTAGAACATCACACAATAGAAATATAAAGTCTCATATAATCCTTTTGTATGCCATCTTCTCCCTATTTTGTTTGCTGCTTCTGTGCAGATAAGTACTCATATTTTTTATCTTTGGATGAGAATGGTGTGTGGATAGATGAAAGGTATCAATTTATTGGCCAAGTGTGTGTTATTATGGATTGACTGATGTGGTATGTTTTATTCTATATTTAAGGAGAGAGTTTTTGAAATACTTGTTGCCATTGTGTTTTGGTTTGCCTTTGTAGGCCGAGGTTTAGGGAGAATTGCGGGTTGCTTTGTATTTTTTAACTATCTGCAGATAAGCATTTTTAGTTTTAAGCCAATACAGGTGAGTATTTGAAGGAAAACAGATACGGAGGTTTAACGCGCTTACCGTTGAAGGTGTGAGAGTGGCTTCTCTGCAAGGAGGAGCGCGAGGCTTCGGCTATGATGTGGTGGCCATTTTAAGCATCAGGCTTGTTCGTGGGCAACTCACAGATGAGTTTACAGGCTCGCTAGCCTCGTTTTGAGGAAGCAGATTTATTTTAAAGGAAATGTAAAGATTGGAAGGGAATTATGTTTTACAACGCATTTTGGGCCTATACAAATTAAAGTTAAGAAAGATTAAATATATTTTCCGAACGGAAGCGCAATTTTGATTTGGGTTTCATTGGTGATGTTCCCAAATATATTTCTAGAGGAATTTGGGCATATGGTAGCTTCGTGAGACTTTGCTATGCAACGGTTTATGCCGTTGTAGTAACTCTCGATATCTTTCTCATTGCGTCGTCTTTAAGAGGAGTTTGAGGTATTTTGTTGGCTCTGTTGTGGTGTTGAGCGTAGCAGTGATTATATTTGAGTGTTTTTATAGGGAGTGTCTAAAGGAGTCTCTTTATAATCATGCCTGAGAAAGAGAGTAGTAATGTTTACTCATGAAGTTAGGAATTTAGTTTAGGATTCTTTGAGGACTGCTATGGCCAGTAGAAAGAGGAGTCATGTTGAAGAGGAGGATGAATATTATTCAATTTCATTTCTGAAGGGGAGAAAAGAGTTTACAAAGGACCAGGAGGCAAATGCACTGGGAAAAGAAAGAACCTGGTACATGGTGCAGATGAAAGAGGAGTTCAAAGTAGCTCTCAAAGAAAGGGTGATGAAGCATGATTTTTGCGAAATAATCTTGCTGGATCAAATCTGCTCATATGTGTGTTGTTAATAACAAAACAAATGACTAATAGTGTGAAAATTAATGAAACGAGGGCTTGGGAAGAATAACATGAAAAATGTGCAAGAGAGATACAGCACATTCAGTAGTTACAAGCTGCAATAGTTCCTGTGCAGAAAGAGATGGAAAACATGAGGTTTATGTATAAACGAGAGAAGAGACTTTTTATGTGTACTAGAATTTTCACAATTAGAAAATGAAGTGCAAAATAATGAAAATGCTTTTAGAAAATGTTTGTGTGGATGTCGATTTCTCTGTTTAACCATGAGAAAGCATTAATCATCGTAGTCAATATCTAGAAATGATTATGTACATAGGATTAATTAGAATAATGAAAAACTAAAATAATGATTTCTTATGTTTCCCTCTGTGATCGTTTAACTGAAATGTGTTTTATTTCTTTAGAAAACATTATTTTACAGTTTCTCCAAAAAGGCTTCAAAAAGCTGCTAATAGTTATTTTCTTTGCTAATGTAGGCCTCAGAAGAATGTATTCTGTCCTTCATGATTCTTGAAAAGCTGATTTATTTCTTTAGTTGTGTAAAGCGTATCTTCAGGACATCCTTTCCGTACGAGAAATGTATTCTCTTTCGTGGATGAACTGTGTTGACTAATGTCGCAAGTGGATGAGGAAGCGCGTGCTGGCATCGGAAAGAAATACAATGATTTCCTCCTGCTTCTGAAGAATGATGATGCCAATTGTTTTAACAAAGAGGTGTTGAAAGACTCGGACGAAGCGGAATAGAATGATGATC
Organism: Calotriton arnoldi; assembly: GCA_963921515.1. Taxonomy (NCBI): domain Eukaryota; kingdom Metazoa; phylum Chordata; class Amphibia; order Caudata; family Salamandridae; genus Calotriton; species Calotriton arnoldi. Next base: position 1,491,940 of record CAWUFW010000195.1, on the reverse strand, counting down.
ACTCTATAATATTTAGCCAATAAGAGATGAGAGTTTAGTAAAAAGATACATAGAAAGGGTTGGACTTTAAACATTTAGAGTATAATTACTAGTGCATGAAAAGACTATTTTCGGAGTAGCTGCTTCTATGAGAGGAAAGTCTTGCTGCTGTTTTCTCTGTGCTGCTCTGGCTGGCTGCTGTCTTTGCTATACCTGGCTGAGGCTGTCCTGATTACTTTGCACTTCATCGGCTGGTGATGTTGCCTTATGCTGTACTTTTCCGGCCGAAGGGTTAGCTCTTTCCGACTATTGCACGTTGTGCATTAGTTCACATTCAGGGCCGGACTGGCCGTAGCAGGCACCGGGCGTTTCCCCTGTGGGCCGCTAGGGTGGGGGTCGGTTTTCGGCCCCTGGGGGGCCGTTTTTGTTACCGGGGTCGGCAATATCGACCCCCTGTAACAAAATCGGCCGAAACCGGCCCTAGCAAACGGCTCGGCCACTCCCCCCCCTTCCCTCCAGGGGGCAGTTCGCCAGGGCCGGTTTCAGTTCCCAGTCCGGCCCTGTTCACATTGTTCTAGGTTCGTATGAAAAATCGAATTACTTGTTGATATTTGCAATGAACTATTTCTTTTGTCTCTTCTTCTCTCTACTCACGCCTGTTATTGAAATAAAATCAATATAAACTGTATTTCTTATTTGTGATTTTACTTGTGACATTGAACTAATGAAGAATCTTATGGAGTTTATTATTGTGTTTGTGTATTGACCATTCATCTTCTGAAATAATAGATAAAAGTGACCTGATAAGTAATCAGAGTTTGTCATTTTTAATGAATTATTGACATATTGCAGTATTGTGACTATGGTTGTTAGTTAGATATTTCCTTCGTTATAGGTCCTCATGAAGGGAATATTATCCGTCTTTTCATTATCGAGTCCCTATTAGCTCTACAAAAAGGTTAATCAGAGGACCTGATATTGTAGGTGGCTATTGAGTTCTCATGGGCCCGAACTCCTGGTTATAAAGAGATCCCGTATATTGAAATAGGTGATATCATAATGGTTGTATAAATTTTTCACCGCTTCCTCTGGATCAAGGGTGTTTGTGGTAATACCTCAGATGGGCAGGATATCCCTGCAGAAAGATTGGGTAATGATGATTTGGATGAATATATTTTTGATATAAATTATAAGGATGATTTGGATGATGAGTTTGGAGGTAGTGAGTTTAGTAGAAACAGAGGTGAGAAGATGGTGGTAGATCCACTAGGGCAGAAACTGTTTGACCGAAAAGAGATTTGTCATCCTCGGGGGTCTGATTGGTGGCCCATCAGTCATGTAGCAGAGTATATCAGACACTGGATTTGCATGCCATTAGACAAAGGGGAACGTAATATAATGAGAGCTGAATGTTCCCGTCCTGCTATTGGGGAAAAGAATTCAATGACTCCGAACCTGGATCCGGAGTTAATAACTTACATGTTTAAATTAGGAAGAGACCCGAGAAAAGGTCTTGAGAAGTCTCTCAAGCAGTGTGAGGATAGATTACTAGACACATTGGGGCCTCTTGCTAGAATGTTCTACATGATTGAGGAGACATATTTAAAAGGATCGGATTTGGATATTTCTCTGCAGAGGGGATGGTGCCAGAGGGCACTATGTTTCTTGGGGAATGAGAATGCAGGACTAATTGCAAAGAGGCGTAAGGCAGTTTTGCTTCACATTCACCCAAAGTTTGAGGATTTCACAAGTTAAGTGTCAAGTGAGGATCCCAAAGGCATGCTCTTCAGTGAAGGTTTAGTTAAGGCTTTGGGCAACTACATGCACACTTTCACTGCTTTAGACAAAGTACAGTTTAATATGTGTAGAGTTTTTGGTGGAGCAAATAGTTTTTTCCGGCAGGTTTGTGAGGAGAGGGTAACCTCCCGGTCGTAGCTACTATAAGACCCAACTAACCAATAGAGGATTCTACAGAGGTTCCCAGAACCAATTTGGATTTTACCCTCAGAGAGGAAGTGGGTCCAGAACGAGAGCCGCAAAGGGTCGAGGATATCCATCTGCAACAGGTTCTGGAGGGTATGAGTATAAGGATTTGTACTTGTTTTATCCAAGGAAAGATGTGTGGAAGGTTAGAGATCATGTGGAAGCATGGAAAGGGATTACAAGTGATCCTTGGATTTTGGAGACAATTGTGGGTTACACAATAGAGTTTTACTCAGTGACAGAACAGAGAAAGGAACCAACAGAACTCAGTTTCGACAAGGTACAAGAGAACATAGTGAGAGAAGAGATAGAGAGTATGTTAAGGAAAGGGGCGATAATTGAGGGAAACAAAGAGGAGGCAATTTTGGTGAGTACATTATTTCTGGTGGAGAAAAAGGACAATGGATGGAGACCTGTAATCAATTTGAGAGAATTAGATTATTATGTGATATATAGGTATTTCAAGATGGAGGGTATCCATCTGTTGAGAGATGTTTTACAGGATTCAGACTGGTTGGTAAAGATGGATCTAAAGGATGCATACTTTACAATTCCTATGTCGGATGAGAGTCAGAGGTATCTTCAGTTCAGGTGGAAGGGTAATTTGTACCAGTTTGTTTGTCTACCGTTCGGATTATCTTCAGTCCCTTGATGTTTCACTAAAGTGATGAGAGCGGTAGTAGGTTTTTTAAGGGAGAGAGGAATTTGTATGATCGTTTACTTAGATGATCTACTGATAATGAATCAGAGTATTTCTTTGTTAAAGTTGCAGGCGGAAACAGTGAGAACCGTGTTGGAGTCCTTGGGTTTTCTTATAAATTAGGAGAAATCAGTGTTGGAGCCAGCTCAGTCTCTGGAATTTGTAGGTTTTGTGGTGGACACGGTGAAAGATCAATTGTTATTACCGGAGAAAAAGGCAAGGAAGATAAGACAAGAAGTAAGATCTATGCTGAAAAGACAAGTAGTGAAGTTGAGAGGCTCGGCTGGCAAGGATAATTGGTATTTTATCCTCTTCTATACAGGCAGCGTTTCCAGGGCCTTTGCACTACAGGGCTTTTCAATGGTTAAAGACGGCTGGTCTGGCAAATGGTTTGTGGTACAGAGATTGTGTGAAGACATCAGAAGAAGCAGCAAAGGAACTAGGTTGGTGGTTAGAAAACTTGGAAGTATGGAATGGGCAAGCGATTTTTGGTACAAGACCAGATTATGTGTTGGAGACAGACGCAAACTTGTCTGGATGGGGAGCATTGTGCTCAGCTCAGGAGACAGGTGGAGTATGGAGCAAGATGGAACAGATGGAACATATAAATTATTTAGATGAAAGCAGGGAGTTTTCCATTGCAAAGTTTCTAGTCAATGTTCTGGGGGGCATCAGTGCTTCTCAAGATAGACAATATAAAAGCAGTGACATACATAAACAAGTTGGGAGGGAGCAGATCAAGGAAGTTGACAGAGGTGGCAAAGGACATTTGGGAGTTTTGTCTGGAACACAAAATTGCTTTGCAGGCTAAGTATCTGCCAGGTGTGCAGAATTTGGTGGCAGATTGGAATTCAAGGAATTTGTTAGATTACAGTGATTGGAAGCTGGATTTAGTAGTTTTTCAAGAGATTTAGTTTTGTTTGGGTCCTTTGAAGGTGGATCTGTTGCCTCAAGATTGATGCATCAGTTGAAGGATTACTACAGTTGGAGGGCAGGTCCGGGAGTCTGGCGGTAAATGTGTTTACTAAGAATTGGAAGGAGATGGGGTTATGCTTTCCCTCCATTTGCTATGATTTGGAGAGCGTTGTTACGGGTGCGGAGGCAAGTCTGTCGGATTATGTTGGTGACTCCCTTTTGGAGATTTCAGGCGTGGTTCCCTTCTGTGCTGGAGTTTTCTTACAAAGGAATGTTGGCAAGAGAGGAAGGGATAGAGCATCCTTTAGTGGAGGCAGGTTCGCTCAACCTTCTAGTTTGGAAGATTTCAGGGGGATCTAATAGATTCTCAGAGCTTTCGCAAACAGTTTCAGAGTTACTCAAAGAGTCATGATTGCCTGGAACTTGGAAGAGGTATAGGAGTGCATGGTCAGTTTGGCTACATTGGTGCATGGCAAGGGATGTGGATCCTGTGAAGGTTGATGATGAGATGATGGTAGCTAATTTTCTAGCGGAGTTGTTTGAGAAGGGTTTATCTTATAGAAGAATAACCTGTTATAGATCAGCGGTTTCTGCTGTTCATGCTTTGGTACAGGGTATGTCTGTAGGAAAATGTCCTGTGGTGTGTAGAGTGATGAAAGAGATCAGGTTGAAAAGACCTCCTTAAGCAAGGACACATTCGGTTTTGGATGTGGATTTGATTTTTAAATCTTTTGAATGTTGGCCAGCAAATAGATTTTTGGGTTTGAGAGAATTAACTTGAAAGTTGGCAACTTTGTTATGCATAATTTATCTTAGGAGAGTGTCATATGTTAGGGCTCTTGATATTAGTTCTAGGTATTATCAACCACATGGGGTTCTGTTTGAAATCTGGAGTAGAACCAAGACAATGTCACTTTCAGTTTTTTATCCTAGGTTTGATCAAATCCGAAGCTTTGTATTGTCAAGTGCTTGAAGGAGTAGGAGGGTAGAGTGTTGGAGTTTAGTGGTCATGGTGTAGATCAATTATTGATATCGTATGTGAAACCGTATAAAGGAGTTTCTACTGCTACTATAGCTAGATGGGTAAAGTCAGTTATGAAGGAAGCAGGTGTGAATTTAGATCTTTTTACAGCGCAATCTGTCAGAAGTGCTATGGCTAGTAAGGCCTACGTTAGTGGTGGAAGTCTGGAAGAAATCCTAAAGGCGGCTGATTGGTCTAATGCAGAGATTTACAGGAAGTGTTTATTTCAAACCTATAGAGCATGTTGCAAATACATTATTGAAAGGCTTTGAACATGCATAATGCTAGCCTCATGTCTTGCCATAAAATGTAAACTCTCATAGATTTACTGCATAGAGAATCATGAGTTCATTAAAGACAAGGAGGTGATGGAGCAGGTTTTGGCAAAAAGAAATCTGCTCTAATTACCTCCCCCATAATATTTATTAACAGTGTGCAGTGTAAACCAACACGCAAATCACATGACCTACATGGGAAACCGCTTTGCCCATGTGTGCACTAATGTGAACTAATGCATGAAAGAACTAGGCTGCATTTTATATTGCGTTTCAAAAGAAACAAGGTTAATGCACGTTTAGGCCGCATCTTGCATCTTGCTTTAAAAACGATAATAAATAATGCCGCTTTGCATGAAGCTTATACTAAGAATATCTAACAAGGAATAGTGTAAAGGTGGGTGGTAAACAGTGAAGGATGCATTTCCATGTAATTAATAATGTATGTGTTTATTTCGTCATAGTGAGCCGAATGGGCCTGTATTTTCCTAAATTGTCCGGATAGATGAGGGGCTGAAAAATGAGCAAGAATGACCTGACAAAACCGACAGAAGTGCTGAGCGCTGCGGATGATGAATATTAGCTGAAGGTTGATCAGCTCAAGAGAACATTGTTTGCCTGCCAAAGGATGAGACTGGCCGTGGGATTCACGACTTCTTCCGCAGACGTGGCTGAGAAATTAATGAAATGTAGCAAGAATAAAATTGTATAGACTGGTCAACGAACATGTAATGGGAAAGGGGGTAGAACAATGGGCATGAAGAATTTTTAATGAAATCACGGTGATGTGATACACCACCTCCCCAAGCATCCAATGAGCAGTCGAATTCTGTGAAATGTTTCAATTAATGTGGGATGGACATGTAGGTTTTAGGGTATAACTGGGGTGCCTTTGGAGGTGTGGTAGAGTCGGAGCTGCAGCGGTAGAAGATTGAGAGGGGAGATGCGTCGTTGTCCATCGGTTTGCAGAGAGGCCTAGCTGTTCCTGTCCTTGTCCTGTCCCGTTCCTGAAATCTTTGTTTACTGATTCTATTTCAGGAGACCCCCACTACTCCCTTGGCCAGGGGGGTGGTATTTCATTGATCTTTGGGTTTGTATTATCTTCTGACTCGTAATTTGCATAATTATTTGCAAATGTAATTTTGTCTCTGAAACTTATGTCTCTTCATCTATCCACTCCGTCATAAGTATTATATTGTTTTGCATAATTTTGCTGAAACTTATGTCTCTTCATCTATCCACTCCGTCATAAGTATTATATTGTTTCGCATAATTTTGCTGAAACTTATGTCTCTCTTTCTATCCACTCCTTCATATGCATATTGTTCATTGGATAATGAGTATGACACTGTTTGCATTTTGTTAATTGATTTTCTCTCCTTTTGTGGGATTCATTGTTTGCATTGCAACCTGTATGCGATGAGCATTTATCAATTACATTTATCTGGGATAAACTTTAATAATCTTACCGAGAGTCTGTGATTATTTAGCTGGTTAGATAGTTAGTTAGTTCTATTATTACTATCAACTACTCAACTAATTGTTCCGTCGACCGAGAGGAAAGAGAGTTGATATATAGGTCTAGTTATGTATTTAGAAATATTAAACGTGAATTTGTGAAGGAAATAATTTTTCACAACATTCAAACTTGAACATCCAGCGCAACAGGGATTTGTGAGTTGGGTGAATGTGTATGGGCCATTTGTATGAAAATTGATGAGTATCGATCCCTGATAAATTTTAGCGCTGGATCAGGTTTTCTGGTAGCAGAGGACGGTTTAATTATTGATTAGTTTGGTAATAATGATTGATTATTGATTATATGTTTTAACAAGAAAAGTTAGTGTCCTGTTCTATGTTGTCTAGAAGTACAGGTACGGAGTTACCTGAGGAATCCCGGGATGGAAATTTAGCCTGAAGTAGGCAGAAGAAGAGTGTGGATAAGATATCACACTGCAGAAGTACTTTGTCTGTTGTTATAATACTGTACGGCGGAAGGCTGTAGGTGTTATATTTAGGGAAAATTTCGTATATGAGTAGGGTGTCTGAAAATAGCGAGGGGTCCACTTCCGAAACTCTGGCCTTATCCCCAGAGGAGTACCAAGACCTCTTTTACACCAAAAAGTCCTCTTGCGAAACTTTGGCCTTATCCCTAGAGGAGTACCAAGTCCACCTGTAGCTTGTTTGGGTGTAAAATAACGCTGGTCGTTGTTTTACTGGAAGTGAAAGAATTTCTCGTTTTGAAGTGAAGAACTAGCTCTTTATTTAGAGGAACAGACAAGGTAGCATTGTTTTGTGTTGTTACTAACAAGAATTTTGATTAAGAAAACTTAGAAATACATCGCCGTATTATTTTGTAAAGGGAGGGTCATTAGAAGGAGTAATACTGACGTCACAAAAAGGCCGCGCTGGCATTGGTCAGACAGCGAACGTGAAGTAAGCTCTGATTGGCCGGTTGGTGTGAGCCGCGCTAGTATTGGTTGAGATAGCAGATAAGTAGAGAAATGTGATTGGACGGTTGGTGTGAGTCACGCTGGTATTGGACGAGAACTGACAAATAGAATAAGTAGAATTACGGAAAGGTTTCCTTGTTGTTTTAACTGAGAGACATTAGCGTAAAGGGTCAGGAAAATGAATTTGCTTATGAAAATAAAGAATTTTTTTAAAAAGGACAAACCAGTAGTGACTAGAGAGGGAATTCCTATTCCACCGCCGAGAACGCCTGCTTCCTATATGATGTTAGAGCGAGGATACCACACGTGTACTTGGTTAGAGAATTGGGTGGAGTACACAAAGGATGATGGCGCTATAGCTTTCCCACAGCATGGTTCGTTTAATGTAAGGATGCTGCAGAATACGTAAAGTCGAATGAATTCATTAGAGCCAATTCCCAGACCTACCAAGTATGAAGCACTAGAGGAATGGGAAGTAGAAGCATTTGAAAGAGAGAGATATCGAGGTGGTAGGAGATATAGAAATTTAATGACTAGATATCCTTTTGAGAGAAGAGAAGATACAATGAAAAGATGGAGAGCTGTGGTAACTGAGGGTTTGTACCCAGTTTTAGTTGCTGAAGATCAGACAGGAGGGCAAGTGTAAGGAGAAAAAGAAAAATATAGAAACTTCAAGTTTAAGACAGGACCCGAACGAATCTGATGATGAGTTGTCAGAAGACATTATGGCCAAAAGACCTCCGCCATATCAAGAAAATTCAGTTGAGGTGACTCTGAATGCACCATTTATGGGAACTCCATTAACTCCACAGATTGCGGACATGGCTAGAATAGTGCGAGAAAAAGAATTGGACATATTAAATAAGGCAAGAGTAGAGCAGATCCAGAAAATAAATCAGTTGAGTCTAAATGCAGAAGCATTGACGGTGCCGGTAACAATTGGTCCCGTAGTTCCATTGTATGGAGAAAAATAGAATATATCAAAATTGCATACATTGGCAGTCCCAAGGAGTAGCGACAGTACTGGAATAGTGACGGTAGTAGATGAGAATGGACAGGCTGACATGAATACTACATTGTTAGGTCTTCCGGTTTGTGAGATGATAACAGAAACCCCTAGAAGAGGTATACAAATAGATCCAAGGAGAATAGGGACAAGCGTCATTCCAACGACAGGGAGTTCAGCAGGTCCTTCACCAGAAGAATTGAATGATTGGATAAAGGGAATGGAAAAGCAAAAACCTCAACCACAGAGTATGAATGTGAGCCAATTGAAAGTGGATTTGGAAGAGATGATTATTGGTACAATAAGTCCAGATAGTTTAGAGACTTACCGAGATGAAGAGCTGTTGATTTTGTGTAAAAGTATCACTTGGAGAGCGAGGAATCTTCATGAGAAAATAGCAGAGGCTGCTAGTGAATATGGACTAGATATAGAGAAGTCAAAGGTGCTACAGAAATCGTACAGATTGGCCTTTACCGAAAAGGATTTGGAGAGTTTGAATGCATCTGGGAAAAGATTACAGATAAAAGAGTTGATGAATATTCTGAAAAAATGGGGAGATGTAGAACGGTGGAAAGGTAGATGGACGAAAAAGAAAGAAGAGGCATCTGGCAAAGGAACGTCAATGTTTCCGTTAATAGAGACAGAACAAGTTGAAAGGGCGTGTCCGATGAGAGAAGTCCCAGGTGGTGGATATGTGCACGTTCCCTGGATTAGACAGGATATATTGTCCTTTACGAATGATTTTCCCAGATTAAGAGAGAAACCAGTTGAGTGGTACAAACAGGTAGAGAGGTTTGTGAAAGTTTTAAAGGTTTTGTTAAAAGATTTAGATGGTTTGTTTGAAATTGTCGTACCAGCTGATTTGTGGACAGAATGTAAAATTACTGTCGATTGGCCAAAAGAAGAATATCCTAGAGACCCTAAAACAGGTGCACCATCTGAGGAGGTGATGAGAAAGTATAATCAGGTAATCACCTTTTTGAAAGGGAACATTTCTCCAAAGGAAACAGATTGGGTTAAGATAGACAGGACGATTCAAGAACTGAAAGAGTCAGTACATGCCTATTATGAAAGGTTGTTGCAGGTATTTAAACAGTATAGCGGATTTGAGAATATTGGAGACAAAGATATGGGGCATTTTGTGTACCGTTTTGTGTTTGGTTTAAAACCGGAGATTAGTAATATGATCCAGCAGCACTTGATTTGTTGGCAGAGCAAAACCATTGACGAAATTTTGAGGTATGCGAAGTATTGTAGTGATGATATTGAATCAAGACATAAAAAATTAAAGGAGAAAATGATGTGGGCACAAGTGAAAGTAGCAGAACAGCAAGAAGTAAACAATGGTTCTCAAACAGGTAATCAAATGGATGGTCAGAATCAAATTGGTCTGGTATACAGTGGAGGTAGAGGTAGAGGTAAATTGAGCAAAGAAGAAGCTAAGAAGAAATTTCCTTATCATGCGTGCGGAAAGTATGGACATTGGAAGAACGAGTGTAGATCTGTTCAAAAGAATAATGGGGTAAATCAAAATTTAAATCCACAGATGCAGAATGAGGTGGGTGTGAATCAACAGCAGCAGCAGCAGGTAGTTGCTCCACAGTTACAGGTGCCACAAGCTCCTATGCCCAATAATGTGAATGCTCAAGTGCAGAGGTGCAGTGCGAACACTGGATTTCACTGAGGTGATCAAATTGGTAAGAATCAAAGTGTGCAAATGGTTCCGCAATACTGGTTGCAGTGCAAAGAGAGTGATTCAGACTCATCTCAATGACGGTGCCTGAGGGGTGAGGAAGAGTGCGTACTTGGCGCATCCTTGGCGGTAGATCAGTCAGGTCCATTTGTTGACAGAAAGGTGGATGGTAATGATATTACATTCCTGGTGGACACTGGTGCTACCCGTTCTACTGTGAGAGCAGCAGAAATTCCGAACCTACCCCTCTCAGGAGAAACTATCCAAGTTGTAGGAGTCTCAAACAAGCATATTAGAACGCCAGTCACAAATCCAATATAAGTTCATATTGGAAGTTTCAGAGACATGCATCGTTTCGTGGTAAGTGACTCGAGTCCAGTAAATCTCTTGGGAAGAGATTTATTGTGTAAAATGAATTGTACCATCTATTGTACGCCAGATGGTATTGCGTTTCAGACCCCTGATGAGGATGTCGAATTCAAGATGATGTTAGCGAAGCAAGGGACAGAAGTGGATGAGTTGTTTTCACTTCTCACAGAAGAGAGTTTGCCTGAAGAATTAAAAAATGCAGTAAGGACGGATGTATGGGATTTTACAGGAAAGGAGATTGGCCTAATGTCAAATGTAGATCCAATTCAGATTACGGTGAAAGAGGGTGCCGTATATCCAAACACTCCTCAGTACAAAATGAGTCCGGAAGTAATTGCATGAGTCACTCCTGTGATTGACCAAATGGTTGAACAGGGAATTCTGAAAGAAATAATCAGTAGTCCTTGTAATTCACCTATTATAGCAATTAAAAAGCCCAGTGGAAAATATAGAATAGTGCAGGATTTAGGAAAAATTAATAAAATTGTAGTACCCTGTTGTCCAGTAGTGCCAAATCCAGCAGTAATCCTTTACCAAATTCCATGTGATTCTGAATGGTACACAGTGATTGATCTGTGCCAAGCATTTTTCTCGATTCCTTTACATCCGGAAAGCCAGTATTTGTTTGCATTCCGGTTCGGAGACCGTGTCTTGGCATGGTGCCGAGTTCCTCAAGGGTACACAGAGAGTCCTTCAATTTTTAATCAGATCCTGAAAAAATGTTTGGAGACTTTAGTCATGCCAGGAAATTCAGTTTTGGTTCAGTATATTGATGACCTACTGGTGGCATCAAAGACACAAGAGGCATGTGTGACAGATACCATTGCCTTACTTAACCATTTATCAGAAGGAGGACATAAAGTGTCACCAGCAAAATTGCAATTTTGTAAACAGATAGTCCAGTACCTAGGTCACTAAATAGAAAAAGGAGTCAGGAAAGTGACACCAGAAAGAATTAGTGTAATTAAACAAATGAGTCCACCAAAAACTCAGAGAGAAGATCGAATGTTTTTGGGACTGGTCGGATACTGCAGACAGTGGATCAGTGGGTTCTCACTGATTGCAAAACCTCTACAAAGGTTGACACGAAAAGATGTGAAAGATACGATTGTGTTGGATGATGAAAGCATGTAAGCTTTTACTAAATTGCAAAACAGTCTTTGACGAGCACCTGCATTGGGAATGCCAGATTATGCAAATGATTTTGCATTGTACTGTTGTGAAAGAGATGGGTGTGCACTTTCAGTTTTAACTCAAAAACATAGAATGGCACGACGTCCAGTAGCATATTTTTCTGCTACTTTGGATTCAGTTGCTGCAGCGTTGCCAGACTGTTTAAAAGCAGTAGCTGCTACTTGTGTGAGTCTGGAACAGAGTGAAGCAATTGGGATGGGACATCCAGTCAAGGTGTATGTGCCACATTCAGTTGAGATCCTTTTGACACGTACAAGGACACAGTACATGACCTCTAGTCGGCTGACTAAGTACGAAAGAGTGATTTTGGGTGCTGAAAATGTGACTGTGGTAAGGTGCACAACAGTAAATCCGGCAACCCTGTTGCCAAATTCATATTGTGAGGAAGTAAGAGAAGCGGCGGATAATGATTGTTTGGATGTGACAGAGTTGTGCACGAAGCCCCGGCCCGATATTGAGGACGTACCATTAGAAGAACCAGATTGTGAGGTGTTTGTGGATGGATCGTGTTTAAGAAATGAGAACGGAGAATTGTGTTCTGCCTATGCTGTTTGACCCATAGCGAGAGTTCTAGAAGCATCCTGTCTAAAAGGGGTAAACTCCGCCCAAATTGCTGAATTGATAGCTCTGATTAGAGCGTGCAAAATTTCCAAAAGCCTGAGGGTGACCATATTTACTGATAGTCAATATGGTTTCGGGGTTGTCCACGATTTTGGACAGCTATGGATGCAAAGGGGATTTCTGACTTCTTCAGGTTCCCCTGTAAGAAACAGCAAAATTGTAAAAGATTTATTGGATGCTTTACAATTGCCCAAAAAGATTGCAGTGGTCACATGTTCCGCACATAAATCAGGAGATGATTATGTGACGAGGGGCAACAGATACGCGGATCAAGTAGCGCATTTCTGTGCACGAAATTTAATTGCTCTAAACAGAGGGATGGAAAAAGAAAATACCAATTGCCATCTTATGTTTTCTTCATTTGAAACTTGGGACGAAATTAGACAGCTACAGGAAGAAGCAAGTGATGAGGAAAAGGGAAGTTGGATAAATTCAGGCTGCAGAAAGAGAGCAGAGGACGAAGTGTGGGTCTATATAGACGAAAGACCAGTCATGCCAGACAGTTTACTATCACAAATGGCAAGGGTATACCATGGAATTGCACATGTTGGAAGAGATGCTATGATCAGGCTCTTCAAGCAATCATGGTATAACCCAAAGTTCAGGGCCATTGCAGAGAGTCTCTGCCAGAGGTGTGTCACCTGTCAGCAGCAAAATCCAGGCAGAAAGACAGTTGTTAGTTGGGGATGAATTGGAAAGGCAGCAGGACCATTCACCCGACTCCAGTTGGATTTTATTGAACTCCCCCCGTGCAATGGGCTGAAATATGTGTTGGTTGTTGTCTGTTTGTTTTCTCGCTGGGTGGAAGCCTATCCAACGAGAAGGAATGACAGTTTAACAGTCGCGAAGCTACTTCTAAGAGAACTGATACCTAGATTCGGATTTCCAGTCACTTTAGGAACAGATAGAGGAACCCATTTTAACAACGAGATAATTCGGATGATTTGTGCAGCATTACAGATTGAGCAGAAGCTGCATTGTGCCTATCGACCCAAAGCATCTGGAGTGGTTGAGCAGATAAATGGCACCATAAAATCTAGATTAGGAAATGTGTGTGCATCCACAACACTGAGATGGCCTGATGCTTTACCCCTTGTATTGATGAGTCTTAGAAGCATTCCTGACAAAAAGACGGGTTTGAGTCCTCACGAGATCCTACTTGGAAGAGCAATGAGACAAGCATTTATTCCAGCGAACAAATTGATGAATATATCTGATGATCTAGTGCTTGACTATTGCAGAGGATTGGCTGATCTGGTGCGTTCTGTGTCTCACCAGGTTGGAGAAAATGCCACTACGACACAGCAGAATCAAGCTCATGATCTGAGTCCTGGAGAGTGGGTTCTCGTGAAGAAACATGTGAGGAAATCGTGTTTAGAACCACGGTGGAACGGACCATACCAGGTGATTCTGGTGACGACGACAGCAGTGAAGTGTGGTGGTTTGCCAAATTGGATCTATGCAAGCCACACCAGAAGAGTCCCAAGTCCACTTGAAAGACAAGAAGAGCAGCAACTGGTAAACCAAAGCCAAAGACCAAAGGCCGAAGTGTGTGAAGCTGAAGAATCTAGAGTAACAGATTCTGAAGAACAAACAGATGACGAACAGCCAAGCACAAGTCAAGTAGAGTGGGCACCAGTTACTGGGTCTCATGAGACTGCTGTAGAACCAGAAGAAAGGGAAGTTACTGAAAGTCAAGAAGAAAAACAGATAGAAGAAAGGCCAAATAAAAGAACCCATGAACCAGATGAAGAAGGTGAAAAGGTAGTTCAAACTAAAAGACCGAGAAAGGGTGACAATTGGCCAAGTGGAGTGAAAAGACTGAAATACACTCTTGTGAGGAGAAGGTAAAAAAGAAGACCAGAGCAACTTAATGAGGTCTCAAGTCAAACCGAACAAGAAGAGTCAGGAGAAGATATAGTACGAAAAACAAGGAGAGTAAGAATTCCAAGCAAGAAATACACAGCACCGGAATGGACGTACGTGATCTTGGAAGAAATTGAAAGCTCAGATCCAAGTGAAGAAAAAGACGGTACTGGCACTGAGCAAGTGGATGAAAGCAAATTAAAACTACCTTAAAAGAACTGTGACAAATTAAGGTGAAATCTTGCCAGACAAAATGAATGAAAAGACTCAGAAGATTTAAAGAAAAAGAAATAAAAGAAAGGGGTAAAAGAAGAAAGCCTTGAAGTGTAGGATTACACTATTTTTTCAGCAAATTATTTTTAGTAAAATTAGAGTTTTTTATATAGATTTAGACTTTTATATTTTTTAGTAGAAATATAAAAATGGCCAAAGCAAAAGTGACTGAACATCCAAAATCTAGCCAAAAACGTAGATGTATTAAAGCTTGCTTATGTAGTGTCTTTTTACTGACATTTATGTGGACATTATTAACTGTCATTGTACCTATTCTAATGGTAACTAAAAATAGAAACAATACTAATGATGTAATAAGTGAAAGAGTGAGTGATGTTACTAAAGAACTCCTAATACTAACATAGAGCAAATAGATGGAAGTATTTTCCATCATGATAAATCAATTAGTGATTTCTCGTTAAATATTTTTACAAAATTATTGTACGAGTATGTTAATACGATGAATGTGAGTGATTGTTATGTGTGCATGCAATTACCTTTGTCTGTCTCAGAGGGGGTGACCTATCATCGCCTACCTTTAACATATGGTGTGTCTTGCAGTGTCTTAACCAGCCTATTCTACGTGACGGGGAAGCTGGAGTATCATTATTCCAATATAGATTTAGTATTTTAAGAGATACCTATTATAAAGGAATTAAACAAGGTTTTAAGTAGTAAAAATGCACGTTATGTGGGAGAATTCTTCCATATTGCTAAGACACTAGATATAGGATATGCTTACAAAAACAATCTAACATGTAGTTTGCGGGTTGAAAAAAAAGTGTTCATATATATGGTAGAATATAGAAGAGAAAGTTTCCAAAGGAAAGCTGCTGAACAGAAGTCACAGGTACCACCATGGGCATTTAGAGAAGGAAATTATGAGAAAGGCGAGACATATGCTGCAATGTCCCTGGACTGGTATAAAAGGGGAAAATCTGCTTGCTTAGAATGAAAACTAACTATAATAATTATTTCATTGGTTCTAGTGAATGTGAGCATACGTGCCAAATTACTGGAGGTTGGGGATTGAAGGGCGGTACTGGTCCTATTTTCCCAGGAGTCTATTATGTGTGTGGTAAGCCTATTACAGGTTACCTGCACATTGGTATGGTAGTTGTTATTTTGCAATTGTTTTCCCAAAAGTCTACCATGTAGACAAAAGTAATAACAGAATCAATTAAATAAAACAAGGACTAACACGTAAAAAGAGAGCTAGTTTCTCAGAAATAGTAGGTGATATTTTTGGTGCACTGATACCATCAGTTGGAGTCGTTCTGAATTTGCATAAAATTCGAAAATTGTCCACAGTGGTTGATTGTTTATCGACAGATACTGCTGGTGGCTTCTTGATGATTGACACCGAAATGGTTGCAATCAGATCAATGGTTTTGCAAAATCGACTTGCCCTTGATATCTTATTGGCAAAAGAGGGTGGAGTCTGTGGCATGTTGAAAATTCAACACTGCTGTACTTATATCCCTGACAAAAGTAAAGGTATTGAGGGATATATTAAGAATACTACGAAATTACATGAAGACTTGACCCAACTGGAGGTTGACGGTGTCTGGGAGAGACTTGATAAGAGTTTCTCTTCTGTAGGTAAATGGTTTACTACCTTTGGAAGTAGTTTATTAGGAAAAATAATAATGCCAATGATTTCAGTAGCTGGAGTAGCATTAGTAATGACAATATATAAATGGTGTAAGTGTCAATGTGGAAGAAAATAGATGACAGAATCAAACAACAAACGAAAAGCAAGAAAGAGAAAAAGAGATGAAATAGAACTGGAAGATATGAAAGGAGATTACTATGACGAGATGAAGGAGTTAGATGAGAAGATGATGAAAAGAGAAAAGAATACTGATCTTTAGATAGATAAAGATGGCACTTGGTATGGTGGGTATTTTATGATGGCTCCAGGAAGCCATCAGAGGGGGGATTGATGGAGCAGGGTTTTGCAAAAAGAAACCTGCTCGAATTAACTCCCCCAGAATACTTATTAACAGTGTGCAGTGTAAACTAACACGCAAATCACATAAGCTACAAGGAAACCGCTTTGCGCATGCGTGCACTATTGTGAACTAATGCATGAATGAACTAGGCTGCATTTTACATTGCGTTTCAAAAGAAACGAGATTAATGCACGTTTAGGCCGCATCTTGCATCTTGCTTTAAAAACGATAATAAATAATGCCGCTTTGCATGAAGCTTATACTAAGAATATATTAACAAGGAATAGTGTAAAGGTGGGTGGTAAACAGTGAAGGATGCATTTCCATGTAATTAATAATGTATGTGTTTATTTCGTCATAGTGAGCCGAATGGGCCTGTATTTTCCTAAATTGTCCGGATAGATGAGGGGCTGAAAAATGAGCAAAAATGACCTGACCAAACCGACAGAAGTGCTGAGCGCTGCGGATGATGAATATTAGCTCAAGGTTAATCAGCTCAAGAGAACATTGTTTGCCTGCCAAAAGATGAGACTGGCCGTGGGATTCACGACTTCTTCCGCAGACATGGCTGAGAAATTAATGAAATGTAGCAAGAATAAAATTGTATAGACTGGTCAACGAACATGTAATGGGAAAGGGGGTAGAACAATGGGCATGCAGAATTTTGAATAAAATCACGGTGGTGTGATACACCACCTCCCCAAGCATCCAATGAGCAGTCGAATTCTGTGAAATGTTTCAATTAATGTGGGATGAACATGTAGGTTTTAGGGTATAACTGGGGTGCCTTTGGGGGTGTGGTAGAGTCGGAGCTGCAGCGGTAGGAGATTGAGAGGGGAGATGCGTCGTTGTCCGTCGGTTTGCAGAGAGGCCTAGCTGTTCCTGTCCATGTCCTGTCCCGTTCCTGAAATCTTTGTTTTCTGATTCTATTTCAGGAGACCCCCACTACTCCCTTGGCCAGGGGGGTGGTATTTAATTGATCTTTGGGTTTGTATTATCTTCTGACTCGTAATTTGCATAATTATTTGCAAATGTAATTTTGTCTCTGAAACTTATGTCTCTTTATCTATCCACTCAGTCATAAGTATTATATTGTTTTGCATAATTTTGCTGAAACCTATGTCTCTTCATCTATCCACTCCGTCATAAGTATTATATTGTTTCGCATAATTTTGCTGAAACTTATGTCTCTCTTTCTATCCACTCCTTCATATGCATATCGTTCATTGGATAATGAGTATGACACTGTTTGCATTTTTTTAATTGATTTTCTCTCCTTTTGTGGGATTCATTGTTTGCATTGCAACCTGTATGCGATGAGCATTTATCAATTACATTTATCTGAGATAAACTTTATTAATCTTACCGAGAGTCTGTGAGTATTTAGCTGGTTAGATAGTTAGTTCTATTATTACCATCAACTACTCAACTCCGTCGACCGAGAGGAAAGAGAGTTGATATATAAGTCTAGTTATGTATTTAGAAATATTAAATGTGAATTTGTGAAGGAAATAATTTTGTGAAGGAAATAATTTTTCACGACATTCAAACTTGACCATCCAGCGCAACAGGGATTTGTGAGTTGGGTGAATGTGTATGGGCCATTTGTATGAAAATTGATGAGTATCGATCCCTGATAAAGTGTAGCGCTGGATCAGAGGCTAGCATTATCCCTCCCTTCCACCCTGTTTTTTGGGGCTTGGGAGTTTGGAAAGAGTGTTATAATGGTATTTCTGTATAAAAAAAATTTTTATAACTATTTAATTAAGATTTCTTTTAGTGCATTCATTATAAAGCATATGTTAAGAAGGATTTTACCTTGAGGAATGCTATTTTATTGTAATAGGATTTTTTATTCCTTACAAAGAATTAGGATTTATTTATAGACATGAGTTTTGTTGCATTTTTTCTGGTTCGGATAAGGTTACATTTGTTACAAGGAGAAGAATGGAGAAGAAATTAAAAAAAGAGGGAGAAGATGGTGGACAGCAGGATTTTATGGGACTTTAAAGTTCTATTTCTATTGTTTGATATTCTAAGTTCTATTCTGAAGTTTTTCTTTGAAGTGTTTGTTGCTCAAAGTGGTAAATAAAGGTATAATGCATAACGCTAGCCTCCTTGTCTTTAATAAAATAATGATTCTCTATGCAGTAGACCTATGAGAATCGACATTTACTGGCATCTTCTCTCTGTCTCCTCTCAGTTCCAAGTCAAGGAAAGGGAAAGCTTCTGGAACTTTCTGTTCACGCTCCACAAAGAACCAGTGTATTTATGATGACATTTTATAATGATGTATTCTAGTACCATAGACCTTTCTAAATAGTATGGGTGTGAAATGAGTCCCATTGGACTTCTTGTTGCATGTATTATGATTACTCTGGTCCTACAGGGTTAAAGGGCTTTCCTTGTTTGCATGTAGAGATCTGAGAATGCCCAGCAGTTTCTTCTTGACTGTACCGAGGTGAGTAGGAGTCTCCACCACTCTTTGGCACGCTGGTAGGTCTTCTTTTCAAGCTGGCATACTTTTATCATTAGTACTGTTATGTCGACAGGTTCCCTTAAAAGGAAAGTTGCATGCCTTAATATTTTTGGGAAATATCTCTTGACAAGGTAATAGGGCTCTGAACTGTAGTTGCCAGACTATTTGATGGGTACAATATCTGTGCGCGGGTATGTAAGTTTTAGGGGGCACCGGGAAAGTTCTTGTATGATATTACAAACACATGAAATTGTCCTTCTCACCCAAGTTTTTGTTCTGCACAAGAGGAAAAGGATTGGCATGAGGGGACGTTGTTGTGCTCAGGATGGGCTCTGTGCTTGTGGGACCAAAGAGTGATTTCAGCCTTGACGAATTCATCAGCTCCTCTGAGGTCTATGATTAGTAAAGTCTAAAGCACCTTCTGTGAGCGCTCCCAGCGTGAAAGGATAATGTGTGGCAAGAACTATTTTTACATTTCAAGGTGTGTTATTAGGTTATAGGCTTCTCCAATAGGCTAGATTACATGAAGTTTGAACAGCAATATTAGACTGGACTTCAATTTTTGGTAAAACTTTGGGGAAAAAGCAATTTGAAAAATTATGAACTTGCTGGTGAATAATTGAAAAGTTTTGTGGTAATTGAAAGACAAAACAACGACCCCTTCATTATAGGATATGTTAACGTCAGTTTCAACGTGCAGTATTTCCTATGCATTGAATGTTTCCTGTGAAGAGCTTGCTTAATGCACAAAATAGTACACATGACATGATAAAGTTCACTAGCTCGTGTGAAAAAACACAAGTGTGCACAAGAGCCACGTTGAACACTATTTCATTCCCTATATGTCTATTTCAATATTTCCTTAAAAAATAAAAGACTACGAAACAATCAATCAATCAGGGAGTTTTAAGCGCGCTACTCACCCTTTAGGGTCTCAAGGCGCTGGGGGAGGAGCAGCTCCGGTCAGTCGAAGATCCAGGTCTTGAGGGTCTTCCTGAAGATGCAGGGTGGGGGCAAATCTGATGTCGATCAGGAGCTCGTTCCAGGTCTTGGCTACTATGTAGGAGAAGGTTCTTCCACCTGTTCTTGCTCTGCGGATGCCCAGGGGTTCGGCGAGTCTGAGGTCGGCTGATCTGAGGTTCCTTTTGAGTACGTGGAAGGAGATTCTATCGTTGAGATATTGGGGTCCGGTGTTGTGGAGGAATTTGTAGGCGTGGGTGAGTATCTTGAAGGTTATTCTCTTCTCGACGGGGAGCCAGTGGAGGTCACGCATGTGTTGGGAGATGTGCTCGTGTCGAGGGATGACGAGGACGAGCCTGGCTGCGGTGTTCTGTATGGAGCAGAGACTTGTTGATCCCGGCGTAGAGGGCGGTTCCGTAGTCCAGTCTGCTGGTTATGAGTGCGTGGGTGACGGTCTTCCTTGATTCAGGGGGGTCCATTTGAAGGTCTTTCGGAGGATGCAGAGGGTGTTGAAGCAGGTGGAGGTGACGGCGTTGACCTGCCGGGTCATGGTGAGGGAGGATTCGAGTATGATGCTGAGGTTTCGGGTGTGGTCCGTGGGGTTGGGGGGCTGCCAAGGGCGGTGAGCCACAAGGTGTTGTCCCATGCAGAGGGAGGGGGGGTCCAAGGACGAGGACCTCTTTCTTCTCCGAGATGAGCTTCAGGCAGCTGCTGCTCATCCAGGATGCAACGTCCTTCATTCCTTCCTGGAAGTTGAGTCTGGTGGTGAGGGGCTCCTTGGTGAGGGAGAGGATGAGCTGGGTGTCGTCGGTGTAGTATACTATGCTGAGTCCATGCTGTCTGACGATGGCGACGAGGGGCCATGTAGATGTTGCTGAGCGTGGGGCTGAGCGATGACCAAACAATGAGATTGGTCTCTTCGGAACTACCTACACCAACCAATAAACCACCGAAAATTATGAAGTTATTTACGAGCTACGAAGATATGCATGGGATGGAGGGAGAACATAGCAAATGTACTACAAGTATTGGGTCAGGAGTGCAATCCTGGTATTATATGTTGATTTTCAAAAACGCTGGGAGCACTGGAATATTTTGTTCAATAACTTTTTAAAGCAACAACACCAAATTGAACTAATCTTTATTATGTTTGTTAGTGTTTCTCACGGATCTCAGACCTTAGCTTGTACCACCTCAAGGAATATGCCTTGACGAAGCTTCGGTCAGACGCAAGCCCACAGATTATCCTTTGCAGTGCACTAGCATACACAGAGCAGCAACACCAGTGACAAACAGGACCCATCAGTTATACTACCTAGCCTCAGACCGCTGCAGGACTCGAAAATAAGATAATGGAACAATATAAAGGGATTATTGTATTGTTGCTTAGAAGATGCATAGGCATGACTTCGAAAGATGCTAAGGTCCACTACTCCGTTACTGGATCAGAGACATGATACATTCAAATTTTCCTACACTAGACCTCCTTACACACCTAAGTGGTATGAATGGAGGATCTAGTTTAGATGTGACCCTGGTAAGCTGTGAATCCTACTAGACAAGCTTCTGTATCCACCAAACACCCTGCTGCTCTAGTCATGGTGTGTTTAAAGATGTCATGTATGTGTATTAGCACATATTGTGTCACGAACCAGTTATATTTTTGCTCTACTGTGGAAAGATGGCAAACTGATTGATAGACATTTCACTTGACACAATCCATGTATTTTCTTGTGTTTGCACCTCCCCATCACTGTATATTTGCAGCACAGCCTTTTTCAAGGGGACCTGTCCATCAAAGATGTGCCAAAAGGTACCCTAATAGGGAAAATGTTTGGGTCCCAGTCACAAAGTAACTACAGGACTTGGGGCCACATGTACAAAGCGTTTTTGTGGTAAAAAACAGGCCCGTTTGTGAACGCAAAAAGAGTTTTTGAAATGTACAAAGCCCTATTTGTGATTCGGTAACCTATTGCTGAATTGAAATTTGGGTTTGCGATTCGGTGTTAGGAAGGGATGTGATTAGAGCATCCCTTCCTAATACCAAATCACAGTGGTATGTATGAATGTTTTGCAACCAAAATGTAGTCGCAAAACATTTGCATTTTACCACCAACCTCAAGTAGGTGGCAACCCATTCACAAAGGGGAAGGGACCTCTTTACCTTTGAGAATGGTTGTAAAAATATTCTTTAAGAAAACTTTTCATTTTTCTTTTTGAAACACATCCCATTTTCCTTTAAGGAATATGGGCTGCATTTAAACAAAAAAAAAGATTGCTTTGTTGAAAAACAGTCTCAGAGATGATAGTCTGCTGACCCCAGCAGGCCACCATCCCTGTGATTTTTGTGATTCTCAATGGATCACAAACTGATACCTACCTCATTAATATTCATGAGGTAGGTTTATTTGCGACCCACTGGCAATTGCAAAATGAGTAAAACACACATTTGTAAATTGCTGTTTGCGATTACCAAACAGCAAATCACAAAAATGTGCTATTTGGTAATCACAAACAGAATTGTTTATATGGGACCCCTACATCACTTCTTGCCTCAAGACTCTGGCTTCTCCAGCATATATCACCAGATGAATTCCCTATGTTACTTGCAGGACTCTTGTGAGCTTTATAGGTCACAAGCAGGGCTTTAGGTGGTATGAAAAAACTGGGGGGTGGGCTCTCAAAGGGGCGTGGCTGATGTAATTAAGGGAGTGGCTTAAAAACACTTAAGCTAAAAATCTGTGCTTAACATAGTGTAAAACATACAATGCTCGTGGGTATGCTATTTGATCTGCACATCTACTATTTTATGGTATTGTAATTCTTTTTACAGTACTAAAAATTCACATATCATATAGGTGCTCTCATGGTGTCACAATACCCTCCCACTTAGGTATAAGTCCATTCGAACTGTAAACACAGTCCAAAATCAAAGTCCAGCAATTGCACCGAAGCACACCACTTTTATGTTACTCTTATCCTTTTGAAAGTAATCTGAGGCGAAGCGAATCATGAAGGTTTCCTTTGAAGAAGTTCACCACAATTGATGAATCAGGTCACTGTTGAAGTTTTAATTCATTCCATTACAGTCAAAAAACAGCAGCCGACGCGCGTTTCGTCCTCCCATGGACTTTCTCAAGGCGAGAGTGAAAATGACTGAAGAGTCCAAATAGTAGCCGCTATATGCTGTGTACAAACGTATTGCTATCCTGAGTCACGTCTTTGACATTTTAAATTCGTCAATGTTTTCCGCGAGTGGGAACCTTGATAAGTTCACTCTTGACAGCCACGCCACACACTTGATACCCACAGGGGAGACATACGGAATTTGTGGCGTTGTTTGAGCCGGAGCTTTCTGGTGCTGAGCACCGGCACTTAATTGGTTTCCGGTGCTCGGCACCGGCACCTAATTGTCAACACCACACTTAGGGCAGTCTGCCACAAGGTGGCGCTGCTCATGTACTTTAGAGATGAGCAGTATAACAGTTGTTTAGGAAAACAATATACATTAAAAAATTACTAATACCCGCCTCCCCAGCCATTCCTTTAGCTTTGGGGACCTGCAATAATCTGAACTGTCGCATTTACATGCGAGAGAGATGGTTAGTAGTTGTTTTGGCAGCAATGACAGGGGCGATGGGTGGTGCAAGCTGCAGTGGCCTCCTGGTCAGAGCCCTGGCACTTAATATTTTACAAATTAAGCACTGCTTACCATCCACTCCATTAGATAAGAGGACCCTCTCCATTGGCTCTGATCGATAGAATTGATACTTATGGCCTGATTTCGAGTTTGACGGATGGGATAGTCCATCACGAATGTTATGGGTATCCCGTATTCTGCATTACATGGGCATTACATACTATGGCACTTGTAATGCGGAGGAATATGTAGTATGGAGCATCCCTTTCGGCAATCTCTAAATTAGACCATTAGAATAAAGAAACCTATCAATGGATCATTTCTTGATTACAGATGAACAAAAAATATTGATTCGCATGGTAGGGGACGAGCCGCTGAACATTAATAGCACACATTTTATATATTAATGTAAAATTGTATAAATAACTACAATAGTGGTAACTCTGCATTGTACTTCAATGTATCTAAGCAAGGGTGACCACGTTACAGAGGAGTCTACACTTGCCCAGTCTTGTTAATGCTCCAAACAACAGACTTATATGCATAAAATTAATAAAATTACTTAACTTTGGTTGCGCTCTTGAAACCCAAGCACTGTCTCCAAAATTAGCATTTAGATTAAATAGCCACGTCAACCACTTTTAACATTTCTCCAATGTTCATATGGGGGTGGTTGTAGAAATGTATTTTCTCTGTTTTAATTGACATCACGTGAAAATAGCAATAGAAAAGCAACAGCAATACATATCATTGAAACATTAAAACATTTGTGAGTCACAATCAGCGCGTGCTCATTAACGTCTTGTTGATTTCTAACATTATTCCATTTGAACTGCAAAGTAGTTTTTATTATTAATTTTCCACCCACTCACAACCTAGAAGAAATGTGAGGGGCGCGCGCCTTGCAGCTGGAGACACATTCATCAGCCGGCACAGACTTGCCACTAATCAAAACACGGCGCCCATGCTTCAATGATAGGCAAAGGTGATTCAAAGCACACGGTGTGACATACCATCAACCAATGACATCAGCATAATTATCGCCTTAAGTACGAGCCTGAACAAGTCCTATATCCCACATCTTTTAACTCTGTGGCTAGAAGATATTTTACTCACCGTCGCTCCCAAAGATCTCCTCGCAGGAGTACCAGATGCCAGCGTGGAAGTGCCGTTGGATAAATTTGTCGTCACCGGCTTCCCAGCTGTACTGGACCACGTTGGTGTCGTTGGAGTCGGAGCCGTTGACTCGGATGCAGTACGTCTCGCGCTCTTTCACCTTGCTGCTGCAGAGGGGTTTGGGGACCTTCCTGGTCCCTTGGCACCAGTAACTGCTGCTGAAGGCGGTGATGGAGAACACGAGTGAGAGGACATTGAGAGTGAGAGCGACCGATGCTCTGTGCTTCCTGTCCATGCCCATCTCACCGCCAAGCCCTCGCGCAGCGAAGAGACAAGGAGACTTAGATCCCGTCGAAGCACCTGCTCCAAGTGCCTTCGCTCTACTGTCATAACAGTCACTTGGCGGGAAGCGGGCTGCTTAATTTGCTTTCAACCAATGAAATTCTTCGCGTCAAAATGTACACAGCTTCATATATACTATGGAAAGCATGGGTACCGAATCATTTTGTTTAGGCACTCATAGAGGTAGAAGGGGTAACAATACTAACAACAAAAAAGAAAAAGAAAAAAATACAATAGTACGTTTTCGATAAAAAAAAAAAAGCTTCTATAACAATAGTTTTTCAACGAATGGGGGGAATAGGTGGGGAGGGGGAGGGCGTGACTACGTGTTCACTGATCCATTAACCCCAGAAGCTCAGCCGCATGAACTATTAACCCCCGAAGCCTATTTGGAGACTGGCACGACTGGTGCAGAAAGGGTCCCTCCATACCTCTCTTTATTAAAATAAAGTTCCCCTTGCAGTTTAACTGGGTTTCTATAAATTGTGCCTCCTGTCGCGAGAGATAATCCCTGATCAGCTGGCGGAAGGGCAAGGAAGTATTTCAATCAAGGCACTTGTACAATGTCTCGCGCCGCTCGGCGTCCCCTGCACGTTGGGGATTTAGCATCCAATCAGCCAGTAGACTGTTCATGTCTGGCTGAGCCGTGATTGGGATGCGAGGGTCAGTCTTTCCGGAACCAGGAGCATCCCGCGAGGAATTGGGTAGTTAGAGTATTTTCAGTGCTGGGCAGACTGCTGGTTTGTTCGATTCGAAAGGAAATTTAGCATGCACGAGGGTTCGATCGCTTTATCTGGGGAATGGCTGTCATCATGTCGACTATTAGGGAGATTTATGGGAAATATAGTGCAAATTTAATGAGTTTTGGGCCTTACAAGTGCAACTGTGCATTAGCAAATTTTATTCTCGTACAGCTCTTTTAAGACCAGGGATAAAGAGTACAGGAATTTGCATCTCTGTGAAAACAATTGCAATTAAAATAAGCGCTTACTAGGGAAATGATTCTTGTTTTTTGGTCTAATAAAAATGAACATTGACAAAGCCAACAGGCAACAGGTCTAGCCTTTAATTTGTACATAGAGACATACATATGCTCGTGTAAATGGAGAGGGTGATTTCATGGAGGAAAAGCCAATAATCGAGATGTTAATGGAGAAAGAGATTTAACGCTGAAGGTAATATAGGTGAAATGATGCACGATAACCTTATTCTATTAATAGCACGACATATGGTGCTGAATATTTTTACTGTTTAATGCAACCAATGGGACACATACCCGTTTTGCCTATACATTCACTAAAAAGTAAACACGATGGCACTAAAATATGTGACCTTTGTTCTGTGGGCTTTTTAGTGTTACATGTTCAAAGTTGTTAATATCTTATATGTAGCGAGGTATATATGTGCCAATCTATGTGGAAAGTACTTATTTTACATTAAATTGGAAAGAGTATATCAAGGTACATATGGAAAAGGGGTTTGTGGATGAAAATATTATACAAATGAATTACATAGGAAGCCATAGCCAATGTTTCATTTTCTACACATACAGGGGGATATGTACAAGAAATGCCGCTAACTAACGCAAACGTTAGTTAGCTGCAATTTTCTTACCGCCACTGTTAAACCTGGCACCATTGGCGTGGTTCTCCCTTGCATTTTTTGCCTTTGCCTCCTGTGTTTTTGCTGTGAGTTGGACTTCGTTTTGCTGGTCTAGATGCTTACTGTGCCACTGCTGTTCAATCAATCAGGGAATTGTAAGCGCGCTACTCACCCGTGACGGTCTCAAGGCGCTGGGGGGGTGCGCAGGTCCGTTCTGCCGAAGAGCCAGGTATTGAGCGTCTTCCTGAAGGTGTTCAGTGCCAAAGTGCAAATGCTCCCTTTGAAAATTGTTGTTATGGATTAGTGATTCCATGATTGGCATATTTGATTTACCAGTCAGACCCTAGTACAGTGCACTATGTGTGCCCAGGGCCTGTAAATCAAATGCTGCTAGTGGGCTGCAGCACTGATTGTGCCACCCACAGAAGCAGCCTGCAAAATATAACTCTGGCCTGCCATTGCAGAGCCTGTGTGCAGTCTGGGGCTGCGTATGTCGACTTGGCAAGTGCACACACTTGCCAGTCCCTAAACCTTCCCTTTTCTACATGGTAGTCACCCCTGTGGGCAGGGTGCATTGTATGTGAAAGGTAGGACATGCCCTGATGTGTGTGGCATGTCCTGTTAGTGAAATACTGCCAATTTAGTTTTTCACTATTGCAAGGCTTCCATAGGACAGAATGGGGAGTTTGTTTATAACATCTTATAAACATAACTGCCCCTGGGAGTAAGGTAGGAAAATAAAGTTTGATATGCCTGACCTCAGAATGTTAAAATGCATCTTTTAGTGAGGGTGATTTTACATTCTGTGTTTGAAAATACCACTTTTAGAAAGTAGGTATTTTCTTGCTTAGTCATCCAGTATGTCTCTGCCTGGGTTGTGTATTGCCTGTCTGGCTTTTGGATGACAGGGGCTGGGGAGGAGCAGTGGCTCCAGAGAGCCTGATGAGTCAGGGCTGGGCTGAATGGACCTGGGCTGCATTTAGAATAGGGGGAGGAGATTTCCTTTCCCCTGAATGGGCCTGGTCTGCCTTCCACACTGCTGTCTCCACCTCCTGCCAGGAAGCTGCACCAGTGAGGACAGAACTGGTTTTGGCTGGGTACAGACACTCTCTGCCTTCCGAGAACAAAGGACTTGTGGTTCAAGGTTCAAAACACTTTATTCGGATAACATCGTATCCATTAAAGCACAACACAACAACAAACAAATTTAAAATATGCAAAGAGAGTCATGATAAAAACCATTAGCAACATACAATGTACGATAGTCTTTGAATTCATAAAAATTCATAAATGGATAAAAGCTCAGGGATTAGACATCATTCGGCGTGCACGAACTGCAATTCTCAAAAAAGTGCCTGTGCGAAAGACCAGTTCTTCATCATCCAGGGTGAGTAGCCTCAGATAGGCATTTTCCAAACTGATGGGCATATACTTTTTAAAATACGGGGTTAAGAGCCACTTGATATACTTTAAATAATAATTACAAAAAAACAAGAAATGTAAAATAGATTGACCACTCAGGCCATCACACGGACAGGGTATACGATCAAGGTCAGAGTGGTAGCCAAGAGGAAAACATAATACAAATTTAATAGTGCCTGCCCTTAGACGGAACAGAAGGCTCCTCTCCCAATGGCTCATAGGCAGGGTAATGTAGTTAGCCAGCGGGTGTACAGAATTTTCAATAGCAATGTAGCTGTAGACAAGTGATTTTTTAGATTCCTTATCAATACTTTCTGCTCTATATAGCGAATAGAGCGCACTCCTAAGCTCATTTTTATTCGTGGTCATTGCTATGCTGGAGTCCAAAAAGATTCTTCCCTTGTTGATGCTACATAGGCTCTGGTACACCCCTGACAGCCATGGTATGTCCTTCCCTTTCACACATCCCATGCAATCACTGATGATCTCTCTCGTTAGGGATGCAGCCGGGTTTTTCCAAACCGATAGCCAAAAAAGGGCAGGGCGGGCCCTGATAAAATCTTCAATAAAATTTAAGTTGAGTTCCCTGTGGCAAGTATATTGTGGAGTTGAGATTTGGACGCCTAATAACTTCCTGCAAAATCTGTTTTCTTCCTGTTAGATGCAGGTACTCTTGGCAAAGCCCCAAACCTCGGCGCCGTACGTGGCTGTTGGCACGCATTGGAACTTAACATTTTTTAAAATGGCTAAAATGGCACCTGTTCTCTTTGGACGCGGAAGGCTAAGGATCGAGTTGGTGGCCTTTGAGAACTTGCTCCTGGAGTGAGCCATATGCTCAGTCCAGGAGCCGTTCGCAGCAAAGACCACCCCAAGATAAGGAAAGGTGTTGGTGCTCATCAGCTTCTGATTACCCACCGATATTGAACTAAATTGGCGTTTCTTTGGACCACACAACATTATGAATGACTTTTTAAAATTAGTGCGTAAGTCCATGCTATCCATATGATTAACAAAGCCCTTCACTAAGGTACGCAAGGAATTCGGGGTGCGGCCCATAAGGACCGCATCGTCTGCATAGAGTAATACGGGGAGTGATTTTCCGTTGATTTTTGGGACGTCTTGGGTTAGTATTTTCAGTGTTTTATTCAGTCCATTAATATAGATGATAAAAAGGAGGGGGGCCAGAACACAACCCTGTCTGACCCCTCTTCCTACATCTATGGCTTTGGTGACCTCACCCCCGCATCCAATCCTCACCTCACCCGGGTTTTAAGATCTTTATGAAGGTGTGCCAAAAAATACACCAGGGGCTCATCCAGTCCATAGGTCAGAAGGATAGACCAGAGCTTAGACCTATTAACGAGGTCAAAAGCAGAGGTCAAATCCATAAAGGCCAAATAGATTGGAGATGCCCGCGCAATGTTGTATTTGCCCACAATTAGATTGAGATTAAGGCATTGTTCATTAGTGCCCACCTTGCTACGGAAGCCCAGTTGACAGGGATCTAAAATTCCATTTTCCTCAGACCACTCTAAAATCTTATTGTACAGGACTCTACCTACATTTTTTAAAGTGTTATCGATTAGGGAGATAGGCCTTTAACAATTGGGTTGGGAACGATTCCCCTTTTTAAAAATCGGAACAATAATGCTTGTGGACCAAGAACTGGGTAACGGAGCATACATTAAATTATTAAAAACATTTAAAAGTAGAGGACCCCAAAAGCCTGGCTTATATTTCATAAGGTCGATGGGTAGGCCATCTGGTCCAGGGGCTTTATTGCCCGCACTCTGCTGAATCGCTTCTACCACCTCGGATATGGTCATCTGTATTCTAGTTAGTGGCCCCGGCTCAAAGTGATCTGCCTCTCGTGCGGGTGCAGCATAGATTTCTGAAAAGTGGTTTTCCCACGACTCACTCGCAATAGTGCAGCTAATGGGAGTAAGAAGCTTCCCCATGGATCGCAGATCCCTCACAGCTGACCAGAATGTGTCACCCTTTCTAGTGTTTGCTGCTACCACTAATGCCTCCCAGCGTTTTTTTAAAATTTCTGCTTTCCGATTTGAGATCGCAGTTTTGTACCTCATCCTGGCCGATTTCAATTCAAGGTTACATCTGGGATCGGTTGATAAGGCTCTGTGCAATTGTTTATTTGCTTCAGAGCACTCGTGGTCAAACCATCTGGGGTCACGTTTAACACGGGAGGTGGGTTGTGACAAAAAAGTTTTTATGGCTAAGCAGAGTTTATTAAAATCGTGGACGGCTTCAGGGAGTGGGTCTTGGGCTGATAAACATGAGTTAATGAGATACGTATTATCCTTTACCACTGCCTGAAACAATTTATTATTATCTATACCTTTCCATATTAATCTCAGGTTGTCAGTGGAGGGTGTTAAATTCCTGGCCCCACATTCAGAAGTGAACATGGGCCATGATGCTAGACTCAATCCTATTCTAATGGAATTGTGGTCCCCTTGACTCTTAGCAATATCTTCAGCTTCCATTAGGTGGTCAGCAAGATGGGGGGATATGAAAAAGAAGTCCATGGTCGAAGAACACCCCCTTCCTCTGAATGTTGGCACAAACTGATTATCTGCATATGTTGCGCCCACAATGTCCATAACATTGGTGAGATTGTGCATGCTCAAAAACATGGCCAGCTCAGCGCCCCTACGGCAGGTAGAGCTGGAATTATGAAACCCTGAGCTATATGGTCTATCTGTTAATTTCGCATTAAAATCACCCCCCAGAAGGATACCAGTAATTTTTACTGTTTCTTGCTGGGAATCAAGGTATGAGATAAAATCAAAAAGCTTAATGAAATTCCCATTGGGGGTAGAATTAAAATCATTGTTATAAAAATTAGTCAGATAGAAAGAAATTCTCCTTTTATACAACAAAACTTGAAAATTACAACTATTAGTGGATAGAACCTTGATGCTTCCCCCGGCAGCAATATTGACCCCAATAAATAGGCCCCCTGAGGGGCGGCCAAATTTGGGACTGGGGGCTACAATATTATAACAGTGGAACCCGTTAATGTGTAATTCTTGGGTGGCCCAGGTCTCCTGAAACATAACTATATCCTGATCCTTTATTAGACATAACCAGTCCGGGTCACTAAGCCTCTGTTGAAGGCCAGCCACGTTCCAGCTCAAAATGCTTTAATCTCTGTCTACC
The DNA here is from genome assembly GCA_963921515.1 of Calotriton arnoldi. Lineage (NCBI taxonomy): Eukaryota > Metazoa > Chordata > Amphibia > Caudata > Salamandridae > Calotriton > Calotriton arnoldi. Next base: position 1,460,896 of record CAWUFW010000195.1, on the reverse strand, counting down.
TTTGCTTTAGATATTATTAGCTGATCGTCTGACATATCAATCGGTGGGAAAGAGGCAAAATCCTGGGAATTTTCTAGGGGACCAAGTCGATGTCCCGATGAGGGTGTTTGTCAATCCTGTGTATCCAGATCTGACAGGGCCTGAAATCTGTTGGATAAAGGGATCGGAGTGAACATGTAATCAGTGGGCCTAAATTGTGGTTTATAAAAATAACCCTGGGGGAGCGCACAAATTCCATGACTTTGAATAAAAGTTTGCTCGCCAAAACTTAATATGCAGCGAACCAAGTGAGGCCTGCGGAAGTTGATCACAACACAATCTCCATCAATGTTTTTGGGGGATTGACCAACCCACCCAACTCTGCGGACCATGAGGATCTCATTCATACAGGGCGGATGAAACCTTTTGTATTTAGTTAGCCAGTCCACAGTCTTGTTACGGAGATCAGACCAAGACTCCCTCTGATCCTCTAATAAAGTGGGTACACCAGCCAAATCCAATACGTAAGGGCAGGTGGCCGGTGGTAAACTCAACACATCAGGATTGGTTCTCAGACGTTTACTCCTCATATTATCTGTTGTGTTCCGGCTTGGGTCAGATGGTATCGCCCCGGGAGCTAAGAGTTCAGGCTGTCCGCTGCATAAGCCCATAGCTCTCAAAGTGGGCTCCTGATACTGGTCCCTGCTCGGTGTTACATTTCTGCGCATAAGATGATTTGGGTTTGCGACAAGTAGTGTGAGGGTTAGCAGATAAAGGTGCTTTGTGCATGGTAGAGCTTGAATTTAGTGAGTTAGGTCTTGGATTAGCATCTACCAATGTAGAGAGGCCCACCCCCACATTATCACCCGGTTTTGGGGGCTTGTTGGCACCACAGTTAGTTAAAATATCCATAGAGGTAACCAGACGTTCCACCTTTTCCCAAAGGGGGGTAAGATTCCTGTCAAGCAATTCTTTGAAATGGGATAGTGCTGTTTCCAAAGTGATCTCCACAGCGGTGGCTATAGCAACACCCCCAGTGGAATTTACCGTAGTTGATGGAAAAACTGCATCGGTCTGAGTACTAACAGAGTTAGTTAATATGGTTACATGGTTTACTGTATGGGTGGCCTGATTGGCTGGTCTGAGACCTTTTGTACTTTTAGATTTCTGGGTGGCAACGCCCCGCTTCCGTTTGGCTGATGGAACTCTCGCCTTAGACTCGTCGCGGGTTTTGGCAACCCATCCTCTGGTAATTATGCTAGGCCCATTAAGAATAGTCGTGGGTGTTGCATCCAGATCTGCCAAGGCGCTATTCTGAAACAAGGTTGGAGGAGTAGATGGCATGCGCAATTGTGGGGTCCCGCCCAAGTTAGAGATGCCTAATGACGAACAGCGCTGTAGAGTGCTGGGGTCTAAAGAGAGTTACCTGGAAGGGTAAACCCAATATGTGTCACTGGGACCTGGGTATACGTTAGTACCTTGGAACAGTGGTCCCAGTAAACAATAGATCAACAAACAAAATACATCAATTCCAAACAATTATTCAAAGACACGTAATAATTGGCATACAGTGTTGTTTAATCACACTGAGCGCACATTGGTTTGTAATCTCATTAAATCTGTACAAAGTGCCCCTAGAGAAGGGAGGAGGGAGAAGGGGGTTGTGAAAGTGTAGGAGGTGTTTGGTGAGGATAAAAGACAAGTGCAAATCACACAATCTGTTGTTTAAAGTACACAGGGCGCATATCTTAGGCCCAAAAATTTGCAATTTTGTCAAAAACAAGTAAAGCCATGATTAATAATAGTAACACAGTGATGAATTGCTGTTGATCCAACTGGCTAGTATTGTTGATGTCGACGTTTGGACCCCTAGATGTGTAGGTTATTACATACCTTATGTCGGGGTCTTCATCAGGACAGGGGTGAAGGGAAGGGGAGATGACCTAGGGACAAAACATAAAAACACCTTATAAATGGCATAGCCATTAGGGCTCACGAACTATTTAATGGGCCTAAGCTCCAAAATTTACAGTGAAACAAGCCCTTCAATTCGGGCCTGGTGGGGGATGGTGGGCGCGTGAGCTCCAAAATCACGAGAGTGGAAGCACCTGCAAAGGTAAGGTGCAGTTTCAGAGAAATTCCTATGTACAAATAGCGCGCCGGAAGCGGTCGCTGTCTCATGCACAGAGCGAGCAACAAGCTGGATTTGATCCGCTGAGCTTGTGACAAAATCTGTTTTGCAGTAGAAAACAAATGGAAAGGTCGCTAATAAGGACCTGAGTAGGGCACCCTAATTGTGTCTAAACGTAGGGTTATAATGTAACACACCACCCATTGCGGACTAAGTGAAATACCGTAATTATGTAAAAGGGCATAGACGCTCCTTGTAGAATCAGCTGTGCCTGTAATTAAATATCTTAAAAAGGAGAAATCGACAGAGAAACGCTAAGTAGGACCTATGACGGCACCGTCACTGTAGCCGAAAAACAAAGTGAGGGTGTTGCACCACCTACTGTCAAGTCAATGGATTCCCTTAGATACTGGCATTGGCGGGCAAAGTAGCTCCGAGTAATTCACAATCTGGGGAGAAATTAAGTTACGGTTACTAAACCGAACCGAATTATAATACTAAGACGAAAAAGGTGTTACAGTCACACTGCACGCATCAAAAACTCACCGCTCATCGTGAAGGCATCTCCGTTAGTACAACGAGGGGAACCGGGGCTCAACCCTAGTGGTTTAAATAGGCAGATGCACTGGGTGCCACGAGCGTGACGTCACTGTGCAGACGCTCGATGCCTGGCAAGCGTGACTGGTATAGTTGTAAGTGAAAACAGACTTAAAAAACGTAAGGACTGCATTGTCCCCTAATTGGTATACGAGGGAAAGACTATGTTCAGTGGCTCATACCTGAGCTAAAGATTAAAGGGCCGTGGGTGTCAGTGTCACGAGGTTATTCTGGGAGGATAGTACATCCAAGTCAAAGGGGATAAACATCAATTTGGAGGATGAAGGCAAGAGTGTGAGGCATTGGATCGAAAAAGACATATCATCTACACAGACAACGAGCGGTTAGCTGGTTTTAACAGTGAATTACATTTGATTCAAAACAGTCCAATTTGTTCGTTGAAAACGCTGTTGTAAGGGACATAAGACAATATTCAAAAACGGAAAGGGCGATGACAAACAAAGGTCGTATTGTAAATAACATTATGCAGGCCTTGACAGCAATACATTGCAATAGTGATATCAAGGGACGACATAATAGAAATTGACCGATTTCTTACATTTGCATTGTACATGTGCACATCCCCACATCTATTAAGAACATCCAGATTATCAATGGATTTGGTATTGGAGCGGATCCGGAAAGGTTGCTATTCACACAAGAACCATAGATATTAAGACATGTAAACAGTGCACCTGAAGTTTGTCTAGTATAGATGTATCATATATCCTATTACATAGCCTCTAGCATGTCAATGGACAAATTATTCAAGTGTGAGGCAGGCTAGTTGGGCATGGCTGACCTCAGATTCATTCAGGCCGTTCTGTATGGAGTCTAAAAGAGACATCCATTTACATTCCCTTGTATTGAGGATTGTAGCAATGTTACCTCCCCTAGGACCAAGGGAGGTCTTCTCAAGTACCACCCACTGTAGTTCATCTGGGCCGTGGTCTGCAGTTTGAAAATGTTCGACCAATGGAGCTCCTTGTACACCACATCTTATACGGCTGCAATGCTGGAGAATGCGTGCCTTAATTTTCTGTTGCGTTTGTCCTATGTATATAAGGCCACAGGGGCACAGGATGCCATAGATTACATTATTCGTGTTACAGTTAGTGAAGGATTTTAAAGTAATCACATGATGTTTGTAGATGAACTCCTTGGTTTGGATAGTGGTTTGCCACGCCTTGCGCTGGCCACATTTAAAATGGCCACATGTAGGAGGTAAGTTCCATAAAGACTGAATAGATGGTGCATCAGGGGTCTCGAGGAAGGAGCGTACTATGTGGTCCCTGATACTTTTAGGAATGCATGGTAGGATTGTTTTGCTCTATGTCATCTGATATCAGTCCCCAGTGTTTATTAATCACTTTCTTAATGGCATGGCTTTGTGTGGAGAAAGTGGTGACGCATATCATCCTTTGCATAGACCCATCACCTTTCTCTTTGGGAGTTAGTAAGTCCTCTCGGGGGCTGAACCAAGCCCTTTTCTTTGCCCTTTTGATCAATCTCTTCGGATACCCTCTCTCAATCAGTCGATTGCTCAGGTCGTCTGATTGGTCCATGTAATCGGTTTTCTTGGAACAGTTCCTGCGAATCCGCAGGAATTGTCCGAAGTGATGGTTATCTCTGAGTCCTCTGGGGTGGTAACTATTATATCTCAGAAGGGAATTCCTCTCGGCCGGCTTCCAATATAGCGTAGTATAGAGTTTGTTCTCCTCACTCCTGATGGTGATATCCAAAAAGTCAATTTCTCTGGGATCTGAATGTATGGTGAATTGTATGTCCGGGCTCCTTTCATTGAGCCAGGAGTGAAAACAGCCCAGTTCGATAGAGTCACCAGTCCAAATCAGGAGGATATCGTCAATATAGCTCCGCCACATGGACACCTTTCCAATGTAGGGATTGAGTTCGCTGAAGACAAAGGATCTTTCATAATGGTCCATGAAGATAATGGCCAAGTCCAGGGCGAAAGCAGCTCCCATCGCTACTCCCTTGGTTTGGAGGTAGAAATGGCCATTAAAAAGGAAAACGTTTTTCATCATGGCAATGCGTAGTAGGCCAATGATGAATTCTGTTGGGACTGCTGTAGGCTCTGGTCGCTGTTCCAATACTTCTTCCATAACCTCAAGGGCAGCTTGCTGTGGTATACTCGTGTACAGGGAGACGATATCACAGGTCACCAGAAGCTGACTACTAGGATCAAAGGGGCGCTGGTCAACCAGGTTGATTGTTTGCATTGTGTCCCTCAGATAGGCTCTTGTTGTCTCCGCTATGGGTTTAAGGAAAGAATCTATGTATCTACATAGTGGTTCGAGTATTGATCCACACCCAGAAACGATAGGGCATCCAGGAGGATTCTGTGGGTCCTTGTGGATCTTAGGCAAGGTGTACAACCGTTAGTAACCGTAACTTAATTTCTCCCCAGATTGTGAATTACTCGGAGCTACTTTGCCCGCCAATGCCAGTATCTAAGGGAATCCATTGACTTGACAGTAGGTGGTGCAACACCCTCACTTTGTTTTTCGGCTACAGTGACGGTGCCGTCATAGGTCCTACTTAGCGTTTCTCTGTCGATTTCTCCTTTTTAAGATATTTAATTACAGGCGCAGCTGATTCTACAAGGAGCGTCTATGCCCTTTTACATAATTAAGGTATTTCACTTAGTCCGCAATGGGTGGTGTGTTACATTATAACCCTACGTTTAGCCACAATTAGGGTGCCCTACTCAGGCCCTTATTAGCGACCTTTCCATTTGTTTTCTACCGCAAAACGGATTTAGTCACAAGCTCAGCGGATCAAATCCAGCTTGTTGCTTGCTCTGCGCGTGAGACAGGGACCGCTTCCGGCACGCTATTTGTAAATAGGAATTTCTCTGAAACTGCACCTTACCTTTGCAGGTGCTTCCACTCTCGTGATTTTGGAGCTCACGCGCCCACCATCCCCCACCAGGCCCGCAGTGAAGGGCTTGTTTCACAGTAAATTTTGGAGCTTAGGCCCATTAAATATTTTGTGAGCCCTAATGGCTATGCCATTTATAAGGTGTTTTTATGTTTTGTCCCTAGGTCATCTCCCCTTCCCTTCACCCCTGTCCTGATGAAGACCCCGACGTAAGTAATAACCTACACATCTAGGGGTCGAAACGTCGACATCAACAATACTAGCCAGTTGGATCAACAGCGATTCATCACTGTGTTACTATTATTAATCATGGCTATACTTGTTTTTGACAAAATTGCGAATTCTTGGGCCTAAGATATGCGCCCTGTGTACTTTAAACAACAGATTGTGTGATTTGCACTTGTCTTTTATCCTCACCAAACACCTCCTACACTTTCACAACCCCCTTCTCCCTCCTCCTTCTCTAGGGGCACTTTGTACAGATTTAATGAGATTACAAACCAATGTGCGCTCAGTGTGATTAAACAACACTGTATGCCAATTATTACGTGTCTTTGAATAATTGTTTGGAATTGATGTATTTTGTTTGTTGATCTATTGTTTACTGGGGTCTAAAGAGAGGCGGCGTTCAGTCATTTCTATTTCATGGGTTAACAATGATTCGGCCCTTACAATAAATGCATCTAGGGTCCCTGCTACTCCTTTACGCTTGTTCATAGTGAGAGTTGTATATGGGCAGGGCCAAGTTCAACACAAATACGGACAAAGATATACACAACAGTACCTGGCGGTGGACGGGCGTGGATGGGCCCGCCCTTGGCCCGGGCTTCGCCCGCGCATGTCCCGCACTGCGGTAGCCCCAGCCACCTCTTATGCGCCTCCTGGCGCTTGGCAGGTGTGTCTGCGCCTCCCCTGGCGCATGAGACTGTGGATATTGGAGTCCCCCTCCTTCAAAAATACAGGCTGGCGATGCGGCGACAAACAGGCAAACAACACGGGCTCCCACGCTGCGGGAGCCCCACCCGCCTCTTATGCGCCTCCTGGCGCTTGGCAGGTGTGTCTGCGCCTCCCCTGGCGCGTGGGACTGTGGATATTGGAGTCCCCCTCCTTCAAAAATACAGGCTGGCGATGCGGCGACAAACAGGCAAACAACACGGGACTTGTGTGTATAAAAAGAGGGGCCCAGACCACAGACTTTTAGATCACTTCTGGGAATCAAGAGGAACCTTTGCCAAGGAGAAGAGCCAGAGAAGCTGAGGTTCAATACTGCCCCTGTGCTGTTTGCTGTCTGGGGTTGGCCTGCAGTGGCTACTTGCTGCCAAGGAAAGGATAAAAGGACTTAGCTGCTTGCTTTGTCCCCTGCTTGAAGAAAAGATCTCCAAGGGCTTGAACTGAGCTTGCCCCCTGTTCTAGAGGTCTCAGGAACAGCAAAGACCTCCCCGTGTCTATGAGCACATCTCTGATCGTCCCCGCAGAAAAAAAGGGTAACCAACTCTGTCATCGAGTCCGTCGCAGTATTCCGTGTCCTGAAAGCACTGCCGAGAGCAACGCCTCACTTCGCAACGCAACCCTGGTCTCACCGACTCCGTCAAAGAGCCGTTGATCGCCCTGCGTCCTGTGGGCACCGCACTCCACAATGCTTTGCTACACGCTGCAAGGACGTCACCGACTCCGTCGCTGCCCGACTCGAACATCGACCGGCTCCGTCACCGCACCGAGACCTGCCAGCACCGCATCGAGTATCACCTCACACTGCAACGCAAGGCTTGGTCTCACCGACTCGTCAATGACCCGCTGTCTGCACCGAGCCTTGAGGACGCCGCCTGCTGCATTGCTTCCATCTCACATCGCAACCGCGACGGTTTCCCCGGACCGGCTCGTACCATCGTGTCAGCCGCAACAACAAAAGGTACTGTCTCCGAGTCTGTCAACGCTTTTGCTAACCCGTATCGACCCGGTTGGCTGGAATTATTAGACTCTGTCGTATTCAGTATCGTGGTAGCCCCAGATGGAGCTACAGAATCAGAGGAACTGTATTTTCACGTTTTTCCTGCAATTAAAAGGTTATTATGCACAGCAACTATTTCTAGGTGTATTGTATGTTGGATTTTTGTCGTTCTTGGTCTTGTTGGTTTAGATAAAGTTTACTTATTTTTCTAAACTGGTGTGGTGTCCATTTGTAGTGTTTTCACTGTATTACTGTATGTGTTCACAAATGCTTTACACACTGCCTCTGAGATAAGCCTGTCTGCTCATGCCTAGCTACCAAGGGGGTGAGCAGGGGTTATTTTAGAAGTGTATCTCCCTTACCCTAACTAGGAAGAAGGGTCCCTACTTGGACAAAGGTACCTACCTCTGCCAACTAGAGACCCCCATTTCTAACATTGGTGGTCAGCGGTGAGGATCCTGGACTTGCATTTGTGATTTACATACAGTGATTGTTGTACACTACTAGCATAGTGCAGACCATTACGTGACCACATACTTTAACTGAACTTTTTCACTTGGATTGTTTTTTCTGCAAAGTAAAGGACTGCCAATTTTGTCATCATGACCAAGCCAGCATCCATTGCAGCCATTGATTTCAAATTTGAGGACGACAGGGTGGAAACCTACACTGTGTCTCAACTTAAAGCCATCTGCAAGAAATTTAAAATCGCTGTGAAAGGCCTCACCAGAAAGGATGAATACCAAAAGGCACTGAGGGCCTGGTTGGAGTCCAGAAATGCCAGTGGGCAGAATGAGGAGCCTCTGGTGGAGGCAGAGAATGTGGATGAGCAACAGGGGGGGCAATTGAATATGCCAGGAGGGAGGGTACCTTCCGTGGATGGCAGCAATGTTTCTCAAAGGGGTCTGTCTCCAGAGGAGTTGGAGGACAGAGAGAGAGATAGGGTGCATGAGAGGGATCTTGCTAAGCTCAGGCTGTTGAAGGAGGGTGACATAGAAACTAAGATGTTAGAGTTGGAAAAGCAGAAATTGGCCATGAAAGAAAAGAGGATGCTTTTAGAGCATGAGAGAGGATTGAGGGAGTTGGATCTGAAAGCAAAGGGCCTAGAGATCAATCCCTATGGTGGCAGTGCCCCATCATTGCCTGGAGAAGGGAAGGTATACATCCCCAAGGAGGTTATCAAGGATTTCACTAAGCATGAGGACATTGGTCAGTGGTTCAAGGCCTATGAGGTAGCGATGAGGTCCCACAGAGTCCCTGAGAGTCCCTGAGAGAGAGTGGGGAGCGGGGTTGTGGTGCCGATTTCTTAGCGAAAAAAGGGAAACATTGCTAAACTTGCCCACTGAGGATCACATGTTCTATGCCTCCATGAAGGAAGCCTTGGTAGCAAGGTATGGGTTGACCCTAGTGCTGTACAGGAAGAAATTTAGAAACTGTAAGAAGCTGGAGTCAAGTACTTGGGTGGAGTATGTGTCTTACTTTTGCAGAGCACTGGATGGTTGGGTGAAGGGTAGCAAGGTGAATGATTTGCAGGGGCTCTTTGATTTGGTTGCATGGGAGCACTTGTCAGATAATTGTTTTCCAGAGCTACGCCACCACTTGATTGACAGTAAGCTGACTGACCCCAGGAAGCTTGCTGTGGAGGCAGACCGCTGGGTCAGTACCAGGGTCCACAAGGGTCGTGTGGGAGACTCCGCCAAAGGTGGGCAGGGTCCCCAGCAAAAGAGTGGGGTGACAAGGGTAAACAGAAGGAGTTCCAAAAAGGACCCCAAAGTAATCCCCAAGGGAACCAAGGTAAAGGTTCCCAGCCTCTCACTGAAAAGAAGCCCTGGATCCCGGCAGGCAAGCCTGTTTATAGGGGTTCCAAGGCATGTTTTGGTTGTGGTCAGGTGGGCCACTTCCAAGGGCATCCTAGGTGTCCCAAGAAGGTTACCACCGCACCCACTGGTGCACCGCCCCGGGAAATGGCTAGTGCAGCCTTGGGGGAGGGTGCCCAAGAGGGGTGGGGTCCCGCAGAAATATCCCTGGTCTCTTTAGGAGACAGTGAGATGGTCCCAAGAGCTCATCTGCCTGATAACACTAAAAAGTACATGCAGTGGGTGACCATCAATGGCCATAGTGTGGAGGCTCTGAGAGACACCGGAGCCAGTGTGACAGCTGTCAGTTGTCGGCTGGTGTCTGAAGAGAAGGTGGTCCCCAACGCGTTCTACCCAGTAGTTGCCGCTGACAATTCAGAGTGCCTCTGCAAAGTGGCACAGGTTCCCTTTGAGTGTGGGGGGGTATCAGGTACCTTGAAAGTAGCTGTGAGGCCAGCCATTTCTGTTGACTGTCTGCTAGGCAATGAGTTGGAGAGCTACCCTCGGGTGAAGGTGGAGCAGAGGTCTCATTTATAGATGTTGGGTCTGCCTGAGTGGGCATGTGTGACCACTTGGTCAATGGCAGCCCGAAAGGGCATTCAAGATGACCTGGAGCCTGAAAGAGTGGCCCAGGTGCATGCCAGAAAAAGAAGAGGCAGGGGGAGCGGGAAACCGGCCCCGAAGTTCCCACAGTCCAGGAGGAGGCAAACCTTGAGGGGGATGCCCTGAAGCCTACAGGGGAACAAGTGGCTGAACTGGGGGACCTGCCTGAGCTGACCCATTGGCAGCAGGAAGGAGGCCCCTCCAGGCAGGAATTCTGCCAGGGCAGAAGTGCCCTTCTCTTGTTGGGTTGCGGCAGCAGGCTGCAAACCAGGCAGCAGGTGATCAGTCTGGATCACATTGGATTTACTTCGAGAAAGGTCTCCTGTATAGCAAGCCTAAGGTTGCTGAGCCTGAGTCAGCCCATGTGCTGGTGGTACCCCAGCGCTTCAGAGCCTTCCTACAGGGTCTGGCTCATGACGTGTCTTTGGCAGGACATTTGGGGCAAGACAAGACCTTTGAAGGGCTTGTCACCCACTTTTACTGGCCCCAAATGCGTAAGAGTTCTGATACTCATTGTAGGTCTTGCCAGACTTGCCAGGCAAGTGGTAAGAGTGGGAGGAAGTGTAAGGCTCCTTTCCAACCTTTCCCTGTGGTCAGCACCCCCTTTGAGAGGGTGGGTATTGACATTGTGGGGCCTCTGGATCCCAAGACAGCCATGGGCAACAGGTTCAGCCTGGTCTTGGCGGACCATGCCACCCGGTACCCGGAAGTCATCCCTCTCCGGACTGTGATGGCCCCCGTGGTGGGTCGTGCACTGATGGGGATTTTCTCCCGTGTTGGGTTCCCCAGAGAGGTGGTGTCCGACCGTGGTACCAACTTCATATCTAAGTATTTGAAGTCCCTGTGGCAGGAGTGCAGTGTTACCTACAAGTTCACCACTCCTTACCACCCCCAAGGTAATGGGCTGGTTGAGAGATTCAACCGGACCGTGAAGGGCATGATTATGGGTCTTGGTGAACCCATGAGGCGTAAGTGGGACGTCCTCTTTCCATGCCTTTTGTTTGCTTACAGGAAGGTACCACAAAAGTCCTTAGAGTTTAGTCCCTTTGAACTCTTGTATGGGCACCCTGTGAGAGGACCTCTAAGTCTGGTGAAAGAAGGCTGGGAGAAAGATCCCAGCAAACCTCCCAGGATGTATATAGCTACATGCTGGCCTTCAGAAACCAGACTAAGAGGTTCAGACAACTCGCTCAGGCGAATCTGGAAGCCAGCCAGGAGGAGATGAAACGTTGGTATGATCAGAATGCCACTCTGATTGAGTTTCAGCCTGGACAGAAGGTATGGGTCATGGCCTCAGTGGAGCCTTGTGCACTCCAGGATAAGTGGACCGGACCATTTGAGGTGGTGCAGCGCAAGAGTAACATCACCTACTTGGTGGACTTGCAGTCTCCAAGGAACCCTTTGCGGGTCCTGCATGTGAACCGCCTTAAGCCCCACTTGGAGAGGTCTGAAGTGGGTATGCTCCTGGCAACAGATGCTGGAATGGAGGAGGAGACTGAGCCTCTTCCTGACCTCCTGTCTGCAAAGGAATACAATGGGTCAGTGGACGGTGTAACACTCTCCCCCGCCCTGACTCCTGAACAGCAGCGTAACTGCCGCCAACTGTTGGGACAGTTTGCTGCTCTGTTCTCCCTGACCCCTGGTGTCACTCAGTGGTGTGTCCATGATGTTGACACTGGGGACAGTCCTCCTGTGAAACATAAAATTTACAGAGTGACTGAAAGGGTCAAGGCTTGCATCAAGGAGGAGGTCTCCAAGATGTTAGCGCTAGGGGTGATTGAGCCCTCAAGCAGCCCTTGGGCCAGCCCAGTGGTCTTGGTCCCAAAGGCTGCCGCACCCGGTGCCACGCCAGAACTCCAGTTCTGTGTGAACTACCGAGGGCTCAATTCAGTCACCCGGACTGATGCACACCCCATCCCCAGAGCTGATGAGCGCATAGATCGGTTGGGAGCTGCCCGGTACCTCAGCACGTTTGACTTAACGTCTGGCTACTGGCAGATTGCCTTAACTTATGGGGCAAAGGTGAGGTCAGCATTCTCAACACCAGAGGGGTACTACCATTTCCGGGTGATGCCCTTTGGGTTGAATAATGCCCCTGCCACCTTTCAGAGGTTGGTCAACCAGGTGTTGGCTGGGCTGGAGGATTTCAGTACCGCCTACCTGGATGACATTGCAGTGTTCAGTGCCACTTGGGAGGAGCACCTGCACCACCTCTGGAAAGTGTTGAAGGCTCTGCAGAGGGCAGGCCTCATGATCAAGGTGAGTAAGTGCCAGATTGGGCAGGGTTCTGTGGTGTACTTGGGACACCAGGTGGGGGGCGGCCAGATGGCGCCCCTACAGCCCAAGACTGATACCATTCTGGCTTGGGAACCCCCCAAGACTCAGACAGAGGTGAGGGCCTTCTTAGGATTCACCAGGTATTACAGGAGATTTGTCAAGGGGTATGGCACCATTGTTGCCCCCTTGACAGAGCTGACTTCCAGGAAGCAGCCCTAGAAGGTGAACTGGACTGACGCCTGCCAGAAGGCTTTTGATGCCCTGAAATCTGCCATGTGCACGGCGCCCGTGCTTCAGTCGCCCAACTTCTCAAGGGAATTCATTGTGCAAACAGATGCTTCAGAGCATGGTGTGGGAGCAGTGCTCTCACAGCTAAATGAGGAGGGCCTAGACCAACCTGTAGCCTTCATTAGTAGGAGGTTCCTTCCACGGGAACAGTGGTGGAGTGCGATTGAGCATGAGGAATTTGCTGTGGTCTTGGCGCTGCAGAAGCTGAGGCCATACTTGTTTGGGACTCACTTCCGGGTTCAGACAGACCACAGGCCCCTCAGATGCTTGATGCAGATGAGGGGCGAGAATCCAAAGCTGTTGAGGTGGTCCATTTCCCTACAGGGGACAGACTTTACGGTGGAACACCGCCCTGGTACAGAACACGCCAAAGCTGATGGTCTGTCCAGATTTTTCCACCTTAATGAAGAGAACTCCCAAGAGGGTGGGTAGCTCTCCCCACATTTCAGCTGGAGGGGACACGTGTTAGTCCTGGCACCATTGGCGTGGGTCTCCCCTGCAATTTTTGCCTTTGCCTCCTGTGTTTTTGCTGTGAGTTGGACTTTGTTTTGCTGGTCTAGATGCTTTGGGCACTTTGCCACTGCTGTTCAGTGCCAAAGTGCAAGTGCTCCCTTTGTAAATTGTTGTTATGGATTAGTGATTCCATGGTTGGCATATTTGATTTACTAGTCAGACCCTAGTACAGTGCACTTTGTGTGCCCAGGGCCGGTAAATCAAATGCTGCTAGTGGGCTGTAGCACTGATTGTGCCACCCACAGAAACAGCCTGTAAAATATAACTCTGGCCTGCCATTGCAGAGCCTGTGTGCAGTCTGGGACTGCCATGTCGACTTGACAAGTGCACACACTTGCTAGTCCTTAAACCTTCCCTTTTCTACATGTTAGTCACCCCTAAGGTAGGCCCAAGGTACCCCTGTGGGCAGGGTGGATTGTATGTGAAAGGTAGGACATGCCCTGATATGTGTGGCATGTCCTGATAGTGAAATACTGCCAATTTCGTTTTTCACTATTGCAAGGCTACCTGCTCTCATAGGACAGAATGAGGAGTTTGTTTATAACATCTTATAAACATAACTGGCCCTGGGAGCAAGGTAGGAAAATAAAGTTTGATATGCCTGACCTCGGAATGTTAAAATGCATCTTTTAGTGAGGGTGATTTTTACATTCTGTGTTTGAAAATACCACTTTTAGAAAGTAGATATTTTCTTACTTAGCCATCCTGTATGCTTCTGCCTGGTTTGTGTATTGCCTGTTTGGCTTTTGGATGACAGGGGCTGGGGAGGAGCAGAGGCTCCAGAGAGCCTGATGAGTCAGGGCTGGGCTGAATGGACCTGGGCTGCATTTAGAGTAGGGGGAGGAGATTCCCTTTCCCCTGAATGGGCCTGGTCTGCCTTCCACAATGCTTACTCCACCTCCTGCCATGAAGCTGCACCAGTGAGGACAGAATTGGTATTGGCTGGGTACAGACACTCTCTGCCTTCAGAGAACAAAGGACTTGTGTGTGTAAAAAGAGGGGCCCAGACCCCAGACATTTAGATCACTTCTGGGAATCAAGAGGAACCTTTGCCAAGGAGAAGAGCCGGAGAGGCTGAGGAGGAATACTGCCCCTGTGCTGTTTGCTGTCTTGGATTGGCCTGCAGTGGCTACTTGCTGCCAAGGAAAGGAGAAAAGGACTTTGCTGCTTGCTTTGTGGTATTGGCTGGGTACAGACACTCTCTGCCTTCAGAGAACAAAGGACTTGTGTGTGTAAAAAGAGGGGCCCAGACCCCAGACATTTAGATCACTTCTGGGAATCAAGAGGAACCTTTGCCAAGGAGAAGAGCCGGAGAGGCTGAGGAGGAATACTGCCCCTGTGCTGTTTGCTGTCTTGGATTGGCCTGCAGTGGCTACTTGCTACCAAGGAAAGGAGAAAAGGACTTTGCTGCTTGCTTTGTCCCCTGCTTGAATAAGAGATCTCCAAGGGCTTGAACTGAGCTTGCCCCCTGTTCTAGAGGTCTCAGGAACAGCAAAGACCTCCCCGTGTCTGTGGGCACCGTCTCTGATTGTCCCCGCAGAAGAAAAGGGTAACCGACTCTGTCATCGAGTCCGTCGCAGGATTCCGTGTCCTGAAAGCACCGCCGAGAGCAAAGCCTCTCTTCGCAACGCAACCCTAGTCTCACCAACTCCGTCAAAGAGCCGCTGCTTGCACCGTGTCATGTGGGCACCGCACTCCGCAACGCTTCGCTACACGCTGGTAGGACGTCACCGACTCCATCGCTGCCCGGCTCAAATATCGACCGACTCCGTCACCGCATCGTGACCTGTCAGCACTGCATCGAGTATCACCTCACCCTGCAACGCAAGGCTTGGTCTCACCGACTCCGTCAACGAGCCGCTGCCTGCGCCGAGCCGTGAGGACGCCCCCTGCTGCAATGCTTCCATCTCACATCGCAACCCCGAAGGTAGCCCAGGACCAGCTCGTACCATCGTGTCTGCCGCAACAACAAAAGGTACTGTCTCCGAGTCTGTTAACGCTTTTGCTAACCCGTAACGACGCAGTTGGCTGGAATTGTTAGACTCTGTCGTATTCAGTATCGCAGTAGCCCCAGACGGAGCTACCCGAATCGGAGGAACTGTATTTTCACATTTTTCCTGCAATTTAAAAGTTATTCTGCACAGTAACTATTTGTAAGAGTATTGTATGTTGGAATTTTGTCGTTCTTGATCTTGTTGGTTTAGATAAAGTTTACTTATTTTTCTAAACTGGTGTGGTGTCCATTTGTAGTGTTTTCACTGTATTACTGTATGTGTTCACAAATGCTTTACACACTGCCTCTGAGATAAGCCTGTCTGCTCGTGCCAAGCTACCAAGGGGGTGAGCAGGGGTTATTTTAGAAGTGTTTCTTCCTTACCCTGACTAAGGAGAAGGGTCCCTACTTGGACAAAGGTACCTACCTCTGCCAACTAGAGACCCCCATTTCTAACAGCTGCATACCGCCGAAAACTATCGCCATGGTAGCTACATGGCGATAGTTTCTCATCGCGGCGGGAATTGTCCACGTTAAGAACTGCGTCATGGCGATAAAAATCTGGACGCCAACGTGAAAAAAGTGACGGCCGGCCTGTCGGCGGCCAGAAAACGCACGCTAATGAGTGTGACGCCACTTTTTTCACGTTTCGCGGAAAAAAATAGCACAAAAAGCCCGCGATGTGCCCAAAAAAAAAATTCCCCCCAAAAAAGCCAGAACAAACATGGAGGAAGCTGGACCCAGTAATGCAGGAGAGAGCAACCCCCTAATCCCTCAAACAGCCAGGAGGACCAGCCAGAGACCCAGGGGAAGAGGAAGAGGAAAATCAGGTTCAGCCAGCAGGAAATTGAGATCCTGATTGCGGAGGTGACAGACAAAAAACACCAGCTGTTTGTCAGCTCCACTGTGTCATTGGGAACAAAAATGCAATATGGCAGTCCATTGTAGCCAAGGTGAATGCTGTAGCATAGGTCAAGAGGACAGTGACTGACTGCAAGATGTGCTGGCATGATGCTAAGCGCAAGACCAAGCAGAAACTGGCCAACAATCGCCAGGCAGCACTGCAGACCGGAGGTGGGAGTCCTGCGCCACAGGAGGAGCTGGATGCCTTGGAGGAACAGGTGTCCGCGGTCATCTCCGAAGAGTCGGTGGTTGGAGTCCAGGGACAGGATAGTGCTGAACATGACCAGCTACATCAGCAACAGGGTAAGTAACAACCAGGGACTGGAGGGACAGAGGGTGGGCACTAATGTCACTTATGTCCAACTAAATACCCCTCAGTGCACACCAACACTGTCTGCAGATTGATTTCCAGACACATTGGTCCCTGGGGGGATAGAGACATGTCACCTCAGTCGTTGAATACATATAAAGACACATAATGGTGGTGTTACTGACCTGGAATTCTGCATAAAAAATATTCTAAGCTAGAACCAAAGTAATATACTTCAGTATACAAAATAAGGGCAACATGAACAAGCAAAGGGGCATATTGACTGGAGAGGTTGCAGAGTGTGGGATTGGCCTCCAAGGCTCAACACCACGCTCAGCCAAATTGTCAACACAGGGCTGCATCTCATTGACAACAATGAGATGCAGCCCCGTGAACCTCCCATCTCTAGGGCAAAAGTTCACAGGCCAACACTGATGCCGGCACACATGCACCATTGTGCAGGTGTGCCTGTGTTGTATGGAAGATTGTGTATGTGCAGTAAGGTCCCCCTTCATGCACATGTACAATCTCCAACTCTACTCAGACACCCCTGCACAATGGTGCATGTGTGCCGGCATCGTTGTTGGCCTGCGAACTTAAGCGATGAAACCACTACATAGAAGAGGGACTGTGTAAACAGTAAATGAATGCTAATAAAAATTATTATTCAGGGAATCACACAAAAATGTTAAAACTGCCCTCACACACAGAAATCTGTGTCATGCTTCATCATAGGGCTTGCTAACGACACCCCCGCGCCGACCAACGATGGGGGTGGAGCAATAGGGAAGGGGAAGACAATACAACACAAAATAGAATGTGGCAAAAAGACAAGGGGATCAAAAAGTGAAAATAAAAGCATAAACAGTGAATTTAAAACTGGCTACAGGGAGTCCCTAATCTCAATTTAATATCGGGTACCCTGTCCAGAAGTATTTAAACGGTCACAACAGAACCTGTGGATGGTAGTATGGTAAACCTGTGATGGGTTACCATCCCCTCCACTATGCAAAAAATGTCGACATGTTTCAGCCGGAGTGGTCAAATTGCCCGGCTTTCATCAGGACTTCACTATTGTATGACCCCAAGGTTCTCACCCTACCCACCATAAGTCCAAGATGGAGGGGAGAACGAATCTGTTGGGTAACTTACTCCAAACACTTTGAAATAGAGCGTCTTGCTCTCCACAATGGAACCTGCAGGGAACCAAACAAAAACTAATAAAAACAAAACTGTGCTGTGTTCAGTGTGCTATACATAGTAACAACTATTCAGTGATATATGACCCCCTATAATAAAATTAAATTAAATATAATGAAAGCATCC
Source organism: Calotriton arnoldi (assembly GCA_963921515.1). Lineage (NCBI taxonomy): Eukaryota > Metazoa > Chordata > Amphibia > Caudata > Salamandridae > Calotriton > Calotriton arnoldi. The sequence goes on along the minus strand of CAWUFW010000195.1, from coordinate 1,443,271 downwards.
ATAATAGGGCACGACAAACGGCCAGCTCAAAGTCGTAACAATCTGTTGACTGAGCCCAGCCAAGTGCTTACATATCTGCTTAAAGCCCTGTAAGATGCGCTAAATTCGCATGTAGAAACTGGTACCAGGATAATACTGGTCCAGTAAAAAACAAATATAAAAAGCTAGGAGAACAAAGAACCATCAGACATTCTGTGAGGCTTACCGAGTTTATATATAATCTAAACTTGAACTGGCGGGAGAGCGAGGACAGCTCCCTATAGTCACACTCTGTTGAAAATACAAGTATAAAAGGAAGAGAAGAAACACTATTAAGCAATACAGAGTGACGTTATTTCCAAGTTAAAAACACCCCCTGCAAGGGATCAAGAAAAAAGGCAGTAGAAGGGAGTGGTTAAAGAACCGTGAGAGGGAAGGAAAGAAAATGTGCGGGCCACCTGTATCCCGTCAAGCATTTACCTTAACCCCTCGCGTGGTTAAAACAATGTTAACGAAAAAAAATCCTGCCCAAGTGATAAATTACCACGCAGAACTCCACCATATAAACCCCCACCAGACCAGTGCTCGTGTGCACACACAAGTAATCAGCCTAGTAATTAACGGCACCCCAATCCTCAACCACGAGGGTATGAATACAATCCCCACTCATGGGACTAACGCTTCATGATCTAACCCTTACTTCATCAAGGTAAGCTGTGGCCAAACGGATCGTCTCTCCCTGCGCCGTGTAGGTTGGAGAAGATGCAGAACCCCCGGTTCTTTTAACATGCGCCGCCACGCCCCTAGTGACATCATCACAGGCGCGTCCTCCGTCATGTGCTCAAGGGAAGGGGACGAATTCTGTAAGGGACTAGAGTGGGGGAGTCGACTGCCATATTGGTAGTGAGGGACGCGAGGCCATCAGTGGTCGCGTCACAACCACATCTCTAGTAATAGCGCATATAGTATATGCAACCAGAAAGCAGAATGAAAATCAGCATTTAGCCAAATTCACTCAAGAATCAACAGTATATATATATATATTTATATAAACGTACATATACACATATATGAGGGGTAATGCAGCACCCAGGGGTCTTTTGGTGACTAATGAGCCCTTGATTTTTCTGGAAGACCCTGTCTTCCGGAAAGACTGGTCCTTGATAGCCTGGAAATGTACGAGGGATTGGCTGATCCTTGTTATAAATACAGCTAAACGGACGGCTGATGCCCTCTACATTAAAATCCAGGCTAATGAACAAGGTATCAAAACCAGTATCCTTCTGGCTACTTTCAAAAAGAAATTGGAGGAGACGAACCAAGAAATTGGGGAATATAAGGATTACCTGTTGAGATCAAAGGTAGATAAACTTCAAAAGGATTTGAAAAAGTTCTCCAGGGAGAAGGTTTATCCCTACATTATGGATGAATACATCCAGAATAAAATAGATTCTCAGAGGAAAGGTCAGTACAAGGAGGGCAGATCCTCTGAGCGATCTAGCACGAGTAGCGAGGACAGTGATTATGTAAGAAGACCACGAAGGAGAGGGAGAGGGAGGGGGTTCAATGGAGGCCTCCGTCCACACCCAAACCCCTTGTACTCTAACTATCCGGTCAACAATTTTGGTTGGCCACCCATGTACCAACAACACTTTCCAGGGATGCAGATGGGCCCAGTGTCACAGTTCCCCCAGATGCTGAATCCTCCTTTTTTAGGGAGAGGCCGAGGAAGAGGCAAAGGCAAACAGAGGGGAGGAATGGGGGTCCAATGGGAGGACCTAGAACAGAGGGTCACCAGGAGCATGGCGAAGGATCCGATGCCAGGCACGAGCAGGGAATGATCTCCCTGGTGATGAACCTGACTGATACCCAGCTTACGGACACTCAAGTGACAGTGCTCAATAAAGGCCTGGGTTTTGTACCCACGAATACCCCTGATGCCTTCAAAATCCGACAAGAACTTGGGGCTTTTTTCCGGAATATAAGATTGAGGGTTTTCTTTGGTGACCGGGAAAATGGGAGGGAAGAAGATTTTACATCAAGAGGGGACACTTCCTTTCGCCCTAGGTCCAGATTTACCCCAGCAGCAGGGTCACTTCCCATTGAGGTGCAGGCATTTGAACAGGCAGTGATTCATGAAATAGAAGCACTCACAGAAAACAACAGTCCCACCTTCAGGAGCCTAACAAGAGCAGAAAAACAAGCCCTTGAGGAACTGAGAGACAACCAGGATCTGGTGATAAAGCCGGCGGACAAGGGGGGAGCAATTGTTGTGCAGACTAAGACCGCCGATGACACAGAATGCCTGAGACTCCTTTCTGATAGGAGAAATTATTGCATTTTGAGAAGGGATCCGACAGAAGACTTTAAAAAGGAGATTATGTCCACAGTGGAAGAGGCAGTCCATAATGACTGGATCACGGAGTCAGAGGGGAACTGCCTGTGCCAAGCGGATCCTGTGATACCTTATTTTTACACCCTACCTAAGGTGCACAAACCCGTGAGGCCTCCCCCTGGGAGACCTATTGTGTCAGGTATAGGCTCGCTTCTCGAGCCTCTCTCACAATTTTGTGACTTCTTTTTTAGGCCTGTGGTCCAATCGAGACGGGCATACCTCAAGGACACTACTGATGTCCTGCTCCTCCTTGAGGATCTCAATTTCGACGTGGAAAAAGAATTCCTGGAGGGTTTGGACGTGGAATCCTTATACACCAACATACCACAATTGGAGACCTTACGAGTGGTGGAGGAGATTTTATACTCATTGGATTGGAATTATTGCACACCTAGACCTTTCATTTTACATCTGGCAGAAATTGCCTTGACCAAAAACTACTTTAAGTTCAAAGACACCTATTATCTTCAGACCCATGGGACATCCATGGGTAGTGTTTTTGCTCCGAGTCTCGCAAGTCTTTATTTGGCAGCATTTGAGGACCAATATATCTATGCTGCCGGAAGTGCTTGGGTCAATAACATCAAACTATGGCGACGCTATATTGATGATATCCTCCTGATCTGGGAGGGCAACAGACAATCCATAGAGGATTTTATGGTTTGGCTTAATAGCCGGAATCCCTTGCTCCTTTTCACATCGACCATCACCAAGGCGGAGCTTCCTTTTTTGGACCTCACTATTTTTCCAAAGGAAGGAGGACTGCAAACCAAAATGTTCCATAAGCCTACTGATAGGAACAGTCTCCTATCCTTCGAGGGTTACCATCCAAAATCCCTCAGAGAAAATCTACCAGTGGGCCAATTTTTTGCTGCTCCGACGGAATTGTTCTGATAAGGAGGAGTTTAAATCAGAAGCTGACACACTGCAACAAAAACTACTACAATGGAAATACCACCGGCGGACGATTAGGAGGGCACAAAAGAGAGCGAGCAATTGCCATCGGGAGACACTTCTGGAACATGTGGCACAAACACCTACAAACAGAGCTATATGCGTCACTACCTTTAACACGGCCTCCAGTAAGATCCAGAAGATTATCCAGTAGAAGTGGAGAATTTTAAACTCCAATGGGTTACAATTGGAGAAGCCTCTTTTTCCTTTAAGAGAGGACGTAACATTAAAGATATGCTGGTCCACACCAGACCAAGAGACCCGGACACAAGACCAGCACAGACTGTTGTCAGTGAATCAACATGGACCCTACCAAGGGTGACGGGACATACCCGGTGTGGGTCGTGCGAAGTATGCCATCTCACGACTAACACTAAATCTATTGATGTCGGCCTCACTTACCCCTGGGAGCAGCGGAGGCACACAAATTGTAATTCTACTTATGTCATCTATATGATGAGATGTCCCTGTAACCTGATGTATATTGGGATGACTACGAGGAAAGTTAAAACAAGGATCATGGAACACCGGTCAACCATCCGTTGCCAGAGAACATGTAGTCGTCTCACTAATCATTATAAAGAGAAGAATCATTCACCAGAAGAGCTATTCTGGACGGTCCTGGATAAACCAACTATGGGAGCCTCTGTTAGGAACCCAGGGAATGCCCTTTTCATCAGGGAACAGAAATGGATCTATCGGACCCATAGCCACATAGGGGGTCTAAACGATGATATTCCCTGGAACAGCCTTAATAACCTCTAGGACACCTACTGTAGGATTTGTATTGAGTGTTTGCTACCATATTTTAGTATATGTCTCCCCGGATGATTTTATCTAGGGTGCTTGATACATTATAGCTGTAGCCTACACGTATTACTTACTGTGTATGGAAAATCCCTCCCTCCCCCCCTTGTGCTCCACTGACTAGGCCCACCATCGATGTCCCTCCCCTCCCCTCCTTCCCCTTTCTTTTCTTTTTTCTCCCCCCCATAACTGGTTCCCCCTTAGCAATTGCCATATGTTCTTCTCCTCTCATGTTTGGACAAGACGCATAGCGATATATATGTGTATATGTACGTTTATATAAATATATATATATATACTGTTGATTCTTGAGTGAATTTGGCTAAATGCTGCTTTTCATTCTGCTTTCTGGTTGCATATACTATATGCGCTATTACTGGAGATGTGGTTGTGACGCGACCACTGATGGCCTCGCGTCCCTCACTACCAATATGGCAGTCGACTCCCCCGCTCTAGTCCCTTACAGAATTCGTCCCCTTCCCTTGAGCACATGACGGAGGACGCGCCCGTGATGATGTCACTAGGGGCGTGGCGGCGCATGTTAAAAGAACCGGGGGTTCTGCGTCTTCTCCAATCTACACGGCGCAGGGAGAGACGATCCGTTTGGCCACAGCTTACCTTGATGAAGTAAGGGTTAGATCATGAAGCGTTAGTCCCATGAGTGGGGATTGTATTCATACCCTCGTGGTCGAGGATTGGGGTGCCGTTAATTACTAGGCTGATTACTTGTGTGTGCACACGAGCACTGGTCTGGTGGGGGTTTATATGGTGGAGTTCTGCGTGGTAATTTATCACTTGGGCAGGATTTTTTTTCGTTATCATTGTTTTAACCACACGAGGGGTTAAGGTAAATGCTTGACGGGATACAGGTGGCCCGCACATTTTCTTTCCTTCCCTCTCACGGTTCTTTAACCGCTCCCTTCTACTGCCTTTTTTCTTGATCCCTTGCAGGGGGTGTTTTTAACTTGGAAATAACGTCACTCTGTATTGCTTAATAGTGTTTCTTCTCTTCCTTTTATACTTGTATTTTCAACAGAGTGTGACTATAGGGAGCTGTCCTCGCTCCCCCGCCAGTTCAAGTTTAGATTATATATAAACTCGGTAAGCCTCACAGAATGTCTGATGGTTCTTTGTTCTCCTAGCTTTTTATATTTGTTTTTTCTGGGCTCAGTCAACAGATTGTTACGACTTTGAGCTGGCCGTTTGTCGTGCCCTATTATGGATGCTTTCATTATATTTAATTTTATTTTATTATAGGGGGGTCATATATCACTGAATAGTTGTTACTATGTATAGCACACTGAACACAGCACAGTTTTGTTTTTATTAGTTTTTGTTTGGTTCCTTGCAGGTTCCATTGTGGAGAGCAAGACGCTCTATTTCAAAGTGTTTGGAGTAAGTTACCCAACAGATTCGTTCTCCCCTCCATCTTGGACTTATGGTGGGTAGGGTGAGAACCTTGGGGTCATACAATAGTGAAGTCCTGATGAAAGCCGGGCAATTTGACCACTCCGGCTGAAACATGTCGACATTTTTTGCATAGTGGAGGGGATGGTGACTCATCACAGGTTTACCATACTACCATCCACAGGTCCCGTTGTGACCGTTTAAATACTTCTGGACAGGGTACCCGATATTAAATTGAGATTAGGGACTCCCTGTAGCCAGTTTTAAATTCACTGTTTATGCTTTTATTTTCACTTTTTGATCCCCTTGTCTTTTTGCCACATTCTATTTTGTGTTGTATTGTCTTCCCCTTCCCTATTGCTCCACCCCCAGCGTTGGTCGGCACGGGGGTGTCGTTAGCAAGCCCTATGATGAAGCATGACACAGATTTCTGTGTGTGAGGGCAGTTTTAACATTTTTGTGTGATTCCCTGAATAATAATTTTTATTAGCATTCATTTACTGTTTACACAGTCCCTCTTCTATGTAGTGGTTTCATAGTTGTTGTGGGAGGTCGAAGTGGGACTTTATCCTTCCACCCCTCTTCTTTGTGATTTATATACTGCGAACTTAAGCCCCAGAGATGGGAGGTTCACGGGGCTGCATCATATTGTTGTCAATGAGATGCAGCCCTGTGTTGACAATTTGGCTGAGCGTGGTGTTGAGCCTAGGAGGTCAATGCCACACTGTGCAACCTCTCCAGTCAATATGCCCCTTTGCTTGTTCATGAGATGCAGACCTGTGCTTAGCAGTTCGGGCTGGACTGTTCCCATGAGGCACAGGGTCAAGACTGATTTGCATATGGCTGGGTTCAAACTGGGATGTCATGGTGAGCAAAGAAAGGATGGATTTAGGCCTAGATCTCTGTACTGGGGTGAATGTATGACATTGTTCTGCATTCTGTCCATCAATTGTTCTTTTTGCATTTGTCACCCGAGTGGGACAGGTATGCCCAGATGTGGGTCCTGTGCTCTCCATGCCACTGGAGTCAAGCTATCCTGGCTGATGAGGGGTGAAACCCCAAAACCGGTCCTAGGATGCTTGTTTCCAGTACAGGGAGGACCTGGCTTGGCAGTTCGGGGTGGACTGTTCCCATGAGGCACAGGTTCAAGACTGATTTGCATATGGCTGGGTTCAAACTGGAATGGCATGGTGAGCAAAACAACGATGGATTTAGGCCCAGATCTCTGTACTGGGGTGAATGTATGACATTGTTCTGCATTCTGTCCATCAATTGTTCTTTATGCATTTGTCACCCCGAGTGGGGCGGGTATGCCCAGACGTGGGTTCCGTGCTCTCCATGCCACTGGAGTCAAGCTATCCTGGCTGATGAGGGGTGAAACCCCGAAACCGGTCCAAGGATGCTTCTTTCCAGTCCAGGGAGGACTGTTGTATTCCGCTTTAGGTGTCCGTATATAGGTTTTCCCGAAACATGTCCTTATATAGGCACGATTCGCATTGCCCTTATATAGGCATAGAATCCCAGTCCTTATTTAGGCATTAGCCATGCACTCCAAATACAGGCATGATCACCGACATCCGTTCACCCTAACGTCACAACGAGTTCTTAGAAACCAGACCCCTAAGCTCTTGGGAGTTCCCCTAGCACAGGATTATTGATTTCTCCAAGAACTCATCTATTATGCATGAACCGCTATACCTTAAGGGTTCAATCCTGACGTCTTCCTCTGTCCGACTTCACGTCAATGCAAACATTCCAAGGCACCTACCAGGTATAAATATACCTTCCCTTTGCCCAAGCAAGTTAGAGGAGACCTCGACTTCAGAGGAGCCCGTATCCCGGCCTGACGCACTGAGAAGACGCTGTCATCCCTGCTCGCAGAAGAATCCAGCTTCCAGTGTTCTGACTCCCTTCGCGGTGTGTTAGAGTTTGAGATACGGCAGGAGATTCCCACCTCTCTCATTCTCAAGGTATGGAGCTGACTAGAACCTAGAGGGACTCTTGGCATACTAGACTTAACATACTCTTAGTATACCATACTAGAGAATACTTCGCCTACTTCTTACCATGCCCTACACCTAGACTAGGATAGGTACGTTGGGGTAGAACTAGCTTAGAAACGCATCTTATGAGTACTCGCATTTTCAGCTCATGTTATTTATGTATGTGAATATATGCTAAAAGATAATGCTAGCGCAGTATTATTTATTTCTACTGCTTACGCTGTACATTATATATCTTGCATACTGTCTTGTGATCATAACAGCTCATATCTCTTACACAAGAAACAAGACTGTTCAATAAAACCTTTTTATTGAAACGCCCGTCTATTCTTTCTGTGTAACTGTGAGGAAACTAAGCATGCACGACTAGCTGAGTGAAACTGTTATCTATTGTTTCCACGATTCTGAGAAGTGTTCCGATTCTAAAGGGAAACAAAGTTGTCATGTTTATACGGTTGCCAGAAACTACTCCCTTCTTGTTCGCAAGGAGTTTCTAGTGGCCTCTGAGTTAGCTGGCACAAAAGTAATTAAGTTTAATATACTCGATAGGGACATACTGACCTCAGTCCTATGTCAAACCTATAGGGTATATTATTCCAATGCGCAGAGCCTATTAGGGAAATAGGAACTATACTACATGGCGCCCAACGGTTTGGTAAGGCACTAATTTAACGCTAGATACTGAATAACTCAGTCGTGCTTTTCTCTCAGAGACCCCCTACTCACATACTCCATAAGACGTCTGGAGTGGTTAGGGTTAAATATCCGCCAAAGCTAAATAGGACAAAAAACCTATAGATTAGCTATTTTGGTTTAATCAACGTTGAAGGATACAGTGTTCCAAAATATTGTGCACCTTATCTTTTGTTTCCTTGATACTTGTACTACATTTTTCAAAAAACAAATGTCCATACACGGGGACAATGGCACCGAGAACGGTGTAGCTGCGGCTGACCCAGTCGTAACAGCTTTTAACTTTACCAGTTTAAATGAAACCGAGGAGGGTGTTATAGACATCGCTCCAAACTTAAGACGAGCCATCACTCTAAAACTTATAAGACACGGCCTACCACCAAGAGGGGGTAGAGCAGTTTTCGTGATAGAGGCACACGAATCCTTTCAGAGAGAGGTATTCTATTCATGGATAGTATTCCCAGAATCAAATCCAGTCACGAGAGTGTTTCACTACTACAAAGAAGATGAACCACCAGAGGAATATATTCCTTTCGAGGATATTGAAATTCCACTCACATACCAGGAGCATCATCTCTGGTTTAAAGGCGCCCTAGAACATCACAGAAACATTATTAGGCTCGGTCCACTAGGTAGACCAGGAGCAACATGAACGATTCTAGCCGGCTACACTCCTGATCCTGACCTCGATATAATGTCAGATGAGGAATTACTTACTCAACTTACAGAGTTAATAAAAATTTACAGACAATTAGTCCAATATGTCATGCAGACTTTCACAGTCCAACCACCATTGACCATTCCAAATCAAACCCCTCAACAGGGGAATACACTAAAAATTAGTCCACAGACCTTATACGCAGTCATGGGTAAAATGCCCACAAAACGTGAGCAAATTCCATTCTGGATAGCTCAAAAAATACTCAAATCGAAGCAGTATTTCCAAATACTAGCTCTTATGAGAAGCACAGAATCCTAACAATCTGTTTGACAATGGGGATCACACCATAACTGGAAGATTGCACCACTTGGGGTGCAGTCTTTGCTGCCATCTATACTAAAACACATGGTGTTCCGTCAATTGCAGTAATACCAGATGTCCTGAAACAAATTCAAAACGAATACGGGGCAGAGCCTGCTCTGAATTTAGGTATGAAACTACAGAAAAACTTCGACCAGGTCTCAACAATAATATTATCTAATATTAACTGCTTCGGTGCTCATGACGAGACCAGCTCGTCATGAGTCACAGTGGAGCTGTGCTCATGACGAGCTGGTCTCGTCATAACGGCTGCGCTCCGCCCACGTGGGATTAATTCCCCGCCTGTGCTGGAGAATTAATCAGTGGGCGGGGTTGTGATGAGACCAGCTCGTCATGAGCACAGCTCCACCGTGACTCATGACGAGCTGGTCTCGTCACGAGCACCGCGGCGCCGCGCTCACCCCCCCGCCCCCCGAACCCGTGGGGGAATTACCCCCACAGGGAAGAGGTTAAAGGGGAGGCAGCATCAGTGGCGATCCGCCAACGCTTAAGGGAATTTGATGTTACAGAACATCAAACTGAACTACCCAGAATAATAGAACAATCTTATGCAGAATTAGGCAGAGATAGTTTGGGTGGAAAACCTTTGAAGCCAAAACTATCTGAAAGTCCTGAAAAGGACTCTATTAAACAAACTCCTACATCTTCTACAAAGAAGTGGGAAACTAATAAACAAAATTCAAACGAGAAACGTTCTCAATCCCGAGGTAGGTCTCCTCAAAAGGAGCCCTCTGAAAGGAGGTATAACCTCAGGAATAGGGATAATTTAAGAAAACCTGACAGATATCAAGATACTGATACACGTTCCTCTCATACCTTTCAGATATCATCACAGACATCGGAAAGAAGAGGACGGTCAGAACACAGAGAAGAACGCGTGAAATCGAAAGACGACAAACACGTTCAGAAAAATAAAACAAAACCTCAATTCTCAAAAAAGAAGGTAGCAGGTCTGAAGATCAGACATGCCGAGAATACTGAGAACACAGCTCAAGAATGGAGAATGGGCTCAGACAATGCTGGACAGTGCAGCAGAAGTCACAATAGCTCGCCAGAACCTGAAGGAACTTCTGGAGACAGTGGACTTGAATGAGTACATCACAGTAGAGACTGTTGACACCAGGGTTAGTACTCCACAAAAGTTATATGAAATAACACTCCGAATGGAGGGAGACATACCAAGAAAAGTGAAAATACTCTTTTGGGAAAAACTTTCAAGGAGTTATGATATACTTCTAGCAGAAAAAGACTGGCCACCACAATTTGTCAGGGAGTGCCCACACGGTGAGGACATCATTATGCCTGCCTTCTCCAACCATATTCCAATTCACCAAAAATATAGTTATGCCAGGAAATGGGCAGTTGCCCAGGCCCCAGCATTATATAAAAATCATGTAGGACGGGATGAGGACTCACCTCACCACAAAATACATCTAAAAAATGAACCTACTGCACAAAGGCAGTACCCAATAAAGCAAGAAGCTAAAAAACAGGTCAGAGAGATCTTAGATCAACTTGAATACCAAGGGGTGATTGAAACATGCACTTCCTCAATGAACAACCCTTTGTTTCCTGTATCCAAACCCGACAATACATATCGTCTAGTTTTGGATTACAGACACTTGAACACTTGTTCTAAAACATTTGCAGTGCAAAATGCACATAGTACAGCATTAATGAATAACATTGTGTGTAAAAAATATAAAACCACATTGGACATTTCAAATGGTTTCTTTTGTCAAAACATAGCACCTGAAAGCAGGTACTTAACAGCTTTCTCAATAATGGGGACCCAGCGTCAATTTTGTAGACTCCCACAAGGGTTCAAAAACAGCCCGGGGTTATTATCAGCAAGAGTAGCAGAGTTACTACAAATTTATGATAATGAGGCATTGTCATATGTCGATGACATCTATCTGACAGACGATGACCTAGAAAGGCACTTGAACAGGGTGAGTACCATTATATTGGGCTTCGCCTCTGAGGGCTATAAATTCAACTTTAAAAAATCCAGAATTGCCCATCTCAATGTCCTTTTCCTAGGATATGAGCTTTCAAGTGAAGGCAAAAGCCTGGCAGCTGACTTTTTAGAAAAGTGCGCGCTGCTCCAACCTCCAAAAACGCTGAAAAACGTACAGTCCATCTTGGGTTTCCTAAATTTTGGAAGAACTTACATTCTAAATTACGCAGAAAGGGTTAAACCTCTTTACGAATTAATCAAACCTGATTTTTCAATCAAACACTGGACACAGGAACACACAGAAATCCTGGGTTCACTCCAAGCTAACATGTTAGCAACAAATCACTTACAAACACGTGTAAGTCAACGCAATTTAGTGATCCGAATAATTTCGGGTCAATGCGGATTCACCTACTAAACATTTAATGAGGGTGAAAAAGTACCAATAGCATACAAATCACACTTGTATACACAGGCAGAAATGCACTGCACTTCAACAGAAAAAATACTGACAGCAGTTCAAACCGCTGTAGCAAAAGAAAGAGCTCTAGCCCAAGGGAAACGCATTATTGTTGCAACTCCAGTACCGGCCTTAGAGGCGGTTACAAAAGCGAGCATTCCAAATTCAAAAGCTTTACATCCTAGATGGATACAATGGGTTAATATTCTTGCTGCAACAGATGTTGAATATGTTTTTGATCCTGATCTAAAAACACAAGCGTTCCTGCAATATGAACATGAATGTCCTCTGCCCACTGAAATTCTGCCTCTCGATCAGTATGAATTCATAATTTACACTGACGGATCCGCACAACCCGCTACAGGGAGTAAGCAAGCTTACAGTGCAGCGTGCGCAATCGTTAAAGGTCGCATGCGCGATGGTAACTTCAGACCAATTGTCACTAAAACTCAATCTCTAGGAGATTGCACAGCTCAGCGAGCTGAACTACAAGCATTCAAACTGGCACTTGAAAGTACAGATTGCGAATTCCCCACACTAATAGTGTGCAATTCTTTCTACTGTGTGCAGTCGTATAATGAATATATACAATATTGGCTTGAAAATGGGTTCAAAGATGCAGGAGGTGGCACAATAAAGCATAAAACGCTTTGAGAACAAGTAGTTCAGTTAAAAAATGAACTACCAAAGGCTCACGTAATACACACGCTGAGTCATCATCGTGATGGCGTTCACGTTGCAGGGAATTCATTGGCTGACGAAGCCGCAAAGGGGGCTGTTCAGACGGCTTCCGTAGCTGCGATCACTCATTCAAAAATGAGAATAGACAGTGAGATATTGTTGGCTGTCAATGCTTCAAGCAAAGGCAGTGGTGCAGCGTTACCAAAGAAATTTCCACTCAAGTACTCTTATGTAATTGATGCAAACAACGTTCCTTTTGCTCGAATCCCTGGAGTGGGGGATAGGGTAATTCCAAACATGGAACGTAGAGCAGCTTTGATTTATGAAGCACATCTGGGGGAGGGTCTGTCACATCAAGGGATCTCTAAAACAATATTAACATTAAAAGAGATGTACTGGTGGCCTGGAATGAATACACAGATTCACATCTTCATCGATGACTGCATAGACTGCAATAAACAGCGTGAGGCAGAACGCCACCAGACACCATGCTACGAAGTAGCCTGCCCAGTACAGACACCATTGTTAGACAGCATTAGACTATCTATGCGCAGGCGTCCTTATGGACAAATGCAATCCCACAAATACTAAGTCAAGGTTCCTATGGATATGGCCTCAGCGCTCGGCTGACGCTCGAACTGTTATAAAAGATTTGCGAGTCTTTATCGGCACATACGCAATTGGCACACTACATTCTGGCCAGGGCCCTGCGTTTAGCTCTCGGGCTTACAAAGAAGCCATGGCCAGTTTGGGCGTAGCATTGCGGTATTCCTCTCCATTTCATCTTGAGGGAAATTCTGTTGTGGAAAGGAAAAACCGGGACATAAAGCAGTCTATAACAGCTAGAGTATTAGGTTCGGGTAATGGGTGGGTCAAACATCTTTATGGGGTCCAACGCTCATTAAATAATTTGCCAAGAAGTTCTCTAGGGGGGGTCACTCCATATGAGGTCCTATTTGAGACAAGAATGTGGGTTCCTGATCTCGAATGTAAAGGCACAGTGGTGGAAAATAAACCCTTTGATATCAAAGATCGTTTGGCTGTTTTACAGGATCTAAATGAACTAAGATCGAAACAAAGCAACGTGTTCCTGAAGCCAACCACCACTGGGGAAAAACTGGCAGTCCCAGCAAGGCCTGTATGGATCCCAAAAGTTGGGGAAATAGTCAGAGAGAAGATTGCGGACAAGAAGGAATTTGGACCTTCTTACAGACAACCAGTACCTGTCCTAGACGTACACAGAACAAGAACAGTACTTCTGCCACCCCTTGCTGGAAAAAAGGAGAAAAGATTTGTGTCAATCGACCTCATCAAACCACAGTATGTAGCCAATACTAAATAGTAGGCCTCGTGGACTCCGACCTAGTAGCAGACGCACTCCTCTCGCTACTATCCAAGAGGTTCAGACTGAAAGACTCATAACAATCGAGAATTCAGCAGTAACAGATGAAGGACTATGCAACAATGCTATGGAACTCATCCCTCTTGAAACTCAAGTAACAGTTCGTCCAGATACACCTGTCTACACCAACGTAACAAGTGATCAACTGGTTCCAGCGATTTCAACAAATCCTGATGCAATTCCAACAATTGACAGAACTGCTTATGGCTATTTCATTAACTTTGATACGTTTTCTGAGGATCTGAGTGAGCCTGAAACGACGCCAGCATCAAAAACTTTCAAACAGCAAGTGCAAGACTTTTTTCATTTTCTGAAAAAGACTCATCTGGTTTCACCATGGATTGAACTATGGATTATTTCTGGAATATTTTTCTTTCTGCTTTGGCTAGCTTTGGTTATGACTATCAGCGTGCTTATAAATGGCAGATACATCCATTTGGACTCTGAAAGTAAAAATGTGAACTTACTTTTGAAACCACACAAATCATCCCATCGTGAAGCTAGAGACTTGTCAGCAGTGAACATCACAGCTGTTCCTATACAGGATTGTATAGTGTGGGACAAAACGGATTTCGATATCTTCGGCCCTACGGAACTTTTGAACATTCCACATTTATTTAAAATTTCACTAAGTGATTTTATTTCCTCCAGTACCTATTCTGATGACTGGGACTTTGAGACTGTAAATGATATGATGTCTGATCTAGAAAGGTCTGCTGCATTCTCTAACAATGAATACTTAGAGGGTTCATCAGACTATGAACAGCTTTATTGCTATAACCACTATGGTCATCATTTCTTGCATAAATCTGCAACACCTAGAAATGTGTTTATGTTTAACCAATGGGAACATTGTCCTACACCACCAAAAGGTAGTTCAAAAACGTTTGCTAAAAAGTTTCCCTATTTTTCAGGGTACAATACATCTGATCCAGAAACGTTTTACTATAAAAATGTTAAAAAAAACAGGACAGAAAATTATGTTAACTAATACTACACAGATTTACTCTGCATCATTTATTACCCAATTGTCTAGACATGGATTTGACTTGTGGAAAGACACAATAGACACGAAATCTGTCTGGGGTTCTAAAGATTGGCAACTACAGGGGATAGAAGCTTTGTTTAGAGCATGTATCATCCCTCAGCAAATAATGTTTTTGAATGACACTGTGCAACAAACGTCTTGCCTTGGTTTAGCCAAGATCAAAGACATGAAAACACCTTCTGTACCAACACCTGCAGGTAATAACACTACACAGGCAGCGGTTACAGTTGACACAATATTACAAACCAACAGAACAGATCCTGATTGGAGAAACTGGTTACTCTGGCCCATAGACACAAACATCTGTCAAGAAAGATTCCTGAATAGAAGACAGGGCTTTACTATCCATAGGCCAGACCCACGATACGTTCAAAGACAACATCCGGGGGTAGTAACAACATACAGTGTAGGAAAATTGTGCCTCGACTGGCTACAAAAATCTACACTTGAGGATGTGAAACATCACTTATCTTTACTTAAAGAAGACGCAGACCTTAGGGAATTCTTGCTAGGACCGAGAGAACCGCGTCAAAAACGTTTCATATATGCCGGCATTTATGCTGCTTATAATGAAGTATGGAAGGTTTCACAGGCAGAGGCCGCAGAACGAATACGTGAACTTGATCGTATTAACTTAGAGAAAACTCTCTCTGTGGTCGACAATGGGTTAACAACTTTGTCATACAGAATTTATTCATTGGACAACATTGTATCCTCTGCTATTGACATACTGGAACAAGATTTAGCCATGTTACAACAAGGCCAATCTCAGTTACGTTCTATTATGTTATTAAGCTGGACGCTGCAATCTTTGTGTGCGGGCTATGTGCCTTGGCGTTTTATCAACACGTCGGCTCTGTTTGCAGAATACAATCTAACTGATAAACAGATCGAACTGGCACAAAGGGGAGCAAAGTATACAGTGCTGAGCATTGAAAAACTGGAAAAATTACCATTTACGGTAGCAGAAAAACCAGCTACAGAATGGCTTATCCATGGCAAAATCACTCTGCCTGTCTCTACTTTTCAGTTTCAGTATTGCCTCAAACAAATGCAAGCAGGCAAATATGAAAGGTTGGGTAAAGAATACATTAAGACATCCTGGGATTTACCTTATGACTACAGATGTTGGAGTGGGGATCGTGAAGTGTTTCTAAGCGGTACAAACTGTGAAAAGGCATTAAGCGGTTCACTCATATGTCAGGACATTTCTTTACACGGGGCTTGTAATGGTTCTGTGGCAAATTTGTCCTGCCACCAGCAGGGTACACCGGCTACTGTGATTAATCCAACGTTTGGCCAACTTTCTAACGGGAGTTACCTCATGTTGAATGATCAGAGTTGCTGTGGCATGTTGCCAGGCATCCCATATCTGGTAACGGTCGACTCCAGGGTTACTTGCTGTATGCAAGTATTGTTCCCCCAATAGACACAGTCAGGGAGTCGCCTCTATGGCCTTCATTGAATGTTTCTTTTATACGTTTTGATACTTTAAGCAGAATGAAAGCCATGCTTTTGCAACAGACCGTGCCTCTGACCTCGGCCAAAGAAATCTATGATTTACAAATTGCAATGACTTCGGCTGAGATACAGGCTTTAATTCGTACAAACTGCCCTATACATTTCGCAGAAATGATGGGACGTATCTTTAACATGTCTGATACGAGCGGTATTGTACATGTATTTAAGACCATCTGTTCAGGACTGTTAGCACCCTTCCAGGCAGTCCTCGGAATCATCCCAAACTTCGCACATTTGGTGTTTGGTGGTGTGCCATTGATTCTAGCACTTGTTGCAGGAATCCTATTTCTATTCCTACTATTACGCTATGGCAAGCCTATCCACCAACATCACTCCGAGCGATGTGGAGAAAGCTCTCCTAGAACGGAAGTGCCGTGAGCGCATAGTGCAGCTTTTGGGCATGCCTCGTCTACGGGAACTTAATACAACATGGTTCCTGTCATTCAGACCAATCTGGCAAGATTGCATCTTACCTGTTCTACGCTGCCTGCTTTGCGGTGAAGAATGCGTGCTAGACACCTGTCTAACACTCCCATCAGTCATGCCAACGGATATCGATACTCTGCTGGACCCGGTAACGGCCCATGCTCTGTGTTGTCCCCAGAGGCTACCAATCCTGATGACGGCATTCATTGAGATCTCACAGACGCTTCCTGCTGCTGCTGAGGTACGAGATGGATCAACAGGCACACAGATAACAACGGACGCGAACATTGCTGCCGCATCTTCTGCTGAAGGCGATGTTTCTCATCTCTGTGCAATTAACCTTCTGAACGAGGTGTTCCAAATGTCACCAACTTTGGTAGACGATATTTTGTCTACAGAAATAGATGATTTCATGTTTACACCAGACCCATACACTGACTTTGATTCGGCTCACAGTGTACCAGGGACGCAATGAATTTGGCCTTCATATTTTCAAAACTTGGAACTCTTCCTAAAATTGAACTTTTTATTTTTTTATTTTTTGAATATACATGGCAAAACAATCTGCTTACAGTAGAACTATTCTTATAAAATGGACTTCTTTGAATACTTCCAGGGACACATTGTCACCTTATTTGTCGAAAAATTTCATTTAATACCATGATATGAAATGGCTTTGATTTTTGAAAACTTGTCAACCATTTCATCATATGTATATATTTCTGTTTATTCATTCATGTTGCATTTATTTCCAATTTATGCTTAGAATGAAAAAATGCTTTAAAATGTACAGTACCTATTGCATTACATGTTTTAGCAACAGTTCTTTTAAAAACTTCTTTTACTATGCTTTTAGAAATATTTTTAGCAATATGTGGTACTCGAGTTTAATGTTTAGCATTTAGTATTATCGTTCATTCGAAAGTGGAGTGGGTGTTGTATTCCGCTTTAGGTGTCCGTATATAGGTTTTCCCGAAACATGTCCTTATATAGGCACAATTCTCATTGCCCTTATATAGGCATAGAATCCCAGTCCTTATTTAGGCATTAGCCATGCACTCCAAATACAGGCATGGTCACCGACATCCGTCCACCCTAACGTCACAACGAGTTCTTAGAAACCAGACCCCTAAGCTCTTGGGAGTTCCCCTAGCACAGGATTATTGATTTCTCCAAGAACTCATCTATTATGCATGAACCGCTATACCTTAAGGGTTCATTCCTGACGTCTTCCTCTGTCCGACTTCACGTCAATGCAAACATTCCAAGGCACCTACCAGGTATAAATATACCTTCCCTTGCCCAAGCAAGTTAGAGGAGACCTCGACTTCAGAGGAGCCCGTATCCCGGCCTGACGCACTGAGAAAACGCTGTCATCCCTGCTCGCAGAAGAATCCAGCTTCCAGTGTTCTGACTCCCTTCGCGGGGTGTTAGAGTTTGAGATCTGGCAGGAGATTCCCACCTCTCTCATTCTCAAGGTATGGAGCTGACTAGAACCTAGAGGTACTCTTGGCATACTAGACTTAACATACTCTTAGTATACCATACTAGAGAATACTTCGCCTACTTCTTACCTTGCCCTACACCTAGACTAGGTTAGGTACATTGGGGTAGAACTAGCTTAGAGACGCATCTTATGAGTACTCGCATTTTCAGCTCATGTTATTTATGTATGTGAATATATGCTAAAAGATAATGCTAGCACAGTATTATTTATTTCTACTGCTTACGCTGTACATTATATATCTTGCATACTGTCTTGTGATCATAACAGCTCATATCTCTTACACGAGAAACAAGACTGTTCAATAAAACCTTTTATTGAAACGCCCATCTATTCTTTCTGTGTAACTCTGAGGAAACTAAGCATGCATGACTAGCTGAGTGAAACTGTTATCTATTGTTTCCACGATTCTGAGAAGTGTTCCGATTCTAAAGGGAAACAAAGTTGTCATGTTTATGCGGTTGCCAGAAACTACTCCCTTCTTGTTCGCAAGGAGTTTCTAGTGGCCTCTAAGTTAGCAGGCACAAAAGTAATTAAGTTTAATATACTCGATAGGGACATACTGACCTCAGTCCTATGTCAAACCTATAGGGTATATTATTCCAATGCGCAGAGCCTATTAGGGAAATAGGAACTACACTACAGGACCTGGCTTGGCAGTTCGGGCTGGACTGTTCCCATGAGGCACAGGTCAAGACTGATTTGCATATGGCTGGGTTCAAACTGGAATGGCATGGTGAGCAAAACAACGATGGATTTAGACCCAGATCTCTGTACTGGGGTGAATGTATGACATTGTTCTGCATTCTGCCCATCAATTGTTCTTTTTGCATTTGTCACCCCGAGTGGGACGGGTATGCCCAGACGTGGGTCTCGTGCTCTCCATGCCACTGGAGTCAAGCTATCCTGGCTGATGAGGGGTGAAACCCCAAAACATGTCCTAGGATGCTTGTTTCCAGTCCAGTTAGGACCTGGATTGACAGTTCGGGCTGGACTGTTCCCATGAGGCACAGGGTCAAGACTGATTTGCATATGGCTGGGTTCAAACTGGAATGGCATGGTGAGCAAAAAAAACGATGGATTTTGGCCCAGATCTCTGTACTGGGGTGAATGTATGACATTGTTCTGCATTCTGTCCATCAATTGTTCTTTTTTGCATTTGTCACCCCGAGTGGGACGCGTATGCCCAGACGTGGGTCCCGTGCACTCCATGCCACTGGAGTCAAGCTATCCTGGCTGATGAGGGGTGAAATCCCGAAACTGATCCTAGGATGCTTGTTTCCAGTCCAGGGAGGACCTGGCTTGGCAGTTCGGGCTGGAATGTTCCCATGAGGCACAGGGTCAAGACTGATTTGCATATGGCTGGGTTCAAACTGGAATGGCATGGTGAGCAAAAAAACGATGGATTTCGGCCCAGATCTCTGTACTGGGGTGAATGTATGACATTGTTCTGCATTCTGTCCATCAATTGTTCTTTTTGCAATCTTCAACTCTACTCAGACACCCCTGCACAATGGTGCATGTGCGCCGGCATCGTTGTTGGCCTACGAACTTATGCCCCAGAGATGGGAGGTTCACGGGGCTGCATCATATTGTTGTCAATGAGATGCAGCCCTGTGTTGACAATTTGGCTGAGCGTGGTGTTGAGCCTAGGAGGCCAATGCCACACTCTGCAACCTCTCCAGTCAATATGCCCCTTTGCTTGTTCATGAGATGCAGCCCTGTGTTCCCAAAGTGACAAAGCATGTTGTGAGTCTCTGTAGACTAAACACATCCATTCCTCATGCATTGAAAATATGCACCATTGTGTCTTAAAAGTGCATATTCCATATTGTCAAAATTAAAAAAAACTGGAGGGCTAGTGTGATGTACAACTATGAGCAGAAGGGAAATGCATCCAAAAGTGCAGTGGAAAGACTCTGCATATCAGGAATGTGTCCCATTAAAAATTAAACATGTTTTGTCTGTGTGCCATGCTCACAGAACCATACAGTCCCTGTCAAGGTGCATGTCAAGTGAAGTATGACACAGAGCAAGATTCACAATGTTGTACCAATGCATGTCAACTTGCTACATGTCACCTTCACCTGATATGCCAAAATGCACTCATCCACATCAAACTATCTACAAGTGTCATGTAGTAAACAGTATTGTACAGAAATTTCAGTCCTGGTGTGAGATGGCCATTACACATTGACATGCATGGAAAGCAGTCCTTGGGGAAAGTCAACAGTAGCAGTGAGCAAATGCATAGGCAGTCATGTCTGTAAACATACTTGCACAAACAAAGGCATCCAATCAGCCTGAGCAGAATTGCATGTATCATCCATGTGTCCATCAGCTGTGCATATTTCTAAGCACCCATCCCCATGTCAATATCACTTGCTGTGACATTGGGGTGGTGATATTGGCTTGCCATCACTTACAAGCCTCTGTAAATCACTGCCATGTAACCAAGGCACACATACGCACTTTACGTGGTGGGGGAGGTGAGGGTAATGGGTGTTGTGTGCCCACACTGCAACACCCATAGAAAAACACGCTGCCCTATACTCACAAGGGTGAAGACAATAGGAGGCTAGTACGAAATGTATGCAAGGAAAAACCTTATCACTATCATGCAAATGTGTAGGAAATCTTCTTTTCCCAACGCCTTTGACCTTTCCATGTGTACTGCATTTTGCATTATCATACTTGAGACACACATACAACAGCATCTCCCCTTTACATTGCAGAGGGAGATACATCACATCCTGTGCAGCAGCCTGTCCCACTCGTCAATGATGAAGATGAAGACATCTCAACCATCTACCAGGACACACTCCAAGAGCTGCTCTCCATTGGCAGCCCATCTCCGGAAGCGGGGACATCCAGCAGCGTCGTGGAAGCTCCAGCCCCTGCACAAAACACCCAGCAGCAAGCACCTACCACCACAGCTGTCTCCCAGGACCTTGAGGACCCGCTTCTAACATTTCAACGTCGTGCGGTAGAGATCCAGCAGGAGATGGCTGGTCAGGTGCGGGTGGGGTTTGACAGCCTGGCAGCCAAACTAGATGGGGTCCGTGGGTGTCTCAGTCCCATTAGGGACCACCTAGAGTCCACCACAGGCACCCACAGTCCGCTCCATGCTCTCCAGCATTCCATGGCTGACATCGCTGGAGTACTGACTCAGAGACAAAAACAACTGTCCAGTCAAAGTGGCTCCAGCGATGTCAACAAGGAGTTGCATGAAATGAGAAGGATAATGGAGAACATGAAGCGGATGCAGGCCTCACACTTGGCAGCCATGGCTGCATACCACAAAGACGTTGCTGGAGTCTTGCAAGCCCTGCAACTCATCATCACTGCAGTGATTCCTCATTTGGTACAGATTAATGCTGCTGCCACTTCCACATCCACCTCTCACCCCGTGATGTGTCACAGCCTCACAGTGCTCTAGCCAATACACCATCACGCACACGGGAGGCACATGACACATCAGAGGAGGAAGATGTGGATGAATCCACATTTCTGTGAAAAAGTCAGTGGTAGCATTCATCTGGGCCAAATGGACAGTTTCTGCTTGGATCTGTGCTTACCATCATGCCTCGGAACACCAGCTTACACTGTCCTATGAATGACTCTGCTACACTCACCTTGGTCTTCAGTAAGGCCTGCCAATTTTGGCATTGTTCCCAATGACACTGCAATTAGCCTGTTGACTGAACTCTGCCTCTTCCTCAACATGTCTATGGACATGTTACCCCCAAAGGACTTTGGCAGGCCCCCCACTGGGCATATATTCAATGTGGAGGTTGTTTGACCATGTTCTGGGACAGTCTTCTACCAATGTGAATGCACATGTGAATAAAAATGTAAAGTCACACAGATCTGTGTTGCCTATGACCATTGAGTCTGTGTTCCAGATAGGCAGTGAGATGACCTGGTATGTGTGAACTAGCCGTGCCCTCATATCTCAAATGCTACATTCTTTCAAGAATTCAACATTGCCCTACGTACATGATGGGAATAGGCATGTGCTGATATATGGTCAAGTCAGTCTCATGCCACAAGAAGTGTCTCCAACTAGCATTGCTAACAAGTCTTACTTGGCAGATCCACTCACACTCAACGGGGTGGACAAAGCTTGTTGTGATGGGTTGTTATCAGAAACAGTGGCTCCTGTGGAATGATACTGTCTATCTTGATATTAAGATGCGCAATCGCAATCGCAATACAAAGGGGTTAGAGTGATGTCAGAGGGAGAAGAAACCACATATACTAATGTCTGTAGTATATCACAGTTGATTTTATATCACAACAAAAGGGAAAGAAAGAATATATACAATGCCAAAAATAATTGAAATACAATTGTGCGTAGTGTCCCCAGTGAAAACAGGAACCTAAAATAATGGTGCCAAATTTGTGACAGTATTCGTACAAGGTTTCCAAAATTCTATGAAAGTCGACCATTGAATATATACAGGGTAAACAGCAGCTATATACAGTGATATGCGCATGCTAATGGTTCGCTTTTTCTTTGTGTCGACGACGTTTCGACCCTCTGTGCAGTGTAGGGTCTCATCAGGACCTAGAGATGTAGGGACATCTGGTGATTCGACTGCGCAGCCGCGTGAGGAGTGTGTGCCACACGTGAGTGAATGAAGAAAAAGAAGATACTCACAATGGGACCCAGCCGGGTACCCAAGTGTGAGTGGGGGAAGGGGCTGCCAGTCAATGGATAGCACAGCGTTGAGATGCAGGTGATAAAACACTACAGCTTGTGTATGCTGATAGTGTAATAGGGAACTCTGAATTATGGTTTTCCACGGCCTAGAGCAACTCCAGTGTCCTCAATAATAGGATGGAGTAAGGTTCATAAATAGATTTCTGTAACCTAATTGTGTTTAGCATTAAGGATATTCAGGCCGTAGCCGTCAGTGTTGCTGAGTAATCGCTGATGAACGAAGTCCTGGTATGTAGATGTAAGAGTTCCCCTAGCGCGTGACGATCAAACGTGCTGACTGCAAGGCAGCGTGAGTCAGCCTTGCTCAGAATTCAAATGACCAAATGTGGGGGTTGTTTGACCACGTTCTGGGCCAGTCTTCTACCAATGTGAATGCACATGTGAATAAAAAATGTAAAGTCACACAGATGTGTGTTGCCTATGACCATTCAAGTATAGAAGTGTTAAAAAATGTATGGTCAGTGAATCCATCGAAACTTACACAGAGGGACATTTGATAACTGGTCATGTTGAGTCTGTGTCCCAGATAGGCAGTGAGATGACCTGGTATGTGTGAACTAGCCGTGCCCTCATATCTCAAATGCTACATTCTTTC
The DNA here is from genome assembly GCA_963921515.1 of Calotriton arnoldi. Taxonomy (NCBI): domain Eukaryota; kingdom Metazoa; phylum Chordata; class Amphibia; order Caudata; family Salamandridae; genus Calotriton; species Calotriton arnoldi. The sequence continues at coordinate 1,419,668 of CAWUFW010000195.1, read as the reverse complement.
AAGAATTCAACATTGCCCTACGTACATGATGGGAATAGGCATGTGCTGATATATGGTCAAGTCAGTCTCATGCCACAAGAAGTTTCTCCAACTAGCATTGCTAACAAGTCTTACTTGGCAGATCCACTCACACTCAACGGGGTGGACAAAGCTTGTTGTGATGGGTGTCATGGCATGTCACATTTCAAGATAGAGCACACACCATATTCACATAGATGATGAAGCGTAATGGCATATATTTACAAGCCTCTATTGGAACCACAATGTCAGTTTCAGTGATGTTGTGTTGGCAATAGGGCCTTTTCCTAAAGTGCAAGTCCTCATTCAGCCACTTACCGTGGATTAAAAATGCCTTGAAAATAAGGAACCCTCTCATGCTGTGCTCACTGGGAAAGGGGAGGGCTATGTGTCTAGCGGTGTGTAGTGCACTGCAATTAGCATAGATTCAGATGCTGTACCACTATTTCAAGGGTGGCATCACTAGGAGGCAATGCCAAAACTAACACCTGGGAAAAGCGGGTTTAACACTGGCACTACAGGGAGAAATGCTTCATTTCCCCTCGTGTTTGCTGTTTAACTGTGTTCGGCCTTGTGCAACGCACATTCGATCAGCAAATTGACAACATTCTGTATGTGTAGGAAGATGAGCCTCCCTGCAGATTAACATCCAATTTCACAAAGGCAGACACACTTGCACTACGTAGCAAGGGGGGCCTACGACATGCATGGCAGCTGGACTCTGCGCCAGGCTCATGTGAAATGCATGGTGGTGCAGTAATCTTGGGAACACAGCACATACATCCATTTTTATGATGGTTAAGCATTGCAATGTCAATGTGTGCTTAAGCCCATATTTCTCTACTGTGTTGTAAATGTGCAACAATGTGGTGTACAACTCTGTGAGTTACACATACGATGATACACCTTTCAAAAGAGTATCCCTATCCTAGGGCATAACTCTTAATTGCCATCCTGAAATTCATGCTTGTTTCCTGAACACAAAGCAACTGTATCCTGACACTATCCGTCCACAAAAATAACATGTCATGTCCACACGTGCAGATTCTAATGATTGCTGTGTGATTGAATAAGTTGTATACAAGGTCAAAAGCACCACTCCATCAAATCACTTCTGACATAAGTGCAACAACAATTCAAAACCAGTAACCATTTATTAAAAATTTACAAAATTACCTACCCTAAACTAACACTAATCACTACAACTAACCTAATCTGAACTAACTGGTACTAACTAAATCTTACTCTAAACTATCTACCTTAACTAATACTAAACACGCAGCAACATATCTGAGACATCAACACCCCTCTCCCCCGCCCCCTTAAAGCACATCAGCAGACAGGACACGTACATCTTAGCTAAACATGTACTAACTACACATATATTCTACACAAATATATATATATATATATATTTGTTTTTCATACAACAAAAATACATCAACCCCCACCCAAAGGAAAAGGAAACAGCCCAGAACACTACATTAAGAGAATAAAAATTCTAAAAACTTCCCTAAAAATTACACTAACTATGTCTACTCTACAACTACACTACCTAACACTTAAAAACCTACACTAAAATAAAACAATTTGAAAAATAAACATTGGGGGACTGTCAAAAAGGGGGAAGGCTCACAACCAGTCCTGCTCAATATGGGAGCCCCAGAGCACCCTTGATGTCCTTGAGGTGGGTGCTCATGTCCGACACATCCCTTTCAATTTGTGCCAGTCGCACATTCATGTCCATCATGCACCGACGGTCCCTGTTGGTGAACCCTACAGCATGTGTCCGTGCTGCAGATGGCAGTGTGGCAGTCCCTTGTGCACGTGGACGTGAGGGGGCACCTGCTTGTGTGCCTGATCTAGTAGCAGCATGTTGGCTCTGTGGTATCTGAACTTGAGTGGCAGATCGTTGTTGATGTCTGGACCTACGCCTGACATTAGAAGGGCCAGGTATGGCCTGTGTATCCGTTATCAAGGTGTGCTGTGCAAATCCAGGCAGAGACTTCCATCTCCCAGCTGCCCGGTCATCTCTGTACCTCTTAGCCATAGCACGATATCCCTTGGCCACTCGGCGTATGTGCAGATACCGTTCTTTACCGACATGGAATGCGTGTGCCTCCTGTGGTGACATGTTGTCTGTAAAATAAGACAAATGACAATATGTGAGTCCTGAAAATTATGTCAATGTTCTCAATTTAAATCAGAAACACAAGGGCATGAAAAAATGGGACCCTACACTCTAACCAAAGATTGTGAAGTTCAAAATTGACCGAAACAATGCAATGTGGAATTAAGGATCAATTACAACCTGATGGTGTCACTAACATGACAATGAATGGCATGGGACATGTAGTGTCACAAAATGTTAAGATTGTCCGAGCCAAATGATGGTGCTGTCACATACCCAGACTAAGGGGAATATATACAAGGAAGTGGAGGAGGGAGGCGTTAGGCCTCCTGGCTTTACGCCTCTCTCCTCCACTTCTGAAACGCAAGGCTGCACCATTTTACAAGAATGTGGTGCAGCCTTGCGTTTCCCCCTGCAATGACGCTAAGTTTATCAACTTAGGGCAAACGCAGGCACTCTTGCACCAGAGTGCAAGGGTGTCTGCGTGCAGGGGAGGATTGTTTTTGTGTAGGAAGGTGTCCCTTCCTCCACATAAACAATCCTACAAATGCCATCTGTCACTTTCATGCGTGCTGCTTCATGCAGCACACATGGAAGTGACAAAATGTCATTTTCATTAAAAGTTTGTTTATGTACAGGAAGCGACACCTTCCTGTACACAAACAAACAATGGCATTTTGCTTTTTCCATGTGTGCTGCACAAGGCAGCACACATGGCAAAAGCAAAAACAAGGATAAATAATGCATTTCTCCTTGTTTTGCCATCTTAAGACCAGTTTTTACCTGGTCTTGATATTGGCGCTGCCTCCTATGTACACCACCATTGTACATAGGGGGCAGCGTCAAAATAAATGGGTGTTGCGGTGGAACGCCCACCGCAACACCCACTGCCAACACCTTTCATGCTAACCATATCGTGAAGGGGGCCTAATGTACAAGGCAGCGTTAAGCCACGTTAAGTTGCTTAACGCTGCCTTGTACATAAGTGTTACAGCAAACAAATGATGGACGGAATGCTGACAATGCAAACATTCTCCCCCAGTCAAAAGATCTGGGTTAAATCCATCGTTCTTTTTCCCACTACGCCACCCCAGTTTGGACCCAGCCATATGCAAATCAGTCTTGACCCTGTGCCCCATGGGAACAGTCCAGACCGAACTGCCAGGCCAGGTCCTCCCTGGACCGGAAACAAGCATCCTGGGACCGGTTTCAGGGTATGTCACCCTTCTTCAGCCAGGCTAGCTTGAATCCAGTCGCCCTAAGTGGGATGGGTATGCCCAGACGTGGGTCCCTTGCTCACTGCGCCACTGGATTCAAGCTAGCCTGGCTGAAGAAGGGTGACATACCCTGAAACCGGTCCCAGGATGCTTGTTTCCGGTCCAAGGAGGACCTGGCCTGGCAGTTCGGTCTGGACTGTTCCCATGGGGCACAGGGTCAAGACTGATTTGCATATGGCTGGGTCCAAACTGGGGTGGCATAGTGGGCAAAATAACGATGGATTTAACCCAGATCTTTTGACTGGGGGAGAATGTTTGCATTGTCAGCATTCCGTCCATCATTTGTTTGCTGTAACACCTTGTACATAAGGGGCTTCATTCTCAGGTAGCCAGCTAAACGCAGCATCGTGACTCAGGCTAAGGCAATCGTGCTACCACAATGTTGTACAATGTAACATTGATGAGTAAATGATGTGCTTGTAATGTGCACCAACATGTCAAAGATATGACACATCAGAGGAAAGACACTCACTATTGGCAGTAATCCAAGGTTGTGACCTAACTATCCATTACAGTGATGTCGACACATCCAAAGGAGGTATGACTTTGTGAGAAGTTGGCCTGGTATATGCTGTCGACTAATTAAAGTAGGCACCCTGTACCACTCCAAACAACCCTTATGGTGATTTAAGAGGTCAAAGATAACCTTAGAAAGCTATCCAAGTGGTAGCAGTGGACAGCAGCTTTCAGGCTTAGTCTTGAAGGAATGTTAAGCAGCTTGTTTTAACAGATTGCAACTTCATAGTATTGGTTAAATGAAAGGAGAACCACACAGTAGTTATAAAAATATGTATTTATTGATATAACACTCTCTAGTACGACACAGTATCTTCTAGAGGAAGATAATCACAAAGCACACAATACTGTAGCACAGCAACAATAGTAAATAGCACTAATACACAGTGGGCCCCAGGGGGGGACCAAACCATATACTAAAATAGTGGTATAAGAACCATGGCTCGAGTCAAGACAGTGTCTAGAGGATGTAGAATCACTGGGACCCCAAGGAACCACCCAAGGTGAGTACCTAGGGACCCCACGGAGGACGGGTGTAGTGTGCGCCGTTCAATTTTATGGGAGAGTCACGGTTGAAGTTTTAAAGTTTAAGGACCCTTCCCAGTGAACTTCGAAGAAACCCCGTGGAACTTAGGAAGTTGAAGAGCCACCCTACCCATGGATACCGTAGTACCAGAGTTACCTATCCCAGGGAAGCCAGGTGCATAGGTCCGAAGTGGCGTCAGAAACTGCAGTCAAACCCAATGGAGAACTTCGAATAAGAGTCACTGCTGGAAGGGAGACAAATGTCCGTTGGAATCCAAAGGTGTATTCCTGTTGAAGAGTACCTGAAAGCAGAGGGGACAGAGTCTGCGTCACTCAGGAGTGACCAGGGGCTCGGTAGACGAATGCCCACCGATGTCGGGTGCTTCAGGGGCGTTGAGGGGGTTCTTGACTCTACAGCCACGGGTACCAGGAGATGTCGAGGACAACCAGGAGCTGGATACAAGCTGTGCCACAAAGGATGTCGAGTACTGAGGGGTAGGTGCCTGGCAGGAGCACCAGCAAGCCTTGGCAACGGCAACCCACGCAGTAGGTCAAAGAGGGTTACAGTTTGGACCAGGAGACTCACCAAAGCAAGAGAAGTCAGGGTAGGCCTGGGGAGCCCAAGAAAAGCAAAGTTGACCCTCAAATGAACCCACTGGCCGGAGGCACAGGAGTTGCAAGAGGACCTCGAGCGATTTCACCAAACAGCAGCCCACAGAGCACTCGGTGTGAGGAGGCCAGAGTTCTTGGTAGGAAATGGTGCCAGAGGTTGGGGCTACTAGGAGCCCAATGCACTTGCTCGGGAAACACCAACAAGCATATGCACTTGTAAATGAACACAGTGCAAAGGGGTACAGGTATTGCAGCCCCCACGAGGGATTCTGGCCTCAAACTTGATAAGAGGGCATCTCAGACCTCAAGGGATGTAGAAACCTACCTCCTGTGTTGCTGGAGCCTTCGGAGTCCGTAGGAGCTCAGGATCAGCAGACCAGTCAGTCATGATGTGGTGCCTGCGGTTCCAGGGGAGTGACTCCTTCACTCCAAGGGAGATATCTTCAGTTGTCCTTGATGCTCCACAGGTCCTGCATGGAACCTGTATGGTACACGGGCACAGATGATGCTTCAGACTAAGAGGGAGACAAAGTCAGGCCCAAACGAAGTCCAGTGAATTCCAGGGTGTCCAGACGGTCGAAGTTCAGTGGTTTCTAGTTCAGAATCTTGTCCACGTCAAATCTAGGGTCCTACAGCCAGGTAAGCCCTTTTGTATCCACGGGAGAGGGTTGGACAGATTCAGGGGACCCTCCCAGGAGAGGGTCTGGACAGTGGGGAGGTTACTCCCATGTCCTTTGTCCAGTTTCGCACCAGAGCAGGAGCCAACAGCTCCCAGGACTGGTTTGAACTGGACTATGCACAGGGACACCAAATGTGCCCCTCATGCAGACTTTCGGTCACTGGCAAGCGCACCCGCCGAGCCCTAATACACTAAATCCTGTCTGGGAGGTGGTCACACCTCCCTGTGACAGGATGCCTATTGTTCCACCTTCCTTTACTCGAGCTTGGCTCAGCAGCAGGATGGCAGAAATGTGTCTCTGGTCGGCAGCAACCATTTTGTGCTGCCCGGTACCTGAAGGCTGGTACCAGGGACCCAACGAAGCTCGCTTCTGAGGGGTGGAATCATACCTCTCACACCAGTTACCGGTATGAGGGTATGATTCCTCAATGTTTGACACCAAACACGATAGGGTTACTTTCAGCTGCTTTAGAGTTGGTCATCACGCAGTCGCATAATGCCACTCTATATGTCGCAAATGGCTGATGCACTGACAACCCGGGAGAATGGACTCCGTAAGCTGCAGGGGTGTTCTGCTCATGAAGTGGCACCCTCTCACTTAGAAACCCTCACCCTGACTTCAGGATTGTTAAGGCCTGCTATGGGGGTGACTTATAGGTTTTAAGTGCAGTGACCCTTAGATATAGTAAACCTATATCTAAAGTAAGTGGTGCATGAACCATCTTACACAGGCTGCAATGGCAGGCCTGTAGTTTCATTTTGCATGGCCTCTGACATAATACATGCTTCAGCCCATGGGAAGCCTCTGGGGTAACTGTGCCCTGGGTACATGGGTACCATATACTAGGGACTGACAAGGGTATCCCAGTATCCAATCTGGAGTGTACCTAAGTACATGACATAACAGTTTAAGGAGAAAGCAGATAGACTGGGGTCCTGATTAGCAGGATCCCAGTCAGACTAGTCAAAAACAGTATTATATGAAGTAAAAAGTAGGGGTAACCATAAGAAGCAGCTCATACTTTCCTACACAACCCCCCCAAATGTAAGAAGATGAGACAAACCTTGCCCAGTTGAGTCTTCATTTTCTAAGTGGAAATATCTGGAAAGTCCATCTGCATTGGCATGGTTACTCCCAGGTCTATGTTCCATTGTATAGTCCATCCCCTGTAGGGAAAGGACCACCTCAAAAGTTTGGGGTTTTCACCCTTCATCTGTTTTAGCCATAAGAGGGGCTTATGGTCTGTCTGAACAATGAAGTGATGGCCAAACAGGTATGGCCTCAGCTTCTTCAGGGCCCAGACCACAGCAAAGGCTTCCCTCTCTATAGCTGACCAATGTTTCTCTCTGGGGGTCAACCTTCTGCTGATAAAAGCTACTGGTTAATCCTGACCCTCTTCTTTAAGTTGTGACAACACAGCCCCTACCCCCAACTCAGATGCATCTGTTTGGTAGGGGCGGGCAGAGAACTCCGCTCCGCCAGCGGAGTGTGCGGAGATTTTCCTACTCCGCGCTCCGCTGAGAACGCAGAGTATAGGGCAAAACTCCTTCTCCAGAGCGGAGTTAGCCAGCCACCCCCCCCCGCCGGCTCGGTCCCTGCTTCTGAACTCAGCCAGGTCAGGTGAGCCTGCCCTGGCCCGAACCCCCGTGACAGGCACCCGGACCCTCGGCAGGCCTTTCCGTGTCTGGGCCGGATGAGGTTTCCCGTGTTGAGTCAAATTAAGCCGCAGGCTCCACTCTTGGTGGTGCCCTTCCATCAATTCCTTTAAGTTTCAGCTTTGCAGCCATACTCCCCCCGGAACCCAAAGACTTTGGTTTCCCGGAAGCTGCTCGGCGGGTCATGGTAATAACGCCGCCGGATCGCTAGTCAACATCGTTTATGGTCTGAACTACGACGGTATCTGATCGTCTTCGAACCTCCGACTTTCGTTCTTGATTAATGAAAACATTCTTGGCAAATGCTTTCACTTTGGTTCGTCTTGCGCCGATCCAAGAATTTCACCTCTAGCGGCACAATACGAATGCCCCCGGCCATCCCTCTTAATCATGGCCCCAGTTCCGAAAACCAACAAAATAGAACCGGAGTCCTATTCCATTATTCCTATCTGAAGTATTCAGGCAACCGGCCTGCTTTGAACACACTAATTTTTTCAAAGTAAATGCTTCGGACCCCCAGGACACTCAGTCAAGAGCATCAAGGGGGCGCCGAGAAGCAGGGGCTGGGACAGGCGGTAGCTCGCCTCGCGGCGGACCGCCAGCTCGCTCCCAAGATCCAACTACGAGCTTTTTAACTGCAGCAACTTTAATATACGCTATTGGAGCTGGAATTACCGCGGCAGCTGGCACCAAACTTGCCCTCCAATGGATCCTCGTTAAAGGATTTAAAGTGTACTCATTCCAATTACAGTGCCTCGAAAGAGTCCTGTATTGTTATTTTTCATCACTACCTCCCCGAGTTGGGAGTGGGTAATTTGCGCGCCTGCTGCCTTCCTTGGATGTGGCAGCCGTTTCTCAGGCTCCCTCTCCGGAATTGAACCCCGATTCCCCGTTACCTGTGGTCACCATGGTAGGCACAGAAAGTACCATCGAAAGTTGATAGGGCAGACATCCGAATGTATTGTCGCCGTCACGGGGACATGCGATCGGCCCGAGGTTATCCAGAGTCACCAAAGCGGCCGGGCAAGCCCGGATTGGTCTTGGTCTGATAAATGCACGCATCCCGGGAGGTCAGCGCTCGTCGGCATGTATTAGCTCTAGAATTACCACAGTTATCCAAGTAACAGATGGAGCGATCAAAGGAACCATAACTGATTTAATGAGCCATTCGCAGTTTCACTGTACCGGCCGTGTGTACTTACACGTGCATGGCTTAATCTATGAGACAAGAAAATGCTACTGGCAGGATCAACCAGGTAGCCGCACCTGCTGACGGAGTGGGTTCGGGAACCGCGTGCCCGTCCCCCGACCGACACCTTCGCACCCCCCTCTCGGGAGCCAGCTGGGGGAAAAGAGCCCACCCGCCCGGGCAGGAGGGCTCGGTGGGGGTCGACAAGTGCAGTCGCAAGGGCACCGGCGGGCCCAGCCGTCTCCCCGGAAGGGAGAGGCGGGCCGAGGCGCAGCCTGAGCGAGACCCAGGGGTGCTGGCCCTGAGCGGCGGCTCCCCACGGAACGGTCGTTCCGAGCTGCTGCGGAAATGCGCTGGGCGGAGCGGGGTGACGGCATGGCGCGCGAGGGCTACGGACCTGCCAGGCGGCAGCATCCAGGACGTGATGCCACCCGACCGCTTCCCCTTGGGTCGGACCACTGGGGGGCGCGAGCTGCCGGGGCCGCTAGGCCTTCGCTCTGCTGGGGTTGGGGAAGGACCTCCCCCAGGCGGCAGGTCCCTCAAGTCAGACGGTCCATGTGGGGTGGAAGCTCTTTGCTTGAAACAACAGCAGAGGCTGGCCAAGCAGTCCATCCCTAAACGGACTGAGCGTGCCCAATGGATGAGAGTGCACGGCGCAGGCTGGGGCCTCCCCCGGAAGGCCGCCCTGTGCGAGGTGGTGCCGGCATAGCGTCCCTGCCCGTTCCTGGGGCGAGCAGGCTCGGAGCAAAGGCCCATCAAGAAGGGCTGAGAGACAGGTGCGGACCTGGGCCCCTGGGGGCCACGGCGGGCAGGCCCGGGCCCTGCCTTCCCTGTCTCGTAATCGCCAGACCTCACGGAGGTCAGACTACGCTCTCCCTAGTAATCTGGAAGAAAAATACCCCCCTTTCTTGTAATCCGTGCGCACCGGGTGATGGAGGGGACCCAAGGCGTGAACATGCACGACCTCCTGGAGCCCTGGCTGGGATTCGGGAGGCAAATGAGCCCTCATCGGGACTTCCAGGGCAGCCCGGCCATCTGGTCGCCCCATTCGAAAGCATTGCGCACGACCAGATGGCTGAGGGGATAGGAGCGACCAGATGGCCGAGGGGACAGGTGCGACCAGATGGCCGGGCTCGAAGGGCAGCCATCTGGTTGCTCTGTGCCCTAACGAAATGGCGAACAGGTGCCGGGCCCAGGTGCCGGGCCCAGGGCCCCAGCTGGGCCTCAGCCATGGGGCTGCGAGGGGGAGCCGACGGGCCCTCCGACCCGGGGCCCACGGACACCTTGAAAAGCAGGCAACGCGGGGAGGTCTGCACAGGACCGATGGACCCCCGTCCTGGGCCCTTGGAGGAGCGGCAGGCCAGAGGACGGATCCCAGGGTAGGAGCGCCCAACCCGGGGCCCGGCGAGGCCCCTGGACACAGCTGGGGCTTCCAGGCCCGGACACGCAGGGGAAGCCTCCCCAGGCCCGCTGGACCCCATCCCGGGCACCCTGCCACGCCGCAGGCCCGAGGACGGAGCCCGGGGTGGGGAGGGAGCTCTCCCCATGGCCCTCAGGGGCCCAGTTCTGAGCTCCTGAACCCAGCCGAGCAGGGGGAGGCTCCCTGGGCATGACGGAACCCCGTCTCGGGCCTTTGGCAAAGCATCAGGCTGGGGGATGGGGCCCAGGGCTAGAGCACCCGACCCGGGGCCCGCGGGGCCCCTGGACCCCACTGGGGCTCCCGGACCCAGAGGCGCAGGGGAAGTCTCCCCGGGCCCGTGGGACCCCGTCCCAGGCACCCTGCTACATGGCAGGCCCAAGGACGGAGCCCGGGGTGGGGAGGCCGCCCTCCCCATAACCCTCAAGGGCCCCGTTCGGAGCTCCTGAACCTAGCCAAGCAGGGGGAGGCTCCCCAGGCACAACGGAACCCCGTCTCGGGTCTTCGGCAGAGTGGCAGACCAGGGGATGGGGCCCAGGGCTGGAGCACCCGACCCAGGGCCCGGAGGGGGCCCCATGACCCAGCCAGGGCTCCCAGGCCCAGAGGCACAGGGGAAGCCTCCCCGGGCCCGCAGGGCCCCTTCCCGGGCACCCTGCCACGCAGTAGGCCTTAGGACAGACCCTGGGGTGGGGAGGCTGCCCTCCCCATGACCCTTAGGGGCCCCAGCCGGAGCTCCTGAACCCAGCCAAGCAGGGGGAGGCTCCCCGGGCACGACGGAACCTCGTGTCAGGCCTTTGGCAGAGCAGCAGGCCGGGGCCCAGGGCTGGAGCAACCGACCTGGGTCCCGGCGGGGCCCCTGGACCCAGCCGGGGCTCCCAGGCCCAGAGGCGCAGGGGAAGCCTCCCAGGCCTGCAGGACCCCGTCCCAGGCACCATGCCATGCGGCAGGCCCGAGGACAGAGCCCGGGGTGGGGAGGCCACCCTCCCCAGGGCCCTTAGGGGCCCCGGCCGGTGCTCCTGAACCCAGCCAAGCAGGGGGAGGCTCCCCGGGCATGACAGAACCCCGTCTTGGGCCTTTGGCAGAGCGGCAGGCTGGGGGATGAGGCCTAGGGCTGGAGCACCCGACACTGGGCCCGGCGGGGCCCCTGAACCCAGCCGGGGCTCCCAGGCTCAGAGGTGCAGGGAAGGCCTCCCCGGGCTTGCGGGACCTTGTCCTGGGCACCCTGCCATGCGGCAGGCCCGAGGACGGAGGCCGGGGGGAGGCCGTCTCCCCAGGGCCCTCAGGGGCCCCGGCCGGAGCTCCTGAACCCAGCTCCCCAGGCACTATGGAACCCCGTCCCAGGCCCATGGCGGAGCGGCAGACCAGGAGACAGAGCCCAGGGCGGGAGCGTCCTCCCCAGGGCCTGGACCATGTCAGGGCTCCCGTGCCCAGAGGCACTGGGTGGGGCCTCCCCAGACCCACAGGACCCCGTCCCGGGTGCCCTGCCACGTGGCAGGCCCAAGGACGGAGCCCGGGGTGGGGAGGGTGCCCTACCCAGGGCCCTCGGGGGGCCCCCTTCAGAGCTCTTGTACCCAGCCAAGCAGGGGCAGGCTCCCCGGGCCTGGCGGGGCCCCGTCTCGGGTCCCTGGTGGAGCGGCAGGCCAGGAGACTAAGCCTGGGACCCCATCGGGGCTCCTGGGCACAGGTAAGGCCTCCCCAGGCCCACAGGCCCCATCCCGGGCACCACACCACAAGTTGGGCCGGGGACGGAGCCCCGGGCTCCAGGCGCGTATGTGCCCAACCTCCCAGAGCCCTGGCTCGGATCGGGGAGGCAAACAAGCCCTCATCGGGATTTCCAGGGCAGCCCGGCCATCTGGTCACCCCATTGGAAAGCATTGCGTGCGACCAGATGGCTGAGGGGAAAGGAGCGACCAAATGGCCAGGCCCGAAGGATGCCAATCTGCCCACCCCGAGCCTTCGTGGGAGGGCTCCCGCCTGCCCTTTGGAGGGCTGGGCCTCGGGCCCGGGGCTGTGGACGGGGGTCCCCGATGGACCTCCGACCCAGGGTCCCCCAGGCACCTTGATAGGTGGTCGTAGCAGGAGGGAGGCCCGACGGACCCCCGTCCTGGGACCATGGCAGAGCAGGGGGATGGAGCCCGGTCCCCTGGGTCTGGCCAGAGGTCCCGAGCCAGCACGTGCAGGGGAGTCCTCCCTGGGCCCGCGACCCAGGCACCCTGCCATGTGGCAGGCCCAAGGACGGAGCCCAGGGTGGGGAGGGCACTCTCCACCCTCGGGCCACCAAGGGCCCCTGCCGGAGCTCCTGAACCCAAGCCGAGCTGGGCAACACCCGACGGGCCCCGGGCCCATGGCAGAGCGGAGGACAGAGCCCAGTGTAGGGAGCGCCCGGCCAGAGCTCTCTGTCCTGGGCACCCAAGGGAGGACCGCCCGGGCCCGATGGAGCCCGTACCGGGCACTTTGCCACGTGGTGGGCCGGAGGCCGGATCCCCGGACAGGGGGGGAAGTTTTTGCCCAGCCCTAGCCCATCTGGTTGTCGGCTGAGAGCCCCCAGCCCGCGAGGGGTTCCGGCGTACCCTGTCACTAGTAATCCGGAATAAGGGTACCCTTTTTTCTGGTAACCTGTGTGCACTGAGTGACAGAGGGGACCCAAGGCACGGATGCACCCGAAATCCCGGAGCCCTGGCTGGGATCAGGGAGGCAAACGAGCCCTCATCAGGATTTCCAGGGCAGCCCGGCCATCTGGTTGCCCCATTGGAAAGCATTGCGCGCAACCAGATGGCCGAGGGGAAAGGTGCGACCAGATGGCCGGGCCCTAAGGACACCAATCTGCCTGCCGTGGGCCTTCATGGGAGGGCTCCCGCCTGCCCTTTTGGAGGGCTTGGGGGCTCTGCGTACCGGGGGCTCGGAGACCCCGGCTGGGCCTCGGGCCTGGGGCTTCGGATGGGGGTTCCAGACGGACCTCCGACTCGGGGTCCACCAGGCACCTTGACAGGTGGGCGAAGCAGGAGGGAGGCCTGCCCGAGCCCAATGGACCCCTGTCCTGGGACCCTCGCAGAGCAGGGGGATGGAGCCCGGTCCCCTGGGCCCGGCCGGAGGTCCTAGGCTGGCACGCGCAGGGGTGGCCTCCCCCGGGCCCGCATCCTGGGCACCCTGCCACGCGACAGGCCCAAGGATGGAGCCCAAGGTGGGGAGGGTACCCTCCACCCCAGGGCCACCAAGGGCCCCTGCTGGAGCTCCTGGACCCAAGACAAGCTGGGGAACGCCCGACGGGCCCCGGGCCCATGGTGGAGTGGAGGACAGAGCACAGTGTAGGGAGCGCCATCCAGAGCTCTCGTGCCCGGACGCCCAAGGGAGGATCGCCCGGGCCCGATGGAGCCCGTCCCGAGCACTTTGCCACGCGCGGGCCGGAGGACGGAACCCTGGACAGGGTGGGGAGGTTTTTGCCCAGCCCAAGCCCATCTGGTCGCCGGCTGAGAGCCCCCAGCCTGCGAGGGGTTCCGGCATACCCTGTCCCTAGTAATATGGAGGAAGGGTACCCCCTTTTCTGGTAACCCATGCGCATCGAGTGACGGAGGGGACCCAAGGCGCGGATGCGCCCGACCTCCCAGAGCCCTGGATGGGATCGGGGAGGCAAACAAGCCCTCATCGGGTCTTCCAGGGCAGCCCGGCCATCTGGTCGCCCCATCGGAAAGCATTGCGCGTGACCAGATGGCCGAGTGGAAAGGCGCGACCAGAGGGCCGGGCCCGAAAGACACCCATCAGCCCTCCCTGCGCCTTAAAGGAAGGGCTCCTGCCTGCCCTTGGAGGGCTCAGGGGCTCTGCTTCCCTGGGGCTCATCAGAGCCCTTAGCTGGGTTTCTGGCATGGGGCTGCGAGGGGGGCCCCCGACGGGACTCTGACCCGGGGTTCGCAGGCACCTTGACTCACAGGCGAAGCAGGGGAGGCCTGCCCTGGCCCGATGGACCCCCGTGACTGGCACCCGGACCCTCGGCTGGCCGCAGGACATGTGCTCCAGCACCCCAGGGCCCACCAGAGCCCAGGCCCCGGAACCGGTCCCTGCTTCTCAACCCAGCCAGGCGGGGGGGGTCTGGGATCCTGCCTGGGCACGAGGGACCCCCGTCCCGGGCACACGGACCCTCAGCTGGCCACAGGACGTGGGCTCCTGCACCCCGGAGTCCAGGCCCCGGGCCCTGCTTCTGTGGAGGTGGGTGGCAAAGCGGAGCGGAGTTCCACAGAGTTTTTTCACAACTCCGTGGAACTCCGCGTAGTGGCACTATGCCAGCTCCGCCCAGGGTTAGCAAAACTCCTACTCCGCAGTGGGTTAGAGTTAGCCAGACACCCCCCCGGCCCGGTCCCTGCTTCTGAACCCAGCCAGATCGGGTGAGCCTGCCATGGCCCGATGGACCCCGTGACAGGCACCCCGACCATCGGCAGGCCGCAGGACAGGGGCTCCCACAGCCCAGGGCCCAAGTAGGGGCAGGCAGAGTACTCCGCTCCACCAGCAGAATGTGCAGAGATTTGCCTACTCCGCGCTCAACTGAGAACACGGAGTATAGGGCAAAACTCCTACTCCGCAGTGGAGCGGAGTTAGCCAGCCACCCCCCCTGGCCTGGTCCCTGCTTCTGAACCCAGCCAGGCCGGGTGAGCCTGCCCTGGCCTGAAGGGCCCCCATGACGGGCACCCAGACCCTCAGCAGGCTGCAGGACGGGGGCTACCGCACCCCAGGTGCCGTCGGAGCCTAGGGCCCGGTTCCTGCTGCTGACCCCAGCCGAGCAGGGGGAACCTGCCCGGGCCAAGGGGGCACACCCCAGGGCCCACTGGAGCCCAGGCCCGGGACCCGGCCGCTCTAGGGCAGCATTCCCTACCCCACTGGCCTGGCAGACCCGGGCCTGCTGGCTCCCTGACCCTGCCCAGCCCCGTCCTCTCTCCTCCAATGCTGGGAAACCCTCACCGGGGTCCACGCTTGTTGTGTTTCCAGCCAAGCATCCCGATCTCGCCACATAGGCACCATCGACCAGAGTCCGGTCTTGACCGTGGCCCGGGGCCGCCATGCCCGTGGAGCCCAATTCCCCCTGTCCGCGCTGGAGACTGGGCCCCGCTGGAGCTCTGACCCAAGGTCCTCCCTCCCAGCCAAAGAAGAGGGCTGATTCACGGGCCTGCCGCTTCCCCTCTGCCAGGCCCCACTCACCCACAGGAGAAGGGGAAGCCCTGCGCATGGGCTGCCGACCGCACCTCCTGGGCAGCGCGGGACATCCACAAATCACTGCCATCCCAGACCACGCCCAGGCATCCTCTGCTCAGGGCTTCTCCGAGCTCTCCAGGGGCTCCTGCTCCGGCTCAGCGCCCCTTTCACGCAGGGTTGGCCTCCTGCCGCCCCTTGCCCTGGAGCCAACGGGGAGCTAGGCAGTCCTCCCCGCTCTGCAGCCACCCTGCCCTGACAACTGACTCTCACCCCCTCCCCATACCCTGGGCTCAGGGCTTCCCGGAGCCCCGGGGGCAGGAACCAAGGAGGGTTAAGCCCAGGCCATGTCCTCTCCCCGCGGGCCTACCCGGGGAGCCCATTTTCCTCCACTATTAAGCCCCCACATAGTGGGGGCTTACCGAACCCTGGGGAAGGACAAAAGTTGGAGGTAGCCCAGCCGGCCGGCAGGCCGGCCATCTGGTCACCCGGCCCTCAGGGCCATGTGGACACCCGGCCCGCAGGGCCATCTGGTCACCCGGCCCACAGGGCCATCGGGTTGCCCAGCCCGCAGGGACATCTGGTCACGTAGCCAGGCAACCAGATGGCCCGGGGCGACCCAGCACCCAGATGGCCTGGGACAACTGGACCCAGTCACCCATGCAGTCCGACGATGGCGAGGGTGGCCAGGCGCTCTGAGGCCGCTGCTCCGGAGGCTCCTTCCCCGGGGCTGCTCGCCTCCCCGCTCGACTTGCGCGGGAGCAGTGGGAAGGGGGGGCCCTGCCGGCCCAGGCCATCTGGTCACCCTGCTGACCCGCAAGGGATGGTGGCCCCCGTCCCCGCACCCCGGTGGGGCAGGGATGGGAGGGGGAGGCCCCCGTGCTGGAGGGCACATGGTGGAGGCGGCCTCCCGCGGGCCCGTGTTACACCCTCCGCGTCCCTCCCGCCAGCCCGGTGGCAGAGGGACCCACTCCCGGGTGTGGTGGAGGAGGGCGTCCACGGGCACGCACAGACAGAGAGACAAAAGCTTGGCTCAGAGGATGACTTTCAATAGATCGCAGCGAGGTAGCTGCTCTGCTACTTATGAAACCCTGACCCAGAATCAGGTCGTCTACGAATGATTTAGCACCGGGTGCCCCACGAACATGCAGTGCACTAAGGGCGATTGAGGCGGCCCCCTTCCATCCGCGCTCCGGTCCCCAAGCGAACGGCTCTACGCACCGGCCCCCCGAGAGAGGCCGGCTATCCCAGGCCAACCGAAGCTCCACGGCACAGCGATATCGTTACGGTTTAGGGGGGATTCTGACTTAGAGACGTTCAGTCATAATCCCACAGATGGTAGCTTCGCCCCATTGGCTCCTCAGCAAAGCACACACACCAAATGTCTGAACCTGCAGTTCCTCCCGTACTGAGCAGGATTACTATTGCAACAGCACATCATCAGTAGGGTAAAACTATCCTGTCTCACGACGGTCTAAACCCAGCTCACGTTCCCTATTAGTGGGTGAACAATCCAACGCTTGGTGAATTCTGCTTCACAATGATAGGAAGAGCCGACATCGAAGGATCAAAAAGCGATGTCGCTATGAACGCTTGGCCGCCACAAGCCAGTTATCCATGTGGTAACTTTTCTGACACCTCCTGCTTGAAACCCAAAAAGTCAGAAGGATCGTGAGGCCCCGCTTTCATGGTCTGTATTCATACTGAAAATTGAGATCAAGCGAGCTTTTGCCCTTCTGCTCCACGGGAGGTTTCTGTCCTCCCTGAGCTCGCCTTAAGACACCTGCGTTATCGTTTGACAGGTGTACCGCCAAAGTCAAACTCCCTACCTGCCACTGTCCCCGGAGCAGGTCGCACCCGGCGGGCGCTGGGTGCTTGGAGCCAGAAGCGAGAGCCTGACGGGGCTCGCCCCCCACCTTACGGGGTAAGTGAAAAAACAATAAGAGTAGTGGTATTTCCCCGGTGGCCCGAGGGCCTCCCACTTATCCTACACCTCTCATGTCTCTTCACAGTGCCAGACTAGAGCCAGACTAGAGTCAAGCTCAACGGGACTTCTTTCCCCGCTGATTCAGCCAAGCCCGTTCACTTCGCTGTGGTTTCGCTAGATAGTAGGTAGAGACAGTGGGAATCTTGCTCATCCATTCATGCGCGTCACTAATTAGATAACGAGGCATTTGGCTATTCTGTACCACCTCGCGGTGACTCATTCTGGGTTATTATGCTGCCCATCAGCGTTAAATCGGTTTTGCTTCCAACAATACATCATTCGTTCGCTCCGGAGTACAGCCACACTGTAAGCTGTCCTCACTGGAACTGGGATCACGTATAGGCCAGCGATAGTACACCGTGCAGTACTATTCCAACAATATAAAATTGTCTATGAACAGTCCTGTGAAATTAAGTATGATTAGCAGGACATCAATAATCAATGCAATATGTAGTGATTATGTGTATGTAATTATTTGAGACCAATTCTTCATTCAAGACATTTCAATAATCACGATGTACACTTTTGTATCTAAACTATAATAAGCACACATCTATAAAAATACACATCTATAAATTGCACATCTAGCTAGAAAATACACATCTATAAAAATTCACATCTATAAAATCCACATCTATGCTAATTCTTGTGTCAACTATAAACTATTATATAACTGTTTAACCACATTTAAATATTAATGAATCAACATTTTAAAAACAATATGTTTTATAAGAGTGACATGTGTGCTGTATGATAGTGTACATCTTAGCATTTAGCTTGAAATTTAATTGCCTATGAATACTTGGCACATTTTAAGAGTGTCCATTAAAGTAGTCAAGCAAACATTCTTCTTGAATGGGAACGACATTTGCAGACCAAGATCAGCCAGAGCAACATCATTACATTGAGGCCAAATACCCCGACATCCGACAATAAACCCATGAAATTTTGCAGTGTTACAGTTGGTAAGATCTTTGATTTGCTGCGATAGATCCTGATAGTATTTAACTTTACTCTCGAACGCTAATTCAAGGGAATTCTGTAAGTTTTCATAACGAATTGAAACATCAATCACTACAGCAGTACCATTTTTGGTGAACACTACATCTGGTTTTCTTTAGTTCACCTTGACTATTTTTAACATGAGGTTCCCTGTATGTCATCCACCCACACCTTTTTGCTCTATCAATGAGCAATTCCAACACTTTGTTATGCCTTTTTATCCTTATGTCCTTGGTTTTAGGACATGCACCTGAAATATGTGAAATTGTTTCGCCCACATCTTTGCAGTATCTACAAGTAGCAAATGTGAGATTTCTTCCCCTAGTGATGGTTTCTCTAGTATACAAAATATTTGCTCTCAACATCAGTGCAGCTATGTATTGATTTTCTTTCATTTTATTATGTTTGCTGATCCAGAAATTTGAGGTTGGATTACTTGCTAAGTATTTTATACCATCACCTTGGACAGGGAGATTTACCCATTTCTCAAATTCCTCTTTCCTCCAATCATATGTTGCTACCAAATTCAATTCATAACTCAGAAATCTACTGTCTAAAATGTTGAGTTTGTGTGTTTTGATGATGCTATCAATTTTTTCATTGATTACTTCTCCTGCATACATGAATGAATGAGCTATGTACAGATCTGGAGCTTCCCTGAGATACAATAAACTATTGACTTTGTTTAGACCAATTGTCGTACATAACTTTGGTATACTGAGGCCCCCAAAGGATCTTTTCGAATACAGGAGACCATCACATGTGTATGCAGGTAGGTGTAGGAAATGTTTGACATATTTTTTTATTGTTTGATCCAGAATGTTTAAAGTTTTAGCTTCTGTTCCTGTCATTTCCAGTTTAAATGACAATATAGGGATCAAATATTGACACAATATTTCTATTTTCTGTGTGGGCTTAAGTGGTAGATTGTCGAGTTTTGAGCCCAGTCAACAAGAACCTCATTAATTTTGTTGTTGCTTGAATGGCCGGTGTGTGGATCAAAGTTCAATCCGAGGTATCTCTCACTTTCTCCTGGATGATTGTTTTCAATATTTTGTTTCTCAAATTGCCATGGTTTACAGTTGTTAACCAAGATCTTATCTTTATGGTGACTTATATAAAATCCATGTGTTTTTTTCACATTAAGTTTTAAGCCTGTTGTTTTACTGAATTTTTCAATGATTTTCAGATTTGTACTCATTCCTTCCCAGGTGTTGCTGAGTACTGCGATGTCATCTGCAAAGGCAAGAGCAGTGATTTGCTTAATGAGACCATCGGAGCCGAATGTGAAGCCCTTGCCGTCTTTCTGAAGATTACAGATCAAAGGATCCATGGCAATGTTAAACAACAGTGGGGATAAAGAGTCACCTTGCTTAACTCCCGACTTCATTGTTATTTCTGGAGTTGCTTCATTGTTTTTTCCCTTGAAAAATGTTGTTGAGTCAGTGTATAAGTCTTTTATTATGTCTCTGATGCATGCCTTTCAAGACTCTGTAAAATGTGACCATGGCTAACAGAGTCAAAGGCTTTTGAGATATCTATGAACACCACTGCTAACAAGCTTCTGTTCTTTCGTGCCCCTTTTATGATGTTTTGCAGAAGAGTCAGATTTTCGAGACAACCTCTCACCTTCATGAAGCCTTTTTGTCTCGTATTCAATTCAACGAAAGATGTGAGTCTTTTAGTTAGTATTTTCGTGTACAACTTCATGATTGCCGTACCGATGGTAATTGGTCTCCAATTACTGATTTTTTAAAGTTCGCTAATCGGTACATTCTTAGGTATTAATATCGACCGGTTCTTTTTAATACTTTCTGGTACTCTTCTCATTGATAACCAAGACGATAGGATTCTGGGCAGCAGTCTTGCTTGCTTGTTATGCACGTTATTTAAGTCATTCAGGCCAATCTTGTCAGGCCCCACTGCTTTCTTTAAATCTGATTCATCGAAGGCTTTAGTTATTTCGAGCAGTGTAATTTCTTTACACAGTCTTCCAATTTCCCATTCATCCGGTATCCGATCAATTGGGATGAATTTGGGATTTTTCTTGTTTTCTTTTTCAATTATGTCTTTATAATATTGGAAGATTTCATCGGCATTGATTTGGCAGGTGGCATCTTCTGCCCCATCAGTGATTATCCTGGCAATTTTCTTTTTGTCTTTTTTAAACATTGCCTGGTATTCTTTGTAGCTGCCCTTTGCTTTTGCATAATTTTTCTTCTGTGTTCGATTGAGCCTTCTATTTTTCTTATCTTTCTTTGCTATCTTGTTTTGTACTGAGGCAATCTGTTGCTCATCTTGAGCAGAGTTCATAGGCTCATTATTGGGTTCGCTCGTTGGTTTGGTACGATTTGCTGGTACAGGACTTATATCATTGGTGTTTTCTGAGATATAAGTCACTATCTCATCCATCAGATCCATAGCAGCATCGTGATGCTGGATGTATTTGGTGTATTTCTCGACTTCTGTGATTCTATCATTCAGTTCATCAAAGTTTTTTATTTTTGGCGCTCGTTTCCGATTGATAAAGTCTCTGCGCCTTTCCATTGTTACTTCCACTGAAATCTCTGGTTCATCGCAGGAGTCATTCTCAGAGATATTGGATGCTTGCAGTACATCCTTTGCCGATTTTTGATCTATCGCTTCTTTTTTCTGCAATTTGTTTTCTGTTTTTACTGTCAAAATGCGGAACTATCAGCGCATTAATGTTTCTCTTGTTCTCATACACTTTTTCCAATTTTGCTAATAGCAGTATTTCTTCCTGTGACCATAATTTTGATGGTTTGCTGCTTGCTAGAGCTACTAGTCTAGCCTCATTTTGCGCTCTTGGATGCGCATGCCGAGCTTATTGTGAAACTCCAATCTTTGATCCGAATCTAAGGTCACAGAAGCTGCACAGCAATTGCAGATTTCCTTTTTGAGGTCTTCCTTTACATTTGACATAATGGCATGCAATGTTATGGTATTCGGCTTCTTTGTCACATTTTGAGCAATAGGTTTTGAGATAGAAGCCTTTATGCTTGTTAGAGACATGTTTTCTTAGTTCTTTAAATGTTCCCAAAATGTCTCCACACAAGTCACAATTATACTTTTTGTTTGGGTATTTCCAATATGTGACTTTCTTTGTGTAATCACTTTTCTTTGTATTCAATTCTTTGCTGACCTCGTACTGTAGTGTAGCTCCTATTTCCCTAATAGGCTCTGCGCATTGGAATAATATACCCTATAGGTTTGACATAGGACTGAGGTCGGTATGTCCCTATCGAGTATATTAAACTTAATTACTTGTGCCAGCTAGCTCAGAGGCCACTAGAAACTCCTTGACAAACAAGAAGGGAGTAGTTTCTGGCAGCCGCAAAACATTACCACTTTGTTTCCCTTTAGAATCAGAACATGTCCCAGAGTCGTGGAAACAATAGATAACTATTTCACTCAGCTCACTCGTGCATACTTAGTTTTCCTCAAAGTTACACAGAAAGAATAGACGGGCGTTTCAATAAAAGATTTATTGAACAGTCTTGTTTCTCGTGTAAGGAAAATGTGCTGTTACGATCACAAGACAGTATGCAAGATAAATAATGTACAGCGTAAGCAGTAGAAATAAATAATACTGCGCTAGCATGATCTTTAGTAGATATTCATTTACATAAATAACATAGACTAAAAATGCGAGTACTCATACGATGCGTTTCTAAGCTAGTTCTACCCCAATGTGCCTAACCTAACCTAGGTGTAGGGAGAGGTATGAAGTAGGTGAAGTATTCCTTATTATGGTATACTAAGAGTATGTTACGCTCAGTATGCCAAGAGTCCCTCTAGGTATCTAGTCAAGCTCCATACCTTGAGAATGAGAGAGGTGGGAATCTCTTGCCAGACTCGAACTCCAACACCCCGCGAGGGAAGTCAGATCACTGGAAGCTGGACTCTCTGCGTGCAGGGATGACAGCGTCTTCTCAGTGCGTCAGGCCGGGAAACGGGCTCCTCTGAAATCGAGGTCTCCTCTGTTTTACAGGGGCTAGGGAAGGTATATTTATACCTGAGAGGTACCTCAGAATGTTAGCATTGACGCGAATCGGACAGCGGAAGTCGTCATGAATGAACCCCTAAAGTATAACGGTTCATGCATAATAGATGAGTCCTTGAAGAAATCAATAGTCCTGTGCTAGGGAAACTCCCGAAGCCTAAGGGTCTGTTCTTCAAGAACTCGTTGTGACGTTACGGTGGACGGATGTCTGAGACCATGCCTGTTTTTGGAGTGCACGGTTTGATGCCTAAATAAGGACTGGGATTTCATGCCTATATAAGGGCAGGGTGAATTGTGCCTATATAAGGACATGATACAGGAAAACCCATGTACGGACACCCTAAGAGGAATACAACACCCACTCCACTTTCGTGTGTACGATAATAATAAAATGCTAAACATTTAAAATGCTAAACATTAAATGGAGTACCGCATATTAAAAAATATTTCTTAAAAGCATTAAAAAACATATTAAAATGCAAAAGGTACTGTACATATTAAGCATTGCTTTTCGTTTCAGGCATATATTTTGAAATTAAATGCAATTTGAATGAAATTAGCAGTAATATTTACATTTGACAGAAAATGATCGATAAGTTTGTTCAAAAATCAAAGTCATTCCATGTCATGAAAATCAATGAATGTTGTAGACAAATAAGATGACAAAATGTCTGAGGAAGTACCGCGAAGTCTGTACTATAAGGCTAGTTCTACTTCAAGCAGATTGAATTGCCATTTACTTTGAAAAAATGGGAAAAAGTTCAATTTGGGAAGAGTTCCAAGTTTTTGAAATATGAAGGCCACATTTTACTGTGTCTCTGGTACACTGTGGGTTGAATCAGAGCCAGTGTACGGGTCTGGTGTAAACATGAGATCATCTATTTCTGTAGACAAAATATCGTCCACTGAAGTTGGTGTCAGTTGGAACACCTCGTGTAGTAGATTAATTGCACAGAGATGTGAAGCATCGCTCTCAGCATAGGATGCCGCAGCAATGTTCGCGTCCGTTGTTACCTGTGTGCCTGTAGATCCATCTCGTACCTCAGCAGCAGCCGGAAGCGACTGTGAGATCTCAATGAATGCCGTCATCAGTATTGGTAGCCTCTGGGGACAACACATAGCATGGGCCGTAATCTGGTCCAGCAGAGTATCGACATCCGTTGGCGTTGCTGATGGAAATGTTAGACAGGTGTCTAACACGCATTCTTCACCGCATAGCAGGCATCGTAGGACAGGTAAGATGCAATCTTGCCAGATTGGTCTGAATGACAGGAACCACGTGGTATTCAGGTCCCGTAGACGAGTCATGCCCAAAAGCTGTACTATTCGCTCACGGCACTTTCGTTCAAGGAGAGCTTTCTCCATTTCGCTCGGAGTGATGTCGGCGAATAGGCTGGCCATAGCGTAATAGCAGGAAGAGAAATAGAATTCCGGCAACAAGTGCTAGAATTAATGGTATGCCACCAAACACCGAATGTGCAAAGTTCGGGATGATTCCGAGTATTTCCTGGAAAGGTGCTAACAGACCGGAACAGATGCTCTTAAATACATGTACAATTCCGCTTGTATCAGACATGTTAAAGATACGTCCTATCATTTCCACGAAATGTATAGGGCAGTTTGTACGTATTAAAGTCTGTATCTCAGCCGAAGTCCTTGCTACTTGTAGATCATAGGTTTCTTTGGCCGAGGTCAAAGGCACTGTTTGTTGCAAAAGCATGGCTTTCATTCTGCTTAAAGTATCAAATCTTATAAAAGAGACGTTCAGCGAAGGCCACAAAGGCGACTCCCTGACTGTGTCTATTGGGGCAAACAATACTTGCATACAGCAAGTGACCCTGGAGTTGACCGTTACTAGATATGGGATGCCTGGCAACATGCCGCAGCAACTCTGATCATTCAACATGAGGTAACTCCCATTAGAAAGTTGTCCAAACGTTGGATTAATCACAGCAGCTGGTGTACCCTGCTGATGGCAAGACAAATTTGCCACAGAACCATTACAAGCCCCGTGTAAAGAAATGTCCTGACATATAAGTGAACCGCTCAGTGCACTTTTACAGTGTGTACCGCTCAAAAACACTTCACGATCCCCACTCCAACTTCTATATGTACACGGTAAATTCCAAGATGTCTTAATGTAGTCCTTACCCAACCTTTCATATTGGCCTGCTTGCATCTGTTTGAGGCAATACTGAAACTGAAAAGTAGTCACAGGTAGCGTGATTTTGCCATGAATGAGCCATTCTGTAGCTGGTTTTTCTGCCACTGTGAATGGTAACTTTTCCAGTTTTTCAATGCTCAGCACTGTATACTGTGCTCCTCTTTGTGCCAGTTCGATCTGTTTATCCATTAGATTGTATTCCGCAAACAGAGCTGACGTGTTGATGAAACGCCAAGGCACATAGCCTGCACGCAAAGATTGCAGCGTCCAGCTTAATAACACAATAGAAAGTAATTGAGATTGGCCTTGCTGTAACATCACCAAATCTTGTTCTAGTATGTCCATAGCAGAGGATACAATGCTGTCCAATGAATATATTCTGGAGGACAAAGTTGTTAACCCATTGTCGACCACAGTGAGTGTTTTCTCTAAATTAATACGATCAAGTTCACGTATTCGTTCTGCGGCCTCCATCTGTGACACTTTCCAAGCTTCATTATAAGCAGCATAGATGCCGGCATATATGAAATGTTTTTGACGCGGTTTTCTTGGTCCAAGCAAGAATTTTCTAAGGTCTGCGTCGTCTTTAAGTAAGGATAAGTGTTGTTTCACATCCTGTAGTGTAGATTTCTGCAGCCAATCGAGGCATAATTTTCCTACACTGTATGTTGTTACTACCCCCGGATGCTGTCTTTGGACATATCTTGGGTCTGGCCTATGAATAGTAAAGTCCTGAGTTTTATTCAGGAATCTTTCCTGACAGTTGTTCGTGTCTGTGGGCCAGATCAACCATTTTTTCCAATCAGGATTAGATCTGTTGAGTTGTAGTATTTTGTCAACTGTCACCGCTGCCTGTGTATTGTTATCACTTGCAGGTGTTGGTACAGAAGGTGTTTTCATCTCTTTGATCTTGGCTAGTCCAAGACAAGATGTTTGTTGGACGGTTTCATTCAAAAACATTATTTGTTCAGGGATGATACAGGCTCTAAATAAAGCTTCTATCCCCTTGCACTTGCCAATCTTTAGTACCCCAGACAGTTTTTGTGTCTATTGTGTCTTTCAATAAGTCAAAACCCTGTCTAGACAGTTGGGCAATAAATGTTGCAGAGTAAATCTGTTTCGTATTAGTTAACATAATTTTCATACCTGTTGTGTTTACATTTTTATAGAAAAACATTTCTGGATCAGATGTATTGTAACCTGAAAAATATGGAAACTTGCTAGCAAATGTTTTTGAACTACCTTGTGGTGGTGTAGGGCAATGCTCCCATTGGTTAAACATAAACACATTTCTAGGGTATGCAGATTTATGCAAATAATGATGACCATAGTGGTTATAGCAATACAGCTGTTCATAGTCTGATGAACCCTCTAAATATTCATTTTTAGAAAATGCAGCAGATTTTTCTAGGTCAAACATTATGTCGTTAACAGTCTCAAAGTCCCAATCATCAGAATAGGTACTGGACGAAATTAGATCACTTGGTGAAATTTTAAATAAATGTGGAATGTTCAATTTTTCCGTCGGGCCAAAGATATCAAAATCTGTTTTGTCCCACACTATACCATCCTGTATAGGAACGGCTGTGATGTTCACTGATGACAAGTCTCTTGCTTCACGATGGGAAGATTTATGTGGTTTCAAAAGTACGTTCATATCTTTTCCTTCAGTGTTCACATGGATGTATCTGCCACTTATAAGCACGCTCACAGTTGTAACCAAAGCTAGCCAGAGCAGGAAAACAAATAGTCCAGATATAATCCAGAGTTCAATCCATGGTGAAACCAGATAAGTCTTTTTCATAAAGTGAAGAAAGTCTTGTACTTGCTGCTTGAGTTTGAATGATGCTGGCGTCGTTTCAGGTTCACTCGGATCTTCTGAGAACGTATCAAAGTTAATGAAATAGCCAGAAGCAGTTCTGTCAATTGTTGGAATTGCATCAGGATTTGTAGAAATCGCTGGAACCAGTTGATCACTTGCTACATTGGTGTAGACAGGTGTATTTGGACGAACTGTTACTTGATTTTCAAGAGGGATGAGTTCCATTGCATTGTTGCCTAGTCCTTCATCTGTTACAGCTGAATTCTCGATTGTTATCAGTCTTTCAGTCTGAACCTCTTGGATAGTAGCGAGAGGAGTGCGTCTGCTACTAGGTCGGAGTCCACGAGGCCTACTATTTAGTATTGGCCACATACTGTGGTTTGATGAGGTCGATGGACACAAATCTTTTCTCCTTTCTTCCAGCAAGGGGCGGCAGAAGTACTGTTCTTGTTCCTTGAACTGCTAGGACAGGTACTGGTTGTCTGTAAGAAGGTCCAAATTCCTTCTTGTCCGCAATCTTTTCTCTGACTAGATCCCCAACTTTTGGAATCCAGACAGGCCTTGCTGGGACCGCCGGTTGTTCCCCAGTGGTGGTTGGCTGCAGGAATACGTTGCTTTGTTTTGATCTCAGTTCATTGAGTTCCTGTAAAACAGCCAAACGTTCTTTGATATCAAACGGTTTATTTTCCACCACTGTGCCTACGTGATCGAGATCTGGTACCCACATTCTTGTCCCAAATAGGACCTCATATGGAGTGACTCCCGCTAGAGAACTTCTTGGCAGGTTATTTAATGAGCGTTGGGCCCCATAAAGATGTTTGACCCACCCATCACCCGAACCTAATACCCTAGCTGTTATAGACTGCTTTATGTCCCGGTTTTTCCTTTCCACAACCGAATTTCCCTCAGGATGGAATGGAGAGGAGTACCACAATGCAACGCCCAGACTGGCCATGGCTTCTTTGTAAGCCCGAGAGCTAAACGCGGGGCCCTGGTCAGAATGTAGCGTGCCTATTGCGTATGTGCCGATAAAGACTTGCAAATCTTTTATAACAGTTTGAGCGTCAGCCGAGCGCTGAGGCCATATCCATAGGAGCCTTGATTCAGTATTTGTGGGATTGCATTTGTCCAGAAGGACGCATGCGCGTAGATAGTCTAATGCTGTCTAACAGTGGTGTCTGTACTGGGCAGCAACATTCGTAGCATGGTGTATGGTGGCTTTCTCGCTGTAATTTACAGTCTATGCAGTTATTGATGAAGATGTGGATTTCTGTATTCATCCCAGGCCACCAGTACATCTCTTTTAACGTCAAGATTGTTTTAGAGATCCCTTGATGTGACAGACCCTCCCCCAAATGTGCTTCATAAATCAAAGCTGCTCTACGTTCCATGTTTGGGATTACCCTATCCCCCACTCCAGGGATTCGAGCAAAAGGAACGCTGTTCGCATCAATTACATAAGAGTACTTGAGTGGAAACTTTTTGGGTAACGCTGCACCACTGCCTTTGCTTGTAGCATTGACAGCCAATATTATCTCACTGTCTATTTTTGTTTTTGAACGAGTGATCGCAGCTACGGAAGCCGTCTGAACAGCCCCCTTTGCTGCTTCGTCAGCCAATGAATTCCCTGCAACGTGAACGCCATCACGTTGATGACTCAGTGTGTGGATCACGTGAGCCTTTGGTAGTTCGTTTTTCAACTGAACTACTTGTTCCCAAAGCGTTTTGTGCTTTATTGTGCCACCTTTCACATGTTTGAAACCATTTTCAAGCCAGTTTTGTATATATTCATTATACGACTGAACACAGTAAAAGGAATCGCACCCTATCAGTGTGGGGAATTCTCGATCTGTACTTTCAAGTGCCAGTTTGAATGCTTGTAGTTCAGCTCGCTGAGCTGTACAATCTCCTAGAGACTGGGTTTTTGTGACCATAGGTCTGAATATGCCATCTCGAATGCGACCTTTAACGATTGCACATGCTGCACTGTAAGCTTGCTTACTCCCTATTGCGGGTTGTGCGGATCCGTCAGTGTAAATTATGAATTCGTACTGATCGAGAGGCAGAATTTCAGTGGGCAGAGGTCATTCTTGTTCATATTGCAGGAACGCTTGTGTTTTTAGATCGGGATCAAAAACATATTCAACATCTGTTGCAGCAAGAGAATTAACCCAATGTATCCTTCTTGGATGTAATGCCTTAGCATTTGGAATGCTTGCTTTTGTGACCGCTTCTAAAGCTGGTACTGGGGTTACGACAATAATGCGTTTCCCTTGGGCTAGGGCTCTTTCTTTTGCTACAGCGGTTTGAACTGCTGTCAGAATTTTTTCAGTTGAAGTGAAGCGCATTTCTGCTTGTGTATACAAATGAGATTTGTATGCAATTGGTATTTTTTCACCCTCATTAAATGTTAAGTAGGTGAATCCGCATTGACCCGAGATTATTCGGATCACCAGGTTGCGTTGACTTACGCGTGTTGGTAAGTGATTTGTTGCTAACATGTTAGCTTGGAGTGAACGCAAGATTTCTGTGTGTTCCTGTGTCCAATTTTTGATTGAAAAATCAGGTTTGATTAATGCGTAGAGAGGTTTAACCCTTTCTGCGTAATTTAGAATGTATGTTCTTCCAAAATTTAGGAAACCCAGGATGGATTGTAAGTTTTTAGCGTTTTTGGAGGTTGGAGCAGCGCACATTTCTCTAGAGAGTTAGCTGCCAAGCTCTTGCCTTCACTTGAAAGCTCATATCCTAGAAATAGGACATTGAGATGGGCAATTCTGGACTTTTTGAAGTTGAATTTGTAGCCCTCAGAGGCGAATT
This sequence comes from Calotriton arnoldi, assembly GCA_963921515.1. Classification (NCBI taxonomy): domain Eukaryota; kingdom Metazoa; phylum Chordata; class Amphibia; order Caudata; family Salamandridae; genus Calotriton; species Calotriton arnoldi. The sequence goes on along the minus strand of CAWUFW010000195.1, from coordinate 1,390,657 downwards.
CCAGTATAATCGTACTCACCCTGTTCAAGTGTTTTTCCAGGTCATCGTCTGTCAGATAGATATCATCGACATAGGACAATGCCTCATTGTCGTAAATTTGTAGTAACTCCGTTACCCTCGCTGAGAATAAACCTGGGCTGTTCTTGAACCCTTGTGGGAGTCGACAAAATTGACGCTGGGTCCCCATTATGGAGAATGTTGTTAAGTACCTGCTCTCAGGTGCTATGTTTTGACAAAAGAAACCATTTGAGATGTCTAATGTTGTTTTATATTTTTTACGCACAATGTTATTCATTAATGCTGTGCTATGTGCATTTTGCACTGCAAAAGTTTTAGAACAAGTGTTTAAGTGTCTGTAATCCAAAACTAGACGATAGGTGTTGTCTGGTTTGGAGACAGGAAACAAAGGATTGTTCATTGAGGAGGTGCATGTTTCAATCACCCCTTGGTATTCAAGTTGATCTAAGATCTCCCTGACCTGTTTTTTAGCTTCTTGCTTTACTGGATACTGCATCCGTGCAGTTGGTTCATGTTTCAGATGTATTTTATGGTGAGGGGAGTCCTCATCCCATCCTACATGATTCTTATATAATGCTGGGGCCTGGGCTACTGCCCATTTCCTGGCATATGTATATTTTAGGTGTATTGGAATATGGTTGGAGAAGGCGGGCATAATAATGTCTTCGCCGTGTGGGCACTCCCTGACAAATTGTGGTGGCCAGTCTTTTTCTGCTAGAAGTATGTCATAGCCCCTTGAAAGTTTTTCCCAAAAAAGTGCTTTCACCTGTCTAGGTATGTCTCCCTCCATCCGGAGTGTTATTTCATATAACTTTTGTGGAGTACTAACCCTGGTGTCTACAGTCTCAACTGTAATGTACTCATTCAAGTCCACTATCTCCAGAAGTTCCTTCAGGTTCTGGCGAGCTATTGTGACTTCTGCTGCACTGTCCAGCATTGTCTGAGCCCATTCTCCGTTCTTGAGTTGTGTTCTCAGTATTCTCGGCATGTCTGATCTTTAGACCTGCTACTTTCTTTTTGGAGAATTGAGGTTTTGTTTTATTTTTTGGAGCGTGTTTTTCTTCCTTGGATTTCACGCGTTCTTCTCTATGTTCTGACCGTCCTCTTCTTTCCGAAGTCTGTGATGAGATCTGAAAGGTACGAGAGGAACGTGTATCAGTATCTTGATACCTGTCAGGCTTTCTCAAATTATCCCTGTTCCTGAGGTTATACCTCCTTTCAGAGGGCTCCTTTTGAGGAGACCTACCTCGGGATTGAGAACGTTTCTCGTTTGAATTTTGTTTATTAGTCTCCCACCTCTTTTTAGAAGATGTCGGAGTTTGTTTAATTGTGTCCTTCTCAGGACTTTCAGATAGTTTCGGCTTCACTGGTCTTCCACCCAATCTATCTCTGCCTAATTCTGCATAAGATTGTTCTATTATTCTGGGTAGCTCAGTTTGATGTTCTGTAACATCAAATTCCCTTAATTGTTGGCGGATCGCCACTGCTGCTGCCTCTCCTTTAATATTAGATAATATTATTGTTGAGACCTGGTTGAAATTTTTCAGTAATTTCATACCTAAATTTAGAGCAGGCTCTGCCCCGTATTCGTTTTGAATTTGTTTCAGGACATCAGGTATTACCGCAATTGACGGAATGCCATGTGTTTTAGTATAGATGGCAGCAAAGACTGAGCCCCAAGTGGTGCAGTCTTCCAGTTGTGGTGTGATCCCCATTGGTAAACTGATTGTTAGGATTCTGTGTTTCTCATACGGGCTAGTATTTGGAAATACTGCTTCAATTTGAGTGATTTTTTGAGCCATCCAAAATGGAACCTGCTCACGTTTTGTGGGCATTTTTCCCATGACTGCGTATATAGTCTGTGGTGTAATTTTTAGTGTATTCCCTGGTTGAGGAATTTGATTTGGAAGTGTCAATGGTGGTTGGACTGTAAAAGTCCGCATGACATATTGGACCAATTGTCTGTAGATTTTTATTAACTCTGTAAGTTGAGTAAGTAATTCCTCATCTGACATTATATCCAGTTCAGGATGAGGAGTGTAGCCGGCTAGAATCGGCCATGTTGCTCCTGGTCTACCTAGTGGACCGAGCCTGGTAATGTTTCTGTGATGTTTTAGGGCGCCTTTAAACCAGAGCTGATGCTCCTGGTATGTTAATGGAATTTCTATATCCTCGAAAGGAATGTATTCCTCTGGTGGATCATCTTCTTTGTAGAAGTGAAACATTTTTGTAACTGAATTTGATTCAGGAAATATTACCCATGAATAGAATACCTCTGTCTGAAAGGATTCGTGTGCCTCTATCACGAAAACTGCTCTACCGCCTCTTGGTGGTAGGCCGTGTTTTATGAGTTTTAGAGTGATGGCTCTTCTTAAGTTTGGAGGGATGTCTATAACACCCTCCTCGGTTTCATTTAAACCGGTAATGTTAAAAACTGCTGCTTGGGCTGGATTAGCCGCAGCACCACCGTTTCCGGTGTCATTGTCGGAGTCAGGCATTTTGTTTTTTGAAAAATGTAGAACAAGTTTCAAGGAAACAAAGATAAGGTGCACAATATTTTGGAACACTGTATCCTTCAACGTTGAGCAAATCAAACAGCTAATATATAGGGTGCTTCCCTATGTAGCCGTGGCGGATACTTAACCCTGCCCACTCCAGGCGTCTTTTGGAGTATATGGGTAGGGGTCTCTGAGAGAAAAAGCACGGCTGAGTTACTCAGTATCTAGCGTTGAATTACCGCCTTACCAAACGTTGGGCGCCATGTAGTGTAGCTCCTATTTCCCTAATAGGCTCTGCGCATTGGAATAATATACCCTATAGGTTTGACATAGGACTGAGGTCGGTATGTCCCTATCGAGTATATTAAACTTAATTACTTGTGCCAGCTAGCACAGAGGCCACTAGAAACTCCTTGACAAACAAGAAGGGAGTAGTTTCTGGCAGCCGCAAAACATGACCACTTTGTTTCCCTTTAGAATCAGAACGTGTCCCAGAGTCGTGGAAACAATAGATAACTATTTCACTCAGCTCACTCGTGCATACTTAGTTTTCCTCAAAGTTACACAGAAAGAATAGACGGGCGTTTCAATAAAAGATTTATTGAACAGTCTTGTTTCTCGTGTAAGTAAAATGTGCTGTT